>OY728119.1:972199898-974699898 GCA_963277665.1 Viscum album | reverse complement strand
TTACGTTTCATACATCAGTTTTTAAAGGGATGTTTTGGTATTCCTTTTTACAATGTGGGTTTCTATTAACAAAACTTTCGAGTAGTAAACCATTTATAACCCCGACGAATTTCGAGGGAGAAATTCATTTTAAGGGGGGTAGAATGTAACAACCCGATATTTAATGATAATTATTCTTTTTAATTTATTTTATGTCATGTGTTTTATGCTACAACAAGATTATATTGTGGTATACGCCACACTGTATTAGATTTAAGTATACACAACACTATTCTTAGATTGTGTTACACACAATTTCAAGTTTGTTTTATAATAGTCATTCTAAACAACATTGAGTGTATATATATATATATTCAATGTATAAATGAAATATGGATGGATTCTGTTATATGAAATAATAATGGATTCTTGCACTACACGCAACCCTGACATGGCTTGCATTACACGCAATGATGACCTTCCTCGATAGAATGTGTTGTACGCAATACCGGGTTTTTCTAAACATCGATATATTATTATAATATTATCATGAACTAAACGTTATGAATATAATTAACTAAATATTGAATTTTATAAAATTATTATTCATCTTACACATTTTCTAGAACATGGTATAAGAACAAAATAAATTTTTCGGGTAAAATAAGTATTTTTCAAAAAAATGCAGTTTTGCCACCTTTTGATGGAGAAACCACATTAAATCTAGTTTTTGACATGTTTATAAGTTCAATTTTACAAAATAAAAGTATTATTTGGAATCAGGATATAAAATTTTACCTTGGATAAATTTTTCATATTATTCTGACAACTTTTATATTTTAATGAATAGTAAAAACACGCTATATTTTAATTAAAAACAACTTTTTTCATCGTAATAACTTATGTGATTAAATTATAATATTTAATGGTTTAAAATTATATATAGAATATATTTTTACGATTTATTATAATTTATGTCATAAGCCTTGATTTTACATTGAATTCGTAGGTTAAATAAATTCAATCTTTTGAAATGTTTTAAACAAAAACTCGTTTTCATTCGACAACGGGATTAATTTTAATTTAATTTCTGAAACTTCTGTGTATTGAATTTGAAAAAATGGATTCCATATTTGGAATTAGTGGGTCCAAATTATATTAATAGACTACTTTTTATTTTTGGGCTTTATGAATAGTAACAACGGAAAATTTTATTTACCCTAGTTAAAGGTAAATAGGGTAATTCAAGGTAAAAAGAATATTATAATAATTCAAAATTACATTGAAACTTGTCCTAACCTTATTTAATGAGTAGTAGCCGACCATGGGAATCCTTGGGTCGATTTTAGGTCCCCAATGATCCACTTGGTATTGACAATGACAATTTGGATTAATTAATATAATTTAAAGACAAAATAGACATTAACACAAATCCTTTAGTAATTAATTTTTATAAGGGGTTATATAAATTATATTTCTGACTATAAATATTAATTAGAAAGATACAAACATTTCCTACATAATGATATTTTTTTTATAATTTTTAGACACCAAATAAATTTAAATATTTATGACACAATATTGATGAAGTATTTACCTCTTTAATAAATAATTTAAATAAATAAGATTATAATGATTAAAATATTTTCCAAACCATGTCCAATTATGATTTGATGATTTTATTTCGACCATGAGTCATCTTATCTTCATATTTAATGATTTTTGGACCTTTTGAAACCGAAGATAAGATTATAATAAAACAACACTTCCACACTTTACAAAGGCGCCCCTCTCCTCCCTTATAAAAGGGCACCTCCTGCCTCTCTTCCTCACACCAATTTGGTCCTTCAAGCTCAGAAAAACCCTGCCCATTTCACTTACCCACTTCCTTAGAAACCTACTAGAGGTACTGTTCTTCTCAAAAGACCAACTCTAGTGCCTTAAGAGAAATTTTAAAAGAGACACTTCGAGAAAGAGGTAATACCTTCTACCGTTTTCTTCAAGTTCCATTTTTCTTCTACTCCCTCTTCTTTAGTTGTTTCATTATGAGGTAATAACGTCAGTATCCCTAATATACTAATATGTTATAATAAATATGAAAAATCCCTATTTAACCTCTTTTCCATCCTACGGAAAATGAAATCACCGTGCGTGCGTACGTACGGAATACTGTCTCCACGCCGTTGTGTAATCTATTTTCCACCACCACCTTACTTGGATTGGTATAATGGTGTAAATAATTAAAATATATTATTATTGTAAAGTGATATTGATTCTGTAATAGTATACATACACTCCAATAAAATTCCACGATCATGGTTACGATATCATCGGTCGTGCGTACGTACGGAATACCGTCTCCACGACGCGATGAGATTCATTCTCAATGATTAACCATTCATAAATGATTATAAAGTATATATAATAAGTAATAATTAAAATATATGGAATAATAATGTTACTGGATTTATGTATATATATATTTATGTCATCCAATTAATACCATTCAATTCAACGAGGAAATGAAAACAGCGTTCATGCGTACGTACGACCTACTGTCTCCATGAACGGTGTATTTCATTCTATTTATCGATCTATTATATATATGTATATTCTGAATATATATTATATATAAATCATGTTTTATATTCTGTAATTAAGTAATTGTGATCTATGTAATCATATGAATAATTACACGTCAAAACACAGATGACAAATGAAACGATTTCACCCAAAACACAACTTTAACAAAAATTTACAAAACAATGGGTAATATAAAGTCATAAGTGAACCATATATGATATAATAACAATGAATATGATTCTGTAATAAGTCAATGATATTATTTAAATCATTATACAGAAGTTTTGGATACGTACGAAGCATATCGGACCTACGGTAAGGGATACTTTTTCAAATCTCATTTTTATCCGAGATTGATTATTTGTAATTATTTACTGGGGTTATTGATATCATCCATGTCCATGTTTTATAAAAGTTTATTCATGTATTTTTAAAGTCCTTTTTAACCATTTTTTACTTTTACTACATGGTATGTATATAATCATTCTTTTACGATGTACTTTTTGACTTTTCCGTCGAAAGTGCAAGAAGAATGTTTTTTAAATGTATACGACATGAAAGGATTTTTACGGTTTTATAAAGCCTTATTTTCATGAATCTTACTCCAAAATATTTCATGACTATTTTAAATAAAATCATTTCCTTTTAAAATTTCATGACATTTTGTGAAAAGAAAATGATTTTGAAGAAAAAAAGGATATTTTCCTCAAGAATTCATTTCAAGTGTTTGATCAAAACCATTTTCCATCTAAGATGACATTATTTTCATATGTATATGTTTCAAATATAATGTCTCTATGATTTACATGGTTTCTCTTTTCTTATTATGAAATGATACCCATTTCATTTATATGGATTATTTGATGATCAGATGATGTTTATGAAACCCATTTTATTTATTGGGTTATTATGAATGATGTGTGTTTATTTTGTGGAACAAGTAAGAATGATTTCATTATGAGATGGGGGGGACCTATATCTCCCTCCAATGCATTGGGTAAAGATTTATATCTCATGAGATAAGCATGGCTGGAATGGTAAGTTAATCTGGGTCAGTGTTATAGGACTGAAATGAGGAGTGAACTCGATTCAGAAAGGGACTTTGTCCACTAAGATGGTCTTGGTAGAAATACCTTGGCTACTATGGAAATCATAACAAGTGCTGAATGGTTTCCATAATTACATGTTTTATTCCCATTATATTTTATTAATCTTAATGTTTCTTTATGATCTATGCCTTACGTACTTCCATGTTTTATGTCATTGGTCAAGATTTTGATGTTTAAACATTATGTTCATGTTTTTAAGTTCAAATGTATATGGTATGTTTTATTTTCTCCATGCTTACCCTTATTGAGCATTTGAGCTCAGTTTTTTCATGTTTTATATTCCCCAGGATATAAAGAAAGGTTTTAGATAAGAAAAAAAGGGGAAGATCATTATTGGGATATGTTGAAGATCTTTCCCCATGATTAGAAGATTTTATTCCGAGTTTCCATAGACACTAAACTATTATGGTCATCGTGTATCTATTTCTGTTATATATTAAGTATTCCTCAAATGTAATGTATTGTACATGTACGTCAAGCTTCGGGTCTCTAAAAAAAATCCCATTAAACATCATCTGATTTTCCCCATCTTCTGACCATCCTTTCGGGGCATTTCCCTTCCTAACACGATCACACATAACATCATCCTCTAAGTCCATCTACTGAGACTCCTCCACCTAATAAAACGGATTGGACTGCACTGTCATATGTAAAATATAGCCTCTACCATCCTCCACCCTTGCATCCAGGTGTAGGGTAGCCGACTACCTCATTGCCTTCCAAGCATCTTTTGACTCTCGAACTGCATCCTTTTGTGCCTTAATTTTCAAGGAATCATCCACCACATTCCACTTACCCTCAGTATAATATATTTTGAAGTCGTAGTCTTGAAGAAACATCATCCACCTATGTTGCCGCATGTTCATGTCCCACTGAGATGATATAACTAAAGTTCTTGTGATCTGTGAAGACCACCATACTCTCCCCAATAAGGTAGTGCCACTACAACATCAGGGAGAACACAACCACTGCGATCTCCAAATTGTTGGTGGCATAGTTACTCTCAATGGGACGTTACTTCCAAGATCCATAAGAGATCACCCACTACTATTGCATCAGTACACACACCAACCTGTTGCCCGAAGCATCATAGAATACCTCAAATGTAACCACTTCTTTTGGAAACCTCATCACTAGGGAACTAACTAATTTCTCTATCAGATAACGGATGGTTGTCTGTCACTGATCACTCCACACAATTGCCTAGTCCTTCTTGGTCAAAGATTTCAAAGGTGTTGCAAATTGTGAGAAGTTTGGAACAAATATTTGGTAGTAACCCGCTAGACCCAAGAAACTACAATCCTCTGCCACATTCTAGTGTGCTTCCCGGGAAACAACTACTTCAACCTTTGATGGATCAACCTAAATACTATCCTTATACTCCACATGTTCATGGAAGTGAATTTCTCTTATTCAGAACATGCACTTGGAAAATTTCTTGTAGATCTGTTACTGTCGTAGGACTTCTAAAAACATCCCCGGATTCTCAGTGTGATCCTCCTCTAATATTGAGTAGATCAGGATTTCATCAATAAAAACCACTACAAGATGGTTCAGATATTCCTGGATAATGGAGTTCATGATCTCCATGAACATGTCTGGTGCGTTCGTAAAACCAAATGTCATGACCACAAAGTTAAAGTTCCTATATCTTCACCTAGATAGAGTATTAGGGATTCACCATCCTTCACCCTAATCTGGTGATATCCTGACTGTTGTTCAATCTTGTTGAACCACCCCCCCCCCTTCAATTGGTCACACATGTCTTCTATTCTCGGGAGAGGGTAATGGTTCTTGATAGTTACCTGATTCAGTTTCTCGTAGTCTATGCACATCCTAAGACCGCCGACTACCTTCATTTTGAATAGGACCAGAGCACCCTATAGTGACGTGATTGGTCGTTCAAAAACCTTCTTATTCAGATCATCAATCTTAATTCGTAACTCCCGCAGATCAGATGGTGCCATCATATAGGGAGCCATCAAAATCATAGGGGAACCAGGTTGAATGTCTATCCAGAACTCAACATCACATCAAATGGGTAGAGTCACCACCTCCTCAGGAGAGACGTCCATGAACTCACTATCAATCCCTAAGACATCCAACATCTTAGTATTAATCGACTATACTGATAGCTCTGCCAATTAAGAAAGAAGGGGCTTCATCACTGGCTTCCCCCTGGCAGCCACACTCACCGACGAAGGTCACACATTGTCTGCCCACATCTGAAATCATTATATTTATTCGAAAACAGTCGATAAAATCACATACAAAGAATCGCTAGTTAAGGCCTAGAATGGAATCATATAGCTGTATCTATAGTAAAAGAAGATCCCCACTGGATTGATGTTGTCCCAACATTAGTATACATTCATAGAAAACATGAGACAAATTGTTCTGAACTCCAACTGGCGTACTCAAATCTAGGGGTATGGAAAGTCACTCTGCATCTAGAACTAACGAATGGGATAGAATAGGTGATTTAAAATAGTGTGAAGCAGGTGAATCAAACAAGGCAGATACATGAGTGTTGAACAGACAGTTTGTACCTCGAATGTCATTCAAACATGTTCGAATTGCTACCTTTGTGGTTTGTAACTTTCCACACCTAGCTCCTATGCCCCTCAGCTATCAGCCACCTCCCTAACCATGGCTAGGTCGCGGTCCCTGAGGAGTGCCCTGAGGTCGGCATCCTCCCGCAAGGTCTACTCTTGAGGGAGCGGGAGCTCATTGTCCCATCTACTGTTTCAAAAAGGGCCTCGCTGGAAACTGTTGTTGCTAAGGTGGGTGATGGACTAGCCCACTCCCACTGTACTGTACTCGATATGAGAACTGATTGCTATAGTTCCCACAACTTTTGTCACAAACCAACCGGGGTCGACCCTAGACCGGTCACCCGAGCGGGTCCGCGACATGGCCCGAGAGGCGTTCCCAATCCTCTCGGGCTGGCGACAAGCACCAGGGCATCGATAGAGGATGTGGGAACATTTTCGCCCAATATAAATAAATAAGACAACGAAAATAATACAGAGAAGCACATAAAAGATAAACCAAACAATGTTACTAAACAGGAAAAGAGGAAAAATAAAACTGACCAAACACGACGTCCAAACAAACTCTGTGCGGCCTCGCGGGTCGCTCTCCGACTCAACGATCCAGCATCGCCCTAGGCGAGCGCACTCAAGCTATAGCCTGCACAAACACTAAAAACAGAAAAAAAACTATAGGCGTGTGTATTAAAACTCAGTAGGCTAGCCAAATATCTATTCCCAATGCACTACATTTAAAATAAAAGAAACATCATTTCAAGTGTAAACTACAACTTATAAAAGTATGTTTTTTTTCTAAATATTTTACTTAAAAACAAAGTACGAACCATTTCCCTTTACCATTTCCAAATCCGGGTTCATTTCATTAGTGTCAATGGCTTTTTAGGAAAAGGGAAAGTGATGTTTATATTTTCAAATTTGTACAAAGTGGACTAAACACTTTCATGTTGAAACCTTTTTTTTTGAATCCTAATCAAAAGAAATTTACCACTTTCCAAGGAAAATAATACCCCAGAATGCACAATGTAAAACACATAGCAAGGGCAATGTAGGTATACATGTGAGCATCATAATAACTACTGCAAGAAGCAAAAGATGAATTGACATGGGTAGACCTAGGACATCAACAATAAACCAGAAGACACCAATACATGAGAAATCATCCTTATCGACATGTCACAATGAAATCAAAATGTACAATACACTCAACCATCCTCTCCCAGGCAGGTCGAGGGAAAATCCCATAGTAATAAACCCAATATATCAACCTACAATGGGCCACTAGTCAGTACCATAACCTACCAGTGCAACAATCATTCTTAGAATATTCTCTCAATATTCTAGATTCCCATGTCTCAAGTGTTTGGAAAATGGGTGGGCCAATTGATGCCAATCGACATCACCCAGAGCCACTACGTAGAACAAACTATTGCCTTTAAAATACTCGCGTACTTGGGAGACTCTAAGAGCGGCCTCCCAAACAATCAATTGGGACCAAGGCATGAGAGTTGTCCTAAGAGGGTTTTTATCAAAACATTTTCATCACATTCCATAAAGTGACAAACAGGCATTTAATACATTTGACAGTCACAAAAAAAAGTACAACGTCATTATAAGACAAAACCCAGTTTAAAACCATTTAAAGAACCCCCAAAACACTACTTCATAGGCTAACAACATTTTTATAAACCAAACCAAACCAAAAGATTTTATTTTTCCAAATAACCTTTAAGAGCCAACCAGAAAACTTCTCAGAAGAACCAAAGTAATTTTTCACGCTTCAAAAGAAATCATTTATCATTAAACCAGAACTCTATTTTATATTTTGTAAATTATGTTTTAAAGCTAAACGGCCAATCTTTCATTATTGGGTGTCCGCCCTTCAAGAAGACATTTCATGTGTCGTGTATAAAATAAACGGCCTTTTTTTACACTAAATAATCATTCAAAAATTAACTATCTTATATTAAAAATTAATTCTCGTATATTATATCATATTTATTAAAATTAATAAAATATTTATTTTGAACAATTAGGGAATGCAAACAGCATGAAATAATATAACTTAAATTTTAAAAGCAGTGCAAAGGGAACCTACCGCAAGATCAAGAGCGACGACAAAACAACCTCGGAACCAAGGCGCGATGACACAACGTGTGTCCGAAACCACGTGATAAAGTCTACCACTCTGCATAATAAATATCAAGGACTCAGATACATCCAAAAACTCACTAGAGCATGCGAAACCATGCGTCGAGGAAAAACGCTCACCTCTAAACTGAAGAGCGACGACGATGAAAACTCATAATCGCTCCGCGCGGGTTCTAAAACAAAGATCCTACCAAAACAAACATAAGTTTATAACCCTATACAAACCGAAGGCCGAAGAAGGAATAATAATAATAATAATAATAATAATAATAATAATAACAACAATAATAAGATTATTAATAAAAAAATAATAATTACAATATTAATAATAATAATAATAAGAAGATTAATTTTAGTAAAAATAGTAAAAATAACAATAGTAATAACAATAATAATAAGAATAATAAGAATAAGAATAATAATGATAATAATAATAATAATAATAGTAATAGTAATAATAACGATAATAATGAATAATAATAATAATAATAACACTAATAATAATAAAAAAAATAAAAAAAATAATAATAATAATAATAATAATAATATGAAAAATAATAATAATAATAATAATAGTAATAACAATAATAAAATTAATAATAATAACATTAATGATATAAACAATGATAATAATAAAAAATAAGAGAAATAAGAATTAAAAAAACAAGGAAACCTTTGATAGGGGTGAGGCGGTGCGACGGAGCAAGCAGGGCAGGGGGCGGCTTCCGTGGAGGTAGGTGTGCCAGGCGTGTGATGGCCAAAGGCGGTAGGGACTCAGGGTGGGAGTTGGTGCGACAGGCCGAGGGATGTTTCGGGCTTGAGCAAGGAGCAGAGGAGGCTGAGCGGGGGATGTTGCAGGGGAGAGGGTAAACCAGCTCCACGGCTGCTATGCGAGGTCGACGGTAGGGAGGTCCGAGGGCCGTGGCGTGCAAGAGGGAGGGAGCGATGCTGGTGGTTGTCTGCGCAAGGAGAGGAGGGTGTGTGCAGCTGGGCTGCTGTGTGGTGGAAGACAGAGGAGGGAGGGAACCGGGTGCTACGGCTACTGGAGGAGAGGAGGTTCGGCGCATGCATGGTGCGAGACGGAGCCAGGGGCAGCGAGCACCCGGAGGGGAGGTCGCCTGGCGGGTGGAGAAGCAGGCACTGGCGGAGGTGAGCAGTGGGGCGTGGGAGCTGGATGCAGGAGGTTGGTCGGGTGCTAGGGCGCGCGGGGTGTGGACAGTGCACTGGGAAGAAGCCGAATAAGGGGGGGGGGCGATGGGTAGCAGGGGGAAATGAGGAGGGATGCAGCGGGGGAGAAGAAGAAGGGGGTGGCGGCTCCTGCGAGGGAGAAGAAAAAGAATAAAAAGGGGTGGGCCGCAAGGTTTAGGGGGAAAATAGAATAGAAAAAAAAACATAAATGAAAAGAAAATAAAAATAATAATAATGAATAAACAAATAAATAAATCATTAATATATTAATATACCTCCATAAAAACCTCAATAAATTCTAATTGTAATAATAAAAATTTAGTACTATTATTAATAACAATAATCATTATTATAAACCTCATTAATAACAATAATACTAATAAAACTTATGTAATAGAAATTTGTGTCAAACATTAATAATAATAATAAAAGTAACCACTAATAATAAAATAAAAATAATAAGTGAATTTATATCATCTTTAATAATATTAAAATTAATGAAAGTCCACGTAATTGCATGCGTGAAGCCGCGCGGCGTCGCGCTCCGCCCACGCGTCCAACGTTGTCGAATCCAAATATGCGTTTTTTATATCGAAGACTCAAAAATATGATCTGAGACTGAACGCGAACCAGAGCAAAATATTTAAATACCAAATAAATCATAAAAATAAAATAAGAGCACGGTTTGGGGTGCGACAATTCTCCCCACCATAACGCTTTCCGCCCCTGGAAAGCCACAACATTGTCCAGCCGATCGATGGACGCCTAAGGATTCTACATTAACAAGATCCAACCTCTTAACCAAAGGACATTTCGTCTACCATCTACGAGACTCCACATCATTTCCCGAAACAGCCCAACAGTAGAGGGGAGGCCTGAATGGACTCCCCACCATAAGGACTCCACTACCACCTGATAATGACTGAAGAGAAAACTCAAAAGACTCATGGTGGGTCTCCCCACCATAAAGAACTAACCTACTAGCACCCAACTACAAAACCAATTTAGACCCGCATCAAGCCTTACCAAGATAGAAAGAGAACAATAAGAAAATTTAAAACATTCACTCCCATATGAATGGGATAATAAATGAATCAAAACTCCATACGAACTGTAAACCCTAACCCCATGGGTGGGGAGGGTGGGCCCAAGGATTGGATCACTAAAACTACGACGTACGACTATTCACGAACCATCACTTCGTGATAAACACAACCCAAATTCGCAACTGATTCACATGGTTTGTCCACACATGACCACCAATTGACACCTCGCATCCAAACAAAAAAACACAATTATCGACATTGTGTCAGGGTTAGTTCCATCGCGCGCTTTGTGACAAGAGAGAAAACTAAAACGACAGAGAAACCAGAGCAGCAACACCAGGACTATCTCACCACGACGATAGAGGCACGACTTTAACCAGACTCCTTAAAATTCCCCAGGGGTTCCTGACTACACGCTGGCTTCACTCTGAGACCTTTTGGTTGGATCTCTGATGGATGAAGCATCTTATGCCTCGCAGTAAGGTTCTGATAATCCCAATAAGAAACATACATCTTTTGATCTGACAGATTGAAGGACAAGATTTTAAAATTAAAAACACACCAGCATTGAAAGCCATAGTTCGTCAAAATACCCATGACATTCCCATATATGTCAAACCCAAAACACCATCAAAACAACTACAATGATAAAAGATCCCTTAAACTGAAAGGAAACTTACACTAGAAACTCTGAATCAAAGTCCCAACAACACATTACTTCTGAGAACTTCATCTACGACGCTTCCTTACAACGCCCCGACAAAATCGTCGCAAGTGACCCAGGCGTCCACATGCCTGGCAGGGATTTGGAGTGCTTGGGCATGATGACTTCTTATGAGCCCGCTTGCCACACTGATAACACAAAATAATCTCTCGCTCTGAAATGTGACAACCGGGCCCCAGTGACAGCACAACCACCCCACCATAACATGGTCGTCGGGTCCTGGACGACCAGGTACCACCCAATTGCCTCGCAGACACGTGGGACCCACCCTAGGGTCCACCCACATGCCTGAACGGGTCATCTGATTAATGATTGTCCCCATAGTCCAACACATGTCCTTTCCAGTGTGCTTTTTCCTCACTCACGCACACCCTGAGAAACTTCCCAGAAGGTCACCCATCATGATCACTACTGCAAGCCAATCACGCTTAACTGTGGAGTTCTAATCTGACAGGCTCTCGAAAAGGAAGGTGCACCTTGCTGACATGAGTCATATCATTTAGTAATTTAACACTTTATCATTTGGGGGTGTTACAATCACCCCCCCCCTTTAGAGCACAACGCCCCCGTTGTGGGCCCTACATTTCAACCCAGGCAGTGCACCACACTTAAGGCTGGGTTCTTCCTCTGATACCAAATGTGAAAACTGGGCCCCAGTGACAGCACAGCCACCCCACCATAACATGGCCGTCGGGTCCTGGCCCACCAGGTACCACCCAATTGCCTCGCAGACATGTGTGGCCCACCCATAGGGTCCACCCACATGCCTGAACGAGTCATCTGACTAATGATTGTCCCCAAAGGACAACACATATCCTCTCCAGTGTGCTTTGTCCTCACTCACACACACCCTAAGAAACTTCACAGAAGGTCACCCATCCTGATCACTACTCCAAGGTAAGCACGCTTAACTATGGAGTTCTAATCTGAGAGTCTCCCGAAAAGGAAGGGGCGCCTTGCTGATATGAGTCATATCATTTAGTCATTTAACCCTTTATCATTTGGGGGTGTTACAACTTCCATAGATGATGCATCTCAGTCATGGGCCCGAAATGAATTGGTGAGAACCAGAAGATCGAAACTGGAACTACTGGGGCCTACTCCCCACTGGACAAAACCTAAAAGGCCATGACGTTGGAGGCCTGCTTATGACAGCCTTTCAATTTTGATGAGAATAACTGGCTCCCTTCTCCCAGGATACATCCCATCATGTGCATCCTCTCAACCACTTCATCATTCTTTTGGACTTCCAAGAACATCAACAGGGTGAAGGTAGTAACATCATACTGAAGAGATGTTTAGAGTGCTTCCTCGAAAGGTCTCACCCAAGACTCGTCATCTGGAATGAGGTCTAGAGAAAATTCAAGGAGATCACTGAACTAGATCCCCAACTACCTCACTGTCATACTCCCATGATTAAGGGAGAGTAGCCCCTGCCTATTCTTAGCCTTCATCGCGGAAGAGTGGAAATCCTCCAGAACTCCCTCTCTAAGTCATCCCATGTATCCTTAGCCTCCCTATTCTCCACCAGATAGATCGTACACCACTGAAGTGTTTCTCATCACATATGGATCACATCCAGAATAACCCAGTACTCCGTAGGAGCCTGAATTAAGCTGAAAGATATTACCATCTCCTTGGTCCAGCTCGCTGACTCCTTGTTTGAGATGCTGCCCTTATAATTCCCGAGGGTCTATCGCTGAAAGCCATGAAGCATCCTCTACCACTAATCCACCTCCTCTTCATGGTCATCCATCTTATGATCATCCAAATCAACTTCATGGGCTTTGATCACCCGTAATACTCATTTTCATCGTCAAGGTCCCACAGTTACAATGTCAATAAGGAATGCATTATTGTGAGTAGTGTTAAAAATTTCTTTTAATTTTCCTTAGACATTTTATTCTTTTTAAATCTCGAAAATACCCATGACACACAAGAACTCAAGTCATTATGATTCAAGAACCTTTTTTAGGATCTCTACCCTACAACTAGTGTAGTCTCACTTGGTCATTTGGTAGGACTAGAGTCCTTGAATCGGATCTCGGGTGCCCTAAAATTTCATGTCCTAGGAAGTCTTTCTGGACCTATTTCACGCACCAAGATTGCCTAAAACTGTTTCCCTACCATCCAATGGAATCTTCACTGCTCCAAAATCAAGACACCATCCTATCTCTCAACTTATTCATCTGATACCATTCTATCACGACTCACCTTCACCAACGTGAGGGAAGGGACAATAGATTTTTCAGACCCTTCTTCGTGTTGAAGGAGTGATAATGACCCCCAAGACCCACCTTCAATAGGTCCTAGAGTGGTTACTTGAACCAAGGGTATGGAATCATACACAAAATGGAAGGCATTACCCATTTTATTTTGTAGGATCGGGAGATAATATATTATGTCCCAAATTGCACCCAAACTAGAAGTAAAAGTAAATCCCAAACAATCCTTTCCCATATGCATGTTTAAAATCATATGTACTACAATAAAAGAAAACTATAAAGGTAAATACCATATAATGGAAATCAAAAACAAAAACTGTCCCAACCGTCGAACTAGTATGGTCTCGCATGGTCCTCGAAGTCCTCATTGAATTGTGAGAATAGTTTTATATACGTTGGGTGAGTATAAAGGTATACATAGTAGGGAATACCAAAAGCTCTCATGCACAAGTGGGGAGGGATTCTAATGCCTCTTGAGAAAAGGAGATAACCAAGAACCTAATTAAGAAACTATCCACCCAAACCTCTCTAAGGAAAACTCCACAAATAACACAATTCAAGATAGGTAATAGTAATAAAACATCGAGGTTTGGGTACCCCACACCATATTCCCACTAGTTATTGAAGACATCCAACACGTCATACCATCCCTTCCATTTTCACTGTAGTCCCACTAACATTCCTTATTCGAACACACCTGGGCTACAACAACCACAATATCCCACCCGCAAACAATTGTGCCACAACCAGATGAACCACACCCAAAAACACCTGGGCTAGAAAAACTACCACCATACCTAAGGACACATGGCCCTCTTCTCGATAAATCATGGGTAACTACCTAACTTCACACACCTGGGCTAACCACCCAAAAATTCTATTCCCTATGAATATTGGGATCTCATTCCCCTTAGGTCATCACATCGTACTCGAAGAGTCTTAGGCTACTCAGGAAAGTTAGAAGAAAAATAGATAATAACCAGCCACTCAAAGGAATGTTGGTAAAAACACCATCCCACATTTAAATGGGGGTGTTCTACATGTAGTGCTCAACTTCGGTGGGGTGAGAATAAGAAACATGTTGACTAAATAATACATATAGATAATCACGAACTCATACCAACACAAGGGTTCCAAAACCAGAACATAAAAAACACCAATGTTACTATTATTTCATAAATAATACCACAACAACTACAAAGTCACAACTCCTTCCTAGAAAAAAATTCCCCCATTGAACTCATTCTTGTTTTCATATTAAATTGATTCCATTTAAATAATTCCCCACCACCAGGAAACTAAAAGGCATAGCCAAGAGAAAAGGAAGGAATAACAGCCAACCAATAATTTTAGTATTCACACCTAGTTGTCTTGTAAAGTCACTACAACAAAAGGGTTCCTTGAAATCCCTCAAAGTACTCGAACCAAACCAGGCCCCACGATATGGACCCACATGGCCATAGATCCAAAACAAACCACTACACCACAACATGGGATCTCATCCCCACCTATGCCACAACACAAGCATCAAGAAGGTCAACCGCAATTAATACCAATATATATATAAAGGGAGGATTCAGATTCAAAAACATATTTAATTAATATTTCTACTTCTGTTTGGTTAACTGGGGTGACCACAGAAGGTTTATTCTTCAATGGGAATCTATTTAATCAATTGGGATTACATGATTAACCAGTTCCCATGTTGAAAACATTCAGTTATAGAATTTACTATAAAATAGAGGATCATTAGTGCACAGGTAAGGAACACCAACAGTCATGTTTTTCAGTGGAAAAAAGCCCATAAAATACAAAAAGTATAATCATGGATAAAAGAGTACAAAAAAAATATCAAAATAACCCTTTCATTCATTAAGGGACCTTTTATTATCATCATTGTGGTTTGGATTCATCCATCCCCATAGAATCATTAGCATACCTTCCCCTGATGATACATAGTAAAGATAGATGAAGGAAGAACCTTACATGGATGATCAATGATTGATTTTTTTCTCCACATGAAAAAAACTAGGGATGCAAGAATTGTAGGGGAGGAACTTTGGCGATTCCAAGACTGAGCAAGAAAGGCTCACGCACATGTGCACAACTAGCATCGAGATGGGGGACTCCAAATACCCCAATGAAAAAAAGTGACCATTTGAGAAGAATAATGAATTCTTGTGTGATAAAATGTATGATCCTAGAGTTATGTGGTTACGAAATCTTGAATGACATTAATGGTGGATCATGGTTTCATAGTGCAGTTGGATGTTACACATGATGGAATTAATTGTTATTTAAAAATTATCATCAAGGAGGTGGCTATAATACCTAGGTGTAAAACCGTTTCCATTTATCAGAGGAAAACATATAACATGGGTGGAAGTGGAATGTGTGGAAAAAGGGTGTGACACTGAGGAAAAGGCTACACCATTTGGTAATTCAAGGTCCTCCAAGTACATGGGGGGATTTTAGATGTCATTTAGCAGATTTTAAATGAATTGAAAGGGGAATTAAAACATTTTTACTTAAATAGATACATTGTAGGAGTGAAAAATGTTGGAAACTGTAAAATAAGAAAGGGTGAGACACCATTTGTTGAGACACCGTAAGTGGTGCCATAGTCACGTTGCCTCCATCATGGTGCCACCCTCATGGTGCCACCGTAAGTGGTTCCACTGTTTCAGTGTTCAACTGTGACGGTGTGACTATTACAGTTCCACCATCATGGTGCCGCCCTCATGGTGCCACCGTCACAGTGCCACCATCAGTGGGGCCGCCATTTCGGTTTGCAATAGTGGCGGTGCGATCGTAATGGTGCCACCATTAGAGGTGACACTGTTTCGGTGGAACTGTTTAATGGAACATAGTTTTTTAGAATACTTCTTAATGGGACACTACCAAAACCATTACACATACATTTATATAGAAAAAAATTGTTACATTAACCATGTTACATTTGGAACATCACTGCTGGATATTTTGTTGATGAATTTTTGTGTAATATTTGTTGGTGGGGGAAATTATATTTTTTGTTTCAAGATTCAGTGTAATCATATGTATCAGGTAGACAAAATAAACAACAAATAGATGAACATGTGGTACAGAAAATTGTATAATGGTTTTAAAAGGGAAATTTCCAATAATTAAACATTGATAATGGATGAGTATTGAGATTTTGGAAGAGATTCTGTGAACCTTGTATTTCACAGTTGAAGAATTATTTATTAAATAATAGTTTTAGATCTTCATTTTCAGTTTATCCCATAAGGACTATGATGTATAGAGACCATTGATAGGATTATTGGTTGTATGGAATTAAAATATATAATGATGAATTTATAATGATATGTTTTATATTTCCTCAGGAAAAATTAGAAGTTCAATTAACAAAGTGGATTCTTCTTGATTTTACAGTTATAGAGTAGAAATGGGAAAATAAATCCATGGATTTCATACTAGGATTAAAAAACAATCTCGAGGTGAAAATTTGAGTTGTTTTATTACTGATCAAATGACTAATTCAACCCATTTCCTTACCATTTGAGACACTTTGATGACAGTTTATCATTCTCAAATTTACTTCAATGAGATAGTTAAGATACACTGAGTTTCTATCTCCATTTTTTCTAATAGTGATCCTAGGATCACTATTAACTATTGGAAAGTCCATCAGAATTCGTTTTGATATCAAAAAAACTTAAAACATATTTTCATCCTCAAAATGATAGAATTACTAAGAGAAAAATTAATACATTGGATTATATGCTTCAATATTGTTTAATAGATTACCTGGGATGTTGTGATTATCATATTTCTTTTCTTGAGTTTTATTATACTAACAATCCTCTTTCTAGTATACAGATTCACCCTTTTGTATTGTTATATATAATGTTTTTCCAAACTCCATCATTTTGTGATGATGTAGATGATATAATATTGATGGAAGCATTATTGATAGAGGAAATCATAGAGAATTTTTATATAATTAAGTGAAACTTGAGGAAAAGTCAGTGTATTTAGAAATGTTATGAAGAATACCCGAGGAATAACCTTTTATTTGAGGTTGGTGATCATGTATTTTTAAATGTTTCTCTTAATAAATATTTTATGGCCATTTGTTCATAAGGGTAACATGGGTCCACAGATCATTGGGCGATATGAAATCTTAGTGAAATAAGGATCAGATTCTTACTGAGTGGAGATTCCTTTGATTTTTTATGATACATAATTGATTAGATGTTTAAATGATATTAATTTATATTCTAGATTCATCACATATTCTGATCCTTGAGTTTGATAAAGTCGAATATAAAAATTAATATTAGGTAAATACTATTCAGGTTCTGAATCATCGTGATAAACTATTGTTGAATAAGTTAATTAACATGTTTATGTTTTGTAGAGATACCATATTGGTAAGATGAATCATCAGAATATGAAATTAAAATGAGGGAAAGGTGTGCTCAATTATTTAATTAGTGAATAAAATCATGATGATGAACTTTATCAATGGGGGGAGGGTAAAAACTGAGATATATATAGAATATTATTTTCATACTAGAAGAAGATAATTATTTTCATTATAAATGTATAGTGAAATAAGTTATTTTTATATAAATTAATAGAATCTATCCAAATGGAATAGTAACATGAATGTTGGAAGAGTATTATCACTATTGTGAATAGTAATATGACAATTACATTATTAACCACAACTATGAAATATTAATTAATTTTTTTTTCACATAAATGAAAAATGATATATTTATATAATTTAATATGTAAATAAATGATTATATATATAAAATCGAAAAAAAATTTAAAAAAAAAAACCTATATTTAATATAAATTTATTTCCTATTTGAAACCTTTTCATACATGATGTAAAAAAAGATGTTTTATTTCATAGATCTGCCTCTATCTTCAACCCTATGCAGAGATTGTTGCATCAGTCCCTCCACCCTCAGTGGGGGAGGGCCTTCTGCCACTGCTTACTATAGATCAACCATCAACATTTGTTCCCTTCTCAAAACCATTTTTCTTTTCATCTTTTCCACCGATTTATCTATGTTTCAAATTCAATGAAAGGTTCAATGGGTGCCCACAACTATCGATCTCAACTCATGAATTCAATAATGCATCCTCTCTATTACATCTTCCCTTGATTAAATGCTTCAGGAACCACCAGAAATTGGTGGATCACATCGATCATCTTGATTTTGAATCATGGGGACTATAAGAACGAGTGACTATAAGGATAATTTATTCCATCCATATTATGATTCATTTTTCTTCTAAATATGACATTGTTTCCTCACGGATTTCGGGGATGACCTCCTGGACGGGAGATTCAAACATTCCGATCGGTTTCTAGCGGGTTTGTTCGTAGAACCGGAAACATCCAATGATTCCACATCCGTTTGGACCTACTTTCCAACGGCAGGTGCTCATTAGTTTGTGGAATGATGAGGCTTAAGAATTTGCATTGGTCGAGAGGATGGGAGTTCGGACTCATCACACCTTTTTGAGGGGAATTATTGTCTACTCCGGGACTCTCTTTATAGATTTAAGTTATGTTCGTGAATCCTTATTACATTACCAAGTATAAAATGTGCTTTCCTTTAGTTTTAACAATCAATGATTAAATATGCAAGAAATTCAGAGAATCTTTTATATGTATTCGAGGTTCTTCATCAATAGAGAATCATCTATATCTGTTTAGAGATTCTTGGTCAATGGTATCCTTCAAAACATTTATATAAAAGTCTCTTGGTCATTATGATGACCAGGATGGTTTTAAAGCCACTCAGTGGGGCACTTGAAGTTTATTGTCATTCAGAAGGACAGGGATTATTTCAAAGTTGGGATCGAACCCAAAAATGGGATACCTACGTATCCTTTGTTTTGGAAAAGGAATCAGAACCCACGTAGTTCGAATAATGGAGTATGATGTTTATGATTGATGGCTCAAAGAAGAATGTCATAATTACTTTTACACTCTAAGCTCACGTGAGTCATGCTCGGTGTGAGAAACAAGGGGTATTGGTAAAAATTAGACAATTGTGTCATGAAAGATGCAATCATTAGAAATTGTTTGGGGCTTATGTATGTATGACAGCCCAAATAGATGAAGGTTTAGGATTCACTTTTAGTGAGAAAATCCATGGACAGGGTCCATAAAGTTATATGTGCATCATGGAGATTTGAATACTCTAATCTTGGGGCTTACTCCTAAGTAGGATGCCCAAGTTAGGAGGGGACTTATGATTGGGTTTTTACTCCTGAAAAGGAAACCCAAATCAAGGGTAAATTAGGACTGGTTAAGAGAAATTTAAGGGGGGCTTGGGGTTTACTCCTGAAAAGGAAACCCAAGATTATGACTGGGACTTACTCCTAAAAATGGAGGCTCAGGTTAAGGGACTTGGGGCTTACTCCTGAAAAGGAATCCCAAGATTATAACTGAGTCTTATTCCTGAACAGGAGACCCAAGTTGGGGATTAAGGTTTGGGGCTTACTCCTGAGGAGGATGCCCAAGTTAAGGAATATGATTGGGGCTTACTCCTGAGGAGGATGCCCAAGTTAAGGAATTATGATTTGGGGCTTACTCCTGAGGAGGATGCCCAAGTTTTGGAACTTTATGAATTTGGGGCTTACTCCTGAGGAAAATGACCAAATTAAAGAACTTATAACTGGGGATTATTTCTAAAAAGGAGACCCAGCTTAAGGATTCTCTCATCTTAAAGGATGAGGTTAAATGAATGAACTCTCCATATTTAGTGATATAAGGATATTTAAATCACTAGGTTTTGAGAGATATTCCACAGAATTCCTTTCAGATAAGGAAGTTAAATCAAGAAATCATGCCATAAATGGCTTTGAAGAGTGTCTTGAAGATTGAATCTTGAAAAGGAAAGGTGTGATGGCTTAAGAGGGGTGAAATGGTCAAGATGGGCACCCAAAAAAGTAGGGGCGCGCAAGTCTTGAATGGCGCACAAGTCTTCCGTGGGCGCGCAAGTATTGGTCGCGCAAGTAGACTTGCGCGACATGAGGGGTACTTGCGCAATTTTCAACCAGCATTAGAATACTTGAGCAAATCTTTATTAAACTCTTTAGAATCCTCTTGAGGTTCTTCCAGAAAAGGGACGCGCAAGTTATACTGAAGGAAATAAGTCGGCATGCAAGTGTTGATAAGTTTCAACACTTAAGCCTTCCTTCTTCTCTTTAGATCTTCCGTTCTAGGTAAGAAATTACCTTAGAAGTGTTCCGGAAGCTTTGAGAAGAGACTTGGGCTTCAGGAGCTTCAATCTGAGTTTCTGGAAAAAGATCCTCTCGAATGGGGGGCCCACAGGGTCTATTTATAGGCAAAAGAAGACCCCGGGCGGTTACTGGGCGGTTACCTCTTAGGTCGCGCAAGTCACTTGTGCGACCAAGGGTGCCGCGCAAGTATACTTGCGCGCCAGTGAGATAACTTGCACGGTGCAGTTGCTGTTGATCCTTTGTTCATGCCTTTGCCGATTTTTGATGTTTTCTTCAAAGGTTGAATCACTTTGAGCTCAGATATTCCCTTTTCCGATCTTTAGATTCTGTGACGAAAAGGAGCATCAACAAAATTCCCCCCTCAGAGTTAGATCCAGAGTGAAATGAGGATTTGACTCTGAGGAAATCGAATCCATCCAAAGGAAAAGGGTGGCGCGCAAGTCTTCAGTGCACAGAGGGCGGCGCGCAAGTGTGCGTCGAGCAGGCCTTAAGCACTCTGGGTACGGCGCGCAGATAGGCTTCTTGGCCTATAAATACATGGCCTCACCTCCGTACAAGCATCTGGATTTCGGGACTTCATACCTTCGAGCTCTCGCCGCGCAGGTCACTTTAACCACGCAGGTTGCTCTGTTTTCTAGTGTTTTCCTTGATGTCGCGCTACTGTAAAGGTATTTGTACTTGCGCGGTTTATACTTGCGCGTCAAAAACTAGCGCGGCACCTGAATACTTGCGCGCCATGTTTAGACTTGCGCGACTTAAATGCCTTAGCCATTTTTCCAAATTTGTTCCCAAATTTTATGAAAAATAAACCCATTTAAGAGTTAGTTTATTCATCTTTTGTGCAGATTCAGTGGTTCCCAAGGGAATTAGAATGGCTGATGAACTAGCTAGCAAGTGGATTGATGACATGATGAACATCATTGGCCATGATTACTATGATATATGCAACAACACTCTCCCAAATTTGGCTAAGTACTTGAAGAAATATCATCCTAATTTTCCACGGAGCATCCATCTGGCTCTATGTGTTCATGGTCATCTGCAAGGAGTCAGTGTTCCATATGCAAACAATTATACACCAGAGATGCAGTTGCATTGCTACTCCTCTATTTCGGTTATGCTGTGCATTAAGAGCAACAACAATGGAGTGAACTATCAAGTTCTTCCTCTATGCCATTTCCTTGCAGATATGAAAATGGTAAACCCATGGGCTGAAATGTTTTCCACTGCTGGTTGGTGGAGAGAAGATAAACATGGTATTAGAGCAATATCTGAAAAGAGTACTCTCTCCAAATGGCTCTTTACGTCCAATGCTCCATTCTCAATTACATGTATCCATCTTCCAAGTCTCTTGGACAGAAACAGAGTCACTGTTTGATCAGCAGAAAATTTTCTCAAACCGCACTCAAGAACATCCTTTTACACTTGTTCCAAGAAAAGCTGGTATCACTGCATCTCTTATTGTATCCAGTTTAATGAATAAATTCTAGGCGGTTGCTAATGAAGTTCGGGATGCCGTAAATCAAATGAAGTGTTATGTTGAAAGCCTCTTGTAATTCTTGAAAAAGAGAGAAGAGACTCTAGTCTATGGATGTCCTTCTAACTCTTGTGTATCAATGAAAAACACTTTCATCTTCAATCATTTGTACCTGCATTCTTTCACTACCTGCTTTAAATTTACTTAAGCCAATGGGCCTAGTAAGCATAGTTTGATTTTTACTAGGATTATTACAAATAATCCTACAAACTTTGAACCTTATAATTTCTCAATATTACCTAAATGATACAAAAAATGTATATTTAGTGAGCTGGAACTTGACTTTTATTCAGAGTTCCTTGGTCTTTTGTGGGCAGTTTAAAGTCATGCATGCTGGACATAAAGGGGATAATGTTTAAGGTCGAAATAGCTTTGACCGAAATGGATTAAAATTGATTCAATTCCTTGACAATTTATCTGAAAACAAATTACCATACTCAAGTATGAGAGAAAAAATGTAAACTATGGATTAAGAATATTTGAATCTGAGGAATGATATGAAAAAGAGCTAAAAGGCATTAGAAGAAGTTGTTTCCAAGAATGAAGTTACTATTATTTAACAAAACCCGTTAGGGGGTTGAAATATGCAGGTCCACCTATGGGCATTGGCTGCATGGTCAAATAAATAGCATCTTTCGGCTGACAAGTCTGTTATGTGGACTGTTTATGCAAGGCCACCTATGGGCACATGCTGCATAGTCAGGAAAAAGAACTCCCATAAATTTACATTCTTAGTGCTAAAAGCCAGTGAAAGTTTATGGAGATTCAAATTTTCTAAAGTGTAGATTTTGTTGTATGGAAAGAGGTCCTTGAATATGGAGAAGATATTTCCAAACAAGAATATCGAAGAACTGGATGAACATCACTCCTACGAAGGTCTGACCCAAACATAGGGAAGAAGAATAAACCATAGACTGGAATACTTTCAGATCATGAAAAATGATATGGGACAAATATGTAAAGGATTGCTATTTTTTTGCGGATCCCTACATACTGTCGTTTAAGACAAATAAGGACAAAAGAGGCATTCTTCCCAAGAATGAAGTTACCATTATTTAACAAACCCGTTAGGGGGTTGAAACATGCAGGGCCACCTATGGGCATTGGCTGCATGGTCAAATAAATAGTATCCTTCGGTTGACAAGTCTGTTATGTGGACTGTTTATGCAAGGCCACCTATGGGCACGTGCTGCATAGTCAGGCAAAAGAATTCTCAGAAGTTTGACATTTTTGTGACTAGAAGTCATGAAAAGGGTTATGAAGATCTGAAAATATTTTAAGGTTAGGATTATAACACATAAATATGGGTATTGTCCAATGTATGTAGAGATATATAGGTCAATGATAACCATAATCATGTTGTGGCTGGGTCCTGAATTGAAATTTTGGACTTCACTACGTATCTCATAAGAATGAGAATAAAGCCATACATAGTTCTTGAAATGCAGTTTAACGTCATGCAGGACGAAAGTATGAGAAATCTTAGTTTAGGGTCATAGAATTCGGACCATAATAATGAATAAACAATGTGTTTTTTCGTGAGGACTTTTCAGATAAGGGATTGAAGGTGAAATTTGGGGTTAGGCCCAAAAGACTTGGGACTGGATTCGAGGGACACTCGAATGTTCCTACGTATCCCATAAGGATGGGAATCAAGTCCACGTAGTTCTAGAACTACCCTTTGTACAAATTTGGTTCGTACATGTGAAGGGTGAAAGGGGACTTTAGCACAATGATGGTTTAACCTAAGATAAAAAGTTTAGGCATTACCATGTATGCACGTAGTCTTTTTGAAATGAAACATGATTGAAAAATCAATGTCAATAATTGTTCCTTCTCAAATGAGGAAATCAAAGGATATTGTAGTTTATTGTCGTACTGGACAAAAGTGTTGTATAGTTTAACGTCATATAACAAGGACGAAAGTGAATCAATGTAAAGATATTGATTCCAGGGGTGGTTTTACGAATCAACATCATATGAGATGGTGGTGAACCGATGTGAAGAGATTGCTTTTGGGCTTGAACCCTGGGAGGCTGCCTACATACCCAGCCTGGAGGGCAAGGATCAAAGTCCGTGTAGTTCAATTAAAGAATGAATTAATGATCAAGTTGTTCTTGGGGACAACGACCTAATAAAAAATGTTGTTGGGACTTACACATGGTTAGTGGCCCAAATGGAGTGTTATGGTTGATGTTTGCTCTAAGCTCATGTGAGTCATACTCGGTGTGAGAAACAAGAGGTAACAATAACCTTAATGATGCACAGTTTAGTGTCATGTAGCAGGGACCAAATACAGTTTAATGTCATGTAGGACATATCAAGGATTTTCTGTACATTTTAGCGTCATGTAGTTAGGACGATGGGGATAAAATAGTTTAACGTCATATTGGACGAAAGGGGGACTGTGCAGTTTAATGTCATGCAGTAAGGACAAAATAACACACCATTTACGTCATTTTGGACGAAAGTGCGAATAGTTTAAGGTCATATGTATGGACCGTGGATGGTGCAGTTTAATGTCTTGCTGGACCTTTGATGATTATATAGTTTAACGTCTTTCCGGACGTGAGGGACTTTTATAAAGTTTAGCGTCATGTAGTTAGGACGTCACAGTTTAACGTCTTGTTGGACATAAGGGATTTGCAAATAATTTATGGTCATATACATGGACCAGGGATGATGCAGTTTAAGGTCATGCTGGACGGTTTAGGGAATTTTTTCACAGTTTAATGTTGTGTGGGACGAAGTTGTAGTTTAAAGTCATACTGGACCATTGCTGTATAGTTTAACGTCATATAGCAAGGACGAACTGGTGCTGTACAATTTAAAGTCATGTAGCTAGGACTAAGGTGAAACAATATGAGGATATCAGTTCTGGGGACTTTTTACAGTTTATCGTCATGCTGGACATTGGAAGTGCCACACAGTTTAATGTCATGTTGCTAGGACACAATATAGTTTAATTTCATCTCGGACAAAATATAGTTTAATGTCATCTCGGACAAAATCTAGTAACCAATGTGACAGTTTAACGTTATGTTGGACGATAAGGGAACTGATACAGTTTATCATCATGCTGGACGTTGGAAGTGCCACACAGTTTAATGTCATGTTGCTAGGACACAATATAGTTTAATGTCATCTCGGACAAAAATGTAGTTTAATGTCATCTCGGACAAATAAGGAACTTCTATACAGTTTAATGTCATGTAGATAGGACATTAATACAGTTTAGTGTCATGTAGGACATATCAAGGGACTATGTAGTTTAAAGTCTTGCAGTTAGAACTATTGGTGTTGTACAGTTTAGTGTCATGTAGAAAGGACAAAATACAGTTTAATGTCATGTAGGACATAATACAGTTTAGTGTCATGTAGGACATAGTTGCAGTTTAAGGTCATACCGGACCATTGCTGTATGAACCAATTGTAAGAGTCTTGGTTCTAGTGACCATATTTTGTGTTTATACAAAATATTTCTTCATAAATCTAGCATTGGTTGGAGTTGTGATGTCTTCTCCATCCATTGAGATTAGAGAATATGCTCCATTGGAGTAGACCTTATGTATTGAATAAGGTCCTTCCCATTTTGGTTCAAGCTTTGGAGGCTTCTTTCCTGGTATCATTGGTGCTCTGAGAACCAATACCAATTCTCCCTGAATGAATGAACGAAGACGAACTTTTTTATTAAAAGCTCGTGCTATTCGATTCTGATAGATTTCCAAGTGGTGCAAAGTGCACAATCTTTTCTCATCTAACTATTCCAATTCATTCAACCGCCACTGGCATTGCTCATCTGTAGATAACTGATCACAAATGGCTATTCTGAGTGAGGGCAATTGAACCTCAATTGGCAAGACTGCTTCTGTTCCATATACCAATGAATATGGAGTTGACCGCGTTGCATTACGAGTGGTAGTCCGATAAGCCCATAAAGCATGAAAGAGTTTATCAGGCCATGACCTCTTATCTTTATCCACTATCTTTTGCAGTATATTTGAAAGAGTCTTGTTGAAGGCTTCTATCTGGACATTAGCCTCTGCATGATATCGAGATGAATGGTTGGACTTAATGTTGTATTCTTGATACAATTTCTTTACCTTAGTAGAACAGAAGTTGGTGCTGTTGTCCGTCAATATGGTATGAGGGACACCAAATCTAGTAATGATGTCAGAATTGATGAAGCTAACAATGCATTTAGAACTGACTTCTTTGAGAGGTACTGCCTCTTCCCATTTGGAAAAGAAATCAGTAGTAGTAAGAATGTACTTAAACTGCTTGGCCGTAGCTAAAGGGTAAGGTCCCACCACATCCATTCCCCATGTGGAAAATGGCCACGAGTATTTAGTTGTATGAAGCAACTCTGGAGGTTGATGAATGAAGTTGGCATATACTTGGCATGAATGACACTTCTTTGTGAAATTAACACAATCTTGTATCATTGAAAGCCAAAAGTATCCAAGCCTTCGAATTTGATCAGACATTCTATGTCCCGACTGGTGGGCACCACAGACTCCTGCATGCACTTCTTTTATGATATCCATTTTCTCTTCACCATCAATACATCTGAAGAGAACTCCATCAAAACCACGTTTGTAGAGAATTTTCTCGAGGTGGTTTGGGCTATCATAAAGAGTAAAATTGACCACATGTCGCCGAATTTGTTCTTTCTCGGCTCTATCAGGTGGAAGTATTCCATTTTGAAGGTATTCCCTGATAGGTGACATCCATCCTGTAGTATGACCATACGATTCAGGAATGGGACTAATTTCATTAATTTCCTCTGTTCTGACTTGAACATAAGGTGAAATTGCACGACGGTGGGCAGTATAGATGGTTGTCTCATCCCGATTTGGATCTGCTAAAGCTGTGGCTATATTAGCCAGTGCATCAGCTTGATCATTTTGTGATCTTGGTACATAAGAAAATGTCGGTTCTGAAGGGAATTACGACATTAAATCTCTGAAATAATCATACAAAGGGATTAATTCTTCTTTTCTGATGGCATAATCCCCATTGAATTGTTTGATTACCAGGTCTGAATCACCTTTCACCTTTAAGTGATTCACTTGTGCTTGAAGCGCTAATTCCAAGACTGTAATGAGAGCTTGGTATTCAGCTTCATTATTGGTACCACCTTCCCACAACAAAAAGGAATAAGGTAACACTACCTTATCTGGAGAAATGAGCACAATTCCTAAAACAACTTTGTTGAATTTAGGATTTTCCATTTTCTTCCCTGTTGGACTTCTAGAAGCACCATCAAAATACATTTCCCATGTTTGAGGATACTCTTGAATAGAGAAAACTTCCTCATCAGGGAGTTCGATATCTGAATGTGTATCTTCTGCTAAAGGATGTTAGTCCAGGAAATCAGCCAGAGCTTGGCCCTTAAATTCCTTTTGAGACACATACTGAATGTCGAACTGCTGTAGAATAACCGCCCATCTTGCCAGACGTCCTGTAATCATTGGACGACTAAGGATGAATTTGAGCGGATTATTACGAGATACCAATTGGACCTCGTGATGTTGCAGGTAGTGTCTCAATTTCTGAACTGCAAAGATTAATGCTAGGCAGCACTTTTCAATACTTGAATACCGGGTTTCTGCTTCAAGCATAGTTCTACTGAGATAGTAGAGACTATTTTCATTCCCAGCATCATTCTTTTGAGCGAGAAAGGCACCCGATGATCGCTCTAAAGCTGTCACATAGAGGATAAGCGGTCTACCCTCAACAGGTGGCATGAGTACTGGTGGACTCAAGAGGTATTTCTTAAGAACATAAAATTCTTTTTGACATTCTTCAGTCCACTGGTAAGTGACTCCTTTCTTCAATAATTTGGTAAAGGGTAAACTTTTGCCTGCCAAATTGGCGATGAAACGCCGAATATAGGCTAAGTGTCCTTGAAGTCCTCTTAATTATTTCAAATTCGGAGGAGGTGACATACCAAGGATTGATTTTGTCTTCTCAGGATCGACTTCAATACCATGATGGCGTACAACAAAGCCAAGGAATTTTCCTGAGGTTACCCCAAAAGCACATTTTAAGGGGTTCATCTTCAAATTATGTTGTCGAAGCTTGTGGAATATGACTTCCAAATCAGCCAAGTGATTAGAACATTGTTTGGATTTAACCACCAAATCATATACATAGCATTCAACAAACTTCCCTAAAAGAGATTTGAAGATACGATGCATGACGCATTGATATGTTGCACCTGCATTCTTTAAACCAAAGGGCATCACCCGGTAACAAAACACACCTTGAGGAGATATGAAGGCTGTATATTCCTCATCTTCTGGGGCCATTCGGATCTAATTATATCCGGAATATCCATCCATGAAATAAAGTACTTCATAGCCAGCCTTCGCATCAATTAAGAGTTCTGTAATCAGAACTGGGAAATCATCTTTAGGACAATACCGATTAAGATCTCTGAAATCGATGCAAACCCTAATTTGTCCGTCCTTTTTCTTTACAGGGACAATATTAGCCAACCACTTGGGATATTGAACTTCTCTGATGAAGTTGGATTTGATCAGCTTATCCACTTCAGCTTCAATTTTGGAAGCATAGGTTGGGTGTGTTCTTCTCGCGGCTTGCTTAAAACCTCGATGTTCTTTTGGTAAACCCAAATGATGAGTAGCAACATTAGGATCAAGCCCATGCATTTCTGTGTAATTCCATGCAAAAATATATTTATTTTTATTTAGAAAAGAAATATACAACTCTTGCTCTTCAAGGGTCGTGGCCACACTAATTAATGTGGGGCGTGGATCTTTCTCTGTACCCAGATTTACTTCTCTGAGTTCATCCACAGTGGTAGAGATAACCTCTTCAAATGCTGGAGGAGCATCTCTAAGATCTTCCTCTTCCTCTTCATCATGTGTTTTTTCTTCTGTTTCTACTTGCAAAGTAGATGAAAAAACGAAATTCTCATGATTATAAGAGATGTCAGAAATTTCACATTTTGAAGAAGAAGCTTCCATTTCCGACCCTATTGATGATAAAGGGTCTTCTTTGGGAAATAAATAGGAGATAATGGATTGATAATTGACATCATTATTCACCTCTGGTGTTGCTATAACTTCTTCTGGCCTGATTAGAGAAGTATAGACTTGTTGGACTTCAGCAGATGAAATGAAAACGTCACCACTTATGCTTTCATCACTGCTTGGTAGGTTACCAATTTCTCCCATGTTGTCTGGCTCGATCGTCGTAATTGACATTATGGATCTTTCCATAAGAGTATTTTGATTTGGGCCTATTTTGTCAATTTGACTGATAGGTAACACATAATCTGTACTCACATGTGAAAATGGATTTATTGGAATTTTCTTCAAACCATATGGAGCATTAACTTTGGTAATTTCCTTCATTGAAGATTTTTCTCTTCCCTTCATGTGATAAAATTCCGCCTCAATGTATTGAGATTCACATGTGTTGAATGGGGCCTTATCACCATACAATCTTCCCACTTGACCATCGAAACAGTATTTGAGACATTGATGGTATGATGAAGGAATAGCTGCATGCTGATGTAGCCAGGGTCTTCCAAGAAAGATATTGAAAGCTGATTCTTGATCAACAATCATGAAATCCGAATTGGATACAAGATCTCCAAACTGAGTTCTGAGTGTAAATTCTCCCAGTGGTTCTTGTTCATTTTTATCATATCCTTGTAACATCATGGTAGATGGAGATAAATCAGATTCCGTGAGGCCCAATCGACGAAGTGTACGAATGGGCATGAGGTTGACTCCTGAACCATTGTCAATGAAAGCTCTTCGAACATCTACACCATTGACTTTGCCAGATAAGTACAAAGGTTTTATGTGCCCATGCACAACATCATCTTCATCTTTATCAGTAAAAGATATCACTGCATGGAATTCTGCAGGATTATTCTCTATGTGATAGATTTCAGCTGCAGCAATTTCAGCTTCAAACTCATGAGGACTTGACAAAGCTTCGATGAGTGCTTCCCGAAGATCTTTTGACAGATTCAAAGCATCCAAAATTGATAACTTGGCTGGTACTTGGGCCAACTGTTTCAATATATCATACTTTTGATCTAGAGTTCTGCGTTTCCCAATAGGAATATGTGGTTTACCAGGTACCATAGAAGCAGATGCTTTAGAAGCTGATGCATCTTGTATTGAAGTTGACAACATCCTTGGTTTTGGCAGATTAGACTGATTAGATCCATTTACTTGCTGAGATAAAGAAGATGGAACCTTTAATCGGTCTTCCAAAATAACTGTGCCAAAACTGAGTTGGCCATTGGCAGAAGAACTTGCTTGTTCTTTTTGAGCTCGCTGAAGGGTTCTACCACGAGTTTCTGCTGCATATACAGTGCTGGCAGGGGTAAAATTAGAGTAGTAGCTTCGGAAAGATCCACGTCTTCCCCTGTATCCCGAACCTCTAGAACCTCCTCGGATTCCCTTATTTGATACAGGGAATTCAGGCTCATCAAGACTGGAATATGGATCTGTTAATTGAATCATATTAACAGAACCAAAGATTAACTCTTCGTCTGATAAAGACTCTGCCTGGTTAGCCTGTTTAGGCTGTGCCGTTTGGTGGGACGGTGCCCGTGGCTTTGAAGTAGATGGCATGAAATCTGCCAGAGTCAAAGACAATTTAGGCTTTGATACATACTCATCTTCTCCTGATTCTTCTTTCTTCTTTGAATTGCGCTGCCCTTTTGAGGATTTGTCTTTTGATGGAGGCTTTACTGCAGCATTTGTAGGAGACACAATTGGCTTCTTCAATTGTGTTCGCAAAATGGAATGGGTCCGATTGATTGTCTTTCTGACCATCCAATCATCATATTTTTTTTCCAGTTTTGCTTTTGACTTCCTGCCACTCGCCTCCTTCCTCTGGATCTATAGCAGTAATACATGCTACATGAGCTGAAGAACCCTTCAATTTGACTTGTCCCAAGTCGACCATCTTTTGCAGGAGGTCTTTAAAGACAAAACACTCCTGGATGGGATGCCCCAACATTTGATGAAAGGGACAATAATTGGGACGGTCTTAATCTCCTTCCTTGTTTGGCCTCTTGGGCACTGGTAATTGATCAAAATTATTTTCCAGAGCTGAAATGAAGTAACCAGGAACTTGCTCACTTCGGAAAGAGTATGTTTTACTCTTCATATCCTCAAATTGTTTTTGTCGTTGATCTTTTTGATCATTTGGACGAAACAGACTTTGTTGTTGGTGTTCAGGAGGTGGAGTCCTTCGAGAAGATGAAGGTTTTGAAGTAAATATAGGTACAGGTGCTTGTTTAAGCATAACTGCAGCAGTTTCTGCTTTACCCATTCTTCTTCCTGAAGCTGATGGAATTACACGAGATTTAACCTTAGCCTGTATAAGGGAATCTTCAATCTGTTGATCGTTTGAAGTAAGGTCTCGAAACCCTCCTGTGTATTTCACAGGGATCAATGGCGTGCGTAATTCGTCAAGCAAATTTTCCACACAGATTTCCAATAGTTCCTCCTGAGGGAGTGCTAAACTCAGGGAATACGTTAATCCCTTCCAACGAGCAATGAAATCAGAGACTCTTTCATTCTCCCTTTGCTTGCAGTTTGTAAGATCGAAAACTGTAGTTTTTGGCAAAGTTGAGCTAAACTGAAGAAGGAATATTTGACGAAGATCCTCCCATCCGATGACTGACCGGGATTGCAAGATTGTATACCAGACAAAAGCTGGTCCTTGCAAGGTTCGCACGAAGCATCTGAGTTTCACTGCTTCTTGCTGCTCTGGAGTTCCCATCATAGGATCACAACAAGACACGTAATGCGTCAAATGCTGTTCAGGGTCACCTGATCCATTGAAAGTAGGGAAAACAGGGTTTCCAAAACTGGATGGAGGAGAAATTGAATCTACCCATTCAGGGTAAACATTCATTTTAGGTTGAACTTGCACCCGTTTCCCTTCCATAGTTTCTAACCAAGCTGTTAATGACTCAATAGTAGTTATTAACTTTTGAGAAACATCAGGTTGAACTTGGTTTTGGGAAGGTTCAATAAATGGAGCTTGGACAGACGTGATGGTTGGTGCGGCAACTAATGGTAGTGCTGCCAACCGTTGTTGTGTTTGACCCGTAGGATTAGACATCTGAGGGTGTACTGATAAAGGAGGATATTCCTGATCCATCTCAGTAGTTACAAAAAATTCCTTCGGCTGTCGGACTTCAGCATTCTTAATAAGAAGACTACTCTGAAGTAGTTCTGCATTCAACCTTCTTAATTCTTTCATTTCTTCCTCCTGTTGTGCAATCCTTTGCTCTAATGAGAGCGATTGACCTCCTTCAGAGGAAGGGTGAGAAGTAACCTCATTCTTTCCTTTCCCCTTATTGGATCCTTTTCGGAGAGGTGGAAGTGGTTTACTTTAAGGAATACTCAGATTTTGGGTAAGCCTTTGATTACGTGTGCGCACACCTTCTTCATTTAGGTCTGTGTGCGCAACTTCTTGAGCAGGAACCTCTTCGTCTGATCCCTCTGATTGAGCCTCATCTGGTAAATCAGCAGCAACGACATTGATGACATTAATGGATGCATATTGCATGGAATCCTTTCTATCAGCATTTCTATGATATTGTCTTCTTCCATGTCCATGATGAGACATAGCATTCCGTTGACTTGATCCCTCGGGAATTTCTTGGAGAACCGTCACTTGGAGAGAATCTCCAGATAGCTTGGCTCTTCGTTCCTCTTGAGGCTTATTCCCTAATCGAGAGAATACTGACTTTCTCTGAGGGAGGGATTGAGGATTTGAAAAAGTCCCCAGTCCGGTGGACTGGGGATGTTCCTGCTGCTTCCGCTCAACTCCTCGAATCCCATTTGTTGATTCTGAGGGTTGGTTTAGAGAAGTCCCCAGTCTGACAAGCTGGGGTGTCTCTTGACATGCTATGTCTGAGATCTTCTTAAAATTTCTCTTGATCTTGCGAATCTTAGTTCGGAAATTTGCTGGATGCATTAACCTGTATCCACTTTTATCGCCTGGTTCAACATACCGTTGGATGATTTCCTAAACTTCTGTCATTTGATGACGTGTTTTCTCAAGACGAGATGCTTGTGCAATATTCTCGCCTGCTTGATGTAGGAGCAATTCAACAACTTGTTCTCTATATACTTGATTTTGAGAGGAACTAGTTGAAGTCTGTTCTTGAGCAAGCGTTTGATTATGAACAAAGCCCATTGACTGTGGCCGGCCATGGGCAATAACATTGCATGAGACCATTTTCGGCGGGCTTTGCTGACTGGAAAGTACTGTGAAATGTAGTGCTCCATGAACACCCCATCCTCTGATATGAACAATAGATGGAGCATTGGAAATTAACTGATGCAATTTTCTTAGTGCACCAAGGCATGAACGTTGAAGGGTTCTCTGTTGCTTTTCAGCCTTCGGATACCGAGAGACTGATAGAGATGCCAAATCAATCTGACATTGTAGCCCTTCTATTATCTTAAGATGATTTTCGTATTCATCATAAGATAATATCTTCTACTTTAATTGACAAAGAGTTTTCCATATGTTGAGACGAATATCATGGATTCCATCATCCGTCAACATCTTTGGAATGTCGTACTGGGAGTCAGCCAAAGGCCAAAACATGACTGGTACTTCACCTTTTGCCAGTTTTTTCCTCATGTTCAGCATTTACTCTTTATCATTAAATGAAGATTCTTCTACCTGTTTTGACCAGAGTTGGTGTTTCTTTGTTGCTTCATCGGATTCAACAAGATTGGTAGAGAGATCACTATTCATGCTGAAAGATGAATGACCTGGGGATGGTTCGGAGAATAACTTGAACCCCAGGCTATCCTCTGATGGAGAAAGAGTTTCACCTACCGATAGTAAAGCATCATACATGACTGGCTTCACGTTTGCATGTGCCTCAAGATAAGAGGGCTTTCTCGGCACTACATTTCCTTCTGAAGAATTTTCGAGACAACGTGAATCACTACTGCGGAGAGGACTTTCGCAGCGAAGTTCATCACCATGAGAAGGACCGTCATGATGGGTTACAGGAAAAGATGAGATCTCTTGCTCCTTGGTCTTCTGACCACACAGAGGGTTCCTGTGGCTCTCATATGAAGAAGAAACTTCAAGATTGACCGAAATTTCATGAGGCAAGCCTTCATGAAGAAGTGTCTGTTGAAGACCTTCAAAATTAATGTTCCCGTTATTGGGAACTGAGGGAGTAGAATCTTGAATTCCGACAGATAAATGTCTGAGGGCTTCAAGAACTCCAGCATCGAGCAAGGCATTGTTGTAGATTGGCCTTTGATCTCCTGACTGTGCTGGGCAGATCTTTTTCTTAGATGCCTTCTTACTCACTTTAGAAACCACTTGTTGACGAAAGTGGTTACTCTGAGCAGGTGTATGTGCCTGATTAGGAAAGATGGTCAGGTTAGGTTGACGATATCCACTCAAATCAGGTGTATGTGCCTGAATTGGTTGTCCGTATGATATGGGGGAGTATGCCCCATAACCCTCTTGGACTGGAACAGATGTGTGTGTCTGTTCCGGAGTGAATTGTTGATGTGTCACTCCATTGCTAGGGATAGATTTATGTGTCTGTCCCTGAGATGATGCTGAAGCTGTTATGATATCCTGGAAAGCATCCAGAATATGAGCAGGAATTTGCTCCTATTCTTTCACCATTGATAAAATATGTTTGGTGACTTCAGCCGCGGGAACGAGGATATACGTCCATTCCGGGCTTGGAGTAGGTGTATGTGCCTGCTCCTGTCCTCCTTTTCCTGTCAGTGAATCCTGACAGTACTCATGTGTGGAGGCAGAGAGTTGAGTCTGCCTCCTGTTTGTCGTCAGGGCTTTCCGACTGACTTCTCCTTGCGCTACCAAGCGAGACTGTTGGTAGGCTTGATTAGTATTAGCAGGTGTATGTACCTGCTGATTACACTTCTCCAAATGCGGTTGACGAGATCCATCATATGTAGTCAGACGAGCCTGGTGACTAACTGGTGATGTATAAGTAGGTGCATGTTCCTGCCTATAGTACTCCGCCGGAATTGTCTGGTGGGATTGGCGTGATGCTTCCAGACGAGTCTACTGGACAGCGGAATTAAAACGGACAGGTGATTGTGCCTGCTCGTTGTTTGCCACCAAGTTAGGTTGGTGGATTTCTCCGGATATGGAAGGGATGACAACCTTCCCATTGTTCACCGGATTCCATCTCTGGCGGTTCATCTTGCCTGCTCGGATTCGAGGAACCTGAGCTGAATGCCTGGAGTCCGTACCCTCATCATGTTGAGGGTGCACTACCGCACGAGTCTGGCGGCGATTGTTGATGGGAACCCTCGAGAAGGACTCCTGCCTTTTTGAATTAAGGCCCTGCGGGACCTGCTCATTCACTTCCTCAGAGTAAGGGAGTGAATTGAAATTGCGTTCTGGGGATAACGACCCGAAACGGTTGGAGACGGTAGTCAGCACCGCCGGCTTCTTGATTGCTGGCCGCCATTGTCCGGACGACCAGGTAGTGTTGTTAACTTGGAGGGCTTGACGAGCAGCCTCCAGAGTTGGGATAGTACCGTTGCGACGGTACTCCTTAACCAGTGCATTAGAAACCCAGCGTTGAAGATACTGAGTTGGTGATGTCATCCTCAGAGCGGATGACGTTCCAGCAGGAGTAGCAGCATTGGTTTTCACAGCAGCAGACCTCACAGTAGAGGTGTTCACAGCAGCATTATTCAAAGGGGTGAATTTAAGAAAAGCCATTTTGCATAAGATCTTGAGAAAAGAGTGCCTGTTCCATATAACAGACATAATCAAGATGAATCTGGCCACTGTATCTTTTGGATGAGCACATGTCAATGATTGATTTGTTGGCCCAAGGGGCCTATCAAATAAGAAGAACATCACTTTAACATGGTTAAGGATTCACGTTGGGTTCACCATTTTTGTTTCCTCACGGATTTCGGGGATGACCTCCTGGACGGGAGATTCAAACATTCTGATCGGTTTCTAGCGGGTTTGTTCGTAGAACCGGAAACATCAAATGATTCCACATCTGTTTGGACCTACTTTCCAAAGGCAGGTGCTCATTAGTTTGTGGACTGATGAGGCTTAGGAATTTGCATTGGTCGAGATGATGGGAGGTCGGGCTCATCACACCTTTTTGAGGGGAATTATTGTCTACTCCGGGACTCTCTTTATAGATTTAAGTTATGTTCATGAATCCTTATTACATTACCAAGTAAAAATGTGCTTTCCTTTAGTTTTAACAATCAATGATTAAATATGCAAGAAATTCAGAGAATCTTTTATATTTATTCGAGGTTCTTCATCAATAGAGAATCATCTATATCTGTTTAGAGATTCTTGGTCAACGGTATCCTTCAAAACAATTATATAACAGTCTCTTGGTCATTATGATGACCAAGCTGGTTTTAAAGCCACTCAGTGGGGCACTTGAAGTTTATCGTCATTCAGAAGGATAGGGATTATTTCAAAGTTGGGATCTAACCCAAAAATGGGCTACCTACGTATCCTTTGTTTTGGAAAAGGAATCAGAACCCACGTAGTTCGAATAATGGAGTATGATGTTTATGATTGATGGCTCAAAGAAGAATGTAATAATTACTTTTACACTCTAAGCTCACGTGAGTCATGATCGGTGTGAGAAACAAGAGGTATTGGTAAAAATTAGACAATTGTGCCATGAAATATGCAATCATAAGAAATTGTTTGGGGCTTATGTATGTATGACTGCCCAAATAGATGAAGGTTTAGGATTCACATTTAGTGAGAAAATCCATGAACAGGGTCCACAAAGTTATATGTGCTTCATGGAGATTTGAATACTCTAATATTGGGGCTTACTCCTAAGGAGGATGCCCAAGTTAGGAGGGGACTTATGATTGGGTTTTTACTCCCGAAAAGGAATCCCAAATCAAGGGTAAATTAGGACTGGTTAAGAGAAATTTAAGGGGGGCTTGGGGTTTACTCCTGAAAAGGAAACCCAAGATTATGACTGGGACTTACTCCTAAAAAGGGAGGCCCAGGTTAAGGGATTTGGGGCTTAATCCTGAAAAGGAAGCCCAAGATTATAACTGAGTCTTATTCCTGAACAAGAGACCCAAGTTGGGGATTAAGGTTTGGGGCTTACTCCTGAGGAGGATGCCCAAGTTAAGGAATATTATTGGGGCTTACTCTTGAGGAGGATGCCCAAGTTATGGAATTAAGGTTTGGGGCTTACTCCTGAGGAGGATGCCCAAGTTTGGGAACTTTAAGAATTTGTGGATTACTCCTGAGGAAAATGCCCAAATTAAAGAACTTATAACTGGGGATTATTCCTAAAAAGGAGACCCAGGTTAAGGATTCTCTCATCTTAAAGGATGAGGTTAAATGAATGAACTCTCCATATTTAGTGATATAAGGATATTTAAATCACTATGTTTTGAGAGATATTCCACAGAATTCCTTTCAGATAAGGAAGTTAAATCAAGAAATCATGCCATAAATGGCTTTGAAGAGTGTCTTGAAGACTGAATCTTGAAAAGGAAAGGTGTGATGGCTTAAGAGGGGTGAAATGGGAAAGATGGGCACCCAAAAAGGTAGGGGCACGCAAGTCTTGAAAGGCGCGCAAGTCTTTCATGGGCGCGCAAGTATTGGTCGCGCAAGTCTACTTGCGCGACATGAGGGGTACTTGCGCGATTTTCAACCAGCATTAGAATACTTGAGCGACTCTTTATTAAACTATTTTGAATCCTCTTAAGGTTCTTCCAGAAAAGGGATGTGCAAGTTATATTGAAGGAAATAAGTCGGCGCGCAAGTGTTGATAACTTTCAACACTTAAGCCTTCCTTCTTCGCTTTAGATCTTCCGTTCTAGGTAAAAAATTACCTTAGAAGTGTTCCAGAAGCTTTGAGAAGAGACTTGGGCGTCGGGAGCTTCAATCCGAGTTTCCGAAAAAAGATCCTCTCGAATGGGGGGCCCACAGGGTCTATTTATAGGCAAAAGAAGACCTCGGGCGGTTACTGGGCGGTTACCACTTAGGTCGCACAAGTCACTTGCGCGACCAAGGGTGCCGCGCAAGTATACTTACACGCAAGTGAGATAACTTGCGCGGTGCAGTTGCTGTTGATCCTTTGTTCATGCCTTTTTCGATTTTTGATGTTTTCTTCAAAGGTTGAATCACTTTGAGCTCAGATATTCCCTTTTCTGATCTTTAGATTCTGTGACGAAAAGGAGAATCAACAGACATGATCAGTTACAAGTTGAGTGTGCATCGTCTCTATTACGGATCATGATTCCATCGATTAAAATGGTCATAATATTTTATTATGTAACAAGAATCATCAACAATGGCTCTTTAGGTAAAATTTTTAGAACTCCCACTCCCCTTTCAAAACCATTTGATCATTCATTTTCAGATAAATTTGGTTGGGTGTTATGTTTTTTTGGATTGTAGGTCTTGGGAAATTTTTTCATCCAATCTCACTAAGGGTTTTTGTTGAAGTCAATATGTCTATAGATCATGTCGAATCATTCTATATTGTTGTGGGAAAAGAATTGTGATATAAGATTTCAGTCATGATTTAATCTTTGTATGAATTGTTTTCTTCATGTAAGAAATTGGGGCATCACATGGAGGTTTTCAGGTAGAGGGTGTCATAGCATGTGAGAGATAGTTTGGGTGTAATGGAAAGTCAAGATTCAAGGCCTCTAGTTTGATAAAGCATGATGGTGTATCAAAACTTGGAAATTGAGGGAGGTGAAGGTTTTTTGGCTACTAATATTATGTCAGGTGAAGCATTAAAAAATAAATAGCTAATTGTGAAATATTCGTTACCGAGTGTTACTGCTATTTTTAAAAGACTAAGGAGGGATCTAGAAATCCCTTCGATTATTATTATTTTACATGGGTATGCTCAAGATAATGATATCTTGGAGGTGAATCTAAATTTGGAGAATAATATTCCTAATTTTAATAATTTTTCTGAAGCTAATACAGGGGTGGATGATGTCGTGTCAAACAAGAACGCACAAGTGGTGAGTGATAGTGCCAAGCAATATGATTGGATGGTCTAGGATAATACTGGTAGGCATGAAGAGATGGAAGATTATTTGGATATGAGTAAGGAATATGTGAAACAAGAGGATGCTAGTACTGATTAAGATATTGGGAATCCTCCATTTTTTATTTTATAGGATACTAATATTCAATCATAGTTTAGGGAGACTGGGTATTTAACTTTGAATTTCATACGTTCTTGAGCAGGAACAAGGAAATGAGGAGCAAGACACTGATACTCCAAATGACTCTTTCATGGAACAAATTCAGAAACTACACAAGGTGGGTGATATAGGTCACTTTACTTCATTTAATAGGGGACATGTAGAGGTCCTAAAAGAGTCACATGAGGGAATCAATCCTATTCCCCAAAGGTATGTGGAAACCATCGCACTCAAAAATCATTTCGAGTGATGACCAAAGGATGATTCAGTTCAGGAGTATGAGGATGATCTGATTAGGTCCTCCATCATTTGGAAGAAGACCCCAATGAATAAATCTAGTGATGAATCTTATATAGATGAAGTAGAGGATGTGGTTTAGGATGGTAATATCTTATGGTTTCAATGAAATAGAATACATAGAGGAATATGAAAATTAATAAATGAATCCTCCCATTCCACCCCCCCCCCTCTATTGAAGACACGATGTGAAAAGATGTTGAAAGAAAAATAGGGCTTAAAAGTAATTTTTCAATAGTAGAAACCGTGTGATGTGATTAATCCCCCATTGAAGATACTACTGAGTTGATATAAAAAGAATGTAAAAATGTGCTATCACATAATGCAATCGAAGAAGAATATACCAAAATGATGGAGAGGTATTCGAGGATGACCCTCCATGAGGATTAGTATACATAGATCGACTAGCATGAGCTAATTATTTTTAGGGGATTCAACAATGCTGAGATAAACCTTGAGTAGTACATTCAGTCTGAAGACTAGCTGGCATTCTAGTTCTATGATCTCATGTTGGATGAACTGGACACCCAGTTTAACAATATTTCATGGATGTTATTTAGGTAGTATAAATATTATAGGATCAAACTATCTTTTAATGGATTTGTTAATTTTTTTGTTGTTTAATTTTTGGTTTATCACATTTTTTCCATAAAATTGTTTTCATAATAAAAAATTAATATTCTATAATGCAAATATTGGTTTAAAAAATTTTAAATTAAGTGTTATAATTTTTTTGAAACAAAAATTCTTATATATACTTTTATAATTTCTATAATGATTTTAAAAGATAATTATATTTATAATATTAATTCATATATTGATATTTTCATGCAATATAATTTTAATATAATTTTGTGAGTCATTAAATTATAATTTAATGAGTCATATATTATATTATAATGTTAAAATGAACTATTTTCATTTAAATAATGATTTTAATTAACAAAATAAATTTATCATATATAGGTAATTATATTCATAAAATGGAGTCTATTTTAGAAATTAACACATTGATAAAAGTCATGTTGATGATTTGTTATTTTTCTGAAATAGTTGAATTTTTGGTGAATATGGAAATATAGTAGTTTACAAAAATGGAAAATATAATAAAAATACATGACTGTTTGAGTCACATATAATTAAATACCTATTATTTAATTCACACATGTGATATTTAGTCTAATTAGTAATAAAAATGAACATTATTGATAGTGTTGATCTAAAATAATAAATAAAAGAAAAAAATAAAAAAACACCCCTCTCCTCTCCACATAAATACCACTCCTTATCATCTCACAATAAAATCATTTTATAGTGTCTAAAATCTTTCCAATTCACCTCACAATCCTCCTCCACACATCCATGTCCTTCTTTTGCAACCAAAATAACAAAACTGTGTTTGTCAAGGATGTTACCAATGTGATGATATTCAAGAAGTAAAATTATTCTTCTTTCCCTTTTACATTATTTCCTTATTTCATTCAATATAACATAACCTATCCTCCCAAATATTTAGGTAATTGATACATATATTGTCTTATATGTACAATAAATTTATTATGATTATTTTTGATCAACCATCATACCACTTCTATTATCTACTTATTCAAAAAAATTAAAATATAATCCATGACATGTCAATTGACCACCATGGAGAAATCTTTTCATCATTTTCCATTACCTCCTTCAAATATTGTCATAAAAATTATTATGGTTAAAAAATATTTTAAGATTTAAATTTTAATTTTTTAATTTTTTTCAACTAATTTACATTTATACTAATTAAATCAAATGAAACGAGATTATAGTTTTTAAAAAAACGACCAAAAAAACCAAAAATTTATCATTAATATTTTATTTAATTGATTTTCCTCGTATTATAAAAAAATTACATGATATCAGTTAAAATTGGGGAAATATATTATTACCAAATAATTATAATTATAAATCCCATTATTATTATCATGGGAACTGACCATAAAGCCCTAAATCAAATAGTACAGGAACAATGATTCTGATTTTTTTAAAGTTTCAAAATGGAAACAAATGGAATGAGTAAAATGATATGAAATAATATATGTATATAAAATATTTTTAATATCTTGATTAATTCATCTAATTTGGTTATCCATGAAATTATGTACAAGTTTAGAATGTATTCAGATATAACGTAAAATACATTCTCTTTTAAAAATCTCTTTTCAAGTCACAACTCTTTCTAAATGAATTTATTTACAATTATATGGAATAAAAATATATTAAACTTTAATGATGCCTAAATTATTTTAGGATTCCTCTACATGTCTACAATTTTATTTTCAAATAAATAGTTCCTATTGATATTTTTTTGTCATCAGAGACATAAAAAGTTATTTAAAAATAGAAAATTTATTTTTCTGAAGAATGTTTCTTTTATGTAAGATTTATATGTTATAATAAAGTTATAGATCGTGGGAGTTGTTATGATGAAGGGTGGATCCATGATAAACTAGTTTTGGATGGTTGCTTTATAGCTCTTCAATGCATTGGCTAATGCAATAAAGTTAACATTTTAGGGTTCTCTTAAGATAATATGGGAATATATAGTGATGATTATTCCCATGTTTAACCATGATGGTTAGACCATGTTTATAAGATGGAGGTATGTTATATGTATGTGCAATATGAAAATGAATCATGAAGAGACCTTTATGGATTTATGTGCTGTTTATACGGGTTTATATGAATGTTATGATTTTATAATTCAAACCAAAGGACTTATAATTTATATATTAGAATTATAACATTTTTAAAATGTTTTCATTAATTTAATAATTGTTTCTTTTATAATCAACATGTACCTTACAATGATTGTTTTTTCCATCATATGTTTTAAAATCAAACCATTGGGAATTTGGATGGGTAAAGGAATACATGAATAAAATTTTTATGTTGTGAAGATTTATTATGGAAATAAATCATGTATTGTTTTAAATATCTCATATTGATAAATGTAGATATTGAGTAGATGTGTAAATATTGTAATATATTATTTTCTATTTATTAATAAATGAAATAACTCTTTAAAAAAACAATCCTAAATTAATTTTAGTAATCTATGAATATGAATTATATTTGAACATATTAGATTATGTAATGTTTAAGGTTAGTTCCATTCATTAATAATTAAAGAGATGTATAGATAAATATTATATATTTACATAAATTTCAAGAATTAATAATGAGCTATCAGACATCAATGAGAATATGATCCCATCTCAACAGTGCTCTGAAAAAACAATTCCACTGAATATAACTCCCATGTCCAAATTCTATATAAAAATAAATATAAAAAAATCAAATAAAAAATCAATTATTTAATACTTAAATTAATGATAATTAATGATAATCAGAATTAAATAAATTACACAACTAAACATACCTTCACATGGGTTGATCAAAATCAATATATGGATTTCACTCATGATTTGTTTCATGAATAAATAATTCCATAAGACCAAGACCCCATAAATATTTTGAATCACCTACAACAAGTGGGTCAGATAATGTTCCATCAATATCATCCATAGGTATTATTGCCTCACAGAGTCTATGAAACATCTCATTATAAGTCGCATCATCCATCTAAAAAGTGAATATAATGTTGATAGAATATAATTTAATTCGAGTATTGTATTTATATATTGACTTTAAAAACATAAAATTATTTCATTCATCATATTTATCCTCATCTATGTAAATAATTGTGTCAATATCATAATCTCCCTCCCCAATATCACCAATTTTTATAAGGTTTTTGGCATCATCATCATATATTAATTGAATATAATTTTTACTTCATTAACATCATCGTGACCATCGATTAGTAACTATGAAGTGTCATCATCGATACCCATTTGGATTAATTGAAATGATGTATTTGGAGATGTATCTGGAAAAAAATCAAGTCCATGGACATTAATATAAACACCGTAAGTTTTCTTATTCTAAATTTATTGGGATATAATTTTTATAATTCTCCACCAATCAATTAAGTAGCTTGAAAATGATCAATTATTTGAAAAAACTGATGTCACTATGGAACCAATAAAAAGTGTTCATTTAATTCATGATGACTTTTATATTTATTGTTACTTATTTCATCATGCATATAAACATGAAATCCTCTATCAATATCCATAAAATGTATTTTATACATCATCACTTTATTTTGTCTCATGTAGTACAATTCAGTTATTTCATCACGAATTCTATGAAACTCAACATCACATTAACAGTGATAATATTAAATAAAGAAAAAACCACTATTCATTTTTTCTTGATTTAATATATTCACATGTATTAAAATCAAAACAAAATCACCACATATGAATTATAATATTCAACCATTTTTGATAATATGGTAATCAATAAACATAATAAATTTTTGATGTTATTTTTATTTGTTGATACTTGATAACTTGGAAAAAATTATCAAATTATAAATAAATAATTTCTTTCATATGATAAAAAATAAACAATTTACATTTATATTCATTAAACCATTAAGAAAAATTCTGTTTCTAATATTTTTCATATGAATCTTGTGTATTTTATGCAGATTGTTTCGAGATATGATAATCATATAATCATTAAATAAAAAATTATTAATTTAAATTTATAAATAATTAATGAATAAGTCATATTATCACTCATAATAAAAATCATGACATTTGGATCCTATATTTTTATAACATAAATATTCATTTACCAGGTACAAAAAAATGATCTTATAAAGTGTAGTTTCATGGAAATAAGGTACATTATACATAAAAACATAAAACATTATTCTTATACCATTTAGAATTATTAATCATAGGATAATAATAAGAAAATTTAATAAATCTCATATCCTAGGGAACTACATGAATGGAAAAAATGGAACTTAAGCCCTAGTATGGGAAAGCATGGGAAACAATTTACATCTGACCATAATAGACATCAATAAGAACTTGAATAAATACATAAAATAACTATATAGAGGAATATAATAATAATAATAATAATAATATGAATAATAATATTAAAATGAGGCTACAACATTTAATTGAGTCATTGTGAATCGTATCATGAGGGTTTATCACTGATGTTTCATTAAAATTACCCATGTTTTTCACAGGCGTTTCAAAAAACATTCCATATATAAGGATTAAATTCTTCATGAAATTAACTAGAGCCACATTAGGAGGAAACATTTATATATAATAATTAATATTACACATATATATCAAAATAAAAATATTTATAAATAACTTTTAGTGGATAAATGAAATGAATGTCACATCAAAATCATGACATATTAAAAACTCCTCAAAGGCAATATCAATTTGTCAATATTAACACACGAAAAGGAAAATAATGTTTACTTTTTGTTAGTCCCAAAATAAAATATATAAGTTTTAAATCTAGTTGAATACAACTAAAATATATAGAGTTTTGGGTATATGAAAAATAAATATGACAATTTCTTGAGAAAAAATGTGGAAAATTTTGGGGAAGAAATGGCAAAATTATGTATGTGAATCATGATTATATAAAACATTAAAAAGAGACGGTAAAAGTGTCTGACATTCATAAAATACTATTAATATTTTTATGTGATAGAAAAAAACTGATATAAGGCCGTTGTTTTTAAATTTGAAAGACATACCGCATAGAAAAATAATATACAAGGAAAAAAGAAGAAGATATTTCTATTACATTAACAAGTGTTCCAAAAACATGAGGATCAAGACATAGTGTGATTGATGATACCTTGTTTGGATTCTCTTGGATGTAAATCAATTAGATCTCTGTGGAGGATAAACTGAAAGTGAATGGAAATGTATAAAAGGGTGGTTAATTATAGAAAACCCGGAGGATTTATTTATTAATTTCTATGGACACCTAGGTCATGGTATGTTCAAAAACATGGTCTTTATCATAGAATCATTCCATGGAATTGTACACATGGCACACCTATAATGTTATTTTAAGTCAAAATAGTACTACATAATTTTTATATTACATATTACACCATTAGGATATTATTAAACATACAGAAAAATTCAAATTGTATTTTAACTATTCATGAAAAACTACAGTCTTTTTGAAATATCACTTAATTTAATCGTAACCTAATTTCAAAATTAGGATTTAAAAAATTATTTTCATTTTATAACAATAACAAAATAAATATGATAATTTCAAATTTTACATATAAAAATCCTTATTTATAAAAAATTATATCATATAGAAAATGCATACTAAAATTGTTTAGTGAAATTTCAAACACTTAGAAAAAATATTTAATCATTTAAATTTAAAAAGGTGTGTTTAAATATTATTATTCCATTAAAATAATAATTATTAATAATAACATAATTAATTAAATATTTATATCATTTCATAAAAGTGTAAATTCTAAAAAAAATAAAATTTATCAAAATGAAATAATTTTTAAGAAAAAACTATTCTCAAAATGAAATTGATGATTAGAGCAGTGTTGACCAAATAAAACTTTCTCCCTTGTGGTTGACCATTTTGGTACGTTGTTTTGATTTTTTTTACAAATATTGAAATGATTAGAGTATAATATGTTTGATATCATATTATCAGATGACATTGGATATACCTGACACTAGAGGAGTCCAAAAGAATTTTTATCGATGTATACAAAGAGGTAGAGGGATTTCAAATCAACCATAAAATTTGATTTTATTTATTGTAATAGGAAACATGACAATTCATTATATATATATATATATATACTTTTATAGATGAACACACGTGGAATGAATTTAATTATAGTAAAAGTAAAGAAGAATTGGTTTATTAAAATGTGTTCTTTTAAATGTTTTTTGATATTAATGATATTATTAATGATATTATTAATTATTTATTAATGATTTCATAATGATTTATTAATTATTTCTTATTTTTAATTGTTATAAACCAAGGTGATATCATCAAGATATCCAATCAAAAATTGTAAACCCTCATACATTATCTTAGGTAGGGTATAAATTATTGCATAATGAAATTAGGGATGAAAATTTACAAAAACATAGAGTGGAGTCCATATTTGGAAAGGTTTCCACTCTCTCTCCCCGTAAAGACATAAAAAATGGAAGAGGGCTCAGATGACTAAAAATGGGAAATTTTTTATAGAAGAATTGAGTTCTGTAGCTAATAGTACTGTACTTTTATTATTATTATTTATTTAAGTTATGTTAGTGATTTATAAAATTATAATAATTAATTTTTTTAAAAAAAAATTCATACAGGATTCTATTTTCAAGAAGAGAACACAAGGGGTATTTTTAGCTGAATGGGAGGAAAGATTTTTTATGTATATAATTGGGAAATCCTGAACACTGGGTTGCATATGAGGATTCTCATTGGATATATTGATCGGAACAATATTACCACATTCTTTATCTTCTTCTATTGAGGGGTTTTTAAAAAAGATTCTTCAGAGGGTGAAGTTTAAAACATTAATGTGACAATAGAGGAAAATATCTGATCATCGATATAGTTTATGTTTTTGGACATGAAAATTCAATTTCAGACATCATCTCCCACTACCCACCTTTGCCTACAGAACCCATTATTTTTCTTCCAACTCTGCCTGTAGACCCTGTTTTTTTCCTAATAATAAAATCACTCATCCATGTCCCTATGCAGACCCCAATTTTTATCCCACTCTTACACACCCTCCTCCAAAGATTCATATTTATTGTGAGTTGTATGTTGATGATACTCACTATCACATAGTTTCATATGTGATGTTATATAATACAAGTGGAAAAATTCATTATAAAAAATTAGTGATATAATAGAATAGGGTTACTGTAAAGGATATTATAGATATATCAACAACAGAACCATTACCTATAGATGTAGAGAGGACATTTGGACAATGTAACATAACCTTTTTTGTTTTACCATATAATCTTCTGATACATATTACTATAGATGTATGTTTTTATTTTATCTTTTATTTTATTATTGTTTCTAATTTGTTTTAACATTTGAAATTTATAATATTTATCAATATATTTACAGAAATATATTAAAGTTAAAGAAATATTCTATATCAAACACTAAAGACAAAGGGAAATGAATTCATATACAAATTCTATAAGTATTAACATATTGTCATAATATTCAATTTTTGGCGAGTTAATATAAAGGTCAAATGGAATATGATATATATGGTTGTACAATAAATTTGGGGAATTTTAAAAATGAAATGATGGAGCTTATTGCAGGAGGTATGTTTTTCATCAACACAATGAATGTTTTGTCTATTAATTCATAACATAAATATTTCCATGCAAAACATTTATTGAAAAATTATGCATATAAATATTTTTATGAGGTTTTATTATAAAATATTTTTGGAGAATGAAAAAATAGATTTTTAGGGATTGATGTACCGACAAATGATTTCACCTAAAGAGAATAAATTGACTATGGAATACAAAATATTTTATATTGAAAAAATAATTGAATCAAATATAATTATATTTTGATTGATGTTTCTTTATATTGATAGGTACGAAACATATATCTCACAATGTTTTATATATCATCTAACATTATTACCATAATAATTAAATTATCGTTTATATAATGAACATTAGATGTTAGGTGTTTTTTTCTAATGAAGAAGACACTATACTGGATATTCTCTCTCCATGGTGATGTGTGAGGTGATTTTATAAAAATGTGGGAAAACTATGTTTTAATTTCTTAATAGAATTTTAAATTGTAATGAATTTTATATTTTCTTCATTCATATTATTTTATAATAGGGGATGTGATTTCTTTTGAAAAACCAAAATGAAAAATAATACCATGATCAAATTTGTAAATGAAAATTCTAATTTCCATTTATAATAAGTACATTTTGAAAATATTTCAAGAAAAATGTTATTTTAAATTGGAAAAATCATTTAAATGAAAACATCATAAACATAAAGGTGTCAATGAATGTAGATATCATGTGGTATGATTAATGTATGATATAATTACAATTGTAATAGTTATGAAGTAAAACCAAAATGAATTTAATTATAAACTATTAATTAATATTTCATTTGTTATATTCATTAAAAATATTCACTACATTCCTTTAAATATGTATCATTTTTGATGACCCTGACCCTTTATAGTTCATAGGAGATCATAAAGTTCCATGTGGAATGTGGAAATCATTTTACAGGTTTGATTGGATTTAATTTTTTTAACGAATATTGTAATTTTTAATGTTGTAATTGTAAATATGTAATATTTTGTTTTTTTGGTTGGATTTGGGGTATTTTTATAAAATAATTTAAATTTTGAATGTTTTAATTTATAATGTGTAATTTTTCTGTTGTTTATTATTATATCTGTTTCTTTCTGTATTTTTTCAGTTTGGCTAGAAATGGAGTGGATGAGTTACATGAAATATTTTTAAGACATTTTATTACGTTAATTAAATACTAACAGACATAAAAAATACCTACTTTTAGGGTTTTACATCGGTTCTATAAGAACTGATTTGGTATACAATTTTATTACATCAGTTATAAAATTATAGATTTAAGAAAACTTCCTCACGAAGCCCTTTCACATCGTTTAGTTATTAACTAACAAATATATTTTGTTGGGATGGTGGTTTTCCAAGTATTTTATATATGACCTATTTGGTATACAATGTTTTATTTTAGTTATTTAAATACCAACCAAAAAATCCATTATCCCAATATTTTTTCCACATCACTAATATAAACACATTTTATAAAAAATATGTTCTATAATAGTTTTACAATGTTAGTTTTTTAATTGATATTAAATACTTTATTTACAATGTATTTTATAATGAATTCTCCTAAAAAGTTACATAAAAAATTACAAATAAATTTTGTACTACTGTTACAACAACATTATATGTACTGACACTATTATTGTTTAATAAATTTAACTCATCACTCAATTACTTCAAATAAAAATTTATTTTATTTTTTGGATGTAATATAATTAATAATGTTAAAAAGATATATGTTTTATTCTTTTAAATATAATGATTTCTATTGTATGGAGTTATAAAGATGATGAAACAAGAATATAGACTAATATATTAGTCAAATTAAGAGTAACCATCAGTATAAAGTACCATTTAAGTGATACATGATTATAAATAAAATGGGGAATGTAAATATTAATAATGATTCCATGAATCAACATCATAGTGATTATATACGTTTTTTCAATTTGATTTTGTGGATTTGTTCTATGACATCAGTAATGTTGTCTTCTATGAAATAATAAATACAATAATCTTGGTGTAACTGGGAATTACAGCTAATGTTGAAGAGAATCCAATTTAGACATCCATAATTTATCCTCCTGGTATCTCGATAGTACACATATATGAAAACAAACTAATATTTCATTTTCCCTATGATATAATATTTAATAATTTTAATATGATTACATAATCTTATAATAAATACCCAAATTTTTAACCAACCTTTTAATCTCAATGAAAATGTATAGAAACAGATTTCATTAAGTAATAATTATTTAACCAATGAGAAAATATGATAAAAACACATATTTGAAATTCTATTATCTGATTTAATAACAATAATTTTTTTAACCATATCCAATTTTTTAGTCTTACAACAATGTTATAATTAATCTCCAAAATACTTCATGAAATCATAAAATTGAGATGTTTTTAACTCAATATATAAATTAATATCATTTTGAATTTCAATTAGTTGAAAAGATTAAACAAAAACATAATATAATAATGTTTTAACGTACAATTGATTGGGAACAAAAATATAATTACATTCTCTAGAACTGTGTTCACTATGTTGATACTTAAAAACATAATCATTGTGAAAACTAAATGCACTAAATAACCACCCATGTTATCAAATGTTTCAATTATCCATATATCATGTTTATTATATGGAAAATTAATTGCCCACTATGAAAAATATTCGTTTGTAGATGATTAAAATGGTAAAAAACATAAAAAAACTAAATATATATTGCATTTCAGAAATAACCATTTGTATTCTTATGATGATTTATCCTATCACATTCTTGAAATAATTACTGATGTCATGTTCCATGTTCCACAATTTTCAAAAACAATAGACATTAAAATATTTCTTGTAATTAATCAAATATTCTAAAGAAAAAATCCATAAATAATTAACTAATAAATATTCATCAACTTGCTAATAAATACTATCAATAATATTTAATTAACACTATTTATTATTTCACAAATGACTGATAATTTTTTCTAATTACCATTATATTTCCTAATTACCATCTATTATAATTATGTGAAACAAAATGCAGACCTAGGGTCATGATTGAAGCATTGATTGTAGTGGATGATGGTGAAAATAGAGTAAATGAATTACAATGCCCTATGTTTAGAAAATTTAGTAAATACTGATCATTTTTGATAATTTTTATAAATTACTTCTCATTTCCACTAATGTATACTAATTTCCACTTATTTTGGAAAATTTTTACTAATTGATTATATTTTGTTTTAATAATTACTTATAATTTCTTTCATTACTATAAATATTTATGAATTATCAAATATATTATTACTTAAAACCAATTTGAATCGATTACTACTAATTTTTAATAATTTTTTTATATTATAATAATTTATAATTTTTTTATAAATTATTTTTTTAGTAATAATAACGAATAATTGTTAATTATTATGAATTAAAATATTATATTTTTACTTATTAATATGATCTATAAATTATATCTAGGTTATGTTAATTTGTAATATTTATTTATCAATTACATTTAAATACTATTAATCAATACTAATAATTGGTGATTAATGATAATTACCAAAAAATAAAACAAATTATTTCCATTTGAAAATAATTATTTTTTAATACAATTAAAATTTTCGGAATTTAAAAATTTTATATTAATAAAAATTAATTACTTCTAAGTAACTATAATTACTAAACATTACTGCTAATTCATAATAATAATTTCTGTTCTAGAATACAAAAAGTAAAAAAAATTAATAATATTAAATATATACCATAAATTGTAAATATTTTATTAGAAAAAAATAACACAATATTATTTCTAAAAAAATTAATATTTTAAATGACTAAATAAAGAGAATATGAAATTAGTGGTGGTGATAAAAGTCTTTTGTATACTATGGATGGAGTTTCACTCCTCATAGAAAAAATGACATCGTTAGAGAATTGGGCATCCGTGAGGGACATATTCCCTTCACTTATTTTGGGGGTGCACATGTTTTGGGGGATTCCAACGGTATGTCATTTTTCTAGCATTGTTGGCATGATTAGAAGACAGCTCTCCACATGGAAGGGAAAATCTTTCTCAATGGCCGGTAGGGTTTTTTTGGTGAAGTCAATCATCACTTCAAAATTAGTGTACTCTTTTATGGTGAATAAATGGTTGATTTTATTTGATCAAGAGCATTAACATTTATATAAAAAATTTCATCTCAAGTGGAATCATTTTGAAAAGGCGGCTGGAAACAATCCCATTTAATATTATTTGCATGTATTATGATGGTGGTGGTCTGGGCATCAAAAATCATGGGGGCTTTAAAGATATTTTTACTCTGTGATTATTTAGAGGCTTTTAAATATGCAATATGAGGCTCTTAGTTTTCTTCGATCAAGATTTAATCATAGGCTCAAGACAGGGAACTTCAATTATTTCAACTCCTCTATGTGGTCTGCCTTCAAGGGTATTTTGTCTAAAATTGATGTTGACTCTCAGTGGTTGGTTTACAGGGACTCATCTCTTCCAGTTTGGAAATTTAATTGGACCGGGAATCATTTGATTGACTTGTTTCTGGAGGATCAGTTGAATGTAGATTTTGAATTTCCAATTAAAGTACAACTTGAGATTATGAAGACCCTTCTAGATAAAATCACATATTTAGTGGATAATTATTTTTGGTCTTCTAGAAGTGATTTTTGGGCATGAGAACCTGCTTTAATTGGTATTATCACATCTAAAGTATTTTAAAATCCCAATTTTGGCACTTCATCATAATTGAAATGGATTGTAAATCTGCATAATAAGTTCTTAAGGCCATCCAAATTGATTCTAACATGGCAGTTAGCTCATAAAAAAATTACCAACTGATGAATTTTTGCAGGTCTTTGGAATCTAACTTTTCTCTACTTTTTCTTTATTATCTCAGCATAGGGAAGTCGTGGATTATCACTTCCCTAGTTGTTCAGCAGCTTCGGTGATGTGGATGGCGGTTGTGGATATTTTTGAAGTTTTTTCCCTCAAACCAACTCAATATGTGAATTCATTAAGAGCTGTAATTTTCTGAAACTTTCATCGCTAATGAAGAATTTTTTTCATGTCGCAATGAAATAAACTATTCATTTCATCTGGTGTTCGTGGAACAAATTCAGAGCAGAGTCACAACCTTTTCAGGTTGGTGCTGGTCTTGCAGGTATCCTTGCTGTTGTACGTGAGGTAGAAAGACTTAATAGTGTGTTTTTCTATAATTAAAATCATAATTTATCTGTGATTAATCATATCGAGATTAAAGGCAATTTTCAGCCTCCTCTTGGGAAAATGGATGTCATATGGCATGTACCTTTTTGTGCGTAGATTAATGATAACGATGATGGTGCTTTAAGGGGAAATCTGGGCCCCTCTCGTTTGTGTTCTGTCTTTTGGGATTATCAGGGGAATTCTCTTGGATGTATTCATGGCTCATGTGGTATTTCCTCCACTATTGATGTAGAGATTCTTGGTGTTAATGTGGCTATGGAGTAAGCAGAAGAACGGTGTTGGGACAATATTTGGATTGAGTGTGATTATATGGGCATTGTATTTTCTTTACAAACTGGGTCCATTCACCTTTAATGAAAGCTCACTAATCATTGGATTAGATACCTGGATTCTCTTTACTCAAAGGATCACTTTGTTAATAATGTTTACAGAGAGGAAAATGTGTTGGCATATGGGCTTTCTAATAATGTTTTGAATGGAAATGATTATCTTTATATGGATCATGTTCTAGATAATCTCCTTCCTCTCTATACGAATGATCTTTGTAAATATTATTCTTTCAGACTTGTGTAAGTTTTCCTTTCTACTAATATAGGGGTCTTGAATTTCTTAGTAGGATATCATTTTTTTACAAAAAAGAGTTTAGATGATGAAATAATGTAAAGAAAATTAGGTGGGGTATATATATGATAGAATAGTTGTGATATGACTTTTTGAAATGGGTATCCCATAGAAAATAGACATAATTTCGATGGGACCCATCACAATTACTACCAACCTTAAAAATTGTGTCATAAATTAAAATGGTCTCTGTGATGAGTCCCATCACAATTATTGGTCTGCCAAAAAATTATTTAATACGAGATATAAATATATGTCAAAAATAACATTAATGACTAATATTGATTACTATATGAGTAAATACATATCACATATATATTCTCTCAATGGTTTTCATGCAAGAAAACAAAAGGTATTTACAATTAGATTATTTTCAGATTGCAAATAATTATTTATTTTGGATTTTTTTTATTGGAATAGAATTTCGTCAGAAATACTATCGCAATAATGACGATTTTCAACAAGTGTTGATCTAGTCACAAAAATCACACAACAAAACCCCTTTTCCTGTATTGTGTTAGGTTTTTATTAGTACCGTTATCTTTTTTTGACCCCTAATTGTACCTTTTCATACATACCACATAAATAATTTTTTCTAAATTTTGGGGGTCAATATAGTTACTATAAAGGGTAGAACATCCTACCAATATACAATGGAAAACAAAATAAACCATACCCAAAAAAAATTACTAAAATTATGTTGGATATGAATATTATATGTTTTAAAGAAAAATTATTTTCTATAATTTATCACAAATTTTATTTTTAAGAACATTATAATAATTTTATTTTAATAACATTAATACAACAATTATAATTAGAAATAAATATTTTACCAAATCTATAACATGTCACTTCCATCTTGAAAATTATTTGATGAAATTAATTGTCTTAAAATATAATAAATTTAATATTTTTAATATCGTTAATTTTTTTTTCAACTAATTGAATAAATACAATTTAGTGTTGTATAATAAGTTATGATAATTATGCCTTAAATAAATATTAAAAATATACTTCCATGATGAATTTAAATCATTCATATTTGTAATGGGTATTTATAATTAAAAATGTCTACTTTTTATCCCAATGTTAGAAATTTTATAGCTTGTAAAAACAAGTGTGACGTTATTTACGTGTCTTTACATAAAATATTATAATGTTTATAATCTTTCTAAAATTGAAAAAATTTATATAAATATATATAGGATCCATATGTACAAAATGAAATCATAAAATAATATTTAAGTAAGTATTAGGGTTATTTTATAGTAATTACAATTTCATTTCTAGCCTTTAATTAACAATTTCACCTTAACTAATGTAATAATAATTCGTAATATTATTATTTATTTTGATTGAAATTAAATGGGAAAAATTTTGCAAAATTTTATCTTCCAATTAAAAATATATAATAAATTTTTCAAATTTTAATAAAAACAATATATTATATAAAATAAAATTTACACAATGTGACGAAAACAGTTTTCCAGAAATATGACCCTTCAAAATATAATTTTATTTAATGTAAATTCATTTATAATACCAAATTAAAAACAATAATTTGTTTATTTTAAATGAAATTTATCTTATTAATATTTAATCCTAATCCAAAAAATAATTTTACTTTAGAAAAACTAAAAACTGAAATAATTTTTTTAATAAAAATCAATTCTTTACACTATCCATTAAAAATTAAATATTTTTAAAAAAATATAAAAAATTTACCATAAGGTCAATTTTTACAAGGAGAAATCAAAATTTATATACATATTTTAAATTGAATTTCCAATAATTTAAAAAAAAATATAATATATACTCATTCAGATAAAGAAAACCAATTTATAAAGAAAACATATATTTGATGAATATATTAACTTTACCAAGAGTTGAGTGGAATAAAAAGATCATTAATTAATATATTAGAAATGAGTAATACCATTATATATATATCATTATGTATTTAATACTATTCAATCCTTCTAATTTAATGGCTAAGTTACAATAGTCCCTTTTAAATAATTATAATCCATTGTTTATTTAAAGTCAGAGTTGTGTTTCTTGTACTCTATTGAAGATAATATATTCTTTTAAAATAATAGGATTTTACAATGGTTATGATAAGTTAAATAACCAATCCACCCATTTCAGATTTGTTACCATAATGTCTGATTTTTTCACATTTACATCCACTTCCTATTATAAATGCATGGTTGTGTTTTATTGGTCAACATTCAATATCAAATTTAATAAATCATCAAGATGTTATCATATACTTATAATTATCATACGAATTGTAAAAAAAGATTAGTAAACCTAATATATAAAAACTAACTAGTACAATCTCTGATACAATATAAGGTGAACGAATCATTTCATACATATATATAACAATATTTTAATAGAACTTTCAATAAATTTTATTATATTACATTTCTTATAATTATAATTGTATAGAGTCCTTGGAGACAACGTATACAATCCTATCATTTTATAAAATATATTCAGAATATCAGAAAAATTTTATTCTCAAATAATACATCTATTTTAAATATCCTACTTAAAATATTTCTTCATAAAATGGGAAAAGAAATATAAGAATTTGTGAGATCAAATTCATAGTAAGGGTTATTAAATGACTTATTGATCAATTTTCCTATGTGAGAACAAAATAAAAATTAAGCTATGAGAAGATTACCATAACATAAAGTAATCATACTGAATCATCCAAACAACAATAATTATAAATCATGGTAGACGGATTTATTATAAAAATAGACATAATTAGTATGTGGGAAGAGTCATCAATGATCAATCATGACCAATGGTATTATTTCATAATAATGAGACATATGTTTGGTCCATACACATATGTATAAGAAATTACTTCTTTAATAAAGGTACTCTTACTATAATTTAATAGTAGAAAAAAATATTTAATGGAAATTCTTCCCTTCTCATTTACATCATTTTATTTAGAGAAACATTTACCTAGTTTACTCTATCATCATTTATGATTTGAATGACTTGATCATCTCTTAAGATACTCTAAACTCCTTTATTATTACAGAAATAATTTTACGGATATAGAATTGTAGTTACACCTTACACATAATGAAAACAATACATATCAGTTACACATGGTCACAAAAAATAATCATATCATCATATCATAACCCAATTATATTTTACATGTTTCATATCAATTTTTTTTCATTATCAAATAAAAAACGGAAACAAAATGCGTTTCACATAGGTTCTGTCATTACATAATTAATCTTTAAGAAAGAAATGGGTTTCATAAAATAATAATTAAATCATCACCATCATAAGTCATCATGTAAATGAAAGAGGTTAGTATCATAATATAATATTCCAAATGAAGTATAAACATCTATAATATGTGTTGACCAAAAAACAAAATACCATTAAAATATCATTCAAAACATCATTTGAAATCAATTTAAAATATAATTTTATTTTGATATTATTTGAGATGAAAATTTCTAAAATATGGAGAATATAATTTTTTTTTAAAAAAATTAAGAATCATATAAATGAATATTTAATTTAATGATCGATCATGATGCTAGGAAACGTTTTATGGATAATGCGTCTAGCAGGCTCAATTTTTTTCAATGTTTTTCAAACTACTCTTGCTACTTGAACTGGCTGGTTTCTCACCTTTACCTTAAAAGTTTTTTTGAAAATAAAAAAGTTACTTTGGCACATGCATTAAAACATCATTCCATTGACACATTTCAAAAAATTACAAAAAAAATTTTTAAAACATTTTTCTTTACAATTATTCAATTTAAAATTATATAAATTAATGAAAAATGTATTGAAAATGGCTTCTTAAAATATTCCATGTTTATGTAAGATATTTAATAAAATATTTTTATAATATATAGATATGGAAGAAAATTTTTTTCCACAAAAGTGGAAATAATTATCACTTGTGTTTAAAAACATCTTCTCAATCAATATATGTTACAATTGTTGGAAATTGGTAATAATAATAATATAATAAATAAGTATATATAAAGTAATAAAATATACGAGGTTTAACATGGAAATATCCTTATTATTTTCCTCAATGGAGATATATCATCGTCCTTCTGAAGAGGAAATCTGATTGTAACATGAACCCCCCACATAACATCTTGTAATTCATCAAACATATTAAAATCACATAATTGATAAATATTTATTCACTAAACATATATTACATAAAATTCATGAACCAATCTAGATTACATGGTTTCCTGACAACTGAGCTGATCCCAAAATGGATCGAAGGACATTCACAATACTGATGGTTTGGCGTCTAGCACCTGGAATCACATAAAATAATAGTGGTAACATATTTTTCCCAAAAAATAGAGGAATAAATAGATACAAGTTACTATGAACAGAAGAAAACTCATTAAGGAGAACATTGAAAAATGTAAAAAATTGGTAAAAACCCAGTGTACATTATGAATGTACCATAAAATAAGATGATAAATAATACATGTTCCATCAATTCACAGATCCCAAAGCTCCAAATATCAACCAAAGAAACCACCTTCAAGTCAATATTTACGGATAATCGATACTGTAGGAAGATAATATACAAACACCCAAACACACCAGCTGGGTGTGATCTAAAATCCTATTGGGGTCTCACCATGAACTCTATAATAATCTTACAAATTAATCAAAAAAAATACTACTTTCAATTTTCAATAAATAGAAATGGTAGTTAAAAATGATTAATAAAACCAATCATTCCTTATATTTCAATTGATCAAAATATTTATAAATAATGTATTAAATAATATTTTATATATAATATTATTTACAAATCCACAAATAATTTGTAAAATAGTTCACAAATAGTGGTGTATATATTATAATAATAAAAAACAAGAAAAATTTTCATCACCTAATATTTATTACAGTTACATGTTTTGGGATACTCACACACTCTAATAGGTTATGACAACAATATGTGTACACACATCCCTCAGACACTGGTTATAGAGGACTAATCACCATCCCATGGCGGATGTGATATACTGCATGTGTGTTTTTAGAGTTTTATAGCATCAACAAGGTATTATCCTTAATAACACACTAAATACCTAGGATTTCATGATCTCTTACAATAATAAAAAATGGGTGATTTATTTTGAAACTATTAAAAATACAATTAAAAAATTTCATATTCCAAATGATATTTTTTAGTAAAAAACAATATCATGTTTCCAATCAATTAATTTATTTTTCTAGGATAAACCAATGGGTTCTTATCAAAAAAATTAATCCATCATTATCAAATAAAAATATTAAATAAAATTTCCAATTTAATTTCACTAATTTAATTTCACAATTTTCTTACAAATTACTCAAACACACCAAACTTATTTTGAATTGGGGTTTTCCCCATGTTTAATGTGAATTCAAATTCAAATCCCAATGTAGATAAAAAAATGATTCCATGATACAGTTTAACTTAATTTAAATTATTCCATTCAATCTAGGTCTGAATCAATTTAAAAATCATAAATGGAACTACTTACTATAGAATAAGAACATGCAACACAACATCGACAATGAGATTTATCAATGGAGAACGTCAACAACGGAGATCCAAAAATACAACCTAGATTCAATATCTAATATTGTTTGTTTTATATCCTCTAATAATATAGATATTTTATAAACCATTAGGAATATATAGATAGGGAGAAAAGTATAGACGAAATAGATAGATAATTCTTACCATAAAACGATAAAGCAATAATCTCCTTGCATCAAAATGATTTGTGGTGTGTTTAGTGGAGCCTAAAAATTTTCATGGTATCCCAGATAATATAATAAATCCTGGTATTGCAAGTTAATCCAATCAATGAGGTAAAATTGTGGTTCTATATGTTTTTAAGTAATATTCATTTTAATTAAATAATGTATTCATAGTTAGCACGGTAGGACCGTATGGTTTTTCAAACCATGTGCCAAATCTATGTTCTCCTAATAGTGTGATTTCATGGTATCTACATTGTTGGTACATGGTTTTAAATCCCATGGGTTATCCATACAAACAACTAGTTTTTGGGTTTTCATGATTCACACTATGTGAGTGCACGGTTAGAGAAAACCATGCGCCAACAGTGCACAACCCAAAATATAAAAAAAATTTAAAATGTCCACCCGAAGAATCACTAAACGAAACCCAAAAATAGTTTTTAAAAGTGAGGTTGTATAGTAGATAAATATTGAATAATTGTGTTACAAACTTCCTACTATAGATAATTTTTTTCCCATGAAATCATTTAAAGAATCATCCCTGTCAAAAACAGGGGCTCATTTCTTTATTAATAGTGCCTCCCTCTCCCTCATAAAAGTTCAATCAGAATCTAGATGACATAGAAATTTTAAAAAGTTATCATCTTCTAAATATATTAATTATTTTAAGAATCATCTATCCTAAATAGATGCTAATTCATGACTAAATTGTGACCAACATCAGATCACTCCATAGGAATACATGATATGGATCAGAAATTTGCATCCAGAACTGTGACACATGGAATAAATATTGTGTTTAGGTCAACTAAAATGGAAGTTATAAATGTTAATACACTTTAACCACTCACTCATCAACCATAGAAGGTCCCATATATTTAGTAGAATTATTCCCTTTCATCCCAAGCCATCGATGACCGAAATTAGGTGAACCATTTTTTCACTAAATGAAAACACCAATGGTCTATGATGACGATCATTATCTCTATGAAAAATATTTTAAGAACTAATAACATTTACTGGTATATGACTCCAATAACATATATTTATAAGAAAAAACATAAAAGGCATCAAAAAGAGACATTCAAATCAAGGAATGGTAACTATTATTATAAGCAAACTCTAACAGTCATAAATGTTCATCCCAAGCTCCACAAAAGTCATGGATATAGGAATGCATCATATCCTAATGAATATGTATAGCTATTTAATTTTGGCTATTCGACTATGGGTGATATTTTGTACTCAAATAAATAATAGATCCTAGAACCACTGATACGACACTCAAAGATTGATAAATAAACCACAAATATATATCATATACTATAGGAGATAAAACTCCTTGAAAATAATTACTATATCTCAAATAGATATTTTCTACCTAATAAACATTTAATATACCAATAATGGTTATAAATTGATCTAATTTAGTCATCTAATCCACCATATCCAATTTAAAATTCTTCTTTTCTGGTTATGTTACAATGAAACCAAAAATCCCATCAAGATCTCATCCCACTTCCAATTCAGAACTGGAAGTGAAAGATGTAATTATAAATGTATCTGGTGCATTACCATGACATATTGAAAACAATAAAAATGAAAGCCAAACTCAATAATTCTCTATATCATACTGGGCCACCAAGATCATCATCACATGTTCTATAACATCTTCAATGGATCCTATGTGCACCGACTATAGGGAATTATAAAATCCAAATAACATCTTTTCTCAAAGGAAAAGGTACAAAATACCAGTTCCAGGAACATAGAATACCCTCCTGCGATAATGAACACTTATCCATAATATCCCCACCATAAAGAATGTCTCAAATACTAGTGGACTCATTGTCAAGCTGTGGTTCATAAATATTCATCTCGGGAAGAGTGTATTTCAACTAAAAACTATCCATAAAAAACTATTTATCATATTTCAAAAAATATATATGAAACTTTCTGAAGAGATCATTCAATATAAACAATTCATTTTATTCATTCATATCCAAGGGATGATGTTTCTTGATCAACTAATCTATAATGACACTCCCATTACCCATGGTATAGTACATAACAATGTCAAAATGTATCATGTATTACAACCAAAACCTCATCTGTAGATTTAAATCCTTATGATAGATGATATAACGTAGGATATTATGTTTAGAATATATATTAATCCCATCTCAAAAAACATAATTCCACTAAATCTTAAGTTCATCCATCATAGTTGTAGGTTCAAGATCATATTTTAGGTAATTCTTCTTGTGTAGCATATGACATTGAGATCCATGTTAAAAAATATCATCGCACTTCATAAGAAAATATCCCAAACATGATCCATATGCATCATAGAGGACCACATATCCCTACTCAGCCTCCGAAGGATTCAACAATGGTGTGTTATTCAAAATTTATTTCATCAAAATAGTGGAACTCTGACAGTTTTCATCTGAAACAATCCTTACTCTTTTCCGAGTTAAGGAGTTCATTGAAATTTTTTTAATTGAGAGGTCATTTAAAAGTGATGATAATATCTTTTTATACCCCAGAAGATATAAATTAAAAAAATAATGTTTGATCTCATTTCATAAAATAATTTACATTTTTATGATAGATATAATCAAAATGTTCTCACACCGCATTTCCGAATAACATCAGATCTTGAATCAATAAATCATATTACAATATCTTGACATATAGTTAGTGATTTCTCAATAATTCAGGAACAACTCTGAGATATTACACATGATCCTCCTCATACATCTAGTAAATAAGAATTACATACACAAAGACCACAAAAAATTATCCTAATTCTCATGGATAATACTTTTCATTAAATCCATAAATACTGTAGGAGAATTGATTATATCAAATGGATTGATAAGGAACTCATAATGGACATACCTTCTTTGGAAGGAGTTTTTCTAAATGTCAGTTAATTTTATTCTTAACGGATTGAAATCATATCATATGTCAATAATCAGGAACCACTTTTACCCTTCCAAATGTTCAAATATATCCTGATTTTGTGACATCAGTTACTTGTTATTTATCATAACTCGATTTAGTTATTAGTAATCAAAATAAAGGAAATGTGACACATGATCATTATTAGAAAATTGAATTGTTTCTTCCCAATGACAAACACATAGATATATAAATGGTTTCTCTAATAGGTAATCCAACTGAGACATCAACTATTTCATATCATATGGTTCTATGTGGTAAAAAAGAACAAACACTGGTTGAGTACAATCCACAATATCAATATAAAAATCTACCTCCCTTATTGTTGGAAGTCAGAGAAGTTAGAAAGAAACATTTCAGAAAACTCAATATAAACTAGAGGGAGATCACCTCTCAAGGATTCCCCCTTCAAATTAAATTAAAACATTGATATTACATTCTAAAAACTATGTGAAAAAGGTCTTCCTATACTATACCTTCTGTCCCATTCACCCAAAATGATATGACACACCCCATTAGACATAGTAATTGAGACCCATTGATGGAAAAAATCTATCTGAGGTTTATTGGAATGATATAATCCATTCTAAATATGAATTCAATGTGTTATTATTGAGAGGCATAAATCCCTAGAAATATCAATTAATGATTATGTGACACATGTTTCAGACAATAAGGACCCTTATGTATCATCATTTAGAGGGGTATAGTAAAACTCATCACATACCATAAAAAATTCATATGATGATTATCTAGATTCAAAATATGTTTCAAAATAAATTAATGAGAATCCCTAATATAAAACAAAATAGTCACTAAAGATGGATCAATAGTTATGGTACCTCTCATAGTTGTTGGACTTGTATCTGCTTCCTATGGAGACTCTTCAACTACATTACAAATCCTCATTCCAGATTTCTATGGCCAGAACACCTTTATTCTGGAATCATATGGCTATAAATTAGTTTTCTTAGGTTTTTATGATTTATGACACTACATGTAGTATAATTGACAAGGAATAACTTCTATAGGTGACCTTACAATCTGGAAAAACCACATATTTTGTGTTCCTTAGTGAAAATTTATTTTGAGTGCTAAGGTTTTCCATATTGGTAATAAGTAAACGTGAATTTTTTATATAATATAAAAGGTATAGAAAAACCCTGAAATTGAGAACCACCATGATAATCCTCAAGCTTCCACATCTGTTTATAGTAAATTATAAAACTACTACTTGTAGAAAGCAGAACACCCATCATCCCAAACTTACTCACTAGATCCATTTTAACCATCAAAACTCTTTCCTGAACATCATCATATGAAGGTATCTACAACAAGAAATCCTATGCAGGAATATTAGATCAAATTTCCTCCTAGAACCATTGAGTCTTAATATTACCATTCATTAGAATATTAGGTGGAAATTAAAGAAGATCGAAAAAAATATTATTAATCTATGGTGGTCTTAAAAATTAAATTTGACAAGAATTTAAAGGTATATTTCTTATTTTTTTTATAAAAAATGATTGAAATTTGATAGATTCATTATTTAGTTATAAACAAAAAATTCAAAGGATTTGGAAATTATAGAATTTATGAGTTATGAAGAAGTTGTTTGATGTGATCTCAATGTTGATATGGAGTTAAGATAATGTTTCCATGTATGTGGTAATAATAAACAAAGGAATGAGGTTCAAATTGGAGGAACTAATGATAATGGAGGGAAGAAAACTCAACCGGCCACATGAAAAACATGTGGGAAGAAGCATCATTGGAATTGCCTCATAGGGAAGGGTAAGTGTTTGAAGTGTGTGAGAGAAGGCCACCATGTTCGAGAGTTTCAAAAATACAAATGAATGAATGAGAATGTGGTGGAGGAAAGGAGAGAAAAACTCATAATTCAATTGTAAAATTGTAGAGATTAGGGGAACTACACAAGCCAATTCACCACCCATCCAGTTCTCGAGAGTAATTATTGATTTCAGATTATTTTTTATTGGAATAGAATTTCATCAGAAATACTATCGCAATAATGACTATTTCCAATAGCTGCTGATCTAGTCATAAACATCACACCACAAAACCCCTTTTCTTATATTGCATTTGGGTTTTATTAGTAACGTTATGTTTTTTTGACCCTTATTTATACCTTTTTGTACATACCACATAAATAATGTTTTTTAAATTTTGGGGGTCAATATAGTAACTATAAATGGTAATACATCCCACCAATATACAGTGGATAACAAAATAAACCATACTTTAAAAAAATTTCTAAAATTATATTGGATATGAATATAATATGTTTTAATGATAAATTATTTACTATAATTTATCATAAATTTAATTTTTAAGAACAATGTAATAATTTTATTTCAATAACATTAATAAAAAATTATAATTAGAAATAAATATTTTACCAAATCTATAACATGACATTTTCATCTTGAATATTATTCGATAATATTAATTATCTCAAAATTTAATACATTTAATATTTTTAATATCATTTATTTTTCCAACTATTTGACTAAATACATTGTTAGTGTTGTATAAGAAGTTATGATAATTACATATTAAATAAATATTAAAAATATACTTCCATGATGAATTTAAATCATTTAGATTTGCAATTGGTATTTATAATTAAAAATATCTACTTTTTATCCAAATGTTAGAAATTTTATAGCTTGTAGAAACAAGTGTGACATTATTTACATGTCTTTACATAAAATATTATAATGTTTATAATCATTCTAAAATTAAAAAGGGTTATATAAATATATATAGGATCTATATGTACAAAATGGAATCATAAAATAATATTTAAGTATTTGGCTTATTTTATAGTAATTACAATTTCATTTTTAACCATTAATTAACTAATTTCACCTTAACTAATGTAATAATAATTCATAATATTATTATTTATTTTGATTGAAAATAAAATGTAAATATTATCCAATTTTTTATCTTCCAATTAAAAATATAGAATACATTTTTCATATTTTAATAAAAACGATATATTATGTAAAACAAATTTTCATAATGTGACGAAAAGAGTTTTCCAGAAATATGACCGTTTAAAATATAATTTTTTTAATGTAAATTAATTTATATTACCAATTTAAAAACTGTAATTGGTTTATTTTAAATGAAATTTAACTTATTAAAATTTAATCCCAATCAAAAAAATAATTTTTCATTGAAAAACAGAAAAAACTGAAATAATTGTTTTAATAAAAATCAATGCTTTTCACTATCCATTGAAAATTAAATATTTTCAAAAAAATATCCAAAATTTACCATAATATCAATTTTTACATGGATAATTAAAAATTTATATACATATTTTAAAATGAATTTTCCATAATTTTAAAAAAATTATAATATACCCTCATTCAAATAAAGAAAACCATTTTATAACGAAAACATATATTTGAAGAATATATTGACTTTACCAAAAGTCAAGTGGAATAAAAAAGTCATTAATTAATATATTAGAAATGAGTAAGACCATTATATATATTTCATTATGTAGTTAATATAATTCAATCCTTTTAATTTAATGGTTATTTTACAATAGTCCCATTTAAATAATAATATACCATTGCTTATTTAATGTCAGAGTTGTGTTTATTGTACTCTATTGAAGATAATATATTTTATTCAAATAAAAGAATTTTACAATGGTAATGATCAGTTAAATAACAAATCCACCCATTTCAGATTTGTTACCATAATGTTGGTTTTCTGCACATCTACATCCACTTCCTATTATAAATTCATGGTTGTGTTTTATAGGTCAACATACAATATCAAATTTAATAAATCGTTTGGATGTTATCATATACTTATAATTATCATAGGAATTTTAAACAAATATTATTAAACCTAATATATAAAAACTAACTACTATCATCTCTAATATAGTATAAGGTGACTGAATCATTTCATACATATATATATAACAATATTTTAATAGAACATTCAATAAATTTCATTATATTGCATTTCTTATAATTATAATTGTATAGAGTCATTGGAGAAAAAATATAAAAACCTATAATTTTATAAAATATATTTAGCATATCAGAAAAATAATATTCTAAAATAATGCATCTCTTTTAAATATCATACTTAAAATATTTCTTTATAAAATGGGAAAAAATATAACAATTTGTGAGATCAAATTCTTAGTAAGGGTTATGAAAATAATTATTGATCAATTTTCCTGTGTGAGAACAAAATAAAAATGAAGCTATAAGAAGATGACCATAACATAAAATAATCATACTCATTCATCCAAACAACAATAATTATAAATCTTGGTATAAAGATTTTTTATAAAAACAGATATAAGTAGTATGTGGGAAGAGTCATCAATGATCAATCATGAGCAATGGTATTATATCATAATCACGAGACATATGTTTGGTACATACACATATTTATAAAAATTTACCTCTTTAATATAGGCACTCTTACCATACTATCATAGTAGAAAAAGATAATTAATGGAAATTCTTCCCTTCTCATTTATATGATTTTATTCAGAGAAACATTTACCTAGTTTACTCCATAATCAATTATGATTTTAATAAATTGATCATCTCTTATGATATTCTAATCTCCTTCATTTTTATAGAAAGTATTTTATGGATATACAATTATTGTTACACCTTACACATAAGGAAAACAATACATATCAGTTACACATGGTCCCAAAAAATAATCATATCATTATTTCATAACCCAATTATATTATACAAGTTTCATATAAATTTTATTTTTCCTTTATCAAATAAAAAATGAAAATAAAATGCATTTAATATTGTCTCTGTTATTACATAATTAATCATTTAGAAAGAAATGGGTTTCATAAAATAATAATTAAATCAGCATCATCATAAGACTTCATGATAATGAAAAAGGTTAGTATCATAATATAATATTCCCAATGAAGCATAAATATCTATAATATATATTATCAAAAAAATCAAATACCATTAAAATATCATTAAAACCATCATTTGAAATCAATTGAAATTATCCTTTTATTTTGATATTATTTGGGATGAAAATTTCTAAAATATTGAGAATATGTTTTTGTTGAAAAAATTAGGGAACATATAAATGAATATTTAATTTAATGATTGATCATGATGCTGGAAAAAATCATTTATTCCATATGAATTAAAACATCATTACTTTCACACATTTTAAGAAATTACAAAAATATTTTGGTAAACATTTTTTTTAAATTATTCTTTTTAAAATTTTATAAATTAAATAAAAATGTAGTGAAAATGGCCACTTAATATATTCCATGCTCATGTAAAATATTTAATAAAATAATTTTATAATATATAGATACAGAAGAAAATGTGTTTCAGCCATAGTGGATATAAGTTTCAATTGTCTATAAAAAATATTCTTGATCAATTTATGTTACATTTTTTGGAAATTAGTAAAAATAATTATATAATAATTCAATAAATAGAATATAATAAAATATATCGGGTTTAACATGGAAATATCCATATTATTTTTCTCAATGGAGATATATCATCGTGCATCTGAATAGGAAATGAGATTGTAACACAAACCCCCTACCTAAAATCTTGTAATTCATCACACATATTCATATCACATAATTGATAAATATTTATTCACTATACATATATTACATAACATTCATGAACCAATCTTGATTATATGGTACCCTGACAACCATGTTGATCACAAAATGTATCAGACATTCTCGATACTGATGGGTTGGCGACTAGAACCTAGAATCACAGATGATAGTAGTGGTAACATTTTTTCCCAAAAATAGAGGAATAAATAGATACAAGTTAGTATGAATAAAATAAAACTCCTTAAAGATAACATTACCAAATGTATAAAATAGGTAAAAACCCAGTGTACATAATTAATGTACCATAAAATAAGAATATAAAAAATATATGTCCAATCAAGTCACGGATCCAAAAGCTCCAAATATCAACCGAAGAAATCACGTTCAAGTAAATATTTACCCATATTTGATATTGTAAGAAGATAATCTACAAACACCCAAACACACCAGTTGGGTGTGCTCTAAAAGCCTAGTGGGGTCTCACCATGAACTCTATAATAATCTTCCAAATTAATCCAAAAAATACTACTTTCAATTATCAATAAATAGAAATGGTAGTTCAAAATGATTCATAAAACCAATAATTCCATAAATTTCAATATAAAAAAATATTTATAAATAATGTATTAAATAATATTCTATATATAATATTTTTTACAAATCCCCAAAGAATTTGTAAACTACTTTACAAATAGTGGTGTATATATTATAATAATAAAAAACAAGAAAAATGTTCATCCTCCAATATTTATGCCAGTTACATGTTATGGTATACTCACACACTCTAATAGGTTATGACAACAATATGTGTACACACATCCCTCAGAGATTGGTTATAGAAGACTAATCACCATCCCATGGGGGATGTGACATACTGCATTTGTTTTGTTAGAGTTTTATAGAGCAATAAGGTATTATCCCTAAGAACACCTTAACTACCAATTATTTAATGTTCTCTAAAAATAATAAAAATGGGTGATTTATTTTGAAACTATTAAAAATACAATTAAACAATATCATATTTCAATATGATATTTTTAGTGTGAAACAATATCATGTTTCAAATTAATTAATTTATTTTTATAGGATAAACCAATGGGTTCTTATAAAAAAATTAATCCATCATTATCAAATAAAAATTTAAATAAATTTTCAAAATTAATTTCAATAATTTAATTTCACAATTTTGTTACAAATTCGTCAAACACACCTAACTTATTTAGAATTGGTGTTTTCCCCAAGTTTAATGTGATATCAAATTCAAATCCCAATGTACATAAAACAATGATTCAATGATACAGTTGAAATTAATTTAAATTAATCCATTCAATTTAGGTCTAAATCAATTTGAAAATCATAAATGGAACTACGTACCATAGAATAGAAACATGTAACACAACATCCACAATGAGATTTATCAATAAAGAATGTCAATAATGGAGATCCTAAAATACAACCTACATTTAATTTCTAATATTGTTAATTTTATATCCTCTATTAATATATAGATTTTATAAACCACGAGGAATATATAGATAGGGTGAAAATTATAGACAAAATAGATAGATAATTCTTACCATAAAAGGATAATGCAATAATCTTCTTGCATCAACAAGATTTGTGGAGTGTTTGGTGAAGCCAAAAAAATTTCTTGGTAGACCAACTAATATAGGACATCCTGATATTTAATGTTAATCCAATCAAGGAGGTAAAAATGTGGATCTAGATGTTATTAAGTAATATTCAAATTAATTAAATTATGTATGCATAGGTACCACTGTAGGACCGTACAGTTTTTCAAACCCTGTGCCAAAACGGTGTTCCCCAAATAGTGTGATTTCATTGTATCTCCATTGTGGTTACATGGTATAAAGACCCCTGGTTAACCATACAAATAACTAGTGTTTGGGTTTTCATGATTCACACTATGTCGGTGCACGGTTAGAGAAAACCATGCGCCAATAGTGAACAACCCAAAATGTTGAAAAATTTAAAAATTGCCACCCGAAGACTCACTAAACGAAACCCAAAAAATATTTTTCAAAAGAGAGGTTATAGTGTAGCTAAATATTGAATAATTATGTTACAAACTCACTACTATAAATAATTTTTGTCCCTTTAAATGATTTTAATAATCTTCCCTGTCAAAAACATGGGGTCGTTTCTTTCTCACAAGTGCCTCCTTCTCCATCATCAAATTTCAATCAGAATCTAGATGACATAGAAATCTAAAAAAGTTATCATATTATAAATATATTCCTTATTTTAAGAATCATCTATCCTAAATGGATGCTAACTCATGACTAAATTATGATCGACATCAGATCACTCCATATCAAAATATTATATGGATCAGAAATATGCATCCAAAAATGTGACACATGGAATTAATATTGTGTTGATGTCAACTAAACATTAACTGATAAATGGTAATACAATTTAACCACCTAATAATCATCCTTAGAAGGTCCCACAAATTAATTAGAATTATTCCCTTTCATCCTAAGCCATCGATGAACCAAATGTGGTGAACGATTTTCTCACTAAATGAAAACACCAATAGTCTATGATGACGATCATCATATCTTTGAAAAATATTTTAATAACCAAGAAAATTTATTGATATATGACCCCAATAATATAGATTTACAAGGAAAACCATAAAAGGCATCAAAAAGAGACATTGAAATCAAGGAATGGTAAAAATTGTTATAAGTGAACTATACCAGTCCCAAATGTTCATCCCAATCTCCACCAACGTTATGGATATAGGAATGCATCATATCCTAATGAATATGTATAGCTATTTAATTCTGGTTATTTGTCTATACGTGGTATTCTGTACTCAAAAAATAAAAATTGATCCTAGAACCTCTGATACGACACTCAAAAATTGATAAATAAACCATGGATATATATATATCATATACTATAGGAGATAGAACTCCTTGAAAATAATTAATATCTCAAAAATAGATATTTTCTAGCTTCTAAACATTTTTTATACCAGAAATGGGTCTAAATTGATCTAATTTAGACATCTAATCTATCATATATAATTTAAATTTCATCTTTTTCTGGGTATGTTACAATAGAACCATAAATCCCATCAAGATCTCATCCCACTTGCAATTCAGAACTTGAAGTGAAAGATGTAATTATAAATGTATCGGGTGATTTACCTTGATGTAATGAAAACAATAAAAATGAGATCCTAACTCAATAATTCTCCATCTCATACTGGGCCACCAAGATCATCATCAAATGTTCTACAACATCTCCGTGGATCCTAGGTGCACCGACTATAGGGAATTATAAAATCCAAAATAACATCTTTTATCATAGGAAAAGGTACCAAATACCAGTTCCAGAAACATAGAATACCCTGATGGGATAATGAACACTTATCCATAATCTCCACACTATAACGAGAGTCTCAAATACTACTAGACTCATTATCAAGCTATGGTTCATAAATATTCATCTCAGGAAGAATGGATTTCAAGTAAAAACTAGCCATGATAAAATATTTATCATATTCCAAAACATATATATATATATATATGAAACTTTTTGAAGAGATCATTAAAGTTACACTATTCATTTTACTCATTCATATCCAAGGGTAGATGTTTCTTGATCAACGAATATATAATGACATTCCCATTACCCATGATATAGTTCATATCAATGTCAAAACGTATCATGTATTACACCCAAAACCTACTTTGTAGATTCAAATCCTTATGATAGATGATATAACATAAGATATTGTGTTTAGAATATATATTAAACCCATCTCAAAAAACATAATGCCACTAAATATTAAGTTCATTCATCATAGTTGTAGGTTCAATATCATATTTCAGGTAATTATTCTTGCGTAGCATATGACATTGAGATCCATGTTAAAAAATATCAACCCACTTCATAAGAAAATATCCCAAACATGATCCTAATTCATCATAGAAGACCACATAGTACTACTCAGCCTCTGAAGGATTCAATATCGGTGTGTTAGTCAAACTCTATTTCTTCACAATAGTGGATGTCTGACACTTTTCATCGGAAACAAATCTTACTCCCCTTTGAGTTAAGGAGTTCATTGAAAAATATGTAATTGAGAGGTCATTTAAAACTGATGATGATAACTTTTTAAACCCTAGATGATCTAATTTAAAAAAATCATGTTGGATCTCATCTCATAAAGTAATTTAAATTTTTATGATAAATATAATCACAATGTTCTCACACCACATATCCGAATAACATGACCTCTTGAATCTATTAATCATATTAGAATATCTTGAAATATAGATTGTTATTTTTCAATAATTCAGGAACCACTCTGAGATATTACACATGATCCTCCTCATACATCTAGTAACTAAGAAAGTGATACACAAATCCCACAAAAAATTATCCTAATTATCATGGATAATCCTTTTCATTAAATCTATAAATACTTTAGGATCATTGATTATTCAAAATGGAATGATAAGGAAATCATAATAGACATACCTTCTATGGAAGGAGGTATTCTGAATGCCAGGTAATTTTATTCTTAACTGATGGAAATCATATTATTTTTCAATAATCAAGAACCACTTTTACCCTTTAAAATGTTCAAATATATCATGATTTTGTGACATCAGTTACTTGTTATTTATCATAACTTGATTTAGTTATTAGTAATCAAAATAATGGAAACGTGACCCCTGAGCATTCTTAGAAAATTGAATTGTTTCTTCCCAATGACGAACACATAGTTATATAAATGGTTTCTCTTATAGGAAATCTAACTAAGACGTCAACTATTTCATAACATATGGTTCAATTTGGTAAAAAAGAACAAACACTGGATGAGTACCATCCACTATATCAATATAAAAATCTACCTCCCTTATTTTTGGAAAAAAGAGAAGTTAGAAAGAAACATTTCAGAAAAAACAATATAAACTAGAGTGAGATCACCTCTTAAGGATTACCCATTAAAATTAAAGGAAAACAATGATATTACTTCGAAAAAGCAATGTGAAAAAGGTCTTCCTATACTAGACCTTTTGTCCCATTCTCCCTAAATGATATGACACACCCCATTAGACATAGTAATTAAGACCCATTGATGAAAACAACAAATTATAGCTTTATTGGAATGATATAATCCATTATAAATATTAATTCAATAGTTTTATTATTTACATACATAAATCCCTAGAAATATAAATTAATGATTAAGTGAACACATGTGTCAGAACATAAGGACCCTTCGATATCGTCATTTCGAGGGGTATAGTAAAAATCATCACATACCATAAAAGATTCTAATAATGATTATATAGATTCAAAATATGTGTCTATACAAATTAATGATATTCCCTAACATCAAATACAATAGTCACTAAAGATGGAGCAATAGTTATGGTACCCCTCACAGTTGTTGGACTTGTACCTGCTTCCTATGGAGACTATTCAACTAAATTAAAAAGATTCATTCCAGATGCCTATGGCTAGAACACCTTTATTCTAGAATCATATGGTTTTACCTTAGTTTTATTAGGTTATGAAGATACATTACACTACATGTAGTATAATTGACATGGAATAGCTTCTATAGGTGACCTTACAATCTATAAAAACCACATATTTTGGGTTCCTTAGTGAAAAATTATTTTTAGTGCCGAGGTTTTCCATATTGGTAACAAGTAAAAGGGAATATTCTATGTAATATATAAGGTATGGAAAACCCTGATATTGAGAACCACCATGATAATTCTCAAGATTCCACATCTTTTTATGGTAAATCATAGAACTACTAGATTTAGAATGCATAACACCCATCATACCAAACATACCAACTAGATCCACTTAAACCATCAACACTCTTTCCAAAACATCATCATATGATGGTAGTTACAACAATAAATCCTATGCAGGAATATTATATCAAATTTCCTCCTAGAACCGTTGAGTCTTAATATTATCATTAATTAGAATATTAGGTCGAAATTAAAGAAGATCGAAAAAAATATTATTATTCTTTTGTTGTCTTAAAAATAAAATTTTCCAAGGAAATAATGGTATATTTCTTATTTTGTTATAAAAAATGAATGAATAATTGATAGATTCATTAATTAGTAATAATCAAAAAATTCAATGGATTGGGAAATTATAGAATTTATAAGTTGTGAAGAATATTTTTGAAGCGATCTCAATAAGGATATGGAGTTGCGATAATGTTCTCATGGCTGTGGAGATAAGAAACAAAAGAATGAGGTTCAAACTGGAGGATCTAACGATATTGGAGGGAAGAAAACTCAACCAGCCACATGAAAAATATGTGGGAAGAAGCATCATTAGAATTTACTAAAAGGGAAGGGTAAATGTTTAAAGTGTGGGAGAGAAGGCCACCATGCTCGAGAGTTTCAAAAATAAAAATTAATGTAATAGAATGTGGTGGAGGAAAGGAGAGCTCCACCCATCATCCAATTCTAAAACTGTAGGGATCAAGGGCACTACACAAGCCAATGCACTAAACCTCGAGTTCTTGAGGGTAATCAAAATCATCAGTGAGAAATCCAAATTTAAAAGAAAAAGTCATATTCTATCAAAGATTTTAATGTTGAAAACGAAAATGAAGTTGTATAAGGTACACATACTATTCACAGTTCTAGTGGGAAAACATAATGAAAGAGATTTTAGAGTATAAATCAAGGTGATTGATATGTCATTAAGTTAAAGAAAATCGACAGAAGTAAAAAAGGGATGATGAAACCATTCCTTATAACCATGTGATAATGTGTTAATGTCACTTTGGACTTTATCACAAGTATCCAGATGACATTTAAAAGAAATAATCTGATATGGGTTATGGTTTAGCAACTCAGTAGGACTTCACACCTTATCACTTTTTGGGAAGATATATTCCTAGAACAACATGAAAAGTTATATACGATGTATATGGTGGGACAACATGGGGATCCACTCTCCATGTCTATGATCATGATCCGGAGTTCACATCTAAACTATGGAAAATTCTTCCGAATGTTTTGAGAACTGAATTAAATTTCAGTAAGTCTTATCACCCTCAAACTGATGGCCAATCTAAAAGGACTATTCATACACTCAAAGATATGGTAATATACTCCTCCTTAGAATTCAAAGGTGGATTGGACCAGAATCTTCCACTTTTTGATTTCTCATACAAAAATGGATTCCAGTCGAGTATTTAGATGTCTCTATATAAATATATGTTTGGAATGCGATATAGAACTCAATCCTTTTGGGATGAAATTAGTGATATAAATCTACTTGGACCCGATCTTGTAAAAGAGTTTATAGTGAAGGTTAAAACCATCTAGAATCATGTCAGTGCTACTCAGATTTGGAAAAAGAGTTATGATTACAACAGTTTAAAGGACTAGGAGATGGACACTATAGATAAACACATAATTAAATATCATCATAGAATATATTCATGCATTTTAGAAAGAAAGGTATGTTAAGCCCAAGGAGAATTGGGCCCTTTGGGATCATTGAACACATGTTATACATGGTATATCAGCTTTTACATCCACAAAAAAGTCCATAGTTCGTGTTTTATTTCATATATCTCTCCTCATGAAGTACACACTAGATCCCTCACATGTACTAAACCATAGGTGGTACAACTGGAATATGCTCTCTCTTATGTAGAGCTGTCAGTAAAGACTCTTGGTCGAATTGATATATTCCTACAAAACAAGAAAACAAATATTTTCAATGTTTTGTGGAAGAACCATAAGAATGAAGAAAAATATAGGAACCAAAGGAGGCGATGAAGGAGAAGTACCTTCATCTTTTTATGTAATAATAAATTTTGCGGGAAAACCTTCATATGGGTGGGAGAATGTAATAACCCAATGTTTTATCAATGGTATTACATTATTATAATGACTTATCATTTTAAAACATTAGGAAACATAATGAAATATACTGATACTATATACTATGTGACCATTAAACATGACATTCCCACTAATGTGTTTTGAATTTTGAAAATCTGACATAGATTTTTATGTTTATTGTGATGTTTGGAGTCCAACATGAGAAAATTTATTTTTTAGAATAGAAACATGCCATTATGATTAGTAATTTTACCCTTATGAATAGTAATATGGCCCTTATGAATATTAAACTGGAAAAGTTAATTGGATACTTACCAATGATAGTATATATAAATTTTATCTATCCTATAAGTGATAATATGATAGAGTTACATTATCATGTTGGTATTTTTTGTATGTTGTAAATATTTAATGAATACATTAACAAATTAAACGAATATTTATTTTCATAAAATGAATTCATAAACTCTTATTTTGATGGATTATTATTATATGATAATTTTAAGAGACCTTTACTAATTTTTCATCGTGTTAGAAAATCAGCTTTAATTTTAATATTTTTATTTTCATCTATATTATTATTATCATTACAAATTAATTTAATTGTATATTAAATATTATTTTCATAAAATGGAGGTCATTTTTGGATTTATAAATATCTACAACTGGTTAGAATTTTGTTTTTGTATTTTTCTAACATACTTGTATTTTTACGTAATAGTAAAATACTGTAATTTACTGTGTAAATATATTATAAGATAAATCCACTATTACTGAAATATTGAGTGATGTAAGAACCACAATATCAAACTCACATGAAGTTATTTATATAATTTTTTATTGAATCATCAATATTTCTTTTCTTATGGATAAATATTAGTAAAATATTAAATTATTAATAAATCACTCATCCCCTCTAATATTAACACCACCCTCACACCCTCATTTCTTCACAACTCTCAAGATTCAAGGCATATCTAAATTAAACCTAAATATCCCCTTATGATTCCTAAAAAAAACTTGCAGCCATTGGTCTCCTCAAAATACCATATCCTCACCCCAAATGAGGCTCTCAATGTAGATAAAGTCAAGTTGTAAATTCCTCTTTATGAATCTTTTATTTTCATTAAAGTTCATTTCATTTCATTTTATTTCCTCACCTCCTTTCACCTGGATGGTATGATATCTCAAATAACATACATGTACGAGAATTATATTATGATAAAGTTATAGTTAATCATAATATCTTCTTCTCCATTCTTTTATACTATAAATGAAAACACTATTTGAGATGTGTTAAATTTTCACATTCAAGGATGACTGGGTTTTTAGTATGCATTACCATCACAGAAACTAGTCGTGAAACAATTTTAAAAGTTGAACGATATCATAATATATTTATTTTTGATTATTTTATTTTCTGAAATAATTATACAACTATTCTATAATATAATAATACAAAATATGATCTTTTTGATCAAAATCGCCAAACTAATTCATGTTTTTATCATTAAAATTTTATATAATGATTAATCCTCGTGGTATATAAAAAAAATAAATTTTACGAACATTATAATATATGGTATTTAAATATTTATATATATTAAATATTATGGTTGATTAACCTCATTTCAAATGAACACCCATTCAGGAGGAAAAGTGAACAGTTCATAAAAGCTATGAAAATTAAAACTCCCAAAAAATGAATTTAATCTCCATAACTCCTCTAAAGGATCATAAAAGTACATAATAAAAACACATTGAATAAAATTAATATTTTAATGGTTATGCAATGGTTAATTAATGATTATAATATCATTTCACAATACTTTAAAGTGAGTAAAGAGTTCAAACCCATGGTAAGGGGAAATTCTTGAACCCAACAGTCTTTCATTGGGTTTTCCCTCTTCAACCGATTTGCAGTACGGATATTACATAAAATTAATTTATTCATATTTATCTTAACTTTTATGGGATATAATTTTTCTAATTTTTTTTATGAAAGATACATTGTTTTCCAAAAGAACTATTCCATTAAATAAACACACCCTTTTTACATTTCGGCGATTGTTCATCTATTCACTCAATGTTAATTGTTCTATATAAAGAATGATATTACCTATTTATATAGTGAAACAAATGTTTTTGAATATATTCATTATTATTTTGAACCCAATTATTTCCATGGTTTATTTTATTTTCATGTTTGACATATTTTCTATGTGTCATGCATGATAATGTAAATCTTAGGATGTGATTGTTGTACCCAGAAATATATTCCCCAATATGAATGGTTGAATGTGATGGGAGTACCATATATTATATACAACTAAACTAAAATGGGTAATGCGATGAATATCATGAATTAAATTGAAATTATGTGTGAACATAATTCTATCTATGTTCACAATTATGTGTGGTAGTTGACAAGTAAGATATGATGTTTCATTTTTATGCCTTTCCACATTATATGGTCTTATATAAATGATGTTATGATTATACTCAGCCCATGTTACATTATTTCATGTTATTATCATTACTCCTACTAGGATTTTAGCTCACCCATTTTTGATGAATATCCTCAGGTTACTATATATAGTATGGAGTACACAATGAATGATAAGAAGATATAGAAGAATGAATTAAATAAATTTTTAAGATTTAGGTTGTAAATGTAATGTATGGACCTAGTTTTCCAGAGACACTAAACCTTTTTATCCTTATTGTGTAATTTTTCTATGTAGTTTATAAATAAAATTATGTAAATTTAATGTTAGAAAATTGGGTCGCTATATGGTTTCTCATTGTGGGAACACAGTTTTAAAAACTGTGCACTATACATGAAAATTACCACTATATTGGTTTTCATAGTTTACCCTAGATTAGCACATGGATTGGGAAATCCATGCAACACCTATACACATCCCAGTAATTTCCATAAATTTCAAAACATTCACCAGATGTATCCCTAAACAAAAAAAAGTAAAGATAAAACGTGGGGTTGAGAAGTACATAAATATAGTAACATAATAATAAAATAGATTTATTAATAAGATATGTAATATTTATAAAACATTTATAATTTAAAACAACCATTTTATTTAAATATTAATCATTTAAATGAGTATTCAGATGACAACTAGCATGTTTTCCATGTATGTTTGGGTTGATGGTTCCAGTACTTGCAACATTTTTATTTCGTTATATTGGGTATAATATTTGTAATTAAATATATATAATATTTATTCATTCTATATTCAATTGTTTTTATACAGATAAATATTAATAAAATTAATAACAACACTTAATAGAGACAATAATATGTATGTACACTTAATTTGTGTTATCAATTTTCAATGGTTAAAAATAGTATGGTAAATTATAATCCACATTTAGAGAATCATTATTATATATTAAATAACGTATAAAAATAATAAATCAATTATAACAAAATACCATTAATTATGGTGATATAAAATGATTCATATTGCTACATGGAGGTGGTAGTCCACAGGAATGCACAAGTAATACATGAATTTCCCATATGAAAAATAAAAGGTGGGAGAAGGTAAATATAATGTCAAAATAAATATTCTGTATATTTATGAATCATAATTTATTATTTTATAATATAGACATTATATTTAGGCATGTTATAAAATTAAATATAATTTAAATTAATTGGTTAATAGTTATACCTCTTTATTGAGAAACCACCTTTGAATTACCCAATAATCATATAAAAACATTTATTTGGATTAGTTCATGACCTCTAGGAAGTGAGGAGTATTGATAAGAATGTATTAGGGTGATCTTATGATTTTATATACGGTTCACATGTTCTGTTTAATAGACAATATGTTATATCCTTTTAAAATGATGTGAGATGACCCGCAAAAATTGTTAAAATATTAAAATAAATTATTGACTTATTCAATTAAAATGGATACCAAATTACAAGAAATAAAATAGATGACGAATAAGGTTGAATAATAATAAACAGTTATAATTAAAGAATTTTTTTCTTATATTTTAATCCATATCTCTTTTTTCAGACTACATTAAACTCATTTTAACCAATACCATTTCATTAAAATATTACTCATTTTACAAATCATTTATTATAAAAAATCAGATGAACCTATTAGATTATATTAATTTATATTACTCTAAAATTTTAATCAAATTTAAATAATTATATTTTATAATGAGATGAAATTAATTTTAAAATATGTTTAGAAAAATGCAATGAAACCCATTTTTTAAAAAATTGCTTTTTAAGCATAATATAGGATTTATTCATATTATATTCATAGAAAAATCTATTATATGAATCATAAGAAAATTTATGGAACAAATAATATTTAAATTTCATTCAAAATATTCATTAATATTTATTAATATAATTTTATTATATAAAAACTCATTTTGAACATACAAATAATAAATTTCATAAAACAAATCTCTACTTACCATCAAAGTATTCTATTTTCATCTATATAAAATTTATTACCACTAAATTAATTTGATTAACATTTAAAAAAACTATTTTTCATATTTTTTTAAAAATTTTAGTATCCTCAAATCGAACTTCTACGTAATAATTTTAAAATTAAATAATAATATTTTAATACAATATCATGATCTATTGAAACTTATTTTTGTGTGTAAAGAATGCTATCAAAGAAATAAAATTTATTTAAAGACATATATATCATAAAATAATATTTTGTTACATGGTATATTCTTTCACATATTTTTATTTACGATTCATCTTCATGTACATAGTTGTCAAGGTCAAAAATAAATATATATATATATATGGATAGTAAAATCCTAATTAGAAATTTCATTTCTATACACTCTGTTATGAAATCCAGAAGAACTTGATTGGAATATAAATGACCATGATAACCTAGATTGTATGTTAGTTATATCAGTGGATAGTCTTATATCTCAAAAATTGTAAAAAATATTTTTGGTTCAATACGATTTTCATTAATTTTATTTATAATATATATAAAAATCATGGGGGAAATGGTATATAAAATAACATAAATATAAAAATTTTAAAATAGATATATTATTAATGAATTGAATTTACCCAACTCTTGGGTATTGTTTACTATAATATTACAAACCAATTTAATGAAAGATTACTATTCACTGATGTTATATTATTATCCTTAAAAGTAGAAATACCCCACTAAAAATGAAATATTTATATCTTTGATGCTATAGAATCCATATTAATGATTATAGATCCTTATTTTAATTTTTAAAATCATTATAAATGGAAACAATTGTAACTGTTTGAATGTTCATACAATAATTATTAAACCCTATGAGATTTATAATCATGAACCTAAATTACATAGTGGTCTAAATGATGATAAATATGATTTAAATTTAAAATAAATAACATCTATCCTTTTGGGACCAGGACTGGCTAAATACAATAAGGTTTCTCATATTATTATTGCCTATAACTTATAATAAACTATTACTATTTCCTTTGAAGGAACCAAAAATGTAAAATACATAAGATGAAAAACTATTACACTAAAACATGAAATATTTTTACTAAATGATGCATAAATTATTTCACAAATGAATGGATGTGTCACTATGATAGTGAATGATGTTATTTCCTTGTGAGATATAATGTTAAAATTAGATCATTCCTTGAAGTATCATACAATTTTACCCACTATATAGAGTTCAATAAATACATCAATTTGATATTATATAGATAATAAATATTTAACAATTAATAACTACATTATTTGAATTCATTCTTTTTTAAGTTGAAATTTATGAAGATATAGATCATCACAAGATATTTAAGAATGAATGTTATTCTTATATGATTTCTAGTTTAGTGGAATATTTAAATTCTAAATAAAAATAAATTTCTTCATTTGATGATGATTCTAGTGTTAAATTTTTTTTGATGAACTTATAAAACATTAACATGGGATTTTTGTTGTTAATAACGGGCATAAATTTTTCTAGGGAAACTATTATTAAATATTTACAAAAAGAACATCATATGATATGAATTCCAGAAATTATGTAATTATTGAATAGTCTATCTTTAAAAATCTAAAAAAAATTATACAAAATAAAATTATAAGATGAAATGAAAAAGTGTTATGAGAACTATTTGGAGTTCTTATAATGATTCATGTGATGAATCTCATTATTATAATGAAGATAAAAAGTTGGAAAAAATGTAACATTATATTATTATAGATCATGATGAGGAGGTAAAACCATTATTTTTCACAAAATAAAAAATTTTATAATATAATATTTGATGACCTAATCATTATTTTATTATTCATGATGACACATTCAATTATTTAAAAAAAAATTAAAATAAAAAAATATAGTGTTTTTAAAAAACATGATTAATATAAAAAACTTATGGATTAAATTTATAAAATCAATAATTCTAGTTTGTCATATTATTTATAGAAAAAAATGATGAATTAATTATTGTTTTATATTGTAGAAAATTTTATACTGGTGTTTTTACTATAGATAAATATATCTAAATAAAACAAAAAGTATTATTTATTAAAATATAGGAAACGTTAACAATAAATTAATATTGAATATACTTATACATATTGAAATTAATGTTTCTCTGTTAAACTAGTAAAATCATTTCAATTGGTAAATTTTTTTATTGGAAAATTTCAAGAAACAATGTGAATGAATGATAGTTAATGATTCAGGAATTTTTTGGAGATTCGAATATTTACATTTATTAAAAGCTTTATATTTTTCCAATATAATTTCTTGAAAAGATAATAATATTTTGTTAAATAAATATATTATTTTTACTAATACTCACCCCAAAAGGTTATTAAAACCTAAAGACATTGGTATATGATATTTTTTGATAAATAAGCCACATGAATGTCAACTGTAAATTATAATGTGTTTGCTATAAATATAAATATTTCTTAAAATATATTTCCTCATTATATGTAAATCATAATGTGGATACTATATTTTATTATAAGACCATTTTAATAGTGATGTATAACTTAAAATTTCATTTAAAATCATTTTAATAAATAAAAATGGCAATTTTTTAACGAATTCAATATATAGACATTCTGGTAAAATATATTCCTTCAAAATAAGAAAAAGGATATAATTTTATTAAATAAAATTTATTTATTGATGAAATTAATAAATAAAGGAAAATCTAGAATAAAAAATTGAAGCATGATAAATATACATATAAAATAATATTTATGAATTTTTTAAAAATTGAAAATTACATTCCTTTAATTAAAAATGTTATCAATCCTAAAGGAAATGAGATTGCAATATAACTTCTTAAAACAGTGATAACTCTTAAATCATAACCCCTTGAATGATAAAATGTATATGAAACATTAGTCCACATTAATTAATATACATTAAAGTTAAATGATTACAATTTTAGTAAATACACCCCAAAAATTGAAATTTATATATAATACCAAATATGTCTAAATAAAGTCGAAATAGAGATGAAATACAATACACTACGATTCTAATTAGTTGATCACACAATAATATCATGCATAATAATTTTTTATTTATTTTAATTACATAATATAACCATATGAATATTTATAATATCATATGTGATATTATTAAAACATTAAAACAACCATTTGTTAATATTTTTTCATTAAAATAAACCTTAATGGTATTAACAGTTTCAATTTTCATGGAAGATATAGTTAGGATGTTTTAATCATTATACATTGAGAATGGTTCCATCATATCTACAATATTAATTAAAATATAAATTTAATATATATTATTTGTTTACATATTTATAATCATTAATAATTAGTAGATATCATGAAATGGTTTAGATCATTCATAGATATGGTAGGTCGTACATTCACATGAATGCTAATATAATTTTTTCGAGAAACTATTAGAGGAAATATTAATATTATATTATCATTAAATAATTAGTTATATTATAAATATGATATATATAAGCATTAAATTTATAGATATTTCATTTAAATTAAATTAACAATGAAAACTAAATCATGTTACATCATGGATTTGGTATACCCCATGTACGCACGAGTGACAATATCATATTATAAAAGATGATATAATAATAATTAAGATGTGATATTATAATTATAAAAGAATAAATATGTCATAAATAACATATATGCACCTTAATCCCATCATAATAACCATTCACAAAAAATGGTTATGGAAAATGAATTGTATAACTACAAAGAGATGGTCATTGACACTTACCCACGAGCAATACAATAACGAACCATTTTTTGGAAAAGATGGTGAATAAATTTGGTTATATTATAATTATTATATATTTTTTATATATTATAGATACGTAATTTTTTATTTTATGATGAATACTATATATTTTGTTGTGGTATAATGAAAAATAATATGAAAGTGGTCATGAGGGGTGTCATTATATATGTGGGTTTCGGTTCATCTAGATCATTCAATGAAGTTAAAGTAAATGTAATAGGGGGTATCATTATATATGTGGGTTAGAGGACACAATTGGATTTTTTTGAAGATTACAATATATAAAATTCATACTAAAAAATGGTTAAAATTGATACTGTTTAAAATATATTATAGAATGAGGTGGAACAATTTTATTAAAAATAGTATTTACAAATGTTTAATAGAAAACTATTCCCATACCGCTTGGTTTGACCCCATGGTAATCCTGTTTTAGCCTTAACCATGGGGAAAATTTACCCCTAATTAAGAAATATATCACTCCCATAGTAGGTTAAACATATATACTTGGATTCCCAATATATTTTTTTTATTCACATTTTAAATACATTTATAAAAATAAAATGGACTATATTTTTTTATCCCCATTTGAAAAATAGTATCCATTTTTTGAACTGAAAGAGATAATTTAATCCTCATACCGTACCATTTATTGGAGTGAGTTTTACATCATTCAACGTCCATAAATATTTATATTAATACTTCTTTAGTAATTTATTTTACATATAAACTATTTTCTATATTTATGGAACATAATTCATTTGGAAAACATCTTTCTCAACTAAATTATTTGTAATGTGATATTTTATATCAATATTATCTAATCATGATTATTGAACATGATTTGTAAAAAAATTATATCAATTTTATTCAAATACCCTATGAGTATTGTAAATATCATATACACATTGAGATCCTCTAATTGAGTGATGATCCACATAAATTAGTTTGTTAATTGAATTTGAGAAATATTTTCATTCATGATAGTTCTCATGATCACTAAATATTACTTATATATTTTTTCAATCAACATACCAACTTTCTTTAATGAAAACTCAACTAGAAATACACATTATATCCTAAATATTTAAATTAAAATTATCATATATATATATAAATATATTGATCTACTCCATAATCGATTCCATATTTAAACTCACAATTCCTTATTCATTAAATACATTCATGTAATTTTAATGCATAAATGAGATTTGATTTCATTTTTGATCACCATAATTTGGAAAAAAGTGTAATAAAATACCAAAGATATTTCTATGAAGTTATTAGGTATAAAAAACCTCCAAAGGTTTTTCATAATTCCCATGAATACTATTATTTTATTATATGTTATTTTTTTCTTAGTTATCACTAAAAATATTTTATATAGAAGCTTAAAATATTTCATTTTTGTAATCATTTTAACATTATATGGAAACATAGCTTGAGATAAGAAAATATATTCATTTTCGTAAGAAATTTTAAAACCCCAGAAATGCCACTTATTTCAAATCATAAGATTCTCAAATACCTTTTATATATTTAATTAAAATCCTTGAATATTATATTAACGTTATTCAATTAAAAAAATACCCTTTGTATTTTTTATGCATGAATCCATTAAGTTTCACAATTCAAAATTTCCGTATTAATTATCCAATGTGGATAGTATATTTGACATCTAGTTGATAAGTCTTATATTTACATTATTAAATAATAGGAAAATTTTAAAATTATTTCTACCCTAGTAAATATTTTGGAAATATCATCGAAATTAATTACTTTCATCTATGACTAACCATTTGACATGTGTCTTTACATACTCATAATTGCATTTTTAAATTAATTTATCTTGTTACCAAGCACAAAATTTATTTCTATAAAATTATTGGTTATTGTTTTGGGTACCAAGTCATAATTATAATTATTCTTCATTTCATACAAATATTAATTAATTTTATATATCCAATAATCACGAATCATATATTCTTTTACCTTATTTTTTTTACAACTGAAAACAATGAGGTATGATTTGATTTCCACAATATTTATCTATTTGTAATTTGATTCCATGGTATCGAAAAATAGTTTTTACCTCCACATAAATTCTCATCCTTATAATAGTAAAAAATACATCTTCTAATCACTAGTATTTCAAATATAATCATCATTAATGTATACTTCATCAGAAATCATATTTTCCCTAATATATCATCATTCTTATAATCTAATTCTTATTCATTATCCTCAATATTGTGACATTATTATTAACATGTAACATCATCCATATGGTTTAATAACACCTTTACATCAGAAATATACATAATATTTAATATATCCTTGATATAGAAATGATAAAATCATGAAAATAGTAGATAAAAAAAGATACCACTAAATCCTCTATTTTTAAACATCTCTTCTTTTTCATCAACACCATGATAATTAAAGGGCCATGAAATTACCTATAGTTTTTTAATATTTTTCTATTATTAAAATACATATCATATTTTGTCATATCATATTTTTGTTATAAAAAATTGTTTTTATTTAACCTATTTTACCAGTTGCACGCCTCTTGAAAATATAGATGTATCATGCTCCCCTCACATGAATTGAGCCATTTATAAAAATATTTTTTTCTTAATTTTATACACATCATTGTTTTTAAATATTATATTGATTACTAAATAAATTTATAATTCTATAATTTTAAAATTGATATTAAAATATTAAAAATTTATAGTCAACACCAAAGTATGTATTTAAGTACATTAATGTGATGAACAAATCATTTTATGTCATAACTTCATTTGATATTTTTGAACATATTCAAATCCTATGGATTATATGAAAATTAAATAATTCATAAAATATGAGTTATTTTATTAATAATTTAAATAAAAACAATTATCTATATTTATGGATTTATTCTTCATTAGCATATAAACATAAAAATACTTTATAATTAATGTGGAGAAGCATCAGTTCCCACATTCTTCTATAAATAATTAGTAACAATACATTTTTGGCAGTTAAAAAACAGCTAATTTATATTTTTAATTATAATTTTAATGATATGAACATTGTTAAATTGGGAAAGGATAGTCATATTTCATTGAACAATGTTTCATAGTTTCAAATTCAATTGTTTTTCAAAATCAGGTATCATGAATTCTCAGTATCCTCGACATGAAAAATGATTTCCTATATTCACAACACTCTCATGAATATATAACTATTTCATTAACAATACAAAGAATTCATATTTTTTATATGCCATTTCATTTAATTTTTCAGATTATTGAGTTAAACTCAACAAATTATGCTTCCACCCATCAAAAAATTGATCGTTCATCAACTATTTATTTTAGTCACCAATTAATACTGAATCAACAACATTTAATTTGAGTTAAAAATTATATTAAAATATTACCAAAAACATTTTATTTATATCAACATCATTCATGAGATTGAAATATCTTTATTATGTGAAAAACATCAACAATCCATGATCCATATAAATTCATTCCCAGAATCTTATAGTGAGACAACAACTCCCATGCTTTGTCGTTTACATTATAATGTTTCACATAATACTATTTAATATTAATACTCATTATTTTTTAGGTAGTATAAATTGTGATACAATAAATAAAAACATTACCATGTTGTTCACATCTTTTATAAAAATCATCAATTATTGGATCTTGTTCCCATCCTTTAGTATAAATGTTTCATATTGCATTATAACATTTCTTCTTTGGGTGGTTTGAGTAAAAATCATTATGTATCTCACATAACACAATAATTCATTGATATATTGTTAATTAATGAAATATATTCTTTTCATGTGGCCAAATCATCAACAATACCATCTATAACCATAAGAAATATATTTTCTTTGGTAAAATGGCTATTGTATATGAGTATATTCGTACTTTTCATTAATTCATTGACCATTAAAAATAAATACATTATTTAATTATTATTTTTAATACCCTCAACACTCAATTATTTATAATATACTTTATTTATTAATCTTTATAATCACCATTTTTAAAAGATATCATATTACAAACAATGAAACATGAATTTAAATATTTCTATGAATTGGATGTTATGCAAAAAAAATTATTATTCTCTGGTTGAGAATTTGTATCAACCATTTAAATAAATTTTCCTTATGTATTTTTATATATTCATTAATGGTTTTTACTGTTGAATTTTTTTTCTAAGTATCTTTATACTTATATTAATTTATATTAGGGAACTTCTTGATGTATCTCCTTTTCGAAGACATATATTCACAATTAAATATTCATAATCTAATCTTAACAAATTATCTTCATTAATTACTTAATATTATTTGTAAAATTTCACTATTTAATATTTTAATCTATCACTATTTATAAATAATTTAAAATACCTTTCAGTCTTTTTTTATCCTTCTGTAATCAAGTCATCTTCAAGAGACATGATTTGTGGTTTCCATTAATAATGAACTTCATTTGTATCATTTCAACACTTATATAATTGATAATTTCATTTTTATATAAATATTCATCATTGATTTTGAAAACTAATAATTTTTCACTATCATTAATGTTTGTCTATGTATCATCTTTATTTTGATAGGTACCAATACCTATAGACATATATATGAAATTTATCTTATTCCATTTATATAAATAAATACTATTAAATTAGAAATTTATACTACTTGTTTTATCTTTTTGGTTATTAACGGCCTATCATCCTCCAAGAAAAAAAACATTTATTTTATATTAGGATTTTTTTTGCTAAATTATTAAATAGATACAACTTTAAACAACATCAGTTATATGACACATTAACACATTATTTTATCTCTTCTCAAACTTCTTGAAATAAATGACATATATCTATCAAATTACAATTCAATGTGATCTTATTTATCAAAATTTTATTTTTAAACAATAAATTCTGTCATAGTATTATCCTTTATAAAATACATAATATATATTTTCTTAAAAGGATTTATCATATTACTTATGTCTATTTCCATATTTATTTTTTAAGAAATTAAAATACAATGAAAATAATCCAATGGATCTATACATAGATTAGTGCTTTTTAAGAGATATACATTTTTATTAAACGAATCTAAAAAATAAATATTATCTTCTCAATTACTATAGAATCATCCATCATCCCAAAGAATACATTTGATGGTGAACATGTTTTCATTAATTATGGAGATAATTCTTCCTATATTTCATTACCAATACCCTTTATATCATTATATTATATAAAAAATTATTTATCTCTGCTTTATCACATTAACTTTAATTTTATAGATATCTTCCAATTCAACCAAAATTTCCTTTTCTAATTTCATCGCTTATATTTTAAGTATATTGTTTTTAAAAAGAGATGAAAAAATACATTTATAGTGTGACCATCATTCAATATACTTATATTGTGATAGTTTCTACATCAGGTGGAATACATCTATTTGTATCCTCCACTAATACAACATGATGAGTTCCCAAAAACGTGGAAATATCTTATCATTGATAATATAATACATTTTTACATAAAAAGTTGCTATCCCCTAACTTCTCAAATAATAAATGTTATATTATATCAAAATTAAAATTATGAGTATGAATATTATTACATAGAGGAACACATTTTTCTTTAAATGGAGAAAAACAAAAAAAAATCATTTAAGGGAACCTAGATGATCATATACAAGTTGAAATGGACGACATAAATAAGATGAATTCTAAGAATATGGAAGGGGTTGAATTGATGAATTCACTCCTTTATAAATTTATTCCTTAAAATAATGTATATATGTGGAAATATCATTGTATAGAATATACAATTGATAAAAAGAACAAACACAGTAGCCAAAATTGATTTTCATAAACATCGGTACCCAAAATAAGATTCTATATCCATAGATTGATTTAGAAACACCAATGATAAGACATTTCACTAGAATAACGTTGTTTATGAAAAAAATGAATGAATTTTCCTTGATCATAGGACACAACATGTTTCTCTCATATTTTATATATTTTTCCCACCCAAAAAAATATATATTATCATTTTTTTAATAACAAGAATGAATTTAATTGAATTATACCTATATTGAGTTATCATAATACTTTGTCCACTTAAATTTACACTTCTCTCACATCATTTTATACTTTAAAATAAATAGTTAATATATTATATTTCACTTTTCCCATATACTAATCTATCTATATAATTTATTCATACCATGACACATATTTTTAAAGCCTTATAATTCAAAAGTCACTCCTTATAGTTCAAATTTTAATTTAATAATAAAATTTAGAATTTAATCATTCTTATACATCTTTTAATCACTCCAACATCATCGTTTTTTATGTCATATGTCCAAGACATAAATCAATCAATCAATATAATTACATGGAAAAAAGAGTTTATTTAAAAAAACTGATAATGGATAAAATTATCTATATAATCATCATTACAAATTCGTGACATTGGCATAAATCATGGAGATACATTACATATCATGGTGTTATGAAAAAAAATTCCTCCAACCGATACCAAAATATTCTACAGATATGTTGTTACATACGACTTCCTATAAAAATATGTTATTTCACATAAAACATATAAATAATGAAACATAGATTCCCCTCACATTATAAGGATACCCCACATGAAACAATCTATTTTGGGATATAACTTTGAGGAGTGACTCTTTGAAATCTACAAAAAATAGTGAAATCATAGATTCATATGATAATACATCCCAATAAATACTTCATGTACTAATAAAACTATTTATTTAATCATTATAATTAATATTTTCATGGTTTTTACCATCAAATAATTTAGTAATACATATACCATAACATTTAATTTTTATTTAATATGAATTACAGGATTAATTAACCACATAATGATCCACTAATAACATGATTTAAAACCATTGTGGTATGAACAAACATTGAATCTCCTCATATAGAGTCTATCTGAGTGAAATTAACCTTATGAAGATATCAATTATATAACATTATCTTGAACACATATAGCTATACATTCAATGGGATCAAGTAAGTCATAATTTTAACATACATTGTCCCTCATTACATAAATTCTTTCTTAACATGGTTGATACTATGTAGTGGCTATTCTCAACTAATTTATTATCACACATACTACACTGTGGTTTTGTTAAATATATTGTGGATTGATATCATCTATTTTTCAGAATCCTATTCTCAAATTCAAAATATCAACTCCAATCACCCTCTATATATATCAATAAAACTAAAAAACCTATACATCACATTAATCTAAATTATAAGTTATTTAGAAGATGATTTATGTATTCAAAAAAAATGTTAACCCTAAAACTGTATCCACTTGATTACTTCTCAAACACAAATATTTTCATCTTCAAAACATTATAATCACCACTAGGACAAAACATCATTCCAACTTTAACAACCACTATGCACCCAAAATTCTTACAACATTATTTTTATTGAAAGTTAGAACATCACCATTTCTCCATGAAATGTGCTTAAAATTAATTCCTTTTATTAGAATATCATTTATACCTTAGATGATTTTTATATTAAAATTTTGTGATCGTTTGAACCTACTTAGTCCATTACTATAACCTTATATACCACAAGATGAATAATTCTATCACCTAGATACAACATAGAAGGGATATACACAACCTTCCATATATTAATTAAAATAAATCCTAATAAATATATGTATGGTATCTACTGTTATAAGAAAATTATATAATATCCAGATAATCCACACTATGTTTATCAAATTTCAGGATAATCATATAAAATATATTATAAAAATTTAAGATAGTATGATAATACTAGTGACTGTTATGGTGATAACAGATGTATTCTCTCAAATATCCCCATATGGATGGTTTACATCACATATTTATTAAAGATTAATTAATATTATTTTATAATGAAATAAAATAAAATGGTATTTTGAAAGGTTTTTTATAGAGGAATGAAACCCAAGTCAAATAAAAAAAGTTATTGATAATGTGGGTGATCTTAAGAATCAACCAACTACTGATTTATTATTTTTATTTTAATATGGGCCATTTTTATTTTAATCAATAAAACTAATGATTTAACTATCCCTATATACACTTTTGAATCTAAAATTCATTTGAGAACACTACAAGGAAAGTATTGTAGCTCATATGTATAGGGAAAATATAAAACACACCATGTCCGTGGAATGAAAAAAATCCCAACCGAATTTAATTATTAATTATTCATCTCTTAAATCAAATCATTTCATTATAAATATGATAATAAAATTTTAGTTATAGAAATTTAAAAGGATTGAAAAGGAATCTGACTATTAAAAATACAATTAGAAGGTGGAAACTACCACACCATCCCATCACACACACACACACACTTCCCTGTCAAAAATGGGATTAAACATACTAAAATTTAATGTGTATATTTGAAACCTACATAAAACCCATCCAAGAATAACTCTCTTGGTAAACTGACTCCCTCTACATAGAGAATAAGAGAGTCATGAATGTGGAATAGTAACCTGAACATTGTAAAAAATGATGTAGTGTATTCAAAAAAATTAAAAATAAAATAACCTATTATAATTCCTTTATTGAAGAACATATAGGTAAATCCAATAAAAAATAGATAAATTAATTTTACTAGTATTAAGGGATATCGTTTCATATATACATGTGGTCTTCATAGTATGGACTGAAAAGAGAGTTCTTTCACATGAAATTCTTCTAAATCCTTATATGTTCATTATTTTCTCCCCATAGTTTTTTATTATAATATATCCCATTTTTTTGTATAAATACTTGGAATATTTTATAAAACCCAAATATTTTTTGTTCTATACTGTTTCTATTGGTGTTTGGGAGGTCTCAAAGGCACTAAAGAGGGTGAGGACGAGGCCTTGTCTTATAGCCTTATGGATGTTTTTCTATAGTCTGTCTAGTGTAATTCTAGGAGGTTGATAGAACGAGAAGAATCTCCTTGGGAATGTGGTGTTTTGTGAAGATTTTATTTAATGAGGTGGAGGAAATTTATATTCACATTTTTACCCCTTATGTGTCACTCAATTTATTCCTCTCTTTTTTCAACAATATCTCTATGTTGAGCTGTCAACTCATCCTCCTTCAAAATTTGATGATTTCATTTGTAAGTACTTTAATTTCAGTTTTTTGAGGTTATTTAATCTTAAATGTATTAAATATGTACTATTTCCTCTCTTTTTCATTAAATAACCATTTGGTCATATTCTTGTCAATTATGGAGATTACTTCTTATATATAAGTCATTTTTCAGTTTCCCATTATCTTTAATTTACACTCAAATCAACAAAAAATAATTGAGGAGTAAATCTACTATATCATATAGTTTTGGGTCTTCAATATATCCATACTATATTTTCAATTTTCTAGTATTTTCATTATATGTCTTCATGCTGGTTTACTGATCATATGACTTTGGATGTAAAAATAATATGTGTATTTATCAAAATGATACTAAATACCATTTGAAACAATGAAATTTATCTCAATAAATTCAAATTTGATCATTTACTAGCCCTTTATTTTGATATTTTTCTAGTATGGGTTGGTTAATTGTAATGTGAAATCAATGGTTTCCCCTAATCATGACAATGGACTATAGGAATAAAATTTTCTAACTGAAAGTCATAAAAATGTATGGAATTGATAATATTTTGAATTTTGTTATTTTATACATAAGGATGAATTTATTTACATGGAATATGACATTTTGTATTCTCGTGATTAAAAAATGTGATTGATGGGATGTGTTCCTTGGATTCTGAATGACACTATATAATAAATAAATAAAAATTCTAGAGTTACCTCATTATATTTTTAGTGAATCATGATATTAAATGAATATGAATGTTATTATGAGACCTTATATTATTATATAAATGGAATTATATATATGTGGTAATTCTATGACGACTACATTGTATTGCAATTTTTACATGAGTTTGGAATTCTAGTATGGGCTCTGTGGATTCCAAATTTTACATGATGATTGAGTATGATGTAATGAGTAATTAGAATTTACATGATATATGATGTTTAAAATGTTGAGATGATTTATTAGATTTAATATGGTGGGTATGGTGGGAATTCTTATCCAGATGTGCGTAGATACATTTGATCCGGTATGAGGTTGGTATTTTTGAACCGAGAGTCATTATGGGTCCTATGGGTGGAGGTTTATTTATTTTATTTATTTAATTTCTTTAAATTACAACATTATAAGATAAATCTAATGAGCTATTTTTTTCCCTATATAGATAGGGTTTTATTCAATCTTGATGGATTCCTACAATGCTATACTCAAACCCTACATTTGTTGTTGATTGATACCCAGGAAAACATTAAGGATGTATTGTTAGATAAGGGAACACACTATATAATAGACCCTAGATTTCAGTTGGGATAAATAATAGATATGGTGATTGTGATATTTCTTATAATTTTGGAATTTTTAGAAGGGCATGTTGAATATTAATCTCTTGGTTATTTTTTAATACTCATATATGCGACTCGGACATGTTTGGCGCTCCTATGGGTGTTCGGTGATTTGTTTATTTTGGGGTTGGAATTTACTCATTAACAACTTCTTCCACGGTATTCTTATTCATATCAAGGTTGATGTATCTCCCATATATTCCTCTATATTAATCGCACTGATTATGAGGGAATAATATCCACACAATGACCATATAGCCCCACGTCTCTAATCAGAAGACTCTAGTGTATGTGGAAGCCTTCATGATGCATTACGACAGACCACCCCATAGCACCATTTTTATGGATTGTGGTGTTGGGAGTCAAAAATTGGCATCCTAAAAAATTTTCATTACATACTTGTTGGGGATATTATAAATGAGCATATTAACTATTCGAGATTATTAATTATCACATGTTTTGTAGTATCAAACCCATGTATGGGGGTAATTTTCATGTTTCAAAGGGATGTGATTTGTTTACATTATTTTCATTTTTATTATTTATTGATTTCAACCTTTTTCGGTTCACATAGGTTCAATGTTATTAGTTTAATGGTTGATAATCTTGGTACTTATGGTAAATTCATGAGATCATGAATCATAACGTTACGTAGTGACTCATGATAGTAGAATGATTTTATGACACAATCTGTTCATTAAAAGAACATGGAGAAATTACTCATAGTGTCTCCATCAATTTATATGTTGTTTAATTTAAATTCATCTTAAAAATATATTTATTAAATTTATTAAATAGTTTAATTTATTCTTTTGAGTGAATACATGCATTAGATAATTAATGGTGATTGTTTAATGTGGTTGAAATCACAACTTATAATGTTTTTTCCTTTTTAACATGTGTTAAAAAAATATAATAATTAATTCGTTATAACATATAAATTAAATTATGTTAATTTAATTTAAGGATCTTCATAATTTGAAAAATTATTTGAACTTTACTCATCCTAATGATATTCAATATGTTTTCAAATTTTTACAACATTCCCTGATCTGTATTATATAAATCTCTTGAAATGCTTAAATCTGAGACATCTTTGAGAATTTTTGTTGAATGCACTAACATCGATCATCAGGTGAGTTCTAGGAGGGTTGTAATGAGAATTCAAGGTTTGGGGTCATAAATGGTTTCCATATACCACCATGTGTTGTTTCAAATGACTAGTTACAATCTTGTTTGTTATATGTAGTCCATGATATGGAGAAAAAGGAACTTTTCTCAATAATTTATTTTTCAGAGCTGTATAATGAATTTGAACTCTACCATCCACTGATGATCATAGGGGAGGGTGGTCACATGGTATTTATGTTCTAGATTGAGTTATGTTACACATTCCTCATGCATCTTAAGACCCCTATGATAGGACATTAAATATTAATGTGTATATGATGTTAGTATCCATGATTTAATGGTGGGATATCTTATTTTGGATTGATTGAAATATGGGAATGTTCCGGAAGGACTACAAAACCTACATCATTGATAACATCATTCTAAAGAACTTATGATGTGAAATTCCCAGGGAGTTTTTTAGCCTAATGAATGTTTTCTTATATGTTATGATGTATTTCAAAATCATTACTGACTTTTTCTGTAATTCCCTATTATATTTGACAACTACGTATCTCTATAATTGTAGTTCATAGATGCCTTGAGAAATGAATTCATTGTGAGTGTGAAACTCTTCTATCATAACACCTTTTTGGATGTGGTGAACAATATACTTATCCCAGAAAAAATCATGACTTTGGGGAATATGATTAATAATGTAATATCTGATAGGGTTTAGTGGTGGGTGATTGGGAATTTAGAAAAACCATTATTATGGGACTCATAAGACCAACAATGGGAAATAAATATATGGAATCATTTCACTTGTTGTATCGTAGTCATTATGAGGTTCTGCAGTTATAGGGTTGTTTATTGGTTTTGACATACATGTATGAGTAGCTGATGTGAGATTTTGGTGCTCTAGTTTGGGATGTGCCTCCTAGTATCCCCAATAAGTATCGGGATTTACATCATCAGAACTCGTGGCTAGGTGTAAAGGGAGATGTAGTTGGCTTATTCATGAGAAGTTCCACCTGTCAGTAGGTGAAGGAAAAGCATCAGTGACCAGATGGGCTTTTACATCATCATCCCATTCTATAGTAGAAAAGGGATGATATCAGGATGGATTTTGTGATAGGTTTACCGAGGCTTCCCCAAGGTAATGATGGTGTGTGGGTAGTTATTGAAAGGCCTACAAAGTTATCCCTTCTATTTCTAATAAAGTAGACATTTGGTGATGATGATAATGGAATATGTATATCTCTAAAAGGTTGTATGACTACATGTGGTTATGCGCACAAACATTTCAGATAGAGATTCCCAGTTCAAGTCTTATTTCTAGAAGATGTTTTAGAGGGAGTTGGGTACATAGTTAAACCTGAGCATAATATACCACACTCATACTAATATATAGTATGAGCGTACCATACATGTGCTAGAGGGGAATATGTGAGCATACGTCATGGATTTTAGGGGCTCTTAGGAAAATGAAATTCTCCCGATTATGTTTTCCAAAAATAATAGTTATCAGGAGAAAATACCAATGGAACCTTGTGAGAAATTATATGTTAGGAAATGATGCTCTGTCATGTGATGGTTGTAGGTAGGTGAGGCAGATTTACTTGGACTTAGTCTCGTGTAGGATAATTCTGAGTAGGTCTAGTTGAATCAGAAGTGTATAGCCACTATGCATTATCATCATAAATCATACAATGATCACTGAATAAAACCTATGAAGTTCACTTATAGGGATCAGTGTTTCTTGTGTGTTTCACTAAGATTGGGACATGGGATAATCTGGTGACTCTGTAAGCATTCACTAATATATTCTAAGCTGTTTGATCTTATAGGGAGGGTCAGGCCAATTGCATCTTAGTGGTAGTTACCACATAGTAACAAAAAAATGTATAGAATCTTATGCGTATCTCAACTATGCCACTATCACCCCGAATAATATCACACTTTTCATCCAAAAAAAGTTGAGTCATAGGTTTATGCATCTTTTGAAGAGAATCCTAATCATATTGTGGATCATAGCACGAAGGTTATCTATGTCCTATCTATTTATTTATTATGGGTAATATAACAGGATGAAAGAGTGCTGGACAAGACCCCGAAAAGGTAGGTTGATGGTCGAACGCGAAGGCCACCGTTTTTTTCTGATGTTTCTTCACCACACTTGGAAGAGAATCTAGGGTATGAATTGCTTTAAGGGTCGAGGTTTGTAAGAATGTATTTCATATATTGAGGTACCAATCATTATTTTTCATTTTATACTTATGAAAATTTGGGGAAAGTGGTCAAGGGATAGAATTATTCCAGTTACATGATGTGAATGGGGCTTACACATTTTTTATATATATGTACACTCTGTGTATGGAGGGATGAAGTCTATATAATCCGGGTTCATGACCATGTAATGGTTTAAAAAAATTGTACTGGCATAATGTGTACATTTAATTGCACATTGTGTAGTTTTATTTACATTAAATTAAATAGGGTAGTAACATCATTTGTTCTCAGAAATCAGAAATGACCCCCCTGATGAGTAGCACGCCCATGAATTCCGAAAGAGAATTTTCCACCGATTTGATTATTAAATTCCCTATTCGAACAATATCATATTCATTGAAATAAACTAGATCAACTCCGTTCAAGGTTGAATCATAGTCTAATGCTAGATGAGAATAGTCATATGACTACAAGGTAGGAGGTCTTATTCCTTTCACAACTTGTAATGATGATTAAATGTGCTGGAGATTCATGCACCCATTTTTTAGTGTCTCCCAAATGAATATTGATAAATGTTGTTATATAATGTTTATTAGGTAATTGATTAAATGATTATAAGGCATGTTTTATATTTTTATCCTTCAATGAGCCCCCCCCCCCCCCCTCATGGGTGCATTTTTTTTCTAGGATGACTAACATTTAGCCATTTGGCATGGGATTACTCTGGGCATGACTTTCATTTTCATTTATGGGTTATTTAAAATGGAATTGGATAATTGAATAATTTTCCAACATGATATAATAAATTTTTATGCCTTGTAATATATTATTTCACGTGTTAGGCTTGTGATATGAGGTACCCATGTGAGTTATAATAGAAAATAATGGTAATGGTAAGATTACTATAAATGTTTCTGTAAAGTTTGATTCCCACATGATTTTTTATGTTGTTAACCATTTAATAGTGTATGTTACATGTTTTTTTATGATAAAATGATTATTCCCATTTATTGGCTATGATACATACTAAAATAACCATATACTTTTATCTGATCCGGAAACCTTCTGAAATTCTTATATACTGGGTTTCAACATTGATTCACAACTGAAATTATTCTATAGTTTGTTTTGATCTAGTTTGGTATTATGTTATAGAATTTTTATATGGTTTGGGTCAAACACACCAGGAGTGATACTTTAATTCTACTTTAGGATGTTTGGACTGGACACAGTTATAAATTTAATAATGAAATGAAATGGCTAATGATGTATCTACCAAGAAAAACAAATCATGGATTCGGTATTCACAAATAATTTATTACATTGTCTTCTGAGACACATGTTGTGCTTAAATTTGAGTACCTACATTTTACTGATTTCACTATTATACACTTCCTGATATATATATATATATTCCCTGACATATCTAAACCAATCATGGGTGTTTTTTCTAGGATTTATTCTCTCACCCTATTTGCGTCATAGTTTTGGGCCAAATCAGATTATTTTATTATAGGTGATGATCGGGGAAAACACCCTTCTACTGGTACTTGATTTTCTATTCAGGAAAGATATATAATCGAACTGATCAGAGGTTTCTGATTCTTCTTAGATTCCATGTTCATTTTTTTGTTTCAGAACATATATTTTGGATTTATTTAGTGTACCTATTTTGGATATTTTTTTAGAATTTATCATGTTGTGACATCTTTTGTATGGAATGATGTTTGGTTTATTATCAGTATTCCATTGTTAATTTTATTGGTATTCTATTTAGTGTTTCCTCTATTTTATTACTATTTATTCCACTATGTTACACTATGCCCATTGGGGAATTTGTTTCCCACTATCCCGCTATAAAACCTTGTTGCATGTTGGAAACCTCTGTCGTTTTGGGAAATGCACTTGAGTCAATGTGGCTAACACAGCATGAGACACCAATTGGGTTCTATCTAGATTCAAGATGATTCAAACATGGAACATATATACAACAAAGACAAATTTTGAAATGTTAATATATTACATCAATGAAAAATAAAATTCATGTTAAACAACTATATATTATAATCAATCTACATGTATAAGTTTAACCATAAATAACTAACAAAACATAGAAACCAACTACTTAATTTGGTAGTGTGGGTATAATACCACCATCAAACCACTAGATACACAACTCAGTTGATATAAAACCATTTTGCCTCACTGTAGCACATATCCTTTCCCTACATCGAAAGACAGAACATGGTCCACAGAAGACCAGAGGGGTGTATACGTTTTGAGCTAAGTGGCTCCATAGGGTCTCAACCATGTGTTATTTATCATATATCTAATCAAAAATATAATCATGTTCAAAATTAATTAAAATAATAAATGATAACAATTTGATAATTTTAATATCAAAAGCATGGAATGATAGGTTAATTTCCACATTTCATATATTTCTAAATAAAGTAGGTAAATTAGTTTCAATGAATATCTAATCCACAAACAATAGCAGTTATGTACTGTAATGACAAACCGAATAAGGAATCAAGTAAAATGGTTATAATATATATAAAACACACATTCAACATAGATACTCACATAACCATCAATCCACAAGATATATTAATTGAGTCAAGAGATTAGCGGAACACAGCAAAAACGGATCGTCCCAACTGGTCTATCATGTCCATGGAACAATTTTCTATAGGGGTAGAGGAAATACCAAATAGAAAACATCCCAATGTGGAGAATACATATTACTATAACTTCCACCTATGTATCTATGGAAACCCATGTTCTCAATTTATAAATTAATTTATCAATCCGTTTAATCCTTTCATGTATTGAAAACAATTTCTCAATTGTATGAAAAATTTATTTTATTTTCCAAAACTCGGGAGAACCATATTTTATAAAAATGTAGTTTCATAGAGCGAAGAAAACATTTTCTTATCATTCCATTTCATTTAATAAAAATTGTTTTAAAAACAAAAAAAGTAGGTCATAGATATCGTCAAGAGGAGGAATCACCTGGCCTAGAACATAGGCATCACACAGCCGTATCAGAATCAAATACTAGGAAGAAAAAAAAAATTATAACTAAATACCCCAGAATCAACATAGACAATGTAGAATAGATCTAAATCAACAAAAGGGAAAAAGATAAAAAAACAACACAATTCTTCAGAATGAACACACACTGTAGCATAACCAACATAGATTATTAGTTAAATCAATTTCATTCTACAGATCAAAAGAAAACCAAGACGATTCATTAACACATATCAACAAATCTGATAGTATAACATAATAGAGCTACCTCGATCAATGAAAATGAAGAAGAAAAAGGATCTCATACCCATAGGGAAGCAATGAAAACTTCATAATGATCCAATGTTGATGAATTAATCAGAATCAAATATAGACTCCCATGTTCACTTTTGAGGATATCTAGGACATAATAAAAGAAGAATTTAGAAAAATGAAAAAGGAATAAATTGATGCATCCACCTAAAATGATTTTCCATGACATTTACACTATTTGTAAAAACACTATACATTGTGTAATCTTTGTGAATCATAGACACAGAAAATTCATCACCATTTTATTAGAAACTGACCCTTTACCATTACACGATATTTACTCCCATAACACGTGTTCAAGGTTGATGAATTCTTCCTTATCTAACATGTATATTATGTAATCCCATTAGACAACATTTATTTCTTCTACATACTACAAAAAACAATAGATTCATTAAAAAATAGTAAAACAACTCAAGCATTTGACAAATTTAGGGGAAACTTGTAAATCCACTAAAACAATTATACTCAAACTAGATTAACTCAAAGAAACAAACATCACAAAAATTTAGTTCATTTTTTTCACCAAATTCCCTCAAACCATGGAAGTCCCATGATGCATCCAATTTAGGAAGAAATTAAAAAAAATAGATGAATAATACCTAAAAGTGTGTAACATGATGTTACAAACATCCAATTATAATAATTTACACCCCTAGGATGTACTGTGGAAGAATTATGGCTATTAAATAGGTTAGGACATTGATCCCTCATGAATGAATCAAACTCCTAATTCTCGTGAGAATCTTATTGTTTTGACGATAAAACTCTGTCCAACGTAATTGACATCCAACACAAGACTATCAATTGAGGGTAAACGATTACAAATAGATACTCAACAATAAAATATCTACATCTATCTCAATATCCTCCCAATAATAACGTGGGAGGTATTATGATGGTATTGAATGAGTTCCAATTTGTGGAAAACATCACTAATACTTGTCAACTGATCCATCAATTCCAATCAATAGGAATCACGGCCATGATAATAAATGTGGTTAAAAATCCAAAATATCATGAAGGCAACATTAAATTTTTTCCATGTCCATGGTGACCCAACCGGGGAGAAAAATTCTAGAGTAAAATCGCCAATTGAAAACTCCAATAGAAAAAATTGTCGATTTGCATAATATTTTTGTTGGATCTATGATATAACTAGACATTAATGTGTGTCTGAAATTCTTTGGGAAATCTCCTCAATAAAAATCTATCCCACAAAAGAAGCTTCACCAACATATTCCCTACAAGGATCATATCTATATGAGAAAATATAGAATGCCTCAATATGAGCCATTCGATTTGACTACTAATAACTGTTGTTATAATGAAACTAAACCATTCCTAGATGGTTATTAAATTATCCACCAACATCCAAGACATAGGCATGAACCATATCCTCCAAAAATATGAATAGTGCACTATATTTCAATATTTTTATTTTAATGACAAGATATAATAAACCTAACATGACACTGCATCACCTGCTATATATTCCACGAAAACCTAAATGTAAACCTAGTATCCCTGTCGTAAACAGCATCAGATGGAATCCCATGTAACCTCATAATTTTTATCACAAACAAGATACCTATATAGTTTTCTCTAGTAGTGAATGTGAAAGGAATAAAATGGTTTGGATTTGTAAAAAAATCAATCAACAACCAAATATAATTCCTCCCATGTAGTTTCAATGCTAATATAACTACATTGTCCATGAATAGATTATCCAATTTTCAAACAAGCAATTGAAGAGTCTCGAGACCACGATAAGGATTCATATGCACATACATTAACTGTTTGAAGGTGAATAGTGGGACACATAATTGTTAATGTAAATCTTCACACAACGTCATAAAAATGATCATCTAATTTCATAATACATATTCATAGTTCTATAATAATCATCCTAGGAATAAGTAAAAAAATTAAAGGAAACTAATATCCATATATATATTTGGATGAAAAAACTATCCCACAAACTGAGAGTACCATCTAAATGGAGAGCCCAACAATAAATGGTTTCCCAACCATATTGGGTTTCTCAAATTCATCTAAACACTACTTCTCAGAGCTAACTCTACCGAATAGAAACAATGAGAGATGATGATAAATGAACAATTGTCAAAACCATTCCTAAAACATCTTCCAATGAATCTATATTCAATTGGAAAAAAATTCTCAATAGCATCCACTCTTCTTTCAATTACAAAACATATTTCTATGAAACGTTCTTACTATGAGAATCAACAACAACATTCCCCTTCCACAGGGTGAAGCTGATATTAATGTCTAGCGATTAAAGGTATTCCATCCACAAACTATGTCAACAATTCAGATACTTCTTGGAAATGATACATCACAAAATATTCTGTTCATAAATGAATGTGAAGCTATCCCAAAAAAATAACTTTTCCAACCATTAAGTTCATGAATTACTATGGAAGATAATAAATCATTAGTATTATAATTATAATCACGTGGTTAAATTTTTCATGAGCCATAAGCTACCACATGACTATCCTTCTTTAGTGAAAAATCCAAACCCTCACAAGAAGATTCATAGAAAACCACATAACACTTACCAAGACTGGGTATGATTAGAATATGAGCTGATGTTAGAATTAATTTTATGTTAATAAAAGTATATTCAAAATTTTAATCCCATATTATCTTAAACCCCTTCCTGGTAACATTATTCAATGGTGAGGGAAACATTAATAAGTCCTTTATGAATTGTCTATAATTTCCAAAAAAAAACCCAAGGAATCTCTGAATTTCAATAACATTCTATGGATCTTTCCAAGACAAAAAAACTTTTACCTTATTAGAATAAATAGATAATCCAATATATGAAATATGATTTCCTATTTATTTCACTACATGAATATGGAATATTTATTTTAAAATATTTCCATTCAAATGGTGACTTATTGGGATAACTAGAACCCAAAACATATGGTGCTTATTCTAACACATCATGTAAACTAAAATATCATATGTGAATATTGTTATAAAATGGTTTAGATAATGATTTAATATTTAATTCATCAAATCCATAAAAGTTATTGGTGTTTTATTCAAACCAGAAGAAATATGAAGATTGTCGAAATGGAAATCCCTGCTCTAGAAATCCATCTTTGGTATATAACACCCCCGAACACTATAATGATGATATCCTAATCGAATATCAGTCATTGAAAAACACCTTTCAAAATTGAATGATCAAACAGATCATCCAAATGATGAAAATGATATATGTTATTAACTATTACCTTGGTAAAAATCTTATAGTCTACACACAATCTATTTGGATTGTTTTCTTTCTTTGAAAAGTGAATAATTGTTATCAACAGAAATACACTATGGTGAGGAAAACGTTTTCCACTAGATAATCTATCATAATTATAGTCTCATTCACCTCTTCTGGTATCATATACTATGAAGTTATTGTAACCGGTTGTAACCCTGGGACCATATTAATAATAAACTCTACCTTTATCTTTGGAGGGAGGATAAAGAAATCATTTGGGAAAATTGATGGAATGTTCTGAACAACCCTGAGAATATCTATATTTGAATATATGTCATCATTCATTAATTCTATGGGAGAAAAAACTATGGATCTTTGTGTTGGAATTTCGTACAGGACCAAACTATGGATCCCAATCTCTCTAAAACACCCATGAGTAGCAATAAATCAATACAAACAATTAATGCTAATGATAATCATAAACCATAGATTAATGTGAAACAATAAAATTCATCCCAATGATTACAAAAAATATATCTTTATTGAGAGAAAAGCACACACTTATTATTCATCAGCTATTGATAACATACAATAAGGACACAAAAATCCATTTTCTTTACACATACAAATATGAGTCGATAACTCTATAAAAAACATGACTTACATAATAATAATAGGAATATCAACAAAACAACTTGACTTAAATGAGTGGGAAGAACCAATATCAAATGAAGAAAGTAATATCAATTTTTCAATAACAATTTTACCCATCACTATTATTGGACCCACATCCACATAAACCTTATTCTCATATACAAATGATGGTGATTCACTCCTTAGTGCAACAGTTATATCCCTATATTATTTGAAACATGTCACTATGACATTGTAGACCTTGGAACTGATGATTATTTAAAATATAATGTTCTAGACATAGCCTAATAATAATGATCCACATGACCATCAAATTCACAATAATTCCATACCATTGAAGGTGAAAGAGAATAATGTATTGTGTTTTCATCCTTGACACATGGATAACAAGTTAGAGGCAAACAGAAAGATATAAATAGAGGTTTTGAAGATGCTTTTTACCAAGAAAAACCTCCATGATTCTATTCATGATCATTCTACTTCATATTTTTACCTGGTATTCCATAGATGCTTCCATTAGGTGGAACAGGTAGTGAATAATACATAACGTTTCCTGTCATATTAATTTATTTCATCATATACCTATCCATTATCTCTCTATAGGTGGAATGGTTCACGATAAATATATTTGATATGATATCTGGCCAGAAAACAAATAAGTACATATGAGATTTTAGATAATAATTTTACAAAACCCATTTAGAAAAATGAACTCACTCAGCAAAGAAATTGGTGTACACTAACAAAAAACACTCTCCCCACTATAATGAGAGGAACCCCGATGAAATTTTCATCATTGGTGACCCTAGAAAAAACTATAAGAAGAAGAGAATCTTGAAACCATTCAAATCCAATACCACGGGCCTATCTACAAGTACCATATAATCCCACTAATGTGTTCTAGGACCCTCTAATACTAGTGCTTCACATTTAAAAATTATACATCCAGATATATCTGGGAATTCAATGATGTGATTGATATTTCCAATCCAGTCCTCCTCCTCTTGAGGGTCAATCATTGTTTTAATATATCGATGTTACATAGGAGATACTCTCCCAATTGATATGATTCTCCATCACCTTCTGGATGTGCCTTAATGATTTTTTTTAAAGATCAGGTACATTCTGGTCAATATCAAAAACTACTCTCACAATAGCCTCTATAATTTTCAAATTCATAAGATGATTCTATTAAATAGAATTATCTTCCACATCCTGAAGAATTCACAAAAGATGTCTACATGGCATGCTAATCCACAGTAATATAAAAGAACTAATCTAAGAATAGAAGAATCTCAGTTAAAATTAGAAAACCCTTATGAAAATATATATATTAACATCATGTACTAAAAACAGAACACACATCACAACATCCCATGGTAACTTGAGTCTCCTCATGATAATATTTTTCCATGAACTCACAAAAATTTAGCTAATAATTCCCAACAATCCAATATAGAGTCTACTAATAATCCCATGATAATGGCTCCTAATGGTTGACCACTTTTCATACCAAACTATTTATAATGGACTCATATACTCTCTCAAATGGGTTCCCATTCCAAATAGTCACATTCACAGAGGGAGTCTCTGATCCCCATGGGGTGGAAGCAGGCATTTTGGAACAAAAAAATATAGGGTAAATGTTTTCCTATCATAATGATAAAACACAGAACATATATAAAACATAAGAAACAAAACTAAATATAAATATATTCCATAACTTAAAAACATAAAAAATGTAACAAAAAAGTGTATCAACAATCTCCATTTACAATTCCAACCACATGGGACTACCAAAATAGGATAAAAAACTACTCCATGTGATAACATGTGATGACTCAAACCATCTCCCCACTAGATACTCAACTATGTCAATAAAAAAACATTCCACATTATTTTTGAATAATTACTATCCATACATTAAGATTCATAAATAGGCCAACACACCACTAATGGTGTATGCATGGTGTAATCTAAAAGGATTATTAGCGTCTCACCTCTATTTTATGCATAATTTCCCTAAAAATAATCCATGTATGCACAAAATTAAGGAAAATAAGGCATAATAACATTTTAATAGTTTATATATTAAAATTATTTAAAAAGGATTCTATTAAGTCTTTTCCAAAATTACAAATAAAACAGGTAAATCAATTTCAAGTCATTTCAAATCCATATATCTCGAAAGATATATCCAATAAAAAACAAATAATGCACCACATATCATATATAATCCATAATACAACAATTAAATATGTAAAAACCAAAATAACTATCATAGGTTACCACATTCTAGGAATCACACCAGGTCCGAATAGCTAGGAAACTCATACATTTAATAGGAAATTGTGTACTCATCAGTCCAAAAGACATATTAATTGTTTTTAGAGAGCACAAGAACACCCCCATAATGTAAAAGTCATAGCAAGTCTAATAAGTCTTTTAAAATAAAGGTAGCAGGGAGAAGCAATAATTCCCATGAGAAAACCCACCAAAAGTGTTTGAGACCAATCACTACAACATCCACCTATGAAATATTTACATAGCATGTTCAATCCTTACAAATCAATTCATCAACCCATTTTATAAATTTATGCATTTAGAAAAATTACAAACTCATTTCATAATGTTTTCAAAAATCCTTTTCATTTACCAAAATGTGTGGGAAACTATCATTAATTAAAAAATATCCCAAAACAAATAAATAATTTTTAATGTCATTAATTTTAATTTAATTAGAATATGTATGCAAAATATTATTTATTCAATTAAAAAACATTGTATAGATACATAAAATACTACCTCAAAACTAGGGTAATAATCTACTATAATAGAATCCACCACAAAAAAAACCCAAAATGACTATCGGGACCCAAGTATCAATGAATAGATAGTATAATTGATCCAATTATTAAATGCAATTAGTGGAGAAGTGTATTCTACACATACCACATGAATCCACACCAACTGGACCACAACATACATGGATTGTACCTCGAAACAAGATCACACAATTGATCTAGAGGGAATCAAGAAGAAACATTACCTTGGATCAAAAAAAATATTGAAATTAAATAGTTCTTCCATGATCATATGAGACATATATGTATAAATTTATATTACATGTAAGGATACACTATATATTTCTGGAAAATCTATCAGTGATAAAAACAATATGGATTGAACAAAGACTCAAAAAATCACGGGAAAAGTGCACTAGGTCCAGATCAAGGAGGATTTTGGAAGAATGAAATAATAATTAACTGAAAAAATTCCCTAAAAACACCATCCATAAATTTTAATTGACTTTTAAAACCATTACAAGTTATCCAATAAGTGAGGATCATATATAAAAAACATCACCTTTTTAATTAAAAATGTTCCTCTAAAATTACATAATGTGTAATCATTAAACAACATGTACTATATTAACACAATATACTAGGTTCACAATATATTCTTTGAAGAAAATACCCATCATGAAGCCTTTTGACCTGTCATGCATTTCTCCCAAAGACTGCGAAAATCAAAAATTCCTTATAAAAACCTCAATCAAACTAAAAAAATATCCAAAATCCATAAGATTTCTGAAAAGAAATTAACACAATTTTTTCTAGACTCTTTCAATTCATAAAAACAAATATCCCTGAACATTAGGTTATTTTTAATAGAAAGTTTTCTCAATCATCAGGAGCTACATGAAGCACCCAATTCAAATGGAAAATTTTAAATGAAAATACAAATTCATAAATGAGGGTAACATGATATTACTAGAGTATCTAGTTATGAATTTTCTTCCAAGGACTAACTACAACCCCAAGACTAATGTGGAGTCAGAGTGAAGTATACAGATCCTTGAGTACATGTAATATCCTGGCCTCAATAATTACATATTCTAGTGTTTTTCAATAAGAATTATGATTATTAAAATTTTATGTTTATTTAAATTTTACAATTTTTTGAGAATTATTAAAAACATATATATAGTAAACAATACATTACAAGTGAACACTTATACTCAATATCAGATTTTTCCCAAATCAAAATCCAATTAAAAAAACATGATTTATTTTCATGATTAATATTTACCTATTTCATAATGAACTCATACTTTTCCCTATTATTACTTAATACTAATGAAAACATTTTAAAATGTTTTTGGATCACAAAAAGATCAATAATGTACATAATAATAACTAAATAAACCATTATCCTATGAGTACATATAAATATATTCCTTTTCATAATAAAATATGGTTTGAAAATAATTCCTTTTCTTACCAAAGTATTCATATTCCATATACAAAATGATTTTTAAACACTACATTAGTAATATATAAGGAAAAATTAACTCATAATGGATTTATTTCAAAAATAAAAAACATGTGTAGTCATTTCACAATGTTATACATTTCACTCTTGAAAATGAAATAACCATTTAAGTTATTAATGGAGTAACACTGATAATTAAAATTGTATTGACTGTAATAGATATATTTTGGAGTAATCATCATAGCTACTCGTGGATGACATCAATAATTAACTTCAGAATAATAAATTAAAGTAACAATAATATTTACCAATGGATTAACGATCAAAAATGTTCGTGGAATAATTGTCACCATAAAATTCTATACTGGTATTACCTAATACATTATAGGTTAATAATGTGAGAAAAAATACATGGTTAATAATATAACCACCTATACCTTTTTAATAATATAACCACTCATAATCGTATATAATTCCCAATTACCATAAACAAAAATTATGAATCATTTAACCCAAAAAACAATGTTTTGTTAATTATCTTTTAATTTTGAAACTACTAAATTTTGTTGAAATAATGTTCAAAAAAAAGGAAAAAATTCATTGAGAATATATAGTAATAAATTTAAATTATTATTGAAATAATTAATAGAACATTATGGTGGAAAAAAAATTCTCATGTACTACAAGATAAAAAATTATTCCTTTTTGAAAATAAAAAAATTAGAAATTCTAAAATAGTATTTTTAAAAGTAATTTAGCACATCGAAAACAGATGAATCATAACACCCGTGAATTAGTAAAAGTGAAGGAAACATTTTATATCATGGTAATTTATAATATCTTGATATAAAATATCAATGGGTATATATATACTCCATATAAAATAATATGTCTTCATAAGATCAAAACATGCCTCAATAAAAAGAGAATGAGATGAAGTCCCTTACCTTATGTAAGATTCATCGCTTGTGTCATATTATCTTATAAATAATTTTATCATTTTATTTTTCAGAATACATTAGAACATTTTTCAACGTCATTATTCAATTAATATAAATTTTTTACTGTGTAATAAACAATTTCAAAATCATTTATGTTCATTTTGGGGGTTTTTACGACATTCGGTAAATAAGTCAAAAATGAATTTGTTATGCAGATTATAGTCAATGTGATAATTACTTCTTCATCTACAAAGTAATAATAAAGAAATAATTATAATTTTTATAAATTAATTATAACATTAAATTCATATATTTAAATTTTTTATGAAAAATAAACTATATTACTATCACGGAGATGGTAGGACGCACACACACAAGGGTAACGTTTCCATTTTTCAATGATTATTATTGAATCAATATAACTATTATTTTATAATTACAAAATTATAATTATAGTAAATATATATATATATTTATTTAAGTAAATACACTTATATATATATATATATATAAGAAATCCATGTTTTGTGGTGATGAAAATTGAATCACATCTCTTTATAGAGGTGGTAGTCCACAAATACTCAAGAAAGATGTTATCATTTTTTGGTTCCTATAATGATAAGAAAATAAATGGTATATTATATTTTATGAATGATAATTATTTCAATAATATAATATAATATCATTAATTCAATATTTATGAACATCCTTGAGCAATGAAGAAGAATAATTAATAACATCGGTTTACGAGACAGTAGTCCACCGTACACACGAATGATGATTTAATTCCCTATTTTATGGAAGTGGAGATCAATATAGGTCATTATAATAATATAATTACATCTAGGTATATAAAGGATATTGGTTTTCTTAATTTTTCCTTGTTGAATACTATTTTTGGGATTTGAGTTAATAAATAAAATTAAAATGTTCTATTAATAATGACACGTCTTCTTCGAACTTTCTCATTTTATTAATGACTTAACGACATTAATTTTGCTTTTATGACTAAAATAAGGAATATAAAAAGGTGTATAGATTCTTGGAATTTATTTAGGTTGGCTATTTTTTATCAAAATGTGTTTGAAGTATGATGCGATGATAAGAGTATGGAAGATTTTATAAGATTGGGGCGGGGCAATATTACAACTTCTCAAAATAATAAATTAATATAAAATAATATTTAATTGAAAATGGATCCTAACATATTAATTTATAATATAATATTATTATGGATCAAAATACCATAAAAAATATGAATAATTTATTATTTGAATATATTTCTACCCTTATATTTTTGATTTAACCCTTATTTGATCCCTTTAACTCCTGTAATGAAATTGTTGATTTTTTACATATAGACGGAGAGTATTGTAACTATAAAATGAAAAAAATACAATAAATGTGAAACAAACCAACCCTATAAGCCTATAGGTGGTGCATTATTTTATTATTTTTTCATTATTATAAGGAACTAGGTCCTGATGGATTTTTCAGTTTAGTAGTCATGGAAATCCAGATTACTTGAATTGAACCCATTTAACATTGGGAAATTCAATATAGTACCTGATAAATAATAAAACAAAACAAAACACATCTGAGAAATATTATTCAATGAATTATTCTTCCTGGACTAGGGAAAGAAAACAAAAAAATTGTGATCTCAAATGTTTTATAAGATTAACTATAATAGATGCAATAATAAATCAATGAAAATAAATTAATGATAAAATGTAAAGCGCTAATAACACATGTCGTTCAATCAATAAACTAATGTTGAAATTTATACATTCATTTTTTATGTAAGATATTATGGATGAATAAAAAATGAATCTAAATGAGGGAAATTATTATTTATTGGACACCATATTTTTTGGTACGTGGTGCCTTTACCATCACGACCATTCACAAGACTATTTACAACATATTGGGAAAAAACCCATCTGATTTAGCCAATTGATTTAACTGCTGAGACTACCAACGCATGATGAAGATATTTATATAACTATTACCCAATTATGTCGTACATGTACAAACCAATACTAATATATTAAATAATTGATTTAAAAATTTTCCTTATCAAATATGCACATTGAATAAAAGATACTGATCTATTATTAATTCCTCAATTAATCAAATAATTGTCAAAGTGGACACCATATGAAAAATGTTATACGGTTAAGGAAATAAAAATATCCAATATATGAGAATATATATATTCCATCTAAATGTAATAAAAAAATGTTCAAAAGTAAGTGACTCTTTCAATATAATGCTAACAATAAAAAAAGAAAGAGATAGTGCAAAGGTTGTCAATAAAACAATTCATGAAATAAATAATCTTTTGACATTCCAAAGTGTCTCATACCACAATAAAACATTTGAAATCATACTCCCCTTAAAGTAATAATATTAATTAAAATTTCAATATCCTGAGAATAAAATGACTCCTTATGGGAAATTTTAGAGGTTTGTATATACACAAGATAAATGTGAATTTGTTTATAATGATAAATAAGTCTAAATAGATAGAAAATTTAGAATTAATCACTTACATTGGGTTTTCGTTTTGAGTAAACATTATTTAAAATATTATATAATGGTTTTATACTAGTCAATAACTATTAATACAACCATAATCATATTTATAATATCATATATTAAATTCTTATAATATATTATTACATGATTATTTGAAATATTTTATTATATCAATTATTTCATGTGCTTAATTTCCTAGTTTGTCAAGTGTGTTTCGACTAGGTACTTGTTGACAATGTTAATTAAATAATTGTTTCATCACCTCTAGAAAGTAAAATATGATTTTAATTTTAGATATATCATGTATTTATATATTTATAATAATTAATTAAAATTTGAGATAAGAAATGAAATGCACCCTTCATTGAGACTGTAGGTCATATGTATGCATGAACACTACTTTAATATCTTCCCCAAATTAAAAGAATGAAAAATAAACAATATATATGTATATTATAATTTTAATAACTCATAATTTTATTATAAATTAAATAATTTTTTTAAAACCATTCATTATAGATTCCATTAATAGTGTGAATGAATCACATCTCTTGAGGTGAATCAGTCCACACTTCCACTAATGATGTTATCATATGTAAAAAAATGTGGTAAGCATAATTGGATATGGTATAAAAGAATTAAATAATTATAATGAAATTATAAATATTATATATAACGTATATAAATATATTTTCCATCATAGTTCCCACCATGAGATGCGGTAAAGAAGATGAAATATCATCGTTTCATGAGGAAGTAGTTCACCATACACATAAATTGTATATTTGATACCCATTATATGGATGTGTGTGTAAGTGTAGGTATAAAAATTAACACAACAAATTTATAAATATATTGAGGATAATATTTTTTTATATAATAATTGAATATGAAGAGTTTAATGACTGAAAAGATATATAAAACTAACGACTATGAGGAAGGATGTTGCATCTTAATCGGATAACTCCTTTTGGTTTTCACAAAAGGGATTACTTGTAAGGATTTATAACAGTGGTTTAGGGGTGTTATCCTGACGAGATTTTATTTAAGAGTTTGTTAGAGAAAAGGATTATTTTTATGTGTGAATATGTTGGAGGAGATGGGGCATTTTTATATTGGAGGAGGAGTGACACTCTTGTAAATTTATGGAATGGGAATTCCACCCATGTTTTTTCCTATGAAAAATGGATCCAATAATGGTAAAATGTAGATACAATTGATGATAGGTTCTATATAATTCCATGCAATGGATTTTTGAAATGATTCTAGGTCATTTGGGCCCTTATGTTTAAGTTTTAGTCATTTGTTATGAATAATTCCACTATAGTCATTGTAATTAATTTTAATTACATTAAAAAATTTTTTCCAAAAAAAGATGTAATTATTATAAATTATATTTTTTATGATTCTAAATATGGAATAATGTTTTCTAAATTACAAACACATATGTTCTAGAAATTAATATAAATTCAATCTCACAGATGGGACAATAGTGTGAGTTTTAAAGTAAAAACATTTAAAAGATTCTTATGTTTTTATGTCCAATTTCATATTGAATGTTGTTACATGAATTAAATTTGTTTAAATGATAATAAAATAATATAATTACACGTTTAATCAATTTAAAAATATAATTTATTATTATAAATAATTTTCAATAAAAAAAATTTTTTAAATAAAAATAATTTTTATTCACTATTCATCACAATTGTAACTTCAAAAAAATACCAAAATATCACTAAAACCTAAATTGTATGTTTTCTATTAAAAAATGACATTTTTTTTGTCAAATGGAATTAAAAAATCATCCAAACAATGTTTTAAGGTTGGGACGCAATTAAAATGTAGTAAAGTTGGCTTCATAAAAATATAGGGTTTTATACAATATATTGGGTTTATTCTTATCTTACGTCATTTAAATATATTGGATAAATGTAAAAAATATTATATTGAATAGATAATATATATATTACAAAATCATCAACCACTAATTTATATTATTTTTATTTATAAGGATAAAACAACTTTGTTAGCATAAAAATAGTTTATTTATAAAAAAAATCACTTTATATTAAACTAGTATATATATATATATTATATATTTGTAATAGATGAAGTAATCATTTATGTTTTTAAAGAAATTTATTATTATAGTTAATCCTCTTCATAACAATTATTTTAATGTCTAGGATATATAATATTAAGTAAAATAATAATATTTTCCATAATATTTTATTTTTCATTAAAATTTCGTCGTGTGTGATATAAATGACATCAAAAAAAGCCATTCATGTGTTTAAAAAAACATAACCACAGTGATCAATGTAAAAAAGTATATATAATAGTTTTATTTTATATATCCTAAAATATTGAGAGGCTATATTCCATTCAATTCATGGTGGTACATGCTATACACGAAATTATGTACAATGTTCTGACTCTAGAATATCATGTTGTTAAATCCTCCCCTCCTCAATTACATTGCATCACCATAATTTTAACATGATCTTAGTAGTCGAGGTATCAAAATACTATTGAAACCCCACATCATAAATAGGTTTTATAACACACCTTCTCAATAAGAGAGAATAAAATATAGAACGGTCACAAAACTAGGTTCCCTAACAAATGAACATAAGTGATAAATTGAAACATGTATATGGAAGAAAACACTAACAATAATGTTAGGACTAATAATGATAGTTTAAATTTTCAGATGAATGTTGTTGAATATACACCCATAAATGGTAGGTGTGACTAGATTTCATTAATATCATAAAAATGATGATAATATGACAATATTTTTGTTTCAAAAAAATATTCTCTACAGTTCAGAAAACATTTTATTCTATATATATATATATGTAAGTATATATTTCTATTTCATAAACACAATTTTATTATTTTGTTCTGACATGAACTATTTATACCTTATTTCTTATCATAAATTCAGCAATACAATTGAGTAATTTTTTAGCATCTAGAACCTCATACAAAGATAAACAACCACCATTTCAGAAATTACAAACTTTTCCAAATGGTTATGATCCATAACAATTGAATGAAAGTCATTGTATTTTAAAATTGAACTAATCCTTATCCATTAAATAAATATTATGTATCACATAGAAAACATGTGAACATAATCATATTGTATCATCTTGAATAATGGTAAAAACATTAATTACAATAAAACCTTTTTATAACAAGAATGTTCCCTAATTACATAAATAGAACATATATTATTGGATAAACTCATTATATACAAACATGTTTTAAACTCCGTAAATGGAAGCATAAATGAGATTAATAAATCATAACTAAATTCCAAGTTATTCATCACTTATATTGTATTATTTTGTGAACAAAAATCATTTTATATATAAACATAATTGTCTATACATTTGTAATATATTAATCATTATCATTCCATAAACCATGTTTTTTTTAAAAAGGATTAATTCCCACTAAATATTTTTTCTCAGTATTATTCATCACATGATCTAAAATACTTAATGGAAAATTACTATAGTATAATACTTATATACGCCATATATAATATGATGAGAACATTATAAATAAAAAACTTTTACAACTTATTTATTACATCCAAAAATATAACTACATTAACCATTACAATTCGGTTGTGTCAATAACATATTCTAATCTTTTCCCTCATAGCTTCCTCTGAGGTATATTCATTAGAAGCCTGGGGTCTCCATTTTCACCATGCCCCATCTCCTTGAAGTTGTAACATTTAATAGTAGTGTATTTCTTATTCCCTTTTCATTTTTTGTATTGTGTCCCTCTTATCCTCACTTATAAAAACACTATCATTTGAGGCATCTATAAGGGGGATTGAATCCACAGTTATCATAAGTGGGAAAATCTGTCATTCTCATTTTCCCATTATGTGATACATTCTGTACTTCTCATGCATTCCTTTAAATCAATATGACATGCATAATTCTTCCTCTGTCTTCATAGAGCATAAAATTATTTCATCATCCAAATAAAATGTTGGAGACACCAATTCCCATCAAAGTCGTGTCTTATGCCCTCCAATATCTGATTCATAATGTAATCCATGTTGTATATGAAATATTGAGAATACCTTTCTAACCTAGTAAAGGTAGGTTCAACCTCTAAAACACTTTCTTCGTCTATTTTATTTAAACCAATGACATTCATCTCCTTCCCTGTTTATTGGCCATGATGGAAGTCTTTATAAGAAAGTTATCATTAAATGTACAACAATATATTAAATCTCTTCTATATTCCTCCCTAGTATTCTAGATCAATGAACACCATTGATCTGCTTCATCATTCAAACAAAATACTACATGTGTGACCTCTTATATTTCACTAAATCCTTGTTTCATTAATATCTTAACCAAATACATAGTTAATTTCTTATCATACTTTGGGATAGTTGTCCCCCTAAATGTTGGTTTCCTCTATCACATTAAGTGAACCAACATTAGGGAATCATGTTTTGGAATAGGTTTCTCTATCTGGGAAAGGTCATGTCTCAAAACATGTTTAAGATTACCTTATATTTCCATAACATTATTAGTTCCAATAAATAAAGTATCAGTTTCTTCATTAGGAAAATCATTAAATTTTCCATGAGTATGGATACCATTATTATTTTAAGGAACCACTTCTAAATGAAGGAATATATTTGATTGGATCATATCAATATGTAACATAATATATAATCCCAAAATAAGTGAAACACTAATAAAAAATTGAAATTTTATTCCATAACTATTCACATAATAATAAACATTACTTATTTGGGAATATCATTGATTTCAAATCATTAATAATATTAGGTAATTAGAATTATTGTAAGTGTATCCCCTAGGAGTGTAAAACTAGGTGTGTAGTAAGACCCATTTTCATGTACCATTTTATTCCAAATTTTTCCTAACTCACCTTGTAGGATTTGTTACTTTTTGGAACATATGTTCCATAAACATGTCCACTTGTAGTGTATAGAAATTGATTTATTCCTAGGAATATCCACATAAAATATAACTTACCAAAATTTTAGAATTTTCATTTATACTAATTCTCAAAGTATTTCTTTGTTGTATGTTCCTTAATTTATGAGTTCTAAAGAAAGTTTCCATGGTTCCTATTAAAATTCCCTTGATACCAACTATTAGGCCGCAACCCTAGAAGACCCAAGATAGTGTATTATTTTATTACATTTACATTATTATAGAGAATAAAATCTTAAAATAACAATCAGTTTTGTAGTCTTTCAAATCTATATTATATACATGGAACCCATTTTACATTGAAAAATAGAAAATAAGAAATGATACCTAGTAAAAAGTATTAAACTAAAACTATGAAATATTTTTGAAAAAATTATTATTCCTAAACTATGGTATATATAATATTTGTTTTATTTATTTTACATAGGATTATTTAATATGTATTTTATATGTTACATTTATAGCGTGAATGAATCACATCTCTTTGATGGGGCGGTATTCCACACTTCCAAAAATGTTGTTATCATATTAACACAAGATTGAAATTATATTGGTATGTGTTATGAAATAATAAAATAATAATGATGAAATTATACATATCATAAAGAAATATATAGTTTTTCTATCAAAATTACTACAGTGAGAGGTAGTAAGAAAATAAAAAATATCATAAATTAAGGATGCGGTACTTTACTATTCACATCAACAACATGTTCAGTACCCATTTGATTGAAGTATGAGTATGTGTAGGTATAAAAATAAACCGAAAAATCATCAATAAATTGAGTATAATTTTTTTATATTCAAATTAAGGAATTGAATTTAAGGAGTAAAAACAAATAAAACTAAAGTTCTTGAAGAAGGATGTTACCTCTTAATCTGGTAATTCATTTTGGTTTCCACCAAATTGAATCCTTAGATAAAATTGTGAAAAAATTTATTCTACTAGGTTTAGGGTATGAATATTCCTGATATATTTGGGTAGATATTGGTTGATATAAATTGGCATAATGGTTTCATGAAGTGAGAGGAGATGAGGTGTTTATATTCTGGAGGAGGATGGGCACCCTTGGAAATGTTTGGAAAATGAATTCCACCAATGTAGATCCAATGAAAAGTCAATATAATAATTATAAAATCATATAAAATGTAGGATAACTTCTAAATATTACCATTCCATGGCTTTTGGACATGTTTATAGATCATTTTGTCCATTAAGATTATGATTTAGTACTTTAATAACCTTAATTTCACCTTAATAACTATAATTAATTTTCATTAATTTCAGTTATATTTTAATTGAAAAACAAATATTTAATGTTATGTAATTATAAATTAATATTATTAAAAATAAGGTATCCATTATAAAAAATCCTAAATTTAAATTGGTATAAATTATTTTATTTTAAATCCAGCAGACGAGATAAAAATTCGGGTATATAATGTAAAAACATTCAAATGTTTTCTATGTTATTATATAAAATTTTAAAGTGAAATTGATTAACATCACATAAATTTTATTAAATTTAAAAAAATAATATAAATTAACTTTAAAAAATTTTAAAAAAATAATTTGAACTTATCAAATCTTATATGAAAATATGCTTTAATAAAAATTCATTACTTTTCACAAATCCTTAAATATCAAACACCGCAAAAAATTTCCATAATTTCACCTTATATTAATTTTTTAAATATTTATTTAAAAAAAGAAGTTTATTTTTGTAATGACCCGAATCTGGAGCCCTTCAACTAGTGCCTCGTACTCGGTTCGCCACATGACCTCAGGCACATTTCCCCAAACGCCAGAGGCTGCCGACTAGTAGCGAGGCCCTTGGTAAGTTATTAGGGAAACTATGCCCTAATTTGGTAAGATATACAAGGAAATAAAACAACAGTCAATGGAGGAAGCAGTAAACAATATAAAAACACTAGAACTAAGCAGCGGAAGTAATGAAAACATAATGATAATGATAATGATTCCGCAGGTACAAGTATCTAAGGAAAGAAGCAAACACAACAACGTGCTGAAATACAACTGAAAACAAAGTACGAAAGTAACATCAACTCCAGAAGCATCGCAAGCCTAATCTCGGTCTTATCTTCTCCAGCTCCAACCAGAAATCACGTACCCGAAGTATAAGGGCCACAGTCCCTATCCACACCTGCAACCATATAACCTGTTTTGGCCGAAAAGCAGGACCCAAACAGGGTGTGAGACTAATCCCAGTAGGCAATCACCACCAGATCTCTGCCCTACTGTCAGTGAGTAATATAGCAAAAGTAAATAAAAAAAATGCAGTTGAGAAGAAGAAATACACTAAAGTAAATAATCCTACCAACCTCCATTCAAATTTATTTAACAGTTCAGTACAATAATTTAGCTCTCAACCAAGAAACCTAGCAACATCTCTATACTCCCATGGCAAGAAAGTAATCACCATAGGTAACTCAGCAGTCTACCTAAACAGAAATCTGTACAAAACCAAGCTTTTTCTTTGGCTTGGTGGACTCGTCACAACCAACCAAAAAATAATGTACTGACATAATGGGTGGCTCATACTAACAAACCACTCTAGTAAAATAAACGTACAAAGGCACAGACACTCTGGGAAGCTCTCACCGTCAATTCCCATGTGGTCTTGCAATGAAAGATATAGAGTCCCTAAGGAAGCACAAACATCTAATTCCCCCCCTATAGTCTCGCTACGTAAATAAGGAAACTCTAAGGAAGCACAAAGTCCCATTCTCATAGGTTATGCGATCGATACTAATTATAACAGACTCTCTAGGGAATCCCTAATTTTCAATTCCCCATTTAGTCTACCACACCAGGTTCACTCATGCCTGAGTAGTTTAGTCGTGCGTAAATGACAGTTAGTAGCCTAAGTACGTTCAGAAACTACTTGTCTAATAGCTACAAATGCATCCACAAGCATATAGACAACAGGCAATACGTGCAATCAAGTCAACATGCATACTTGCAATGTGCACAAGGGTTGTCTCGTAGGCAAACCATGCCAAAAGGAAATCAACTGCCAAAATAAGGGAATCACCCATGGGGTGATACTCAACATGCTAACAAGAAATTATTAATCATATAATAAACTCATGAATACAAGCAATCTAAGGAAGATAACAAAACAGGTTCAAAACCCTAATCCAAGATACCCGATACATGGGTACCTGATACTTTTGCACCAAAAACTCTAAGAAATTCAACATAGGGAAACAAACCACCTACCTAGATCTTTTGTGATCGATATTCTTGAACCTCAGTCTATGAATCGGCCTAGAACGGAAAAAATCTGCAAAAAACGTATAAAACGTTCAACCTCAGATAACTATCACAAGATAAGGAATCAGGAAACATTGCCAAAGAAGAACCGAGAACTCACCGCTGTGATTCTATTGCACCAGACGGCGTTCGATTCAGAAAACCGTTGAAGAATCGGTGGCTCAGAGAAGAATCAGCTATCTAGGTCACTCTGGACATAATTAGGTGTAGAAGAAGACAAAAACAGGGATTAGGCGCGACCCCGATATGATTAATGAAATAAAAAGAAAAGTACATTGCATGTACTTCTTGAGTACATGGCGTGTATTCCCATATTCCCTAAACCATATTAATCGGACTCCACCTCGTCGCTACACCCCTTGTGACTGGCCCAGACACTGCCAGCACACGGCCTCAAGCAGAAGAAAAGTGCATGGCGTGTACTTACAAAATTTCCAGATTCTCCTACTTTTTTCGAAAATGGCTAGAAATGGAAAACATTCATGAAAAAGAAGGTCTGGGTTCTTAAAAATTTCCCACCTTAAAGAAATTCATCCCTGAATTTCCATAGCAAGGTGGCAAAGAAGAAAACTTGAACAACTCTGGCCACTGTGATTGCATATCGGCCTCCCTCTCCCAAGTCTCGTCCTGCACACGGCTGTGCTTCCATAGCACCCATACTAGAGGAACAGTCCGGCCATAGAGTACCTTTGCACTATGATCAACAATCCTGATAGGATGCTTCTCGAACGATGCATCCTTCTCCAGCTCAACCTCTTTGGGTCGAAAACATGAGATGGGTCTGAGAAATAGCATTGAAGCTGAGAAATATGGAAGATGTCATGCATAGCCTGATATCTATTAGGTAACTACAAACTATAAGCAACCAGCCCGAATCTCTCAAGAACCTCGAACGACCCGACGTATCTCGGTGAAAGATTACCCTGTTTCCTGATCCTCTTGTGTCCCATCCTCTGGGTAACACATAGGAAAAACTATTCTCTGACCCCGAACTGCAGAGGTCGCCTCCACTGGTCAGCATAAGATTTCGGATGAGACTGTGCAGTATCCATCCTCTTCCGAATCAGCTTTATCTACTCTAAAGTCTCTTGAACAAGATGAGGTCCCAGCAAAGCTGCCTCTCCTGCCTCCAGCCAGCTTAGAGGTGATCGGCATGGCCTACCTTACAAAGCCTCGCATGGCGCCATTTTAATGGTCTCTTGATAACTGTTGTTGTAGGCGAACTCCACCTGAGGAATATTCTTCTCCCAAGAGCTGTGAAAGTCTAGGATGAAATCTCGGAGCATATCCTCAAGAACCTGCATCGTGCGCTCTAACTGACCATCTTTCTGAGGATGATAAGCTGTACCCAGAAGCACCTACGTACCCAAAGCATTCTGTAGACCCTTCCAGAAATGAGAAGTGAAAAGGGCGTCCCCATCTAAAACAAAAGTAATCAGAACCCCATGCAATCGCACAATCTCACGGACATACAACCGTCCAAGCTCATCGACACAGAAGGTCTCCTTTATCGGTAAGAAGTTAGAAAACTTCGTATTCCTGTCAACGACAACCCAAACAACATCGTTTCCTCTCTATGATCTCGATAACACTTTCACGAAGTCCATTGCGACATCGTTCCACTTCCACTATGGAATGGGTAGCTGTTTCAAAAGCCTTGTTGGTCGCTGATGCTCTGCTTTCACCTAATGACTAATAGAACATCTCAAGACGAAACTAGCAACATCCTTCTTCATACCTATCCACCAGTACTGGCGACAAAGATCCCGATACATCTTGGTGACGCAAGGATGAACTTCCCAAACAGAGGAATGGAAGTCTCGCATCAGCTCCTCGTGTATATCTGCAGTCACCCATACGCGTCCCTGGAAACGCAAGATCTCATGCTCGCCAACGGTCCACCCAGAAAGAGGGTCCTGTCCTTAAATGCTTTCCCGTAGGACTAGGCCTTCTGAATCTTCCATCTTCCTCATCTGAACTTGGTCCATAAGTATAGAGTTAACAACCATAGAAGATAGGATAGTCTGCCCCTACATATCGTGCACCTCCAAATGCATCTCCGAGAATAGAGCCATCAGTTTCCACTCACTATTGGCGTCCTGAACAGTCTGTATCTCAGTTCTCATGCTCAGTGCATGAGCCATCGGGTTGCCTTTTCCAGGCGTATAGGTAAACTCAAAATTGAAGGACTGGAGATACTCAACCCACCTCCGCTGTCTCAGATTCAGGTCACGCTGTGTGAAGATGTACTTGAGACTTTTGAGGTCAATGTATAACACAAAATGTTCTCCCAAAAGATAATGTCTCCAAAAGCGTAAAGCATGAACAAACCTAGCCAACTCCAGGTCGTGCGTAGGATAATTCCTCACATGAGGCCTCATCTGTTGAGATCCATACACAACCACTAGATCCTTCTGCATAAGCACTGCTCCAAGTCCAATGCCAGATGCATCACAGAAAACTGTATAGCTCTTTGCCCAGCTCCGGAAAAACTAGGCATGGTGCTGAACTCAATCTCCCCTTCAGCTCCTGGAAGGCTGAGTCATAGGATTCTGACCAAACAAACATCACCCCCTTCTTAGTCAACCATGTTAGAGGTGCTCCTAGGTGTGATAAGCCCTGTATAAACCGCCTGTAGTAACCAGCCAGCCCCAAGAAGCTCCGTACCTCAAAAACGTTCTTCGGCTACTCCCAGGTAACTACTGCTCTCACCTTCTCTGGATCTACTGATACTCCTGTCATTGAGATGACATGACCCAGGAATTGAATCTCGTCCATCCAAAAGTGGCACATTGAGAGTTTAGCATAAAGCTGATGTTCCCCCAGTGTACTCAAAATGATCTCAAGATGGGTTGCATGGTCATGTCGAGTGTGAGAGTACACCAAGATATCGTCCATGAAGACCACGATGATGGAATCCAAGTAAGGATGAAACACTCGGTTCATCAGCGCCATGAAAACTGCTAGCGCATTTGTACGACCGTACGTCATAACTGTATACTCATAGAGGCCACACCTGCTCCTAAAGGCTTTCAGAGGTATATCTGAAGGTCTAACATGCAGGTGATGATAACTGGATCCCAAATCGATCTTCGATAACACCCAATATCCTAGAATATGATCGAAGAGATCATAAATCCTCGGCAAGGGATATCTATTCTTGATCGTCAACTGGTTCAACTTCCGATAATCCACGCAAAGCCTAGGGGTACTGTCTTCCTTCTTCGTGAAAAGGATAGGAGAACCCCGAGGAGAAGTACTGGGTCGGATGAATCCCTTTTCCTGAAACTCCTCCAACTGCTTCTTGAGCTCCTGAAACTCAGGTGTAGCCATCCTATAAGGAGGAATAGACACCAGTGCTGCTCTTGGTACGAGCTCAATCGAGAAGTCTACCTCACGCTCTAGAGGAAAACCTGAAAATTCTTATGGAAATACATCTGGAAAGCGATCAACCACTAGAGGAAAATCTAACTGTGAAGTCCCCAAGTCATCCAGATAAAGATTAGCAATCTAGGCCATAACTCCTCCTAGCCCATGATGCACATGTCTGGTTCGGCTCGCCTGAACATCCCACTCACCCTTATGAAGGAACAATTCACTATGTGGTGATACGAAACTCACCCTTTGGCGATACCATTCGACGACTGCCTGGAAGAGAACCAACCAGTCCATATCGAGAATGATGTCACAAACCAACTTCTCCAGGACATAGAGGTCACATATGAAACGATACCCTACAACCTCGAGATGCCACTCCTTGCACTGATGTATGCTAGATTTCCTCATTCACAAGGGCGTGTCGAGGGTCAACATGTCAGCAGACGGAAAGACACAGAGCTCAAGGATTTCCACAACAGCAATAGAGATAAAGATATGTGAAGCACTAGTATCGAAAAGGGATGAAGATAAAACTAAGGTTACTATGATCATACCTAGAACTGTAGAGGGTCTAGGATCCTAATCCTGATGAATCCGCTCTACAACAAATATCTGGCCTCTATCACGGCCCTGTGTAGTAGCCTGAAAACACTGAGATGCTCCTCCCCGAGCCTAACCACTACGTCCACAGCCTCTACCCTGACATGAACATCCTGCAGAACTCCAACCCCCATTCTACTGCGGATCAGGTAATCCTACTCCTATACGCGGGGTTGAAACTGATCCTCCTTCACTAGCCGCTGGAAGGGGAACCGTGGAGATACGTTGTAGGTGGCCCATCTTGCCGTAGGATTGGCTCTACTCTGGGTCCCTTGGGCACTGGGTGTAACATCCCAAGTAAGTAATGAATACTAGATAATTTTATCTATGTCTATTAATGGATTAGATGGTGTTTTAGAGGAATAAAATGAAAATAAATCCAATCTTAAGCATGGAATACATTAATATTCTTAAAAGATTATTTTACTGCCTTTTGATGGAAAACCCTTTTTAAATCAATATTTTGAAAATTTTATAATCTATATTTGTCAAAATAAACATATTCATTATGATGGGGACATTGAATTTTACATTGGATAAATTTTTGGTATTTTTCTGAAAATGATCATTTTTTAATGAATAGTGAAAAATACTGCATTTTACATCAAAACGGCTTTTTAATCTAATTTATTTATATGATTAGATTATATTTTGAATTTGTTTTGAAGTGTAATTAGTATATATTTTTACCATTTAATCCAATGGTGGTCAATGGAATCAATTTCACTTTGAAATTGGACTTAAACTGGTGTCAATCTTTTGATACTTATTGTTTCATAAAAACACGCTATTTGTCATGACATCGAGAATCAATTATTAAATTAATTAATGTGACTTATATGTTTTGAATTTTTTAAAATAGACCTCATTTTTGAATTCAGAATATCAAATATAGCTTAGGGTGAGTTTTTGGTAATTTTCTGAAAAACTTCAATTTTTGATGAATAGTGAAACCACTAAGTGGTACTTATAAAAACTAATTTTTCCGTTTAAATGAATTTTTGTCATCATTGTGTTAGGAATTTCAAAAATCCGACATACATGGTTGTCATTAAGAAGTAAAATGTGGTTCAATGAGATTAATATAATTTTTTGGTGAATAGTAACTTATTACGTTTTTAATCGCGATTAGTGGTAATTAGTGTAGTTTAAGGTAAAAATAATGTTTTAATAGTATGATATGAGCATGAAACATGTCCTACCCCCATTGGATGTGTCATGGCCGACCAAAAAAATCCATGGGTCAACTTGGGGACCCCATGGAGCCACTTTGGTTGGGAAATGATATAAATAACTTTTTATTTAATGTTAAAGTAAAAATGACACAAACATGAGTTATGTTACTAAAAAAATATTTATATGGGGTTATACAATTCAGATTTTTGACTATAAATATTCATTAGAAAGCTAAAACTATTTCCTACATCATAGTAATTTTTTATAATTTTTAGACATTAAATAATTTAAATTATTTATGACATCAAGATGATGCAGCGATGACCTCATTATTTAATGATTTAAATAAAATGGTAAGATAATATAAAATCTAAATCCTACAAATGTCCAAAACCAATTGGATGAGTGGATTTAGAACCCATATCACCTTATCATCGAATTATATCAAAGTGGGACCTTTTGAATCAGATACTCATTTTAAAATAAAGTAACTTATCTTTACATTCCATGAGTGCCCCTCCTCTCCTCTTATAAAAGGCCCCCACCTCTACATCCTTACCCACACTCCCAAAGCCTTTGGCTCGGACAAACCCTACCCATTTTTTCTCTACACTTCCCTCTCTTACTCCTTGAAGCCTAACTTTGGGTAGATGTCTTCCCAAGGAAGCCTTTGAGCTCAAACAAAAGTGAGTTACCCGATTTTAAGGACGTTAAAGAACGATCGAGTCAAGTCGGACCCGAGGTATGGGACTTCGTCTCAATCTCCTTTCACTGAGGAATATTTTGTTTTATACACAACATTCTTTTATACAGTGTATAAACCCCTTTGAATTTTACATTTATTCAAAAGGAATCTTTTTTATATGAAGCGTTTACTAAACGACAAAGGGGAATGTTTTTGTCGTACGTATGCGGCGACAACGACTTCTCCGCCACCGTGACCATTATTTGAGTTTCGACTTCCTCTACAAGCCATACCTTTTTTAAAAGAAAAATAAATACCATGTGTTACTTTTCTTTTATTTTGGTATTGAAAATTGTTTTCATAATGTTTTTATATCAATGTGTTGTATTGATATATTGTGATTGAAAGGTGGAAATGTTATGTTTTCATTATGCATGTTTTATGTGATACGATTATTTTGAGGTTCTTGGGAATTATTATGAAGACGGATGGTTTCGTGATAAACTAAGGGCGGCTGAGCCCGATATAGCTCTCCAATGCATTGGGTAACGCAAAGGAGTGAAATATTAAGGTTTCTCCGAAGAGATTTAGGGAATATACTGTGATGGGTATTCCAAATGTAACCAAGAGGGTTACTCCCTACGTAAGGATGTTATGAATGCCCCAAGTTACCTTTATGTCTTATTATTTCTATGATTTATTCATGATTTGATGAGGTATGTTAAAATGCTTATGTTTTATGGGTAAAGTATGATCTCATTCTTATGTATATATGTACCCATGTTTCCTTTCCATATTTTTATATCCCTTACTGAGTTTTTTATGCTCATCCAAAGTTTTTTTTGAAATTTTTTTCACAGGTCAAGGGAAAGGTACATGATATGATGATAGTGTCAAGGAAGTTTCAAGAAATAATCCATGTTTTATTTTATATATGTTTCCATTGATGGGAATGAAGAATACTATCTTTATGTACCCACTTTGTTTATATGTGGAATGTAATGCAAGTTTTATGATCTAATTATCTAAAACTCTAAACCCGAGAAGATCCTCAATGTGTAATCTTGTAATAACTCAAGATTAAGTAAGGTTTAAGGCTGGGGCCTTATAGTTGGTATCAAAGGTCGGTTTAGATAACTTTATGAGTTATAATTCTATTAAATGATTATCCAAAAATATTTTTTTTTTGAAATGATATAGCATTTGAAGATTACCATGTTGCTTCATCTAAGACATGTTTGTTCAGAATGGTTCTCCGCAGAGGAAACAGGGAAGCAGTGCTAGGAAGGCATGCAGAATGAAATAACCTTCCGAATCAGCATCCTGAGGTGGTCGGAATTGGAACTGAATAGTTTGTTGCAGTAATGGTGCAATTGACTCAAGCGATAAATGGTGGTGGTATCCATGCACGAGATCAGCCAGATCAACCACAGAGGAACATGTCAGTGGTGGAACATTTCATGAGGCAACATCCCCCATCATTCAGAGGATCATCTGACCCTGTGTTATCTGAAGGGTGGATTAAAGCACTAGAGATGATTTTTGATGTCATGGGGTGTTCAGACAATCAAAGGGTTAGTCTTTCTATTTATCGTTTTGAGGGTGAAGCAGATCAGTGGTGGTCGATGGTTAAAAATATCAGGGACGCTGTTGAGATTGATGCTCTCGACTGGGATGAATTCAAAGGTATGTTTCTTGAGAAGTATTTTCCTAGGGATGTTCGACTTAGGATGGAAAATCAATTCTTGGAACTGAGGAAAGAGGAAGAATCAGTGGCTGCCTATGAAGAAAGGTTCACTTGATTGGCAAGGTATGCTCCAAATTTTATCCAAGACCTTGATAGTAAAATCAATCATTTTTACTCAGGATTAAATCCAAAAAATTGAAGGGCATTAGCTTCTCGTGAGTTTAAAAGTTATGAAAATCTTGTTCGATGTGCTGAGAAGGTGGAAATGGAGTTTGCCGATGATCAAGTGTTCTATAACAACCAACAGAAGAAGAGACCGAGGTGGCATGAGAAAGGTAAGAATTCTTCAAAAAAGTCTGATGGTAAGAAAACTAAGTTTCCAGTTTGTGATAAATGTGGCAAAAGGCATGCTGGGGAATGTCTTCTGAATTATGGAAAGTGCTACCGATGTGGTAAGATGGGACATAAGGCTCGTGATTTCACTGAAAATGATCAAGGTGAAGGTAAGACCAAATTTGATTTATAGTTAGTGAAATGTTATAAGTGCAATATGATGGGTAACCATGCAAACGAGTGTCCGACAAAGAGCTTGAGTGATAGGAAGCAGTTAGACTACAAGCAGAAAGGGGTGGTGAAATCCTTTGCAACTACTTCAGCAGATGTCGGGCCATCAAATGAAGTTGTATCAGTTACTTTGTTTTTATTTTCAGATTATTCCATTGTGTTGTTTGATTTGGGGTCTACACATTCTTTCATCTCTGAAACCTTTTCTAGTAAAATGGGAATACCATCTCAAGAAATGACTCTTGAACTTTTGGTAAAAACACTTGGGGGGAATGTTGAGGCAAAAAGAATTTATAAGAATATTCCTATCCTTATCTGTGGAAATAACCTACTTACAAACCTTATTGTTCTACCTCTAGTAGAGTTTGATGTTATCCTGGGTATGGATTGGCTCTCTATTTACCATGCTAAGATTGACTATAGAGCTAATGATGTTTCTTTTCAGAAAGACTTTCATTTGGTGTAAAAGAATGAACCCTTACTGTTGATAACTTATCAAGAGGCCAAGAAACTTGTAAAAGATGGAAATGAATGTTACCTTGCACACATCGTTGAAAATAAAGGAACTGTTCAGATTAATGATGTGCCAGTGGTAAATGAGCATCCTGATGTTTTTCCTGATGAGTTGCCTGGAATAATACCAGATCGGGAAGTTGAGTTTACTGTTGGCATAGTTCCTGATGCTAAGCCAATTTCAAAACCCCCTTATCGAATGACTCAAATTTAACTTTTAGAGTTGAAGGAGCAATTGAAAGATTTATTAGAGAACGGTTTCATTCGACCTAGCACATCACCATGGGGTTCTCCTGTCTTGTTTATTAAAAAGAATGATGGTTCAATGAGACTTTTCATTGATTATAGAGCCTTGAATAATATCACTGTTAAGAACAAATATCCTTTGACTCATATCGACGATTTGTTTGATCAGCTCCAGGAAGCTAAGTATTTTTCAAAGATTGACTTTAGATCGGGGTACCATCAGCTGAAGGTAATGGAATAAGATGTTCCGAAGACCACGTTCCGTACAAGATATGGCCACTATGAATTTGCAGTAATGCCTTTTGGGCTAACCAATTCACCTGCTGTATTCATGGACTTAATGAATAGAATTTTCCATGAGTTCTTGGATAAGTTTGTGGTGGTTTTTATTAATGATATTTTGGTGTTTTCTAAAAGTAAAGAAGAGCATGAAATAAATTTAAGGGTTATCTTGAAAACCATAAAAGAAAAGAAATTGTATCGGAAATTCAGCAAGTGTGAGTTTTGGTTGCAACAAATTTTTTCCTCGGTCACATTGTTTATAAAGATGGGATAATTGTTGATCCTGCAAAAACAAAAGTTGTGGAAGACTGGCCAAGACCCAAAAATGTAACTGAGATTCGTAGCTTCCTTGGCTTGTCAGGCTATTACCGAAGGTTTGTTAAAAAATTTTCATGGTTTTCTAGTCCAATGACTAAGCTAACTCGGAAGGGTGTTAAGTTTATCTGGACAAAACAATGTGATGATTGTTTTCACGAATTGAAAAGAAGATTGGTGAATGCTCCAGTTTTGGCACTACCGTCCAGGAATGGTGAGTTTGTTATCTACAATGATTCTTCATTGAAAGGAATTGGTTGTGTCCTAATGCCGAATGATCAGGTAATTGCTTATGCTTCACGACAGTTGAAAACTCATGAGGTAAATTACCCTACACATGATTTGGAATTAGCTTCTGTTGTTTTTGCTTCAAAATTTTGGAGGCATGATTTGTTTGGAGTAAAGTGTAAAATATATACCGATCACAAAAGTTTAAAATATATATTCACTCAAAAAGAATTGAACATGATACAAAGGAGATGGCTATAATTAATCAAGGATTATAATTGTACAATTCATTACCATCCGGGAAAAGATAATAAAGTGGTTGATGCTTTGAGTCGAAAAAGTAATGCTTCATTAGAAATGTTGCGTTTTGAACGTGATCCTTTGGTTAAGGATTTGATGAACTTTGGCATAGAAGTTGTGGGTGAAGGAAGTTATTTTGTTTTGTTTCAGGTATCAGTGAGATCATCTCTATCAGATAGAATCAAGAAAGCATAGAAGCAAGACAGTGAGTTACAGAAAAAGGTAGAGCTGGTTCAGAAAGGTAAGTTGCCTCAATTCAACATTGATAATGATGGAGTTTTGAGATTTGGGAAGAGATTGTGTGTGCCTTGTGATTCACAGTTGAAGATAGAGTTGTTATGTGAAGCTCATAGTTCTCCGTTTTCAGTTCATCATGGCAGTACTATGATGTATAGAGATATGCGGGAGTATTACTGGTGGGATGGAATGAAAAGAGATATTGCTGATTTTACTGTGAAGTGTTCGACTTGTCAGTAGGTTAAAGCAGAGCAGCAGTTACCGAAAGGGATGCTTCAGCCTTTACCAGTGCCAGAGTGGAAATTGGAGAATATATCCATGGACTTTGTTGTGGGATTACCGAAGACATCTCGAGGTAATAATGCAATCTGGGTTATTGTTGATCGCTTGACTAAATCTACTCATTTCCTTGCTATACGAGATATTTTTTCCCTAGATCAAATTTTTCGTTTGTATCTTAAAGAGATAGTCAGGTTACATGGAGTTTCTCTCTACATTGTATCTGATCGTGATCCCAGGTTCACTTCTAACTTTTGGAAAGGCCTTCAGAAGTCGTTGGGTACTGAATTAAATTTTAGTACAGCTTTTCATCCTCAATCAGATGGGCAGTCAGAATGAAAAAATCAGACATTGGAGGATATTCTACGTTCTTTCTCTATGGATTATTAGGGAAGTTGGGACCAACATCTTTCTTTGGTTGAATTTTCATATAATAATAGTTTTCATTCTAGTATACAGATGGCACCATTTCAGGCATTATATGGGAAGCAGTGTCGAACTCCAGCTTTCTGGGATGAAGTGGGTGAAAGGAAGTTAATGGGACCAGAATTGGTAGAAGATATGGTAGAAAAAATTCAGTTGATTCAGAAGCACATGAGAACAGCTCAGAGCAGGAAGAAGTGTTATGCGGATAACCGGAGGAAGGATCTATCTTTCGAGGTAGGTGATCATGTTGTTCTCAAGGTTTCTCCTTGGAAAAGTGTGATGCGATCTGGAAAGAAAGGAAAGCTGAGTACAAGGTTCATTGGACCATATGAAATTCTGGAGAGAGTTGGATCAGTTGCATACCGGGTGTCTTTACCTCCGAGTTTATCTCAGGTACACAATGTTTTTCACGTTTTGATGTTGAGAAAGTATATGCCAGATCCATCTCATGTTTTGAGTCCAGAGGTAGTTCAGCTGGAAGAGAACCTATCTTATGAGGTACAACCAGTCCAGATTCTTGACCAAAGGGAGCAAGTGTTACGGAATAAGGTGATTAAGCAGGTAAAGGTTTTGTGGAAAAACCACATGATGGAAGAGGCAACATGGGAATCTGAAAATGCAATGAGGGATAAGTACCCCCATTTATTTGATAAGTAAATAAATTGCGGGGACGCAATTTTCTAAAGGGGGGAAGGATGTAACATCCCAAGTAAGTAATGAATAATAGATATTTTTATCTATGTCTATTAATGAATTAGATAGTTTTTTAGATGCTTAAAATGAAAATAAATCCAATCTTAAGCATGGAATACACTAATATTCTTAAAAGACTGTTTTACAGCCTTTTGATGGCAAACCCTTTTTAAATCAATCTTTTGACAATTTTATAATCTATATTTGTCAAAATAAACATATTAATTATGATTGGGACATTGAATTTTACATTGGATAAATTTTTGGTATTTTTCTAACAATGTTCATTTTTTAATGAATAGTGAAACATAATGCATTTTACATCAAAACTGCTTTTTAATCTAATTTATTTATATGATTAGATTATATTTTGAATTGGTTTTGAAGTTGAATTAGAATATATTTTTACCATTTAATCCGATGGTGGTCATTGGAATCAATTTCACTTTGAAATTGGAATTAAACTGGTTTCAATCTTTTGATACTTATTGTTTCATAAAAACACGCTATTTGTCATGACAGCGGGAATTAATTATTAAATTAATTAATGTGAATTATATGTTTTTAATTTTTTAAAATATAATTCATTTTTGAATTCGGAATATCAAATATATCTTTCGGTGACTTTTTTTTAATTATCTGAAAAACTTCAATTTTTGATGAATAGTGAAACCACTAAGTGGTACTTATAAAAACTGATTTTTCCGTTTAAATGAAATTTTGTCATCATTGTGTTTTGAATTTAAAAAATCCTACATACATGGTTGTAATTATGAAGTAAAATATGGTTCAATGAGATTATAATAATTTTTTGGCGAATAGTAACTTATTATGTTTTTAATCGCGATTAGTGATAATTAGTGTAGTTTAAGGAAAAATAATGTTTTAATAGTATGAGATGAGCGTGACACATGTCCTACCCTCATTGGATGTGTCATGGCCGACCAAGACAATACATGGGTCAACTTGGGGACCCCATGGAGCCACTTTGGTTGGGAAATGACATAAATGACTTTTTATTTAATGTTAAAGTAAAAATGACACAAACATGAGTTATGTTACTAAAACAATTTTTATATGGGGTTATGCAAGTCATATTTTTTACTATAAATATTCATTAGAAAGATAAGAATATTTATAACATCATAGTATCTTTTTTTATAATTTTTAGACATTATATAAATTAAATTATTTATGACATCATGATGATGCAGCGATGACCTCATTATTAACCGATTTAAATAAAATGGAATGTTAATGTAAAATCTAAAACCTACACATGGCCAAAACCAATAGGATGAGTGTATTTAGAACCCTTATCTCCTTATCATATAATTATATCAATGTGGGATCTTTTTAATCCGAAACTCATTTTAAAATAAAGTAAATTATCTTTACTTTCCAAGACTGCCTCTCCTCTCCTCTTATAAAAGGCCCCCACCTCTACCTCCTTACCCACACTCCCAAAGTCTTTGGCTTGGCCAAACCCTGCCCATTTCGTCTCTCCACTTCCCTATCTTACTCCTTGAAGCCTCACATTGGGTAGAAGTCTTCCCATGGAAGCCTTTGAACTCAAACCAAAGGGAGTTACCCGATTTTAAGGACGTTAAAGAACGATCGAGTCAAGTCGGACCTGAGGTATTGGACTTCGTCTCAATCTCCTTTCATTGAGGAATATTTTGTTTTATACATAACCATCTTTTATATGGGGTATAAACCCCGTTTACTTTAACATTTATTCAAAAGGAATCTTTTTTATACGAAGTGTTTACTAAACGACAAAAGGGAATGTTTTTGTCGTACGTATGCAGCGACAATGACTTCTCCGCTGCCGTGACCATTATTTGAGTTTCGACTTCCTCTAAAAGCCATACCTATTTTTTAAAAGAAAAATAAATACCATGTTTTACTTTTCTATTATTTTGGTATTGAAATTTTTTTTCATAATGTTGTTATATCAATGTGTTGTATTGATATATTGTGATTGAAAGGTGGAAATGTTATTTTTCCTTTATGCATGTTTTATGTCATACGATTATGTTGTGGTTCTTGGGAATTATTATGAAGACGGGTGGTTCCATGATAAACTAAGGGAGGGTGAGCCAGATATAGCTCTCTGATGCATTGGGTAACGCGAAGAAGTGAAATGTTAAGGTTTCTCCGAAGAGATTTAGGGAATATACTGTGATGGTTATTCCAAACATAACCAAGAGGGTTACTCCCTATGTAAGGATGTTATGAATGCCTCAAGTTACCTTTATGTCTTATGATTTCTATTATTTATTAATTATTTGATGAGGTATGTTAAAATTATTATGTTTTATGGGTAAAGTATGATCTCATTCTTATGTATATATGTACCCATGTTTCCTTTCCATATTTTTATATCCCTTACTGAGCTTTTTATGCTCATACCAAGTTTTTTTTTGAAATATTTTTCACAGGTCAAGGGAAAGGTACATTATATGATGATAGTGTCTAGGAAGTGACAAGAAATAATCCATGTTTTATTTTAAATATGTTTCCATTTATGGGAATGAAGAATACTATCTTTATGTAACCACTTTGTTTATATGTGGAATGTAATGCAAGTTTTATGATCTAATTCCCTAAAACTCTAAACTCGAAAAGATCCTCAATGTGTAATCTTGTAATAAATCAAGATTAGGTATGTTTTAAGGCTGGGGCCTTATACTGAGGATTCTTATGCTCATTCATCCCACACTAATAACACACCACCTGGGTGATAGAAGGGGCATCTTGTCTACCATAAGGAATACCTATCTTCATCGGGTCACCTCGGGTAGACTCTCGGTGGCATTTCCTACTATCTGTCTGGAGGGAATCAGCCTTGGATGTTGTACCGCCCAGGTCCACATCTCCAGTCTCCCTTAGGTTCCTCTCCATGATGAGTTCTTGTTTGACTATCATAGTAATAGAAGTCAACTGAAATACATTCACCTGTGATCTGACCTCCGGTCTAAGGCCTTCCTCAAACTTCCTCGCTAGAAACAGCTCATCATTCCCTAGAACGGAAGTAAATCGCTGTAACTCAGTGAAGCGGGAGGAATACTCCATAACTGAAAGAGTACCCTGCTACATGCTTATGAACTCCCTAGCTTTGTCACCCCTCAGCGTCGCTGGGTATAATTAGTCGTAAAACGTATGTTGAAAATCATCCCAAGACATAGCCTGATGGCACCCCGTCTGAGAGACTACGTCCCATCGTCTCTTGTCGGATTCTCACAGAATATACGTCGCAAGATTTACCCTCCTCTCTGGAGGCATCTCTAGATGATCGATGATGGACAACATGGATTCCAGCTATGACTCTACAGCTTGAGGTCCTCCATCCCCTGTGTAAGTGGGAGGATGTTGATGTTGGAAGACTCGCGTCAGCACTGCCATAGTCGGGGCAGGATGCTAAACTCCCTAGATGGTCTGCATGAATCTCATGAAACCCTCTCTGAACTGAACATCGGCACCGGTGTTTGGAATAACTACATGAACCATGTACGTTACGAGGGGAGAAACTACTGGTAGTCCCTGATCGGTCGTATCTGGCTTACGATCGCTGCCTGGTTCCGGGCATGCAACAGGAGGAAGTCTCAGTGCCATAGCTCTGAGAGACCAAAACACACCTTCATTAAAGATGAACACAGTTGCAACATAGTAGACTAAAACAGAACAGGAGGGAAAAACATTAATTCTAGGAAAAACATGACTACACGGCGTGTAATACCACTACATGGCTTGTTTTTTAAAAGTTTTCCCCGGGCGTGTACATTGGCCATACATGGCTGTGTAAACTACCCGACTACACAGCATGTTCTTAAACTAAACGTTGTGTACTAACCCTTTTCTCCCTACCCAATTACTTCTACACGACTAAGTCACACGGACTGTCCCTGCCGAAGACTACACGGCGTGTTTGAGGCAGACACGCAGTGTACTGCACACGCCTTACCTGGCCCGTGTTGTTAGCGACGCGGCCTGATACACGGTCGACACTACATGGCGTGTTCCTAAAAAACATGGCAAGAACATGAAGGGAAACCTCGGCCTGTGTTGTTCGTGACACAGCCGGGTACTCGGCTGATCCTTACACGGCGTGTTCCGAACATACACGACGTGTACATAAGAGGATAACACCGACTCGTGTTTTTCAAGACACGGCCGGGTACCTGGGAAACGATACACGACGTGTGCATACTGAACACGGTGTATACTAAACACGCATTAACTGGCCTGTGTAGTAAGTTACACGGCCGGGATCCTAGTTAACCTCTACACAGTGTGTACCTAAAGTACACAGCGTGTTTGTGAAAACCATTTACAGCTCTCTATCCCTGTCCACACGGTCAGGGACACAACCAAAAACTACAAGGCATGTATATATAAAGTACACGCCGTATATTCTGGGTTTTTCCGGACAGTAGCCTTAGAACTGCATCGGAGCCCAGAAAACATAGAAAAACAAGGGTTAAGGTTCCAAATTCCAATCTGTGGGGGGCATACTCCCCGCGAATCAAATCTTGGCATCATAATGATGCACAGAACAAGCCACAATATAAGAACTAACGACCCACCAAATTCAGATCCTTGAGGGCCCATAACACCTCTAAGATCAATGATTGGCGTCTGGGATATGAAAGCTCCAAACAATGATACCTTATCAATATAGAAGGTATTCTATCACACTAGTTATCACAAACAACATGCATTGTCTGTCATAAATCCTATCACAACAGCATGCAATATCTAATGCAACCTAGATGGCATGGAAAGATGCATGGAATGTGATCATCTAACATGTTCCTATATGATGCATGAGATGGAATACCCTCATCTAATTGGGTTGAAAAAAAAATAGAACCACAATCATATAAACTGTAATACCACAAAACAAGTGCATCACCCAACAGTGAAATAAATTAAACTATAACATTCGCAAAACTCATAATTGGCAATATTCGAGGTAATATGGATTTTTCCCGATACGCGTGTTCTAGAACACCTGGGCAAAGCTATTTACCATTCACATATTCTGTCATATCCCTGTCTAATGTCGCTAAACACTAATTGAATAGAAAAAAGTTAAACAACCCCTCTGATACCACTTTGTAATGACCCAAATACGGAGCCCTTCCACTGGTGCCCCGTACCCAATTTTCCACATGACCTCAGGCGCATTTTCCCAAATGCCAGAGGCTGCCGACTAGCAGCGAGGGCCTTGGTATGTTATTGGGGAAACTATGCCCTCATTTGGTAAGGTATACAAGGCAATACAACCATAGTCAATGGTGGAAGCAGTAAATAGCATACAAACACTGGAACTAAACAAAGGAAGAAATGAACACATAATGATAATGATAATGATGCAGTGGGTACAAGTATCTAAGGAAAGCAGCAAACACAACAACGTTCTAAAATACAACTGAAAACAAAGTACGAAAGTAACAACAACTCCAGCAGCATCGCAAGCCTAAGCTCAGTCCAATGCTCTCCAGCTCCAACCAACAATCACATACCCGAAATAGAAGGGCCACAATCCATATCCACACCTGTAACCATATAACATGTTTGGGACATAATGTAGGACCCAAACATGGTGTGAGACTAATCCTAATAGGCAATCACCATGAGATATGTGCCCTACTGTCAGTGAGTAATATAGAAAATGTAAAGGAAATAAATGCATCAGAGAAGCAGAAATACACTAAAGTAAACAATCCTACCAATCTCTATTCACATTTATTTAACAGTTTAGTACAATCATTTAGCTATTAACCAAGGAACCTAGCAATAGATTTATACTCCCAAGGTAAGCAAGTAATCACAATAGGTAACTCAGCAGTCTACCTAAACAGCAAGCAGTACAAACCCAAGATTTTTCATTGGCTCGGTGGACACGTCACAACCAACCAACATATAAATCACTGACTCTATGGGTGGCTCCTACTAGAAAACCCCTCTAGTCAAATAAACGTACAAAGGAACAGACACTATTGGAAGCTCTCACCGTCAATTCCCATATGGTCTTGCAATGAAATATATAGACTCCTTGAGGAAGAAATTACGTTTAATTCCCCCTATAGTATCTATACGTAATTAAGGACACTCTGAGGAAGCACAAAGTCCCATTCCCATAGGTCCTGCGATCGATACTAATTATAATAGACTCTCTAGGGAAGCCCTAATCGTCAATTCCCCCTTTAGTCTCCCAGACCAGGTTCACTCAGCCCTACAGAGTTTAGTCACGCATAAATGACTGTTTACAGCCTATGTAAGTTCAGAAACTACTTTTCCCATAGCTACAAATGCATCCACAAGCATATAAACAGCAGACAATACATGCAATCAAGACAACATGCATACTAGAAATGTGCAAAAGGGTTTCCTCGTAGGCAAAATGTTCCAAACGGTAATCAACTGCTAAAACAAGGGAAACACCCATGGGGTGATCCTCAACATGCTAAAAAGAGAATATTATTCATCTAATAACCTCAATCATACAATAAATCTAAGGAAGCTATCAAAATAGGTTCAAAACCCTAACCCGAGATACCCGATACATGGGTACCCGACACTTTTTCAGCAAAAACTCAATGTCATTCAACGTAGGGAAATAAACCACCTATCTCGACCCTTAGTGATCGATATTCTTGAACCTCAGCCTGTGAATCATCCTATAATAGATAAAATCTACAAAAACGTCTAAAACGTTCAACCACAGATAACTTTCACAAGAGAAGGAATCAGGAAACATGCCCAAAGAACTAACAAGTACTCACCACTATGATTCTATTGCACCTGACGTCATTCGATTAGGACAACCGGTGAAGAATCAGTGGATCTTAGAATAATCAGCTTTCTTGTTCGCTCTAGACAAAATTAGGCAGAGAAAAAGATGAAAATGGGGATTAGGCGCGACCCCGGTCCGATTAATGAAATAAAATAAAAAGTACAGGGTGTGTAATTCTTGAGTACACGGCGTGTAGTCCCCTTTTCCATACGCCGTATTAATCGGAATCCACCTCATTACTACACCACATGTGACTGGCCCGGACACGGCCATCACACGACCTCATGCAGAAGAAAAGTACATGGCATGTACTTGTAAAGTACACGTCGTGTACTTACAAAATTTCTAGATTCTTTTATTTTTCTAAAAAACGTCCAGAAAAGGAAAACATACCTGAAAAAGAAGGTCTGGGTTCTTACAATTTTCTAAAATCAAATGTATTAAATTTTCATAATTATTATTTAATGTAACAACATCATTTCAGGGCGATAAACTTTTCTTTATTAAAATATAGGTTTATGTATAATATTGGGCTTTTTCTTAAAATATATCTATATAATATATTAAATAGATAAAAAAAATATTGTATTGAATAAAAAAGATATATATTTCATAAATACAAATAACTAATTTTTAATTAATTTATTTTTTTAGGATAAAATGACATTATGAACAAAAAAACAATTTTTATTAAACATTACCCTAATATTAAATTTGTTATTAAATTAATATCTAATTTATTTCTATACAATGAATTTGACTTAAATTTGGGTAAAATATATATTTTAATATACTATTTAATCTTATTCATAAATAATAATTTAATGTATATGTGTTATATTCTTATATTAAATAATAATATTTTCAAAAATATATTTTTGTTTGTAAAAACTAGGTTTTTCATTTTTTGCAAGCATTGGAATAAATTGAATCTTACCTGTAACACTACCCATCATTACAATTGTGTGTATGAAAATATATATTATAGATTTATTAGATATTTCATAAAATATTGAGAGGCTATATTTTTTTATGCTTGGGGTTTCATATAAAAATCTTAATTACATAAACTCTTCTTACATTATAATTTCATGTTGTTAGTAAATAGATGATGTATTATATTATCAAACTTATAATAATCACTTGTATGAATGTAATATTTATAAAAATTTTAAATTATTTAATAAAATATTCATTAATATTTAATATCTATAATGTCTATTTTAATAACTATCCATTACATTAAAATTATTAATATCAAGATAACACTTATCAACCAAAATGAAAATGGAGGAAAGTGAGAGGCAGCAACCACTAATTCAAGAAGAGTCAGCTTCCCTAATTCACCCTAGGAGAGTCAACCTGGATTCATGTTGAAAATTAGTCAGACTCATCTTTTCGAAGGTAGAACAAGTATCATGATAACGATTCCTTGAAGATGTTTTTTATTCTTCTTGAGAGGTTCCATTATGCAACTAAAAAATTGAGCTCCATGCTGTATTATAAGGAATATATCAACAATGCATGTTTCAACATCAGATGATGTTATTTAACCTCTTATTAACCTATGGAAACACTCATCAATCACTCGAATATCTCAGATAAAAGGTATGAAACCCTAGAAACATGTAGATTTGGACTTGTGTTTAGATGTTATATTGGGTTTCGCAGATTTCAAATTAGTCTCCATTGGACATGATTATTTCTTCATATTATTTCCTTCTATGGAACTCAAGGGGCATGCATGGAGTATTGGATCTTTGAATCTCTATCCATGTACTCTTCTTATTCATGGTTAGAAATTTAACTTCAACATGAACGATTTCATGGATACATGTTCTTGGGTATGGATCAAAATAAAAGGCCTGAATTAGGTTTTATAGAATGATGATATTTTATATGGAATAGCCTCTGTGACAGGTGTCCATGTAATAATGGATTAGGCCACTGCTTTAGTTAGTTATGGTCATTATGCTTATGTTTCAGTTGAAGTCTATTTAATATCCTTGCAAATGGATAGGGTTGTTCTATCCACTCTACAATAAGATATTTTTCATTGGATTGAAAATGAGATAACACCACCTTTTGTGTTCAATTTCATATTGTTGGTCACTCAAATGATTTGTGTAGAAGAGATTTAGTTTTTTCTTACCTTTAGACTGATTTCCATTATGCATAGTGATGTCAGAGGAATTTTAACCAATATATTATTTTTTAAAACAATGATAAGATTGATTATAAATCAATGGATACATATTTATGGCCGATTCAGTCTATGGATGATATACATGTTGGAATCCCACCTCAACCCCATGATAATTCCCCTTTTTTAAAAGTTGGATTCAATTATTATGAAGCTAATGTTCTTTTATCTCTAACTCAACAAAATGGAAAACCACATTAAACATGGGATGATTTTTCTAATGATAATAAAATGGCTCTTGATGGAACCACTGATATTGATGGTTTCACATTTAAAGACATAATCTATATGGGTATATCAAATGGAGATGAGTATTAATCATGTATTTGTCATGTGGTTAAAGAATATTCTGTGCAGATGGATATTGATTACAGGCCATGGAAAGGGCATATTATGATTAATGATAAAAGAATTAATGGCTTGGATAAGAGGGATGCTGACATTTCTAGGAAGCCTCAGTATATGAATTTTTAGGATTATTGTTTTCCTACTCTAGATCTTCACAAAAAATAATTTCCCTCTTCTGTTAAGAATTTTTAAGGAAAACTGGGATCTGTGGGAAAGGTAATAGAATCTGGTACCTATTTCACACATCAATTTGAAGATGATTCAATTAAAAAAAACCCAAATGTTACTATCTATGTTGCCTCCACATATAGCATAAAATCTATAAACTCTGGTTTGCAGGTCGTAGCTTCTGATGAAACAAAATCAACTTATACATGTAAAATGGGTAACAATATGATATCTAGACACTCCACTAGTGGGTTGTGATCTCATTTTGATCTCGCACTATACATGCATCCACTAAAAACCATTATAGATTTGCTGAAAATCATGATTAGAACAAACAGTCAACTCCCTTCAAGGGTGATGGTGATATTAAGCACGATTCAACTATTCTTTAACATATTATATCAATGGATGAACATCCACAAGCTACCCAGAGGGTGGATTCCATTTTTCATGCCATGCCAGGGTCTTTTCCAGCATCAATCAGCAACTCATCACATTTTATTATCAGTATGGAAAACTGTAATGTTAGTTTAAAAACTAATTTGATATTCATTCCTTGGCCAGTAATGATGATGATGGTAGTAAATTCGATGGTATGACTAGAGCCAATGTAATGTAGTTTGATGTTTTTGATATTGTTATTGCGCTATCAGATTTTGATAGTGGCGGACCATGGATGTAGGACATGGAATGGGGGAGGGGATGCCACCCTCATTAGATAGGTGCTCTTTACACTCACAACATCTTGAAAACTCGTTCATGAGTGGGTTAACCTATTTTTATACATGTTTTATGTACATATTATGGTTTTTAATATTCCCATGGTTGAAGTTCATTTTATACAATAAAGAGGACTTGATCCTCAACCTTATCTAAAAAAAGATAACACTTATAAATAAAATTAAATACAAATTATATCCCTAAAATTTCATGAGAATCCATATAATTATTTTATCACATTTATTTCCATAAATTATATTTAATTTCATACTTTTAATAAATTTTTTATATTTTTTTACTTAAATAAATAATTACTAAATTAGTGTTTTCAAGAATTTATTATTACTATTTATTCACTTAATATTGAAAATATATTTATAAGAAAAATATAACTCTACTGTAATTATGAAATAATCTTTATAGTCCTTCAAATATGATGCATAACACCTCATTAAAATTATTTGTGTTAATATAAATAATAGGTTTACTTATTTGACTTTTTTATAATTAATAAATCAAATGGTCATATTTATATCCAAGTACTCCCAAATTGTCAAAAAATATCCCCTTTAAATTTTATGGTTGATATAACCTCTTAAAATAATCATTATGTACATGTTTGTGTCATTTTATGATTATTATCATTTTATGTTTAATCACAATTACCCTTTTTATCCTCTATTGCTATAAACAACAATACTAATATTACTATTCATATTTCAGAAAAATAAAAGTGAGTAATTTACTATATTTTTACCCACTATTTCTAAATATGTGATCCATTATTTGAAATTTACAACATAAAAGTTCTTGAATTTTATTTAAAATTATACTGTAAAAACTAAATGATTTTTTTTTTCAAAAAAAAACATCGTTGTAATATATAAAATGTTCTGATAAGAATTTAAATTATAAAATCCTTTTATGTAACCTAAATTTTATCATTTTAAATAAAAAATATTTAAAAAAATTAAAACTACTTACAAACACAATATGACAATGTGAATCCATTTAAATAAAATAGAGTCTTCAATAAATATATGTGTATTTCACATTTTCATGACAAGTTTATATATTTAACATATTCTCAAAACTAATCTAATGAATATTTTAACATGTTGAATAAAAAAATATATATTTTCTATTATTAATTTTATTAAATTTAAATAAATTATTTATAATAATAATTCAAAAAAATATAAAAAAATAGATTTCGAAGAATTTTTTTTTCTTTAGATGAATAAAATGACTTTCTTTAAACGTTGTTCTTAATTAGAAATCATAATTTAATATATTATAAAAGTGTATAACCAATTAATATTTAATAATGCGGCCAATACTATTATTTCTCACCAATTCAATGTGATGGTTATAATGGTAACATTTATCTATTAATATTTTATTGTTTATTTAACCTCTGTATTTCATATCTGATACACAATCAAACAGAGATGTTTTTAAATATAGGGATGTTAGAGGGAATTCATATGGAACGAGTCTTCAATTTTTGGAGATCATGGTTTAATTAGATGGACTTAGAATAATTTTACAAATATAAAAACATCTAATATACAATTTTCAAAACACATCATGAGGTCTTGTATTGGAGGTCAAATTGTTCAAACAAATGATTTCTTGAGAAAAATGAAGAAACAATGATTGGACTGAGTATTTTAAAGTCGATGATAGAGGATGTATCAATTGTTTGTAAAGGTATGGTGAAAAAATAGATAAAGTGTAATTATAATGTAGATCAACAACATTATTGTAGTGAATTTGAGATTGGGGTCTTTGAATTCTTGCATGTGTCACACAGACTGGTATATTATAACTTATGAAGGTAATGGAAATTGGAACCTAGGTTAATATAGAAATATGAGAGAGTCGAATCAGTTTTCCTTGTTGAATACTGAATGTTCATTCAACATCATTTCAGTTACATGCATTATTTTTTTAATTTATCTTAAATATGATGTTATATATTCGATCCATATCACATTCTTATTGATTATGATATTGATCGTGAGGACGATGTATACATTATAAAGAATCTGATTCATATTTTGGAACATAGAGAGAAGCATTTTTAGAACTATTATTTCTCCCTTCCATGAGGGTGGAAACATATATTACTTTATTATGAAACATTGAAATGAGATTCATATGTGTAATTTTAATAATTATATCTTTTCATTATAGTGACTCGTCATGTTTAAGGGAATAACTTGAAGATGAGATATCATATGGTGAGAAGAAAATAGTATACTTTCTGGCTTCTAGGTATCAGATCTTTTATTTTTTTTATAAGACCCATATATTATGTTTTTTATTAGGTATGTGTTTTAGTTGGTGAAGATAGATTATCAGGACCTTGAGGAAATAAAAATACTCATAATGTGGTTTCAGAACACATAATTAAGGATTAAGTCCCATTGAATATACTTTCAGAGTCCAATGAATAGCAATTGGGATTACTATTGGATAGAAAAGCTAATATAATCCTACTGGGTAGAATATGAGACCCAATGTCCTGCTGATGTGACCCACTGGTTGAGCAATGGGCCTAATATATTTTTTATTGGGGGGGGATTTCAACTATTTTATCCAATAAGAGTATCCCAATTTCTTCCTCATTTTCTATTGATTCCGTATATTTGGTTGCTTACTCCTTCTTCAACAATCAAGGAAGAAATTCTAAGTCTATCAACTATATTAAGATATATTTGAGGATAGTTAATTACAATTGAAATTATATGATTATATTTCATTTTTTTTAATTTTATAACAATTTATGTTGTGTTCTCATCATTTACGGATAATATGTCTTAATTTTTTTACATTAATATAGTTTCAAATTATCGTCCATTTCCATTCAAATTGAAGGTTGGTATTCAGTGAGTGAAGATCCACTAGGGTATGGTTTTTTTGTCACTTATTTATGTTTTCACCATTTTTAGTAGGCTTCATGTGTGTCTTCATGATTATTCACTATGAATTTATTGAAGGGACTATAAATAATTCTTTTATTCACAGAGATGATCCAATAATCCTTTTAAAACTAATATATTTTCCATGATAAATTGAAGATGTAATATTTTACACACAATTATGTGATCATGGCCATATACAGTTTTTTAGGCATAATAGAAAACAAATGGTTATCTTACGAATATGTATGAACAATAGATTTAATCATTTTTTCATTAAAATCAAAGTGGGATTACCTCTAAACAGCCTCTCTCCAGCTTCTCTCCAGAGGTAGGGTTCTTTTGGTGGTGAATTGATGGTGGGAGGCCTATGTGACACTTATCTTGAATCATATCATGTCCTCTATTTACAAAATTTATTTCCTACCATAATTCCAAATTGTCTTTTCACAATTTTCTCTCTCTTTGTTTTTTTCCTCTTTAATGGCGGATGATACTTCTTTAGTGTGTTGAAGATGTGCTCTATTCCCAGTAGTGGCTTCCTTGGTTAGGGTTTGTGGTTCCAGCAGTGGAAGAGCATCTTCATAGACAATATACTACTTTAAACTGTACTATGGAATTTTGATCCTACATCTCTCTCCTAGTTTGTCTGATGTGGTGGTTTCAAGAGGCTTTTGGAGGATTTGTTTGATCGGTTTTTAGTGTTCTAGGAGGTTTTTTCTCCTCATATTCAATATATTACGTATATGTATCAAATATTCATTGATTTGTTTTTTATGTAATGGTTTATAATGTATATTTTTCTTATTATGTGATTCTGGGTGGAATGTAGAGTCTACTAATGTCGCAGTTCAATTGAAGGAATCTTGGTTTTCAACCTCAATGATGTTGATGCTGTTCGAAGATGCTACGATGAGGTTATATTTTTTAATTTGGATTTATTTGAAGTTGAAATACACACACACACACACACAAACATATATATATATATATATATATGGAGGGGATTATGTTTTCTCTAATGATAGTAGTTTTATGCTCTGTGGGTTGATCCCCCTTCAATTTCAATTTTTTTCAATTTTCAACAATGGAGATTATATTTTGTTCTAGTGGATTCTGATTACTAGGGGTGTTATAATGGTGAGGGGTTGATTCTGAATAAATGTTAATGGATGAAGGATAATTACATATTCTATGTGTGATTTATTGAATAATGGGATCTTTTTTGAATTTTAAATTTATATATTAGCTTTAATGTTTTGAAATTAATTTTGGCCTTGTATAATGTAAATGTTTTGGGTTTTTAAAATCTTGTAACTAGTTTGTGAGTTACACTCTAATCTATAATGTGGTTTTCTAGGATAATTAAAAAAATTATTTGAGGAATTTAAATTCAAATGGATTTATTATATTGTAAAATACTATGAATTGTGAGTATTTTTTATGTGGGACAAAATAAAATTAAAAATATTTATTAATTATATGTTTCTTTATCAAACCAATAGGAATTACCAGATAAGAACCATTTATTTTGAGTCAAACAATATATTTACTAAATTTGAATTCCATGATTATCTTATTCGATTCCTGTGGAAATGTGATTATACATGAGTGGTAATATTAAGTTGAGATCCTATAATTTTTTCAGAAAAATTGTTACTAATTCAGAGATTGTCTCGGTTGATTTTTTCTTGTCACAAGATTTTTGGGTAAGATAGAATGAGTAATTGTTCAATAAATGATATATGATGTTTGGAATTACAATTTTAGTCCCTCTATTACTTATAGAGTATATAATTTATATAGTAATCATGTTTTTCTTATATATATCATGACCTAGGTGTCATGACATGGCCTATGAATTAAGGTTAAAATTCATTTTACATGATATTACAACTTTGTGACATATATAATTATGAACTATTTAGGGACAACTCTTGCAATTATTTTGGACTCCATTTTTGGTGGAAAGCTAAGTCTTATTCACACCTTGCATGGTACTCTAGTTGATACCTTAGAAGACTTCAGTGGAGCGTGGTATGATATGAGAAATCTGAAAATGTAAGGTGCTTAATTTTGTCTTAGATGGTTCATGAAAATTGAGACTGGTTTGGTTCTAATAATTTTGGGATGTTCATATGTTTTTAGTTTACTTTTTTCTCTTGGTTATTTTTTAGAGTTTTTATGTGACATCAAAATGTATGAAACACATATAGGTGTTATAAATTGTTTTGTTATCATGCCTTATTAGTTATATTATTAGTTGAATATTTCTGAATTCAAATATAAATATATACATTGATCTAATATATCTATTTTCAAATATGTTTCACACACTCATTATGAGGGCATATCACCCCATGGTAACATCACAAGCCCTTGTATCTGGTTAGTTACACCTAGAATATGGGAACTTGTTCATGATTCCTTCTAACACAATGTCTCAAAGCATCAATTTAGTAGTTTCTAAGGTGGGTGTAATAGTTTTATATTATAATGGATTATTTACACAATTTATAACTAATAGAAATTTATTTAATTTTTTCCAGAATATTAAATAGTAAATATACTTATTGTTTTATCTTTTATTCACGCAGCCACATAAAACATGATAGGATAAAATAATGTATATACATAGGCTATATTAAGTATGTTTTGTACAGAAAAATTTTAATATTATGAATTTTTGATATAAATATTATTTTTACCCAATATGATACAAAACACCAAGAATAAATAAATAATGAAATATTATTATTTAAACAATACTATTATAAGATAATTGTTGAATTAGTGGGTAAGATTTTTCTCTAAAATAATTTTAAGTATATACAAATATCCTAGTCAATGAAATTTTTTTATTAGTTTTTATGATATTTGATCTCAATTTTTTGTAACAGCAATTTTTTCTTAAAAAATATGTTTTCTACACAAATGGTTTTTATTTCTTTTTTATGAAGAAAATTGAAATAATTTTTTCAAATACTTTTTAAAAAATATAGGATAATATGTATTATTTTTTATTTAACATATAGAATTTATCATAGGGTAATATGTTTGTATTTCTTTAAAAATATGGATTTTTCAATGAATAGTGGAAAGTATTTTTTTACAGAAATATATATTTTATTTTTATGTATTTATAAAATTATAATTCTATATAAGATTATTTTTAAAATTAAATTAGTTTATATTTATTAAAAATTATTCAATTCTATTATTTTGAATGATTTTTATGCTTTATTTTTGAAAAAAAACGGATTTACACATAAGAATGCATTTTTGTAAAAAAACCTTTTTATTGAATTTTTTGTTTTAATATATGATAAATTTATAAAACATATAGAAATTAAATATTTAAAAATAGATTCTATATTGGGAATCATAAGGTCCAAAAAAATTTAAATCGTTCCTTTTAATTTTTTTCACTATGAATATTAACCATAGTAAGTAAATATCACTAATGTACATGTAAATGATGTAATTATGGGTATAAATAATATGGAAATTACTAATAAATTACCCTAAACAACATTAATTTACTTATATTAGTGTATCTTAGTAATGTACATCATATATTCAGATATATGTCAACATTGTTCCGTGTTTATTTTAATTTATAATTTATAATATATAAGTAAAAGATAATGTAAAAAATGTCACATTCCTTAATTTAATAACTATAATATTATCTAATAGGTATAAGAAAAAATTATGTTTTATTCAAAATAAATTAGTTAGAGATAATATAATTTTTAACATTATAATATAATTTTAGTTTTTAGTGATAAAATCATTACATTACAATCTTATGCAACACTGAAACCTTATTTATATGAATTGTGTCAAAATGACATTAATGACATTTATGGTTATATAATTTTTTTAATGTTTTTAATAAAAAATTCATAAAAATAGTCAATTATTGTTAGAAAATATCTAAATTTATATCCCATTGAAATTTATGAGCGAAATTTCATCTTATATGACAAATTTTGACCCATTAATATTGAATAAATAATTACTAATTTTAATGAAAACAATCATTACCCAAGAGGATAATACAAATGAAATGGTTTAGAATTGTCTCAAAAATTATAAAAATTTAAATTGATGTTTTTATTAATACAATATATTTATTATCTACAAAAATTTAATCCATGCCATTTTGGAACCATTTTATGTGGAGTATAAACAAATTATATTATTATATATCTTGTAATTCCAAAAATGTCATGAATTATATTCTATAATAAATTACATCTTATTAAATGATTTATAAATAACTAAAAAATACACAGTTTTTAATATGATTTGGATATAGTTTAAAATATCAATACTTATCCATTTATATGACAACATATCTTTATTAAAACTATATTTTCTCCTAAATAGTAAAACCCTTTGTTATGGGGGTAATTTTAAAAAGGTTTTACAGAGGGATGGAAAAATGATAATGTTGAAAACATAATCTAAAACACTATAATATTTACATTATGAGACTATTTATACTCATAACAATATTTCCATAAAATTATATCAATTTTTATCCATTTTAACTTTCATATTAGTTTATATTAATTTATTTCATTATGAAATTCAATGAATTATTCTCCCATCAATATAAAAGTGAATCCCATATCCAATATTATTAACACATAAAAAACCATTTGGTTTATCTAATAACAAAAAAAATTTCTTCAATCCCCCCGAGTTTTCATAGATTTATCTGTTTAGTAAAAACACTATCCTGGAAAAACAGTGGGTGAAATCACTAAGTGGTTTTCCCAAAAGGGGTATAGTTCCTAAAAAATAGTTTTCATTTTCATTCATCTTCTACCTCAGTAAAACATTTATAAAATATATTGAAAATTTTTATCTTCCAAATAATGGAATTTCATTATGTTTGTATCATAACTAATAATGTTTTACATTTCCATCAAATGGAAAATGAAACGAGCATTCACGTGTATAAGTGACTACCACCTCACGAACCAATTTAATTTTCATTCCATAAATTCCATTCAAGGATAGTTATAAAGATATGTTTATATGATATAAATTATATTATTGAGTGTTTCTTAATTATTTAATGATTATATAATGATTACATTATTACATTTCAATTCATTGAATTATGATAATGTTGGTCATGTTTAGGTGTGGAGTATTACCACCACAAATAGAAGTGATTATTTTTAATACCTATGTCTCATTGATTTTATATATAAGTGTATATAAAAAAATTAAATTATGTTAACGATATAATATTCAATATGTAATGATGTCATAATACTTAAACTCTTTTCAAAATGACTGTTTAAAATTTAAATTTTTACTCATTCATACAATATACCATATCCATGATTTTAACATTGTTTATTTTTTATAACCATAGTTAGTGTTTGGTATAAAAATTATAATTGAGGTATAAATTATAATTTTTAATTATTATTATTTTAAAATATTTTAGAAATAATCTAATTTACCATAGTTAACCTACCAAAGTCATTTTGCACATATATGTTAAATATCATGAAAACGACTTATGAGAAACTAATAGATTATATAAGATATTATAAAATGTAAATAGAAGAAAAAATAAACATGAAAATGTTCTTATGAAATTAAATATTTGAACTAATTTTATTTTTTAGCAATTTATGAATGTACATGATATGTAAGACTCGAGGTAAAAGTCACATTAACATGAAACCTAATTTTAAATATTTTAATGATTTATTTTCCATATATTTCCCTGACATGCCAATATTAATTAATTTATTTAATTGATATTTTTATATGAAAGAATATTAATTTTATATGGAATTACAATACATGTTTGACTATCATTCATGTGATTACAAGAAGTAATTATATGTTTTTCATACGGATCTTTTTAAATTTTGGTTTATCAAAGGAAAAAATTAATGTTCTATTTTAATGTATATAATATAAAAAGTTATTAGCACAACCATAACTATTAGTGTTTGTATGTATTTATTTACATGATTTCATTTTTTCTTGAATAAAAAATATCTTTCCCCATGATATGGTTATTTTAGTACAATAATGAATTATTACAATGACTAGTTACTTCGATAATCCAATGTTTTTGTATATGAGTTTAAAATAGTGTTTTCTATGGTTTTATGATTAAAATGATGAAGAGTAAAATTATTTATTAATGATTTTTTTACATGATAATGTTATTTGAGGACAAGTGTGCCAGAAATAGATTACAAAATGGATGTGCGTGATATATCTTAAACCAAGATTGAGCCTGATATTACTCATATAATTGGTGATCCCCATTATTATATTCCAATTCATTGGGTATTATTCTTATAAGAAAATGAAGGAAATATTGTATTAAAATGTTTGATATCTCTTATATATTGAACTTAGATCCACATATTTCTAACACTGTTTATGTATATAATACTCTATATTACCGAAAATGAGTTTTGATTTTCTTTCATTGAGTATTAATTGTTTTTCGTTAATAATGAAATGAATTTTGGTGTGTAAATTGTGTAATTAATATATTTATAATATAATGTGATAAATGAATGATTTTATGAGTTTTCATGTTTTTCACTTGACTAACTAAATTATTTAATTATGTCCTTGATAGAGTTTTTTTAATCATACGATTTTTTTTAAAAAAATAGCTTATGTATAAGAATGATTACAAATGTTTATAAATTCATAGCCCTAGATATGGAAGTTCCCATAAATGAAGAAAGCATGTATTTATAAAGAACATGATTTGTTGAAAATGTGGTAACTATGTTGATGTGCACGCTATTAAAGTATTATCCAATGTCTCCAAATCAATACACTTAAATTGTCCATGGGTTTATATGAAATATCATATTTAATTTTGATTATAAATTCTTTTAATGATTTAATTTGTGTTATGTTTACCAGTATCAATTCTAGAATTGTAATGATAGGTTTTTAGCAAAAGATAGTGGAGTTCAGGTTCAGAAGTTATTTTTTTTGTATTAGATATGGGTTTGGACAATTTTTGAGATTAATATGTTTTCATGAGAGTTTATTTTATGATTTAAGCATTCTATCATGGGTTTCTGAGTTTATGGTTTATTATATGTTCAATGTATTTGAAATCCCTTTTTAGGTATTAAGTGATATAATTTTGATATAATTAATTATATTTGGGAAGATGTATATAAGGGTGGGGTATATATAACCCATATATATACCGTAAATGTTTATTTTAGAATAATACTATTACATTAATTAATATATAAGAAGAATAGTTTGAAATATCATTTTACGATAGAAAATTATTCAATATTTAAGTTATTAGGGATATTTTGAAGACGTTTTCCATTTTTTGGGAAGGTTTTTATGATTATGTAATTATCATATTTTAAAATGGACATTGCTGAATGGTTGATGAATAATCACAACTAATATTTCCTTAGGTTATAAACCCTCCTACCCCTAGAATACATGATTCACTAATTAGTATTACATTTTTTTACATGATAAGATAGATAATGATTATTTTTATTCTGGAAACATATGTTTCATATTATTGATAATAATGGTATTGAGTTGTGATTTTTTATTAAGTAATTAATGTTATTTTGAAATTGGATAAATAGATTTTTATGGGATCATTATAATATTCAAGTAAAAAATCATGAATAATATTGGGTATTATTTGAGGAATAATGGTTAAACTATCTTTTATAAGAATATATTATTATATTCTGGTTTTATTCTAATTTGATTATAATGACAAGAAGATATATATGGTTATATGATGGGTGAAAATGTATTTTTGGGAAAACGGATTTAAGAGTGAGTAATATTGATGAGATAAAAATGTTAAATTAGTATTCGATGAAATTATGATCAAATCCTTCTGATCATTGGGTATCAATCTTAATCATGAATAATTTTGAATAATTTAAAACATAGTTATATATAGAATAAATTAGTTTGATATTGGTGTATTAGTTCTAAATTTAACAGATTATTGTATTATTTTTTCACATGAGAGTCTACTCATTATGGGAATTATCATACATTTTTTGAACCATTTTTTTACTGTATAAATATAAAAGGAAAAACATTTTATAAATTTTTATAATTATTTGATCTATTTGAAGATTATTTCAGTGATTCATGCATGAAAAAACTCATCTTTAACGCACATCGTGTGGAAAAAAGATTACATTTTTGTGGAAATTTATTAATGGATAATATTAAACATGTCATATAAGTTTATTTAACTATGTTATTATTCTATATTGTCAATTAGTTCCTCAACTATGGAAAATTATATTGAAAAAAATTATACTATTACATTCATTTCTGATTAATTGATGGTAACTTTTAATCCTCATTGCAAAACGTTTTCTAGACATTACCATTCACTAAAACACTCACTTTATTTTGATCAATGACATATGTCACATTCTATAATTATTTTGACATTACCTTTTAATTTTAATTCCATATTATAGCTTCCCTCAAAATATAACATATTTTGATACCTCGTTATATGTAATTACAGATGACTTTCATACTTTAATTTCCCACTTTTTAATAAGATGTTGTATTATCCCATTTTAAAATTAGTTATTCCATCATTGGTATTATAAATAAAAACCATTAATTATTGATTTAACATTCAAATTTGAAAGGTGAAAAATATTAAATGGTGGAGAATATATTATCATTAGTTTTTGAATGAAATGTTGTGTTGAATATAGTACATGATACACAAAACTAAGCATAAAAACATTGAAAAATTATTATTTAAATATTACAGTTATAACATTGAACTTGAACTGTATGGTGTGAATATGATTTATGGAATTTTAAAATACATATAAAGATCATAATCAAATAAAATTGATTAATTATTTCATTTGGATGAACACTTATTTGATATTAAATTCATTTTACTCTTCTAAAAAATATTTATTTAGACATCTTGTTTGTTTTTGTTTTGAGAAAATATTATAATTATCTTCTAGAGTATATTGAAAATTTATTTTAAAAAAATTATTATTTTTTAATTCATAATAATAAATTAATATGGTAAAATTTGGGTAACATTTTAAAATAATATTCTTATCAATAAATAATGAAAAATAACGACATTTATTGAAAACGTTATTTTAGTTTCAGGTATTTAGAAAGATAAATATAATTTTAGATCAGTTAAAAATTATTAATAATTCTATTTTGTTATAGATAATGTAATTATAGTATTTATAATGAATTTTATAATTTAGTTTCCAATAATGAAATTATACTTAGAAAGGTATTAAAAAACATTTTCACATTTCATATTTAATTTTAATTTTATATTAATTTATAACTTATGAACAATTTTAATCCTCCAAAAATGGATTCAATAATTATAAATAGTGGGTAAATATGTGATAAATATGACCCTTTATCTTTTCCCACTGTTAATGTAAACCATAATAAATAATTATTACTGTTGTAAGGGTGAATTCGTTAATTAAAAATAAAAAAATAATATGTTATGTGAAAAAAGAAACAATAAAACATCCTTTATACTATTTTATGAGTGTTATTTTAAAATCATCCCTAAATGATTCTAATATATGAAATTATTGTTCCATATTTAGTTGAATTTTACCATTATAATATTTATATATAAAATAATGTTTAAATGTCACTTTCTAGATTTTAAAATCTATAATATTTAGTGACATAGATGAAAAAAAATTACTATATATTATAAATGATAGTTTTAAAAATAATTTTAATAATTTTAATTTATTTTTAATATTTAGTGATGACATATTTACCTTAAATTCTTATTCAACTTCAACAAATGTTTATTCAATTAAAATAGAAATAAAATAAATTATTCTAAAAATATTATAAGTAATAAAATTTTAATCTATTATTACTTTCAATGTATTATGTATGAAAATAATTTATTTTTTTATTTTTTTTAAAAAACATTATAATTCATTCTTGTCATGTTTTTTAAAGTCAAATTGTATAAATAATGAGAAAAATGGAATTAATGTAGGTTTATGTAAAATTATATATTATTATATTAAATGAAAGTTATGAAAGATATTTAAAATGATATTTATGATGATAAGTGTTCTAAAATTTCATCCTTTTTTTAGTTATAATCCTTTTTATCCTTATCTGTAAAATTATATGCTTTGAAAACTGAAAATTTCATTACCATGGTTATGGTTACAATTTGTCTACCATAGGATAATAAAAAATATATGGCATAAAATTGGATAAAAACCTATCAATATTCCATTTTATGATTATATTAACACAATATAATTATTATATTATAACATATGATCATTGGGAACCATTTTACATGATTTATAATCAATTTATATTCTATTATTTCATGTAATTCAAAAAAGGACATAAAATAATATTTTATAATAAATAAGGTTTTATTAATAGGTATAAAATTATTAAACATACTATATTATTCAAATTTATTATGATATGTTTTAATATATCCTCCATCGTCAATTTTTATTGGGAATTTTCCAATTATATGATCCATCTTGACTCCTAAGTACTATAAATCATTCTTATTTCGGTAATCATGAGATGAGTTAATAAGATGTTAAAACAAAAAAACAAGGGTAAAAACATCACATAATGTTATAAATAATTTATTATTGAGAATATGTAAACTCATCATAATATTATATTTTAATTATATTAATTTTCATCTTTTTTATCATAAGACTTAATTTATATTAATTAAATACTTTTAAAATTTCGATGTGTTCCCCTCTTTGCATTTTAAAATAGAACCACTCTATCATTTTATACACAATTATTGGAAAATTTGTTTTGAAAAAACACAAAACAAAACATTCCTTGAAATAATGTTCATGTACTTGAGCCAGTGGTTTAATCATAAATCTATCCTATAAAATCATTGGGTTTAATCCTTATAATGTTGTCTGACGATGTGGTATAGTTTTGAGCAAAGCATATTGTTTTGATTAATTTTTCTAACACCTTGAAATTTTGGAAAAAATTAACAATGTAACAAAAATAATATTCTCACACGAGCCTTAGCCCAGTTGGTAAGGACTCCTTAAGTGCATCCAAGCGACCAAGGATCAAATCCAGGCGGAAGCAGAATTTATAGGTACTGTAGCAGTACTGTAGCAGCATTGTAGAATGTATTGTAATGAGAATTGTAGCAGACACTGTTTCGCACAGCGCAGCCGGGAATATACCCTTCTTTGGGACTTCGGGTCACCTATTTGGTCCCTGCGTCTTGTAAGGCCTTTAGGCCACCCATGCCTTTGGGTCAGTAAGGCCTTTGGGCCACCTCAAGGCCTTCGGGCCCCCTTAAGTGCAGATGTAAACCAGAAAACCTAAAACGAACATGTAAAGACCCGTAAAATTCAAGGGAAATTTTTTCTTAATTTTCTTTATAATTTTACAAGAGCGCGGTTACAGACGGCACCTGATTCCGAGGCCCGGAGTGCCCGGAATTAATTTCCGAAGTTTGGCTCGGGTTCGTTCAGTGAACGAACGAGCGGGAATTTCTAACTTTTGATCCGGTGCTCAGAATTGAAATCAGAGGGCACCGATGAACTCGCAGCGCCGATATTCGCTTAAAGAGACCTTTTCGGGAGTTGCGTTTGTTTCGGGTTGAAAGTTACGTTTTGGGGTTTTTAGTTTGAGTTAAATAAAATTGTGAAGTACAATTTTATTACAACAAGTTAAAACCTACCAAAGGTGGTTGGAAGTGGGACCCACACCCACTTAACCTCCCTTGGGAGGATTAAGTGTGGTGGGGCCCACACGAACCCCTAACCTTTTCAATTTTCTCTCAACATACTTAACCCCTAATTAATTGGCTTAAGTTACTCTTAATTAATTGTGGGAGTTAAGTCTTTTTTTTGAATTTCAAACTTTGAAATTCATTTGTGTTGTGTTAATAAAATAAGAGGTAGTCTTATTTTAATTTGAGTTCTTTGTTTTGTCTTTTTGAGAGCTCCTCTTCATCTTCTCCGGCGAAGAACGTCATCATCCTCAACGAAGAACGACAACACTTCGTCAAGGATCATCGACTCGGCGACCCGGTATCTTCGGACCTCTTCTTCGTCCTCGGTGTCAACAAGAGGGAACGCCGCATCCTCCTCGGGCCTTCTTCGTCGGCAAACGAAGATCCGCCAACGACGTGTCACATCGGACGTATCTCTTCGTCAACGGAATTGACGAACGACTACCGCGACGCCCGATCTCCGCGACGTCGACTTCCGCGGACATAGTCAAATCCTCGAACTTATACCCGAGGTAGGGGTTGTTGGTTCATTATTTTCTTTATTCTTTTTCTTGAACGTGGATCTCGCATGTCTAACTTGATGCTTGAATGTTTAAGTTGCGTTATTAATTTAACGTGAGGGGGGCCGGACCGCACGAACACGGCCGAATCCCCCCCTCCATCGTTCATGTTTATTCATGCGGGCGGAAGCTAGTGGCGTGGTGCCGTCGCACCACGCGGATGATCGTACTTATATTTTACGCGGCGCCGTCGCGCCATGCCGAGGAAAAATCTTTAAGAACACGACGCCGTCGCGCCGCGTTGAAAAGAATCGAAGCACGGCGAAGGGGCGCGGTGCCGACGCACCGCGCCGGATGACGAACGCCGCGGCCGGTTCCGGGCCGCGGCGGGACGAGAAGACCGCGGCCGGTTCCGGGCCGTGGCGGGGCGAGGAGACCGCGGCCGGTTCCGGGCCGCGGCGGAAGAGAAAACCGGCGGCCGGGCCGCCGGCGTCAGAAGCCGAAGAGGGGACCGGAAATTCCGGTCCCGTTGGAGAAAAACCGGCCGGACGGCTGGCCGGCTGGATGCCGTTAAACCGGGGAATTAATTCCCCGGCCAGCTGGCAAAACCCCCCTCTTAAAGAGGGGGGCGGTTTTATTTTAAAGGGAGGGGGCCGGCTGCCCCCTCGGATCCGCACAAGCAGGCCCCCCCTCATGTGAGGGGGGCGGTTTACTTAAATCGGCGCGGCTAAGCCGCGCCGCCAGAAGAAAGCGGGGGCAATCAAGCCCCCCGCGTGCGGCTCCCCGTGCGGCGCCAGCACCAGCCGCCGCGGCCCGCTGCCGCCACCGCGGCCCGTCGCCGCCGCCACCGCGGCCCGCCGCCGCCTCCGCCACCGCGGCCCGCCGCCGCCGCCGCGCCGCCCCGGGGGGGGGGGGGGGGGGTCGGGCCGGGTCGGGCCGGACCCGGACCCCCCGTTTCGAACCAGTTTTGGTTTTTGGCTAATAACTTCAGCCTCGGACCTCCGAATGACGAACCGTCTGCGGCAACGTGATCCTTGGATCGAGACGGTCGTTTCGGTATATCGCACTCAAGGTTTCGGGTTACTTTGAGTTCGTTCGGGTTGGTTCGTTCACGAAACCAACCGGACCTTCGGAGCGGAAACGCTCATATCTTGAGCCACGAACGTCCGATTGACGCGCCGTCAATCGCTTTGCGTTCCTCTTAATGAGACGGATCTTTTGGCATACTCTGCCCGAGGTTTGGACGCAGGTGGAGTACGGTCGGGTTGGTTTTGCCTTAAAAACCAACCGGGCCCCGGAGACGAAAATGCCAATAACTCACAGACTGGACGTCCGATTGACGCGCCGTCTGTTTCGTTGACTTCCTCTTGATGAGACGGAACTTTTGACATACTCCGCCCGAGTTTTTGATACAGTCGGAGTATGGCCGGGTTGGATTGTACCCGAAATCCAACAGGGCCCCTAGAACGGAAAAGCTGATATCTTTCAGACAGGACGACCGCTTGACGAGCCGTCAGCGGCGATGGTGGTTACGTTGAGTAACGGTCCCCTTGAGTATACCCTATGGGAGTTCGGGGTACAGTTGAGATACGGCCGGGATTGGTTTCGCTCTCGAAACCAACCGGGCCCCTGGGACGAAAAGGCTAATAACTCACAGACTGGGCGTCCGATCGACGCGCCGTCTGTTGCGTTGAGACCCCTGTGACGAGACGGACTTTTGAGATACTTCTTTGCGGGACTTTGTGATACTTGGAGTATCGTCCAGTGGCTCGTGGAGCGGACCCTCCCGGAGACGAGCGTGCAGAGTACGGAGACCGTGTAGCTGGCTGAGACCTGACGACTGCTTGACCGACTCGACTTGGAGTGAGTCGACTAGCCCAGTGGACGGAGCGCCGGTATTTGGCTGCAGACCCACGGCGGACGGAGCGCCAGGTAGATGGCAGCAAACCCGCGGTACTCGACAGGAGGAGTACCTCAGTAGGCTATTTGGGCGAGCGCCCGGTATTTGGCGACAGACCCTCAGCGGACGGAGCGCCAGGTAGTTGGCCGCAAACCCGCAGTACTCGACAGGAGGAGTACCTCAGCAGTCTTAGGTTAGTGAGCAGTACCTCGGAGTCGTGACAGGACCACTGCACACTCCAGAGACTGAGCTCTTCAGCAGTTACGGTTTCGATAATGAAAATCCTGGTTTGAGCTGAGACTTTTGACCTTGTGTTTACCTCATGATTGAGATGGGTCACTTGCTAACTTTGGTATATGTATGGGCATATACCCGAGTAGTGGTTATCCGTCGTTTTCACAATTCTTGTGTTTCCTCATGACTGAGATGGGTTACTTGATAACTTAGGTATATGTATGGGCATATACCTAAGTAGAGTTTATCTGTTGTGATCTTCTTGTGGTTATCCTTGTTGGTTTTAGTGAGACCTTGAGGGTCTCGGGGTCCCTACTGAGTATCGTTATACTCACCCCTGCACGGGCTATGCCCGCACCTCGTTGTGTTGGTTGCAGACGACGGCCAGTACTGGCAGAGGCCGAGTGTTCGAGGACTGGACGGTACCTGGAGGTGGACTATACGACGAGGCGGTACCCGGAGGTGGACCACTGGGCGGGACATACTCGGAGCGGATGGCGGGACCTGAGGAGCAGAGGAGCTATCTGTACCCACCCTTCAGGTGGGATTTCCAGTGGACATCTTAGCGTAGCAGCTTTACTTTTCAGTCGCTGTTTTCCCTTTCGAGTTGTACTTTACAGTTGGGCTTGTATTTCCGGACCCTTTTTACTTTTCAGCTCTTCTTTTTGTACTTAGTGTTTTACTTCCGCTTGTACTCTGTGGTGCTTGTTTTCTTTATAAAGGCAATGCCTTCCCAGTTATCGGGATTTTACGCCTTTGGTGCTAGTCGCCAGCCCCTGGCCTATGGAAGGCGGGCTTGGGGTAGTCACGGCACGGGCCCCGAGGACGGGTCGTGACAAATTGGTATCAGAGGTGGTCGGTTCTACCGCAGACTCTGATCTTTCTTTCTGTGAAGCAATAGTGTTAAGGGTACCGAGTGTGGTTTTCAGTTCAGGGAGTCCAGTGTTGGTGCGGGCGGCCGACGTATCCATACACCAGGACCCTGACAACTGATTTCCGACTTTGTGCACGAAAACACTGATTGCGTGTGTGTTTTCAAAGGTTTTTCCCCTTAAAACAGCTCAAACCAGGTCAACTCACCAGGTATAATCGTTTGATCGTGTTACGTTGTTTCTTTCAGGATGCCTTTTCTCGGACGACCAGTTAGAGCCCAGAGGGATGTGCGTGCTGACAGCATGTCGAGTGACGAGGCTTCGGTACAGGGCCCTCTTACAGTTGAGGCACCAGGGGAGGCACCAGCGATACTACCATACGTTGGGCCACCGATGCCACCATCCCCAGCAGTAGGCGATGCACGACGCTTGAGCGCGCTGCACGAGTTCCAGCGCCAGAGGCCACCCAGGTTCCGGGGAGAGACGGACCCGCAGGCGGCTGAGATTTGGCTGGAGGCTGTGGTGAGAGTCTTCAGGCTAGTGGGGACGCCAGCAGACTTCATGGTGATCTTTGCTACCAGCCTCCTTCAGGCAGCAGCAGGTAGGTGGTGGAGCCACTTGTTTCAGTTTTGCGATGAGATGAACTTCGCATGGGAAGACTTCGAGACCTTCTTCAGGGTGGAATTTGTGCAAGTATCTCTACACCCCGAGCGTGTACAGGAGATTCTGCCTTTGCCGCGTGTTTTTTGATCAGAAGCCGAGTCATCTGTGGGCAGTAGACAGATGATGCAGAGGTCCAGGAGGACCAGACCAGCAGTTGGGCGATCTCGGGTTTTAGGACCGGTGGTGCGGGGCACCCGAGGTGGGGTCAGAGCCAGGCGTGCCAGAAACGGACAATGTTACTCCTGTGGCGGAAAGGGTCACCTGGCACGTGACTGTCCGACTCCTCGATCCGCAGGCTTGGAGGGAGCCACCGAGGTTGAGGCAGCGACAAATGCTGGAGCTCTGGGAGCAGGTGGACAGGGGAGGAACTAGTGGATACGTCTTTTGTACTTCTAGTTCCATGTTGATGTTGCTTTTGTGTAGCGTCTTGTAATAGGAGCTGCAATAATAAAAGACGCATACCTTTGTGATGTTTTCTTTCCAGTCCTCTTTTGTGATGTTACTAAGAGGGTCCAGTTGACTGTTGACTTGACCCTCACTTGTGAGACATCTACTGGAGGAGACCAGTTACCACACACTGATGCTGACAGTGTGACTCAACCCTTGGAGGCGAGAGTAACGGTTGGATCTCTTAGTAGTAGCGTCGAGGCCTTACGACGTCATCCTTGGTATGGATTAGTATCATCCATGTTAGGATTGACTGTTTTAGGCAAAGAATGTGGTTCATCCAGGGGATGAGACCAGGTTTCTCTTATCGGCAAAGAAGAAATCTTGCAGCTCTTGTGGGACCAGAGATGGTCCGGGCCACGTCAAAAGAGGTCCATGTCATCCAGGAGAGGATGAGGACAGCACAGAGCCGGCAGAAGTCATACGCTGACAGGAGGCGGAGGCCACTAGAGTTCGAGGATGGTGACCACGTTTTCTTGCGGGTCTCACCTCGACGTGGTATTCGGAGATTTGGCCGAGGCGACAAGTTATCTCCGCGCTTCATCGGACCCTTCCAGGTCCTCAGCAGGGTTGGTGAGGTGGCTTATCGCCTGGCTCTACCACCTCAGATACACCGGGTGCACGACGTCTTCCACGTGTCTCTACTGAGGAGATACGTGCACGACCCGACGCACATCTTTGACCATGGGGAGCTTGGCGTTGACGATGGGGTGACTTTTACGGAGGTCCCGGTGGAGATAGAGGATCGACAGGAGCGGGTCCTACATGGGCGATCGATTCCCCTTATGCGCAACAGATGGCGGCACGGGAATCTCCAGGAGAGCACATGGGAGCGGGAGGCTCAGATGCGTGCTCAGTACCCTCTTTTGTTTCCCTATTTTTGTTGTATCTTTACGGGGACGTAAAGCCCTGAGGTGGGAGTAATGTAAAGACCCGTAAAATTCAAGGGAAATTTTTTCTTAATTTTCTTTAGAATTTTACAAGAGCGCGGTTACAGACGGCACCTGATTCCGAGGCCCGGAGTGCCCGGAATTAATTTCCGAAGTTTGGCTCGGGTTCGTTCAGTGAACGAACGAGCGGGAATTTCTAACTTTTGATCCGGTGCTCGGAATTGAAATCCGAGGGCACCGATGAACTCGCAGCGCCGATATTCGCTTAAAGAGACCTTTTCGGGAGTTGCGTTTGTTGCGGGTTGAAAGTTACGTTTTGGGGTTTTTAGTTTGAGTTAAATAAAATTGTGAAGTACAATTTTATTACAACAAGTTAAAACCTACCAAAGGTGGTTGGAAGTGGGACCCACACCCACTTAACCTCCCTTGGGAGGATTAAGTGTGGTGGGGCCCACACGAACCCCTAACCTTTTCAATTTTCTCTCAACATACTTAACCCCTAATTAATTGGCTTAAGTTACTCTTAATTAATTGTGGGAGTTAAGTATTTTTTTTGAATTTCAAACTTTGAAATTCTTTTGTGTTGTGTTAATAAAATAAGAGGTAGTCTTATTTTATTTTGAGTTCTTTGTTTTGTCTTTTTGAGAGCTCCTCTTCATCTTCTCCGGCGAAGAACGTCATCATCCTCAACGAAGAACGACAACACTTCGTCAAGGATCATCGACTCGGCGACCCGGTATCTTCGGACCTCTTCTTCGTCCTCGGTGTCAACAAGAGGGAACGCCACATCCTCCTCGGGCCTTCTTCGTCGGCAAACGAAGATCCGCCAACGACGTGTCACATCGGACGTATCTCTTCGTCAACGGAATTGACGAACGACTACCGCGACGCCCGATCTCCGCGACGTCGACTTCCGCGGACATAGTCAAATCCTCGAACTTATACCCGAGGTAGGGGTTGTTGGTTCATTATTTTCTTTATTCTTTTTCTTGAACGTGGATCTCGCATGTCTAACTTGATGCTTGAATGTTTAAGTTGCGTTATTAATTTAACGTGAGGGGGGCCGGACCGCACGAACACGGCCGAATCCCCCCTCCATCGTTCATGTTTATTCATGCGGGCGGAAGCTAGTGGCGTGGTGCCGTCGCACCACGCGGATGATCGTACTTATATTTTAGGCGGCGCCATCGCGCCACGCCGAGGAAAAATCTTCAAGAACGCGGCGCCGTCGTGCCGCGTTGAAAAGAATTGAAGCACGGCGAAGGGGCGCGGTGCCGACGCACCGCGCCGGATGACGAACGCCGCGGCCGGTTCCGGGCCGCGGCGGGACGAGAAGACCGCGGCCGGTTCCGGGCCGTGGCGGGGTGAGGAGACCGCGGCCGGTTCCGGGCCGCGGCGGAAGAGAAAACCGGCGGCCGGGCCGCCGGCGTCGGAAGCCGAAGAGGGGACCGGAAATTCCGGTCCCGTTGGAGAAAAACCGGCCGGCCGGCTGGCCGGCCGGATGCCGTTAAACCGGGGAATTAATTCCCCGGCCAGCTGGCAAAACCCCCCTCTTAAAGAGGGGGCGGTTTTATTTTAAAGGGAGGGGGCCGGCTGCCCCCTCGGATCCGCACAAGCAGGCCCCCCCTCATGTGAGGGGGGCGGTTTACTTAAATCGGCGCGGCTAAGCCGCGCCGCCAGAAGAAAGCGGGGCAATCAAGCCCCCCGCGTGCGGCTCCCCGTGCGGCGCCAGCACCGGCCGCCGCGGCCCGCTGCCGCCGCCGCCACCGCGGCCCGTCGCCGCCGCCGCCACCGCGGCCCGCCGCCGCCGCCGCCACCGCGGCCCGCCGCCGCCGCCGCCACCGCGGCCCGCCGCCGCCGCCGCCACCGCGGCCCGCCGCCGCCGCCGCCACCGCGGCCCGCCGCCTCCGCCGCGCCGCCCCGGGGGGGGGGGGGGGGGGGGGGGGTCGGGCCGGGTCGGCCCGGACCCGGACCCCCCCGTTTCGAACCAGTTTTGGTTTTTGGCTCATAACTTGAGCCTCAGACCTCCGAATGACGAACCGTCTGCGGCAACGCGATCCTTGGATCGGGACGGTCGTTTCGGTATATCGCACTCAAGGTTTCGGGTTACTTTGAGTTCGGTCGGGTTGGTTCGTTCACGAAACCAACCGGACCTTCGGAGCGGAAACGCTCATATCTTGAGCCACGAACGTCCGATTGACGCGCCGTCAGTCGCGTTGCGTTCCTCTTAATGAGACGGATCTTTTGGCATACTCCGCCCGAGGTTTGGACGCAGGTGGAGTACGGTCGGGTTGGTTTTGCCTTAAAAACCAACCGGGCCCCGGAGACGAAAATGCCAATAACTCACAGACCGGACGTCCGATTGACGCGCCGTCTGTTTCGTTGACTTCCTCTTGATGAGACGGAACTTTTGACATACTCCGCCCGAGTTTTTGATACAGTCGGAGTATTGCCGGGTTGGATTGTACCCGAAATCCAACCGGGTCCCTGGAACGGAAAAGCTGATATCTTTCAGACAGGACGACCGCTTGACGAGCCGTCAGCGGCGATGGTGGTTACGTTGAGTAACGGTCCATTTGAGTATACCCTATGGGAGTTCGGGGTACAGTTGAGATACGGCCGGGATTGGTTTCGCTCTCGAAACCAACCGGGCCCCTGGGACGAAAAGGCTAATAACTCACAGACCGGGCGTCCGATCGACGCGCCGTCTGTTGCGTTGAGACCCCTATGACGAGATGGACTTTTGAGATACTTCTTTGCGGGACTTTGTGATACTTGGAGTATCGGCCAGTGGCTCGTGGAGCGGACCCTCCCGGAGACGATCGTGCAGAGTACGGAGACCGTGTAGCCGGCTGAGACCTGACGACTGCTTGACCGACTCGACTTGGAGTGAGTCGACTAGCCCAGTGGACGGAGCGCCGGTATTTGGCTGCAGACCCACGGCGGACGGAGCGCCAGGTAGATGGCAGCAAACCCGCGGTACTCGACAGGAGGAGTACCTCAGTAGGCTATTTGGGCGAGCGCCCGGTATTTGGCGACAGACCCTCAGCGGACGGAGCGCCAGGTAGTTGGCCGCAAACCCGCAGTACTCGACAGGAGGAGTACCTCAGCAGTCTTAGGTTAGTGAGCAGTATCTCGGAGTCATGACAGGACCACTGCACACTCCAGAGACGGAGCTCTTCAGCAGTTACGGTTTCGATAATGAAAATCCTGGTTTGAGCTGAGACTTTTGACCTTGTGTTTACCTCATGATTGAGATGGGTCACTTGCTAACTTTGGTATATGTATGGGCATATACCCGAGTAGTGGTTATCCGTCGTTTTCACAATTCTTGTGTTTCCTCATGACTGAGATGGGTTACTTGATAACTTAGGTATATGTATGGGCATATACCTAAGTAGAGTTTATCTGTTTTGATCTTCTTGTGGTTATCCTTGTTGGTTTTAGTGAGACCTTGAGGGTCTCGGGGTCCCTACTGAGTATCGTTATACTCACCCCTGCACGGGCTATGCCCGCACCTCGTTGTGTTGGTTTCAGACGACGGCCAGTACTGGCAGAGGCCGAGTGTTCGAGGACTGGACGGTACCTGGAGGTGGACTATACGACGAGGCGGTACCCGGAGGTGGACCACTGGGCGGGACATACTCGGAGCGGATGGTGGGACCTGAGGAGCAGAGGAGCTATCTGTACCCACCCTTCAGGTGGGATTTCCAGTGGACATCTCAGCGTAGCAGCTTTACTTTTCAGTCGCTGTTTTCCCTTTCGAGTTGTACTTTACAGTTGGGCTTGTATTTCCGGCCCCTTTTTACTTTTCAGCTCTTCTTTTTGTACTTAGTGTTTTACTTCCGCTTGTACTCTGTGGTGCTTGTTTTCTTTATAAAGGCAATGCCTTCCCAGTTATCGGGATTTTACGCCTTTGGTGCTAGTCGCCAGCCCCTGGCCTATGGAAGGCGGGCTTGGGGTAGTCACGGCACGGGCCCCGAGGACGGGTCGTGACAGAACAAGCTCTAAAAGGACGTTGAGAAAGGAGCTTTCACCACAGAAAAAGCTAAACAGATTGCAATAATGAGAGGGTATGGAACCTGCCATCGGGACAAGCCTGTGCATGCATGGGAATGCTTAGCCGAGCAGCCATGTGAAGGTGGAGAGCTGATTTCAGGATGAAGATTCTGGGGTGGAGCAGTTCCAAGTAGTTAGTTTTGGTTGTATGTAATGTTTGAAGCCTATGGACAATGAATTCCTCTAAGGCCTACGGGCCATGTAATACTTACGCCTACGAGCCTTGTAAGGGTTCCACCTCACTCCTTGAAAGGTGGGTTATGAAAATAAATAATAAATGAAGGCCTTCTGGCCATTAGAGGGTAAAAAAATTAATATTTTACGTATAACAAGTTGTTATTTTGGTAATTTAATAACCTATATACACCTATTATTCCATCAAATGGGTATCAAAACAAACATTCATGTGTAAGGCAGACTATAGCTTTGTGAGATGGGTGAATTTATTTTAAATCAAAACATCTCCTGGATGGTTATAATGATGGATTATATATATATATCTGATATAAAGGAAATATTAATTATTATGGAACAATAATATATCAAAAAATTTCCATGTTTTTCATTCACTAAAAAATGATAACATCATTTGTGTTATCGTGTGGATTACAACATCTAAAAATTGATGCAACTCATTTTTCATCACTACATCACATAACTAGTATATATATGTTTATTTAAATAAATAATTTTTTATATATGATGTAATTAATTATCTATAGTGATATAATAATACAAAACATCTTTCCACAGTGGTCATTGAAATATGGAAATTTTGTTCATGTCAACGTAAGATGGACCGTCTCTATGGTTGTAAAATTGTTACTTTTTCATATACATTTTTCTAGATTTGTTTAAAAATAATAAATAATGTATAAAATTAAAATTAAATAATTATTATTATTTAAGTTATTATGGATCTGTAACATCATTTACCATATTCGTCTTACAAAATCCATTTTGGACATGTGATTTGAATGTCAACAGAATGCATGTTTTGAGAATAATTGATAAACTAATATATTATTATAAGAAAAAATTAATAAACCGATTATTGATTCTTATTAATTGAAATATTTAACATAGGAATATTATTTATTATTTTAAACAATTTATTTCATGTGACTAACACAAGGCAAGGAACAATTTAAGGAATCACATCATTTTAAATATCTTGTTGTATTATTTTCTAAATCATTATCTTCTATGTAAATATTTGTTAAATTATTTTATTATTTTATTAATGTGAAAATGAATGAATGATAAAGGTAAATTTATGTATATTATGACAGTATTTTAAACGTTTTATAATATAAATATTTTTATCTATTTTGTATAAAAATTATTTAATTCCATTATAAAAGAAAAAAATATTCTATTTTAATGTATATGGTGTCAGTGATTTTTCTCACTGCCATAACCATTATATGATATATTGATTCCATTAAATTATATCATATTTTATTTAATTGAATTATATATTATCTCTTTTTCTAGTAATTTGATCCTAAAATTATCTTTTATAATGAAAGATAATTTCAATATTAGAAAGTGTCTTGAATACATGGTAAAATGATTTTTAATGGATTTTTTTATGTAAAAAGGAAAGATGAAAAATTTATTTATGTTATGGTAATTCAAAATTATATATGATGATAGCTTACCATGATACAAATTATATTATGGGTGAGCCCCATAAAACATATAGAATGGGCATTCCTGATACTACATAGATTGTGGGGGTATCCCAATAAAGCTTATATAGAGCGTAATCTGGATATAGCTTATGTAATAATTGAGCCACAAGTTTTCTCTCTATTGCATTGGGTAATGTACCCTGACGTAAAAATAATATGGATGGATAAAAATAGTGTGGTTTTATCTATTTATTTAGCTAAGATCGATTCATTTTAGATATAAGTAGTTAATATTTTTCATTATGCCACATAAAATGGTTTCTATTCTATTTCTATGAGTTTTATATTTTATTCACTGTGAAAAATGATTATATTTTCCTGGGATAATGATTTATTTCGTATTCTCAAAGAATAATGTGAAAATTATATGTATTTTATGAGTTTTGGTAACATCATGTTACCTTTATTGTGTATGTTTTCACTTTTCTGTGTTCATTTATAGTTTTCAAATACTTTCTTGTAAATTTTTTGGGTTTACTAAAGACTGAAGAACATTAACACAGTATGTACTAGAAGTACACATATTGTACATGGTTCAAGTTGCATGTTATAGACTATAAGATCATGTAATGAAGGGGGAGATAATGTCATCAGTTGGTATATGTTGTGTACCTAGTGTACATGTCGTGTAGGGGTTAAATGGGGGATATATAACCTGAGGAAACGGTTTTTCCAGTGTAACATTTCTAGTATAAACTACACACCATGACTAAGGGGTATACGCTATGACCCAGACCAAGGCGAATTTAAACGCATGGATTTTGTTGTTTTTCTCATTCCTTCTCTCTCCAAACTTTGTGTATCTCGACCTAAGGTAGTTCTGCTGCATTTATGAGAGACTCACCACCATCCTGATAAATTCGATTGGTGTTGAATCTTCGTTTTGTTTGTGGTGTCTCTCTCCGAGTAAGTGTTCCCTCTATTCCTTCCTTGTGGTTGATCGTGGGATCACCCTTGCCTTGTGTTATCAGATCCGTTGATCCATGTTGGATGTTTCTTGTTGTCCTAGTCTTGATCTGTTGTGTAATCTTATCTCAAATGTCATTATTTGGCCCATTGTGGTAAAGAAGATGTTTTTTCTTAAGAAATGTGGGATTTCTTGTTTTTACTAGCCCATTTTATTCTATTATTAATTGAACCTTTGCAGTGAGGGTTTGATACTATGGCCTTTGCTGACATCGTTTAGGTTTTCATGATTTTGGATTACATTGTTGTCATGTGCGAACAAAACATTGAGGCATGCAGTTCTACCTCTAACCTATGATTATGAACCTCCAGGGTTTTCTTTGAAAAATGATTTATAAATTTATTTATAAAATTTGCATGATTATTGAGTGTTTGGAATAAGGGATTTTAAAGAAAAAATGTATTTTCTTGTATTTTGATTAATGGATTATAAATGGGGTTGAATTGGTTTCCATGTCATTGAAATGGGTTTGAGTAATTAAGAACATTGGTTACCTTGGTTAATTAGGTGTAAGGTTTATCTTGAATCCATATTTCTTTACCAAGTTATTATCAACGATGATTGACGTGGGTATTTCAACTATACCCTATTTATATTGTTATAGAGGATCGATATTGTCATTTTGGGGGTGATTTACTCTTGGGGTATTGATCATCATCTTAGGACTGTTGTTCTGGGATTAGTTTCTTTGCACATGATTCATATAGTAATAGTAGTCTTCTGCCTAGACATATAGTATTCCATGGGGTTGGGATACCTGTGATTCTATTTTGCATTTCCTTTCTTCCTGAGTTATCTCGGATATGAATGTTTATACTTGGGGAAATGATATAGAAAATATTATTTTAAACTTTTATACCTTCTTTTATTTAGAACTATGAAAAAGGTAAATGATTATAATTTTTTCTATAAAACTTATTTACTGCTTATCATACCATGTATTATTTTAAAAAAATATAATACAAGATTTTTTATACAGAGACATGTTATGGAACACCAAGGTGGGATCCTATAGAGACTATTAGCTCACACTCTACGCACTACATTGGTGGTGCGTATACCATTGTTTCTCTTCTTATGTTCGGAAATGCAAGACGCCATAGTGATGTGGCGATGGTCATATTAGCTTGGATGGGTAACTAGTGGTGAGGTAGTTAAGGATAGTATATACAATCGTTGTAGTAGAAGTTTGGTAATGAATCCCTTATAGTCCGACCCGCCTTTTTTAGTTTTTAACTACTGATTCCACTATTCAGTTTCCGCAGCATTCCATATTTTTATGGAATATATATTTGTTGGTCTTTAGATTTTTCTTCCTTGAGCTATATATCTGTTTTCTGGTCATTCTGTTTGGGGGAAATCATTCCCTTATTTTTATCGGTCGATGCCCAATTACATGTCATCGGCCCATGGGTATCAGGAACCCCCTTCAGTTATGTGAATGATCGGGATGGGTGTCGGGCTTCAGGTTAACCCAGGTCAGTTCATTATAGTTTTTATGTTTTACTTTAGAATAGATCAATTATTCCATTATGCCCCTTACTATGAATTTAGTGATCTTACACACTTTTTATATGTTTTGAAAATGTATTATGGATGAGTATTAAAGTGAACATAATCAAAGATCAAGAAATGGAAGTTACATATATGATGCATGCATTTGTTTATAAAGAACATCATTTGTGGAAGAAAGATAAATGTGTTGAAGTGTTCCATTTTGAAGAGTTATTATTAATTCACTAAAATTATAAAACTAAAAGGTCATTCGGTGTGAATGTTTTATATGTTTCCTTTTGATGTTGTATGTTTTCTGTGGGGTATAATTATATTCAGGTTTATCATTATCAAATTCATAAATGTTAAGATTATGTGTTCATTATCAGATCCAAGAGTGTCATTCCAAGGAGGTTATATTGATACTATATTATTTAGATACACATAATGAATTTTGGAGGTGAATTCTTGTTAAATAATTTGGTGACCTTATATAAAGTGGAGACTACACATTTCACCCAAGAAAGAGATACTATTATATAGGGAACTGTTAATGCATTATATCGTGAGGCTATATCAGAAAGGATTTATTTTGTTGCGTGATAGTGAATTAATGGAAATTCATATTATCAGTTGATTCCCAGATCTATGATTCATTGTAAAACAAGAATTTCAATATAGAATGAATAATGAACAGTGGTTTCTCTATTTTCTATGGTCTAGAAAAAATATATCTCTACCTTTCAATGAAATTTAATCATAGATAAAACTATACCCTAATATTATCCATATAATTATCATTTGAATATAAATGAGTAATAAAATGGTGGATTACGGAAGATTATACCAATTCCCCATTCCCGATATATAGTCGTTGACATTGATACTGGGTGTAGATGATCACATGTAATGTGGTCTTCCATGACCACTTAATATACCAAAACCAATCAATCCAAGAATCTTAGATTGTCAAACATAAGGATCATATATTAACATATTTCATGCTAAATTCCATAAATATTCTTATGAATCTTGAATTCTTCTCAAGTAAAATTTACACCACACATTGATTTTTTTTGTGTGTATGGGGGGCTACTTCATCTCTTCTTCAAGAAATAGGAAATGACATATTCAACTTGTAAATTGTCTACTTTATTCATAAATAATATGTATAAAACTTGTTTCTTCTTATGCATGGAATAATTGGTCTTCCTTTAACTATGAAAAAAAACTGCTGGATGAATATACATGTTATTTTAAAATAATTTTTAAAAGAATAATTTAATTAATAAAATGGATTTTACATATATTTATATACAATTCTGAAACACACCCAAATGTAAAAATATTCCTTTTCAAACAAAAAAAAGTAAAAATGTGGGTAAATTATTGAAATAACAATTAATAAACATATAATACTATTTTCATCATATTATTACCTCATAAATATTTCCTAGTACTCTTAGGATATATTAATTATTTCACGATAAAATTATCATCCTTCAGTGTTTAAATAGATAATAATTAAGAGGGAACCAACCAATCCATCCAAATTCAAAATTTTAATTCATCATATGTATGTTAATCAATCTTAATCACATTCTCTCAGTATAGATTTAACCATTTTAGTCATATCCATGACACTAGAGGCATACCCCTCATGATGTTATCCCATATTACTTGGGGGAATTTAAAATGGTGTTAATCTAATTACCTATGGTGACGAAATAAAAAATAGGATTTTACTAATACTTGGTTCTATGCAACTTAAACTGATTTACTAATTACGTGGAATTAAAAAATGTTGTTATATGGTTTAATGTTTGGTTTGTTTTAAAATCTTATAATATTTGAGGAAGAATAACGAGTTTTAGTAATTATAAAATAATATATTATATATTATATTCTTTTGTATTATAATGAAATAATCCTAGTAGTTTCCATTCATGTGAGTAACAAAAAAATCCCCGTCCCCTTATTATTATAAGAGCTACATTCTATATAATGAATAAAAATTATGGAATCGTCCTCTATCCTCTTAAATATTTTTCATTCTTTCTTTACATATTTGTTTTCATATGTAAAATTTTATATTAATATAACGTTTTTAGAGAGATAACATGAAATTAGATATAAAATATTATATTTATGTTGTATTCACACAACCCACAACCAAAATTTATGTCACCACCAATTCAACCCAAATATTTAACCTCTCAAAAAGTGTTTTTATGATTAAATCTTACCCCCTTCACTTATATGAAAATATATCTTGAATTTAACTAATGGATATGTTGGTAGTGATTGGTAGAATTATAATGTGTCTAAAATCATAACAAATCCATGATGTCTAGGTATTAGTGGAGATAAACTATAATGGATTCAATAAAAAATTATTTATAGTTTATTACCAATAAAATAATTTCCACCCATAATTAACACAAGATTTGGCATTTAATTAATGATTTTTCCACATCACTTTTCTAATATCCCATGTAAAAATGGAATAAGTATTTTTCATATTTATTAATATTAGTTTATTATATATTAACATTACTTTAAAAGGGAATATATGTTTGATACCATATCTGAAACACAACAATTGGTTTCTTTGTACTCTTACATTTCACACACGACTGAGTTATACTGAGAAATAATATATTATTAATATTATTATTTAAAGTTATACTTATCACATAGCTGTTAGAATGGAATGAATGAACGATATTAACTAAATTGTGAAAATAGGGTTTACACATGTTTATATAATTATTTATTGGTTTAAAAATAAATTATAAAGTTAAATAAAAACCAATTGAATATGAAAGATATTTATTATGAAAAACTATTTAAATGTGCATTATGGTTTTTAAAAAATAATAAAATCACTGTTGTTGGATTATATTAAAGAAATATATATTCATTATATTAGATAAAATTTATCCTACATATTTTATGGATATTATATAAGAACAAATGTAATTTTATTGACTAAATGAGTGCCTTTCTAAAAATACAGTTTTACCACCATTTGATGGTGAACCCATTTTAAATTAGGGTTTGGAATCATTCGAGGGATATATTTGATAAAATAAAATTTTTCTTCAGAGACATGGTATCAAATTTTACTTTTTTGAAATATTGGTATTTTTATGATAAAATTCATTTTCGAATGAATAGTGAAAAAAACAATAGTTTAATTCAAAAGTTATTTTTCATTTTATTTATTTTTATAGATATATTTTTCTATTAATTTGTTTTAAAGTGTAATTAGATTAATTTTTTATCATTTAATCAAATATATTTCATTTGATGAAATTTCATATTGAAATTGAATAGAATAAATATGTGATCTTTTGATCATTTTACTTAAAAATAAAATTTTCTCATTCTGACAACAAGATCAATTTTAAATTTAATTTTTCCACTCTGGTGAACATATTTTTCAAAAACTAACCTAAATTTTTTTAACAATTTTGAAAAATTTGGTCCAATACGATAAAAATAATTAATGGTTAATATTGACATTAATATTTTATTTAATATTGGTAAATGGTAAATCAAGTAAATAAGGGTAAAAATAAATTATAGTAACACAAAACTACCCTAACACATGTCTTAATCTTATTGGTTGAGTCATGGATGACCAAAAAATAATTGGGCCAAAAAGTTTACCCTTGTAAGCCATAAGGGTGAGATTTTGATGTTAATAACATTTTATTTAAATTAATAAAACAAATATCTAAAAAATATCTCTTATTACTAAAATTATTTTAATGTGGTGTTATATAAGTGATTACATTGACGATAAATAGTTATTATAATTATAAAAATATTACCTATATATTTTGGAATTTTTTTATGAAATAAGTAATTAAATTTACTAATAACACAATTATGATATAATAATAGATTAATTTAAGGAAGAATCTAATAAATGATAATAATAATATTAAAATAAATATAATTTTTTATATTTTATTTCACAAACTAATTTTAAAGGTGACTGTGACATAATAAAAGTCCATTAAATGGATTTTTTTGAAGTCTTATCTCTATTTATATTTCATTTAATTTTAGTGAAATGAATAGTTTCAAAATTGACACAACTGAAAATTTATTAATATAATATTTTATTGAATAATTTAAAAATAGTCAAAGTATATAAAAATTACAAGTTACAACAATAAGGTATAAACAATAATATGTTATTCATTTAGGGGAAATTTACCCAATATAAGAAAAATGTATATCGTCTTAATATTTAATTTTTTTTACCATAATTAAAATTAAAATATAATAATTATAGGTAATCCGAGAACATAATGTTTAAAATAAATTCAATTCAAATATAAAAATTGTTAGATAATATTATATCGAAGTATACTCATCTTATATTCTAAATATATGTGTTTTGGACGATTTGGTTGGAAAAACTAATTTATATTAACATGATATTTTAAGAGATTCCAATGGTTCCCTCCAATATCATATAGAAATGTACCCACTCTTCTCCAATAATCACACTTAAATCGACGTTTTTCATCCAATATCATCCCAAAAACCATCCTTGAATATCTATTTACATTATTGTGGCCTTTATTTAGGTGGAGACCCATCATAGCATTGTTAAGGTGCTCTTCAAAGGTGCTAAACCAAATAAGATATATAGTTTTTTAGTTACTTCTATTTTATTTCTTCTTAAAAATCCTTCAAGTCTCCGAGAATCATGATGGGATAAAAAATTCAGTATAATCAATATTATAAGATTTTATTATGCTAATATCATAACCTAAATCCATCTTTAATTTCTTCCAATGGGAAAGGAATTAGTCAATCATGGGTCGTTTTAATTATCACCTCGATGAATTGGTCGAATTCATTTTTTCATAACTATCTCTCATGAAAAGTTATACTAATTGAAATAATGTTCAAATATGAAATTAGTGACACATTTGTAATTATATTATAATAATATATCATCTATGTTCTTACTTTCTAAGAACATACAAATGATAACATCGTTCGTGTGTAGGAGTGAACTATCACCTCCACGAAGCGATGTGACTCATTTTAATTCATTATATCACATGAATGATATATATATATATCTGTGTGTATTTTTAAATGATTAATATGATATTAATTATGATAAAAACATTATATAAATAGAAAATAATACTTAAATTCATTCCATAATGGTCAACGATAAATAGAAAATGTTACTCATGTGTACATACGACCTATTGTCTACATGATTATAATGTAGTTCATTTTTCATACAATAAATGAATGGTATGATTTAAAAAGTATAATTTATGTGTCAAATTTTTTATCATATCATGATTTTTATTCTGGATATGATATACTTATGACCACATGTACTATTGACATCAATGCATGTTTATTTTGGACCTAATTACCCAAAATCGACTGAATGTCCGTTATGAAATTAAATAATTATGTAATTATTATAACATGGTAATTAGTGATATGAAAGGAATAAAAAACCTAGAAAAGGTTATAATTAAATTATAAATTATCTTATGATTATTATCTAGGAATATAAAGATTGTTCGTAATGAGTCTTATAGATGGTAAAAGACTTCGTCTAAATCTCCTTTCATTGAGGCATATTTTCATAATAAAGACCACCTTATTTTATATAATGTATAATAAACCCCTTTGACTATTAGTTTAATTATATGGTTATCAAAATGAATGTTTTCCTACAAATAGTTTTAATAATTTAAAATAAGAGTTCTTTTTTTAACATATATGTTGACAATGGAATTTCTACCGTCGTTACTATTATTTGATATTTGGATACCTCTACAAGTCCTAATGTGTTTATGACAAGAAAATACCATATCCCATTTTCATGAATTTGGGTATTGAACTGGTTTTGATTAGGGATTGATTATGCCTATATCATTAAAAGATATCTAGGGATTGTAATGTGGAATTCTATTTCACCATTATTTTTATTTTATGTGTTATGTTTATATATTTTTCTTATTCATTGTTTATGTATATGGATGGTTTCAAGATAAATCATGTGTGGGTGAGCTTGTAGTAGCTCTCCAATACATTGGGTAATGATATGGAGTTAATCGACAAGGATTCTTCTAAGATATTTTTGGAATATACAGTGATGGGTATTCCAAACATAGTCATGAAGGTTATCACTATGTAACTATGAAATATACAATTTAATTATGACATAGATACCACATGTTACCTATGGTGTATTATTTCTTTGTGTTTTTCATGAATCCTATAATATCATGAGGTATGTTAATGAGGGTTTTCATGGGTGGAATGTATGATTTCATGGGTTTATAAGTATTTATGGAACAACATTCTCTTTTCTTATTTTGTAATACCTTACTCAGGTTTTTGTGATCATCCCTAGTTTTTGAAATATTTTTTAGAGGATATAAATATGGTTATGATAATGGAATATTTCAAGATGAATGTTATGAATATTTTTATCATGAAAAACAATTCATATTTTATTTTAAGGTGTTTTATTTTTATTAAAAATGGATAGTTAGTATAAGTTCCTACTGTTAAATATTTTAGGTTTTTATGTAATAGTTATTGAATAAATCTCTAAAACTATAATCCTTAAATTATCCTCAAACATAATGAATTTAAATTCCTGAAAAAGCTCAAGGTTCTGTAATATTTATGGTTGGGGCCATATAGTAGGTATTAGAGGTCATTTTGGACAACAAAAATGGTTAGGGTGTTATTTAATCATATGTTGCAAGTTGTATATATCTATATTTGTTATCATATTAGAAATTGTCATAGTTAATTTAGATATAATTAATGTGTTTTTTATATCAGGAATAATTATATATCATAGTTTTTATCCTTCTAATAAGATAATAAATCATGGTTTTATTGATATATTCAAAATACCCATTTTGGATTTAGTAAATGAGAGAAATGAATCCATGCGAAGAAATGTGTGGTGGGTCTCTGAATAAGAAACCGAGTGAAATAGGGGATGAAATGAAGACTCTTGTTGTAATATTAATCAAACTATCATGGGTCACGTTTTACCACTGGAACCTTGGGGATTTTTATAATTCATCATATATGAGAGAAATGAATCCATGTGGATGTTCCCATAATAATCATATAAGTCAGTATATTCAATGTCATATATTTGGTGATGTGGAAATAAACAACAGGTATAATATTTTAAAGGAATACGAAGATGATTAAAATTTGGTAATGAATGTCATATAGTAATAACCTTCCCATGAAAAAGTAAGGGTCTGTTGACTCCTGAAATGGGAAAGAGGTTAATTCTAATTTATCTATTGAATGTTTTAAATATGCAGAGTGTAGACATTATGAAAATCAATTTCATACGAAGATGGTCCCTGATTTAGATTTTTATGTCCATAGAAATACATGTTTAGAAATAACTAATTTCATTCCATTTGAATATGATGAAACTAAAAATTACATACGAATGGTATGGATTATTTCTTGTCTCATGTTTTGAATTTTTTAATCATTATAGATGATTCATTTTTTATTTTTAGGAACGATGAGTTAATTAATATGATATAATACCTTGGCTAAGGGATCATGAATAATGTCAGATGATTATGATATCTAAATTTTAGAAATTTAAGTGTTGTCGTTGATTGTAGGACACTGAAATTTATAAATGTATTTATGCTTTATTGATAGTGGGGTTACATTGGAAGACTATTTTTGTATGTGTGAGCCTTATGTATTCTATGTGAAATTTTATTTTAGGAATAATTATCTTTTCATTTATGAAAATACTTACAAATAACATTGGGGAATTATATGATCCTTTAATTTGAGACAATTATAGAATATTAATTATTAGGAGAAAAAGTGAAAGGAATGGAACAAAATTTGAGGTTAAAACATGTTAGGGTTATTTTTGATGATTTAAACACATATTTTGTAATGTTATAAGAATGATATAGATTTTAGAAAAAGACAATAGATAGATCATGTGACAACCTGTCATGTCAGATAAGCCTGTGAGTATCGAATCGACAATTGATGTACAATAAGGCTTTATCACATACCACTAGCTTATGTGATGTACCTTGTTTATATAAATTGATATTTTTATTTAACTGATTTTATGAATTAAGAATGGGTTTATTTGAATGAATAATATTTTATTGAATAGATAACCATGGGATTAGATGTTGATTTTATGATTAAGTGAATAATGTTATTTGGGAATACATTAACAATTTTTTTGAACCATATATGATAAAGGCAAGTAGAATATTATGAAATTTTATTTTAGGAATAAAGGTTGAATTATTTTTTGAGAAATATATTATTTAATTGTGGACATATGGAGATTTGGGTGAAATATTGAAGTAATTATCATTTCCTATAGAATATGCGCTTTTGGACATTACATTTTTTGTATAAGTCATTAAGAGTGGTTGATTTAATTTGGAGAAAAATGATAAAATTAATCATGGAATACTATGTGATCAAATCCATTCTAATTTGTTGATTTATTGTTATTTTAGACTATTTTTAGGATTTGTTAGTACAATAATATATTGAATGGTCATTGTTGAACTTCAGATATTAATATTTAATTTTGGAGATTAAAAATCATTTTTATCATAAAATGGTTTATTGTCATTGGGAACTAACTTCTCAAGTACTAAACATTTTGGTTATGGTTTATGTCTAAAGATAAGATAAATATATGGTTAATATATTTAGTATTATGTGATTGTATTGATTTATATTATAGTGCTTTATGATTTCATCTAAAATACTCATCATTTGGAGAATAATATGGGTTATTGATGGATTTATATTAACGAATGAATATATTATTCTCACGTATGTTGGTTTCATTATTTTTATAGTCTAGGAAGTAAATAAATTCCTCAACTCTATTAAAGGGGTCTTAAAAAAATCCATTTACATTTCACAATTTTTATTTGACCCATCACATATTTATGGTTTTGTGATGGATAACTTTCAATAGATTATGTTCTTTGTCACTCACCATTAGTCTTATAGATTTAGTTTTATCATCAATGTCCATGTTTTCCTTCATGGAATCCATGTATATTTTTTCTGAGGTACCTTATAACATTTCTCTATTTATTTTAAAGTTGGAATTATGTGAGTCCTTTTTCAAATGTGGGATTTCAATGAAGTAGTTTTTTTAATTGAAACCTTAGTTATTGATCTCGAATTTAAAAATTTGATCATGTAATTTCCAAAATAGTGGATGGGTATATCATAACAGGTAATTACAGAATAATTATTTTTCATAATTATTAATATTTATTAATTAGATAATAATTTTACTTCAAAATGGATGATTTGTCTGATAGCGTACTTGACACACAACAATGGTTTTCTCCAAAATCTTATGTTGCACTCAAGAATGAGTTATAACAAAAAAAAAAGTTTTATTGTTATTATTATTTTCTTTTATAGTTATCGAAATAAATTTATAATGGTAAGAAAGATTTATATTAAAAAAATTATGAAAATAGGGTTTACACTAGTTTATATAATGATTTGTTTGTTACAAAATTAATTATAAATGTGTAGACACCGAAATCTGCCAAAAGCCCTATGAAGGCATCCTTGGATGAAAAGGAGGCATATTTTTACTCGGAAACTGGTCTTAGGAAGAGCCACAAAGTTGCGTGGAAGTACAGATTGGTGAGCGGAAAACTTCTTCACTGCATGGAAAAACACTTCATCGTGTGGAAAATCGGATCTGCATGTAGAAAATGGGCATGACCTGAAGGGGGTTTTGTGTTCCAGTAGGGGAACATTCGTGCACCACCCCTAGGTCTGGGTTATGCACGGACAACATTCCATGTGCACTCCCAGCCCCCAATCTCTTATAAATTGATGTGCACCCCCCCCCCCCAACATTTGGTGGCTGAAAATTCTGAATCGTCTCCCCAATGAGGAATTCAACTCTTCAGCATAGAAACGATGACTTCCTGGTGTGGGATTTTTATTGACATGTAATCTAGGGGTGTACCTTCATGTGGCACCGCTCGGGTTTGACCCTCGACCAAATCCTTTAGTGGTAGAGATCCTTGCGTGCGAGCAAGCCCTTCCTAATGCACAAACCCTTCCACTTGCATGAAAAATCTCGACCCCTCGTTTCTTGAAAACTGATTCCATTGTGCGACCCCCTTATTTTCCACTCAACTCGGGATTTTGAGCACATCAACCACTCGTTGCGCGCCTATTTCATGCGAAAAATCCCTTCTGCATGAATACCCATATTCTTGCGAACACCATTCATCATGTGATTGATGTCCAACTCTAGAGAACAATCTTATGGAACTTCTTGCACACAATACACTTATGTTACACACCCTTCTATTATACCGCCCTCCTAGTTTATACTATGTGATTTTATGATCCATTGTGTGGTGCTTTCGGTTCTGTTTGCTTCGCCTCATGATTCTTCGAATAGGCATTATAACAGCTAATGTTTTTTCACATAGCCACGCTAACATAGTACCCTAAATGGATCTCTCCAAAACACCACATTTAAAAGGCATTTTTGATTCCTTCCCTTCTCCAAGGGTGTTCGAGTATTAGTTATATATGTCCCACCAGAGTAGAGTGAACCCCCCTCATCTGAGCTACTGGATGTTAAACTGCCAGGTGCCATCGTCTTTAGCACATGAAGTAAAATTTCAGAATCAACCTCTGACTTATACATGAGGAGCCGTATCACAGAAATTCTCTATACCTTCTCATCGCCACATGAGTGAGATCATCCTCAAATTTAATTGGATCCTATTTGTTGGAGCGTCACCTATCTACAGGGAAGGGTAACCATCTTGGGTTAAGCCCCTATCTTTCTCATAGAACGTACTACCCTTAATCCTCTATTCATCATTCATGATAAGGACTAGATGGTGGATGGGAACTAGAGCCCTTTTATATTTAGTGTCAAATCCATATCCCGTTGGGGTTTTCCGACACTCGGGCCAGCATCATAGAGTTAGTAACAATATCCATCTCCCTGGGTGGTGAACCACGCATATTCCTCTCTTTCATCTATGGGCTGAAAACCATGTGTAATCCCTTGTTTCATTTTTGGGCCGCTAACCACGTGTATGTCACACTCCTCCTCCACTGATGTACCTTTCGCGACATGATCGTTATGTATTTGATGTCTCTTGTTTCTCTCACAGAGAATGAATCATTTTGGTATAGAGTTAGCATCAATCAAGAAATTCCATGTGGGCCTCCCTAATTTGTAAATACCAACACCAGTTTTGATCTACATGGGATTTGATCCTTTCCAAGGCACAGTACGAAGGAATCCTCCCTGAGGTTGAACCCCAACACCTATTGGTAACAACCCCTTCACGTCTATTCACAAATAATTCCAAACTACAAGGACATTGATCCTTAATAAGGAATGGTATGTAAGTGTAGAGACCTGAAGCTTGACGTACATAGATATTAAATTACTTTTTCAGAATACTTAATACATACAAAAAACAGACACACAAGTATCATAATAGTGTAGTGTCTTTGGAAACTCTGAATATAATCTTCTAATCGTGGTTCAAGATCTTCAACATCTCCATTAATGATCTCCCCTTTTTTTCATACCTAAAACCTTTCTTTATATCCCGGGGAAAAGAAAACATAAAAAGGGTGAGCTCAAATGCTCAGTAAGGGTAATCAAGGATAAAATAAAACATACCATATAAATTTGAACTTAAAAACATGAACATAATGGTTAAACACCAAAAGATTGAGCAATGACATAATACATGGACGTACGTAAGGCATTGATCATAAAGAAACATTAAGAATGACAAAATAGCATGGGAATAAAACATGTAATTGTGGAAACCATTAGTCACATGATATGATTTCCATAGTGTCCAAGGCATTGCTACCAAGACCATCTTAGTGGACAATGTCTCTTTCTGAATCGAGTTCACTCCTCTTTCAAGTCCTGTATTACTGAACCGGTTTAGCTTTCCGTTCCAGCCATGTCTATCTCATGAGATATAAATCTTTACCCACTTCATTGGAGGGAGATATAGGTCCCACCAATCTCATAATGAAATCATTCTTACTTGTTCCACAAAATAAACATACATCATTCATAATAACCCAATAAATAAAATGGGTTTCATAAAAACCATCCCATCATCACATAATCCATATAAAAGAAATGGATATAATTTCATAATAAGAAAAGTGAAACCATGTAAATAATAGAGACATGATACTTGAAACATACACGTGTTAACTAATGTCATCTTAGATGAAAATGGTTTTGATAAAACACTTGAAATGAATTCTTGAGGAAAATATCCTTTTTTTCTTCAAAGTCGTTTTCTTTTCACAAAATGTCATGCAATTTTAGAAGAAACGGGTTTTGTTGAAAATAGTCATGAAATCTTTTTAAGGAAGCTTCATGAAAATAAGGCTTTATAAAACCATAAAAATCTTTTCACGCCGTATAAGTTAAAAATAACATTCTCCCTGTACTTTTGTCGGAAAAGTCAAAAAAGTACCTCGTAACGTAAACAAAAGAATGATTCCTTACATACAATGTAGCAAAAGTCAAAAATGGGTAAAAATTACTTTAAACATACATGAAAACTCTTTTATAAAACATGGACATTGATGATAGAAATAACCCCAGTAAATACTTATGAATAAACAATCTCGGATAAAAATGAGATTGGAAAAGTTATCCCTTACCTTAGGTCCGATATGCTTTGTACGTATCCAAACCTCCTGTATAATGATTTAAATAATGTCATTGAATTATTACAGAATCATATTTATTGTTATTATATCATATATGGTTCACTTATTACTTTATATTACCCGTTCTTTTTGTAAATTCATGTTAAAGTAGCTTTTGGGTAAAATCGTTTCATTTGTTGTTCGTGTTTTAACTTGTAATTATTCATATGATTACTTAAATAAAGAATGTAAAAAATGATTTATATACAATATATATTCAGAATAAATATATATTGGATCCATAAATGGAAAGAAATACACCGTTCATGGAGACGGTAGGGCGTAAGTACGCATGAACGCTGTTTTCGTTTCCTTATTGAATTGAATGGAATTAAGTAGATGACATAAATATATATACACATAAATCTAGTAGCATTATTATGTCATATATTTCATGATTACTTATTATATATACTTTATAATCATTCTTGAATGGTTATCATGGAGAGTGAATCTCATCGCGTCGTGGAGATGGTATTCCGTACGTACGCATGAGCGATGAAATCATTCCCATGATCGTGGAATTGTATTAAAGTGTATGTATAATATTAAATAATCAATATTACTTTACAATAATAATATATATTCATTAAATTCACCATTATACCCTTCCATGTAAGGTGGTGGTGGAAAATAGATTACACCACGGCGTGGAGATGGTATTCCGTACGTACGCACGCGCGATGATTTCATTTTCCGTAGGATGGATAGATGGTGAAATTGGGTTGTTTCATACATATAATAACATATCAATATATGATTGATACTGATGTTATTACTTCATAATTAATCAACTAAAGAAGAATAATTAGAAGAAGAAATAAAGTTGAAAGAATCGGTAATGGACATTGCCTTTTCTTTGAAGTGCCCTTTTGAAACCTCCTCTTAGGGCATTACAATTGGTCTTTGAAGAAGACCAGGACCTATAGAATGTTTATAGGGAAGTGGGGAAGTTAAATGGGAAGATGTTGGACGAGAATTAATGTTCAAAATGGTGTGAGGAAGAGAGGGAGGATGTGCCCTTTTATAAGGGAGGAGAGGGGCACCTTTGGAAATATTAAAACTATTAATTTATAATAAATCTAACCCCATTTAAAAACCTCCAAAAATTACTAATATTTGAATATTATATGCGATAAGGTTGTAATATCATCAACCAATAAAATTTAGACATGTTAGGAAATTATTTTTAACATTATCATCTGGATTTATCCTTACTTAATCAGTTTAATTTTATTTGTGGTAATACCATTCTAAGTTTAAAATTTTAACAAATAATTACTTATTTGTTGTCAATTGTCCATAATTGGATACTTTATAACATGTTATACCATATAAATTTAAATTTATAATTTTTATATATTTTTGTGGTTTTTAAACAATTTTATAATATGTTATTTTTATAAAATAACAATAGTGTCAATTTTGACTCTATTCATTTATTTGAATTTAAATAAAATATATATAATATATGTTCGAAATAAAAGTTTCAATAGATTCATAAAAGGTCATATGTATCTATAAAATTATTTCAGCACATTAAATAGTTCATATAATATTTATTTTATTATTTTTAAAACCATTTATGTGGTTTATCTCTTAATAAAATAATTACTACAACATTTTTGTATAATTATTTAATATTAATATTTTTTTCATAAAAATTAAAAATAAAATCCTATGAGGAAGATAAATATATTATCTTTCACAATAATACTTTTAATCGAATTTATCATCTTAAAATCACAATATTTAAATTATTATATTTATTAAATTATGAAGGTGACAACTTTTGCATCATTTAAAATAAAATAATATAAGTGTCATAATAACTTGTATAAAACTCCAAACGGTTATATATTATGTCATTGGATTATTACGGTGTAGATATACCCTACCAATAAGTTTTGGTCAGGTTTGTGGGTCTTTTAATGAGTATTATTATTTCAATAAAAACTATATTACTGATTTTTCACTTAATAAATAATTTCTGCATCATTAATGTATCACCATTAATGACAATTATTTAATCCCTAAAAATTATAAATAAATTATAATGATGTAGATAATTTTAGTAGCTTTCTATATACTATTCATGTTCGAAGTTTTATGATGTTTATCACTAAATTAAAATAATTATACTTATAAGATTTAAGAGAGTGACATGTTGTCACTTTCTTTGGTTTTTATAATAATTAAATTATTTTCATGGTCAAAAGTCCATAAAATGAATCTAATACAACCCTTATCTGATATGGGTATGCTTTTATCCATAAAATAGAATTTTTTCATGTGTTAGGGTAATTTAATAATATTATATTTACCCTTAATTACCGGATTTACCTTTAACTATGGTAAATAAAATTTGTCGTTGTTACTATTCATAATTCCCAAATAAAAAGTATACTATTAACATAATTTGGACCCACTGATTCCAAATATGGAATCAATTTTTTCAAATTCATTACACAGAAGTTGCAGAAATTAAATTAACATTAATCCTGTTGTCGAATGAAAACACGTTTTTGTTTAAAACATTGCAAAAGATTGAATTGATTTAACCAATGAAATCAATGTAAAATCAATGATAATGACATACATTATATTAAATGGTAAAAATATATTCTATTTATACTTTAAACCCATTCGATATTATAATTTAACAATATAAATTATTACGATGAAAAAAGTTTTTTTTAATTAAAATATAGCGTATTTTTACTATTCATTAAAATATGAAAGTTATCAGAAAAATATCAAAATTTTATCCAGTGTAAATTTTTATATCCTAATTCAAAAGAAGAATTTTATTTCATCAAATTGAACTTATAAACATGTCAATAACTGGATTTAATGTGGGTGCACCATCAAAAGGTGACAAAACTACATTTTTTAAAAAATAATTATTTTACCCAAAAAATGTATTTTGTTCTTATACCATGTTCTAGAAAATGTGTAATATGAATAATAATGTTATAAAATTTAAAATTTAGTTAATAATATTTATAACGTCTAGTTCATAATAATATTATAATAATATATCATTGTTTAGTGAAACTAGGTATTGCGTACAACACACGCTATCGAGGAAGGTCGCGATTGCGTGTAATGCCAGCCACGTTAGGGTTGTGTGTAGTGCACGACTCCTATGTTGTTATGTATAACAAAATACAATGAATATATATATATATACTCAATGCTTCGTAGAATAACTACTATCAAACAAACATGAAATTGTGTGTAACACGATCCACGAATAGTGTTGCGTATACTTCAAGCTAATACGGTGTTGCGTATAGCGCAAGATAATATTGGTGTAGCGTACAATAGAAGATATGAAAGAAATTAAAACGAATATATCTTATAAAATCTCGGGTTGTTACATTCTACCCCCCTTAAAATGAATTTCGCCCCCGAAATTCGTCAGGGTTATACATGGTTTTCTACATGAAAGATTCTTTCATTGAAACCCACATCGGAAAATGAAATACCAAAAATTAACTTTAAAAACTAAAGTATGAAATGTAACGGTTACTCAAATTAACTCATAACTGGGTTTCCACGTAGGAGAACATAGGTGAAGATATGGATATGGAAGAGAAATCTAACCATCAAGTTCTGATGGAGAGTGGTAGAGAACATGGCTATGAAAACAGCAAAAATCACAAATCCATAAATTTGTGATGATCTAAGGTAGAATATGATTTATTAGATATAAGAGCACTGGGACATCATTTTTGGTTTTCAAAATCATTTCTCTAAAGTTGAAGAATTTTAATTAGTAGATTTACTTACTTAATTTCGATATAATCTCACCGTTTCTCATGCCTTGAACAATTTCAACTTCATCTTTTAAAGAAATGAAGTGGAATTTGTCATTCGTGAAGTGTTAGCAGATCATGTGATAGAATGATGGGTCATTACATTTGTCTTAATCAAAAGGTTAGAAATAGTTATATACATAAGTCCATCTATTGTATATCGTTCCAAAAATGGACTTATACTTCATATATCATTCCACTTAATAAAATAAAACTAGTTTATACTAACCAGGGACTTCCTGTACGCTAGTGGTAGGCGATAATGGCCAGTCGCACATCAGTTGTGGGTTCGATTCCCACAGCCTTGTCTGACGAGATGGGCTGTCACCCGTCCTGCAGGTTGACCTTTTTCTAAAACTACATTACTATAACATCCCATCAATAATATTGAAAAAAATGACTATCCTTAAACAATACTAACTTCTGTCCAACATTATCCATTCCAATATTTAGGATTATCCAAAATACTTCTTTCCAAACTCATTGTATAAATATAACGATTACTATAAAGGTTATATAACAAGAATGTGATTACTATCATTTGTCCCTCATATATCTTGTTGGTCACATTCCAATCATGTGAATACCTTAATCATATATTCTCTTGAAAATTGAATACACATTGAACCTTATTGAAAACATGAATGATGTAAAAAGTTAACACCTTCCACATACCAAAATCCTCAAAATTCTATATATTCAAACCATGATATCACATAGTCCTTATATCAATCCTGAGCTCATGAATACAATCAAACATCTCATTATCTTCTTATCCCTTAATTATGCACATATCATCTGCTTTCCAAAATATTTTAATCACTTTTCATGCTTACCGGTACCATAAAATTATTGAAAACCACAATATACTAATACCAAAATATTCTAATACACCATAAAAGTTCCTCAACAACATTATTCTTCAATACCAATACATAAAAACTTCAATCCATCCTCTTCAATGATTGTCCTGGAATAAGTCCTTCCTTGATTTAGAAGTAACTTTTTAGGTCAGGGCATTGAGTTGGTTAATGCCCATGTTCTCCACAAATAAGACAATGAACTCCATAACAGTCTGTCACTCTATGACCCTTTTCTCCACATATATAACATCGTTCCATCCATTTGAGGTATTCCTCAAGGTTCTTCTCCCCTTCTTTAGAAATTTCAATATTCCTTTCTTTATGCTCCTCATCATGAAAACATGCATAAAATTCTACCTTCCTCTTATTTGATGAATTAAGCATACCACTAAATTTCACATTGTTAATCATATATCGCGATGACTGATTCAGCATAATCACAATATCTTTCTCTCTAGTCATTACACAATTTTTTTTCTCATAGTCACCAATTTGTCCATTAGATTCAATGTTAACCGAATTCCTTCTGGTTCCCTCCATTGACTAAAACACAAAAAGAAATTCTGTGAGAGGCAAAAATCGTGCTAGGGAAAACAACATAGTAAAGGGGGAGTACCGTCAATATCTAAAATATTAGGTTAAATTCTATGATCGTTATCGTAGTTCTAGGACTATATCCTATATGTATACTTATCCTTAGGGACATCTCTAGTCATACCTTAGAAATATCTCTAGAGATCTCACTAACGTTTTCGAATCCTAGTTTACAAAGGTTAACTAAACCTTTACTCTGATACCAATTGTAGAGACCCGAAGCCTGACATACATAGATATTAAATTACTTTTGCGGAATACGTAATACATAACAAAAACAGACACACAAGGATCATAATATTTTAGTGTCTTTGGAAACTCAGAATATAATCTTCTAATCATGGTGAATGATCATCAACATCTCCATTAATGATCTCCCCTTTTTTTCTTACCTAAAACCATTCTTTATATCCTGGGGAAAAGAAAACATAAAAATGGTGAGTTCAAATGCTTAGTAAGGGTAAGCATGGATAAAATAAAACATACCATATACATTTGAACTTAAAAACAAGAACATAATGTTTAAACATCAAAAGCTTGAGAAATGACATAATACATGGAAGTACGTAAGGCATAGATCATAAAGAAACATTAAGAATGATAAAATGTCATGGGAATAAAACATGTAATTGTGGCAACCATTAATCACATGATATTATTTCCATGGTTTCCAAGGCATTTCTTCCAAGACCATCTTAGTGGACAATGTCCCTTTCTGAATCTAGTTCACTCCTCGTTCTAGTCCTGTATTACTGAACCGTTTTATCTTTCCGTTCCAGCCATGTCTATATCATGAGATATAAATCTTTACCCAATGCATTGGAGGGATATATAGGTCCCACCAATCTCATAATGAAATCATTTTTACTTGTGCCATAAAATAAACATACATCATTCATAATAACCCAATAAATAAAATCGGTTTCATAAACATCATCCCATCATCAAATAATCCATATAAAAGAAATGGAAATAATTTCATAATAAGAAAATTGAAACCATGTATATCATAGAGACATGATACTTGAAACATACACATGTGAAATAATGTCATCATAGATGAAAATGGTTTTGATAAAACACTTGAAATGAATTCTTGAGGAAAATATCCTTTTTTCTTCAAAATCGTTTTCTTTTCACACAATGTCATGCAATTTTAGAAGAAATGGTTTTTGTTGAAAATATTCATGAAATATTTTGAAGTAAGATTCATGAAAATAAGGATTTATAAAACCATAAAAATCTGTTCATTCCGTATAAGTTAAAAATAACATTCTCCACGTACTTTTGTCGGAAAAGTCAAAAAAGTACCTCGTAACGTAAACAAAAGAAAGATTCCATACATACCATGTAGTAAAAGTAAAAAATAGGGAAAAAATAACTTTAATCATATATGGAAACTCTTTTATAAAACATGGACATTGATGATATAAATAACCCTAGTAAATACTTACGAGTAAACAATCTCGGATAAAAACAAGATTGGAAAAGTTATCCCTTACCTTAGGTCCGATATGCTTCGTACATATCCAAACCTCCTGTATAATGATTTAAATAATGTCATTTACTTATTACAGAATCATATTCGTTGATATTATATCATATATGGTTCACTTGCGACTTTATATTACCCATTCTTTTGTAAATTCATGTTAAAGTAGTGTTTTGGGTAAAATCGTTTCATTTGTCGTTCGTGTTTTAACTTGTAATTATTCATTTGATTACATAGATAATGACTACTTACATCCAGAATGTAAAAAATTATTTATATATAATATATATTCAGAATATATATATAAAGGATCGATAAATGGAAAGAAACACACCGTTCATGGAGACGGTAGGCTGTACGTACGCATGAACGCAGTTTTCGTTTCCTTATTGAATTGAATGGAATTAAGTAGATGGAAAAAATATAAATATATACATAAATCCAGTAGCATTATTATGACATATATTTCATGATTACTTATTATATATACTTTATAATCATTCTTAAAGGGTTATCATGGAGAGGGAATCTCATCGCGTCGTGGAGACGGTATTCCGTACGTACGCACGAGCGATGATATCATTCCCAGGATCGTGGAATTGTATTAAAGTGTATGTATAATATTACAGAATCAATATCACTTTACAATAATCATATATATTCATTACTTTCACCAGTATACCCATCCATGTAAGGTGGTGGTGGAAAATAGATTACACCACGGCGTGGAGACGGTATTCCGTACATACGCACGTGCGGTGATTTTGTTTTCAGTAGGATGGATAGATGGTTAAATAGGGTTGTTTCATACATATAATATCATATCATTATATGAGTGATACTTATTTTATTACTTCATAATAAAACAACTAAAGAAGAAGAAGTGGAAGAAGAAATAAAGTTGAAAGAATCGGTAACAGACATTACCTTTTCTTTGAAGCGCCTCTTTGAAACCTCCTCTTAGGGAATTAAAATTGGACTTTGAAGAATACCAGGACCTCTAGAATGTTTCTATGGAATTGGGGATGTTAAATAGGAAGAGTTTTTCCGAGCTTCAATTCTCAAAATGGTGTGAGTAAGAGAGGGAGGAGGTACCCTTTTATAAAGGAGGAGAGGGGCACCTTTGGAAATCGTAAAAGTATTAATTTATAATAATTCTAACCCCACTTAAAAACCTCCAAAAATGACTTATATTCGAATAATAGATGATATAGGGTTGTAATATCATCATCCAATAAAATTTAGACATGTTAGGAAATTATTTTTAACATTATCAACTTGATTTATCCTTACATAATCAATTTAATTTTATTTGTGATAATAAGATTCTAAAATTTAAATTATAATAAATAATTACTTATTTGTTGTGAATTTTCCATAACTGGATACTTTATAACATTTTATACCATATAAATTTAAATTTATAATTTTTATATATATTTTTTATTTTTAAACAATTTTATAATATGTTATTTTTATAAAATAACAATAGTGTCAATTTTGACACTATTCATTTATTTGAATTTAAATAATCTATATTCAGAAGATATGTTCGAAATAAAAGAATTAATAGATTAATTAAAGGTCATATATATCTAGAAAATTATTTGAGAACATTAAATAGTTAATATGATATTTATTTTATTATTTTTAAAACCATTAATTTTGTTAATCTCTTAATAAAATAATTATAACAACATTTTTTTATAATTATTTAATATAATAATTTGTTTCCTAAAAATTAAAAAAAATACTATGAATAAGATAAATCTATTACCTTTGACAATAATACTTTTACTAGAATTTATCATCTTAAAATCAAAATATTTAAATTGTTATATTTATTAAATTATGAAGGTGAAAACATTGGAATCATTTACAATAAAGTAATATAAGTGTCATAATCACATTTATAAGACTCCAAACGGTTATATATTTGTTTATTGGATGAATTTGGTGTAGATATACCCTGAAAATAAGTTTTGGTCAGGTTTGTGGGTCTTTTAATCGGTGGTATTATTTCAATAAAAACTATATTACTGATTTTTCACTTAATAAATAATTTCTGTATCATTAATGTATCACCATTAATGATAATTATTTAATACATAAAAATTTTAAATAAATTATCATGATTTAAATAATTTTATTAGATTTCTGTATACTATTCATGTTCGAAGTTTTATGATGTTTATCACTAAATTAAAATTGTTATACTTATATGATTTATAAGTGTGACATGTTGTCACTTTCTTTGGTTTTAATAATAATTAAATTATTTTCATGGTCAAAAGTTCATAAAATGAATCTAATCCGACCCTTAGGTGATATGGGTACACTTGTAGGCATCCAATAGAATTTTGGAATGTGTTAGGATAATTTTATAATAATATATTTACCCTTAATTGCCCGATTTACCATAACTATGGTAACTAAAATTTACCGTAGTTACTATTCATAATTCCCAAATAAATAGTATCCTATTAACATAATTAGGACCCACTTATTCCAAATATGTAATCCATTTTTTCAAATTCAATACACAGAAGTTCCAGAAATTAAATTAAAATTAATCACGTTGTCGAATGAAAATGGGTTTTTGTTTAAAACATTGCAAAAGATTGAATTGATTTAACCTAAGAATTCAATGTAAAATAAATGCTAATGTCATACATTATATTAAATGGTAAAAATATATTTTATGTATACTTTAAACCCATTCAATATTAGAATTTAACCATATAAATTATTACGATGAAAAAAGTTGTTTTTAATTAAAATATAGCGTGTTTTTACTATTCATTAAAATATGAAAGTTATCAGAAAAATATCAAAACTTTATCCAATGTAATTTTTTATATCCTAATTCAAAATAATAATTTTAGTTTGTCAAATTGAACTTATAAACCTATCAACAACTAGATTTAATGTGGGTGCGCCATCAAAAGGCCGCAAAACTGCATTTTTTGAAAAATACTTATTTTACCCGAAGAATTTATTTTGTTCTTATACCATGTTATAGAAAATGTGTAAGATGAATAATAATGTTATAAAATTCAAAATTTAGTTAATAATATTAATAACGGGTAGTTCATACTAATATTATAATAATATATCGTTTAGTAAAACCCTATATTGCGTACAACACACGCTATCGAGGAAGGTCGCGATTGCATGTAATGCAAGCCAAGTTAGGGTTGCGTGGAGTGCACGACTCCTTTTTTGTTTTGTATAACAAAATACAGTAAATATATATATATATACTCAATGTTTCGTAGAATAATTACTATAAAAAAACATGAAATTGTGTGTAACATGATCTGAGAATAGTGTTGCGTATACTGCAAGCTAATACGGTGTTGCATATAGCGCAAGATAATCTTGGTGTAGCGTACAATAGAAGATATGAAAGAAATTAAAACGAATATATCTTATAAAATCTCAGGTTGTTACAGTATGAAACCTTCATGAGGCTCAATCCCATCACCCAAGTCTCATCCTAGAATTTCCTTCAATCCTATGTGTTTCGTAAAGGTCATGACCTAACCCAATGGTTCCTCTTCTTCCGAGTCCCATCCATACGGGTCGACTCCCTAGGTGTCCCATCACCTCACTGAACTACATAGACTTTGATTCTCTTACACGGGGATACTTAGGAAGTCTCATCGGGGATCAAGACAAACACAACCATCACATCCAAGAATTTTCCATCTCATTCCCCCACCACATCATTCAACTCTCCATCATTCATCCTGATTATTACTTGGGTCATCACATATATGTAAGATCATTCCCATTCACCTATTCACATTACTTATCAGAAATTGGGTAACTAACCATAAGTTAGTCACAGAATCATTGTTCCCTCCATGGGTTTCACCCACCTGATCCACTCCTGTCAGTGTTCTGATCAGTCTGATCTGTCTCCTCTAGGTGTTAAACCCACGACATACCCTATGTAAAAAATGGAATGTTTAGGGAAACCATTGAGACAAGCCAATGGAAATATAATTCCCCACATTCATCATGGGATTCCTCAGGCTTCTGTTCCCTAGATAATCCCAATAATAAGGTGAATAAACCAAGATGCGTCATTTTTATAGCATCAAGATATGCTAGTTATATCAAACATGACTACTCCCCCGAACTAATGTTGTTGCCATAACTAGAACCCATGGAATGTCTCAACAGAAGAAGTGTAATTAACCAGCGTCCATGAAGATTTAGGACCACTAAGTGTTTCATAAACAACATCTTAATCTATAAGGGAGACCGGACAAGTTAACGAGTTCTGAGGAGGAAGCCACAAAATGAGGAACTGAAATCCCATCATCCAGTTTCGATCATGGAGAAAACATCGTTGAATAGGTGACGGATGCCACCCACCTTTGGAATGTGGGAATGCGGGGAAACAGTTAGTGTTTCCTCATCCTACGAATCAGATGAATGGGTGCGCCAATATAAAAGTGTCAGAAACAGAAATGGTTAATCCAACATTAATATATTTACCACAATGTGGAGATTGGTATCGTTTGAGACATCAATTGACTAGCGTGTAACCATATCCAGATATCTGGTGCCAGGTCCTACCATGAAAATAGTGGGACTGGCAAGAAACTTAGCAGAGGTCGGGGTAGTTAAAACGCTGGACATCTTGATATGTGACACTTTCAGTGTGGAATCTTCATACCATCCATGGTAGAAGGAATGCAACTTGGGCACCGGGAATCAATTGCCATCATTCATCACTCAGGTTCTAATCTCCCTATCTTCTAGGACCCAAGCTTCCCTAATAGGAAACTGATCACCATGCATCCACCGATGCAGGGGTAGGAGAAATTTCAACGTAGAAACCCCACATGGATCAAAAGATTCTGAGATATTTTCCACATCCTCAACAATTGGGCACCCACGCCCCATCTCCCTCTCTGAGTTCATTCAGCGAAAGGTGATAAATGAAATTGTACGCTAATACGAGGAGGAGGGTATTATATTGACTCGAGATAAGCAACCCACCAAAGGATCTAGATGCATCTACCCCCCATCGCCACTATATCCCCCATGGGCCGCACATGGAGCCACTAATCCCCACTACGACGAACTACTATTTTAGGGCCCTCTAACCGAAATGCTTTGATGACTTTATATCATACGCTGATGTGGTGGGGGATGTTCATGCTCGCCCGGCCGGGATCTGGTTCCAAGGGATCCCATGTAGGGCCCCGCATAGACATGATAGTCCCACCACCTAACCCCATGTGTTGAGGAGAAGGTAATCTATGTGCATGCACCACCAGCCCCAGCCTGGTTGACTCGATGCCAGCATCGAGTGCAGTATGAGGAGGACGCCTGCCAAGGGGCTTCAGTGTCTGCAACTATCATGGCACGTGTAACCATTGACGTATACCATGGGTACAATATCCATGAATTGTAGGGGAACTTATAAAACCATCCTGGAAAAAGGCCACAACCGTCCCATGGGAATGCAAGGTTGGTTATCTTGGTTTCTGGCACAGGTAGTGCCCACCACGGACCGACTGTGGAAACGAAACCCAGTACGGAGGTCCTCCCTAAACCACCACCATGGAGAATGCGGGTCCTCCCTGCTTCCAAGATCTATGTGGTGTTCTTCCCCAAGCCACATGTAATCTGAATGAGGGCCTCCCCATAGTAGTGACACTCAGTACAGAAGCATCTTATGCACTCATGACATTGGGTATATAGTTATTCCTCCTGCCATAGGTCAACAAAGTGAAGATGTTACAAATCCGGTCAATCTACAGCATGGGGGCCTTTTCCATGTCCTTATAGAGGCCAAAAAATGTCCTCCTATCCTCAGAAATCAGTGGAGTGAATGTCGGCCTTGCTTCATTAGCACCCGGAATGGAGGTACTGCCTATGTTTGGCTTGACCAATAAGAGGACCCTCATCGCACAGATGCTACCAGGGGAAATAAGCATGAAGGTCCAACCCATGCTCTTTCATGCTCCAGCACTTCCCATGGATATCCTCTTCAGGCATCATCCGGTGGGCACAATGGTCCTCCCCATGAACCATTTGACATTTTTTCCAATTTCTTCTTGCACCCTGATTCATTTAGGCAGATGTTCTCTCCCCACTAACACCAGCTCGACTAAATGACCTCCTCGAGAAAAACATATACCCTATTCCGAAGATCCATCTCGGGGTAAGATGTCAGGCCTTCTCCACCACAAAAATAATATCAGTATGATTCAGAACAAGATTAAACCCATCATCTTCTCATATGTGGAGGCAGAAAATGATTCAGCAATGGATCCCTCACATATATTCTTCATGTCATGGGCGGGGGTATTAACAAGGGGAATCAGCCTCATACATACAGAATGTGTGGTCCACCGGAACCCTAACTCCCAACGAAGTTACATCCAAGAGGACAAAAATTTGGAAACTCCCCAGGGTCTAGTCATTCAATTTCCACCATCATCACCAAGAGAATTCTCTACCTCAACCGTAGATCATATAGAGTTACTATGGGGACCTATGGAGAATTAGAAACAACATGGTCTACCGCTGATAAAAATATTCCATACTCCAGAAACTGTAATTTCCATCTCGTCTTATCGCAATGTGGTGTCCATGCCACTGCACTATTCAAGGGATAACCTGAGATGCAGTGGTCTGTTAGATCACTTGACATATTCTCTACCATCCAGCCTGTTATCTCAGCATTTTACTTTAGTAACACTATTGGTTCCCAAGACACCCTCAGTTGAGGGGTAGGGAAACGATGGAATGTACCCCGAGTCTAGACTGAGGAGCTAGTGGGACATTATTTCGGTAGACCATTTCACTGAATTTTTTTGGCCGGTCGCAGCACAGATCTTTAGTACACAAGTATCACTCACCCAGGTTGAAGTTAGATGCTTTCTCCAGTCCCATTGGGTGACAAAATTCATTCTTCGTCATTGCTTAGTGGAATAAACCAAAATACTTACACATTTTGAAGGCATTAGAAAAAAATGTCATTTGGTTGATTTGGATGTACTTCCTAGGGCCAAGCACCCAGATTCACTAGGCCACTGTTGGACCCTCCAACAAAGATGTGTTCAGAGCATTAAAGTTATCAAGAGGATTATCAATCATGATTCCACCCACATGTCGATCCATGGATAGGGGTAGTAGGTGGCCCTCCAATTTAGTTCCATCTGCTGCAAGCCTGAAATTCTATGAGATATCAAGGATATTCCTCTATGATGAGTTACAGCTAACATGAATGACCTAACAAGGATTGATAACAAGCAAGACCTTCATGGGGAAGACCTACCCCCACGAGGGAGTCTGAAACCTATTGGAGATGTTGGGAAATATCACTCACAAGTAGATAAATCTACTTGTCCTTCCTATAACCTCCAAGGAATTGGTTCTCAGTCGAAATCTCAATAAGGGTAAATAGCACCTCAAAGACACCAAACCCTCCAACCCATCTGTCATAGTAAAAAAGAAAGATGATGATATTGAGAAAGCCACATTACATCCACTTCATGGAGAGCATAAGTCGATGGCCAATGGACTCCTTTCTTTGCACGACGTATAACGACGACCAGACTACAGTGATCCCCTATTGAGGTAGAAAGGGCAGGAAAAAATTCTCCCAAGTGAATTGCCTGTAGGTGATCATGAGCATCCTATCCATGTAAATAGGGTTGAGGCTGGAAAATACAGCATGATGGCGCAGTATATGTCACCAAATCCACCAAGTCAGCAAGACAATCTCTGCGATCTAGATCAGGTTCCCCTACCTCCTCCACAGGTCTTTCCACCATCCACTCCATGAGTCGTTTGGCCTACCTATCATGTTGAAGAACCTTCCAATGCACTAGTGATCAGGGATCCCTGTCAAGATAGAAACCCCCACCCAGATAATCTAGTGGAGGTGCTAATTTCCTGAATCGAGGCATTAGAATTGTGACAGGTGGAAAACCCGCCTGATGGTAATTTGTATCCTACAAGGGTGGATGATATGCCAAGACCCCCAAGTTATGATAATCCAACATTATCCCTATTTAAATAGATGGGTGACCCACTGAATCATCTGGCTCATTTCGTTTCATGGTTCGAACCCATGATGGGGACTCTAGTGTAGCCAGAGGCTTCCAAACTCTGATGCTTAGTAGAAACATTGAATGTACCTATATTTGTATGGTACAACCAGTTACCCATATGATATGTAGCCAGTAGGGAATATCATTGTAGGATATTTATTTACTAGTTCTGATCCATCACTAGAAAGACTAGTTTCACAGAACTCTTTAACTAAAAAAGGATTGATGAGCATGTCACAAACATTGTATCCCTGTGTAAGGAGCACGCATACTCTCTTGACATGCCATTGACTTAAGAGCTACTACTGATGATGTCTTTGGGGTATTTCAAGAGGGAACTGGTCCCCTATCTGATCACCCAAAACCACCTTGGGGGATTCTGTCAATTATTTGATAAGGCATAGCACCTAGAATAATCATTATAGTAGGACAAGTAGGCATGCATGTTGCCTCATGCAATTACTGTGAAAAGAGCCGCCAGGGATGAGCCATCCATAGTGGCCCAAATAGAGTCCCCTTGACAACTAGATTTGTTACCAGTGGATCTGCATCTATAGCCTCATAGAGGCCCTCCACCTTAGGTGCAGCCTCCGACCTAGAAGCGTCCACCTCAGAACTGGCAGGCGCCCCCATGCAATGTGTTGCCGCCGCCTCGGCGAGATAACCATGCTCCACCTCCTCGACAGGCTCCTACATCCCCTCATTAGGGTCAGGATCCCAAAGCCCCCTTACTAGATAGAAGAGCCTATACCTACTCATTTATCGAGGCTTAGTTCCCTAGTTATTTCTACAGTGCCTTCAGATAGGGAATTGTATGTTTTCCTGAATGAAGGAGACCAGAAGAGGCGAATCTCACTGATCGCCCCAACTATTGTCCATATCCTCGGATCTAAGGGAACTCACTCTAAATGTGATTTGTGTTTATGGAATAGCTTCAGGACCAATTCGACAACATCATAGTAAAGTTGGGCCCAACTCCGGTACATGTGGCATGTGTGTTCGTGATGCCTAATAGTGGTAGTCATAGTGAAGGTAGGTGGAATCAGGTTTCTAACTATGGATCCCAGATGTACGGTGAATAGATGTCTAGTAAAACAGTTACCCATGCCCATGGTATTATTTATGCATGGATTATTCAAATATATCCTTCATAAGTCGTAACTACTACTTCTGCTTTTTCGTCTCATACATCCCCTTCTCTGGAGAGAATGCACTATCAGTGCCAGAAAACAAATTACCCCACCAATTTCATTGTCATCCCGTACTTTTTGAGACTTCATGATCCCAAAGATAGATATTCTGCCCTTGAATCTATCCATTAGTGGATGATTCATCAAGTGGTGGTCAAGTGTACTCTTTGATTAACACTGTAGAGATGGTAAACCCCTACATTATTTTTTATGGCGACGAGCACATGCCGTATCTCACCAATGTTCCAAGATGTCTCTAGTGTCGACGAGGCCGCATAAATATGGGTTTTCAGAGTTCCTCGGTCAGTACATCTAGATAGTCTGTTCCTGCTACCAAAACCAAGAAGTAAGCCCAGTATAGATCTCACCACGCACAACCATCTACCCTAGTGTCATCATATCCACCTTATCCCCCATTTATGTTTCTTGACCTGGTAGAGCCACCTCGACTGCATCATGATCATCCATTATTTGCTATAGACCGGTCTCAATCCTCTGGAATTCATATGGTAGTCATTCCACAGGATTCAACTATTGAGCAGTGTGATATTCCCAGCACCAGTCAGCCTCCCGTCCAGCCGACAGGACCCACCATACCTCCTATCATAGAGCGACCTCATGTAAGCATAATCTCATTCCTGGTGAGGAAGTATGATGACATCAAACATCATTACTGAATTGAATCATTGTTCTCCATCCTTGTGGGCCTTCGCATATCTGTAGATATGCCAGAATCCCTTGTATAGGGATTAAGAATCCCCCTTCAGTTTGAGACTGAGGTAGCAGCTGCAGAAGCCATATATTATTAGGCAGTTGATCATGCTGAATGCCAAGCCATCATCTCATTCTCTGGATAAGATTATGGCTACCCCATACATGGTCACATTCTTCCATTGTACATAACTATCCAGTTTAATGGTGTGGTGTTTTGTCATTTTCTAGTCGAAATAGGCTACATGATCAACCTAATCCCAACTCTAACACGGTGAAAATTGTGGTTTTCCGAGGATGTTCTGAGTTCGAATGACCTAAAAATCCAAGTTCATGATAAGATAGAACATAAACATGTCTCAAGAACCTCTTAAAGACCAAGTTCGGTGGTCTAGTCTCTAGAATCAAATTCATTGTTGTTTTGCAGGACCCAAACTACATTGCATTGATGGGTATGCCATGGCTCTACCTGAATGTTGTGGTTTCATCTTCATATCATCAAATTTCGATTACACCCTTAATGGTCGAGTTTTCATCCATCAAGGTGACATGTCTCCCTTTTCCTCTTGTGATTCCCTCTATTTGGATGTCGACTATTACAATATCAAGGACAAGAAAATTTAGGCTTATGTGGTTGAGCATGCTACGGTTGCGACCAACCAGTGGACAGATTTTGAAGATGCCAACATCGTTCTAATCCACTGATTAGAGACTACAACCCCAGACACGGGAAAATGATTAATTGTTTCTATAATGATGTAGGAGCACATTACCAAGTCTAAGAGACCCCAGAGGATCACATCATACACCAACACGAATCAGGCTCAGGTGATCCTGGAGCCTCCATCTCCCATAAGGTATCAGGATGTACACCACTTGGAAACATCAATACATCATACATTAATTTTTTTCAGGCTGGCATAGACCGGATCAAGACGACACACCACTATTTCTTCGATATCATATAGTGTGGCCCCTTTGGCCGATGACAAAATACGGATTGGATCAACAACCTTCATCGCTATGGTTTTGGCAGCACATGAGTCACCCAATGTAGTGCCCACTTTCACTCTGGCTGGTACCAGCCTCCAATCGGGATCTATCAAATCATATGAGACTCCTCACCATGAGGATCCCTCCTCCGAAAGTGATGATGTGGATTTAGAGTATTCTCCCCAAACATATGAAGAGGTAATCTCCACCACGATCCATGAATTCTTGTAGGTGAACCTTTGTAGCAAGGAAGATCTGAAACCTACATTTATCGGTAACTACATGCCTTTCGAGGAGAAAAAGCAGTACGTGGACATCCTCAAACAACATTGTGTAGTATTTTCCTTTAGTTATGATAATATTCCTAGACTAGATCCTTAGGAAGCATTCCATCGCCTTTGCCTCCCAGCAAACCACATCGAGTTTAAGCAACCACCAAGAAAGATGCACATATCTCATGGCACCATGGTCAAAGTCGAAGTTGGTAATATTATCAAAGAATTTTTTTAAAGAAGACCATTACCCCAAATGGATAGAAAAAACTTTTCTAGTATTGAATAAGAACAGACATATCAGTGGTAGCATCGACTTCCAGGATCTCAACCATCTTTGCCGGAAAGATGATTTTCCACTCCCTGGGACATAATTTTTATTTTATGCAATAACTGGTTTCCCATCCATCTCCTTCATATATGGATATTATAGGTATAATTAAAAATTAATGGACCTAGAAGATGAGGAGTATATGGCCTTCATGTCACCACACAATACTTTTTATTAACAAGTCATGCCCTTCGGCCTAAGGAATTCATGTGCCACATATCAGTGGGCTATTCATTGCTTATTTAATCCAATCATTTGGATTTTGGTGGAATGCTACATGGACGATCTGGTGGTCAATTCTCTCCAACATTAGGATCATCTCAATGATCTTGAGAAATTTTTCGGCTTCCTCCGTTCGCGCCACCTAAATATGAATCCATTTATGTCTGCTATTGGGGTCACCTCTAGAGGGATTCTTGGATTTTTTTTAGATATAGGGTCATCAAGATCGACCAAGAGAAGTTCAAGGACATCAGACAAATATCTCACCTGATAACCATTCAAGAACATCAAGGCTTTGAAGGCCACTTGGCCTACACACGTCGATTCATTGCGAATTTTTCTGGCAATTGAATGCCCTTTTTTTGAAGAACAGAAATTGTGACATTACTTACAACACCATGAGCTACAGCTAGTGTCCTTGGAAGATTTGCGGTAGTACATCCTGAAACACCACATGATGAAAAGTTGTCTATCTCAGTGGGTAGTGATTATCTAATAGTTAGACATCACGTTCAGTCCTTAGAATGATATAAAGGGGCAAGCATTGGAATATTTTCTCACCACTCATCCAGCTCCAGTAGAGAAGTCTCCAGACCTTGACATTGCTGATGAGGAAATCCTCTTGGTAGAACAACCCATTACATGTTGGAAAATTACCTTTGATAGTGCCTCCCAGAGCCCCACTAACAGAAGCCTCAATGAACCTAGGATCAGTAGAGTAGGCCAATGTTTTTTATTCATCAATCTAGTGAATGACATTCTACTGTATTCATTCATATTGTCAAAAGGTATCCCCCAATATGAGGCGGTGTATCAGTATATCATCACTAGCCTCAAGCTATCCCTTGAGATTGACATTCCCCACATGCATGTGAAGGGGCACTTCAAACTAGAAATCAAGCAGTTCAACGATGACTATATCTTCAGAAATCTAGATATCATACCACTATTGGAACACACCCATAACTGATGTCCCATTACCCATGTTGACGAGAAGTTACTCAAGTCCCTTTATCCTAGAATGGTGGAGCTGATTCCTCGGCCAGTCTAGCTACATCATTTGCAGAGCATGAATAGTAAAATTTTATTATGAACATGGTGATTCATATAGTCATTTCTCTCATCACTTAAGATGACATTGATAGCCATCAGGTAATCCACTATACCATTGGATCACCCATTTAAAGTCCTCCAGTTCCATGGGATGCAAGGATTGAGGTTTCTTTCGATTTGAGAACCTCTATTGTTGAATTCCTCCAGAATTGTAATCCCCCAATAGATCGGGACTACCGCGAGAAAATTCGACGTCACATGCTGCAGTTTACCCTACAGAGTGGTACCAGTCTTGAGTAGATCCCATACAAGTGTGGGTTTGAAGGGATTCTAATTCAATACATTCAAGTATCTGAGATTCCTCAAGTCATGTGGGAGGTTTATGCTGCTTCCTGCGGGGCTCATCAAATCGGGTCGAAACTATCTCACCTAAACCAGAGACTCTTGTATTTTTGGCACACTATGATCTGTGACTGCATTGTGTTTTCCAAGAGGTGACATGCATGCCAAATTCATACCAAATTTATGCATCATCCACTAGATCCTCCCCACACTACCATGTAATCTATGCCCTTTATGGTTTCCAGAAGTGTTGTCGTGGGACCATATCCACTAGAGACGGCTCGCCAGTGCCAGTTCATCTTAACCGCTACGGGTTTCATTACCATGTGGGTAGAAGCAGGTCTACTAATGGATGACAAGGAATGTTATATCGTTGACTTTATTAGCTCTAATGTCATTTATAGGTTTGGAGTTTTCCACATCATCCACATAGATAACAACACAATCTTCTATGCGGGAGAGTTGAAGAAATAGTATTCCAAGTAAAATATTCCTTCAAACTATACCTCTTGCTACCACATCTTAGAAAATGGGAAGATCATAGAATTCAATAAAACCATCTCTAACATTCTACAACAAATGGTTGGTCTGATCAAGAAGCATTAGGCAGAAAAGCTCCCCAATGCCCTCTGGGATTATCAGATGACGACTCGTAATTCCACAAAAGTGACCCTATACTCCCTAGTGTACAGAATCAAGGCCGTCCTACCCATTGAGATTCAGCTGCATTAATTATGAATAACTTTATATGATCAGAAGGAACTAGATAATGTAGATTAAATCCATCTAAGAATATTTGAAGCACTTGACTTGAACATGCTTCATGACCTGCAAAATCAAGAAAGGCATCAGAAAAAGATATCTTGAGCTTTTAACAATAAGGTTCATCTCCTCTCCTTATTTAAAGGTTACTTGGTGTTAAACTTGAGAATGCCAATGTTAACGGGAAAAAATCACCAAAGATGGAGCCATACTGGGGAGGGACTTACATTATTCACAAGGATTATCTCAATGGCGCATACTCTCGGGTTACTAGTGATGGTGAACATTAAACTCCTCCCATCAATTCCAAGTTCCTCAAGCAATAATTTTCTTGAGAAAACTATATGGTCATACATGAAGTTAAACTGTAAACGGTCCTACACGACCTTAAACTTCCATGTCCTACATGACCTTAAACTGGTGTGTCCCACATGAAATTAAACTGTATGTTATCCCAAATGACATTAAACGATATATGGTCCCACATGACCATAAATGGTTTTGTCAATACCATGAGGCGTTGGAATGTATGGTTCATCAGAACTGAAGGACATAAAACAATTCAGCACCTATCATGCATGACGTTAAACTATGAGTGGTAGAAATACCATACTGGTCCTACATGACATTAAACTGTCGAGTCCTACATGACCTTAAACTATTAAGTCCCACATGAAAATAGAAAATATGTCATTGTGAAAGAGGTTAAAATTCCAGACATACGTATGGATTGATTCCCATACTCATGGGATATATAGGAACGCTCGAACGCTTCATCTTGAGTCCAGCCCCTAGTTCCCTCTTTGACTATCACCCTTAGGAATAGTTCACTTATAGAATCCTTCTTGGTGTTGTATAGGCTTTTACGGCCCCATCATGTTAGGATTACGATGATCACACCATGTTTTCCCATAATCATTCCTCTATTCTCCCATGTCCTCACTACATGATACTATACCGCATGGCCTTCATGAACTATGTATGACTTGATTCCCATAATTAGGGGATATCTAGGAATGCCCAGACATTTTGTCTGTTGGCCCAACCCAAACATAAAAATCACCCCTAAGGTCAAAAAACCTGGTGTGGTGCCTGTTTTTTAACTCCTTTACATCGGATGCATCATGATCACACCATATATCCCATTCCATGGATATCTCTACCTCTTTCACCATCATGCTTGACGTAAAATTTCATGGAACATTTATGCTACACATACTACATAATTTCAGTGTCTATCATGTGTCACATCATAATGATCCACCAAACTGTATGGATACATAGCCTAAGGGCTCTCCCATCATTTTGGGCCAAGGCCCTTGAGGACCTCGAATGACAAGTTAATATAAGTCCCACATTGTGAATATGGTTAGTGGTCGATGCTTGTTTGTTGTTCCCATTTCAAGTCACATGATATGGATATTGTCTTTTGAGCCAAGTCACCAGCTATCCTTTTTTCGTTTTCCCCAAACCCATATTTCCCAAATATTGGGTGTAGTGATTCATTCTACCCTGCTTCCTCTTCAAGCATTAGTCTACCTCAAGCAAGAGTGTGAGTCCATCTTTCAAAACCTTAAATTATTTGGAAAGCCTAGTCCAAATCCTTTTTCCCACATCGATCATTTCTCAAATGGACTCAAAATATGTGGTATGACAATATACGCCTGAGGGGTCATATGGCTATAGTTGGTTGGGACTCCCACCCTTAGGTCTCCCGACCCTTTTACCCCCTATACCAAGTTATCATCTAGTATTTTGTGGTGTGGTATGGACTCATGTCATCATTCACATTGGGGTATTTCACACATATCCAATTGATACATCCATCCTTCATCCATCATCCTCACCACAAGATGTTAAACTAAGAACTGGTTGGGACACCATGTTTCATGTAACTAAACCTTTTCGGCCCCTTTTACCATGTGTTCATTTGGGATTGTATAATGTGGTATGGGATTATTCCTTCATTTACCTTAGGCTACTCGTCATTCCATACACATCCCTCATTGGGGTACTTTCACCTTTTTGTGTCCAAGCTGCTTAACGTTAAACTGCACAACATCCTTCCACAGAACTACATGTGGCTTGATTCCTATCCTTGGGAGATATTTGGACCACCCGAATGACTAGTGTTCAGGTCTAGAACCATCTTTTAGAAACCTCATTATCATTCTGGAATCATGAAATATGTTCTTCTAGGGGAAGGGTATGCGGTGTGGTAAGTGCTTATGTCCCTATTCACATCGAGTTTGTAAAAAGAACACCACATACATCTCCCTCCATAGCACCCATCATTTCCTTTCCCAACACTCGACTTTTCAAGTCGGCTACTCATAGGTTGTGTCCCTCAACCCTCTTTGGTGGTTCACCAATATTCCAAGGATTACTTTGGTTTAGAACATGTTGTGTCAGATTATACCTGGAAATGCATTCACCCAATTTTTAGGCTTCATGTTCATCTTCATTTGGGCTTTCAATATCATTTACATCTGAAAGGACCCCCAAATTCCATGGATGATCGACCCAAGGGCTCTCTTACCATTATAGACAACATCCTCGAGGGTTTTGAACAAAAATTTATACCATCCCCGCATTGCGGATATGGTTAGTAGTTGACACTAATTTTTTGTTCCCATTCCAGGTCACACGATATAGATACTATGTTCCAAAAACAGTCAACTGTTATCCTCTATCTTCACACCAAACCCATCATGCCTTAAATGCCAGTTGCAAGATTCATACCATTTTCAACCCCATCATGTCTGAGTGTAACTTCAACACTCTTGGACCTATCCCCCGGTGAAAATTTTCACGTTATGAGGACAAGGATGTGGTAAGGCATAATTTGGGGATCTACACCTACTTCCCCATTATGTGCATCCCACGTGATGCAAATACCACTTCTGCCCTTGTTTCCCACACCGAGTTTGACTCGTGTCTGCTTAGGGATCAAATAGTGGTTTTCTGTCTCGTGGAAGTGTTTCTCTTCCCCATGGACGAGCACTGTGACCTTAAAATAAGATGTCCTTACACATCCTCTCTTTAGAACTATGTCTAGCTTGATTTCAATCCTAATGGGATATGTATGAATGGCCAGACATCTCCTCTTTGGGTCCAACTCTACTTCCACTAATTATTTCTTCTTTTTAGACTTTTAGGCCTCGACTCTTATAAGAATGTGTGGTGTGGCGTGTGTGGTATTGTGCCCTCATTCACATTAGGTTTTCAATAGTTTCTCCACATACTCCCATTATAGAAGCTTGTCCCTTTTTCCTCGTATCCTACATGATATTAAACTATTTGTCATTCCACTTGATGCTAAACTGTATATAGTTGTACAAGACCTTAAACTATTACGTCCCGTATGATGTTAAAATGAACACTCAATACTATGTATGTCTTGATTACCATCTTCATGGGATATGTAGAAACACCTAAATGTCTCATCCACATGTCCATCTCCATATTTTTTGACATCTGCTGGCCCCTTGGCCTGAGGTTTCTACTTCAGAATCGCACATGGTGTGATGTGGACCTCGTCCTCATTCTTGTCGGGTATTCCTTAGCACGTCATGCAAATTCCCCTTATGGTATCACATGAAATTGAACTATTGTGTCTTTATTTCATGACATTAAAATGAATTGTTGGTCCTACCACATGACCATAAACTATGATATTATCATCCAGGCTGCACGACGAAAAACGTCACTACATTGTGGTGTCCTCTCTCACGGGGACATCATGTTGGGTATTGGTTATCTACCATACCATTTTTAAATGACTAAATATGGATTGATTCTAGAATAGATACTAGGATTATCTATCATAGGTTTATTGCTTCACAAAAAACACACATCTATCATAACAGACAAACATGATCTATCAAAGAACGCTTCTTTTAGTGCGAGGGCCAGACCCGCACGACCTATCCATGGCACCAGTACCTTGACATGTTGATTCTAGAAATATGTATGGATTTATTTCCATTATCATTGTAACACCCGAGACTTTTATGTTATATAAATCATCAAAGGGATCTTTTTCTACACAACACTTGCTTGGCTTTCTTTACACGCAATCACGACCTTCCTCGATAGCTTGCGTCGTACGCAATACCGAGTTTCACTAAACAACAATATGCTATTAAAACTAGCCGTTATGAATAGTAATAACCACTTTTTGAAATTTTATAAATTTTATTTTTCAAAATGGACTTCATTTTTGGACTCAGAATATCGAAATTAGCCTAGGGTGAAATTTTGGTATTTTTATGAAAACCTTCAATTTTTGATGAATAGTGAAACCACTAAGTGGTAGGTTAAAAACTGAATTTTGCATAAAACTTAATTTTACCGCTTCTGTGAATGGAATTTCGAAAATCCGACAGACATGGTTGATATCAGTAAGTAAAATGTGGTTCAATGAGATAAAAATAATGTTTTGGTGAATAGTAACTTTTTACTTTTTTTTACCGCGGTTAATAGTAAATAGGGTAACTAAGGGTAAATATGATATTAATATTACCCTAACACATGTCCTAATTCTATTGAACAAGTTTAATTCGACCAAAAACAAACTTAGGAATAAAATATGACCATTTAGGCCCACTTGGATTAGATTAGGACATTTATTATTAATTTATTTAATGAAGGGTTAAAATATTTAAAATCAAAGTTTAATAAGTAAATCATTTTTAATATGGGGTTATACATAAGATAAATTCAATTGTAAATATTCATTAGAAATATAAAAAGATTTCCTACATGATGATATTTTATTTGTAATTTTTAGACATCAAATAATTTAATTTATTTATGACACAAAGATGATGCAGTAATTATCTTATTAATGAAATATTGACAAAATTGATAATATAAATACCAAAATAAATGTAATTTAAGACTTTTTATGAATTCCACTAATTTTCTAGGTTACTATGATATATTAATGTTGATTTAATCAACTTGTTTCGAACATATAATTCTGTTATGACTTTCACAAAAAATCATATATCAAATAGTGTCAAAATTGACACAAAATAGTTTTTAAATAAAATATTATATTATTAATTGTTATTTTATTCCAAAAAATATAAGGTTCGGCAAAATGACTTAGATAAGGATATATATATTAATAATAAACAATTTGGGGTTCGTTTGGCATGTTATAGTAAGTGTATTAACCATATAGTGAAAGATAACAAAAAAGACACGGTAAAAGTTAAATTAATTAACTTAGAGTTAAATCTAATTGATAAGGTTAAAATAATACCCTAAACTTGTCCAAATCCTATTGGTTGATAGTATTTCTACCCATCCCCACTTTATCTTCGAAATAAGACCCTTTGGAACCATTATAAACCGATTTTTACTTTAATATAAAATAATATTTTGAGATATTCCTAAGGTGCCCCTCTCCTCCCTTATAAAAGGGCACCTCCTCCCCCTCCTCCTCACACCAATTTGAGCACTCAAGCTCGGCCAACCCCTGCCATTTTCTCCTCTCCACTTCCCTAGAATAATCCTAGAGGTCCTGGTCTTCTCCAAAGACCAATCTTAGTTCCTTAAGTGGAGGATTCAAAGAGGCGTTCCAAAGAAGAGGTAATATCCATTACCGATCATTTCAATTTCTTTCTTCTTCAACTTCTTCTTCTTTAGTTGTTTTATGATAAAGTAATAACATAAGTATTACTTACATACTGATATGTTATTATAAATATGAAACAAACCTAATTCACCTTCTATCCATCCTACGGAAAAATGAAATCACCGCCCGTGCGTACGTACGGAATACCGTCTCCACGCCGTGGTGTAATCTATTTTTCCACCATCACCTTACAAGGATGATTATAATGGTGTAATAAGTAACTATATATGATTATTATGAAGTAATATTGATACTGAAATAATATATATATATATATATACTCCAATACAATTCGACGCTCATAGGAACGATATCATCACTCGTGCGTACGTACAGAATGCCGTCTCCACGATGTGATGCGACTCGTTCTACATGATCTTCATTTCATAATGATTATATAAATGAATTGAATGAATGAATATGGTATATACTACACTAATACCATTCTTTAAATGAATTATCTATAGCCTAAAGATAAGAATAAGAATTTATTCGACAAAACACGCATAAGAACAAAAAGTTATAAAGACCCGAGTAACAAGTAACAATGAAATATTACTAACAAGAAGCTAATAATATGACCATATATGATATCATATAAATATGTATGATTCTGGAATAAGTCAATAAAATTATTTAAACCATTATACAGGAGCTTCGGACACGAACAAAGCAAATCGGACCTAAGGTAAGGGAAATATCACAATCTCACTTTTATCCGAGATTGTATTTACTTTGGTAATTACTGGGGTGTATTTTATCATCCACATCCATGTTACCTCAATATGTAATATTATTTCCATCCTTCTACAATAGTTTATATCCAATTTTACCCTTCGGTAAGTTTTTTTTTGTAAAAGATATGAAAGGAATCTTTTGTCGTTTTTCATACGAGGTACTTTTTGACTTTCCGACAAAAGTATGAAGAATGTTTTTTTTAACTTATACGTCATGAATGGATTTTTAAAACATTGTTTCAAAAAAGCTTCCTTTACAAGTTTTCAAGTTTATTTTTAATCAACTTCTTTTATTTTTAAGTTGTATGACATGTTATGAAAGGAAAAATGTTTTTTAAGAAGAAAGGATATTTTCCTCAAGAATGGAGTTCAAGTGTTTTATCAAAATGATTTTCCATCTAAGATAATAAAGGGTTCTATTTTTATCCCTATTATTAAATTGATTTTTTCATGTTGTGATGGAATTATTTTTATGAATTCCTTTATCTTATATGAATTGATTTATGATGTCATGATGTTTCAAGAATCCCATTTTTGTTACATGTGTTATGCGATGATGTATGTTTTATGATTATGTGGCACACATAAGAAAGGATTCATTATAAGATGGGTGGGACCTATATCTCCCTCCAATGCAATGGGTAAAGATTTATATCTCATGAGATAGACATGGCTGGAACGGAAGGTTATTTCGGTTCAGTGAAACAGGACTGAAACGAGGAGTGAACTCGGTTCAGAAAGGGACTTTGTCCACTAAGATAGTCTTGGTAATGAGTCATGACAAACACGAAATGATTTTCCATGATTATGTGTGCATGCAAGAAAGTTTCAAGTTTTATGTTATGATTATGGGGATCTCATTTTCACTTCTATGATTTATTCCATGTTAAGATATTATGATCTCTTTTGCAGGTTTTGATTTTCATAAAGATATGATATGATTTTTATTTCCTTTATTTGCCCTTGCTGAGCATTTGAGCTCACCCTTTTATGTTTTCTTTTCCCCAGGTCAGGAAGATGGATATTAAGTAGAATATGATAAAAGGGACCCTAGATATGATGAAATAAATGGGAGACACTGTAGAAGATTTATGAACCAGTTGTTTATGTTTCCCAGTTTCTAAAGACACTATACCTATACGGTCCTTTGTGGTTTTGTCATATGTTGTAATAAGTGTGCTTCAATTTCGAAGTATTAACAATGTATGTAAAGTATGGGTCGTTATAGTTGGTATCAGAGGAAAGGTATAGTCAACCTTTGGAAACTAGGATGTGAAAGCCTTAGTAAGAACCCTAAGGATAAGTCTAAGAATAGAACACAATATTAGTGTTTTAGAAATGGCCTTGAATAACTTAGGATAAGACCTTAAGCATGAAAATTTTATTCTTGAATTATGTGGTTTCCTATTATAATTAGTGTTTCTCACACTATTCTTCTTGGTTTTAGTCAATGGCTGGAACCCGAAGGAACCGTGTTAATGCGGAATGCGATGGGCAATGCAATGATTGTCCCCCTGAGCAACCAAACGATATGGGAGCTGGAATGCAAAATCTTGTAGCCATGCTCACACAACTTTCTCAAGCTATGAATCATGCAGGATTTCCAAACGAGAAAAGGAGGGAGCAACATTCTGTTGAATCCTTCATGAGGCAGCGTCCACCTTCTTTCAGCGGGTCTACTGATCCATTAGTTGCTGAAAAATGGATTAGTACTACTGAAAAGATATTTTCAGTTCTTCAATGTTCTGAACATGATAAAGTCATCCTAGCAGTGTATCGTTTGGAAGGAGATGCTGATCAATGGTGGAATCTTGTTAAGAATACGAGGCAAAGGGATGAAATTGAGTCTATGGAATGGGACGAGTTCAAGAACTTATTTTTCAATAAGTACTTCCCTCGTATTCTCCGAACAAAGATGGAGAAAGAGTTTCTTGAACTGAAGCAAAGGGATGATGAATCTGTTGGTACCTATGAAGAAAATTTTACAAGACTTGCAAGGTACGCTTCTGGTATTATTATCCAACCTGAGAGTAAGATCGATCGATTCTTTAGTGGCTTAAAACCAAGTCTTCGAAGGGCGTTAGCCATAAGGGACTTCAATAGCTACGAGGAAATCGTTCGATGTGCTCTCAAATTCGAGATGGAGATTGGAGTAACCCATCAGTCGCATGGGTTTGATAAGAAGAGGAAGATGGAATTCAAAGGAAACTCTAAAGAGCACACTGAAAAGAAGATGAACTTTTCCTTATGCTCAATGTGTGGAAAGAAACATGGAGGGAGTTGTCTTAAAGGGACAAGTAAATGTTTTAAATGTGGAAAAGAAGGTCATCAGGCATTTGAATGCCGTGATAATGGGAAGAAGATGTCTAATGACGCAAACAAAGGAAGGGATACACAGAATGAACCTACTACACTTCAATGTTTTAAGTGAAAGGAGATGGGGAATTATGCCAATCAATGCCCAAATCCAAGGGTTGATGATGATGGTCGACGTCAACAAACTCTTAAGGCTAAAGACAAAGGAATGTCACATGCAATTTCTATCAGCGATGTGGAGTACGATAACGATGTGGTGAAAGGTACACTTACCATCCACTCTAAGGTAGAAAATATTTTATTTGATTCTGGATCCACCCACTCTTTTATTTCTGAATACTTTTCTAAGGGTATCACCGTATTACCTCAACAATTAGATGTTGAGTTAGCTGTGACAACACCTAATGGCACATCAATCGCATCAAAAGTTTATAATTCTTCTCTGATCGAAGTTTGTGGGAAAGTGCTTCCTGCAAATCTTGCGATCCTTCCTTTAGTGGAATTTGATGTGATTCTTGGCATGGATTGGCTTTCTTTACATGGAGCTCATATCGATTACCAAAGAAGGGAAGTCACATTTCATATTCCAGATCAATCTACGATCGTCTATCAATGCAAGGATGAACATAACCTTCCAGTGGAAATTTCTTCCATCTTATGGGTATTGATTCCACTAAATGAAGGTTATTTATCTCAAATGGTTGGTGAGAAACTCACGATTAAGAATATGCCCATTGTACGGGAGTTTGATGATGTCTTTCCGGAGGAATTGCCGGGTCTTCCACCAAATCCTGAAGTTGAGTTTTCAATAGAACTCGTACCGGGTGCTTTGCCTATTTCGAAGACACCTTATAGAATGGCCCCAATTGAGTTGCAGGAATTGAAGAAGCAACTCCAAGAGAATCTTGATAAGGGATTCATACGCCCTAATCGTCACCTTGGGGAGCACCTGTTCTATTTGTTAAGAAGAAAGATGGATCAATGAGACTTTGCATTGATTATCGAGAACTTAACAAGATCACTATCAAGAACAAATATCCCCTCCCACACATTGATGACTTATTTGACCAACTACGCGGAGCTCAATACTTTTCCAAGATTGATCTTCGTTCAGGGTATCATCAATTAAGGGTCAAAAGGGAGGATATACCAAAGACGGCTTTCCGTACAAGGTATGGACACTATGAATTTATAGTGATGCCATTTGGTCTTACTAATGCCCCTGCTATCTTCATGGATCTAATGAATAGAGTCTTTAGAGACTATCTTGATCAATTTGTGGTAGTATTTATAGAAGTTATTCTTGTCTATTCAAAGAGCAAGGAAGAGCATGAAGATCACTTGAGAATTATATTGAAGACCCTGAGAAAGGAGAAGCTTTATGCCAAATTTACCAAGTGTGAATTTTGGCTTCAAAAAGTTGCATTTTTGGGTCATATAATCTCAAAAGAGGGGATATCTGTGGATCCAGCAAAAACAGAGGTTATCGAAAGATGGTCAAGACCAACAACAGTAACTGAGATCCGAAGTTTTCTTGGTTTGGCTGGATATTATCGACGTTTTGTAAAAGATTTTTCACGATTATCTATTCCAATCACCAAGTTGACTCGGAAGGGAGTTAAGTTTGTCTGGACAGAGGAATGTGAAGAGAATTTCAAGGAGTTGAAAAGAAGTTATCCAGTGCACCTGTGCTCACACTACCCTGTAGTGGAGAAAGGTTTGTGATCTAAAGTGATGCATCCAAGAAGGGATTGGGGTGTGTTCTTATGAAAAATGATATGGTGATAGCTTATGCCTCACGACAGTTGAAAATCCATGAGCAAAATTACCCAACACATGATTTGGAGTTGGCTGCGGTAATCTTTGCATTAAAGATTTGGAGGCATTACCTTTATGGTGAAAGGTGTGATATTTATACTGATCATAAAAGTTTAAAGTATATTTTCACACAAAAGGAGTTGAATATGCGTCAAAGAAGATGGTTGGAGCTGATTAAGGATTATGACTGCTCAATCCATTACCACCCTGGGAAAGCAAACAAGGTGGCAGATGCATTAAGTCGACAAGACCATGCTAGTTTATCCATGATGAGGATCACAAAATATCCAATATTTATGGATTTACAAAGGATGGATCTTGGAATTATAATGGAAGGGGAAAAATCTTATCTTTCTCAAATGAATGTTCAACCATCTATACATGTGTAGATTAAAGAGGCACAGAAAGAAGATGTAGAGTTACAAAAGAAGGTGAGAAATGTTCCTGAATTCAACCTTGATTTTGATGGGATAATAAAGTTCAGGAATCGGGTTTGCGTTCCTCCCATCCCCGAATTAAAGAATGAGCTGCTGGATGAGGCTCATAGTTCATCATTATCTATTCATCCTGGAAGCACGAAGATGTATAGGGACCTGAAAGAGTACTTCTGGTGGGATGGCATGAAAAGAGATGTTGCTGAATATGTCTCTCGATGATTGGTTTGTCAACAAGTTAAAGCTGAGAGACCGAAGTCTAAGGGGATGTTACAACCATTACCCATACCCGAATGGAAATGGGAAAACATCACTATGGACTTCGTCACAGGACTTCCTAAAACATCCAAAGGCAATAATGCTATCTGGGTCATAGTTGATCGTCTTACAAAGTCTGCACACTTCATTGCTATTAGAGAGGATTTCTCTCTAGATCAGCTTGCCAAGATATATGTAAAGGAAGTGGTAAGATTGCATGGAGTACCACTTTCTATTATATCTGATCGAGATCCGAGATTTACCTCGAAGTTCTGGCGAAGTCTTCAGCATACTCTGGATACAGAGTTGAGTTTCAGCACTTCTTATCATCCCCAGACAGACGGTCAGTCTGAGAGAACAATTCAAACCCTAGAAGATATGTTGAGAGCTTGCTCTATGGATTTCAAAGGAGGTTGGGATCAACACCTACCTTTGGTGGAATTTTCTTATAATAATAGCTTTCACTCCAGTATTCAGATGGATCCTTATGAAGCTCTCTATGGAAAGAAATGCAGGACTCCAACTTGCTGGGATGAAGTTGGGGAAAGAAAGCTATTAGGACCTGATCTCGTTGATGAAATGGCAGAAAAGGTCAGATCTATTCAACAACACATAAGAGCAGCTCAGAGTCGACAGAAAAGTTATGCCGACAACCGAAGAAAAGACCTAGAGTTTGAAGTGGGAGATAAAGTGTTCTTACGAATATCTCCCTGGAAGAGGGTTATGAGATTTGGAAAGAAGGGGAAGTTGAGCCCTAGATATATCGGTCCTTTTGAAATACTGGATCGTGTTGGGAAGGTAGCTTACCGATTGGCGCTTCCAGCGAATCTCTCTCAAGTTCACGATGTGTTCCATGTATCTCTCCTGAGAAAGTACATACCAGATCCTTCACATTTACTCAGCTCAGAAGTTGTACCGCTGGAGCAAGATCTTTCTTATGAAGAACAACCGATAGAGATTATGGATCGTAGCGAAAAAGTCCTACGAAACAAGACCACTCGCTTGGTGAAAGTTTTATGGAGAAACCACCAACTTGAAGAAGCTACATGGGAGCTTGAGGATATGATGAGGGAGAAGTATCCTCATCTGTTTGTTGCAAAGTGACGAATTTCGAGGGCGAAATTCTTTTTAAGGGGGGTAGAATGTAACCCCTGAGACTTTTATGTTATATAAATCATCAAAGGGATCTTTTTCTACACAACACTTTCTTGGCTTGCTTTACACGCAATCACGACCTTCCTCGATAGCTTGCGTCGTACCCAATACCGAGTTTCACTAAACAACAATATGCTATTAAAACTAGCCGTTATGAATAGTAATAACCAATTTTTGAAATTTTATAAATTTTATTTTTCAAAATGGACTTCATTTTTGGACTCAGAATATCGAAATTAGCCTAGGGTGAAATTTTGGTATTTTTCTGAAAACTTTCAATTTTTGTTGAATAGTGAAACCACTAAGTGGTAGGTTAAAAACTGAATTTTGCATAAAACTTAATTTTACCGCTTCTGTGAATGGAATTTCGAAAATCCGACAGACACGGTTGATATCAGTAAGTAAAATGTGGTTCAATGAGATAAAAATAATTTTTTGGTGAATAGTAACTTTTTACTTTTTTTTACCGCGGTTAATAGTAAATAGGGTAACTAAGGGTAAATATGATATTAATATTACCCTAACACATGTACTAATTCTATTGGACAAGTGTAATTCGACCAAAAACAAACTTAGGAATAAAATATGACCATTTAGGCCCACTTGGATTAGATTAGGACATTTATTATTAATTTATTTAAAGAAGGGTTAAAATAGTTAAAATCAAAGTTTAATAAGTAAATAATTTTTAATATGGGGTTATACATAAGATAAATTCAATTGTAAATATTCATTAGAAAGCTAAAAAGCTTTCCTACATGATGATGTTTTATTTGTAATTTTTAGACATCAAATAATTTAATTTAGTTATGACACAAAGATGATGCAGTAATTATCTTATTAATGAAATATTGACAAAATTGATAATATAAATACCCAAATAAATTTAATTTTAGACTTTTTATGAATTCCACTAATTTTAGATGTTACTATGATATATTAATGTTGATTTAATCAACTTGGTTCGAACATATAATTCTGTTATGACTTTCACAAAAATCATATATCAAATAGTGTCAAAATTGACACAAAATAGTTTTTAAATCAAATATTATATTATTAATTGTTATTTTATTCCTAAAAATCTAAGGTTCGGCCACATGACTTAGATAAGGATATATATATTAATAATAAACAATTTGGGGTTCGTTTGGCATGTTATAGTAAGTGTATTAACCATATAGTGAAAGAAAACAAAAAGACACGGTAAAAGTTAAATTAATTAACTTAGAGTTAAATCTAATTGATAAGGTTAAAATAATACCCTAAACTTGCCTAAATCCTATTGGTTCATATTATTTCGACCCATCCCCACTTTAGCTTCGAAATAAGACCCTTTGGAACCATTATAAACCGATTTTGACTTTAATATAAAATAATATTTTGAGATATTCCTAAGGTGCCCCTCTCCTCCCTTATAAAAGGGAACCTCCTCCCCCTCCTCCTCACACCAATTTGAGCACTCAAGATCGGCCAACCCCTGCCATTTTCTCCTCTATACTTCCCTAGAATAATCCTAGAGGTCCTGGTCTTCTCCAAAGACCAATCTTAGTTCCTTAAGTGGAGGATTCAAAGAGGCGTTCCAAAGAAGAGGTAATATCCATTACCGATCATTTCAATTTCTTTCTTCTTCAACTTCTTCTTCTTTAGTTGTTTCATGATAAAGTAATAACATAAGTATTACTTACATACTGATATGTTTTATAAATATGAAACAACCCTATTTCACCTTCTATCCATCCTACGGAAAAATGAAATCACCGCGCGTGCGTACGTACGGAATACCGTCTCCACGCCGTGGTGTAATCTATTTTTCCACCATCACCTTACAAGGATGGTTATAATGGTGTAATAAGTAACTATATATTATTATTATGAAGTAATATTGATACTGAAATAATATATATATATATACTCCAATACAATTCCACGATCATAGGAACGATATCATCACTCGTGCGTACGTACGGAATACCGTCTCCACGATGTGATGCGACTCGTTCTACATGATCTTCATTTCATAATGATTATATAAATGAATTGAATGAATGAATATGGTATATACTACACTAATAACATTCTGTAAATGAATTATCTATAACCTAAAGATAAGAATAAGAATTTATTCGACAAAACATGCATAAGAACAAAAAGTTATAAAGACCCGAGTAACAAGTAACAATGAAATATTACTAACAAGAAGCTAATAATATGACCATATATGATATAATATCAATATGTATGATTCTGGAATAAGTCAATAACATTATTTAAACCATTATACAGGAGCTTCGGACACGAACAAAGCAAATCGGACCTAAGGTAAGGGAAATATCACAATCTCACTTTTATCCGAGATTGTTTTTACTTTGGTAATTACAGAGGTGTATTTTATCATCCACATCCATGTTCCCTCAATATGTAATATTATTTCCATCCTTCTACAATAGTTTATATCCAATTTTACCCTTCGGTAAGTTTTTTTTTGTAAAAGATATGAAAGGAATCTTTTGTCGTTTTTCATACGAGGTACTTTTTGACTTTCCGACAAAAGTCGAAGAATGTTTTTTTTAAACTTATACGGCATGAATGGATTTTTAAAAAATTGTTTCCAAAAAGCTTCCCTTACAAGTTTTGAAGTTTATTTTTAATCAACTTCTTTTATTTTTAAGTTGTATGACATGTTATGAAAGGAAAAATGTTTTTTAAGAAGAAATGATATTTTCCTCAAGAATGGAGTTCAAGTGTTTTATCAAAATGTTTTTCCATCTAAGATAATAAAGGGTTCTTTTTTTATACCTATTATTAAATTGATTTGTTCATGTTGTGATGGAATTATTTTTATGAATTCCTTTATCTTATATGAGTTGATTTATGATGTCATGAAGTTTCAAGAATCCCATTTTTGTTACATGTGTTATGCGATGATGTATGTTTTATGATTATGTGGCACACATAAGAAAGGATTCATTATAAGATGGGTGGGACCTATATCTCCCTCCAATTCATTGGGTAAAGATTTATATCTCATGAGATAGACATGGCTGGAACGGAAGGTTATTTCGATTCAGTGAAACAGGACTGAAACGAGGAGTGAACTCGGTTCAGAAAGGGACTTTGTCCACTAAGATAGTCTTGGCAATGAGTCATGACTAACAAGAAATGATTTTCCATGATTATGTGTGCATGCCACAAAGTTTCAAGTTTTATGTTATGATTATGGGGATCTCATTTTCACTTCTATGATTTATTCCATGTTAAGATATTATGATCTCTTTTGCAGGTTTTGATTTTCATAAAGATATGATATGATTTTTATTTCCTTTATTTGCCCTTGCTGAGCATTTGAGCTCACCCTTTTATGTTTTCTTTTCCCCAGGTCAGGAAGATGGATATTAAGTAGAATATGCTAAAAGGGACCCTAGATATGATGAAATAAATGGGAGACACTGTAGAAGATTTATGAACTAGTTGTTTATGTTTCCCAGTTTCTAAAGACACTATACCTATACGGTCCTTTGTGGTTTTGTCATATGTTGTAATAAGTGTGCTTCAATTTCGAAGTATTAACAATGTATGTAAAGTATGGGTCGTTATAATCATGGGGTAAGTAAGTTTTCCTGGGAACTTTTCCTTGGGCCTAGACTAACTTTCATTTTTAGTCCCTCAACCAAAAAGAATCTCAGGGAGCACATTACGGTGATATATACTCATGTTGTCCTCATTCATGTCGAGTTTAATAATTACATCACCACATGTCTCCCTCCCTAAATTCCATATATGGTATGATCTCTTTGACCATAAAAAAGACCACTCCATTTCCTTGTCTTAATGTGTTAAAATGTAGGAAGTCTTCCAAAATTACATATGTATTGATTCCCTATATCATGGGATATGTAAGAATTCTCAGGCATGTTGTCTTCGAGTCTAGCCCCAGGAATCTTGAATCATGCTCCCCTCTTTTTTGGCCCCTTGACCCAATCTCTTTTGGGAACGTGTGGTGTGGCGAGCACCTCTTGGGTTCACATTCCCATTGGGTTTGTAATCAACCCCACCATGTGACTCCCTTTTCATTTCCCAATCTAGTCTGAGTTCTATGAACCTAACTTATGATCTCCCTATGCAAACTACGTGTCGGGTTTGGTTACTTCTCCATCCTACAGATAGTCTATTTAATTAATTACCCCCTTAATGGGCCATCCTTGGACCTTAAGCTGGATGCGTGTGACCTCAGGACACTTTCCCTTGGAACAGGACTTGACTACCTCTATTTGATGCATATTATTATCGTACCCAGATGCATTGTGACAAAGATCCCGATGTTTAGATGTTTCACATGCACATTCCCTCATTCCAAGCCCAAGCATTGTGAGCCTATTATTTGGATCCTCATCCCCTTCCACGTTTGAATGGATCCAATTTAAAGCCCAGTCTCTTGCCACATTGACTTACTTACCATCTTGGGCCAACGCCCCTGGGGACCTCAAACGACATTTTTTGACAGGTCCCATGTTTTGAACATGGTCAGTGTTCGACCACCATTTGTCTATCCACATTCTAGGAAAATGCGATATGGATTCTGTGTTTTAATCATGGTCAACAGTTATCCTCTATCGTCACATCACCATCATTGTGGTCCCGATCTCGATCATCATGATTCACATATTACCCTCCCTTATGTTCATGTGGAATTCTAGCATACTCATCTTTACCCCTTCTCACATCAAGGTGTGTTAGGTAGTCAGGTAAGTATTATTGAAATGTTATTCACCTAGTGTCCCATTGATCCTAATGTGATTTCCCTTGTACTAGGAATGTACCATCACTACTCCTTGTTCCCCATATCGATCACGACTCACTTGGGTTTATTGGTTTAGATAGGATGTGTACTGTTATAACTGATCTATACATGCCTTTCGTCCAACATGAGATTAAACCGAATTCATAAAACTAAGTGTGGCTTGATTCCCAGTTGCATGGGCTATGTCGAAATGCCCAAACAACCTGTCACAGGACCATCCTGGTTTTTACCTTCATCCCCTTGACCTAAGGATTTTCATGAGGGGGTGTGGTGTGGCATGGACTCTTATGGTCCTCAATCACGTCAGGATATGTACCGCGCCACGAATTTTATTTTTGGGTATCTAGGTCCTTGATGCATTACTAAAAAATGTGGCCCCTACCCTAAACAAGTTCAGGATGCCCCTTGAGAATTATGGGATGTGTCAGCTTCTTCACTAGAGAGGATTCCCCCTACCATCATTGGTCTCTGACCGAACTCTGCCCAGAACTACATTTTGATTGATTATCATTTTCATGGGATACCTAGATATGCCCATGAAATTATCCTTGGTCCCAGCTCGGGGGTCACTAACCCTTCCGGCCCCTCGGCGACTATCACGGTCCAAGAAGTATGACCTCGAAACTTTGTGCACATTCCTCATAACATGATGATAAACTACATGTCCATTGTCCTCATTGGTATGACATAAAAACTAAAAGTCATTATAGTTCATTATTATAGAGGTCCTATTTGGAAATATGTTTGATCCTTGATTAGATCAATGTGTCCACCTAATGTGTTTCCATCATGGTGGCATAATTTAAAGAGTGTTGGACTCCATTCGAACCACCAATCACTCCACCCTATTTTCTTTGCATGCCCTTTATTCAAACCCTAGTTCTCTTTCATGTCTAATAAAACCCCTTAACAGTATGGATGCTCATCCTATGGTTGGCCTACTATCCAAGGCTAACATTTCAAAAGAATACTGGACTAAATTTTGAGTCAGGACCCATGTTTCGAACATGGTCAGGGATCACACCTCATTTCTTATTCACATTTTAGGATAACACAACAAGGATAATGTGTTTCGAACAAGTTCAAAATCTATTATTCATTTTCGCTTATTCCCTATAGTGTTTCGATTCATGGGTGTTGTGATTTAAACTTTCCACTCCCCAATGTTTGGATTAATTCCAATTCCACTGGTGTTACCCCTGCTCATGCACTAGAGGACATTAGAGAAATGATAATTTGGCAATTTCAATGAATTTATTCCCCTATTAGGCCCTCCCATTTCATTTTGGAAGTATGGATGTGTAGTATCTACTCTAGGTATCCAATGTATGGTTGGAATTCTTACATTCAAATGAATTGATAATGTTATAATCCCTTGTTTTCCACATCGGTAAAGGCCTACGTGAGCTTAGTGATGGATTGCTAATTATTTTATGATTGTGGTAGGAATGATTTAAAATAAAAAATAATGACATCCTTCCATGAATACATTTTTTAATTGGAATCAGTAAAGGAGATGTTTATGGGTTCAGACGAAACAGATCCCTTATGGATTTTCATTTTGTATAGATTGCTCCAAAGACGCTACCTTCTGGCTTGTGGCCTCCAGGATTACTTCCCACTATCTGAGATCCCTCTATTCATCTGCAACAACAAATCCTATCTCATTATACCTATCCTTATCTTTAGATATTTCATCTTGTTGTTCAATAATCTGGTGATTCTCATGCACTTCCTGGTCATTTTCATCCTCTAATTGTTCTCTCAACTACTCAATGAGCTCAGAGCGGGTTGCAATGAATGCCTTCCATTCCTTTTCTTGCACTTCAAGGCATCAAAAATATTATTGGGCCATCCGAAATTCCAGTGTATTCTCCAACTATTTTAGGAATTAGGAGATGTAGAAATGTAGGCTATCCTCCTGTATCTTCTCAGCCATGTAATCAAAAATTAATACATGAAGATGATGATCATTTACTCTTTCAGTGAAAAGAAAGCAAAGCTCAGTTTGGATTGATCTCATTCGGTTTTCCCATTAGTTTTGCGTCTAACTAAGGATAGTTTTAATACAATTCCACCCCTAGTGACACTTCAAACGACACTCATCAACTGCTTTAGAATCTGGGTCAGTTATTTCCTACGTGTCTGCAGGCCGATAGTCATCGAAAGTAGCCCAAAGATTAGTGACAGAGTCTCCTTCTAGTAACCCTCTAAAGGGATTGGGCTCTTCAACATATGGGTAACCTTCTTCTCTCATATCAATTTCAGCACTTCCACCCCCGCAGACATCAGCCAATGCCCTGGCATTGAAATATCCATTGTTAACATCCCCTTCTCCACCATGTACTATGCCATCACAGTTTGAAAACTGTGTTCTAAGTGGGTCAGTGCATTCCCCATGGAATCATCTACGGATGGCCTCGATCTAGTATCCTTCCAAGCCTCAAGTACCATGATTACTAAAAAACGGAAAATTCCCTGATCAGTAGAGAATTCTAGTGATGAATACATGTGTTTGAGTCATGAAACTTACAAGAACATAGTGCTTTGACCTCCAATGTTCCAGTCATTGTTGGATAAACCACTACATGGAATCCTTTTTGATTGTTAGATCAATGATGGGTTTCGGCTCCCCACCATGTTCTATCAGTGCACCTTCACTAACCTTGGATTGAGCTTCCTGACCTCCAGCACCATGATGCTCCTGGACAGACCAAGAGTTTAGTTGGTGATTATGAAGAAGGAAAGAGGAAATGTTATGATAAGAGTTACGTCATACATCATGTTGCTCAGCTATGTCCATTTCAGATCCGTAAATCTTACCGCGCTCCCAAAGAATCCCTTGGTGGGCCGCCCATTAGGGCCCTTAACCTCCAAGCTCCACTTCAACTCCCTTTAGTTTCACTCCCTCCTCTCATTCTTTATCGTCCTCTATTGATTCTCTTTCCTATGATTCCTCATTACTGTCATCATATTCAAACGATATTCATTCAAGATCATGATCCTGGCCTAGAATCACTTTCACTAAGAGATTTGGTTCCTCATTCCGACCACACTGGCATACGTACACATCCATGGTTGTTAGATATGTGTGACGATGATGAAAGTTCACTATATCATCAATTCTAATAATGCTAATTTCTGGTACATGGATCCCATCATGTACCTTCTTTTTCCATAGTTCTTTGTTACTCATTGACTACCGCACGGTCAACCATGATGACCACAACATAGGGAATATTGAATCATTAGAGGGTTGAAGCACGTTCCCTAAATGCTTCCCATGATGATCTCTAGTCACTCTGTGATGTGGTTCTGGAGACCCTCTCCCTCCAGGCGATGAGGGAATTGTTGCACCATGCGATGCTATTGCTAATGAGGTCCCAACTTGTACCTATCTAGCTACCTAGCTGGTTTCATGCCTCTTCTACCTAGGGTCATCTTGTAGGAATTCTCTACTCCTGGATTCCCCACTGACGACCTAGATTTTATGAATATGTTTATGTAGGATTCCATCATGGTATTCCACTACCCAATGCTCAACATATTTTATTGAGAGTCCAGAATCGAGTCCGGTGGGGAGAAATGTGATTACATCACTAGAACTGTATTTCATGAACATAAGACACATTTAATGAATAATTCAACAGTGTTCCTCTTCTTAGGCATCTGTATACACCATCTTTGGCATATGTTGGGTGCATCCAAACTAACTGGAGATCCTTGATGGAACATAGGGTTCACAATGAATCATCTCGACGATCCAAGCCATACGCACTTCACCTATGAGGCTTTTAAAATATTCTCATTGCCCCAGCGAGCCTTGCCCGTTATCTTCCATCTAGCCATCCAGGGTGTGGAATAGGATAATGGTAAAATTAGCATGATTCCTAATCCTGATCCTTACCACTTATTCATAGAGTGTTAGTGGAATGGTCCCAGAAATGTTTATCTAGGAAGATGATAGACCCTTACATAGAAGACAAATAACATTTGGAAAAGTCTACCCACCGCAGTGAAACACGATCCAACTTGAAGGATTGGGAAAGGGCCGGATATTCTCCTTTTCCAACCCCTCTTGAAATGTGCCATAGGATGGTGTTTAAGCGGGCCTGCACGGGGACCCCGATGTTGATCCTATGATTCCCTGCTACAATTTCCGCCATCACCAATGTTATCGAGAGCACTCCCATATTGGTATCCCTTACTGGTAGTAGCCATCCATTAAAGAATTTAGTGATAAATCTGAAATATTATCAATTTTTGTTTCGTCTCTAATCCACATGAAATACCCACAATTGGTAATCCGTCGTCTCAACGATTTTCCCTTAGGACCCACTCTTTCTCCTTTGTGTCGCGGTCGGACACCACTTTCCATGCCCCAACATCTTCACATTTGGGACCATCTAAAGGAACATGAAACACCACTTCGAATAAGAAATATCATCCAGAAATCATTGACTCCAAACCTCTCCATGGCTAGGTCCAGTAGGGGCCATGACAGAATAAGGGTCCACAATCTAACCCCACAGATATCCGTTGTCGGAAGGAATTTGTCATATTGGTTCTCATATAAATAAATACCTCTGATGAAGTGTACGTCCCAATGAATAATTCAAACCATTCCACGATATATGTAGAATTTCATATTCAGACCCTTCATGCACACAAGACACTTATGTTACACACCCTTCTCCCGTACGGCCCTGCAGGCTAGTACGAAGTGATTTTAAGATCCATTGGTTGGTGCTTCCTATTTCATTGCATTGCCTCACGATTTTTCGTAGAGGCACACTAACAACTAATGATTTTTCAAATAGAAAAACTAATGTGGTCCCCTCAATGTATCACTCCACAACACCCCTTTCCATGGCATTGCTGATTCCTTCCCTTCCCCAATGGTGGGCGGGTATCAGTTATGTAAGTCCTAGGGGTGCAGAGTGAACCCCCACATCCGAGCTGCAGAACATTAAAATGCCAAGTGACATCGTCCATAGCACATGATATTAAACTATGGCCTCACCCTGTGCCTTCTACATGGGGATCCTCATATTAGATATTCTCTACACCCACTCATACCCATGGAAGTGAGATCATATTCACATGGAATGAGATTCTCTTTACTGGATCGATGCCTGTCCGTGCGCAAGGGAATCCATTTTGTGTAAGACCCTAGAACTCTCGCAAGAGGTATTACCCTTAATCCACTATTATTATTTTGTTCCAAGGACTAGAGGCAGGATAAGGAACGAACACACCTCTCTTCCATACCAAATCCCTATCCAGCTGGGTTGTGCCACTGCCCAGCCCTCCGTCGTCGAGTAAGTCCCAATATCAATCTCCTTGGGCTATGAACCAGGCATAAGCACATGTTTCCTAATTGGGATGTTAACCACAAGTAAGACTCTATTTACTTTTTAGGTGGCTAACCATGTGAAAGACCCACTCCACTCCCTTGAACACACATTTCTCGATGTGATCACTGGGTCATTGTTCTCTCATGTTTCTCACACCGAGAATGTTTCACATGGGCATAGAGTAAGAATCGACCATGACATTCTCTTTGGGCCACTCTAGAGTTTATGTCCCAACACAACATCCAAAGTACATGGGATTTGATCCTTTCCAATTCAAGGTACACAGGAATCCTCCCAAAGGTTCAATCCCAACACCTATTGGTCCCAACACCTTCACATTATTTCACCAACCCTTCCAAAGAATGAGGACATTGATCCTTGCTATGGAAAGGTATGTAGGAAGCCTTATGGATGCTCATTCCCATCACCAATGTCTGTTATTGGTCATTCCCTAAAGCCTATATGTTTCAGTAAGTTCATTCCCAAACCCATAGGTTCCAATTCTTCTAGGTCCCATCCATACGGGTCACCTCATAAGGTGTGCCTTCGCCTATCAAAACTACATAGACTTTGATTATCTACCATGGGGATACATAGAAAGTCTCTTCGAGGATCAATACCAGTACTACTATCACATTCACAATGATTCCTTTTTTTTCACACCACTTCATTCAACTCACCATCATCCATATTGATGTTTACCCAGGCTGTCACATCATTGTGAGATCATGCCAATTCACCTATTTACTGCCCGTAGCAGTAAACGGGTTTCTAACCAATTATTAGCCATAGTATCAATGTTCCATAAATGGTTTTCACCCACCAAATCCACTATCATCAGTGTTCTGAACAGATTCATCTCTACCAGACGTTAAACATGCGGCATACCCTATATTAAACATGGGAGGCTCTGGAAACCCTCAGAGACCAACCTATGGAAAATATTTCCTTGAATTCAACGTGTAATTACATGGTATTTTGTTCCCTCAAGAAGCCATATAATAAGGGGATTAATCCCATAAGTGTCCGTGTTCTAGCGTCCAGACACGCGGGTGATGTCCAACATGACTACTCCCCGGATCGAAGGTTGTTGCCCTGACCAGACCCCTTGGAATGTCCCGATAGAAGTAATGTAATTATCTGACGTCCATGAAGATATGGAACCAGGATGATTTTTTCAAACAATGTCTGAATCTATAAGTGAGACCCGTACTAGTTAACAGGTTTCGAGAAGGAATCCATAGAAGGAGGAATCGACATCCCATTATCCCATTTCGATCATGGGGAAAACATCCCTAAATAGGTGACAGATGCCTCCCACCATTGGAATGTGGGAATACACGGAAACTATCATTGAATCCTTTTCCTTCGAAATACATGGATGTACGTGCCTTGGCGAAATCATCAGAAACAAAATGTAAATAAAACCCAATTTAACAAAAAGTATGTATTTTTATAAAAAAAATTAAAAGTGAATAACTGTGTTTATAAAATAATAGAATAACTATTGTTGTGTTATATTGTTGAAATATTAATTAAATATAGGGTTTATAATACATCCTATGTAATTTATAGAGATGATATAGGAAGAAATACAATTTTACTACTAAAATGAGTGATTTTATAAAAATTCAATTTTACAACCTTTTGATGGAAAATAAATTTTAACTTTGATTTTTTACTCATTTATATGTTCTGCTTCAAATAATAATCTTTCTATTTAGAATTGGGAAAATAAAAGTATCTTTGCTTGAATTTTTTATTTTTTATGATATTATTAATTATTTAATGAATAGTAACAAACCACTTCATTTTAATTCAAGTTTTTTTCATCTAAATTATTTATATAATTAATATATCTTTTTATTGGTTTAAATATTTAATTAGGTTATTTATTTTAAGTTAATCTATTTTAGTTCACTGGATGTAGTTTCTTATTTTAACTGAATAGAACAACTATGTGAACTTTTGAACGTTTAACATACACAACTCATTTTCTCATTCTGATAATGGGATTTATTTTAAATTTATTATATCCACTACTATGAGTAAAATTTTCCAATAGTTACATAAATAGTTTTAATTATTATTATCATGTTTCTCCAATATGATCAAAATATTTATTGATGAACAATAACTTTTGTATTTTATTGAACAAGGATGAATAGTAAATTAAGTAATGAATGGTAAAAATAATATTATAATAATATAAATCTTCCCTATAATTTGTCCTAATGTTATTTCATGTGTTATGTAAGAACAATAAAATACTTGGGTCAAATATTTGGACATTATAATCCACATGGGTGTGATTATGAAATTAATAACATTTTATTTAAAGTAAAAAAATAATTAAAATCATGTCTCTTATTACAAAAACACATTTAATGAGGTGTTATATAAGTAATATATTAGACAAAAAATAATAATTATAATGATAAAAATATTACATACATTAGGGTAATTTATTTTTAAATTTTAGGAAATAAATAATTAAATTTAATTATGACGTAATGATGATGCAATAATAGATTTATTTAAGGAAAAATTAAATCAATGATTTTTATAATAATAATGTAAATAATATTTGAAATATTTTATTCCATACAAGAATATTAGAGGTTGAAATGACATATTATAAGTCCATTAAATGCCTTTATTCGAAATTTCATATCTATTTGGATTACAGTCAAATTCAATGAAATAATTTTTGTCAAAATTGAAATTATTGTTATTTTATAAAAATGATATTTTAATAAATTATTTAAAAATCATAAAATTATTTAGAAATTAAAAATTGACATTATTAAGGTATAACAGTTCATTAATTAACCACTTTTGTGAAATTTACCACATATATGTAAAAATTATAGCCTCTTCAAATTTAAATATTTGTTGCCACAATTATAATTAAAAGAAAATAATTATGGGTATACTGAAAAGATATGGCTTTAAAAAATTCAAAAATTGACTAAAAATTATTATATGAGGTGATTTAATATATCATCCTATGATATTAAAAATAAATGTTTTTGGTTCCATTTGGATAAAAAATAAATATATATTAATTTAATATTTTTTGTGTTTTTAAGGGTCCCCTCTTATCTTCTATAAAAATATACTTACTCTTCTCAAATAATAAAACTTAATGAACCATTTACATATTCCAATATCAACAAAAATATATACTATAATCCCTATACCATTTTTGAGGCCTTAGTGTAGGCATAAAACCCTTCTTAGATGTTTTAATTTGTTCTTCAAACGCGACCAACCAAAGAAGATGTATCATTTTTTTAAGTATTTATATTTTATTTTTTCCTTAAATTCCTTCTTTTATCCTCAAACCATGATTATATCATAAATGAAATATCCACAATATACGTAGATGTTATTATTTTAATATTATCACCTAAAACCATCTCCATTTCTATCAAATGGGTAAGGAATTAGTCGTTCATGCATACTGGTGAACTATCAACCCCACGAACCGATATAATTTGTTTTTCATAAATGCATCTCAAGACTAGTTATAGTAACATTAATAATTGTAATATGTGATATTAATGACATACTAATAATTCTATGAAGATAATATATCAATTACATTCTTACATTTCATGATCATAAAAATGATAACATCATTCATGCGTACGTGTGAACTATCACCTCCATAAAGCAATGTGACTAGTTTTTATTCATTATATCAATAATATGATATATATATATATATATATGTTTTTTTAAATGATTAATATTATATTAATGATTAAATTATCATCAATTATTGGAAAAATAATACTTAAATTCTTTTTATAATGATGAATGAAAAATGGAAAACGTTACTCATACGTACATACGACCTACCATCTCAATGATTGTTACATTGTTAATTTTTCATACCATAAAATAATCAGTTGATTTAAAAATAATAATTGATGTATAAAAGTGATTATAATGTCGTTAATTTTATTATAGAGATAATAGACTTATGTTATCTTGTATTGTTGTTATCAATCCAAGTTCATTTTCTACTCAAGTTCCGAATATCAATTGAATGTCCGATATGAACATAAATAATTATGTAATTCCCAAAACATGATAATATGTAAAATAAAAGTAATAATAAGGTTTAAAAAGGTTCCCCTTAAAGTAAAAATTATCCTATTTTTATTAATAAGTAACACAAATATAATTTGTGATGTGTCTTACTCAAGGTATGGGACTTCATCTCAATCACAATTCATTGTGGTATATTTTGATAATATAGACCAAAATATTTTAAACAGGGTACAATAAACCACATTAGCTACTTAATTCAGTCAAATATTATCAAAAAAAATGTTTTCTTATAGGGAGTTTTAATAAATTAAATGTTACGTTTTGTTTTTATAGTATGTGGCAACAATATCATTTCTGGCCCGGTGACCATTATTTGATATTTGTTTTCCTCTACAAGTTTTAATGTTTTTAATAGAAAAATAAATACCAAATTACCTTTTCATGGATTATTTTAATGAAAATTAGTTTAATAATAGATTAATTATGTCAATATCTTGAAATTATATCTTGTGGTTTCAATGTTCAAATGTTATTTCTCCTTTATGGTTGTTTTATGTGTTTTGTTTATGTTATAGTTCTTGTGAATTATATATGAATACAGGTGGTTCCATGACAAAATGTCGGTGGGTGAACCTTTGATATCTCTCCAATGCTTTGGGATATGATATGGAGTTATACCATAAGATTTATCCTTAGAGATTTTGCGAATATATTATTATGGGTATTCCAAACATAGTTATAAAGGTTACCCCTATGTATATATGAATGCTAAAATATATATATGATATGGATTCCATAAGTAACTTTAATGACTTATGATTTCATTGATTTTTTTCATTAATCTTATGATTTATTGATTTTTTAAAGTGGTTTTTTCTGGGTGAAAAGTATGATTTCATGGGTTTATAAGTATTCATTGAAAAAAAATTTGTTTCTTTATTTTATATTATATTTCTAAGAATTTATTTCTCATAGATTGTTTTTGAAAATTTATCATAGTGTATAAGGATGGGTCTGTGAATAGAAGAAGTCAAGATAAATTTTATGGTGATTTTTATCAAGAGAAAATAAATAATGTTTCATTTTAAGGAGTTTTATTTTGTGAAAAACTAATAGTGAGTATATGTGTCTACATTGTAATAATCTAAGTAACTATATAATAGTTATGGCCAAATTATCTAAATCTATAAACCAGAAAATATCCCCAAATTGAATGAATGAAATTTCTTCTCTTAACTCAATATTATTTAATGTTTAAGGCTGAGGAATTATATGTTTTTTAGTTAAAATTATGTTTTTAATGTAAAAATTTGTCACAAATCCATTTATTGTTGTATTGTGATTATTTTTTTTTCTAAACCATGGAATATTATAATTCATTGGATATATACTATTCTGAAATTCATACTCTGAATTCTCTATTATTGGGATTTAGAATTCCTCAGAATTACGACTCCTAATTGCTCAGAATCCCGACTCCAAATTCCTAAATATTATGAATTTGAATTCCTCAGAATTTCGACTTTCAATTCCTCAAAATTCAGACTCTGAATTCCTCGGATTTAAGACTCTGGATTAATTGGAAATATGACTCCAGATTCTATATAATTCAGATTCCAAATTCTCTGTAAAATAGAATCCAAATGACCATGTCTTATAAACTCTGAATTTTTTAAGTTGGATTCTGAATTCTATGTATCCTTTGGCTCCAATAAATATATTTGGTCAAGCAACATAATTTTTACAAAAACTTGGTATTATTATAAAACTATATCATTCAATCTGTTTCTAACTTACCATTGGTTGAGTGACACCTATATAGTTCCCTCTAAAATTCAAGGAAAAATATGATTGTTGGAGGAGGGAGCCAATAATTGGAGTGGGTAATATAAGTAACAGGTCATTTTAAATAGGTAAACATTGTTCCATTAGTATAGAAATTACATGTTGTTTATGAGATTTCTATAGAGAGAGACTCGCATACCTTGTGCATACTAAACATATTTTTCAGATTGATTCATGCGACTCTGATTATTACTGAGTATAATCATGGGCTTCCGGGGATAAGAAGAGATAGGTTCTGACTACCTTAATGTTTGAGTGAATCTAGTTATAAAAATATAATGTTTCCAACTATCTAAAAGTTTGAGGTCTTACAGGGATAGAAATATAGATTCTAGTATTTATGTCGAGGACTTACCTTAGTGTGGGTAAGACATTAATTCTTGAATGTATTAATCATGGGACCTTTATCCATGGATGATGAATACACTGCTCTTTAGATTAAAATAATTCATACTTTTTACATATTTCAAGTTTAATTCAACTATATTTTGATAAAATAAGAATGTATAACATTCTCAATTTTTTAATCTTTTACATTCTCTGATAAATAACATTCTATACACTTTATGGTATAATATTTATTTAAGTACGATTTTTTTAAGATTCATTTCTAGAACAATATTTCTGGAACCTTGCAAGATTGTCTTATAGAATTGATTGGGGGGGGGGGGTTTAATTTTCCTTGTATATATTTTTTAAATGTAGTTTTCCTTACTGTTAAAAATAAGTGTTTTAAACTTTTAATTCACCCCCTCTTGTAATTGAGAATCTATATTCATATTTCGTTCCTAAAATTGGTATCAATGGAGGTCTCTAAATTAATTATATTCACATATATGTTTTCATGCTCAATTTTTCTTTATACAAAATTTTCATGATTATGTTTTCATGATTAAGTTTTAACTAGATATTTTTAATATTTGTTTAAAAACATTTTATATTTTCATGTTTTGGAGAAAAACAATTTTATTATAGAATGGTAGGAAAAAATATTGGTTCAATTGACATTATAAATTCTACTAGACCACCTATTTTTTATGTTAATGATTATGTTTTCTAGGGAGATCGAATGAATATTTAGGTTATTAATACTAGATTAGACAATTTTTTTTATACTTAATAGAGATTAAAATATTCTTGACATGGATTTCAGAAGCTTCACCAACCATGAAAAGACATAATATCAACTAAATTACAAGGTACACAATGATTTGTTGTGTTCTAGGACCATGAATATTTATGTTCAAATTTATTCTTGTAAAGATGCTAACTGCATCTGGCTGATACTTTTGGCAACTCATTTTGGAACTTCTAAAGGGACATAAACCAGAAGAGCTATTCTTAGAACATAATATCATGGATTATTATTGACTTATGTAGAACATGTTGGGAAAGTGAAACAAATATTTATGAACATTGTCAACAATCAATAATCTATGGGAGAGAAAGGTCTTGATGATGATGCTCTTGTTGACAAGATAATTGACCTCATTATTAATGAGTGGGAATCAAAAAGGACAACTATTGATGAGAATTGGAAGTATCTCAAAATATTCTTTATGAGTTTTTTGGAACTCTTATTCAAAATGAAACTAGAATTAAGGGAGATGTTTTTATGAATAAAAAGAATATTGGAAATGTAATTTTAGACTTTTATACAAAAAAAGTCAAGACTACGGAAAGGGTTACAAGATAGAAGTCTATGGAAATAATTATTCAATCTTAATATAGTAAAAGTGAAAATTTTAAAACGAGTTATCTAATATTTCTCGAAGTATGAAAAATATAGTAGTAATTAAAGACGTTCAATATTGATATAAGTAGAAAGATATAAAGGATAAGAATGATTCAGAAGTCACATGCTATGAATTTAGAAAGTTTGGTCACATCAGTCTAGATTGTCCCATACACAAATGAAGCGATTGAAAAAAATGCATTCTGAGAGAAACATTAAGAAGTATTACAAGGCTAAGGCTAAGAATGACTTGAAAGAAAATGACACTGGAGTTCTAGTGGGGGTGACTCATCCGATGAATCCTCAGATTATAAATCTTCTTGTCAAAATAATATTGGCCTTATAGCTATAATGACTATTAAAAATAGTTGTATTTTGGCTAAGGTACACAATGATAAATCCATTACTAATTTTTCTTTAAATGAAATTCTTTGTAATGAAGAATAATTTGAATCATAAGATGATGAATCTTAATCATCAAAAGATAATACCTTAACTTCATATGAATAATTTTCAATATTTTCTAAACTCCATGAAAATAAAATTTGTATGATAAAAAAAAGATAGAGAAAGAAAATTATGGAATTGCGGTTTTAACTAATGAAGTATCAAATCATTCTAATGTTTTTGAACAATTTTTTTTGATTTTGAATGTTTTTCTGAAAACCTTAAGGTATTGAAATATGAGTAGGATAAAAATTCTAAGGATCATGAAATTGTTATTTCTAAAAAAATATTATAGAGGCCAACTCTAGTTATAAAAAAAAATTTAGGATAATTGTGTTATTATTAAACTAAAGTAAGAAATATTTTTTAAGGAAGTTTTTTTTTTCAAACATTAACTCTGGTATAGAAAATTTTGACAAAATATATTCCCAAATTCATCCATTAAGGAATTAATCTAGATTTGGTTATACATATTCTCAACATGTATTTTAATAACTATTTTGTTCCCCGAATTGATCCAATTTGCACTAAATTACAATGTAATTGACATTGGGAGAAAAATTATTCTTTAAACAGAACCCAATATTTTGGTTTTCATAAAGCATATTTTTCTAAAAAAATGTGGATTCCTAGAATTTTACATTCTTAAATTTTTGGATCCAATAAAATTTGGATTTTGAAACTCTAAAACATTTATTTTTAGGATAAAATAATGTACCAACAAAAATACATAATACATGGATAATGGATGTTTCCTGCATATGGATGGTAATTTTTTTTAAAAAAATATAATCAAGAAAAAAGGGGGAAATGTATGTTTTAGAGATATTGATAAGAGAGAAATTATTGGTAGATGTAACATTGTTATTCTTGGGAAAACATTTATTTCAAATCTCTTATTTGTTAATGGTGTTATGAACATCCTCATTAACATAAGTCAATAATTTGATGAATATTACCTTGGGAGTTTTAGGAATGATAATTGATTTTGACACAATTCCTAGGATGAGTTTATTCTTTCTTCCCATACGTCAAATAATGTATACACACTAGGCTAAGAAGACCGTAGGAGCTAAGATCTACTATGCCTAAGTGCAATGGGAGATCAATCTTGGTTACGGAATAGAAGGTTAGGACGATGTAACTTTAGGAATCTATATGAACTCTCATTGAAAAGACTCATTAATGATCTACTAAATCATAGATTTGTTTCTTCAAAAGTTTCTGATCCTTGTAAATATGGAAATAAACATAAATCTGGTTTTAAATAAATCGATAAACTATCAACATCTGATGCATTACAATTAGTTCTTATTGATCTTTTCTGTCTAACATAAACTAGATGTATAGAAGGAAAATATTATGTATTTATATTATTTGATGATTAAACTAGATTGACGTGGGTTTATTTTGTAGTAAATAAATTTGAAACGTTTTCATGTTTCAAAACATTTAGAGACCATGTTAAAAATTAGAAAAACCTACCTTTGATAACTATTCATTGTGATCATGGAGGATAATTTGAAAAATAATATTTTGACACTTTTTTTATTAATAAATCCATTACTCATAACATCTCAGCACCAGCAACTCCACCAATGAATTGTGATGTTGAAATAAGAAATCGTATTCTTCAAGAGATAACTAGAACCATTTTGAGTGAATATTCAATTGCTAAGTGATTTTGGGTTGAAGCTGTTATTACTGCTTTTTATACTATAAATTGAGTATTAATATGACCATTTCTATATAAATCACCTTATGAATTGTAGAATTGAAGAAATCCTAGTCATTCTTACATCAAAGTATTTGGTTTCAAATTAATTGTCCTCAATACGAATGATAACATACATATATTTTCACCCCAATATAATGAAGGAATTTTCTTATGCTACTCCACATATTCTATATTTTATTGAGTTTTTTTATAAAAACATTTGTAATATTGAAGAAAAATTACATGTTAAATTAGATAAAACTGATCGTTTATTTAAACAAACTCATCCAATATCTTTGCATTTGTTTTGCAAAACTCATTTTCAACTCCTAATATAAGATCCTTTTAAAAACAAAAAACGTTCAAGAAATATTTTTGAATCATTTACCCCCGAAGATTTCCTACCATATGTTGATGAACATGTTTTACAAAACACAAATTAGTTGTTTTATAAGAATCATCCATCTGATAGTATCACTGGTGATGTTAATCAACTTATGAGGATAGCATGTTCTTTAAGAAATGAGGTAGAACATATAACATTACATTGCCATTTAGAACCACCAAGCACAGATGAAGAATTAAGTGATGATAATTTGATTAAAGACATGAAATATGAGCTAAATGAATTTGAAAATAATTATGTCTGGACCATGGTTGAAAGATATAAGGAAACATCTATAATTAGAGTAAAATGGTTCTTTGGAAATAAATATGAAGAAAATGGGATCATAGTATGAAATAAATCCATATTAGATGGTAAAGGATATAATCAACAAGGAGGAATAGACTATGATGAAACTTATTCTCCAGTAGCTATACATGAATCTATTCAAATTCCACTTTTATTTGCAGCATTCTTTAATTTCAAAATTTTTCAAATGGATGTAAAATGTGATTTACTTCATGGATTTGTTCAACAGGATATTTATTTTAAAAAACCACCCAGTTTTGAAGGCAAAAAACATCCTTAAAATGTTTTCAGACATACCGTATATTTATATGGACTTAAAAAATCCCAGGAAACCTAGTATGACAGAATTACATGATTTTTGATAAAAATAAATTATGTTAAGGGAATAGATGATCATTCTCTTTTTTATAAAAAATATAAGAAAAATTTATTTTCTATCCATATATATGTTAATAAATTATAGTTGGTTCAAATCAGCAATCCTTAACCAATTATTTTGCAAATTTAAATGAATCTATGTTTGAAACGAGTAAGATGAGGGAGTTAACTTTTGCCTAGGTTTTCAAATATATCAAAACCCATAATGAGAATATATATGTCAACATAAGTATATTAAAGATATTTTTAAAAAGTATGGATTTGACAAAACTAAATGTATAATCAATCCAATTGTTACCTCAAATGGTCATGATGTATATGAAGTTAGGGAACCATTGGATTAAACATCATTTAGAGATACGATAGGAAGTTTAATATACTTGACAGTTAGTCATCTAGACATAATGTTTTTAGTAATCTTATTTACTAGATATCAGTCAAATCCAAAGGAATCCCATTTAATAGTTGTAAAATATTTTTTCACTATGTAATGGGAACCAAGAATTTAGGAATTTTTTATACTATTGGGAACTTATTTTTTTAAATGCCTTTCAGATTATTATTTTCATGGATGTATAATGGATAGGAAAAACACATCTGGAACATTTCATTTCTTAGGATATTCATTAGTTTCTTAGTCACAAAATAAACTACATTTAGTAGCACATTCCATTACTCAATCTGAATATGTAGTAGCAAGAAGTTGTTAGGCTGAAGTGTTCTGGATGCAACACACACTCACAGACATTGGCATGGGTTTTACCAAAACACAAATATTTTTTTATAATACTATTTTCATTTCCTTATGATGAAATCTTTCACATAACTCCCATGTAAAACACAGTGATATTATCCATCACATTCTCAAATATCAAACTCTTAATGAAGGTACCATTCTTCAATTTATTGAAATGCAAGATCAACTTGTTGATAATTTTAAGAAATAATTATCCTCTGATAGATTTGAATACATTAAAAAATTTAATGAGTGATCATTATAAGGTAATATTCTATATTTTTTTTTTGAAACCTATCACCTAAAATTAAGAAACTAATTTTCATAGGGGGTACATTTTCTTTGGTAATCAAAACATTTTGTAATCAAAATTTTTCGTAATCAAATTTATATTAGTCTAATGTTTTCTGAATAAGTAAACATTTCCGAAATCAAATGATCTTATAGTATAATTTTCATTAGTATTGATAATTTTCCTAGAAATCTTAAATGTTTGTTTCCTTACTAAAATTTTTATAATTTAAATTTGTTTACTTGTTGGTATTTTCATCATATTTTACGATTTCTTTGGATTCACTGTTTATAAATCCGATGTTTTATCTTAAAAACCTAAAAATATCCAAACCTTCCAAAATCATTCCTTGGATTTCATCACAAGCATCAGATCAGATCATTATTGTATCTACTGTTGGATCAATTCAGGAATATGAAATGTCTCTTCAATGCATATATAAAGGTCCCATATTCTTCATCCCACATCAATTTTCAATCATTTTCGTAATGAAGATCTACATCTCTACATAGGGTTCATTCTGCTTTTCTGATTTTCTTTACACTAGATGACATGGAAGCGTCTCCTCAAAAGAATATTTATTTAGTCACGAAAATTTCATAATGAAAGAATTATAGATAGAGGTTAGTAGATCCGTTGTTCTTTTCCATGTATGATTCTCTCATAATGAAAAATATCAATCTAAATGGATGGGAAATATTGTGCCTAGACAAACCAAAAGGATAAGATCTGGTATTTTTTTATTTTCTTGAATAATTTTATGAGTTGATAAGTATTTTTAATAAAGGTGGAAGAGATAAATTCTCGTTCTAAAGTTATGGGAAAACATATTATCTTTATTTCAATAAGTCTTCAAGTTTTATTGGAATACCGTATGAATGTGAAGCCATTTCCTAAACCCATAAAGTACCATATGAATCAGGATGTTTTGATAAGGGTAAACATTAGAATGTATTGGAATCAATGGATTCTAAACAACCGAGATAAATATTCTCTATAAAAACTTTATGTTGTAATAATTTGGTTTTAGATGTTCCTAATTCTATTAAGAGGTGATAAGAACAACAAAAAGATGAGTGATATCTTCACTTTGGATTTCCTGGTGAAATTGAGAATGATAAAATTTGTAGAGTATATCTTCCTAAAAATCACTAATATCAAAATGGAACCATCAAATCACAAGTCATTATATATCATAAAATGTTATCCAAGATCATTGTCTTATTCCTATATTGTTTCAAAATCACTTTTAGTTCAAATCCCTGATATTTCCAAGTCATGTTTCACAGCCAAGATTCCGTAATGAGCATGAATATTGTATTTAATATCAAATTAAAATAATTTTATGAATTATCAAAAAGTGAAATAGAGGACTTATCTATGAAACAAAAAATAGCTAATAATTTGTAGAATGTCCATAAGAAGAGAAATTAGAAGGAACCAAAAGACAAGGAAAAAACTCTTATAGTTCATGAAACTCAATCAGCATCCCCATAGTCTAAAAATAAAAAATCATACCTTGATGAAGACATTGAAAAGTAGAGGGAAGAGAATAAGAACAAGAAGGAAATAGATCTAACTTTGGACTGGATGATGTTGAGGAAAAATCGTTGAATATTAGGCCTACTGAAGAGTATGAAAAACAATAAAAAGAGGAGATGCAAAATAAATTTTTTTCAGAAGCTGAGATTGTTCAATCATTTCTCAAGTGTATTGGGAAATATTTTGAGCAGATTCGGGTACCAAAATCGTTTCTCTATGAACAAGTACTAGTAGAGACTTTGGGAAAAAATATGGCAATTCAAAAACCTAAATAAGAAGAAATGTTTTATATAGAAGAATTGGAATGAGAATAAGAAGAGGAAGTGATTACACTAAATATATGACGAGTCAAGTTGAATAAAATCATGAAGAGGAATGTCCTTTGAATTTTTTTGATCCACACTTCTTAGGATGAGTCAACCAAAATTACTCCACAAGGTATAGAGGATAAATATTAGGAGTTGGCTAAGAAACATTTTTATGATGACAGAATAAATCATGAATTCATTCAACTAGATTATCTTATGGAAGTTACTGAGAAGGAAAAATTTGAGGAAGACAAAATCATTCCAGTATTAGATAGTGAACATGAATCCCCAAAAGCTGGTAAGACGATTTCTATAGATGATATATGAAATAAAGTGATACTTGATACACCTAAAAAAGTTGTGGTAGCAACGAAATTTGTTGGTAGTTCTTTAAAACTTAAGGCTATTGAGATAGATAAATAATCCTTACCATTAAGGGAATCTGATTTGGAATTTTCTACCTTGGGTTAGGACATTGTGGTTCAATCATTGAAGAACTTATTTGACACTATTCCATTGATTCTAAGTATTAACTTGAGGTGTCAAATTCTTTATCATTTATTCAATCAGAAATTAGATTTTGATTGCTTGCTTACAAAAAAATTATTAATGATGCGGCTGTTTTAAAAAAATTCTATATCAAGTATAATGCTCATAGAAGGTCTTTCATGTAAATCCCTAAGTGGTCCACAATGATGATTGAAGAGCAGATAATTATTGATGACTTTAACGAATCTATGAAAGAAACCATTAAAAGAGCAGATGAGGAGAGCAAATAGATTCCAAAAAAAAATAAGAAAAGCTATATCTATAACAAACTGCTCGAAAGATAGAAGAAAACTATCTGAATGGGAAGCTGAACTCAGTTTCTATGAATTTAAAGAGGGAAAGAGGTTGCAGAACCAAGTTTAAAGAGATGTTTAGAAATCAAGAAAATGTTTTTAAATGTCAGGTAGAAATAATAATGTCTCAGGATGAATAGATCAAAGCCCTAGAGACAAAAAATGAGGATCATGAATATCTTCTATAACCCATTGAAGAATATCATAAGGATCTTAAGAACTGAAATACCATCGTGAAGAAGTTTTTGCTTAAGGTTAATTAATGATGATTTTTTACAAATACGATAATTTTTTGTACTTTTATTATACTAAATTTTTCATCCTTAATAAAAAATTCATCTTGTGATTCATTTGTTTAGTTGAAAGTAGTTTAAATAATTAAGGTACCATATTTTTCTCCATATTCACTATTTCATTTTTAATTTCAAAATGGGGGAGAAAGGAATGATTAAAAAGAATACTATGTAAAGAAGAAAATTCCCTAATTATGGGGTAGTATATCCAAGGGGGAGTTTACTTAAAGAATATTTCATTATGCCGTAAGAAGATAAATCTATTTATATATGTTTATAATATGATCCTTATGGATTTAATTTCCATAGGGGAGTTAGTCATATGCATCATAATTCCCATGTAAAGGGATATAATTTTTTATTTTATGTTCTTAGAGAAAAAATCATAGTCCTTATATTATTTTTCATAAGGATGTTTGCACTTTCCAAAATAGGGGAGATTGATGTGTCAATATGGATTCTTTATAAATATTCCATTCCTCTATGTTTATAATATAACAAACACCTTATCTTATGGAAATTTTTTTTTCGCTTAGCATACTTTTTATAAGGAAAATATCTCTTCTCTATGAAATTTTTATCCCTCCCTTTGTCTTCATTGATTCATTTTTTAATATCTCAAAATAAAACTCATTTTATTACTTTGAAAATAATTGGGAATCTTATGTAAAACCTTGCAATCTTATAATTACTTAGTTATATAGTGTTCTAAAATATAGACTCTAATTTCTCAAATATTCGGACTCTGAATTCCTCAAAATTGAAACTACCAATTCCAATGAATTCTAACTCCAGATTCTTCAGAATTATGATTTTGAATTCCTCAGAATTCTAAATCCAAATTCCTTCGAATTATTACTCTACATTCATAGGAATTTTGACAACAGAATATTTAGAATTCAGATTTCGAATGCTTTTTAAATGAGAATCTGAATGTCCATGTCTTATAAACTCTTAATTTTTATTTAGTTAGACTCTGCATTCTATTTATCCTTAAACATAAAAAAATATATTTGGTTAGGAAAATTTATATTTCCTAACAATTGTTATTATTATGAAACAATTCCATGCAATCTATTTCTAAATAACCATTTGTTGAGTGAACCGTGTATAGTTCCCAAAACAAATCATGGAAAATATGATCATTGGAGGAGGGAGCTGACCATTAGAGTTGTTCCTAATATATGAGTTCATTTCAAATATTTCAACATTATTCAATCAATGTAGAGATTGTATACAGTTGAAGTGACTTTTATAGAGAGATTCTCTCATTCTTTGTGTGAACTGAACACGTTGTTAAACTTTCTTCATGCGACTGTGATTGTTTCTGAGTACAATCAAGGGCTTTTGGGGATAGGAAGACAGAGGTGCCGACTAATTTAAAGTTCAAGGGAATACAGGGAAAGGAATACAGAGGTGATTACTACCTTGAAGATGTATGGATTAAGGGTATAACCATTTAAATTATGATATTTCCATCAAGGACATACCCTGGTGTGGTTAAGACAGTATTTCATGAATTTATAAATCAATGGACCTATATGCAAGGTTATTGGATACCCTACTCTTTGGGTTAAAATATTTCAAACATGTTTCTTGTTTTGTTTCATTTTTATTTTTCCTTTATTTGGATAAAGAAATAATGTATATACTTCAAATAAATTCTTAATTTTAATGTTCTCTAATAAATAATATTCTAATTGCTTTAAGGTAGAATCATTATCCATGTAAACATTCATTAAGATTCATTTCAGGAACTATATTTCTGAAAAATAACATGTTTGTCTTATAGAACTATATTTGGGTTATTGAATTTTCTTTTTTTAACTCTGTTAAACATTGTTTTCCTTATGGGTAAAAATGAATGATTTTAACATATAATTAAACCCACTCTAGTAATTGAGCTTGTACATTCCTATTTCTATATGAATTCTTTTCTAGAGAGCACATACAAAAATTTGAAAATGAAAATGAATCTTGAAATATGTAGTTTATTAAACCCAAAAATTATATTACCAAATATCTACAATTATTTGATTTTATATAACTGATTTTCATTGAATAATTCATATAACAATATCCTATATAATGGTCATATATTCTGGGTATATATTTTTTTAGATATGTGAATACCTGGAAAATATTTTTCCACGACACCTGCTGATAAAATTTGGATAAGGATGATGAATTTCAAACTGACAAAGGTTGAAGGTTTGAATCACATCATTAATTCAAGTAAAATATAACAATGGAGGACTAAATCTTTTGTCACTGGTGACTTAAAATCCATCTGTTTTTTACTAGAATCCACCATAAGGATTATTATTAAGATGAAAGAATCTATATCTACTGAAATTAAACTGAAAATACATAATAAAACAAATATAAAATGAATTTATAATTTATTACATTGATAATAATTGTTATGTCACCCATAGATTCCAACTAGACATCTATCCAGAATCTTATTTGATTTCGTTCCAATCGAATTAAAAAGGATAGACTACATGTTCAACCTCAATTGATTGAAGATGACCATTACTTACTTTTTAATCATGTTTTGTTCTTTACTGAAGTAAAAAAAATTAATCCATGAAATTATAATCAATTGATCATTTTAATGAAATTCCATTTTTGACAAATGATTCTATGGTATAAGGGGAATAATGTCAAAACCAAAAAGGAGCCTGACTATTGGGTCATGTCAATCTAAGACCCCATGTTTAGGTTAATCGATAATGAGTCGTGTGTTATGTATTTGGAATTAATTTTTTGTTTAATACTTTATGTGGAGGATGTTGGACCACATCACTATTTTGGGATGAATATTGAATATTAGGTTTACTAAGAATTTGGATTGGATATAATTTTAAATGTATGATCGTCTATGTTTTTTTTAAAAAATTGCATAATAAGATTTTTGAATCTGTCTTTTTGGTCTAATTATGATGGATATGTTATGCCCAACTAGTATTAGGGATATATGATAACATGTTTGTTGTGTTCGATCCTTTTACAAGTAGACTAGATAAAGATGTGTATTTTTTCTATCCATGATGTTGTGGATGCGAGTCTTATTAAAATTGCATGCGTTTTTTTAATGCAATTATTTAATGATGATCCATCTTAGAACCAAAAATATTGTCAGAAATGCTGTAATTAAGGATTTGTGATTTTTTAGGGTTTATGGTGGCCATGGAAGAAGTTTTAGGGTGGCTTTGAGATTTTCTTCCAAATAAAGGGATTATATTGGAACATAGTTTAACCGATGTAAAAAGATTATTTGGTAGTTGAGAATAAATATGGTCATGAATGGTCTAAAAGTCTTATAGAATTACTTCTTTCGAGAAAAAGAAGAAAAAACACTAATTGAATGGGTGTCATTGAAATTAAAATTTGAACTAAATGTCGATATTTTTTATTGAGAAGGTGAAATAATTCGATCTAATATTGAAAATTTTAAAGTCTTCACTTGTAAAAATATTTTCAAAAAACGTTTCTATATTCAGTCAATAATAAATCTGGAGGAGAATTTATTGTTTCACATAAAGAAGGATGTTTATGGGGTTATGTTCCCACATGGATTCATTTTAATAATCTTATTTCATGAAAATACTAATTTTCATTTATTTTTTTAATTAGGTCACGAAGGTTTAATAGACCAATTTGTAACCCCTCATTAAATCCTTGAATTTCACTATCTCATTTTCACCACCTAATTTCTTTTGTTTTCTCAATTAGTGATTAAAATTTATGATTTTCTCATTATCCTTTTTCTTGGTTCAAGATATCAATCCAACAATCATGGATGTATATTTTATTTCATAGTTCTAGGTATTGATGAATGATACAAACCAATGGTCAAGTATCAAATGATGGTTGAATTTATCGTCATTCATTGAATGTTATAATTGTAAATTGGGGAATTTAAGTGAAAATTTTTATATTAGTTTAGTTTTTTAACCTAAAATAATTTTCTTTTTTTATTTGTTTTCATTATTAATAAATAAAATAACTCAAGAGGGGTCATGTTTTTTTCCTAGTTATTATAAAATTTTGGTAGAAGAGATTCTATAAAATTATTATTTTACAAAGGTATTCTCTTAATAGATTGTATAATGTTTATATACAATAAGATATTTCATATGTGTTATTTAATTTTTTTGACAGTGGTAAGTTCATGTGTTAAAGATATACAACACATTGTATCAGGTTGAGAATTAGAGGTATAAGATTCATATATCTATGATAAGAAGTGGATATCTAAACCATCCAGGACTACATATGTTCTCAATTACCTTATGTTATATTCGGTTGTTTCCTGTGGGTCTTTATTTTTTATTACCTTATCATATTCATTATCTTTTATTCATAATATTTTCATTTATAATTTTATTTAAAATTAATAAAATAATATTTAATAATTATAACTCGGTTATACACTCTATCACTATGAAATTAAATCATAGGTTTAGAATTATTATATATCTAGAATAATATAAATGTATCATTGATAATTAAAAAGACAAGGAATAAGGAATTTATTTTTTTTATAGTAGGGAATGTTGGTATTTTGTATTGTTATATGCATTTTCAATTATATGAAAACAAAAAAACAAAAGAAAAGAAACAAAAAATTATGCATCCTTATCAGAAATAAGAACATGTTTTATGATTTCCTGCATAGATAATTAGTGATGAATTTTATATTTTATGTGTAGAAAAATTTCATGAATAGATTAAATATTATAAAATTTTTAGGAATCCTATTGTATAAGACTTAATAATTAATCCTAAATATTTCTCATAAAAATTATTTCATTAACATATAAGAGATGTTAAAAGTGAATAACTTACCTCAAATACATTTGTATAAATATGTGATTCTATCTAAGAATAGATACAATTGAAAACTCTTTATATTAATATTTCTTTCATACGATGAAAGATGGAGATTTATAAATAATTTAATGAATTTCGACCTATTTCAAAAGACCAATATTTTTTTAATTCCAATTTTGATGATTTAAATTGCACTAAAAATCCTAATGATATTTCATCATTACTAAAAACTATAAAAGTTGAAGATATTATCTCTTTATCCACATAATCCACCACAATTTATGGTTTTTATTATCAAGATATCATGGAGGTTATTTACTATGTCACTCATTCCTCGAGATTACTCTCAAAGGACCTATATTATATTTATTTATATAAGTGAGTTGACTTTATTTTGGAAGAAGCAATGATCGTTTGTGATCATGATTTTTTTTAAAGAGATCTTATTTTTTAGTCTCCCTTTTATAGATGTTGAAGATATATAATTTTTCCTGAGCCCTTGGAGAGTGAAGATAAATTTAATTCATTATATTTACAGTATTTTATGAATCTTGTATAATTTCCTAGAAGTATCAATTTTGGGGCTACCCAACACGAAATGATTGAGGCAACAAATGAGGTGGGGAATGGAAAAGAAGTATTTCTCCAACTAAATGTTTTTATCTATCCATTATAATTATATTTAATTTCTCTTCTAAATTTTGTAATTAGTAAATGTGGTTTAATTATTATGGATCAAATTTATTTTTTATTTGAAATCATCATTCCACAACTCTTACTATCACCTGCATTGCACTTAAATAATGTAAATTGATCAAAATAGGAGATGTATAAATATTTATAAATTAATAACAATCGATTAAATATAGATGACTTTTTTCTCTTTTGTAGTGAACCAGTGTGTGAGATAAAAAACTGTGAATAAACTCTGGTGATGATCCAAATAAAGAAAACACATCAAGAATGTTTTTCATAATTAACTGAAGAGTAATTAATTATGGAAAATAAAAACAAATCACCCCTTTGGGAATTATCCAATAAGTTATTTTACTTCATTAATATAATAGTTTTTTAGTTATACTAAATGTTTTTCAATTTATTTATAATAAATAAGCGAGAGTTCATTCAATCATCAGGTAACCTATCATAGAAACTTCTTCCTCACTAACTGAACTTCTATGTTGTTTCCATCCTCCGTATATATCAAAAAAATTAAATTAATATTAATTGTTATAAATAATATATAGTCAATGGTAAATTAAAATTTCCTTTTTTCATTGGATTTTGGGATATTTGGTGTTTTGGAACTTTTAATTATATATAAAATATGGATCATTACTGAATTTTCATAAAAATCATTTATCCATTTCATAAAAATTTAGGGAATGTAATTTTTAATAGATTTTTTTATTTTTTTTGGAATATAGAATTTTAATTCATATTACAATAAGCATAATTTTTATATTTATTTTCTTTGAGGACCTAGAAGTTTGAGATAATTGAAAGAGACAATGCTTATCAAACTCTAGTTTTGGTTGTTGGAAAATAAAATTATAAAATAAAATTATTTTCTTTTCTTATTTTTAGGAGCTATAAAATGGAAAGAGTTATTATTTAATTTTAATGGTAATTTATTCAATCTAGGGGATTATTATTTCAATGTTGTCATTTAAATTCTTCTCATTTCCATGTTGAATTAAAGTATGTTTCCTATTGTTTTTTACATAATAAATTACGCCATTTTTTAGATGATGTACTAATTATTGAAATCCATCAATTAATTATGTTAGTCACTGATACGTTTTTGATATTTTTTATGAAATTTTTAATCGAATGGGGTTTTAATGATAAAATGAAATCCATTATTGGTCTTCATCATTTTAGAAAGTAATATTCTATGATAATATAAATTTTTGTTATTGATTTGTTATGTAATAATGAAAGTGTGATATTTTTTATGGTGTTATAATATTTTATTGTTAACATTATCGAAAATTAATTTTTTTCTTTATTGTAACCCTCATAATTTATTTTCACCACTGATCTTCAAAAATGTTTATAAAGATACTCTATCATAAATTTTATTCCTACATGATGTTCACTATATAGAAAAATATTGACTTTTAAATTGGGGAGAGGGGTCCAAAATGTGATTTACTATGAATCAATGTGATTATATAAAAATAATTAAAAATAATTGAATTTTTTCAGAATCACATAATAATTTTTAGAGGACAATTTTTTTTATAATTTTCAAATATACAAAGAAATTTTGTAGATAATAATATTTATTGAAATATGCACTATTTTAGGTAGGTAATTTATTATACCATCATAGAAAAGGTATTTTAGTGAATCATTTGGATAATGTTGTATAATAAACATTTTCCTTGAACATTATAATTAGAATTTAAATAAAAATGTTCTCCATACAACGAATTATGATACAAAACTCATTATTTTCTTTCTTTAAACTATAACTGGTGGATGAGTTTTGTATTCTCCCAATAAAATATCACTACACCAAATTCAATATTGTGTCTAATTATTATGAGTTCTCAAATTAAGTGAGTTTGTAATCATAGTGTTAAAGTTATTTTTGGAAATTTTATATGATGATAAATTCATGTTTTCGAATGTATCATTATATTTTTAATTTTTTTTCATATTTTTAAAACGAGTAACCATTTTATAAATGAACATTTTTATTCGAGATGGTTATATAATTTTTAAACTGAAATAACCCATGATAGAAAATCATATTTAAAATCAATTCATGTTGACATTTCAATTTTTATATTATGAGAATTATATTCTACAATGGAATTTGTACTAAGTTGTTATTTTAGAAATGAATTTTTTTATGTGTGGGAGAATTGGATGTGGCATTTAATTAATTGTAAGTACACGTCACTTTTGTAGTTAAATTTATATTATTATTGTTAAAATAAATCTTATTATACATAAATCTTTAATTATGGTTAATTATTAAACAAAATTTTATATAAATTAATTTTGTGTTCAGTTATGGTTTTTAGGTTTAAATTATTATAGTTTTCATTATTTGTGTTTAATATTTATTTGTAATAATTATTTTAAAAAATTAATTTTAACTGTCATTATTTAATATTTTGATATGTTAATGTAGTATTTCATTACATTTTTCTTGATAGTATTGAATAAAATATTAATTAAAATATTAATTAAATTTTTAATCTATTAGATTAAATGATTTAATAATTTGTAACATTAATTGAAAATTGAATTATTTGGTTTTTTATTATTTAATTTAGTAATTAATTAATTAATTAATTTAATATTATGTTAATGTTTTTAAATGGAAGAATTGTTTACTTTTATTGAACAATATATATAAAATTTAGAACATAGGGGAATTTTTGAATATGTCAACATGTAAGAATTGGCATAGTAAAATCTGTCTAGAACAACATTAAAAAATGTACCCTTAAATGATGTAGTAAAATATTAAAAAGGATTTTCTTTCATGTAATCAATTTGAACTACCCATTTCTCATATCCAAATATTGATTATTGGAATGTTTACCTTATATTTATTTATTCCAGTACCTGAATATCATGTACATGATTTTCCTTTGTAATTGAGGAGGGAATTTAACACATATACCTAAATATAAAATATAGTGAGACTGAAGGTCGAGGCCATTCCACTAATTTACATGGGTGTTTATATTAGAAAAATAACATTTTTTGTTTCTATAGAATATGCATCCAATATTCTTTTACTAAGAATAGCCATTGAAATACCAACCGACCCAAAAACGATAGATCCAATGACATTAATCAACAAATATATGATGAAACTAAGAACAAATGCATATTGGATTTTGATTGTGTCCAAGTTTTCTATATAACCTCTTTATGGATATTATACATCGAACTAGAATATTGGCTGGTGTCATTCTGATAGTGAAAAGTAAATAGAAATTTTCTTTTAACCTTACATGATTGAAGAAGGTTATAAATTATTTTGGATGATTTAGCTGAGATCTAATGAGAGAAATGATTATTGTCCCATTAACTAAGATAGACAATAGATATGAAATGAAATTTCATTTTTGACCAATTATGCTAATGTCTTGTGGACTGATGTTGAACCAAAAGACGATCATCTCTACTTATTCATGTAATGTTTAGCATCATTGTTGAGCCTTAATGATGCTTATTTGTGTTTTGAGTCTCATGAATCTCATTTGCCTTACCTATTTTCTGTTGTGGATAATGGTTAAAATATAATTTTTTTGGTTGAATCAAGAAAATGAGGTTTACCATAATTATTTTTTTGATCTTCTTTCCATGATGCATTAGATTATGGTTTATTTTTTCTAAATAAATACTGATTTTGTTTACATCGTCATCATTTGGGATCTATAGTGAATGAGATGTTTTACTGATATTGGTTTGAAGAATGATCATAATTTTTTTTGATTTATCTATTAATTTTGAATCTAAAGTTCACAAAGATGTGGATTTTAGCATCTATAATGTTTTAAATATGAATCATTTTTTTTCATTTCATATTTTTAATTAGATTAATCAAAAAAGCATTAACCTCAGTCTATGTCCAGATTTAGTGTAGTTGATGTTGAGTCCTAGAGAATTTATTCATTACTAGAGGTTTACATGGAAGAAGCTCAAAAGTTGATGAAGATTTAGATCAATATGATATTTTAAGTTTAATCCTTGGTTTAATATAATTAAATATAATATATTTATGTTTTGGATCATGATTTTCATTTAATTTCATCTAGTATACTAAAAAAGATTAATTATATAAATAGTGAGAAAATCACCAATTAAAGTGGAGTGGTTTTAATTAAATGTTAAACTAATTGAATATGTAATTTATATATGTGGAGAAGTTTTTTAACCTAACTATAAAAATTCGATTGGATTCTATAATTTTAAACATATGAAAAATAAAATATTTATATATTCATGAAATGATTAATCATGAGGACTTTTTTTAAAAGACATGAAAAATGTGGTACTTGTAGTGACATTACCACATGGATTTCATCTTCATGTCTATTCTCAAATAATAATCTACATTTAATTTTTTTTCTTTAAATATTTTATGAATATTATGTATAATATTTAATGACCCCTCAATCTGTCACTAAATATCACACACTCTCTCTTTTTCTACACATTCTCTCATCAATTTCCCTATTTTGTAAATAAAAATTTAATTTCTTATTCTTAATTTTCATGATATGTGATCTCAACCCACCCATAAAGAAGTGATATTAAAAAATCCTTGTTCAAGGATGTGAAGCTCATTTGTTCCTTTTGAGATAGTTAATATTTTCACACACAAGAGATAGCTCATGTATGGGAAGATATTTTTATGTGTTTTTCTACTTAGAGAGTGAGTGATGAATGTGTTGATAGAATGATCATTAGTTGTCTGAGTTTTATAATTGGTGGTAAAACTATTTATATTTGTGACAGGAAGTGGATAATTAAATTTTCAAGAGATGGTTCTATTCTGCCAAACATTTTCTCAGTTCCATTGATTTATTTGGCTCATTCTATATTACCTAAGTGTTTTATTCTCTTATCCATCAGTGTTTCATGTATTCATTTTCTATTTTCAAAAAAAATTGTAATCATATCTTTGATAATAATTATTTCTATTTTAGATAGACCCCCACTAGTAAAAATAATATACCTTGGTTTTTTCGATTAATAATGTTTGCTTTTTTATCGACATTATTATTGGTGAGGTTAAAATTTATATTTTTTTACTTCAATAAACTTATACCGACATTATAATTATTATTTTTATGTGTATTATTTAAATTAATTTATAACTAATTTGAAAAGTGTCATACAATGAAATTTCTTATGGCGAACATTTAATGTTACTTTTGATGTTAGTTATAAAATAATGGACATAACGGCTCATTTTTTTTCATTTTTTTGGTTATATTATAAACAATGTAATAAATACATTTTTCAACATTCTCAAAGACCATTAGTTCAATAGATAAAAATAACCTATCGTTAAAATGAAAAATTATTATTGAAACATATTGGACTCCTGACAATGAAACATTAAACATTGACACAATTTTCAAGCAAGTTATACTCTTCATTGATATAATATTCTTCGAATGAAAAATCACCTGAGAAAAATGAAGCTATGGTATATTACATGGAATTATAAACTATGAATGAAAATTTATCATTTCAACATTATCTGACAAGGGATGCTTCATGATAATAAAAATTGAATAATTAAATGGGGTATCAATTGAGAAAACTAGCCAAAAACACGTTAAATCACAGAAAAATAATTATATATAACATGATGAGTTAATAACATGATGAATCAATGGATTCGTGATGATTATTTGATAATATTAATTGGTGTAATGTTGATGATGGTCGAAAGGGATGATCGTGAAGGAAATACTTGTGGAGCGTTAAAGTGTATAAATTCCCATGAAAATCAAACTGTGGTATTATAAATTGTACATGACAATTGAAAGTATCAATATAGTGTTGATAAAAAATTTTATTCTTCTTTTTAATGATTATAAATTTAATATTTCATGATGGTTAATTTAAATGTGACCTGAAAACCCAAATTTTTCATAGTTAACTATTGTGAAAACATATATTTTCTGACGACCATAACTTTTGATTCATAAATTTTTTTTAGGTAAAAGACCTGTAAAATTGAAGCATGGTGAATGAATTAAATATTTACCAATATTTTCAAATATATTTTTATTATTAGACAATAAAAATTACTTTTAGCAATGTTTTTTGTAAAACTATCGTTAAAATTACATAAAAGAAGACTTTTAATGGATGGTTTAAAAAAACTGATGGTAAATGTTAATTTAATCATCATTTATTACATGAAAGAATGAAAAATGTTGATAAAGATACATTTCATTTTGAAATCATCTATTTTATAGGTTGTGAATCTAAAATGGAGTTACAAATCAATATTTATGGTCATCGGAAGTTGTACATCTCTACGTCGTTGATTATAGAAGACCAACCTCTGATGTCTATTACATTTGATATGTGAGTCTATTATAGATCCATGACCACTCAAATAGAATATTTTAAAATGAATTAAAATATCATCAACATTAATCATGTTGGTGGTGAAATAACTAATGTGAAAAAAGTCATTAAGACGGAATGTTCACAATAGTTACTTAGTCACCGACGTGGAAACCCATTTTATCACAACTGATATTTAGAACAGACATGGAACAGTAATGAAAATACATTTTCACAGAGGTAATTACATAATTCACATAAGAAATTTGTGAAAATGTATTTTTCTCATCTTTTCTATAATATACACTCTGAAAAATCCATTTTCAGAGATTTTCACGTCGGTTCTAAAAAACCGACTTGAAGAAGGAGATGACAAAAAGTGTTTTTGTACTAGTTCCCTGATTATACATTGTTAAATATCTTGGGAAATATCAATGTTTTAGTAATATTTCATATGAAAATTTATCAATGTAATTGAATATCATAACATTAATCATTGATAAATTATTTCTATAGTTTCAAATATCTTATAAGAGTCACATTAGAATAGAGTTAAAAAATAATATTACAAATTATATTCCAAATATCTCCTAAGTAGTAAGAAAAATAGGATAGAAAATTCATGGAATGTACGTTCATATCTAGTTTACCAAAATAATTTATATTCCATTAATATTTAACATTACTCGCATCCTTAATTTTAAGATCCCAAAATTCTAAACAAATAGTATTTAATTTGACAACATGTATAACACAGAACACAAAGCATGTAAGGGAATGTAATATCCGGATACAATAAAATATAATTAAAATTTAAATAAATATAATATAATTTATATAATTTAATGAATTAAAAACTACATTTTATTTTTTATATGAAATAACAACCCAGTTTTATAACATTATTTACAATCAAGCCCCTGTTTTAACTGAACGACAATAAATTATTAAAATATAATTATTTAATACAATAACACATAAACTATCAATTTAATTTGTGGTTATGATATAATTAAATAACATATGAAAATATATCATTTATAAAAATATGAATTTAATTACATAGATGCAAATTTATAAGAAATTAATATGAGAACCAACTGATTATAAATAATTGATTTAAAAAAACATAATTTTAAGCACCCAAAGGTGTTTTAACTTAATAAATTTAATTAATAACTACTATTGGATGAGTTAAATTATATATAATTATATATATATATATATATTATATTCAACTATACACCTTATTCAACTAATATATTCAATAGACGTAACATAATATCAAACACAATTTTACACATAAAATATTATGTTTTCATTAAGGCGCTTCTACCACATTCTAATCAATATACTATTTCCAATCCCATTTTATTAACATTAATAACTATTATATTTTTAAATAAACATTATTTTTCCAATAGATACATTAAAATTAGGTTACATTTATTTTTTAGTAATTTTATGTGATGTTTCAATTTTTAATGAATACTGAAAAATACTTAATTTCAATTCACTAATGCATTTAATATCAGTTATTTTTATGGTTAATTTATATTTTTAATATGTTTTAATGATTAATTATATTATATTTTAATTAATTAATGTAATATAGGTAATTGGATTCAAATTTCTCTTTGAAATTGATTATAAAAACATAGAAAACATTTGGTCATTTTTACTTTAAAACCCCACATTATCGTCTTGCCCGTGAGGTTAATTTTATATTAATTTCTTCAACTTATGTTATTGTAATTTGGAAAATTAGATTCCATATTTGGAATCAAAATAAATTAAAATACCTAAAAATTTCAACTTTTTTAAATAAAAATACTAGGTAATGTAATAAAAATTAATAACAATGATTGGACCGAAATCAAACATAAAAAGGGACTAAACCTTTATCTTAAGGGCCCAATGTGCTAATTCCGGGGTGATTATAAAACTATGTAGGTTTTACCCAATGAAATCCCTACTTATTCCACTATGATAGAATGTTTATCAAATTATATAAAATATTTTATATAAAATAGATTCCAAAACACATTATAAGAAAATATAAACAATGTTGAAAAAAATTACCACTGTGTAAAAACAGGTAAATAAAACCAACTACCAGCAAGTTAATTTACAGAAAAATAACTAATAAAATTTAAAAACCAATTCTTATTGTCATTTGGAAATCCCATTACATGGTTCACAACACACCCACACATGCGTGCAATATTTGTAAATTCCATACTCATGAGTGGTATCTTCACCCATTTCATGTGTCCTAATGACACATTCCCCGATCTAGGGTCATTTACCTTGTACCACAATGGTACTTGTCTCTTATTAAGGTATATTTATGCATTAACTCACACCCACATCATTTATTCCAAATAGTTCCATTATCGAAATAAATCACATCAATAAAACTGTACTTTTGGTGAAAACCAAATAAAAACAAATTTCAAAGAAACATTTTATTTTAATAAAAAATTCCATTTTATTGAAAACATCTAATCCAATTAATGTTCCAACTATCCAGAGAAATCCCATTTCTAAAATCTATATTTTAAAACCAATAACCAAAAAACATTACTCAACTAGCCAATTTTATAGATTTCACAAACCGTCACTTGAGAGGGTTCCAAAAAATGTTATATCAACCAAGTCACAATAAATTCAACATAGCACATTCAATGTCAAAGAATGAAACTATATTCTACTTAGTGGAGTCTCGAATGAAGCCTCCTACCTCTAATGTTTTGAAAAAAATGGATAACAAATGAAGAACGCCCATGAAAACCGGGTCGATTCTCCAAAAGCCCACCTTGGACATCTTTTAAAACCAAGGAAAAAGAAAATTATCAACTTATTTGGAATCGACCATTATAGATCTACCCACAACAGGTGTTGATCTATTATACCAAGGGAAAAAAATAGTATTTCTAACTAGATCTTAGAAACTGATCAAGAACGATGAAGGACGATCACATACCTCACGAATACGACTTCAATTCACGAAGGGTAGCCTTTGGATCTCATTCGGATCAATGTAAGAACATTATTTGGGATTATGAGAATGAAAATAAAAATTTAGGGCCAGTTTTGGTCAAACTCTTGGGAGTTATGGTAAAAACGAGTGAGATCCTATTTTTAATGATCTCATTCTAACTTCACCCAAAGTGTGAGGACACTATTATGCAAACTATGCACTAGCCATGTGCTAGACATTACCCTCATAGCTTTCCTTTTCATGTTATCTCAAAGATTGCTCCATCTTTGTAGGAGCTTCTTCCTAAAAAGGACTATTGTGCATGATTTGGCCGCATGGTTATGCAAACTATGTGACACCCTTTCGACTTCCCTTTAGACCAAAAAACACTTCCAATGTTCTACCAACTCTCCCACCCATCCCCCATAATGTTTATAAACATAAAAATATTCAAGTAAGGGTTACATAGAATAAATCGTGGGGGAAGAAAACATACCATTATTCATTCCATTTTTTATGAATACAATAACATGGTTTGTATAAATTTAGATTATCACCTCCTCAAAGATACGTGATTGATTCATAATATACAGGGAATGTATAATGGATGTTTTTAATTAAACAAATATATCACTGATTACAACTATATGATATTCATGAAATAATTATCATTATGTAAATATAATATATCATTTTTTATTATTACCATTTTCACCACTAATTAGTGATAACATCAGTCATGTATGAGTGGACTACCGCCTTTTCAACATGATGTGATTCCTTTTACATCACAATAATCAAATTTATTAGTTTATATTATTAAAGAACATGGTATTTTTGATATAATTATCATTATAAAAAATGATAATGTATTACTTACATTCTGTCCATAAAGATCCCTAAAAAATGGAATGATTACTCATCTATAAGTATGGCCTACCATGTCCCTAATTGTAACGTTTGATCGTTTTTAATAAGAATATTTAATGAAATTATTTAAATTTATAATTTACATATATATATATATATATGATAATAATTTCATTATTCTTATTATTAATGTTGTATATTATGAACCCCTTGAACATATTTAGTCAACTGAAGTCATTTTATTGACATAAACTGAATATAGTCAAAACACAAGATGTGGATTTAGTTGATTAAGTAGTTGAATAAAATGTTGTAAAAATTTAATTCAAAGATTTAATAAAATTGAATAATTTTCTCGAGAAATTCAATGATAAACATAATTTTATTATTCATCAATATAATGTTACATGTGATAATTCAGACTCATGATAAGGTATTTCATCTCAATATAATTTCAATTTTTACATAATTGTTTTTTTCCACCAATTGTCATTTATATGGTGTATGTATAACAAATTTTCATGTTTCCTCATGAATATACTTATTCTAATGATACTATGTAACACCCCGAGATTTTATGAGAAGTATTCTTTTTAATTAATGTCTTTTGTTGTACGCTACACCCAAAGGAGCTTACACAACACGCATCCCTGACATGCCTACATTACATGCCATCGTGACCTTCCTTAATAGCGTATATAGTACACAATACCGAGTTTCACTAAACGAGATATTATTATAATATTATTATGAACTAGCCGTTATGAATAGTAATACCCACTTTTTTGAAATTTTATAAATTTTAACTTTCAAAATGGATTTCATTTTTGGATTAAGAATATCGAAACTAGCATAGGGTGAAATTTTGGTACTTTTCAGATAACTTTCATATTCTGATGAATAGTGAAAATTAATAATTTAAATTGAAATCATCTTTTTAAATTGAAATAATTAATAGTGATAAATTATTAATTTTAGTGGTTTTAAAGTATATTTAGAATATATTTTAACAATTTAATATAATGTTGGACATTGGATGTAATTTCACATTTAACCCAGACATAAACTAGTGTCAATCTTTTGATAGTTATTATCTCTTAAAAACACACTATTTGTTTTGACGAAGGGAATTAATTTTTAAATTATTTAATGTAACTGATATGTTTTGAATTTGGTAAAATAGACATCATTTTTAAATTCATAATATCAAATATTTCTTAGGCCAAAAGTTTTGTATTTTTCTGGAAACTTTCATTTTTGATGAATAGTGAAACCACTAAGTGGTAGTTAAAAAAGATGAATTTTTCATAAAACTTAATTTTACTGCTTATGTGGGTGGAATATCGAAAATCCAAGAGACACGGTTAATATCAGGGACTAAAATGTGGTTCAATGAGATAAAAATAATTTCTGGTTTTACCACGGTTAAAAGTAATGACCGATATTAAGGGTAAAAATGATATTATTATTACCCTAACACATGTCCTAATTATATTGGATAAGTGTAATTCGACCCAAAACAACCATAGGAATAAAATATGACCATTTAGGCCCACTTGGATTAGATGAGGACATTTAATATTAATTTATTTAAAGAAGGGTTAAAATAGTTAAAATCAATATTTAATAAGTAAATAATTTTTAATATAGGGTTATACATAAGATAAATTCGACTATAAATATTCATTAGAAATCTAGAACTATTTCACATATAATTATATTTTATTTTTAATTTTTATAATTTAAATAATTAAATTTGTTTATGATACAATGATGATGCAGTAATTATATTATTAATGAAAAATTGACATAATTGATGTTATAAATACCTAAATAAATGTAATTTGAGACTTTTTATGAATTAAAATAATTTCCTATGCTAATATGACATTTAGGTATTGATTTAATTAATTTTATTCAACTAATCATTCTGTTAGTATTTACACAAAAAATCAATTACTAAATAGTGTCAAAATTGACATAAAATAGTTTTAAAAAATATATTATATTATTAATTGTTATTATATTTCTAAAAATCTAAAGATTGGCCAAATGACTTAGATAAGGTTATATATATTAATAATAAAAACTTGGGGTTCGTTTGGCTTGGTATAGTAGGTTTATTAACTTTATAGTGTAAGAACACAAAAAGACACGGTAAATGTAAAATTATCTAACTTAAAGTTAAATCTAAATGATAAGGTTAAAATAGTAAACTAAACTTGTCCAAATTATATTGGATGAGAGGATTGTGACCCATCCCCACCTTATCTTCGAAATAAATCAATTTGGAGCTATTTAAAACCGAATATGGCTTTATAATAAAATAATATTTTTAGTTTTTCAAAAGGTGCCCCCCTCCTCCCTTATAAAAGGGGACCTCCTCCCTCTCTTCCTCACACCACATTGAGTCTTCAAGCTCGGCCAACCCATTCCAAATTCACTTTTTCACTTCCATAGAAATATCCTAGAGGTTTAGTTCTTCTTCAAAGACCAATTTTAGTTCCCTAAGAGGAGGTCTCAAAGAGGCGCTTCAAAGAAGAGGTAATGTCCGTTACCGATTCTTTCAACTTTATTTCTTCTTCACCTTCTTCTTCTTTAGGTGTCTCATTAGGAAGTAATAACATCTGTATAATTAATATACTTATATGTTATTATAAGTATGAAACAACCCTATTTCACCATCTATCAGTCCTACGGAAAACAAAATCACCCCACGTGTGTACGTTCGGAATACCGTCTCCACGCCGTGCTGTAATCTATTTTCCACCACCACCATACTTGGATGGGTATAATGGTGAAAATAAATAACTATATATGATTATTGTAATGTATTATTGACTCTGTAATAGTATACATACACTCCAATAAAATTCCACGATCATGGGAACGATATCATCACTCGTGCGTACGTACGAAATACCGTCTCCATGACGCGATGAGATTCATTCTCAATGATTAACCCTTCATAAATGATTATAAAGTATATATAATAAGTAATCATGAAATATATGACATAATAATGATACTGGAATTATTTATATATATAAGTATGTCATCCAATTAATTCCATTCAATTCAATGAGGAAACGAAAACAACGTTCATGCGTACGTACGACCTACCGTATCTATGAACGGTGTATTTCATTCCATTTATCGATATATTATATATATATGTATATTATGAATATATTTTATATTTAAATCATGATTTATATTCTAGAATTAAGTAATCGTGATCTAAGAAATCATATGAATAATTACAAGTCAAAACACGAATGACAAATGAAACGATTTTACCCAAAACTCTATTTAACATGGAATTTACAAAAGAATGGGTAATATAAAGTCACAAGTTAACCATATATGATTTCATAACAATGAATATGATTCTTTAATAAGTCAATGACATTATTTAAATCATTATACAGGTTGTTCGGATACTTACGAAGCATATCGGACCTAAGGTAAGGGATAATTGTGCAAATCTCATTTTTATCCGAGATTGCTTATTCATAAGTATTTACTGTGGTATTTTCTATCATCCATGTCCATGTTTAATAAAAGTGTAATCATGTATTCTTAAATTCCTTTTTACCCATATGACTTTTACCACATGGTATCGAAAGAATCTTTCTTTTATTTACCCTAGAAGGTACTTCTTGACTTTTCTGACAAAAGTACGAGAAGAATGTTTTTTAACATATACGACATGAAATGATTTTTACGGTTTTATAAAGCCTTATTTTCATGAAGCTTCCACCAACGGATTTCATGAGTATTTTCAACAAAATACTTTTCTTTTAAAATTGCATGAAATTTTGTGAAAAGAAAATGATTTTGAAGAAAAAAGGATATTTTCCTCAAAAATTCATTTTAAGTGTTTTATCAAAACCATTTTCATATAAGATGACATTATTTCACATATGTATCATGTCTCTATTATTAACATGGTTTCACTTTTCTAATGATTAAATGATATCCAATTTTTTTGTATGGATTATGTTATGATGGAATGATGTTTATGAAACCCATTTTATTCTTGGGTTACGATGAATGATTTAGGTTTATATTGTGGCACACGAAATAATGATTTCAATATGAGATGGGTGGGACCTATATCTCCCTCCAATGAATTTGGTAAAGATTTATATCTCATGAGATAGACATGGCTTCAATGGTATGTTAATTCGGTTCAGTAATACAAGACTGGAACGAGGAGTGAACTCGATTCAGAAAGGGACTTTGTCCACTAAGATGGTCTTGGCAGCAATGCCTTGGCTACTATAGAAATAATTACATGTTCTTAATGGATGACACAATTACATGTTTTATTCCCAAGCTATTTTATCATGATTTATGTTCCATTATGATCTATGCCTTATGTACTTCCACGATTTATGTCCTTGCTCAAGATTTTGATGTTTAAACATTATGTTCATGTTTTTAAGTTCAAATGTATATGTTATGTTTTATTTTATCTATGCTTACCCTTACTGAGCATTTGAGCTCACACTTTTTATGTTTTATTTTCCCCCAGGATTAAAAGAATGGTTTTAGGAAAGGAAACAAAAAGTGGAAGATCTTTATGGGAGATGTTGAAGATCATTCACCAAGATTAGAAGATTACGTTCCAAGTTTCCAAAGACACTAAACTATTACGGTCCTTGTGTTTTTGCTTTTTTTATGTATTAAGTATTCTGAAAATATAATGTAATATCTATGTACATCAAGCTTTGGGTCTCTACAATTGGTATCAGAGGAAAGGTTTAGTCAACCTTTGGAAACTAGGATGCGAAAACTTTAGTGAAATCCCTATAGATATTTCTAAGGTATGTCTAGGGATGTCCCTATAGATTAGTATACGTATAGGTTATAGTCCTAGAATTAGGGTAACGATCTTAGAATTAAACCTAAGATGTTAGATATTTAAGGTACTCCCCCTTTATTATGTTTTTTCCCTAGCATGATTTTTTCCTCTCACACTATTCTTTTTGGGTTTTAGAAAATGGCTGGAAACAAGATCATTCACGATAATGGAGGATATGATGGACAATGGAATGATATTATTCATGGAAAACCAAATGAAATGGGATTTTTAAGTCCAAACATCATTATTATGCCGAATTAGAAATCTCATAATATGATCAATAAACTCAAATTTGGTCAGTTTCCTAACTCAGCTAATAAGAGAAAGATGGAGTTTCATGATTATCATAGTGGAAAGAAAGTTCAATTTCCCCTATGTAAATCATGTGGGAAGAGGCATCAAGGAGAATGATTCAATGGAACTGGAAGATTCTTTTGGTGTGGAAAAGAAGGACACAAATCCAGTAAGTGCAAAGGAAAAGGTTCAGTTAACACCATGGACATGGATAATGGTATTGCTATGACATCAACAATGGTTAAATGTTTTAAATGTGGAATGTACATGCATTATGAAAACCAATGCCCTAAGGGAAAGTCTCATGAAGAGAATCAGTATTGTCGTATGGGTAGTATTTATGTTGATGATGATGAGGAGACTAAAAATGATATGTGAGATGAAAGAATTGTTGAAGCTCGGTCAATGGTTTAAGAAGGTAGTGGAATGATTACATGTTTATCAAGTGTAATGTTGTTTAAGTAATCTCATGGTACTATGGAATAAAGAGACATCTAAGGATTGTTACACTGTTGTCTTTCCTTATGTTTTGAAAGTGTGTGATGAATGGTACTAGTATTTTTGGAAAGTAGATGAGATGAGCATAAGTAAGGGATAAAGAGAAAATTAAATGTTTGACAGTATTCATGAGATCATGGCTGATATAAGGAGAAAGTTGTATCATGGTTTGAGTATATAGAATTTTTGGATTTTGGTATTTGGAAAGAGATAACTTTTGACAACATTCATTTTTTCACTAAGGTTTAATGGATATTCATTTTTCAAGAGAATACATGATTAAGGTATTCACATTATTGGAATGTGACCAACATGATAATGGGGGATAAAAGATGGTTGGTTGATGACATTTCAAGTAATCATTTTTTTTTACTATGATCTTGGGACGAAGTATTTTAGATAAAGATTGTAATGAATTATATTAAACATAAGATATTATTGTTTAAGGATAGATGTTTTTTTTCGATATTATTGATGGGATGTTATAGTAATGTAGTTTTAGAAAAAGTACAACCTGCTGGACGGGAGACAACCCATCGCGTCGGACAAGGCTGTGGGAATCGAACCCACAACCAAAGTGCGACTGGCCTTTATCACCTACCACTGGCCTACAGGAAGTCCCTGTTTAGTAGAAACTAATTTTATTATATTAAGTAGTATGATGTATGAAGTATAAGTCCATTTTATGAACCATATATGATTAATCTCACCATAGATGGACTTATGTATACTTGATAACTTTTACTCACCATTTGTTTGAAACAGATGGAAAGACCCATCATTCTATCACATGATCTATTAACACTTCACGAATAACAAATTCAACTTCATTTCTTTAATAGATGAAGTGGAAATTGTTCAAAGCACGAACAACAGTGAGATTGTACAAAAATCAAGAAAATATTTCTTCTAATTCAAAATTTCCAACATTAGGGAAATGATATTGAAAAAAAAAATTGTTGTCCTAGTGCCCTTATATCCGATGAATTAGATGGTACCTTAGATCATCACAAATTTATGGCTTTGTGATTGATGGATATTTCATAGCCATGTTCTCTACTACTCTCCATCAGAACATGATGGTTAAATTTTTCTTCCATATCCATATTTTCACCTATGTTCTCCTACGTGGAAACTCAGTGATGAGTTAATTTGGGTAACTATTACATTTCAGACTATAGTTTTTAAATCCAAGTATTGGTATTGTTTTTTACAATGTGGGTTTCTAATAAAGAAACTTTCGAGTAGTAAACCATTTATAACCCCAACAAATTTCGAGGGCGAAATTCATTTTAAGGGGGTTAGAATGTAACACTCTGAGATTTTATGAAAAGTATTCTTTTTAAATAATGTCTTGTGTTGTACGCTACACCAAAAGGAGCTTGCACAACATGAATCCCTGAATTGTCTTCCATTACACGCAATCGTGACCTTCCTTGATGGCATGTGTAGTACGCAATACCGAGTTTCACTAAACGAGATATTATAATAATATTATTATGAACTAACTGTTATGAATAGTAATACCCACTTTTTGAAGTTTTATAAATTTTATCTTTCAAAATGGAATTCATTTTTGGATTCAGAATATCGAAATTAGGTTAGGGTAAAATTTTGGCACTTTTCGGATAACTTTCATATTTTGATGAATAGTGAAAATTACTAAATTTTAATTAAAAACAACTTTTTTAATCGAAATAATTAATAGTGATAAATTATTAATTTGAGTGGTTTTAAAGTATATTTAGAATATATACTTACAATTTAATACAATTTGGGTCATTGGATTTAATTTCATATTTAAACCAGACATAAACAAGTGTCAATCTTTTGTTAGTTATTATCTCTTAAAAACACGCTATTTGTTTTGACAACGAGAATTAATTATTAAATTAGTTAATGTAACTGATATTTTTTGAATATGGTAAAATAGAAATCATTTTTTAATTCAAAATATCAAATATAGCTTAGGCCTAATTTTTGGTATTTTTCTGGAAACTTTCATTTTTTGATGAATAGTGAAACCACTAAGTGGAAGTTAAAAAAACTACATTTTTCATAAAACGCAATTTTACCACTTCTGTGAGTGGAATTTAGAAAATCCGAGAAAAACAGTTAATATCAAGGACTAAAATGTGGTTCAATGAGATGAAAATAATTTTTGGTAAATAGTAACTTTTTACTTTTTTTTACCACGGTTAAAAGTAAATAGGGTAATTACGGGTAAAAATGATATTATTATTACCCTAACACATGTCCTAATTCAATTGGATAAGTGTAATTCGACCCAAAACAACCTTAGGAATAAAATATGACCATTTAGGCCCACTTGGATTAGATTAGGACATTTAATATTAATTTATTAAAAGAATGGTTAAAATAGTTAAAATCAATGTTTAATAAGTAAATCATTTTTAATATAGGGTTATACATAAGATAAATTCGACTATAAATATTCATTATAAATATAAAAAGATTTCCTAAATAATTATATTATATTTTTAATTTTTAGACTTTAAATTATTTAATTTATTAATGATACAATGATGATGCAATAATTATCTTATTAATGAAATATTGACATAATTGCTATTATAAATACCCAAATAAATGTAATTTGAGACTTTTTATGAATTCCAATAATTTTATATGTTAATATGACATGTTATTATTGATTTAAATAATTTTTTTCGAACTAATCATTCTGTTATTTTTTACACAAAAATCAATTACCAAATAGTGTCAAAATTGACATAAAATAGTTTTTAAAACAAATATTATATTATTAATTGTTATTATATTCCAAAAAATCTATGGTTCGGCCAAATGACTTAGATAAGGATATATATACTAATTATAAACAAATTTTGGTTCGTTTGTCTTGTTATAGTAAGTTTATTAACCTTATATTGTAAGAACACAAAAAGACACGGTAAAAGTAAAATTATCTAACTTAAAGTTAAATCTAAATGATAAGGTTAAAATAGTAAACTAAAGTTGTCCAAATTCTATTGGAAGAGATTATTTCGACCCATACCCACTTTAGCTTCGAAATAAATCAATTTAGAGCTATTTAAAACCGAATAAGACTTTATAATATAATAAAATTTTTAGTTTTTCCAAAGGTGCCCCTATCCTCCCTTATAAAAGGGCACCTCATCCCTCTCTTCCTCACACCACTTTGAGCCTTCAAGCTCGTCCAAACCCTACCAAATTCTCTTATCCACTTACATAGAAACATCCTAGATGTTCTTCTCTTCTTCAAACACCAATTTTAGTGCCCTAAGAGGAGGTCTCAAAGAGGCGCTTCAAAGAAGAGGTTATGTCCATGTTTTATAAAAGTGTATTCAGGTATGCTTAAATTCATTTTTACCCATTTGACTTTTACCCCATTGTGTGGAGGGAATCATTATTTTATTTACCCAATATGGTACGTCATTACTTTTCTGACAAAAGTACGAGAAGAATGTTTTTTTAAACGTATACGGCATGAAATGATTTTTACGGTATTATAATGCCTTATTTTCATGAAGCTTCCTCCAAAATATTTCATGAATATTATCAAAAAAATCATTTTATTTTAAAATTTATTGAAAGTTTGTGAAAATAAAATGATTTTGAAGAAAAAAGTATATTTTCCTCAAGAATTCATTTTAAGTGTTTTATCGAAACCATTTTCATCTAAGATGACATTATTTCACATATGTATCATGTCTCTATGATTAACATGGTTTCACTTTTCTAATGATGAAATGATATCCAATTTTTTTTTGTATGGATTACGTTATGATGGAATGATGTTTATGAAACCCATTTTATTCTTGGGTTTCGATGAATGATTTATGTTTATATTGTGGAACACGAAATAATGATTTCAATATGAGATGGGTGGGACCTATATCTCCCTCCAATGCATTGGGTAAAGATTTATATCTCATGAGATAGACATGTCTAGAACGGTAAGTTAATCCGGTTCAGTAATACAGGACAGGAATGAGGAGTGAACTCTATTCAGAAAGGGACATTGTCCACTAAGATGGTCTTGGAAGAAATGCCTTGGATAGTATGGAAATCATTACATGTGCTTAATGGATGCCAAAATTACATGTTTTATTCCCATTCAATTTTATCATGATTTGTGTTCCATTATGATCTATTCCTTATGTACTTCCACGATTTATGTCTTTTCTCAATATTTTTATGTTTAAACATTATGTTCATGTTTTTAAGTTCAAATGTATATGGTATGTTTTATTTTATCCATGCTTACCCTTACTGAGCATTTGAGCTCACCCATTTTATGTTTTATTTTCCCCCAGGATTAAAATAAAGGTTTTAGGTAAGGAAACAAAAAGTTGAAGATCTTTATGGTAGATGTTGATGATCATTCACCATGATTAGAAGATTACATTCTAAGTTTCCAAAGACACAAAACTATTATGGTCCTTGTGTGACTGTTTTTGTTAAGTATTAAGTATTTCGAAAAAGTAATGTAATATCTATGTATGTCAATCATTGGGTCTCTACATACTAATAGTTTCATTTGATGTTATTCAATCCGGAATATGTGTTATATAACACATTGGAATTTTTAATTATTATTTTCTTCAAGATTATTTTTTGAGGATATGTCTGTTCATCAATATCAACAACCTTGTTTTATACATAACCTCAACCAAAGTCGTTATTAGTGAAACTGTATTCTCTATTAAATATATATATTTTTTATGTCTTATTATTATTTTTTATTGTTTTATATGAGGAATATATTGGACTAGAAAAGACGGATGAGGCCCGAACATGAAATATCCCCTCGATGAATTGAAATTTTATCAAGAGACAAATAAGATTTCCAAAACATAATAGTTTAAACATTCTTGTGAAAGTTATTGAATGTATATGATTTAATTTTCCTCTATCAAGAAATCCAATAAGTAATAATTTCCCTCATTTTGACTCAGTAATTATTTTTTAATGAGTTTTTTTCATTAACTTTTCTTTGGATGCATTTTATTATCACATCAATGATTAAATGGAATGTGTTTCAATTTCTTACCTTGATATATTCATTTTTCCGAATCTCAATATTTAAATGGAATGTGCCATTAGTAATTTACAATGAGATTTTGGTTCATTTAAATTTATCCACTATTTTTTCCTCTTTACATACCCTTACTAATGATTTAACATCATCCTTATTATGTTTCCATTATTAAGGCTATGAAGAATAAAACACTAACTAAATTACTTTGATGTATTTTATTGTATTTAATTTTTTTCATATTTTTATTTTCAAGTTCCCAATGTATTAAAGGTATCATGTATGTAATATGGATTTCTAATAATTTTAAACTCATCAGTGATACAATATTTGAATAGTTCTAATCATTCCAATGTAATAAAATAATGCACCGTCTTATGGATTCTGTTGTTGTGTCATTACAATTAGTATAAGAAGAGTGTTTTTATAAACAATAGAAAATATAATTAGAAATCATATATTTAGGGAAATAGCCCTAATATAAAGACTGAATATAATTATAGGATATAATACATGAATTTTGGTTAGGTAAATAATGTGAGGGTATTCCAAGAAATGCATCCCTTTGCAGATATTACAAGTGGACATGGTTCTAGCATAGAGGTATCGAGGAGTAATATATATAACTAGGTGTTTTGGGTCTGACTCATTGAAACATGGTACATGTCAAAGATCCTTACTGAACACATGGATGGAAAGTCTAAGGGATTATGTTTAGGATAATTCAAATTTTTCTTTATTAACTATCTAGATGAATTTAAGTATATGATTACTATGAATAACCTATGATAAACACGTGGTATCATTGATTAAAGATTTATATTCCATGGTTTAGTCATAATATATGTAAATTTTCATTATTATGCGGTTTTCTGATTTGATAAGGGTGTATCACACTATAATTTATGGTTTTAGTCAATGGATGGAACCAGAATGGATAAGGATAAAATTTATTGTGATGGAAATTTTTTTAATGAGAAGTTAAATTGAATGATACATGGAGTAAAGAATTTGGTGATAATTCCTAATCATTTTTACATAGAACATCATTAATAACATTTTAACTTAACCTAAAATTGGACTCACCAAGGAAGATAATAAGGAGTTCCCTATGTTTTTTGGTAATGGAGATCCCGGATGAATGTATATTCATCTTCCTCTCTATAACAAATGTAGAAAAAATCATCCAAGTTAATTTCATAGAGGGATACGAAGTTTTTTTGACATCAGAAAGAACACGAAAGTCATATAACTGTAATGAAAAGTGATAATTTATGTTGATGAAATGGATGGAAATATTTTCCCCCAAGGAATTCCCTAATCGGTAAATGCTTTATTATTTGAATTCGTGGTCATTATAGTAATTGTTGTTCCACGGGAAATTCAATTGAATTGAATCAACAACATGGTATGAGTAATGATTATATAAATTATAATTACGCGACTACATGTGAAATGTGAGTGGAAAGAGGTTTATGTATGATGATGAGGTATTTTTATTAATTAATTAAGAATGAAATGGAATAATCAATGAGTTTATTTATTTTGATTCAATAAATATTTATTTTGAGTATTTTATAAATTATTTACTAGTTATAAGTATTATGGCATATATGAGTACTATAATATATTACTTTTTCATAGGGAATTGGGATTATATACAAAATGTTACCAAGAAAATTCATTCATATAAAGTAATTTTTTTAATACCCATGATGAGGGAAATATTACCCATAATATGTTTATAATGTTACTACAATCGTTTTTTGGGTAAAGAAATGATTTATTTTTATAACATAAATTAGATAAGTGCTGATTACCTTGTAAATAAGTGATGATTTATTCATTCATGTAAGGATTTCACATATTTTTTGGATTAATGAATATAGACAATAACATTTTTTTACTTAAGGAATACATAAGAATTCATGTTTCTGATAATTTGTATTGTAATTCTTGTTGTTATCATATCTCAAGAGAATAAAGGATGAAGGTGATCATGTGTTCAAAATGTGATGATTAAGGAGCCGATTCATGTTGATCAAATGTTAATGATAAGTTTTTTTTGAAATTCCGTATAATGTTTTATATCATAATCAATTGGAAAATTTGACCATTTATGAGATGGATTATTTAGATCATTGGATGAGGTTTTGTACGTTAATGTATTACATCCACATACAATGAATCCTCTATTATGAAAAGAATATGAAATAATTCAACGAATGAAAAAAGAATAATACTATTCATATTGGAACGTACCATGTATGTATATATACTTATATTCATACAGCGTGAATATTTAATCAACATTCTGATAAATTATCTTGAATCCAAAAATGTTATAGTAGTTCTTTTTTTTCTGATGAATCAACTGACCCATAGTTTATCACATATTCAGGTCTATGAGATTTTTATTCTTATCCTAACCATATTCTCTGTCACATTCCATAAAAATATAATTTTATGATTTTTATTTCGTATCCATGTTCCCATTTACAACTTTTGTTATCCTACTAGGGAACCAATATAAGTGACCATTATATATTCCTTTCTTTGTTATTAAGATGAGGTGATATTATCCCTATTTACAATGTGGTTTTTCAATAATTTTTTATCATCAAATACTAATACATTGATTATTGAGATAATGAATAAAATTTGAGGAAGTAATTTAATTAATATTGGGAGTATATAACACCCTTAAGATCTAAAGTAAGATTATTTTATTTGATATCATGTATAAAACAAAACACCAGGCATGGAAGGAAATTTAATATTGAATGAAATTATAATATAATTTCAATTTTTAATTAATTTAATATATTATATAGACTGTAATTCACTATAATGCTATGTTAAATTTTTTTATATACATGAATGAACTAGTTTGACAGTGTGCATTACACACAAGACCATGTTTTAAAGAAAAAATATATTATTAAAAAACATTTTTTAACTAAATAAGACATAACCTATACATTAAATTAGTGGTTATGAATATTATTAATTATCTTATTAAAATATATTTTTTACACAAATATGAAATGAATCCATTTGATACAAATTGACTATAAACGAATATAAGAACCAATTGAATATAAAGGAAACATTTTTTCATAAAATCCTACATTTATGATGTCAATGGTATTTTACCTTAATAATTGAAATTAATTTCCATTAGGAGATTATTTTATTTAAATATTTTATATATTCATGAAAATAATTGTGATATTCATAAAAGATATTTTATGTTCATAAGATAAGATCTAACCCAGTTTTATGCATAAAAAATAATATGGTTTTTAAGGCACTTTTTCTTCCATTTAATAGTTAACCTTTTTTAAATAGAAATTTCGAACATTTATAGATATTATATGTAAAAACATAATATTTGAAATAAAAACATATAAATTTTGTAATGGTGACTTTTTGTAAATTATATATGAAGATTAACAATTGAATAAATATTAAAACTTACTGAATTTTAATTGGAAACTAATTTTTCATTTAATAGAAATCAACTATAATGATTATGGAAAAATTAAGCTTAACAAGGGAATACAACATAATATTAAGGTCCCCAAACACATAGAAACTTGTCCGGAATCCTTTTTATAGACATATATTGACCCTAATCGCCCTTCAATATATTTAATTACCATTATTTGATCTATTTTCAATGGCCAAAATATATGCAGAATTCCATCTCCAAAATTTACAAGACTACCAATCATCCACTATAAAAATTCTACACCTCCTCCAAATTCATCACGAATATCAGCCTAATTTTTTAGGGATAATACCTACCCTAATAGGTCCTTAAAATACCTCCCATTATCATATAATCCTCCCATTATGATGATATATTTATAGGGATGCCATTTTTTGAAAACAATCATGAGTTACCCAATTATGAGGTAGTATCTTTCCTAAATATCATTTGTTTTATTTCAATTATCCACTCAATAAAATATTTTTATTCAGTTCTTTTATTAAAAAAAATAACGTAAATATAATATTAATTTTTATGTTTTTTTTCTACACTCATAGACACATCCATATAAAGGGTTACAAGCATCTTGTTTCTGTGTATGGAGAACTACTACCTCAAGAAACGATGATTTTTTGTCTTCTTATAAACCTTTCAAGTTTCAGAATTTATTTTTGGAATATGTTTATATATGTTATATAAGATATTTATTGTTTTTTTATTGTTTTTTTATTCTTTTTTATAAAGTACACTTATACTTTCAATTTCGTGTAAATACAATAACATTGTTTCTAAAAGTGTGAACTACCACCTCTCAAAGTGATGTGATTCATTCACACTATACATGGAGTGTATAACAGATGGTTTTAAGTTAAAATCTTTAATAGAAATTAAATATAATTGATACAAATTAAATAATAATAGTTATTTAAATGTAATATATCATTTCATTTATTACCCTTTTCACACTCATAAAATTTATTATGTCAGTCGTGGATGTGTGGACTATACCTCTTCAACACGATGTGATTCTTTTTACATAACAAAAATCCAATATAAGAGTATATGTGAGTAAATTTCATATTATTTATGATATAATGATAATTATATAAAGATATATTTTTACTTACCTTCTTTCTATAATGATCATTGGAGGATGGTAGCATTAATTATATTTATGTACGATCTATCATCTCCATGATTATAAATTTGGTTCATTATTAGTAACCATGATAAATGATTGGTTTTAAAAGTATAATATTTTACAAATATTATAATTATTTCATGATTATTATTCTTCACATGTTCATATAATTACTCCTTCGACCATAGTTGATCTACCAAAGCTGTATTTGAAATGCAAATTGAATGTGGTAAAGGTACCCAATGTACACATAGTTATTTAAGTATTTTCATACAATATAGTAATATGGAAACTAAAAGTAATAAAAAACAAAAAATTGGTTATCAATAAATTAAATAATTAATATAAGTTTATTATTCAAGAATATATAGACCCACGTGACATGTCAGTCTTTGGTAATGGATTTCATCTCAAAACACATTCCATTAAGACTTATTTTTTTAAAATATCCACTTTTATATTGTGTATAAAATTTAATTTAACATGTTATATAAAAAATATAATAATTATCAAGATCCTTAATGCTACATTTTATGTTAAACCTTGATGATTATTATGATATAAAATGTTTCATATTGGAATGTGACACTTTGGAATGTTATAAGATTATGTTCTTGTGGAATATTTTTTAAGGGAACATCCATTTAGAAACACCAACATCCATTATTTTTACTTATACTCCAATGAGGAATTATTGACGAATCTATTTTCCCTATTCAATATGGATATTTGAACATGGTTATTATTATTTTTAATTATTTGATGTGGGAAAATGCTTTAGAATCACGATGATGGTTGTGTCCTTGAAATTATATAGTCCCTCGTTGCATCGATGGGTTCTCATGAGACAAATATGTTGGCCACATCAGAATAGTTTAAACCATCTAGTGAAAGGTATTGATAATATATTTTTTCCTGAGCCTCATAAATTACATCCAATAATTAATAATTTACCTCATTTAGAATCAATAATTATTTATCCATATTTTTTTTCTTTGACATATTAATTGAATCCTTAAATTATCTGTTTATTAATTAAATGTATGTGTCTAAATTTTTTACCTTTATACATTGATTTCACCATGCCAATTTATTTTAAGGACAGTTGATATTATTTATAAACCATTCCATGATTGTTTATTTCTATAGATTTATTATTTATTCTTTTTACTAACCGTTAATGAGAATTTATGCTCACCCTAATTATGTTTCAAATCCATATGTTATAATAAATTCAACTATGAATAAGATGAAAATTATTCTTTTTATTTAATTTCATTTTGTATCATGTTTTTATTTTATATTTCCTAATTTATTATGGGTGGAATTTATATTGTAACAATTTATAGAAATGCTAAAATGATCAGCCCTTTGAGATTTTATCCATTTTAATAATTCCAATGTAATAAAATAATGCACCAGATTTACGATTTTTATAGTATTTTATTTATAATGTTTCTTATGTTACTTAATTCCTCGAAGAATTGTGAAGAATTAAAGAATTGTGTCTTTTAGTCTCAAAAGTTTTTATATCATTAAATTCAATGAATATAATAATTAGAAACAAAGAATGAATTTACAGAAAATTTAAAGTCCCACTCATATTCATTTTATAATGCGTCATTTATTTTCTTGAATTATTTAAAAAATAATAGGGAAGGGATAAATGGAAATATACTAAATAAAGCAACATGGTGTTTAATCATATCGGGAAACCTGAGTTATCTCAAACCAAATGAGTTTATATAAAAACCTAAACAAAAAACAAAACAACATGATACATTTTTTAAAATAAAATAAATAAAATGAATTAGAAAAAGGAAAAGAGACATTGGATTATTATCTATGTGGTGACTTGGTTGGGATACTAACTACAAGAGAGTTAAAGTGTATTATCATCAATGAAATTAGGTTGAGGAGTCCTTAATAATAACCACATCATGTAATTTATCCTAACATTAAGGAGTATACATTATGTGTGGAGGAAAGAAAAGAAATATGAAATCCTCACATCTCTTAATGTTAACAAAGGGAAGGATGTAAAGGGGGGTCGAAATTTGTGAAGGGGCTCTTTATAGATGTTTTACCTCTCCCTATATTATTTTTTATTTGTCAGGAAGGTTCTAATTAATTAATCATTAGTCCCATGTTTGTAATGACTACATAATTGGTCAGGACCTTCTTTGTCCATCACATTGTAAAATTCTGCTATTTGGGTTATCTAGGGGACAATCAATGACTCATAATAATTTTGTAGAATTATAGGTCTAACGAACAATGGAATTTATCAAAATCACTTGCACTGGTGGGAAATGTTTTCAATGATGGGCATTGGGGGCACTGATGAGAGTTCGGGGCCCCGATGGGCATCGGTGACACCGATGGGCCACCTGTGGCACCGATGGGAATCAAGGACAAAGACAGGCATTGGTGGATATGAGGGGAATCAGTACCACAGATAGGAATTGGTGGTAGTGATAGGTATCAGTGTCACTGAAGGGCCGTTAGTGGCACCGATTGGCATCGTTACTAAAGTGACGGTTCCAGGGAGACGATGCCATGGCGACAATGTCAGGGCGATGGTGAGTTACTTACAATTTCTCTAGGTCTTTATAGTTTCACTCTAGTAACATATCTTTTAAAGTATAAGTGATTTGATACCCATGTCAAAACAATATAAGGGTCATAATAGATATTTTAATCCCCCCAATAGATGGGGGACCCTTGATTCTCCAAAATAGTTTCCATGTCACACCCTTTAACAAGTTTTCCATCATCTAGGGTTTTCTAGTTCAGCCTTTGTAATGTTTTATTCATCATTTATGTGAAATATATTTACTCACAACTGTTATATCCACCATCTCATTGGGTAATTATTAAATCTCAATTAATAAAAATCTGTGAAACCCATGAGATGAGTGGTACAACCATGATCCAACATTTAATTACATTGGAATTGCCTCCCGGATTTTATGATCTCACCTTTTCTTATGATGTTATCTTATCTTCTTATTCATTTCCATTTGTCTTAGTGTTCCACTAGACTTCCATCAGAGAAAATTCGTGGGCCCATGATAGAGCCATTACCACTCATCCATAGCGTATTCTATTCCTAAACATTGCACCATCTCCAGTTCACGGTGAAAATATAGAACATAGATCCTTTATCATCCATGTAGGGTTTTCCCTTATTTCTATTTACAGTGCATCATGGGGGTGGGAATGACGATGTTCCCTCAAGACTTAGATGAATCCAACATTAATGAAAAAAAATAAGTTCACTTTTAAGGAATGAAGGGGTGTAAATGTTGATTATGTTGTTGTGTTATACCATTATTTTTATGTTTTGAATAGTATGGGCTCATGTCCACTGAAAATTATTGTTGTCAGTGGTCCTTTATTATGCACTAATGAAGCTCTATTTCCTATATAATCTTGTGATTAAATGAATGTGACATGGAAACTAGTTAATCATTTAAACATGGTTAGTTAAATGGATGACCAAAAATTAACAATCCTTGATTGATCTCCCTTGTTGACCAACCTGAAAGAAATAACATAATGAAAAGATTTTTCCAAATATGAAAAATCACTTTCTCAGGTCTTTTGAAATGGAAGCTTGTTCTTTTTAAGGTTTATGGGGCGAAGAAGAAAGGGGATGGAATATCAGGTTGTGAAGTTGTTGGTTTTTTAATATTATTCCATGTGGATCATGTTTGATGGGGATTAGTTTGGTTCCATAACTCTGAGGGATCTCATTGATCCCTTTTGATAATATGACTTTACCAAAGAACCGAGTGTTAATGCTTAAAATCATTCTTGGTCAATTTTACTTCAGGTTTTTTTTGGATTGTGGTTATGAATGTTGGTTGTCCTGTAGTGGTAGAACGTTGTAAATGTAATCACATGAACATGAAAAAGAGAACAGTTAAAATGGGGGAATTTTTTTTCCAAGAAATGGGTTGTGTTTCAGTTTGTAGATATTTTTTATTTATGCATATAGGAATAATGAAAAGAGTGGTTGTGTAAAAGAAGGTTGTCTATTTGGGACCCTTTAGGATGGTATGAGTGCTTGTTTTCTGATATATATAATGTTTTGATCTTTTTTTATATACACCCTACCCACAATGATAACTTCATGCTGATCACCCCCATTTACTGGGGGTGGCTGTTTTTTACAACATTATAAAGAGTGGATGGTTATTAGCTAATTTCTTTTCCCTCTCCTAGGTAGACCAAGACTCTTCGAGAAGGTTGTGATTTACTAAGGTTCATTAAGGACATAAACTCTTCGTTAAGGGTGTGTTATAGTGGCTAGCCTATGTTTGCTTGGGAATATTTGTGTTTTCCAAGTGACTTCAGGATCAGGCTCATGTGTCTTTGGGTGTTTATGTGGTTGTTCTAGACCATGTGTGTTCTTTAATGGTAGTTGTTGTTCTAGACCTTGTGTATTTGGCTGTGACAGTGGTTGCTATGGACCAAGCATTTTTGGTCATTGTTATGTGTGGTTGTGGTGGCCAAAGTGTCTGCAAGTAGGATGCATGGTTGTGATGGATCATAATGTTGTTCTTGGGGTGGTAGTGGGACTACAATTAAAATTTTGGGGGAGGTTTAATGTGTATTATTTAATAAATAAACGGTTGTAAATTAGTGTGGGGTACCCGAATATTGATGTGTTATTTCTATTACTTTACCCAAATTGAGTTATTTTGGGATCGTGCCTTAGGGCTATTAGGTTGATAGTTTCCTTGCTAGGTGTTTCAGTTACCTCTAATTTCACATGGGGAATTTGAATTCCTCCCCACATGTGAATGAGAAATTTTTTTTTCACTATAGATTATACATGTATACTCACCCTATGAATATAATAATGCTTTCATGTTTCCAAGAGGAGTTTGAGGACTGTGCTTGACCATACTAGCTCAGACATCAGGATATTTTTCATCACTACCTTTTTATTTACTTTTCTACATCCTTTTTTCTTTTTCATGTACTTTGAATCAATTTATTTGAATGTGAATATGGGAATGGATTTTTTTCGTTACATTTATTGGTAGTTTTTTCAGTTTGTTGGCATTTACCATGTTGTATCCTGACATAGTTTTATATATGGAAAATGGATTCCATATTAGGTGTGATTCTATACCATTGATGATAGTTTCCACTCCATGGCCTATCTATGGATGTACTCAATGGTCATTGTCTCTCCTTCCACTTGATGAATGAAGGGTCTCGCAGATTGATGTCCCTTCCCTCATCTTGGGGATGGTGGGTCATGAAGAAATGGTATCAGAGCTGATGGTTGAGAGATAGAATGGAGTATGGGGTTAGGAATAGTGAGGAAGACATGGGATGGTAGGGAAACATTATCCAGTCTTGGTGAATAAAATAGGTCAGGGAAGACATTCTAGGACTTGGGATTTTGGGGGGCCCTATGATCCGATGCAAGGAATATTTACCTACCGAATGTCCCAGTGAGGCTGAAATGATTTCATGGTAGTGACACTAGAAAAGGTACATGTATCATAATGAATTTTTTTCTTATGTGTCTTTGGTGTTTTGGGAATTTAAAATAAATGAAAATATTAAGATAAAATTAAAAGGAATATTCTACACTACTCGGGCTTAGGCATTCCATGTTTACCTTACTTCTATACCACCTGGAAGACTTCAAAGAGAAGTGTGAGCGATTGAGGCCTAGTTTTCTGATTTCGGTGATCAATGGAGGGCTGACCAAGATAGGGAGGATAACTTGTGGAAGAATAAATTTTATTCCATTCCGTTGAAATCTCTTGGGAAGTATGATTGTAGGAACTTGGACATGGAGACAGAGAGCGAGATTGAGGATCTGGTGATCACCAATAGCTTGATCCGGGCTCCAGCAAAGTATTGTGTTCCTCTGGCTATGATTCATATGAAAACGCAGGTGTATCAATGGTGGATGCATTATCTTGTGGAGAAGAAGGAAGCTATGGTTTTGTGGACATAGTTTGAGAAGAATTTTCATGAGGGAATATTTTCTTCCACGATGAAGGCTAAAATGATAGAAGAGATTCTCTCCTTCCAGTAAGGGATTATGTTGGTAAGATATTTGGGGGCCAAATTCAAGGATATCCTTCATTTTTCTCCAAACCTCTTCCCAGACAAGAAGTTGCGGGTGAGACTCTTATAGGAGATGCTCTTATATTTTTTTCAGTACTATGTTACTCCCTTCACTCAACCAATGAACATGGAGGTTCATAAGAAGCCTGATTTGGTTGAGAAGATGCACATTCAGGGAGTAGTGTTGCGAGTGGGGAGACAATTCAGCTCGTAAAAGGTGATGGCCATTAGTAGAAGGACCCCAGTAATAGGGACTTCTAGATTTTGGCTGGTGGAGAGAATGCATAAGTAGTTGTAGTTATGATAACCCAGTCCTCGCTCCTTCTCTAAGAGCATTGGATAGAGGTTCATTACCTATTTTTACTATGAGAACCATTAGAAAGAGATCCCAGACCAAGTGTAGTAGAGTGGGGTGGGTAGGTTTAGCAACCACCTCACTATCAGTAGTTGTTGGCCAAACATTTTTTGTAGAAGTAGGGGTAGCGATCTTCTACCCCACTAATGCTAGACAGTGTCGGACGAGTCTGATCTTAGGGCTCTCTTTAGTGGCATCGACCAGGGCATGGTTGGGGAGATGGACAACAGCCGAGGGGTAGAATAGATGAGGGTGTGTTGTTTCACACCATAGAGGCAACAGTTCCAGCAGGGCTAGATGTCGTTTGACATATGATAAGTTTGTTTAGTACACTTTCTTGTGCCCTATATGATTCATGATCTTGACACACCTTTTTTCACCTGGTTTATCCCATGAAGTTCCCTAGAAATATAGATATTATCTATGCCCCTAGTGATATGAATGTCAGTTAGAGGTCATAATAGCTAGTTGGATGTTTGTAGAGAATGTAGACTGAAGTTGGGGCGGCAACAGTCAATTATGGATCACATTCTTCTGCAAATGTAGACATACAATGTCATCCTGGGCATCAACTAGATGTTTTCCATGCATGATTTTATAAACTACTTCTATAGAAGGGTCTCGATCTCATATATGGGTGGTGAGGGTGTAGATTGTTCGAGCCGGTGGGGTTTCCTAGAGGCTAGTTGGCTTGTGGAGACCCAACATTCCATGTTAGCTGAGATGTCATTGGAATCGGAATATATGGAGACGGTGGATGTTCTCTGGATTGTAAGTGAGTTCTTGGTTGTCTTCCCTAAAGAGGTAGCGACTCTACCCTCTCGACATGATTTTGAGTTCTTGATAGACATACAACCCAGGGGCCATCCTATTTTGATGGATCTGTAACGGCTGCCACTTTTTGATTTGTGGGAGTTGTAGATTCACGATTATGACCTGATGAAGAAGGGTTTTATCTGACCAACCGCATCGCCAGGGGGTGCCCCATTCTTGTTATCAAAGAAAGGATATAGTGGAATTAGGCTATGAATAGAAAACCGAATACTAAATAAGGTAACTCTTAATAACCGTTACCCTCTCTTTAGGATTGACGAACGTTTAGAGTAGATGAATGGTCAAGGTTTGTTCTATATGATCGAACTATGCTCTAGATATCACCAATTGAGGGTGAAGGATTGAGAGATCATAAAGTCTACTTTCAGGTGAATATATGGATGCATTGAGTTTGTGTTCATGTTTTTCGGTGTTACGAACACACCGACATTGTTCATGGAGCTCATGAAAACAATTTTTTGTGAGTATCTAGACCGGTTTGTATTTGTGTTCAATGATGAAATCTGGATCTACCTAGAAACAGAGGAGGACTATATCGATCATCTCAGGACAATTTTGGAGGTCCTTCGACACCACCATATCTACGGGATGTTGTCCAAGTGCATGTTCTGGACACAATAGGTTCACTTCCATGGGCATATGGTATCCCAATTGGGAATGGTGGTAGACCAGTTGATGTTCAAGGTGGATGTTTCTTGGGAATCACCCAAGAACATGGAAGAGGTTCGTATATTCCTTAGACTGGTAGGTTACTACAAGAGGTTCATACCCAAATTCTCCAATGTTTTAGTGCCTTTGATAGCCTTGATAAGAAAAGACTAGGCTTTCGTATGGATAGAGCAGTGCCAAGAAACTTTCAGTTATCTGAAAGATAAACATGTCAGTGCCCCAGTGTTGACGTTTCCCAAGGAAGTGGTGATGTTTTATGTATTCTGTGATTATTTTGGTCTAGGCTTGGGGTTTGTGCTGATGTAGTAGCTGGTTGTGACCTCTTATGAGTCTAGGATTTTATTCCATAACAAACATAAATATTCCACCCATGACTTGGAACTTGTACAGATTGTGTACGCACTAATGTTGTGGTGACATTACCTCATCTATAAATGCTACATGGTCTTAATAGATCTCAATTTCATGAGGAGTTTTTTCTCCCAGTGAGACATGAACATGCAGTTGTGGAGGTGGATGAAGTGTCTTCATGACTATAACATCGAGATCTAGTACACTTAAGGAAAGTGGATTTGATGGATGATTCCTTGAGTAGGATGTTTCATAATGATGTTGTTCGGAAGTAAAGAGATTCTAGGTGATAAAAATGTGGAGTTGGTTTCTTTACATCTATGAATGATAGTGGTGGATGATAGAGTATGTATGTTTCATATGAAAATGTAGTATTCCTTGGTTCAACAGGTTGAGGAGTCTTAGTGTGGATACATTGAGGCTTAAGTGATGTGTGATCGTGTTAGAAAGGGTGATGCTCTAGAAGGTTGGTCAGATGATGTTCATAATAAGATACATTACTAAGGGATGTTGTTTTTCATAGAGAAAATGCATGAGTTAGTTTTCATTGAGTTCTAGAAGTCACTCCTAATGGTGCAACCATTAGATTCAAAGATTTAATAGGGCTTGATAGGTCAATTTTGGTGGCCCAAAGAGAAGCAGATAGTGGTAGAGTTTGTGGAAAAGTGCCTCATGAGTCAGCAGGTTATGGCTCAAAAATGTGTTCCAAGTAGTTTGTTACAGCCCTTATATATTCTTGAATGGAAGTGGGATTATGTATCAATGGATTTTTGCAGCAGACTACCAAGGGATGAGGGATGCTATGATTCCATCTGGGTAGTGGTGGATTGTTTGAAAAAATCAGCTCACTTTATAGTGATTAAGGAGTCGAGTGCAGTTGATTCCTTAGTAGAGAACTATGTGGGATATGTTGTACAGCAGCATGGATTTCCCAGAACCATCATTATATATTTGGATAAAGGCTTTACTTCATGAGTCTGGAAGGGATTACATAGTTGTTTTAGCACCAAACAATTCATTAGCATATAATTCTAACTTCAGATGGATGGGAATACAAATAGAACCATCTAGACATTGGAGGATATACTGCGAGAATGTGTTATAGATATCGGAGGATGATGGGTACGAAACATGCATATTTTAGAGTTTTCTTACAAAAATAGCTATCACTCTAACAATAGAATGTCACCATTTGAATCCTTGAATGGGAGACTGTATCGTTCACCTGTGTGATGGACTGTTTATGGGGAGGCAGTTGTTTTGGCCCAGAGGTGGTGCAGAGCACAACAGAGAACGTTCATCTTTTTAATGAACGGTTGTAGGTGGGTCAGGATTGATAAAATACGTATTCCGATCACAGGTGAAAAACCATGGAGTTTGTGTTTTGGGACTATGGGTTCATAAACTTATCCCCTCGACGTGAACAGTGGGGGTTTGGAATGGGGAGTAAGATTCCTCCTAGGTTCATCAATCCCTTCAAGGTGATGAGAAAAATCGGCGAGGTGGTGTATCAGCTAGCATTACAAACATTTCTATAGAGGATGCACAATGTTTTATATGTATGTTATCATTGTAGGTATCTTCACGATGACTCCCACATTCTCGAAGAGGGAGATATGGATATCGTGGATGATACGACGTTTGTGGAGTAACCAGTGATGATGAAGGATCATAAAAAGAGGTGCTTCATGGACATACCATTCTGTTGGTATGGGTGTCGTGGAGGCATGGATGCCTCAAGGAGAATATTTGGGAGTGGAAATCACATATGTTGGCCTTTTACCCTGGGTTGTCTTGAGTTGGTGTTTTGAGTTTTCATTAATGTTTTTACTTTTCCTCTTGGCAGTGATGTATTGGTTTACCTTGTCTTCTATATGATAGGTTATTTATATTTTACAATGAATATGTGTGAATAGTATTGATTTTGGTGTGGGGAATACATGATCCCTAATAAAAAAAATTAAGGTCGATTTGATAAAACCCTAGTGGGTGAGTTTCTGTTGCCCAAAGAATATGGTATCTTGACATGGATAAATGGACTCCCTAATCCAGATGATTGTATGGTGTGTCCTCTGTATGTGTTTTTGGTTTCTCAAGGGATAAGAGTTATAGTTTTTATGTAGTTTTTTAGCAGTTATATGTGGAATAGATGCTCTTTTATGTCGAAGTGTGTTTAGGATTTCGAACAACAATGGGGTGGTTTGTTCCAAAGAGTTATCTTAAGAGGTTGTTGTTCAGACCCCCCCTCTTTTCTTTGGGTTACTCATAAATTCTCGAGGGTGAGAATATTTTGTGAGGTTTGTGATTTATTTTATCAGACCTTCCTAGTTCATATATGTTTCTAGTTATAGTGTTTGGGGTATTCTATTGACCATTAGTGACTTATTAAGAAGTTTTCAAAATTTCAGGCCGAACAAACGGGGGCACTGACAAGCATCGGTAGTACCCATGGGCCGTTAGTGCCACCGATCAATATTGGTGCAAAGGTGTTGGAACTAGGGAGATGGTTAATGGGAAACCGTGTTATAGAGATGGTGCATGGGCGATGGTGACTCACCCAATCATGGTTCAATTCCAGTCACTCCGACACATTCCAGTTTCACTCATGTGACATATCTTTTAACATAAAATTGATTGAATACCACTTTAAAAGAAATTTAAGGATTGAAAATTATTTTTTAAAACCATAACTGTCGGTTGGGCCTTCAGTTATCCCAACATGTGTTGTGTGACACCGCTTTCATCATTTTCTATCATTCAGTGTTTTCTAGTTTAGCCTTAGTTATGAATTTTTCACTATTTAAAGTAAATATGTTAACTCACTACCCTTATATCCACCATATCCATGGATAATTATTAAATCCCAATTAGTCACAATTTTTGAATCCACTAATCCATGTGGACAAGGCACTATCCGAATTATATGTACATTAAAATCATATCCATGAATTTAAGATCTAGAAACTTCTTATACTAAGATCGTATCTTTTTTATTCCTTACTATTTCTCTTAGTGCACCTCAAGACTTCATCGGAATATGAACCATACGCCCTTGCTAGATCCCTCCCCACTCATACCTAAAGATTTATTTTCCATCATGTAACGACATTCCCAGTTCTTAGTGCAAATAGATATCCTTGATCTTTAATCATCCAAGTAGGGGTTTTTCCTTAATCTCAATTTATTGTGTATCATGCAGGGTGGGTATGGAATTTTTTTTCTTAGGAAATAGATGAAACCATATTTAATGAAGGAAATAAACAAACAGTTAAATAATGAAGGGGTGGAAATGATAATGATTATGTTTTGTTATACCGTTGTTTTAATGTTGTGAATTGTATGTGCACATGTCCACTGAAAATTGTGGTTGTTGGTGTTCCATTCTTCCCCACTAATCAAGCTCTGCTTTTTTGGATAATTAGGTGGTTGAATGACTGTAACAGGGAAAATAGATAATAAAATAATATTGGTTGATTTAATGGAAGCCTGATAAATGAGAATCCTTTTGTGATGACCCTAGTTGACCAAACCTAAAGAAAGTATGTAACATGTGGTGATGGAAAAATTTAAAACTCTCTTTCTCTACACTGATGATATAGAAGGATGTTTTATTTAATCTTTGTGGGATTATGGGTATGGGGGACGGAATATTTTGTTGTGAGGTTATTAGTTTTTTAATCTAAGGCTTTGTAGAGAAAGTATATTCGGTTTTGGTTTGGTTCCAATATATGGGGGGATCTCACAAATCACTTTTGATGTTGTGACATTACAAGAGAACTATGTGGGAATGATAAAAACCATGCTTTGGGATTTTTCCTTTAGTTGTAGTTTTGGATTGTGGTTATGAATTTTAGCTTCCCGGTAGTGAGGTAATGATTTCAATGGAATCACTTGAACACGATAACCGGAACGAGTACAACGGGGGAATTGTTTTCCCAGAAATTGTTTGTGTTTTAGTTATTTCTGTTATGTATTTGTGCATATAAGGATAACTGCAAGAGTGGTTGTGTTCCTTCTGGTTGTCTATTTCCGAACACTAGGGTTAGGATGAGTTCTTTTTTACCTATATGTGTAATTTTTATTTTTTTAGTTTCTTATACACACCCAAACCCTGTTGAGCACTTCATGTAGAAAACCACCATTTCATGGGGGAGTGTGTTTTTTTCCATCATTCCTAAGAGTGGATGGTTATTATCCCATTTCTTATCCCTCTCTCATGTATCCCAAGACTCTTGAAACTAGATTTGAGGACCTATGGTTTATTATGGCCCTAGACACTTCGGGCTAGGTGTGTTGTGGTGGCTGGCCTGAGTGTGTATTGGCAAGTTTATTTTCCCAAGTGTCTTTGGGATGAGACCCATGTGACTTTGAGTGTGTAAGTGGTTATTCTTTCCCATGTGTCTTTGGGAGTGGTAGGGGCTGTTCCAGACCATCTATTTTCGTTCATGGCGGTGGTTTATGTGGTACATGTGTGTGCGGGTGGTATGCGTGGATGTGATAGACCCTAAGGTTGTTGTTGGGGAGGTAGTGAGACTATTGTAGAACATTTAGGGGATTTATGATGCATAGGATGTCCGAAATAACAAGTGGGAATGTAGTGCGAGGTACCCAAATATTGATTTGTTTTTACTATTACTTTACCATACCTGCATTATTTTGGGAGTGTTCCTTGGTGAGGTTGGGTTGATAGTTTATTTTATAGGTGTTTTAGTTACCTATAAATTCTCACAGGGAATTAGAATGCCTCCCTACTTGTGCATGATGGATTTCGGTTTCCATAATGAGTATGCATGTATTCTTATCTTTTTTATATAAAACTACATTTAGGTTTCTAAGAGTAATTTGAGGACTGTTCTGAACCATACATTCTCAAACGTCGAGATAATTTTTTTTATTCTTTTTCTTTTCTTTTGGTTCTTTATTTTATAGTTTTATTGTACATTGTATTAGTTTATTTGAACATGCATATGGGAATAGATTTTATACTTTTCGTTGTCTTTATGTTTTCAGTGTCTGAGATTTACCATATTTGCTCCTCATCTTGTTCTATAAAATGGTAATAATCTTCGTATTTTGTGTGATTCGATATTCTTGGTTCTAGTTGCCACTCCGGGTCCTATTGAAGGCGAGAATCATGGGTCATTATATCTCTATCAATTTTATGATGTAATGCTCTAGTACTTTTTTGTCCCTTATCTCATCTTGGGGAAGGCTGGTCATGACAGTCTAGGTCTACCCTTTCATCTAATATTGCATCATTTTTATATTCCTCTATATCTAGGGTGGGAGTGCCTAGAAAATTCCGGAAACACTAGTAAAAAATACTATTAATTAATTTAAATTTTAAATTAAATGAGATGGAATATATATATTGTTTATCCCTTATTAATTGTTATTTCAGGAACTCATTATCTCTTATGAATTCTGCATGAAGGAAATTTGGGGGTTATGGGAGAGAAGTGTCCTTATATTGAGATTCCACATTATGAATATCATTATTAGCTAAGTAAACAAGAATTCAATTATCATAATGAAATTTATATTTTCTGTTTTATATCAATTATTTTTGCATAGTGGACATTATTACCCACATATCATTTAGGTATAAAATCTAACATTATTTATCTTTCAAATGTTAGTCACACAGAAAAGAACTATTTCATATTATTTTCACTTCATCTGGGGTTGTTTCATCTTCATAATTATGGAATTGGGGAATGTGATTAGAATTTTTTTTGAATTTATTTTAATAATATAATCCATACACCCATCTAGTAGTTTATAAGTCAGGAAATATTGTGTTCTCTAGCCATTGTAATTATTTTTTATGCTCTTATGGGAAGGTGGAGTGGCCATTGATGTTTTATTTTTTTCAAAAAAGAATCGTTGACTGTGGAGGGAAGTTCACCCACTTCCCCGAATAGGATTATAATTAGTGATCCATTAATAATAAATAACCAAACATGAATAATTATCACATTTTAGTTGAAATAAATTAAGAATTATGGAAGAAAAATTAACAAAATTAGAAAAGAAAATAAATATATATTATTTATAGGGTAAATAATGAATATTTCTCTATTGATACTGCTATTTAGTTGTTCATACTTTATGTGAAAAATACCAAATTATATCGACCAGATGAAAGAATACAAATTTAAAAGTTCTCCTAGAAGGATGGTATGAAGCTTTCCCTTATCCACACATTAATATAACAACTCATAAATTTTACTACATTTATCATTTAATATTTTATTAAATTATTTGAATATTTACATAAAATATTGAGCATGATGTAAAATGGTAGATTAGAAGAAAATAAAAATCTTCAATTTAATAAAAATGAATGTATTAAAAGGAGGTAATCAAAATGATTAACCTTGTAATCAATCATTAGCATAAAAATTAAAAAAAATTAATTCATTTAATAACATTCATGAATTACCTCTACCTACATAAATTATGGATTGGGACATGAATTTGAGACCTCTTAAAGACATTTACACCACCTCATTTATAAATTAAAAATGATAAACAAACCATATCCCATGCATTATACCATTTCAACCAACACCCAACCTAAACTGGTTGTCACCAAACACTAATCAATCCACTTTATACAGGATTATAAAAGTCATTGGAAGGTAATTTATTTGTTAGTGATTGGATTGTTACAATATAAAATTATATATAATTATGGGTAAATAACTCTCCAATCCATCAAGAACCCACTTCTCCATTATAAATGGAAGAAATCATATGAAATATAGAATAGGGATTCAAAATCACATTTAACCACCCATAGTGATCCCAAAATCGGCTAAGGTACTCCCTAATCTTAATGCATAAAATATATATGAATGGGGAAAGAAAAAAATATACTTGGATGAAACATTGTAATATATTAAAGTATTAAAAAACTTATTCTTAGATTATATGAATGAGGATCCAATGGGGAACCGATACAATAGATGATATGATGTTATTTTATATATTGTAATGGATCTATTTAGGTATATGGATGTGATATATGTAGTATTTGTTGGAAAATAAATTTTTTCAAATCAATGGATTTTAGATCATTCATTATTCCATATTTTTACATATTGATCCATTGTGTTTTATTATTATGAATGAGTGATGTATTAAATTGTCGATAGCATATTAATTAATTTTTCTATGAATTTCAAACAAATAATATTCTTCATTTATTAAATTTCATGCCATAATCCTAATAGAACAATGTTAAATAGATTTCTATGAAATTTTTTGGTTTATTGATTATTTTTTCTTGGGTTATAGAATTAATTTAATATAAAAATATAATTTATTTTTGGTGATAACATATATTAAATATTAGGATGATGAAACACAATGAAGCGTTTTAACACTATTCTAATGATTGAGATTCATTTATAGAGAGAAAAATAATGAAACATATCATAAGGAAATTCCAAAATTATGATAGTTGTGTTGAGGGACAAAAAATACATTAGTGGTAGTTTTTGAACATTATGTCTCAATAATATGTTGTATGATACAAACAATTTTTTAATTGAGGTGGTATAATTAAATGTGTATTTTTCATTTGTTGTTGCAAAATAGTGATACTAATAATCCTATTATTAGTGTAAAAACATATTAATCTATATTACCACAATTGATTCACACATATGGCTTTTGGATAGTCACATAAAATGAGATGATTGATTGTTGATGATGATATCCATTCCCTAAGGTTTTATATCTATTTACTTTCAAAGATACATATAATAATGGATGACATGGAGCATGAGTATCCACATCCACCCAAGTTACTCATTTGTATCCATTTTGGATCCTAAGTCAGACTTATATAAGGGAAATGTATTCATACATGTCCACGTCAGTTTCAATATTTATCATTTATATCATATTAATTTCTCTATTTAGTATTACATGTCAAATTCATATTTTGGATTCTTTATACATTGGGCAGGATGCTTCATCACTTCTATAGAAATTGGAAATGTTTAATGTTTCCACACCACTTAGGGATTTATTACTATGTAGCATGTAGTAAACATGTTTAGTAATATTCACATATTGGTAGGTCATTCCTCATGTTCCTCAATAATAAAATCACATTGATCAATGTATATATTGGCTGAAAATAAGTTTAAAATTAATATATTAATTAATTTCTGGAATTTAATATATTTTAAAAATTATTTGAAAAACTGACCACGCTATAATAAATGTGATCATATACCTTCATAAATAAAAATGTAGAAAAACACTTAATTTAAAACCAACTAAAAATTATTAATTTTTTCATTTTACCACCGGTGATATGCATTTAAAATTATAGGATGTAATAAATTTAATATATATTCCTAATACACATTGAAGTCAAAGTCAAAATTCATGACTACATATTGATTCATTATCATATACAATATCAGGACACAACTTAAAATGACTATAGTTACCATAAAATATAGATTACATATATCATACAATGAATCTATATATTGTATCCTTATGATATAATCTGCATTCATCAAGGGAACATTAAACACATTAGCAATAGATTTAACCCTAGAAAATCTCTCTAGAACTATAAAAATACCATCATAACCTTGTCCCACTTATGAAATGTAATATAAAATATTATATATTTATAATAAATACTTCATTTCCCTAAACTCATGTATTGAAATGTATTCTACTAAAAAATGAACATAAAAATACTCATCAACATCCCTAAAATACAAAACTAACACTAAATGTCATGGTATATCATTTTCAGTGTATGAAAAATATCATACATTGAATTATGTAATTTTTTACATTTCATATTCTTTAATATGTTTTTGAAATAGAAATTACCAATTCACATATATGTTAAATATAACATATTATGTCTTACTATATATCCATTTCTCATTATAATAAAATAAATCAATAATATGGTACTAGTAATTAGTAATTATTCATATTGAGACCATTAAAAAAATAAGGATGAAATTTTAATATATTACAACTTATTTTAATAATTTTGTTTTTCAATATCAAAATTATATTATTATAGTAAAAAATCATCCAATCCTCTTGCTTTTTGTAATGCATTCTATTTACAATAAATTTCCAGTCAATGTAAATGTAACTACATTTCCCTCCTAGAGCTAATATATCATCCAGATTTTTTTTAATTAGAGATATTACACCCTTTTATTGTTCTAGATATTTTAATATAGATAATATAATATATTCCTATCTATTTTTGGTCAAAAGATACAAAAGATTCATCACATTAAATAGTGATTCAATATATATAATTTTGAACTATAATTGGAAATTTTGGATAAATTTTTATTGAAATTATCATCAAAGTTTGTACAAAATTAAATTTTATATGATACTACTCAATCATTATATATAATCATATATAATTTCATTTTACTATATGAATCAAAATAAGTAATCTATGTTTTATCTAAATTAACTAATAAAATTGTGTATGTTGATGAAGGGATAATATTTAATTTTTAAAATACCACTATAGATCATTTAATTATACCGGTATTCATATTATCATAATGATTCTAAATCAATAATAAAATTTATTTGACTTTATTATTAGAATGTATAGTGAAAAAAATCATCTATGATGTACACCATAATTGAATCTTGTTATGGATAAAAAATTACATTCAACGGTTTAATATATAACTTATGATCTTTTGTAAATACAAATTGAAAATAAAAAAAAACTAGAGACATTAATAACCACACTAATAGATTAAATATATCATATATTAGATGAATTTGATACCAAATTTTATTCATTAATTGATTTAATAGTTTATAACCAACTTGAATTTGTGAATATTCAAATTGTTTTTAGAGATTAACATATATATTCCAAGAAAATTTATTTTCCCAAAATAATAATTCACATATTAATATATTGTAAAAACATTAATTATTGATTCTTGAGAGGTATCATTGCATAATTAAAGATACTTTCTGAGTTGCACCTACTTTACGATACAAATGTTAATTAAAAACTAATATTTAAAGGTAATCCTATAAAATGCTAAAAATATAATCTTATTGTAACGACCCAAAGTTTCATTAATAGAAAATCCCTCTTGATCCAGTTAAATGACTCTTTATAAAAAAATGTTTTTATAAGATGTCAACTTCTTTGGTTTTATGATAAGAGTTGTGACTGTTACTTTTATAGCTGTTGAGTAGTGATCACATGATTAGTATAAATATAAGGCTTTAACAAACCCAATTTTACTCAGAAAAAGGAAGCGATGGCCTCATCCAGTAGAATTGCCCCATACGAAGCCCATTTGTTGGAGCTCGGAAAATAGGTGGCATCCTTGGGCTTCGCCCTTGACCAATCCCATGTTGAGCTTCATTATGTCAATCTTGAACGTGACAGTCTACGGGAAAAGTGGAAGTTGATAGAGATTACCACTCGAGTGATGTTATCCGAGCCGCCCCAAGAGTCTGTCACCATTGCAAACCTTACCCTTAGGTATTATGCGACTATTTTAAAGGGTTATGTAACAAATAAGTAGTACTATTTTCATGTACATTATTAATTGTATATAATAATGAATATAATTTCTAGTCATTTTTGATACATTGTAAATAGTTTTTAAAGTACACATGGTGTTTTTAGTTATTATTTAATTAAGAAATCTAATTTATTAAATTAAGGGATTTTTGAATTAAATATTATTTTAATAAAATAATAATAATATTATTATATTAATTTTTATTAGATATAAATGATCTTATAATTTTATGAATGCAATTAAAATTTTATATTAAGGTTTGAATGCCATTTCAGTCAAAAGCCGTGAATTTTTTATAAATGTTGGTTTTTATTTTAAATGTGAAAATTAACATATTTAGAAATTTGTTTGGATAAAATAAATGTCATTTCTAGAATCAGGACATCCAAATTATCCCACAGATAATTTTTCATAATTTTCTGAGACAGTCAAATTTTTGGGTAAAAATTAAATATCGTTTAAATATATAATGTGTTTTATGACATCATAATGACCCAATGGTGATGTAATAAAAAACAATAATCCTTATGTTCGTCAAATATATGTTTTATAATTAAAATAATGTGATTTTGAGTTTGTTTGACTTATTTTTCAAAGCATTAATGGACCCCTCAAGACTAATTCAACACTTTGCCTTTTTAAAATTAATTTCCATGGGAGTGTGACTCACCTCCACATAAGAAACCTTATTATTTTAAGAAGTCAGGACTTGGGCCTTATAAAATATTGTTTTCCTCTTTCCTTTTACAAAAACCATGGGCAAAAACCATGGGATGGTTTGTGGTTTTGATTAATTTAATATAAGGGGACCCAAACCTAAATAATAATGAATTCCCTCACCTTTCCTATATAAACCCACCCAAGATCCCACTTCCTCCGCACTAAAATCCCTTTGAGTTCGTCCAAACTCTTCCCTAATCTCTTTAGAATCCTCCCAAGGTGCCCCAAGCTCCCAAGAAGCCTCTTACAAGCCTCTCTCTAGCCTTTGGAAGCACACTTCCAAGTAATGGTTTTTTCTTCCTTTCTCATTTTTGTCAATTTTATTTAAGTTGTATTTCCCTTTTAATTTCAATTATGAATGTTGGGGTATGGTTTATCATCTCCCACATACTGCCATATTATTGTTTGAATGATGGGAGACCCCTTTCTCTCCCATTTAATTCCTCCCATGTACAACTGTTACTATGCCGAAATTCCGAAAGGAACTTCTCTCTCTTCTTTTACATTCATGAAATACATTTGTATCTTGAATCCAAATTCCATTTCAATTGTTGGGACATGTACCTATATGATCTCCTTACTGTCCATTACATGTAAATATAATGAGGAACCCCTTTCTCTCTCATCAAATTTTTTTTAAAGAATTCTTATGTCACGCCGTTACGATGCTGAAATCGCACCGATTTTCTAAGCCAATGTCATTGTGTAGTGAATACCATGCCCATTTCTCCATCAAAGGTATTCACTTTTATGCACATTTACTTATTTATTTAAATGTTTCATGTATTAATTCTTCATTCCTTTATCATGGAAGAAATGATTATGTTTTATGAATCCATGTTTTACGATCCATGTGGCACACTTATGCATGAAATGAAATGTTTAAGAAGGGTGCACCCTTATAGCACTCCAATGCATTGGGTAACGTATAGAATCATGATAAGTCATGTGCAATGAGTGTTTACTCATTATAATTCAAGTGCAATGAGGGTTTACTCATGCTTCATGTGCAATGAGGTTTTACTCATGCTCCATGTGCAATGAGCCTTGGCTCATGCTAATTCAATGTTAAGTGTTGTTTCCACATTTCCATGTAATGATTATCATGCTTTATCATGACTTTATGTTAATGTTTATCTTATGCTCTATTTACATGCCTATTTCCTAACATGTATTGTACTCCTCATGTTATTCCATTTGTACTCCCTTACTGGGCTTTATAGCTCACCCTTTTCTTATGCATGTCCTCAGTTTATCCCATGCAATGCTATGTATGAGGGAATGTAGTGGTCATGTAAAAGAAGTTTTCAATAAAGATGTTGTATTTCATGTTTTAAGATTTTATGTAATGATCCTAAGCCCCAAAGACACTAAACATCTCAATCTTCTTTGTTGTATCAAGTGATGTTTTATGTAATAAAGCATGTTTAAGTAGTAATAAAAATTAGGGTTTTCATAGTTGGTATCAGAGGATAAGTTTAGTTATTTTTGGGATTAGGAAACCCTAGTAATAACTTGGATACAAGACTAAGTATAATAAAAACATCCCTATGTTTTGGAAAATACTAATTAAGTGGTTTATCAAACAAATACATCCCTGCCTGGATACGAGTAGGTATATGCGGCTCTAGTACAGATGTATCCTAGGGGTAAAACCTGAAAACACCACTTTGAGCTAGACTCAATCGAGAACTGGTGCATGAAAATGGTCCTTGCTACACTCTTGGTTAAGACACACCCTAGGGATATGTTTTTATAAATTCACAATCTTAGTATGAACCCTTATTAAGGGAAAACTGCCCCTATGAATATAAGTTCGAAAGTAGATCATGAAAATCCTAGATTGAATCATATAGACTCATGAGTTAAAGAAATAAAAGTTTGTTTTTGAGTCATCAACTTTTGTCTTTGGATTACCCTATATGTGTTACCCCTAATGTTACTTTTATTCCAGCCAATGGCCAGTAATAGGAGGACTCGGGCTAACGACCGTTGTGAAGATCAGTGTGATGATTGTACTAATGAGATGCCAAATCCAATGGGAGTGGGAATCACAAACCTTGTCATGCTTCTCTCTCAGCTAACTCAAGTTCTGAATAGAAACAAGGGTCAAGAGGAACGTTCAACCCCCCCCCCCCAAGAAAGAACAAGTCTCTATCGAGAGATTCATGAGACAAATGCCTCCTACTTTTAGTGGATCATCCGATCCCACAATCGCTGAACAATGGATCAACTCCATTGAAAAGATCCTCTCCATCCTCCAATGTTGTGAATAAGATAACGTTCTTCTGGATGTTTATCGTATGGAGGGTGAAGCTGAGCAATGGTGGAAGTTGATCAAAAATAAGAAGCCTGAGGAGGAGATCAAGGCTTTCTAATGGAAGGAATTCTGGAATATGTTTTTTGATAAATAGTTTTCGCGCACCCTCCGACTTAATATGGAAAGGGGCTTCGATTCCCTCAAGATACAAGATGAGGAATCCATTTGAGCGTACGAGGAAAACTTCACAAGGCTTGCACGATATGCATCCGACTTTTTCGTTACCCCCGAATGCAAGGTTGACAGCTTCTTTGGTGGGCTGAAGCCAAGCTTGGAGAAAGCATTAGCAATCCATGACTTCAACAGCTATGAGGAAATTGTCTGATGTGCCTTCAAGGTCTAAATGGAGATCGATGAATCACAGGGGTATCATGGGGATAAGAAGCGTAAGGTGGACTGAAATACTGGTGGGCCAATGGATAAATCCAACAGCACTAAGAAGTTACATAACACCACTTGCAAAAACTGTGGGAAGAAGCACCCTGGAAATTGCATTAATGGGACGAGAAAATGCTTCAGGTGTGGAAGAGAAGGGAACATAGCTATTAACTGTGGGCAAGAAGGTCCCACGGCTGCAACAGAGGAGAGGAACGCTCTGTTCGAACCTCAACACGTTGTTCAATGCTATAAATGCAAAGAACCGGGTCATTTTTCAAATCAGTTCCCTAATCCAAGGGTTATGGGAGGCAACCAACGACCTCCATGACAGCAAGGAATAGCTTTTTCCATCACTTCTGCCGAAGTGAACCCCGACAACGAAGTGGTGACAAGTATGATAGTTATTCATTCCACAATAGCGAAAATTCTTTTTGATTGAGGTTCTACACATTATTTTATATCTCGAAAGTTTAGTAGAACAATCCCAGCACCACCACAAATCATGGATGTAAAGATGTCGGTGAGTACAGAAAATGAGGAAATCATTGCATCCCATGAATATATGTCTTCCCCTATTATAATCTGTGGATTGAATTTCCCGGCTAACCTCGTCATACTCCCTCTGGTGGAATTTGATGAAATTCTTGTCATGGATTGGCTTTCCTTATATTGAGCCAATATAAATTGTCGGGAGAGGGAAATCACACTCCATATGGCGAATCGACCCCCGATTCTTTACAAGTGTCTGGAGGAATATTAATCTACTTTAGCTCCATCATCTCAAGCATGGATATTACTACCCTATGAGCATGCGTATCTGGCTCAAATGATTGAGTCCAAAGAAGAAACCATCCTTGAAGAAATGCCTATTGTGAGGGAATTCGCTGAAGTGTTTCCCGAGGAACTGCCTGGTCTTCCTCCAAGAAGAGATGTTGAGTTCTCAATTGAACATATACCTAGGGTGCTACCAATATCCAAGACTCCATATTGAATGGCTGTTTTAGAGCTTGAAGAGCTGAAGAAACAACTACAGAAGAATCTGGATAAAGGGTTTATATTCCCTAGTGCTTCACCATGGGGTGCACCAGTCCTCTTCGTCAAGAAGAAGGATGGATCAATGCGGATTTTCATCGATTATAGTGAACTTAACAAAATCACAATAAATAACAACTATCCTCTCCCAAGAATCGATGACTTTTTTGATCAGCCGTGTGGAGCACAATACTTCTCCAAGGTGGACATGCGGTCGGGATATTATCAAGTAAGGGTGAAGAAGGAAGGTGTCCCCAAGACTGCTTTTCGTACAAGATACGAGCACAATGAATTCATAGTAATGCCTTTCGGAATCACCAATGCTCCAGAAATATTCATGGACTTGATGAATAGAGTCTTTAGAGATTACCTTGAAAAAATTGTGGTAGTCTTTATAGATGATATTTTAATATACTCCAAAACCAAGGAGGACTATGAGGAGCATTTAAGAACTGTACTAGAGACTTTGCGCAAGGATAAGCTCTATGAAAAGTACATCAAGTGTGAGTTCTGGTTGAAGGAGGTCTCATTCTTGGGCCGTATCATCATAAGAAATGGTATATCTGTGGATCCCTCCAAAACAGATGCAATTGAGGGATGGCTGAGGCCAACATCGGTAACCGATATCCGTAGCTTCTTGGGGTTAGTTGGATATTATCGACGATTTGTGAGAAATTTCTCATGATTGTCCAACCCTCATACCAAGCTAACTCGAAAGGGTGTAAAGTTTTCTTAGAGTGAGGAATGTGAAGAAAGTTTCAAGGAGTTGAAAAGGAGGCTTATCACTGCACCTGTGCTCACTTTACCCACAACTGGGGAGCTTTTTGTGGTATTTAGTAAAGCTTCAAAGAAGGTCATTGGATGTGTGCTGATGCAGAATGATAAAGTGATATTCTATACCACAAGGCAGTTGAAAATCCATGAGCGAAACTATCCAATGCATGATCTGGAGTTGGAGGTTGTGATCATTGCCCTGAAAATCTGGTGGCATTATCTCTATGGAGTGAAATGTGAGATATATACTGACCACAATAGTCTTAAATATATATTCACACAGAAAGAGCTTAATATGCGCCAGAGAAGATGGATAGACCTCATCAAGGATTATGACTGTTCAATACATTACCACCTTGGGAAAGTGAACAAGGTGGCAGATTCCTTAAGTAGGAAGGATCCAGCGATTCTATCAATGATGAGAATTGAGAGGGATCCAATCTTCTTAGACTTGATGAAGATGGATGTGGGAATCATAAAGAAGGGAAAATCATCAATCCTTTCACAAATGATTTCTCAACCATCTCTTTTGGAAAGGTTAAAGGATACTCAAAAGGATGATGTGGGAATTCAAGAAAAAGTGGAAGCTATCAAAATGTGAAAATAGTCAGTGTTTAATGTTAATGAAGAAGGAACTGTGTTATTTGGGAAAAGACTATGTGCTCCATCAAGTCCGGAGCTGAAGAAGGAGCTCTTAAATGATGCACATAGTTTAAATTTCTCTATTCACCCAGGGAGCACAAAGATGTATCGAGATCTCCGAGAATACTTTTGGTGGGATAATATGAAGAAGGAGATCGCTGAATATACATTAATGTTCCTGGTGTGTCAGCAAGTGAAGGTAGAGAGGCAGAAGTCTAAGAGGATGATGCAACCATTTCCCATACCAGAATGAAGATGGGAAAACATCACCATGGACTTTGTCACCGGACTTCCAAGGACATCCAAAGGCAACAATGAAATATGGGTTGTTGGGGATCGTCTTACAAAGACTGCACACTTCATTGCTATTCGATAATATTTCTCATTGGATCAACTGGAACAAATATATATCAGGGAAGTGGTAAGGTTTCATGGAGTACCACTATCTATTGTGTCAGACCGAGATCAAATATTAACCTCTAAGTTTTGGAAGAGTCTTCAACATGCTCTGAATACTAAACTGAACTTCCGTATGGCCTATCATTCTCAAACTGATGGCCAATCCGAGCGGAGTATCCAAACACTTGAAGATATGTTGAGAGCATGCTCAATAGACTTTAAAGGAGGATGGTATCAACATCTTCCTCTGGTTGAGTTCTCTTATAATAACATTTTCCACTCGAGCATCCAAATGGAACCATATGAATCCATTTATGGGAAAAGGTGCAGAACACCGGCATGTTGGGATGAGGTCAGTGAACGTATGCTGATTTGACCAGAAATGGTTGAAGAAATGGTGGAGAAGTTGAAAACCATTCAGCAGCATATCAAGGCAGCCTAGATTCGACATAAGAGTTTTGCAAATAATCGTTGACGTGACCTTGAGTTTAAAGTTGGAGACATGGTGTTTTTATGCATATCTCCGTGGAAGAAGGTCATGAGGTTTGGGAAGAAAGGGAAGTTAAGTCCAAGGTACATCGGCCCCTTCGAGATTCTTGATCGTGTTGGGGTTATGGCATATCGACTAGCACTTCCACCTACTATGGCCAAGGTGTATGATGTCTTTCATGTATCCCTCTTAAGGAAGTACATATCGGACCCTTCACAGGTACTCTCTTCCGATGTGGTGCAATTGGAAGATGATATTTCGTATGAGGAGCAACCACTGAAGATCTTAGAACGTAGAGAAAAAGTTCTACGAAATAAGTCAATTCCCCTCATCAAGGTATTGTGGAGAAACCACAAGTTTGAAGAAGCAAAATGGGAGTCGGAGGATATGATGAAGCTGAGTTACCCACATTTTTTTTAGTGAGGGAAAAGGAAAATTTCGAGGGCGAAATTTCTTAAGGGGGGAATATTGTAATGACCCAAAGTTTCATTAATAGAAAATCCCTCTTGATCCAGTGAAATGTCTCTTTATAAAAAATGTTTTTATAAGATGTCACCTTATTCGGTTTTATGATAAGAGTTGTGACCGTTACTTTTATAGCCGTTGAGCAGTGATCACATGATAAGTATAAATATAAGGCTTTAACGAACCCAATTTTACTCAGACAAAGGAATCGATGGCCTCATCCAGTAGAATTGCCCCATATGAAGCCCATTTGTCGGAGCTCGGAAAAGAGGTGGCATCCTTGGGCTTCGCCCTTAACCAAGCCCAATCTGAGCTTCATTATGTCAATCTCGAACATGACCCTCTACGGGAATAGTTGAAGTTGATAGAGATTACCACTCGAGCGATGTTATCCGAGCTGCCCCAAGAGCCTGTCACCATCGCACACCTTACCCTTAGGTCTTATGTGACTATTTTAAGGGGTTATGTAACAAATAAGTAGTACTATGTTCATGTACATTATTTTTTGTATATAATAATGAAAATAATTTCTAGTCATTTTTGATACATTGTAAATAGTTTTTGAAGTACAAATGGTGTTTTTAGTTATTATTTAATTAAGAAATCTATTTTATTAAATTTTGGGATTTTTGAAATAAATAATATTTTACTAAAATAATAATATTATTATTATATTAATTTTTATTAAATATATATGATCTTTTAATTTTATGAATGCAATTAGAATTTTATTTTAATGTTTGAAAGCCATTTCCGTCAAAACCCGTGAATTTTCGATAAATGTTGTTTTTTATATTAAAAGTGAAAATTAACATATTTAGAAATTTTTTTAGATAAAATAAATGTCATTTCTGGAATCAGGACGTCGAAATTATACAACGGTGAATTTTTCATAATTTTCTGAGACAGTCAAACTTTTGGGTAAAAATTAAATACTGTTTAAATATATAATGTGTTTTATGACATCATAATGACCCAATGGTGATGTAATAAAATACCATAATCCTTATTTTCGGCCAATATATGTTTTATCATTAAAATAATATGATTTTGGGTTTGTTTTAATTATTTTTCAATGCATTAATAGACCCCTCTAGACTTATTCAACACTTTGCTTTTTTAAAATTAATTTCCATGGGAGTGTGACTCACCTCCACATAAGAAACCTTATTATTTTAAGAAGTTCGGACATGGGCCTTATAAAATATTTTTTCCTCTTCCCCTTTCCAAAAACCATGGGCAAAAACCATTGGATGTTTTGTGGTTTGTATTAATTTAATGTAAGGGGACCCAAACCTAAATAATAAAAAATTCCCTCACCTTTTCTATATAAACCCACCCAAGATCCCACTTCCTCCTCACTAAAATCCATTTGAGTTCGTCCAAACTCTTACCTACTCTCTCTAGAATCCTCCCAAGGTGCCCCACGTTCCCAAGAAGCCTCTCACAAGCCTCTCTCTAGCATTTGGAAGCACACTTCCACGTAAGGGTTATTTCTTCCTTTCTCATTTTTTGTCAATTTTCTTTAAGTTGTATTGCCCTTTTAATTTAAATTATTAATGTTGGGGTATGATTTATCACATCCCCCATAATTCCATCTTATTTTTTGAATGATGGTAGACCCCTTTCTCTCCCATTTAATGCCTCCCATGTACACCCATTACTATGCCGAAATTCCGAAAGGAACTTCTCTCTCTTCTTTTACATTCAAGAAATACTTTTGTATCATGAATCCAAATTCCATTAAAATTGTTTGGACAGGTACCTATATGATCTCCTTACTGTCAATTACATGTAAATATGACGAGGAACCCCTTTCTCTCTCATCAACTTTTTTATGAATTCTTATGTCACGCCATTACGCTGCTGAAATCGCACCGATTTTCTAAGCCAATGTCATTGTGTAGTGAATACCATGCACATTTCTCCATCAAGGGTATTCACCTTTATGAAAATTTACCTATTGATTGTAATGTTTCATGTTTTAATTCCACATTCCTTTATCGTGGAATAAATGATTATGTTTTATGAATCCATGTTTTATTATCCATGTGGCACACTTATGCATGAAATGAAATGTTTAAGAAGGGTGCGCCCTTATAGCGCTCCATTGCATTGGGTAAAGTATAGTATCATGATACGTCATTTGAAATGAGTGTTGACTCATGATAATTCAAGTGAAACGAGGGTTTACTCATGCTTCATGTGCAATGAGGGTTTACTCATGCTCCATGTGAAATGAGCCCTGGCTCAAGCTAATTCCATGTTAAGTGTTATTGCCACATATCCATGTTATTATTATCATGCTTTATCATGCCTTTATGTTCATGTTTATCTTATGATCTATTGACATTCCTATTGCTTAAAATGTATTGTACTCCTCAGGTTATTCCATGTGTACTCCCTTACTGGGCATTATATCTCACCCTTTTCTTATGCATGTCCTCAGGTAATCCCATGCTATTCTAAGTACGAGGGAATGTAGTGGTCATGTAAAGGATGATTTCAATAAAGATGTTTTATTTCATGTTTTAAGTTTTTATGTAATGATCCTAAGCCCAAAAGACACTAAACCTCTCGATCTTCTTTGTTGTATTAAGTGAAGTTTTATGTAATAAAGCATGTTTAAGTTGTAATAAAAAGCAGGGTTGTCATACTTATAATCAATATAAAAGTGGATAAAATATAAAACTATCAAATTAATTTATTCATATAAAAATCTTATTCATAATTTAGGAATTAAAAGTTCCATGTTGTACCAAATACAATCCAACATGATTGAATGTAATTTTATTTAGGAAAAAATTATTATGAATCACATATAAGAACAGAATAACGACCCACTATTAATATCAATAATAATTCACCATAATGATATTTAATAAATCCATACACATAATGATGTAATAAGTAATCATGTATAAAATTATGAAATCTCATAGATTCACAAAACCTCTCCCATTTACCTCACAATTCAACACTTTTATAATATAGATACAATTCCTTCTATGAAGGGTATCATTATTGAAATCTATATAAAAAACACCACATATAAATCCAATTTGTATACATATATAATGAAAAATAAATAAATTTGATGTATTAATATCAATGGAACACTACCCAGGACAAAAGTCACTAGAATCAAACCATGCACCATTGATGGTCCATCACCATTGATTGTAACTTTTTTATACATAGCATAAATATAATCTAAATATTCACTATGGCCCTAGATAATGATACTTATAATTAGATAATACAGAATCTCCCATTTGTGGTAGCTCATATGAACCTCATATTTTTTCATAAAGGACCCATTACAATGATAACTAACTACCAATAGGTTTTTATAACACTAGAAATGCATGAGATTTGATGTTAAATATGATCCCCATCAACCAACCCCTTGATTTTTACTCTAGTATTAATATTAGGGATGTATAATTGTTCTATAATAATTAAACTACATTGATTCACTCAAGCACATAGCAATAATATAGAATATAAATCCAAAATATTAGCACTCTAGTGATGTATTTCCTAGAGGTTTATATAAAAGAAAACTACTAGTTTTATATATAAATACATAAAACATAAAAATTGAATTAGATTTATTTTATAAAAACATACATAACAACTAAAATATAAAACATACTTATTAATCAAATGGTTAAATATATTTTACGATTAACAATACATTTTATTTTGTTGAAAAATTATTCATTTTTCGAATAATGATTCACAAATGAAACCTTATTATGCATATCATGAAATATAATTTTCCATTAAAATAAATAGAAAATAATATGTGGAGAAAACCATATATAGGGAAATATGTAAGGAATAGTAATAACAGATTGATGAATAATCATAATGAGTGTCATAATAAAATGAGCATATTAAAAGGAAGATGAAAAAAAGAATGAACAAGATACAAAACATAATAATGAATAATTCATTATGTAATTATAATTAATCCTAAAAGCATGATTGTAACATGTTAATGTGGCCCATTTAAATTATATTGATATCATTAATATAAGTCAATGATTTATACCAAGGCATCATATCATAGAATACTAAGCGCTTGCCGTATTTTCCATACAAAATAAACAATTGAGATGTATTGACTTACCAAATCCATCAATGGAATGTGTAATTTAATTAACATGTATAAAATAAAAAAATATCCATTTATATGTGTGAAAAATGAATATAGAAAAATTCATATATACATGAAAATAAAATAGATTACAATACAAATTTCTCTAGGTATTTAAATCACCCAACATGATAGTGTTGGTAAAATTAATATAAGTCAATAGGGAAAGATATAAAATATAAAATATTAATTTTTTTAATGATGTATCATATACTATATTTGTAAAAAAATAAAATTTATTTGGATGAATAAAGAAAATTCTTGTGAAACCGTGTATACATTTTCTTAAGTTTTTATTTTTTTGAAATTATTTTCAAAAAAGTAATGTGGGATTTAGGCATTAATTAAAAACTGAGATGCAAAATGAAATTATTTTATAAATATCATGAAATAGTCCGGTAACAATTAACTAATTACAATATATATTGATTGAGAAAATTAAAAATAAAAATTTTCAAATAATGAATTTTTATGATAATTACAATTAATATCACAATGATTTTGATGTAATCATGAAAAACGAAACTAATAATGATATATATAAAAAATATGTAGAATATAAATATAAATTATATATAGATATTCTAATATAAAACTACAAAAAAAATTAATTAATAATATACAAAAATTGCGAGAGAGATAGACTGGATGAGAAATGAAGAGAATCAAATAGAGAGATCTGTATTCTTATATTAGAATGTAAATAAAAAATATAAATTAGGGTCATGATATATACATAAAAAAATATTGAATTTATATATTATTATCCAGAAAATATGACATAAAATAATATTTATATGAAATATAATGAGAAAATCAAAGGGATGTTATGAAGTGTTACCCTTTAGTAAATTACGAATGTATTTGAATATACTCTGAATCCATGTAAAATAATCTTTGATAACATTCGTAAAATTTGAAAACCCTTAATATATATTTATATATCAATCACTTTTATTCATTTATAAAATATAATATTGATGTATTTTATTTAAACCATTATTTGTTTGTAATTGTAAATAATGCATGCTTAATTCGATATTGTTGTCTCAATAATTATTCATTATTAAAGAGTTTATCATACATAAAATAATCATGGAGTCTGTATCGTATTTTTTTAATTAATTATAAATTATCATGTTCATTTTGAATAATTTAATAGTATGATCAATAAGAAACTAATTAATAAGTCATTAATATTAGGACCCGACCTTAAAAATTACATTCTCTTGAATTAAGTTAATAATTTAAATTGAGGATGTTTTCATGTTTCATGATTAAATTAATGAGGTCATAACATAAACTTAACTACTTGACTATTTCAAGTAGACACTTCTACTCACTATACATTTTTTTCATAAAACACAAACTATTTAAAAAGAGACATGTATAGTTCCATGATTTAAACAACATGACTTTCCCTTGATCCCTCCCTTGACCCTATTCATAATTATGTATTGTGAAAAAACCTTTAAAAACATCGGATAAGCATGAAAAGATCAAAAAAAGATACATAGAAAAACTATTAGATTTTTCAAAACAACATGTAAACCATGGATACTTTATCAAAATGTAATACCTTTCACCTTTAAGAAGTAGCCACAACACTTCATATAAAATAAGCTCATTTCATAACATTTTTTGAAACCAAAATAATACCATATAACCCATAGAAATCCACATATAAAATATATAGGTAAACATTGGACATAAACATACATAAATAGAATTACCATACGGTCGACTTCCAAAAATATCACTAAATTGAATAGTCATAGGGCGAATTCCAAACCCAATGCAGTGGAGGTTATAACATAACCACATGTCATTGGTATATCACGAAACCACAAATTATTTGGTTTATCACGTAACCACCCATAAATTTTCCATGTACAATTACATTATCATAACCAATAAAATATTGACAATATCAACATTTCAGTAATAACATATTATTTTTAATCACAAGAAACCATTTCAAGGAATTGAAATAAAAAATCCATTTCAGTATCCATTTTAAATAGGAAAACACCCAAAAATAGAATAAGTAATTTCTTTTACTTTTAAAAATAGTAATGATTTTAGTGGATTCCAAATAATAATTACGGCAACTTAGAGTTCATTTTCCCATCATAAGTTAAAAATATAATTTTTTTTAGTTAAATGGTTTATAGAAAAATATTAACTTTGACCAAAAGTAAAATTCAAAGGGGTTTATTATACACCGTATAAAATAAGGAGGTGTATAATTTCAAAATATGCCTTAATGAAAGGAGATTGATACGATGTCCCTTGCCTCGTGTCTGAAATGAGACTTTCATTATTACATTTCTGAAAAATAAAATGATGTAAATTTCTACTTGCTTCCGATATTTTTTATAGTTTATTATTTTTTTTATCCCTTAGTTCCATGTTATAACAATTAGTTAATTAATTGAGTTCATAACAGGTATTTTGTAGATGTTCATAACATGATAAAAAATGAACTTTCTATATTTAAAATGGTCCTTGTCGTCAAAATTACATTATTCTAAAATACTATTAATGATTTAAATATCATATATATCATATATATGTATAGTATATATGTATTTTAAAAAATCCATAACATTTGAATATAAGAAATTGAATGTACTGTTCATGGAGACGATTAGTCGTACGTACTCTTGAACGCTTCATTCATTTCTTTTTCATAATTAAAGGAATGAAAACTAAAGGATAAATAGGTATATTTTAATTAAATTATAATATAAATGTCATATATGTTACATATGTTCATTAATTCTATTCTTTCTACATTCCATTTATAAAATGAACGAGTCATATCACTTTGAGGGGGAGTAAGTCCGCACTTCCTCAAGTGAAATTAATGTATTTATAAGAAATGGATAGAATAAAGATCTTATTTAAATGAGAGTTAAAGATAAATAGAGAAAATATAAATAAAATAAATATCATATATAACTATATTTCCATCATCATGTCCACTATTATAGGTGGTAGTATTAGATTTAACAATCATCGTTCCATGAGGTATTAGTTCATCATCCACAGAAATTGTATGTTTTGTACCAATTGGAGGGAGGTATGTGTAAGTTTTGTTAAAATTATTATCATAAAAACAAATAGTATATTTAGGATACTTGTGTTGTTATATAAATAAATTATGAGAATATAATAGTTGGTGGAGAAGGAATAATAAATGAACGAAACATGAGAGAAGACGTTACCTGAAATCATGTAACATTTTTTTGATTTGAGGCAAAGGGGTCACTTGAATTGCCTTATGCATAGGGTAATGATTCTATGAGGAGGGGATTAATTTTGGGAGATTATTGGAGTAGTGTTTATAAAATACAAGGGGTTTGAGAGGTGTGATTATGGGTTAGAGGTGGTGTCCTGTTATTAAATAGAGGAGGGGCACTTTCGGAAGGTTTGAAAATATTATTTTATTGTAAAATAATTTTCAAATTCAAATAACAAAAAAGTGATATATTTCGAATATAAGATACTGATGGGTTTAATTACTCTCATACAATTGGTTTTAGACTATTTTAGGCACAAAATTATCCTTATTTTTTTAATTAACCCTTAGAAAACATATTTTACTTTTACCATGTATTCTTGAATATTTAGAATATATGGTTACAAATGTTACTAAAAAATAACCAGAGACTAAAAAATAGATCATTAATGACATTTTTAACATCATATATGACATTTGGACGAATCATATATTTTTAGGAAAGTTATATCATTAAATAACATGTTAATTGATTTAAAAACTCATTTATGTCAATTTTTTTATTATTCATATCATGACTTTTTAAAAATCCATAAAAACATTTTCCATTCTAGAAAAAATCACGAATTCAAAGAAAACAATTTATACTCATCCATAAAAATTGTGTATGGCCAAAAAAGTATCAAAAAATTTTATTTTAATATTTATAATCTCATATATTTAAACCATTCATTAGTAAGTTAATCACTATATCACCATTATGTCATAAAACATTTATTTATATGATGTCAATATATTATAAATAAAATTACATGATGTAAATATTTTTTATATTTATAGTGACTGTTTATTGTATAATATATCATTTATATAACCCTATATTAAATTTGATTTAGTAAAAGATACATGTTTAGGTTATATTTTCCTAAAAATTAAATGAAAAGTAATTAAATTTCTCTTTCACAAACAAGTTCCTCTAGGGGTCAAAAAATCTACCCAAGAATAACCAGGGTTATATATATTTCATTAAATAGGGATAGTACATGGGTTAAGATAGTTTATTATTAATATAATATTATTTTTACCCTTATATTCCAGATTTACCCTTTAACCATGGTAAATAAAATCTTTACTGAAGTAATTATTCATAATTTCTAAAAAAAAGATACCTATTTAAAAAATTTGGACCTCCTAGTTTCAAATAAAGAATCCATTTTTCTAAATTAAAAATACATAAGTTCTAGAAATTAATTTGAAATTAATTCCCATTGTCAAAATCAGAAAGCATGTTTTTATGAATTAAAAACTACTAAAAGATTAACTTCAATTTATGTCCAATTTCAACGTGAAATTACATCCAATGACCCAAATTGTATTAAATGATAAAACATTAATCTAATTACAATTTAAACCCAATTAAAAGGACAACATAATAACTTAAATAAACTATATGAAAACCCAGTTTTGAATTAATGTGCATAATTTTTTACCATTCATTAAAAAATCAACATTATTAGAAAAATACCTAATATATAGAAAATGTAAATTTTTATGTCATTATTCCTAATAGGATGTTTATTTTTTTAAATGGACCATATAAAATTAACACAAATGTGATTATAATTGGGTTCTCCGTCAAAAGGAGGTAAAACAACATTTTAAAAATAGTAGAGTATTTATGATTAAAATTGGATTAATTCTCATTTTAAGCCTATAGTTTTTTTGGGTAAATGTAAATAAATTTAACAAAAATTTATAATAATATTGTATTTAGTTTTTTTATTACTTCTAATACAACTTCTAGGAAATAACTTCCATTTAAAATAATATTATATTATTATTTTTCAATATGACTCAGCCTTCTATGTAACATGAGATTTCAGAGAAACCCATTGTTGTTGTTAGGTACGCCATGGAAAATTACATCCCATTTAAAGTAAAATTAATTATTAATTCGAAAATATTAATTAATATGAAAATATTATATTTTTAATATACCTAGTTTTTTATATCTTTCCCCACTTCTGGGAATTGTTCCCCTCCAATTCTATTCACCTATAAAATTTGTGGGGGTATTTATTCTTTATAGAATTCTCAGAACTCCATTTTTCCTTTTCAACCATATGGGTTTTTTATAATAAATTAATATGATAAAATACCATGTTATGCAACACTTTCTATCTACGATCATGAATTTGGACTAGATCTTCCTTATAAAAAAGATTCTATTCCAACTGAAATAACACTGGACTTAAATCCTGGGAAGGATATCGCATCTACATTATTAACATTGAAACAGGAGAACAATTTTGTACCTAAGACATATTTGGAATTAAATCCAATCAATAATCACTTGATCCAATTTTCTCTATAAATTCTTACAGTCCAGTGAATTGTGGGCTCTACTTCTCCTTCTAACCGAAACACATCACACTTTTCCATGGTGAACCTTTGAGAAAGACACGATCACGTACATCAAAAAAAATCTTCCTTCCGGTTATATGAATAGTATTTCTACCTACTCTGTGATTTCCTCATTTGTTTCTGTATCAACTGAACTTTATTTACCTTATATTCTACCAATTTTTGTTCCATAAGTTTCCATTCCCCTACTTCATAAAAAAACAGTAGTTCGACACTGCATTCCATATAATGCCTCAAATAGAGCGATTTTTATGTTGAAATGAAAACTGTTATTATCGGAAAATGCAACCAATGAAAGGTGTTGGTCACAAATTACATGGAAATCCATTGAATAAGCACGTATCATATCTTCTAATGTCTGAATTGTTCATTCTAACTGCCCATCTGATTGAGAATAAAAAGCTATACTAAAATATCATTCAGTATCCAATGACTTTTTAAGGATCTTCCAAATGATATAAGTGAACCTGAGATCATGATCAGATACAATGTATATAGGAACTACATGTAACAAAGATATCTCTTTAATATTTAATTGGGAAATTTGATCTATAGACAATGTTTCATGAAGAGGAAGGAAATTAGCAGATTTAGTAAATAGGTCAATTATAACCCAGATTTCATTGTTACCATTATAATTCATTATTAATCCCACTATAAAATCCTTGGAAACATTATCCCATTTCCACTCTAGAATTGAAACCTTTTGAAGAATCCCAGTCAGTAATTGTCATTCTACTTTTACATATTGATAAGATAAATGCTTCATAGTAATATCAGAATTATATTTTTTCATTACGTCCCACATGTAATACTCTCGAAGATCTATCTACATTTTGGTAATACCAAGCTCAACTAAAAATAGAGAACTAAGAGCTTCACATAACAACTCATTATTTAACTTTTAATCAAAAGTCGCACATAATCTCTTCCCGAATCTCAAAATACAATGATTATCAATGTTAATTTCAAGAAACATACCCTTTTGAACCAGCACTACCTTTTTCTACAACTCAATATCTTCCTTCTAAAATTTAATAATAATATATTATGCATGTTATTTTACTGAAACCAAGACAAAAATAGAGTAATTTCTTGTGCCAACAACTTCGATGGGACAGATCATCAAATCTTTAATCAAATGATCTTGTTCTAAATGTAACATGTTTAACGGAGCATTAATTTTTCGACTCAAATCATCAGCTGCTTTATTTGCATTTCATAGATGTTAATGAATCATGAAATCATATACCTAGATTAAAAACAGCCATCTCATCTGTGTCATGTTCTATTCTTTTAGAGTGAGTATATACTTAAAAAAAATTCGGTCAGTATATATTTCACATTTTACATCATACAAGTGATGCTTCCATTTTTTTAAAGAAAAAACCACTGCATAAAATTCCATATCACGTATAGTCTAATTTAACTCATGAGGTTTCAACTAACGTGATGCATAATCAATTACTTGATCATTTTCAATTAGGATACAACCAATTCCTTTCAACGAATCATCAATGTAGATAATAAATTCACCATCTTTGGAAGGTAATGCGAAAACTATATCATTCCCAAATCCTCTTTTAAATTCTTGAAAATGACCATCACTTTCTTTTATCAAGATGAACATAACACCTTTACGACTTAACATAGTCATTGTGCTATATAAACATGAAAAAATATCAATAAACGTTTTTTAATATCCTGCCAAACCAAGAAAACTATGAATCTCAGTTATATTTGTGGGTCTTGGCCATTCATTAACAACTTTTGTTTTGTAAGGATCAATTGTTATACCATTTTATAAAACAATATAACCAATGAATGAAATTGTTTATAACCAAAGAAAAACCTTCTGAATTTCACATACATTTTATTTTCATTTTTGGTTTTCAAGAAAACCCGTAAATGACTTTCATCTTCCAATTTTATTTTTTAATACAAACAAATATAATCAATAAATATAAGAAAAAACTTATCCAAAATCTCACAGAAAATTATATTCATAAGATATATTAATACAGTAGGTGCAATGGTTAACCCGAAAGGCATAAATTCATATTCATAATGGCCTTATCCAGTACAAACCGCAGTCTTCAGAATGTCTTCTTCCGTAAATTTTAACTGATGGTTCCCCGATATTAATTCAATAAATTAAAAATACTGAGCTCCCAGTAGATGACCAAAAAAATCCTTAATATTAAGAAAATGATACATGTTATTAATTGTGATATTATTCAAGTCACTAAAATCAATGGAAAGTCTCATTAAATCCTATTTTTTTAACAAACATGACTTCAGCACCCCAAGGTGGTGTGCTAGTTAGAATGAAACAATTATCAAAATACCCCTAAATTTTTTTCATTGACTCTAAAAGATCTATTTGATCCATTTGATAAGGGTGTTTTGAAATTGGCATACCATTAGGATATAATTTAACAGAAAATTCAACTTTCTGATCAGGTATAATAGAAGGAAACTCAACTGGAAGAACATCAAAATACTCATTTACTACTGGAACCTCATTAATTTTATCATTTCTATTGTTTTCAGTGATATTTTCAATGTAAAATTAATTTCCACTCTATACATGTTTCTCATCTTCCTGATTTGTTATCATATATAAGTGTTCAATCTTCTGCACAAACTAAAAGTCCTTCTGAAAAAAACTTATTTAGCTCTACAGACAATCTTATCATGGTAAAAAGTAAGAAAATCCATTCTAAAAATAACATCAATCTCTACTAGAAGAAAAACAACAATGTTTGTCGGTAATGTTTTTAAAAAAATTATGAAAAAAGTTTCCTATAATTTATTTTTCCCCAATATTTTCCCCATATTTTTTTACCTTTTGTTCTGGATTCATTTTTTGAGCTGTAATTCCAATTTTACCATGAAACTTCTCAAAAACTAATGATTGTTTAGACCGTAAGTCAAAAAAGACGTTGGAATAATCTGAAAAAACAAATAAAGTACCTCATACCACTTCATTTTATGGTCCCACATCAACCGTAGTAGTAGAAAAATATTTCTTCCCCCCCTTCTACGTTTGATCTATCTGGTATCTACCCTAGGTAATCATCATTGGACACACATTGGCATAATGTCAAAACTCACTACAACTAAAACATATTACTATTGGATTTTCATATCCCGTTTGATCATATTCCTCACAGTTATAAGCATTATGACCAGTCTTACCTCACTAGAAGCACATCTTATACATTGATAAACATTCTCTAGTATGATTTTTAACACACATCTCATAAGATGGAAATTTATTTTTCTTACCTTCTGTCTTCATTGATGAATATTCCCCCTTTTCCTGTTAATCGCACCTCTTATTTTGGTTGCTGACATCGAACAACTGATCATCCAAAAACTCAATTTCTACTATCGTGTAGTATCTGACATGTTTCACATAGATTTTGAATTCACAAGAGGCTAAATCTCTTTGATATCACATCTTCCATTATAAGTAAAATTGATTTATCTAACTATCAATATCTTTGATGAAATTTGGAGCATACCTTCCCATTCGGGTGAAATTTTCTTTGTATATAGCCACTGAGTCATCCACCTACATTAAATCCAAGGATTGTTATTCCATCCTCTGTAGAATATAATTTGGAAAATACTTCTCAATAAACATTCCTTAAAATTTGTCCCAACAAAGAGAATCTAAATCCTTGATATCATTAATATTTCTATCCATTTTCACGAATGATCATCATTTCCATAAAAATGATAAACAGTACGACTAACCGTTTGGTAGTCTGTAAAACCCATGAAACTGAAAAACATTTCTAGTGCACTGATCCACCATTCATCTTGAACAGGGCCAGATGATCCTTTAAATGATGGGGGATGTTGTCTCCTGAAATTATTCACTATAGACATGTTTTTATAGGGTTTATTTGGTTGATATTGTGCATGTACACCACCACCATTTATATCATGAGTCAATCATTCCATCACTGCAAAAAAATTATTTATTTTTGGTTCCAACAATCATGGGATGCTGATTTGTATGGTTATTATCCTATGTATTCCTTCACATCACTGCTTCCATGTTTCCTATATGAAAAACCATTCTGAACAAGCATATCATAGATGAAGTAACAATGTAATCATCAAATGCTATATCATTTCAATTTGACTGTAATGTGAAAATCATTTATGTATATTCTATTAAAATAATTCTATTTTATAAAGTTATCTAAACCCACCTCTAATAGAAACTATAAATACCCATACTTAAACAATACATATTCATTATTTAAGTCAATAATTCACATTGTGGATATTTTTAGGTTTATTTCATTAAATAATTAGGTCCTAATTATACATAACAACTTGAATATTATATGTAGACACTTCTACTCAATATCCATTTTTTTTAAAACAATAACTCTTTAAAAGATACTTTTTTAGTTAAATGATTTAAACACCATGATTATTCCTTGATCCACTCCATGACCCGAATTCATCTTTATGTCTTGTGAAAAAAATTTCAAAACATGGGATGAGAATAAAAACATCAGAAAAGGATATATAAAGAAGGAAAAATATTAGTTTTTTTCAAAAAAAAAACTAGTAAACCAGGAATACTTTATCCTAGATTAATACATTTCACCTTTAAGAAGTAGAAAAAACACTTCACTAAATATAATATCATTGCTTACCCTTTTTTGTATCCAAAAGACTAGTCTAAAACCCATAGAAAGAAACATATATAATATAATGGTAAAATTGGGACACAATCATGGTGAAATGGAATAACCATGCCATCGAATTCCATACATATCACAAAATGGAATCGTTATACAGATATATTCCTTAACCAATGCATCAGAAAATATAATGTAACCACTCATCCTTAGTTTATCACAGAACCACCTCTCATATTTCCAACAAATATTATATTATCTTAATACATAAAATATTTAAATATCCACATATCACTAATAAAATTTCATTTGAAATCACAAGAAATAATTTCATGATATTGAAATAAAAAATCCTTTTAAGAATCAATTTTCAATATAAAAACACCGAGAAAGTTATTAAGTAATATCTTTTTCATTTAAAACCATTTTAACTTATATAAGAATGCAGATAAATATTACAGCGGTGGAGAAGTCATTTTCACCGAATATGTTAAAAAAATTTCAATTATAATTTAGAAAAACTCTTTATAGAAAAATATTCACATTGAATGAATGTAAAATTAAAATGGTTTTATTATAAACCATATAAAAGAAGGAGTTGTAAATTATTAAAATATGATGCAATGAAAGTAGACTGAGACGAATTCCCGTATCTTGTTTCCGACTTAACTACTTTGTTCATTAATTTCCTGAATAATAAACATATGTCAATTTTCAATTACTTCAGAATATTTTTAATGTTTATTATTCATCTTATATAACTTATTAATTTTCTATAACAATTAGTTAATTTTTTTAGTTCAAAAGAGACATTTTTTCAATGTTCAGAACTTGAGTAATCAATGAACATGTTATTATTATAAATTGTCCATTTCGTAAAAATTATATTATCTCTAGAATGATATTCATGATTTAAATATCATATATATCATATATATCCAGTATATATATATTTATAATAGGTGATATCATTTGGATATAATAAATTAAATTCACCGTTCATTGAGACGGTAAACCGTACGTTCTCATGAACGGTGCATTAATTTTGTATTCATATTTAAATGAATTAAAAATAAATTATATATAGGTAAAATATATTTCAAGTATAATATCAATGTAATATATTTTACATATGTTCATTAACTCAATACTTTATATATTCCATGTATAACATGAATGATTCATATCACTTTTTGGGTGTGGTAGTCCGCACTTCCTCATATAAAATTTTCATATTTATACAACATGAAAAGCATAATTATATGATATAAATGAGAATTTGAGATGTAATAGAGATAAAATAAATGTAATATATATCATATATAATTACAGTCCCATCATAATGGCCACCATAAGAGTTGTTAGGATCATATTCTACAATAATCATTTCGGGAGGCATTTGTTCGTCGTCCACAAAAGGAGTATGTTATATACACATTAGACGAAGGTGTGTGTTAGTGTAGTTTGAATAAATCTCATAAAAACAACATAGTTTATATAGGATAAATGTTTTTTCATATATCAATGATTATGAAGATCATAGAGAGTGGATATGGAAACATTAACGAATGCAACTTGAGAGAAGAGGTTACCTCAAACCGGGTAACTTCTTTTGATTTGATCCAAATGGATCTCTGGAATTGCCTTCTGCCTAAGAAAATCTTTCTAGATGGAAGGTAGAAATGTTAGGAGATTATTATATCATAGTGTTGAGGATCAAATAGGCATGAGAGGTGTGAGTAAGTGTTATAGGTGGTGTCCTTTTATAAGATGGAGGAGGGGCACTTTAGGAATGTTTGAAAGTATTATTTTATTATTAATTGATTTTAGAATTTTTAATAACACCAAAGTGATATATTTAGACCATCAGATAAGGATGGGTCTAAATATTCTCATAAAAATGGTTTTTGTAATTTTTTGGTTACAAAATTATCCTCATCTTATATCTTTAACACTTAGTAAACTTGTTTATCTTTTAGCATGTATTCTTGTATATTCATAATATACGGTTACCATAATAAATATAAAATTCCAAGAGACCAAAAAATAGATCATTAATAAAAATTTTGACATTATATATGTTTTTTGTCTGATTATTATATTTTTACGAATACTATATCATTTAATAAAATATTAATTGATTTAAAAACACATTTATGTCAATTTTAATACTACACATATCACGACTTTCCAAAAATCCATAGTAACTCGATATATTCGATAAAACATCATTAATTAAAATATAAAAAGTAATAATCATCCATAAAAGTTATGGATTTCATAAAAAGTATCAAAATAAATTTAATTTAATATTTATAATCTCATTTATTTAAATATTTCATCAATAACTTAATCACAACATTAGCATTATGCCAAAAATAAATTTATTTTTTTGATGTTTATGAACTATAAAAAAATAAAATGTGGTAAAAAATATTTCTAGCTTTATAATGACTTATTATAGTCTATGTTATCACTTTTAACACCCAACATAAATTTTTTAAGTAAAATATACATGTTTAGGTTATTTTTTCCATAACATTAAATTAAAAGCAATTGAATGTCATATTCACACAAAAGTGTCTCTATAGGGTCTTAAAAACGAGAAAATGATTCATGGGGTCGGAAATATCTCATCCAATTAGGTTTGGACATGTTTTAGGAAAAATTTAATATTATTATAATAGTATTTTTTACCCTTATTAACAAGTTTTACTCTTTATCCTTGGTAAATAAAATATTTACTAAAACAACAATTCATAATGTATAAAATTAATAGTTACCTATTTAAAATATTTTGACCTCATGATTCCAAATATGGAATCCTTTTTTTCAAATTAAAAAAAAGAGGTTTTAGAAATTAATTTAAATTTAATTCAGGTTGTGAAAACCAAAAAGCTACTTTTTAAGAAGTAAAAAACTAAAAAAATACTTACATGTGTTTCTATAAAATTTCAAAGTGAAATTACTACCAATGACCAAAATTGGCTTAAATGATATAAATATAATTTAATTTATATTTAAAACTAATTAAATGTACAATCTAGTAATATAAATGAACTATATGCAAAGACTGTTTTGACTTAAAGTGCAGAATTTTTCAATATACATTGAAAAATAAACATTATTAGAGAAATTTAAAAAATTTACCCAAATTAAAATTTTATGTCCCACATAAAATGAAAATATTTATTTTTTTCAAATGGAATTTAAATGCATGACAAAAAAACATTTAAAAAGTGTTCTCTGTTAAATGGTGGAAAACAAACTTTTAAAAATATTATAGTATTTATTCTTAAAATTGGATTCATTAACGTTTTAAGCCTATAAAATTTAATTAATAAATGTAATGACCTTTAATAAACATGTATAATAATATTATTGTTAGTTATATTCATTCTCTTCAATACAATAGTTAGGTGTTAAATACATATAAAAATAATATTATATTATTATTTTTCACATTAACTCAGCCTTATGTGAAACATGAGATTTGGGAGAAAACCATTGTAGTGTGTTGTATACGCCATCTAATATAGCATCTCCTTTAAAGTAAATTTAATATTTAATTCACATATATTAATAAATTTGAAATTATAATTTTAATTATTTAAGTGGGATTTTACAATTAATTTTGGACAACATTATCTACTAAAAAAAGTAATGTAATGATGAGTATTCATATGTGAATTTTTATTTGTGAACAACAAAACACAAATTCATAATTAATTTTTTCATATTAAAAATACTTATTTCATTTTTACCATCTATGATTATAATTATGAAAATATATTTTCCACCTTCATGTTGGTTAGTGAACTAACCCAAACAATATCATGTTATATGATAGAATGATTAGAAATCAATAATTATTTCAAAATTATAAACTTATTATGGAATTTTTGTATTTTAATTATATGTAAATTGGGTTCTAAATATGAATTTATTATATTCATTATTCAAGATAAAATAAATTGAATATGGTGAAGGCATTCCCTATATTGAAGAATCATTAGCTTCATATACAATCATTAGTCTTAACGAACTCTTTATAGACCCTTCTACTGCTCAAAAGATATGAACCTTAATAATTTATTTTCCAAGATAGAATAATGTAAAATCGGTAATATAAAACTCGACATGTATTATGGTTTTTAATGGTTTCGGTAAGGCCTATTTTGTTGAAATAATTTTGAGAGACATTTTTAAAAATATTTCTTTCTAAATTGTTAATGAATTGAATATTGTCTGTAATGTGGACTATAAATGGATAAAATGATGGAGGGTCATAAATTTATCATACAAACACCAAATGGACATTTTTATGTTTTTAATCAGCATAAAAATCATCATTACTACATATATCATTTAATTTGTATATACTCATCTATATACAAAATTCAACGATATAACTGACTTATTTGTTTAAAAAAATATATCCTATCCAATTATCATTTCATGATTATAAATTATGAAATGATTTTAGTAAATTAAAATAGTAATTATAGAAAATTTAACATTAAAATTTTAATCATAAAATATTGCAGGAATTAATTTTCTAGAATAAAAAATATTTATATGAAAAAAATGATCATATAATTATTTCTTATTATTCATAAATAATTCAATCAATTTAAATTATATTTATAATTTAAATTTATGATTTTACTTATAATTATAATGTATATAATTATACTGATATAAAAATATTTTTAATGATTATTTTTTTCATATCAATCATTATATATTTATAACCTAAAAACATCAACATATATAACACTTATATAGAGAACAAATCATTTATGGATATAAATTATGAAAAATAGATTCTATCAAATATATTTTTTCAATATTTATACATTTATGTTTTACATGGGATTATTCATGGGATAAAACATGGGATACTAATTCCATCCCAATCTCATTAAATAGATTCTATATTTTTAAGGACATTATACTTGATTTATAAATTTCTCTAGTAATATGTACATTTAATAATGTTATTATTATTATCTATAGTCACAATATTGTAGCCTACCAATGTATAACAAAATTAAATATTACATTATTTTATATTAATATTAAAAACATATCCCAATGTCAAATACCACATAATCATAAATGTTTATTGAATTTAGAGATTAGATATATAAAGAAAATATTTAATAAAAATATTCATTAACTCTTAGAAACTTTTTCCAATATAAAACACTTATTAGACATACCATACATATAATATATATTTATACAATGGGTAATTGAAAATATAATAAAGGGTTAGGTGATATGATATACTGGGGAAGACAGAAGAGGTTTCATTGAATGATCATAAGTGAGTATAAGTGTACAAAAACATGATTAAAATTTAGAACAATCAATCTCAATCAATTAAATATCATTAATCATAAATCCTGGCCAAAAAATTTAAATAACAAAAGGCATATTTCATAATTGTAATGAATCATAAATAATTACTCACGGTCAATGTAAACTTATCATTACTAAAGGACATATGATTGTGGAATACACAACAAAAAAACCCCATTTCCATAAGGATCTTTGTCTATTGTATTATTGTAGATTGGGTTTTCACCCCATCCCATTATTTACGTAGTCATGTTTCACTCCCAAAGAAATCAATTGGATGGATAATTTATTGAACTAGGTTCACACACGATTATAGTATATATTATCTCAGGAGTTATCAACTATTAACCATTATATTATAGGGATATAAAATTATGGACCCACTTCTCACGTAATGAAAAATATACATAAGTCTTCCAAAAGTTCATAAAACATATATCATGTCATAATATAAAAAACAATGGCAAGGAAATGAGTTTAATATATATTTTATCATTTCATTATAGTATAACCCAGGTAAAATAAATAGGATTCATAAATTATAATTCATAAAATTGTTAACATGTGGGAATTAAATGAGTTTCATAGAATCAGAATTAATTTATCATCATCATGAGTTATCCATAAATGTAATGTGGATGGAATAATAAGATCATATCACTAGTAAATTATAACAATCAACAAAAATTGCAGACATAGATGATGTACAAAATTAAAAAATCAATTGATCCTCTCATGAAAACATGAGAAAATACAATTTCTTAGATAAAATATTAATAAAAAACCCCTTAATATAGTGAAAATAATTCTATTCAATGACATGCAATAAATGATGAAATAAAATATTAAAATCAATGAATGTTCAAAATTACTATATTAACGGTTCATGTTGTATACATGAAAATAAAATATTCCATTCACACTTTTCTAAAAAGTTCAAAAATGAATTATTTTGAAAAAAATTAGAAATATTGACTTTGAAAAAAATTGTAAATAATGTAAATATAGTTAAAATATAAATATTAAAGAAAATTCTAGGAATTATATTTGGTAATGCCTTTTTGAAAAGTATAGACATAGATGAAAAATATCATTGACCAAAGGGGAAATAAGGATGAATATTATTTATAAGTATTTTTTGAATAATTTTAATTAAACAAAAAAGAAAAATGGTACTACTATAAAAAATTATAGCAATTATTTGAATTGAATAAATATATATTCATTTTAAATTATAATTTCTATAACATTTCTGTTGATGGAAATTTAACTTTGAAAATACCGAAAAGAAGTGAGATTGTATAAAAAACCACGTATCACTTTGGTAATACTGAAAAAAAAACATAAAGAAAGTGATAAAAATATATGGATTATTAAATAACTATAATTTTCATTATAATAATAATTAAATTTATTCATGGGTAGTATATACCACATAATAAATAAACATGTGATTAATACAGCATATTCCCCACATAAATAAGATGAGATGAAAACCCCTAACATAATATATTATCTTCTTTCATATGTAATAAAAAATAATGTATAATAAATATATATTTATTTTAAAACAATTTTTGAACAATATTCATACATAAAATACCATTTATCAATTATTTATAACATCATTTCATTTATTTATTAACAAATCATTATTAAAATAATTATTTGTGGGGATCATTATTTTTTTTCACACGTGTTACGGTTTAGAAGAAATGGTCCTTGTAATTTTATAATATAAAACCATCTATATAATTTTAATAATTTCATAATTGTCATTTTATATCATCATATAAAATTTTATATCATTTTATATATACTTTTTCTCAAAAATGAATTACATCACTTCATGAAGATGAAAGTTCATTCATACACAAAAGTAATGTTTCCACTCAATGGTGGATGAGATGGAAATAGGTAATTAATAGTTCTTTTGTATAGAGTATCTATGATATCATAAATTCCATATATATTCATTAAATATTCCATTATTACCATCTATTCAAATTTGAAATGAAAAATTAATTACATCAATTAGTGGAGGTGGTTGTCCAAACATAAGAACACACATCCTTATAATTTTTCAATACAAGTAAATTAAGGATAGAAGATAATATATTATAATTCAAGATAACATTTTATCCATAAATAACATATATAAAAATTATATAAATACTAATAAGTAACAAATAATTATTATGATGGAAAATGAATGATATCAATGTTTAGTGGTTGTAGTGCACATGAACACATAAGTGATGCTTTGATTTTATATTTGATTAATATTATAAGGATAAATATTATAACTTATGAACAATAAATAATTATTATATGTAATATAATTATTTAATTATTTTTTAAATTGATATAATATAAGTGGTATCAGATAAAATAAGAAGTAAAATAAAAGAGATTGGTTAAAATGTTTACCTCCTCTTTGAGAGGGCCCTTTGGATATTTTTGAAGGACACATGGTATGGTATATTAGAGATTCTATAACCTAAAAAATTAAATGGATACATAAAATATATTTTTATGGATTTTTCCAAGATGGGTTTCTCAAGGTGATATGAATATTTGACATGAGGTTAGGACCTTTTATAATAAAAAAAGGATACACTATGAAATAATTAAAATATTTATATATAATAACTTTTTATGGAATGTATAACCACATGGATTATAAATTTAATCATTTAAATGTTATGGTTTTAATAAATTAAACCACTAATTTTTTAATAGTATTATGTGTCATATTAAACATTATAATTAGGTTTATCCCCTAATCGAATTTAACCATCTAATTGGAGAAAACATTTTCAACATCAAATGTTTTTAAATTTACTTATATGTTATCAATTTGATAATAAATGTTATTTGGATGTAATTTTAGACTATACCCGTTCTCATTTTTCCTCATTCCGTATTTTCTTGATTTTTTTAATGTTTGAATAATATATTTTTTAACCTAAAAGGATATCAAAGTTATTTTAAGAACAATTAACATAATATGAATTTAAATAAAATAACAGTAAAATGTAATTCCAAAAAAATAATTTTAATCTATAAATTTTTATTTTATTTATATAAAAATATATGGGATATAATAAATCACCATCATTTTATTAAATTTCATATTAATAAAATTATTTATTTTATTTTTCTATTAGTTGGAAATGAATTGTGTCAGGTTGTATAAGTATTTAAGGAATTTAATCCATAACCGAAAACATAATAATTATCATAGAAAAAATTAATTCATATATAAAAAAATTATAACTGAATATAAAACCTGTATATCCCTATATTTTTTTACAAATATCAAAATAAACAGAGAGACATTTTGTATTTTTTATTCAGTTATAATAATATTTTGATCATAATACAAATAAAATGAAATATAAATAAAAATTATTCTATGTTATGATGTATATGGATGAAATAATATCATCAAAAGATATAAAGGAATGTTTTCTTTTTATTTTGAGAGATCATCTCAGAATTGTATCCTTATTTTACTCTTTTTACCCTTACCAAGATGACACACATTTACCATAGTTAATACTCATAAAAATAATGGTACATATTAAAAATATTAAATAATTATCATAAAACCATTGAATATGTTTTATATAATTCAATTTAATTAAGTATTATATAATAATTTTAATATAAATGTGTCAAATGAAAAGAAAAACATCTTTTACAAAAAATGTATTTTGATGAAAAATAATTATACCAAAATAATATATATTACTTTTTAAATTTTAAATAATTATAGTATTTGAAATTTAATTGAAATATGTTACATTAATACAAAATTAAAATCATAATGGTAATTTTATATTACTTTATATAACTAATAGAAATGATTATTTTACAAAAAATTGCTTTTTTTCATCATTGAGTTAAACATAAATATTTTTAGAAAACATAAAATACCCACCCTAATATAATATTAAATTTATTATTATAAAATTTATATTCATATTCTCAAATGAAATATAAAATATTTTTTAAATGTAATTATAATATTCATTCATAAAATTATACATAAACCAGTTCAAACAAAAACATGTTTTTTCAAGGATAAAATGAATTTTCTAAATATCAACCACTTATTTGTGATGAATTAATCTATTCGTTTCATTTTAGTAAAACAAATATTTAAATGTTTCATAATTGTTTTATTACTTCTCCTAATAGTCAATTGAAAATCTATTTTATTATATATCACATTTCTTTTTATAATTAAGTTTTGATGTTAAGAAAGTTGTCAGACTATTAAAAATAATTTAAAAATAGTTCTAGTATAAAATATTGGGGTGTTACATTACAGAACCATTAAATATATTTCACAATTTCAATTTTAATTGACTCTTAAAATAATTTGAGTATCATTACACAGTAAAAAAAATTATTTACATAATATCATGATAAAAAATTTATATGTCACAACTAGGAAGTATATTAAATCATTATTAAGTATTTTTTATAATAATATATATATTATTATAAGACTCGTGATTTTTAAAAAACATACCATGAAAGTTGGGTGATACTTTCTATATAATACTCATTATATTTAGATACTTCTTACTTAAATTTTCTATTTCAATTATCATCATTGTAGAAAATATGATATTGCATACTAAGTTTTTTATATATCAAATGAAATATTTGTTCCATTAATTATTTTTCTAGTATATTTTCTTCTATTATTCATCTCAAATTTTATATGATAAATAAATATGATAAATATTTTTATTTTTGAATCAATAAAATTAATAATTTATTTGATAATAAGATCATAAAATTAATGACAATCCATTCATTATGTCTATATTAATTTTAACAAAACTAAAATGGTTATCACAAGTTATATAATATGAATAGATATTCATACAAAAATCTAAAAAATATTCATAATATTACACAATTTTCAACTAAAATCATTACATATAAAACCAAATTTAAAAATCGTTTAAATATTCAACTTCAAAATTGAACCCCAAAGAATATAATGATTTGACCATATAATCATCCATTATCAAGATTACAATTATCTCTAAATAATATCGATTAATCATAACATAATATTCAAAATATGTATATTCACTAATCCAATACCCCCCAAAATATTTTAATCATTTGAATAAAAATACATAATCAGTATAAAGATATATAATAATAATATAGACATGAAAAAAATTACTCTTCACGAACCGTCTAGTATAATACAAAATAAGATAATAAAAAATCACTGTAAATCAATCCATCACCAAATTCATAATCGATTTTAAGGACACAAATACAATCCAATTTACATTATCTAAATCAATAAACACAATATCCCAAGTAAACATTATTTTCTCAACATGTGTAACCTCTTAAATATTATTTAAATATCAAACATGTGTTTCCCAAAAATTTCACCATATCAGAAAATAACATTTCTAGGTTATGGGTACCATTCATCATATATTGTAAAATATTTAAAGATCAAATAAATAAAAATAGTCTTTATATGTTTCATTAGTCTCATAACCAATATACCGTTTTAAAAACACATACATAACGTAGTTATTGAATCCTAATACATAAATACTTCCATCATTCAAATTATCAATTAAAAAATTTCCATTTCATAACATGTTATTCCAACAAACATCCTCGTTTAACATGTAATTAATTATCTATTTATCATTAAAAGTGAAATATTTTCTCATTTCACATTACTAATCCCCTATATAAGCATCCCTCTAGAAAATTGAATTTCCTAATTTTTTTTCTATACATATATAATACATTAGACTACAGATTATTGATTATTGATACCATTATTCACATTTACCATGTTAACTAAATATTCCATTTTCCTCAGCAATTTACTACTTAATTACATTATTTTAAAAAAAACTGTTCTTGTTATTTCTATAAGTTATGGTGAGTTTTTATTTCAATATTATTTCGTGATAGAAGTTGAATTTGTATAAATATATGAGAATTACCACATACGATGACATAAAAATATATTATTCTCTTATTAGGTTTTCTGTGAAACACTCCTTGGATCAATTTGTTACTCATAAATAAAGATAAATAGTTAGAAATTATTGTAATATTTCATATTCAATATCTCATTTCATTTTGTTTCTCATGAGTTAAATCAAATCATCGTCTATAACATTGTGTGTTAACATGATTCCTTTTTCTTCCATCCATTGGATAAAACCAAAAAGCATAGGGTGAGAAATAATTATCATAGTGGTAAATCAAGTAAACATAAAAAATAATTCATAGTGTATCTAAAAAGTAATATATACCACTATGTATAGGTAAACATATGTTTAAACTATTAAAATCATGTCCATCATATATTCAAAGAGTATATAATGGTTCATAATGTAAATGTGAATTTACACAATTATATCACCAATGAGTGTATATAATGATTATCAGTCTTTTGACCACTCATTATGCATCATGAATCTTCATGTTAATTCCAAATCCACTACTTTCAAAACTGTTACACCTATGAGAATATATGTTGTAGCTGCCTCAACTTTCTCGTATCCAAATAGGGATTTATTTTCTAGAAAAAACACCCAATTTATACTTTACTAAAGCTTATTAATGATATCATATTCATAATATTATACTAAGATACATTAATCATATTCTCTATAAATAACTATTTCATTAAATTATATCTAATATGGTTACCAAAAGATGACATAAATAAATTCACTGTTATATTCGATTAATATTCAATACACATCATAATTTTACACATAAAATAACCAAAAGATATTAGTTTCCATGGAAACTAGAAATATAAGAAACACACATAAAGAGATATATTTAGTATGTCCTCTAATGTATTCCTTACATAGTACAATAGTGGTACAAACACTACTAAAACGCATTATTCATATAATATGGAATGGAAACATAAAATATGTTCTCTCTAATGCACAATATGGGTAATAATTGGGGTTATTAATCAACGATCCTAAGTGAGTATATTATTATTTTATGGATATAAAACAATGACAATAACATAAAATAATAATAAATAATTCTTTGAATGTGCATTAATAATAAATTTTTGAATAATATGTTGTTATAACATAATTAATACCCAATTATTCTGTATAATATTTAATAATTAGTCCTGTTCCATTTTAATATATCATAATCCAAACTCATATGTTTATTTTATAAAAATTAACACATCAACCCATTTTTTATGTAATGTTTTTCTGCCGAGACATTTATATAGGATTGGATTCACTCCCCATTCCATCATTATATTAGTCAAGGTTCACCCCCAAGAATATTTTTTGGGTTATAGTTATTAAAGAACATGGTTTACTCCCGATTAAATTTGTTATTATCTTACAATATATCTATCATTATATAATACGTTGGAGGTAAATATAATACATGGAACACCCAAAACATAATGAAAACCATAAATATGTTTTCCATAAGATCATAAAACATTCATTGTGTCATTATATCATATACCATGTGAACAAAACTAGTTTTATTAACTTTCCATTATTTCATCATGTCATAACTTGTGGAACAGATATGGGTTTTATAAAGAATCATCAATACATAATTACAATGTTTTAAATAATCTGATTTCATAAAATCATAATTTAACAATAATAATAATAATGATAAGATATATAGAGAATATATAAGGATGGTATTATAATATCACGACTCAAATAAATCAAAAAACTCCCTAAAATCTTTTTATATATGTGGAAACATCTTCAAAATTTAAATCAATCTGTACTCTAGAAATAGGTGTAAATTTCCATTTCTTTTGATAATGATTTAAATAAAAATTCCCAAAAAATGAATAAAATTGTGTTTATAGAATATAACCAAGGAAATATGAAGAAAAATATTCATGGAAAATAATATTCCGGACTATGGGGAAATCCATTAATACCATATATGTTAAATAAAAATAATTATCTAAAATATTTGAACAAATTAAAAATCTAATTTTTTATAAATATTTTAAAATGATTGTGTTTTAGTATATTTTAATTAAAGTCAAAGGGTGTGAAAATTAAAATTTAAAATCATTTCAAAAATATTTAATAAATTTTGTAAATCAATTTCTATGAGCATGTAAATGAAATAGAATTACCCTTAACCAAAGTAGAAATAATTATTACTTTTATATAAAATATTTTCACAATATGTTTAAGTCAAAAGGAGAAGAAACTGGTGTCAATTATAATTAACTAACCCACCAACGACCACATGGATTGAAAAATTCTAAGTAATCACAACCCCATGGCTGCCACAAAAAGGCATGGGGATAGATACATGTACTGAAAATACATTAATTAAATGAGTGTAATTTCTCTAAAATATACATAATCACATAAATAACCATATATATGAAAATGTGCAGAGGAATATAAAATACAGTAACATTTATAGTGTAAATTTTTTTGAAATATATTCTATAGAATACAAAAAAATATTCCAATATATAAACTGAATCATAAAAAAGGGAAGAATAAACACCCGTCCAAAAATGTATCGCAACCCGACTATAACTAAAATAAAATAAAATTGAAAAATCCTAAATATTGATCTCCAAGACCTGACAACACTTTGCAATCAATACAACCATGTATCCCTATGCTCTCCCAATCTCTCCACAAATATATTTTTCATATTCATAATCTATGAAATGTACAAAAAAAATCACATAGATGTATGAGTATTTACATACTCAGAACAGAAGGTAATTATAAAAATTACAAAATAATAGTCATCTCAACCAAATCATGTTATTAAAAATTGAGACAAAAATCATTAAAAAAATCCATATATTATCAACAAGAATACCAAACATAAAGTGAATGGTTAACACCATCTCCAAATACCAATTAAGAATGATGAATCTTCATATATCTCCAATAGTCCATCTATGATGACTAGCATCACACAAACCCACATATGAAACCGTGTATGGGGGGATCACACCTTGATAATATTATCCTTGGTTGAGGGATCCACAACTCCAATCCATGAATCCTAGTTAACATAAATAGAATATGTGTTTTGGGCCATGATCCTTGGTAATTCACACAATAGCTGGGGACCCAAATCTGTCAAATATGATCCACTCCATGTCGGTTCACAAATACAGGGGAGTTCCAGTTATATAGCTAGTTGAACCAAAACATCTATATTGTGGGTGTATTCTAACTCTACCTATGTGAATATTATGGAGGACAATATTCTTAGATCTATGAGGTAGTTTTTACCCCAACATCTCATAGATAAAACTAGGTCACTATAGTCAAATAAGGATCACTGAGAGTTTTTTCCCACTAACTCTACCTTATTCCATACCTCTTCAGCTGAAACTAAGGCCACCACCCTGGTATACATAAAAAATACCCGTTATAGAATTCTCACAGGATAAAATATGAGTTTGGTAAAATCTATTAAACCCAAAAAAGATTATCATCAATCCATTATGATAAAACATAAATACACAAATATGTCTCTACTAATGGCCATTGATTTCCAAATGGGACAGGCTATTGCGGTCCTCATGGAAAAAACCTACAAATCATATATTTCATTTCTCAAAATAAGAACACCATAATAACATATTTCATCATAACATATATTTATATCTCTTTATTGGACTATCCCATATGTTATAATAAATTAACCAACATTGGTCTTTAATTGAGTAGCTTTATATCATAGTCCTGATTCCAAAGGTGGTGAATCAATATGATACCACATGGATAAGTAACAACCGATATTGGGTTTTTGATAAAAATGATAACAATATTAATTAAAATAATAATAATAATATATTTTTATTAATATCATGGGTAGGTGTTTAAGAATTCCCCCACATAATGGAATTCAATAGGGGGTGCATTAAAACATTTACCACTATTAAAATTTAAATATAAATTTTGGCATTTTCCCAATTTCCATTATTTTAAATTAGTTTAAGAAATAAGAACTTCCATATTCATCTACATCACGAGTTCATGGTACATATAATAATTAACTACACTAGAGTTTCCAACTCACATGAATAGCCTAATATATCTTATGAATGTCCTTCTGGAAAGAAAAAATGTGGTGCAGACCATCCATGAACGTCTCACCCGAGATCAAAATCTGGCCATCGATCAACAATTTGAATAACCATACAATTATTCATTTTCCACACACATCACAATCAAGGATGATATGTAATGTCCAAACATCATCGACCTCACCCATACCTCATGCTTACTTCCCCACTTTTCATCCCATATATGCTGTCATCAACAATAGATTTCCCGACTTATGATCACTATATCACAATATATACATTTATATCATAGGGATATAAGGTATATAGAAGTTGGGATAGAATTTTATGGAATCAAATTACTACAATCACATTCACGTTCAAGATTTAATAAAGTTATTTGAGTTATACAATATAATTCTAGAATTCAATGGATAAAATAAATTTAAAAATAATAAATCAACATTGTTCATATGAATACCTTAATTAGAATAGATTCTTTTTTGATATTGACTAACCAAAATAGTATTTATTCCAATAATATAAATTCCTAAATACAAGCTATATAGATCACTAATGATGTATAGATTTACATTGTCATCACTGTTGAGGTTTTTTAACCTCCATAGGGGAAGAAAAACCTCTGATAATATATAACGATCCTCGATAAATTATCATTCACCAAAATATCCTGTAATGGATATCCCCTTTATCCACAATTTATATGGACATCCCTATGAATTTTACATAACATGTTATATATTTAGGGGCCAATCGATTTATAAATTTTATAAAAAAAGTTATAATTATTATTGATCCAATGATGGTGCATAAGAGAAAAATCTAAGGATCGCGATTATTATGTCATTGTTAGGGTAAAACGTATATTCTAAAATCAATTTAAGTCACATATTCTCCATTTGAGTCCTAAATATGGTGTTATAATGGCTAGGTTAATCAAATGAATATATAAATTTAAGTAATGCTCCAACAAATGATCTCCTTCCGGGGAACGTCTGATGAAAATCATACTTATTTCATGCCTAGGTATAACATTGTATTATAGAGTAAACCATGGTCTCAATGTATTAGTATGAGCTTAATTTCATGATATATTAAAATATTTATGAAAACTTTAATTGACCTGATATTAATATAATTTGTATTATAAATAGTATCAATAATGATCTAATGGTTTCTAAATACGGTTTTGAAAATATTCATAAAAATATTTCAAAGTAGTTCGATAAAAAATAAGTGTCAATAAAATCTCCCCACCAAAATTTATTTTCATCAAAAAATTATAAACTTTTATTCTATGTAAAAATGTTCTCCAAACATGGTCTCTCACTATATAGATCTCTCCATAAGATTATCGTACTGTTAAAAATCATACAACTAATGGAAACAAATTCCCATGGAGGCTCTTCTATACAAGTTCTCCAAGCAACCAACTACCTCTTAGGGGAAACTCCCTCCTTGATGAATAACTCATCTTGGTCAAAATCATGAATAGTGTTATTCAATTTTTGTCCTTATCAGTGAAATGTGGAAAAAATAAATCATCCAGTTTAACATTAGTCACAACGTCAACCAGTACACTACATAAATAACCTAAAATACAAACTTGAAACAATCTAATGGAATATGGAGATATATTTACATCCCATTCTAATCTCTACAACACTTAATCAGGTGAAATGTTTTATAACAAATTATATCCATTTCAAAAAATCAAATTCATTAATCATCAGTCTATAACAAACTCCTGATGTGTTATATCAGCAATCATTCACTAATGGTTAAACTATACAATTTATAACCATCCATATAAATAACATAAATCCAATAACAATTTCATCATATTGGATTCGACCAGTAAAATGGTAGACCTCAAGGTCTTTTATATGTGTCCGTAAAGGGTGATACACTGATGGTGCAGTGGAGACTATTGTGATGCTCTAACTCCACTATTGGTAGACGATTATTTCAACTATTGGACAAAACATACATGTAATTTGGAATAATTTTATAAAAAATGAATGGTATACATTTCCTAGGAAACTATATGGGGTAAAAAATCCATTCAAAACTATAACTGAATCACAAATCCTCCCACATAGTATCCCTAAGTATAATATGAAGTAAAAATAATGATATTAGAATATCATTTAAGAAATCATTGAATCCAAACAACCTCATTCATGAAAATATTTCCAATACTCTCTATTAAACTCTTCTCTCATATGGTTTGGAAGTTGTCCTTTTGTAATGATAGTCTAGGATCTCTTATACTGGTGAGAATACAAGAGTTATACTTCACAGTAATCCATAATTCCCATGGACACCAAACCTGGTTCTAGGGTATTTATGATTTATCCTCACCTCCTACCAATTGTATTATTATTGTATAATTTAATCCATAGAAACCCCCACCAACGCATGAAAAGTGTCACAATCCATCCAAAAATAAAGATAGTGTGCTACCCACCTTCAGAAAATCCATCAAGCATATGTCTAGTTGATATTTGGTAAAGAATTATATGACAGTAAATATACCAAAGTTGTGCCTACCTAAAATTCTCAAGTGGTGTGGGGGGGGGGGGGGTTATAACCATTTACTAATGATAATATGCATCATTCGTACACAAATTTCATTACATCAAAGATGAATAATTATTTATCACCACTCTCAACCTTAATAGATGAAAAATAAAACTGTAAGCATATACACCCAATAACATGAAATTGGGTGAGTCTCATGCTAAAATTGATTCAAACATTAATGGGTCCACTAGTTCTCCAATGTTGTGAATTATTGTCCTAATAAGTGTGACTCATAAATCAATAACTATATCAATGAGATATCTATATATACCTGGCACTCCCAAAGCCTGTCTTGACCATCGATATTTGTTTCATGAGATCCACATATGACACTGAGAATAAAAAAAGACAATATATAAAAATACCTTGATCTAATCCATGAAAGGTTAATGATCCACTTAAAAGATTTCAAGAAATCATCTAGGGTGTTGAACAGGCCAATGGATATCACTAGGAACACAAAACATCTATACTGTGTTTACAAGTATTCCTATTCTACATCCTTCTGTCGAACATGGAGTTAATTAAAACTTTCTCAGATGTTAAAATTAAAGAATCACTACTCCTCAAACCACTGTTCAAAAAGCCATAGGTTATTATGTGTGTATACTCCCTAATTCATGTAACCTGATTTAGGTGATAGAAATGTAGAGAGAAACTCAAATTATCACAGAAACATGGGTTCATTCAATATTATATCATAGGTTTTGAGCAATCCCAAATGGATGTTTATTCTGAAAAAATCATGATGGTGAGGTAAACTAGCCACATCATATGAAACAATGTCTATGTACTCATTCAATATCACAAGAAATGGAAATCTAATTTCATCTTCTACACCAAGATAAATTCATATCAATTAAAAATATAATATGTATCCTCCAACATAAAAAGTCATCTAGTTGTTCATGTGATTCTTCATCAGCCATTAATGAAAATCACATATGATTTCCTTAAGAATATGTAACCTAAACTGGTGATAGTAATTTTGGAATTGATAAAATAAAACTAGGATATACCATGAAATAATCATCTGGAATCATTATCAACTGTAAAACAATTTAATTTGAGGCAAAATCTCATCTAGAGATAGGTCACATTGTCAATAAAAGTGTGATCATATATCTTCATCTGTAGGATCCTCCGAACAAAAAAGGGATCAAGAAAAAAGTATCCACATGTATCAATATGACTCAAAAGGGGGTTATATAAATGGGAATGTGTCTTGAAACAACATTCCATATGTTCACCTAGAGTAGATAAAAAGTGGTTTCCATTTCATCTCACATAGAGCCCCGAGGCCAAAAAAACATCCACCACATGAATCCATAATTCCCAAATTGTTGCATTTAATCTTTATCTTTGGAGCGCTTTGACACAGGGCACAAACAAATAGAGAAGACTCAAAAGAAAATAAATTGATCCTCTGAACCTTGAATCATTCCATCTTGGGGGGCACTACCCCACCTGTATATTTTTGGATGGAATCATACAGACTTGTATTTGGGGTGGATGAAGACCCCTTCCATGTATTATCAGTGTCTGATGACATTAATCAAAAATAAGAGGAAAAAAATTGTAAGTGTTTATGAGGGAGAATAACTAAATAAGAAAAGTTAATAGTTAACATAAGCCATACAACATGATTTTTTCAGATTCCCTTTATCCAAAAGAATTAATTCCCTCCCTACATTACTAAAATGGTAGGTCGGGAAATTTTATGAGTGATGACCTTTCCTACCAAATGTGAATCCTAGTAAATGATTTTTTCATATAAATCTTTTTTGGGGGTTCAGATCTCAATAAACAAAATGCATATAGAGTATAATATTCTCATGTTCTGCTACTGCCCATATGATTAATCCTTTCATCGAAGAATTATATTTCTCCAAGTACCTATAAAAAGTAACATACTAGATGATGCATACATCATATATTTAAAATTACCACTAAAAATTTTATAAACCTATGATCAATTTCTACGAGTCTCTCTATACGTAATGAATTATAATGAATATCTATTGCATATACTAGGGGTTGGGTAGAGGGAATAAAATAACAATTAAATAGGTTATCAAAATATTTCTAAAAGAGTTTTTCATCATAATATTCATTGCTAACCAACCACCAAAACATTCTAGTACCCAACAGAGGAGTCCGATTGAAAATGTGACCATGATTCATGGTTGTGTTCGCATAATACAAAAACTCACACTATAATAATCATACATAAATATTCCTCCTAAGGGTCTATATCACCCAATAATATAGGTTGAACCTAATCCTAAAACACTATACGAAATAATAGTCTATGTTCGTAGGAACCCTGATATTCATGGTTGCATAACTATTTCATCTAGAAAGGTTGATCAAGCTGACCTGTGGGAAGTTATTCCCCTCATCTCACAATGTGTGGATGTATCACTTGATACTCACATGGTGTAAATAAATTAAGAACAAGCTCTCCAAATAGATCCAAGATACTGTGATGGGTATCATGAGGATCCTGAAATGGGGCATCCTCACAAAACTAGTTGTTATAACAACCCTGTATCTATATTATAGATTGTTATATCCATTGATACATCCTAAAAGTTGACAGGATGTACCGTGGTTAGATGAGAATATTTATTGGTATAAATTGAGTTTGAAATGAAAATGAAAATATAAAATACTATATAATTTATGTAACATTTTCTCCCAACATCCTAATTCTCAATATGATGAGTTAATGAGTAGGTAGTCAGATTCGTGGTGAATGGATAATTCGGATGTTTCACTCACACTATGTATACTAGCCTGAAAGATACACTCAAGACAAATAAAAATGGTTTCCCTAAGTCTTAACCAATTCCCTATAAATTGGGAAACTCTAAATAATATCCTAAGGAACGAGCTTCCCTGATACCAATCTATAATGACCTAGCCAACTAGGGTACTCATTGCCTATAAAAGGTACATCTATAACAAGCACATGCCCATCTCCAATTGGGTAGGGGATAGCGATATGTGTGGGGAATGTGAATATTAAAGAGGATAACTTTTCCTCATGTACTGATATGCATGAAACAAACCATTTCTATGAAAATTTTACCCGGAAAATAAAATTATGTAACATCCAGATTGTAACAATTCCTAAAATATTCTTTTGGAATAAAAAAGAGTGTGATAGTATATAATAAAAATCATAAAATTGGGAAAATACATACCCAACCATAATTATTTCATATCCTAAAAATAAAATATATAAATTAAAATTGAGCGATACCAACTCATATTCTCCATGTCATTACCAAGGTACATAGTTAGGGAACCCATGAATCACTAATCTCTAACAAATATACCAAATATTTTTTCATCATCAATATAACACATAACACATATAGTAATTTAACAAAAAGGTGTGATTATATACATACACATTATCCTACCTCAGAAAATGACAAAAGAAATTGAAAGAATAAAATAATCGTCTTCATAAGCCATTGGAGGCGTCCAATTCAATTAATGAGAAGGAAACCATAAAAAATAACAAAAATATTCTCCAAAAAATCCTAAATGAACATGTAATGGTGATCTATATCTCCACAAACAATATAAGAATGATAAATCTACTTTCATCTCCAATGTTCCAACAATGATTTCCATTATCATGTATAACCACATAATATCCCATGCAGAGGGGCACATACCTCATCACATCACTTCCTAACTGAGGGATCCATAACTCCAAACCATGAATCATATGTATCATCTAGAGAATATTTTTCTAGAGGAATAGTCCTCACTACCATTCTCTATAAATGAGGAGTCACTACTCTCATAGAGGACCCACTCCCTATAATAGCAAGAAGATGGTGGAGTGCCACTACTAAAGACATAGGATCTAGACCCTTTGTATATGGGGGAGTTCTAACTATACCTATATAATGAATATTAGGGATCTGTAACCTATTATTCCAAGGGAGTTATGAAACTATCATCCCTTTGATAAATCCCAATCACAATTGTTGGATAACTAAATCAATGGGACTCATCCCACATATATAAACTTGTGATATATCTATTCTACCAAACAAAAGGCCACCCTCCCAGTATATGTTGACAAATAAACCATATAGGATGATAATAGGCCAATAGATGATAAATATATGAAGTTATGAGGCTCTACATCAATCTATCAGGTAAAACAAATATCCATATATAGATCACTGAAAATGGTTCTGAATGGAAATCATATCACTCTGTTGTGATCCTGAATGATTTTTTATGATATGATTTTTATTTATTTAAAATGAACATCCTATGAGTAAAATTTATTTCATCAAAACATGTAAATACATCAATTAATGGGATTAATCTATTTGTTGGAATATAATATTCAACATTGGTCATGAATTAACTACGTCAATATCAGGGTCACAATGCCATAGACACTGTATCAATCATATATTGTATGCAGAAGTTATGAATAATATGTTGTTTTAATAATAAAGATTATAATAATTAAAATATTATTATTATTAATAAACTTATGTGTATCCATTGGAGGCAAACCCATATTTTCATGGTTCAATATGTAGATTTTTGTTAAAGAAATATTTTTTTTAATTTAATAAAAATATTATTATATTTTGATCTATCTTGTTATTATTAATATTTTATTTGGGTGCTCAAGCCATCATAGTTCATCTTCTTCTCAAATTTCTTATAGATAGAATCTTTCATGGACTATATACACCAACATCATCTTCTAACATGTGTGATCCTATAAATTATACATGGGGCCTCCAATAAATTACACATGTGATGCATACAATGAAGAACACATCAATTGAGATCAAAATATAACCACTGCTCTAGGAGTAGTAGAATAACAACATGATTAAATTTTCCTGTGCACCACCATCCATTTATATGATGATAGATCATACATCATAGAACTCTACCTTTCACCATGTTACTATCCCTATGTTCCTTCTCCTTGATGTCATCTCTAACCATAGACTGGCTGGTGAAACATAACAGTATGATGATATATGTATATATATATAGAAGGGGCATAAAGAAATGATAAATTTAAGGATATAATTTGGAAAAAATCTTCTATTAATCAGAGTTGTGTTCCATATTTATTATTAACATTTTAGTAAGATGATTAAATTCAGGGGATAAAATAAATCCATCATCGATAAATCAACATTTTACCCACAAATCAATTCATTATAATTGATTCACATTCAACTTTGAAAACCAAAATATGGGATTTATTCTCATAAGAAATCCCTATATCATGTTTGTTGATCGCTGGTGTAGAAAAGTATGTTTTTTTATTACTAGTGAGATCCAAATCCTCTATTGTCGAAGAAATACAACAACTAATAGATCTTGAAATATGATATGTTTTTATTAACCAAACTCTCCTCTAGTGACTCTCCACTCTATCATAGGATTATAAAACTAACCCTTATTATTTTCCACAATTTTATTTATATAAAAGGGTATATATGTTTATCTATCTAGAAAAAATTTAAATATATTTAATATTTTATTTAATTATTTTTCCACCCATGATAGAGCACAATCGAGAAACCTGATTCACTCTGTGGTAATGTCGCACCTTGGGTAAACTCCACATTCTAAAATCAATGAATATATTCAAATTCCCATTTTAATTTTTTGAGACTTAATTTGGTATGGTTTATAAAAAATATAATTTAAATAAGATAATTTATCCAATGCACCCACCAACGATCACCTTTTATGTAATGTCTTACATTGAGAAACCACATATCACACTTAGGGTAAACCTCGCATTTTAAAACATTAGTTTTCTATGATTTTTTATTTTAGACAGTATTCATAAGAAATTTCATTATTTTTTAAAAAATATGTTTACATTAAAAATACGTATTTAATTGTTTTTTATAATATCCATATCAGCATCAAAACACTTCAAAAACAAATGTTGTCTCTGCATTTAGTTAGAGATATATTTTCTGAATTATTAATTTTTTTTGTGTAGAAAAAATTGATTAATATACTAATACACAATTATTTTATGAATGGTAACATTAGAATAAAATATATGTTCTCTATAGTATACAATCCATATAATTTTATGTTATTGGAATTTAGTATAGTCAATCCTATAATGAAATCATAATTTAAAATAAACCCATAACCACATTAGTAATAACCATATCAAAAAATAAGGAATGTTGTTACATTAGATGTATTATAAAATCCATATAATTTTAATTATAATAATCATATAATTAATTTCTAGTTATTATATATTCGACACAAAAGAAATAATTGGTTAATATGACTTATATCTCACTTAAATAAAAGTGAGATGAGAAACCCTTACCTCATGTCCCATCATTCTTTGTACGCATTCAAAAAAAATTTATAATATATTTATATTTATTATTTGTCAATTATTATACTATATTCATAAATATCATAAAATATATGTTTTCTATAAAATATATTTTCACTAGTCGATTAATAACTCTTTATTAAAACCACTTTTTTTGGGGAGATAATTGTTTTGGTTTTACGCAGATTTGGTTCAAAATTACAAGTCCATGAAATTTTATCAGGGTTCCACAATATATAGATTGTAAGTCATGTCATATGTATCACATATAATAATTATATTTATTTTTTAATTATAAATATATATATTGAGTGGTTGAAAAATAAATTTCATCCCTTCATGGATATAGTATTCAGTACATATGCACGATGTGTGTTTCTACTTTTCAATGGATTGAATAAAAAATTAAAATATTGATTAACTCCTAGAATCATTATAATATATCAAATTTCACATATATTCATTAAATATATTTATATAACAATCCATGTAATTTAAAAATGGAATGTAAATGACAAATATTAAAATAATATGTATTCCACATGTATGCAGGTAGGATACTATCACATTACTAGAAGAATAATTTTTTAATAAAAAACATATGTAGACACAAAATATATCATAGTAAAAACATGTAAAATTTGATGATGGAAAATGAATCACATATTTATATGGAGGTGGTAGTTCACACTTATGAATGAGTGATAATTTCATTTCCATTTTGATTAAAAGGAGATGAAAAAATGTTATATAATCAATATAATATTTTTTTTGTTTAAGTTAGATATTAAATTTATTATTTTAGAATGTTAAGTCCATAAGATAATGAGGAGATAGAATAACTATATGTATAAAATCAGTTAAAATGATTACCTTCACTTTGAGAGACCTCCATCATATCTCTTCTTTACGGACCCTAATGTCGTCCTTCTGTGTATACTAGAACCTAAATAAAATTTATAAGAAAATTAATTAATTTTTGGAATTGGATGAGTAATGTGGATCATTATGGTATGAATAATAGAGGAGTGGTGTTGTCCTTTTAAGGTGAAGGAAATTTATAAAATTAAATTACTTAATATATTTAATTATAATAAATTTTTTTCATTGGAAAGTGACACAAAGTGTGAAAACTTTAAAATATAATATAGGGTGTGAATTATATCCCTTCCACCTATAAAAGTTTGACATATTTTTGTTTTCTTGTAAATATAATATATTTTTTTAACCATTCGTTATCCATTTTCAACCTCTAGCATAGTAACAACCTTTCCAACCATAAACGGTTACATATTAACTTATGAGGTAGTAATTGGAAAAAAAATTCAATTGATTAAAATTTTGACCACAAAAAATCGCACCTATCATATTTGAATATCTATGTGAATTTTAAAAAATTTAGTAAAATATCATTAATTTATTTTAAAGAACTGGTCACATATATTTAGTTAAATGAAATAAATATTGAAATTGAATTCACATGTCACCTTTTAAAGAATGCTAATATGTTATCTTTTTTAATAAAATGCTTTGGACACCAGAAATAATAATATTGAATATATTTTTATAATTTTAAAATCATTTATGTAATTTTTCATATACATGAACATGAATGGTGCACATGTTCTATAAGAAATTAAGATAATAATTATATCATTAAAAAATTTATATAAATTACCATGATATAAAAATCTAATAATATTTAATGTATCTATTTATAAATTAAAATGTCATATTTTTATCCCCATAGAAAATCGAAAATATATTAGAACAAAGAGAGTGGATTTTTTTTCTTTAAATAAAATAATATGAATATCTATATCCATGTAAATTATAATAAACTTACATATATTCAATTTTATTATGAATATAGTCAAAATACAACCAAAAAATGAAACAAAAGAAAAATGTAACTATATACCAATTTTGAAAAAAAATAATTTCAAATATGTAATAAATTTTCCAAGTTTCAATTTCATGAATTGGAATAAATCAATTTCAATAAAAAATGTGTCTAATGCATTGGGTAACAAATTTTACAAAAATTAATTTTTTATCCAAAAAATAATCTTATATAAAAATAATATCAAATTTTTATTAATTTTTAATTAATTATATTATTTTTAATTAATTAAATTTTATTTCAGTGTAAGTCAAAAATCATAATATAATAAGAATTAAAAATTAATTTATATAATGAAAATGAAATGGAATTATTTAAAAATTTGTTTCTTTCACCACCCACTTAAAACAAAATCACTTATAATAAATATCAATAATTGAAATTTTCATAATACATACAAGAGGATTTAAATAATTATATTCACTTACTAAAATTATATTTATAATGATTGTATAAATTAATTATAACATCAATAAATGAAATTCTATAAAAACATTATTTGAAGAATACAAATGTTTTTATGAATAAAATATATTTACTATATATCAATTATTTTATTATAATGCATCAATGAAAATTTGTTATTTTAATAATGGATTTTTTAAAAAATATAATGATGTGGTTAAATATAATCATTTCTATCAATTTGATGGATATTATATAATATACAATAGTTCTGTTTTACCTCGATGATTCATGGTATAAAAACTATCCATCAAATACAATATAATTAATGTGAGATATTTTTTAAAAAATCAGTGTTTTTTAATATCGATGATCCGATTATTAATTTCAAATATGAATGTTACTTCATTTAGATATCTAAAAATAACCATACATGTAAAAAAAATACCTTATCCGATCAATCAATTTTACCCAAAAATATTTAAATATACATGACGATTATATATACATAAAGACTATGGATACCAAATAAAAATGTATTCCCATCAAAAAATATACCCAAACAGCCTCAAATTCATTTATTAACTAGTCATCTCTTTTTTTAATATTTATAAATATCTATCACCTTAATATTGTTCTCTATTAATTTATATTTATAATTTCGGGTAAAATTTTCCTGGGATGGTATAATGAATAATAATTATACAATATAATACTATTTTACAAATTTATATATTTTTCGGAATGATAAATTAATAATTATACTCAAATTATATTTATTTTAATAATTTAATTAATTTGTGGTATTTTTTTAATTTAGGAAAATAATAATTTGGAGATTTAATCATTTCGATTTGTTTTAATTTGTAAAATTGTTTTACAATTATGAAACATTTGGATTATATGGTAGGAAAATTCATAATAAAGCATGTACTGTTAAAATCTATTCCTTTAAAATATTTACTATTTTAATATTTCATTCCTCATATGACTGAGGAATCATTTTGGTAAGGTAATATGTTTTCCATTAAAATGTTATTTGAATTTCCCAATGTATCAAATCTTTATAGATTAGATCTATATACATACAATTGATATATACGTTAGTATAATCCTTTTTATTGATATCATTATCCAACTTGTTTTCCACCATCGATGGTAATGTAATGAGTTTTCATAATTCATGATCATCTCAAACAATCTCCATTGGTGAATGGTTTGATGATTTTATGTGAATACATACAAAACATTTTCAATAAAAATATATCAATATTCACACCATATATATTATTACCACATAAGTTTAATAAATATATTACAATATTTAACGATTGATAATGATTTTGGAGATTTGGATCATTAATCTCAAATTTACTTGAGTCAATGGTTATCACTATAACTTTTTTCATATGAAAAAAACACAATACCTTCATTAATGAATCGGTGTATATTCAAAACATTTATTCAATTATGGGTTATGTATGATCATTTGTATATACTATATTCTTACTAGTCTACTGAAATAACTTCGGACATTCATCTAAATAGGGAACATTTATTCATTTTAGAGTATTATTATTCAATGGGATAAACAATCATGATAAACTTCTCAATAATAATAAATAATATCCTTCTAATCTAGGAAATCTATACGTCGTTCTTATGTAATCTATTTTTACTAATATATCTAAAATTTTAACCACATAAACTAATATATAACCAAAAATAATATTTTTAGAATTAATAATAGAAATTTATAAAATTTCAAAAATGTTTTATCTCATATTTGGGTGTTTATAAGAATTTAAAAAAACAATACATGTTATTTCTTTTGTTAGGAATAATTGAGGTTATCAGTTATAAGGACAACATCAAATTCATAAAACACAAAGTTTATTTGGGGAATTTTTATAACCAAAAGGCATACTATGAAATCATAATGTTTATATTGTATATATAAGACCATAATAGGCATATCCTACATTTTCACTCATAATTGATCATATAAACACTGAATTTAAATGGTGTATAAGTATTTCACCACATGATGCTGGAAATTTCAATAATATATCTAGGATAAATGGAACATTTGGTTTATAGTGATCATGTTATGTTAATTATAATCTGTGAGAAGATATATAAAAAAATTATTAATAATAAAGAGTATATTTGTAATCCATGGTGAAGTACATGGGTATATTGAATCCCCATTAAATTTATCATGTTTGTTCTTGGTGAATCCTTCTAATTTAGTACGGGTCATTCTATAAGGGCTCTATAATAGATACATAACACTTGGTTTGAGATAAATTTAAAACATTTCCAATTTTACTATCAGAATAGAAGAATGTTATTTGGGAAATAAATTAAAAAATTATCATGAAATTTTATGATCATCAATATTTGGTTTTTGTTCTAAACTATTTTCCCTACATACATCTTTATTAATTAATATCAAAAACATTTTGAATATAGTTTATATATTAATTTTACAAAACAGCGATCATAGTTATAAAATAATTAGATGATTTGGGCTGTGAATTTATTTATTATATTCTTTATATATTTTACTTCAATATAAAGAGATGCAATCCATGATAATATTTTAATAAACTAATTGAAGGTATGAATAACTAAATTTTCAAGATGTATTTTTTTGAAAATATTATACAGGGATGATTAATCTACTACGCATAAAATCATCAGACTACTGGGTTTTCTCATTAATGACTCAACATCAATTAATTATTGTAGGTAATAAATAATATAAATTAAAATTGAGGATATAAATGAATACAAAAAACCATCATAAAATAATACATTTATCTTTTTCAAATGTATTATATATTCATGATTCAGAAATTATTTTCATTATAATTTTTAATTTTAGTTTTTATATTTTCTCTTCTTTGATCCAATCTATTTAAAAGATGTTAAAATAGATTTTTTTTCCATTGAACCATGGTTTTATATGTTGGTTTTTTACAAAAAAAAAATTCATTGAAACAATAAATTATTAGTGATCAATAAGGATGAATATTATTATCTTATATTGTGTTAATACATTTCCTCATATATTAAAAATAATCGAATAATTTATGACCACCTTTCATATAATGATATCCGTTTATTGTTACTTTAAGTAAAATTCATGGCTGTTTCTTCCCATGGATTTTTATATAAGTAATTATATATTCCTTCTACTTTGTTATTTATCATTTCAACATATATAAAACACCATTTTTAATTTTCCCCAATTACATGTTTTGATTAACTGTCTAAAACTATGACCACTATCTTAGAATAAAAATTAAAATTCATTTTTTATAATTTAAATAATATTTTCATTAATTTATTTCACATTGTAATATTAAACTAATTAATGAAAAAATTAATAGTCTATATCAATTGGTACTTTTCATGTATTATGAATTTATCGTGATATGACTTCAAAAAGTTTACCTTCTATTTGATAATCTGTTGGAATTCCATCTCGATTTTATAATATGACTATATAAAACCTATTTCATGAGAAATTTACTTGTAAAACCTTTCATTATATAGAGTTATCTTATTCATTTTATCTTATGTTGAATATTAATTTTCACCAATGATGAATTGAAGAAACCAAATTTTATGACAGCAAAACTATATTTTCATTTTTTTATTATAAAATAATAAAAATAATTTTTTTGCCTCACTGATATATTATTTAGACATTAATTGATCAAATTATCAAATACAAGATGATATGAATTGTCACATGAAAGAATCAAAAATGGGTTTTTAATTATTTTATGAATTTAATAGTTCTACATGGTTTAGGTATTTATTTATATCATCTGATAGATAATTAAGAATAAATATAAATATTTTAAACCAATTATCACTCTATTTGGGTTTTTTTTGTACATTAATTAATGTATCCATCCCATTAATTTTTCACCTTGTTTCTATAGTATAGATAAATTTAAAAAATGACATTTCTTAGAATACATAAATATTACATGTTACAAAAATTTAGTAACAAATGAAATATATATAATGAGAATCCTCAAATGTCTTATCCCATGGAACCATTAGTTCAATATAGGTTTCTTTATGTATTGTAATATAATTTTTTCTTAATCTAATAATCAAAATAAACTAAAATCTAAAATGATAACAATTATAATTACTCATGAAAACAATATAAACTAATGAATTTTTAACAATTATAGAAAAGAAAAAATAATAAATCAAACCCTAAACTGAGTGGTATAATGAGTTTTAATATTATATATATATTATCTTGTTCAAAAATAAAATAAGTTTCTTTGAAAAAGACTCTATATATAGAACCTACTATTAAATATCTATAAATAAGAAATTTATAGGTTATATATTATCAAAAAAATTGAGTGTGATAATTCTCTATAATGGGAAAGCAATTGGAATATCTATATATGATACACAAACGGACAAAAAATATTAATAATTTCACACATTGGAGTTAAGAAAAAAGTATGACTATGATAAATTGAGTAAGATCATGGAAATCATATTATAATGATCATAAAACATAAAAACACAAACGTAACATTATATATATATATATATATTCATCTGTTGTTATAAATACAATTTAATTTTATATGTTAAATTTCGTCTCATTGTAGACATGGATCACTTCCAATGTACTATAAATAACGATTTCCTTAGATATGATGGTACAAAAATTTAATCAAAGTGATATTTTATGTTCCCATATCTGGTGAGATCACTAAGAGGTGTTGGGAAAATTATATACCCATTATTATTTTAAAAAATTGTGTCTCCTAAAATAGCCTTTATGACACATTTTGATATAAATACACTCATTTTCAATATTTTTCCAATTATTGTTCCCATTGAAATGAAATAAATTAATGAAAATGAGTGTTTTTAAGAATATACCTCAATACAAGAGATTATTCATTTCTATATCTAGTTTGAGTTTTAAGAAGTTTTTTCCCTATTAGAAATAATAGTGAGTATAATTAAAAGTTACATCCAAAAAATATTGATAGAAATTTAGTCAATGTTCATGGTTCAAAAATGAATACATCAGTTTCATCACAAAGTGTTTATTGTATTGGAATATTCTAATATGTATCTATCTTTCAAAATTATTTTTTAAATCTACCAATACGGTATTCATAATGCCTCTAGACTGTTCATTTAAGGGTCCTTTGAAACGTCTATCTTTAATTTATCTATGGAATCTCTTATTTCTAACTATATTTTAAATTAATATTTTTTTCTTTTATAGACTTTTTATAATGTTATTCTAAAGGGTTTCATAGAATATTTTACCTATTCATGTAACTATGAATTCAAATTATACCATTTAGGACAAAAAAAGATCAAATATGTTTCTGTTCAGTGTATGTTTTTCCTTAAATGTATTCATGTTCTTAACATTGATTTCTCAGTCTCCCATATATTCAAATCCATATGACGTAGTTTATTTTGGATCAATATTTTATCCCTAAATTTTAATCTCTCTTATGAGATTATTTATATAATATGATAATTTTTTATTTTTTCGAACACCCATTTTCTCTCTCATTGAAAATGATTTCTCTATTCAAGAAGGGACATTACATTTAATGTTATTTTTATTAATGAAAAAATCACATATAATTTATTTTACAATGGTGGTCATTCTTGTGAATCTCACTAAACATGTTACATGGATCATTCACCAACATCTTTTATGAAGTATCCCAAAAATAATATTTATTCATTCCATCTTGGAAATAATAACATAGAAACATTGTTTCACCGATCACCAAGAATAAATCACAAAAAATATATTTTTCAATTTTTTGAATACCAAATCCTAATAAAATATTTTTGTAATAGATTATATAGTATCAAAATATTATAGTATCATTTTAAACGCTAAATAATGTTACCTGCATCATTAAATTTAGTGTAAAATATTTTCATTAATTTGGATAAATAATATTTATTTTCAAATATTATCATTTAAAATTCACATAATAAATAAAGTATTGATCCTACCACATTATTATAATATATTCCAATGATTAATCATGTCATTCCGAGCATCATTATTTCTTTATCTTGAAATGAAAATGTTATCTACATTCGATTAGGTTTTTTTCTATAGACTTAAATTATATATACTAAATCATCTTAATTTGTCAATATATGAAATTTCAACTAAGGGATGTTGCTTATTCCGAACACATGATACATACACAGATGATTATTACTCATTATGTATTATATCCTTATGAACATATGAATTTATAATTATGATGTTTAGTGGATCATTCTTATGTATATTAGTTCTTATGTAGCTGATAAATTCTCCCCATGGTCTTGTGAAACGATACATATAGAGTAAAAATACATTATTACAGGGCCATGGGATCCATCTATAAATAGGTATAAAATTCTTATTATGTCACATGATCCATAATTATGAAAATTTAAGAGGCCTCTTATGGATTCATTACTATATCAATCGTCGATTATCTTTACTAGATGATCCTTACAAAAAATAGTAACTATGGTTATGATGTGTGTAAATGTATGAAAAATTGATTTTTATAGCTGGGAATATAAATATTTTATTAGTTTTCAATCAAAATTGTGTTTATCATGTAATTATTTTTATCTAAGTGATCTTATGATACACACAACTTTAGTTTTGAAGGATTCATCATTTCATTTTTTTCCAAATTTCATGATGCTCAAAATTTGATTGATGGATCAAAATTCTTGAATCATTGATTTTATATAATAGTTATTGGAAAATATATAAAATGCATGTATTTCGTGAATATTTATGTTTTCTGATGATGTGGATCTTTGGAGATTTTTTATTTTTTTGGACAAAGTATTTTTGAAAATTAAAGAGACCGAAATTTCCCGATTATTAATGTTTCTCAAGTACATATTAATTTTTGATTAAATATATAAGATGGTTTGAAGATTTTTTGGGGTTCATAAAAGGGGATTCATAAAAAATATGTATTTGGTGAGATTAAATGTTGATAATTTAAATGATTATGAGAAGCTTCATGAAGGGAAAATTTCACTGAGATTTGGTGATGCAAGGGTGACTCGGGAACATGAATGTAAAGGTTAAAGAAATGGAAAAGGTGAGATAAATAATTTATTAATGTAATTTTATATAAATAAGAGGCTTATATAAATTTAATGTCATGAAGGATAATTTGGAAAAAGGGAGAAACAACTTTAATTCATGAATCCCTTACTAAAATGTAATATCATTTGAAAATCAAAAACACCTAACGAACCCAAGATTATTTAAGTCAATGGTTATGATATAATTTAATATAAATAAAATGAGAATGTGAGGTTTGTGAAGACATATATTTCTGAGATAGTTTGTGGTCTATTAAGGTTGGTAGCTTTATAAAAGTTTGGGGTTTCGTGAAGGTAGGTTGATTGGAAATAGTTGGGAACATATTGAACATTTATAGGTTTGTGAGGGTTTTAAAATCTATGGTTATTAATGGGGGTTTCTTAAATAAGGGAGCTTCTATAATGTTTGATTTATGAAAAGTATTATTGAACATGTAATTTGACTAATAAGATCATTCATGATCATTGATTAATCACTATGATGCAAGAAGAGTCACATAGTAGTCACTGACAATGAAATATTTACCTAGTCTATTCAAGTGATCTTCATATTTATAAGCAAAGTAAGAATTCACCTAAGGATATGAAAATAGGGATTCAATGGAAGTGATCCCAGGGATACACTGATCTATGCATAAAAAACATGTAAAGGAAGGGATCCTCACATAGAATGATTGTGCCTAGTAATTGTTAGTCTATATTAACTAGTGATGATTAATGGATTCAGGTATGATGAAAACATATTTAGAGTATTATACATGGAATATCCATTAGTTTTGAAGTTGTAAAAACTATGGTGTTGTGTTTCTATTTGTTTATTTGGGTGTTTGATAACTTCACGATTCCATCAAATAGGATTAACAGGTTCCTATCAACAGGGGTATGAGATGTACCTCATTTTAATGAAAATCATGACACCCAAATATGATCATCCACACATAGGGTTCTCCAAGGTCCAATATTCTATATCATGGTGATGTTATAGGTTTAATGTCTTTCATTTATAAAAGTCTTCATGGAATATTCTAGGCATATTTTTGGAGTCCCCTTTTTATTGAATAAACATCCAAATTTGGAAGAACAGATTGAGATACCATGTAATATCTCTTTAGATGGATATTCTATTTTCCACGGTTAATGGGATTCAATTCAGTAATGTAATAAATCATTTTTTGTTAGAAATATGTTAGAAATTAATTTTTGCAGATATGAATGATCAAAAAAATCTCACTAGAGCACTATCTGATCAAATATGTTTGAATGTGATGAGTTTTTATTATGAAAATATCATGTGTGGGTAAAAGGAAGATATATACGATGGTGATAACAAAGTGTAGTAGTAGAAACATATTATATTACAAAACCAGTTTTACGATTTTAAAATTCACCTAAATTAATATTTTGATAGTTTTTTTATCTCATTACTAAAGTTGTTGGACCTAGTCGGTGAAATGGGGAACAAATTGTAGATATTAAAATTGTAAATAAAATCCTAATAAGTCTCTATCCTCTTTAAAATCCAAAATTTTTATCCCTTAGGGATATAGACATGTTTAATTCTCTCTTAATGATCTTCTAAGAAGTCTAGTGGATTATAAATTGAGATTCAAAATAGAAAAATCAAATACTCATGTAAGTAAGTAAATTGTAATCCAGTCCACAGAAAAATATTATATTTTTTAATTTTTTCATGATTAAGATGATTATTATGATTAACCAATTTCTCTTTATGAAAAATAAACCGAGTTTGGAAAATTTATATTTAAAGGAAATCTTATGTTGGATTTTTTAAATGATTTAAGGTCGGTCACATTATAGCACGGTGATCCAATAGATTCAATAATGTTAAATGTGAATAATAAATCATAAATTGGAAACATAAGAAGTTATCATAAAATGGATACATCAAATAAATAAATAAATTATAGAGAAATTAATTATTTTTCATAGTGTATCAAGATAAAAATTAATTTTCAGAGGATGTAGAACCATCGTTTAAATATGATGTTATAGAGTCCATTATAGTGAAATTTTAAAAGGTTAAACCTATAAAGGATGGAAAAAATCATTTAAATCGTGTTTTATATATAATTTTGGATCTTGAGGATGAACTTGGGGATCTTTATAATAATATAAGTATAAATATAATGATGAGAGTGACTTTAAAAGACTCATCAGAGTATGAAGATCAGTTTTAAGTAAATACTGATCTACTATAAGGATAAGAATAAATACACATGAAATAAAAAAATAGAAAGAGGATATAGAGTTTCGAATAAGTATTTATGAAAAATAAAAATTCATCATGGTCCAAATAATGAGATTATATAAAAAGGATATGATAGTTAAGGGAATTGAGGATGTTATCTCTTTAAAAAGTAAAATGGAAACTAAATAAAAATAAATGCAAATAAAGAAAAAGTTAACTGTTGGATGGTTTTGTGATACATTGTTCTCAGATAGGCTTAAAAGTGGTTCCTATGGAGTATATAAGGCCTTTAATGATCAAAGGTATAACTTTATGAGAATAATAGTAATTAGTTGGGATATAGAAAATTAGACGATCAAAATGGTATGATCTAGATAAAATTGATTATGATGTTTGGACATATAAAAATGGTTCATCATGTCCAAAAAATTAATGCATAGAATCATAAATAAAAAAGACAATATAATAATAATCAATTACCTATAGTTTATCTCCACTCAAATACATTTATAAAATACAGGGAATGTGGAGGAATGGATGTGACAATATATTTCTTCTTATTAAACTCCCATTTCATGTATTTTAATGACCTAACATGTCTTGTTATGAAGAGGAAATGATCTATTTTGATGGTGAATCACCAGGATATTAGAAAAAGATAATGAGACATTATCCATCATCATATAGAATAAATATTCTCTGTAGATTTTGTTTAAACTAATCTAAATTTTGGTATAATGATACTAATTGAAGGCAGATGAATAATAGGAATGGTAACTAAAGAACATCGAGAAAAGTCAATATAAATCAACCAAGAGGAATTACCCTTGAAAATTGGTATTCTCCAATATAATAATAATATTAGTTTGATTCCAAAATTAACTTTTAATGTAGGCATGATTTTCCATTTGTTTCCTCCAAATAATTAGATATCTCATGGAAGAAATAATAGATGATTGGGAAATACACATATAAGGAAATATCTCTAAAATATACTAATAACATTACCACATGGATTATTTTAATGTAGATTATTATGCTACATGATATGAAATAAATTTATGTTGAAATTTTTGAAGAATTGTTTTTATAGAATATTCAGATTCTGTAATGATGGTGTATTAAGGATCAAGGGTAGTGGAAATTCATAATTATGAAATGATAAGTTAATGAGAAAAATATATCTATGTGGATGGGTTGAGTAACAATATCATTAGTGCAAGTAAAATATTTAAAATTTTAATGGAAATTTCTTTTAATGATAAGGGGTTCATCATGAATGGAAATATATGTTATTATCTCTAGAAATGATTCACGAAAAATGATAATTTAATCATGTATATATTAAATAAAACAATTTTTTCTTAAAAAATTATGATTTAAAAAACATATTAAAACAATGTTAGGGAATATAATGGAAAAATATCCATGATTAAGGATATTTTCATTATTCTTAATTTGAATAATGACTAGAAATACACATGTGATTCCTGTATGCGAGGGATGATTGTCTAGAATTCTTATCTGCAGAAGAACAAAAGGGTATAAAATCTATTTTACATTTTACACATAAACACGTGCGGTCCAATTATTGCTGGTAGAACATATGAATTAAGGTACGTTATTATTTTATTTTATGGTTATTGTATACTATAACATGTGATGTTTATGAAACATAAATGTCAAGTAAAAATTTGCATAAATAGATATCTTTGAAGTGTGTAGATTTAAATTCTCCACACAATCATGATATTATTATTCACATATATAGTAGAATATAGATCAATTTCATTTCAAAATAATCTCAAAAAATATGGGATCTACCGTGGGGTGTCTTCAGATGGAACACATCGATAAATTAGGGATGTTTAATATTGATATGGTTAGATGAATGATATAGAAAGAACTATGTTGATTGATAGTTTTGTTTCTTTTTATTACCAGAAAGATGTGGATCAAGTTGTGGTGTTCAATAAAAAACTAACATCTATATTTATAGGATATTAGAGGTTATCATATGAGAAATAGAAAAAATGTAAGCCCTCACTTAGGTATTTTTATATTATTATAATTATGTGAATCATCAAAAACACCTAAGGATATCATGGAAAGTACTTTGATGCTATAGATGAAGCAATGTTCCCTATATACTCATTGAATAGTAAATATTAAATATTATTCAATAATTATCATCAAATGATAATGGAGATAATTAATGTAATAATCATTTAGTATAAAACTATGAATAACAATATGATATTTTATATTGATATGATTGAGAATGAATAATTATGTGGACAAGAGACATTTTTAAATTATGAAATTATGGTGTTACATCCAAAGATTTAAGGTTCTCAAAATGATGACGACTCAAAAGAATAATTAGACGAGGGATCCATTTCTGAATCATCACACAAATAACAACATAGTAAAATGAAAATTGAAGAATATGATTAATCCAATAATATTTGAAATTGGAATAAACCTACATATATTAAGAGAACAATGAATGAAGAACATTATTTTATCCTTTCAATTGTATTAAAATTCATTTTTGATGATTTAGAAAATGATGAATCCTTGGATAATTCCATGAATAAAAACAAACTCGATTAAACAGACTTCTGATCTTGTCAAGAGGATGGAAAATCACAGTGTGATTATTTCAAAGAGGATCTTTATAAAAAAATTCAATGACTTTTAAAATGATATCATAAATAATGAAAACCTTGTGTATAAATGTTACTCATAGATTGAATTCATCGATGTTGAATTAATGATTTATTTAGTTTCTCCGATTGGTCGATTATTATCTTTTTTTCCATATCAATTAAAGGATGGTAAAAATATTATCATATTTATGTCAAAATAGAATTCTAAAATGATATTCTTGAATCGAAACTATATATTGAAAATGCAATTGGATTTCATTTTTTAAGAAATGAATCAAATTATTTTAGAGAAATTAATGTTTCTATGGTTGAAATATAGAAAAATGATCACAGTATTTTATATAGTATACTTATATAAAAAATATAAAATTTAAAATTGGTGGTGTGGGTCATAATCTCAATATAAATAATTATCAAGGTGAAAAAATTATGGTTCCCATGTATGTGGATGATATTATATTTGGTGGAAGAAGTCAAAGATTAGTGGAATAATTTTCTAATGACCCGAAATTAGCATTGTATATTTCAATTATCAATGAACTAATATACATTACCATTCTATAATATATTTAAAAGAATAAATACACTTTCATTTCTCTTGAAATGTATGTGAGGGAGATTTTTAATAAATTCCAAAAGCATGAATCAAAACTAATTTCATCTTTGATTGTGGTAGGGATAAAACATACAAAGCATTGGGATGGGATATCTATCGACCCTACATTGTGCAAGAGAATAAATGGAATCATATTATACCTAATAACAACATGAAAAGATATCATATTTGAAACATTTTGAGTTGGTAGATTAAAAATTGATACAATGGATGAAAATCTAGTAGAAATTAAAACAATAATGAGATATATTCAAGGTACTCATTTATTTCTTATACTATACTGTAGGACGAGAAAATTAATTTTTTTTCAATTTTTTTGTGACCAGATAAGAGATGTAGTGGATTGGAGGTCCACAAGTGTAGCTATATTTTTTGTTGAAAAAAGTATGTGATATGGTTGAGAAAGAATTAAAAAATCACATCTCTTAGTAGGGATAACGTAGAGTATATCTCTCTGAAAAAGGGACTCACTAATCTATTATGTAAAAGAAAACAATTACTAGAAAATTGATGATGTGTAATAGTCTATTTTTATACACTATGTCATCAAGAGTCTGATTGATCTCACAAAAAAATTGATCCAATGTACTCGTTCTAAACATATTGACATCATATCTTCCTTAATTAACGAATGAGTTGATTGTGGTGTGATTAAAACAGATATTTTTTTATCTAAGAATCTAGTGGCTGGTATTCTGACTAATCCTTTTGAAAAACTACAATTTGAGAAATTGTTATTTAAACATGTGGTTCATGAACCTCTCATTTCCTGAAGAGGATACAATTTTTCTGTCTCCACATTTTAGGTGACTATTTTTTACTTATTTTGTATGTGATGATGATCTATGGGGGATGTATAATTGAGTGGGAGTGTTTTATTGTGTATTGAAGACATAATATTGGTTCTATGGGTTTATTTAAAATTGGGATATAAGTGAAATTCAATGAAATGAATGTTTCTAGATATTCTAGTAGACTCTTGCGGCATATAAATATATGTTTCCACTATTTTTTACAATGAACATTGGTTACATAAAAATAGAGTGATGGATGATTTATTTAAGACCTATCAATTTTTTTTCATTTAGTTTGTTTCTTTATTTAAATTTTAAATAGATTTTGAGATATCACAATCGGGGTATTTTTGGAAAACTTTTATTTAACATATTGAAATATATATTCTATATTGTCAATAAACATTGGGATGTTAAATTATGTTCGAAATCTATGTGGTATTATAGTGTAGGTGGATTTGGGGTTAACGGTGGCATCATTTCCCAGAGATTTCCATATTTTTGGAGCTCAAAATTAGGATCCTGGAGAAAGATTTACGTAGCATGGATTTCCTGGGCTAGTATTTTTTTTCAATATGAATATATTATTTAAATAATGGTATTTCTCAATTATATAGAGGTTCCTAGAATATATAATTTCAGGACTGAATCTTTACAAAAATGGAGAATTCATGGATACTATGATGATTGTTATTTTTGAAAATATTTATCATTCCAAGGAAAAATGAAATATTGTGTTGAAAATTATATAATTTTCATGAAAGGGGTTTAATAATTAATTGATGAGGTTAAATTAAAGAAATATATACTATGTGATTATGTGAAGCTTCACTAATAGGAATATTTCACTAATGATTCTTGATTAACGGGATCGTTATAAACATGAATGGTGAGTTTCTCAAAATGCACTTTGTGTGACCCAATCTTTACAAAAGGAATTGTCTGTAAATAGTTATCCTCTAAGAATTTTAATACATGATAGATAATTTCTAAAAAGAGGGAAAATAACTGATTTTACAATGTTCATACTCGAGGGTAATACCCTTTCATAAAAAGGAATTCTTTATAAATCAAATATTTTTAACAGATTGATTTCATAAAATTGAAATCATATTATTATATATAATTATATTTCATGAAGAATAAGTGTTCCATGATATTTTTGGGTTCTATTAAGGATTGTATTTTCACAATTATTTTTTGTACTATGAAGGAATGGGTTTTCATGAAGGTTGAAATCATTGAAAAAATATGTAGGATTACAAGGTTGGATCATATTTGATTGAGAAAATTTTTTTATGAAAGAGGCAAGTTAAGATAGGGTTCTTAAAAATTAGTATTGATGAAAATCATGTTTGACTAAAAAATCATTCATGTGATTCAATTAAGAAATATCATTCATATAGTTTTGTGTGTTGACAATGAACACTGACTTATATCACTAATCAATTAATGAAATTTTCATGTCTATAAATTGATAATGACTTCACCTAGGATAGTGAGAATGGGGTATTCGAATGAAGTTATCAAGGGATGCAGTGTGTTATCCCAAAAATTATTGTAATGGTAGTGACCCTGGAATGGAGTGACTATACCTATCCATTTTTAATCCATAAAAACTAGTGATGTTTTATGGATTTAGGTTTTATTGACACAGTACTAGTATATTATCCTTATAAAATCCCTTAGTGTTAAATGATGAAGAATAATTTGTTTTTTCCATATCTGTATTGGGGTTTTTGTTAACCTAATAATTCTATCAGATAGTTTTAGTATGTTCTGAACAATGTAGGAAAATGATATGTCTCATTTAAATTAAAATGTTGACTTCTTAATTACCTCTCCCCTCTCATGTTTTTATTAGGTTATACATGAAAATATTATTATATGGAAACAATACTGTCTTGAAGTTGTTCATAACATATGAATTGTCATATTTTAAGTCAAAAAAATTATTTAAATTACATTATATTTTGTTCAACTAATCTCATAGACTCTAAAGAAATGTAAAATTTCCTTTACCATTTTTCCAATAAATATAATAATGATTAAAATAATTCAAAATAATTTTTTACACTTACAAGGTACATTCAAACATATAAATTTTCAAGATAAATGTTTATATAAACGTCAAATGCTTTTCATTATTTTTATTAACTTATCTCATCTAGAAAACATATCCAATATATTTTTCATAACATTTTTAATAGAGATCATGTTTGGTAATACTTGAATTATTTCTTCATTAATAGATCAATATTATTATTCCATTTATACATTTTTAAATGTCTTCAATTATAGATATACATGCTACCAAGTACCATGTTATGGAACCATTGTCTTCAAACTCTATTGTAAAATGGTGTAGATAGTGCTAACAATATCAAATTACAACTTTTAATATATATGAATATAGAAACCAATTATTCAATCATTTCATATTATATATTCTCAATGATTCGCGAAACCTATGTTTTTTATGTGTGATAAACACATCCACACCCAAAAATCATGATGATATCTATGTCATCATATCATCATAATAAACTACTAATATTGACTAACTCTACCAATGATTATACCTACACTTATTGCCATCTTATAAAACTATTTTCATGGAATCTTTAATCTTCCCTTTCTGTTTGTAAATAAAAATGGAAAATATATTGTAATATTTTTGAATGAATGTATCTTTTAAACCCCTCTTATTAAAAATACATTCAATGCAATGTATATATAATAAATCTAACTCATATACAAAAACATTAATGGTTGCAACAAAATTATTCTCTATTTTATTTACAGTATCATCTTAGTCATATTTTTATAGAACGATGACACTGTATACATTTCCAATAATGAGCCTCTAGTAAGTTAATTTAGATAATATACTAAAATAAAAATATCATCACGGTTTTCCACTAATATGTTAAACATGTGATGTCATTTTCTATTTCCCATACAAATTGATGTTAAAAAATTCATTAGAATAGTAAATGTGTAAGGAATAAAAACACTATTTCTCTTGTATTACAAATAAAACAACAATACTCCTTTATAAACATTTCTAATCAATTTAAATATTGAATATATGGTGTTTTTGTAATACCAGAACATCAGATTTCAAAGGGATTTCTATATTTTAATGATTTCATAAATTCAAACATCATTGGGTATATTCACATTAGAATTACTCCCATATGAAATATTCTGCATCAATAACCTATATAATAGTATATTAAAAAATTAAATAAATAATCAGGTTATTTTATTACTCCTTAATGATAATAGAATGTTTGATTTTATCCCTCAATAAGTTTCCTCCATGACTTATAGTTCTATTTTTTAATGATATTTTCTTATATCCATTGGTGTATTTCTTATCACATGTTTACATAGACTATTTATTTTCATCCTCTATTTCAACAAAATTCTTGTGTGAGTACGTATTATTATATCACAGATTAAAATACACTATTCTTTAGATACCTTAATCTATTTATCTTGTTATCATTATAGTATTTATTTTATATTATATTTTACTAATTATATCAATAATTTTTTTGACATGATGTGTTATGAAATAAATGGTTGGTGTTTTTATTAATCCCTTTATATTTCATGGATACAATAGTTTGCATTTATCTTCTATGATTTTTTCTCCTGAAAAACAAGTCTTCATTTCCATATTTCTCACATCATCTAATTTTTTTGCCTTCTATATTTTTTTAATGGGATGAATTATTATTTCATTAAAACAATTTCCTCATATGACTAAACTTTTTACTCAAATATATGATTCTATTAATTTCCATTCCCCCCCTAATTCATTTTCCATGAGGAGTGACATGTTATTATATTAGTTTTATACCCCATGATCAAATCCATTATTCGAAATTCACAATTCCTGAGTCTACTGATTATGATAATAAATTTTTAGTATAATAATGGAACATAAAATTTAATATAATAAACCTCACATATATATTCATTGACTCCATAATATGAAATTGATGTATACATTGTGTTTTCTTCTATGTAACTCAAAAAATGCATTAATTCTAATAGAACCAATAAACTACTATACTCAGTTGAATGTATTTTACCATCTTATTTTGTTTGACATTTATGTATGCTTATGTAATACATAGAAAAAGATATAAAATATAATCTTGGATCACCCACTAACCATATTAATGTTTATAATACATTTGATCTACCATGAATGACCAATGGAAAACTGTTTTTCTATAATAATTAAAAATCCATAGATCATTCTTCTTTTGAAATCATTATTTAAACACATTAATATGAAATATTATATATACGAAAATAATCTATTTTATTCAATATTTATAAATATACCTTCTCTATTTGTTCACATGTAAAATATTTTACATTCAATATGCAGGTCCCCTTCCCCCACATAATTAAATAATTCATAGTGATATATATAAATACTAATGTTCTCCACTATTGATAATTAGTTTGTAAAAAAAATGAATCCTACATATAAATATATTTTTATAAAATTGGTGATTCATGTAAATATGGATTCTTAATATACCCCTTGTATATCATCACATTCCATTCAAATTGATCCAAAAACACACACACACACACACACACATATATATATATCATGAAAACATTATTTATCACACCAAATGAACTGTTAAACGCACTATTATATCAAAAAATGATACATGAAACAATATTTATAATTGAAAATTTATATAAACCACTTCATTCTCTATATAGTTAAAATAATTAATATCAATAACCTTTTTAAAAGTTTCATTTAAAATATAATTCACCTTCATGATTGTAATTCTAACAAAAATAGAAAATTTTACACACAATTAAACTGGTTGGAACTGATTGATCATGATGTGAGAATCGTGATATTTAACACCACCCTACCTCAAATCCATTAAAGATACAAACATTTACATTTGATTAATAATACTATAACACTTTGATATCATGAATAATGCAAAAGAATATAATTTATCCCTCTTCAATAATGTATGATATGATGGGACAAGAAAGGTCCACCTTACATTATGAGTGGAAGATAACTCCAAACATATTCCCGTTCATACATGTCCAATCTTGCATTCAATCCATATTTATAATTTTAATTAATATCATACGATGTACCAATAAATATGTCGTAGGAATTATTATCAACATGCATGAAATCAATGTTATGTTTCACCGCATGATATATCCAATATGGTATTTTAAAAATTATTGACTCTTTCTTCCAAATTGTATTATAATTTCCATATTTTTATCTTTTGTAATATCAAATAAATATTTCTAACCCTCTCAAAATAATGATTAGTGGTTGAACTTTTTGGCGAAGTCCCAAATTATTTTCAAAAATTAAAATTCATTTTAATCATATATTAGATGAAACTATAGGGAAAAAAAGTTTTATGACCCATATATTCTGGTTTTCCATCATGTTTCAGTTGATATTATGCAGCATTTTTTCATAAATTAGACTAGCTTTATGTCAGAAATACCTCTATCTAAAAACATTTCCATATGCTGAGAAGTCATTTGTTGTGATTATAATAATATCATTTAGTTGGAAATATTCTATTTTGTAAGATACATAAAACTTAAAATCATCATCCTATAAAATTATTAAATAATCAATTAATGAAGACAATAAAACATAAATAATGTTTTTAGGGTGTTTTTGTATAAATACTATTAAACTCAAAATGAATTGTTTGGAATTATAAAAAATGTTAGAGATAAACTGTAAATTACCAATAAAATAGGAAGAGAAAAGTGTGTAATACTATTTATTCAATGTGTATTCAGTATACCAATGCATATTCCATGTTTTATATTTCTAACTTCATTTTATAATATTTGAAACTGTTGAACAATTTTCTTCCATTCTGAAAAATTAGATGGATTCCATTACATTCCATTACATAACCTCTCATTTAAAATCTATATTATAATTTTAATATCATTTGAATGTGAAAGTAAATGTTTCAGACGAGGACTTATTGGATTATACTAAAATGCCTTGGTTGGGTTCTATATATCATCAAATTCATGTGGTGATTTTTCTTTCCACTTATATAATGATGTCTCAAATTTAAGATGCCCATATATAAATTTTAACTCATTTCTATATAAGAAAAATTGATTTATTCATACATATATTATCTTATGCCCTTATCCCAATATGATTAATATTGTCTTCAAATCATAATTTAAATATAGAATATTATTTTCGTTGGTAAGAATGTCTTTCAATAAAATTAGAAAATCGATAAACCTCTTGAATATCTATCCATTTTTTACCATCTAGATAATAAATATTAACACCATAGATAAAACTATAAATTATATCAAAACTATATATAAATTTATTTCAGAATAATTGTATATATTCTAAATTTTCACTTCTTTATCAACTTCTTCAACTTAAATATCTCGAATATGTTTTTCAATTTTAACAAACTTATCATATAGAAAATAATTTTCAATAATATATATGAAATTTATCTCAGTGTCACTATTAAATTCAATGTACTATAAGTTATATTAATATAATTAAAAATTAAAATAACATTGTTCTATATTCTTTCCATTTTCTTCATATTAAAACATTCAAGGAATGGATAGAAAAAAATGTCATTTTTCAGAATTATCTGTTTAGACAAGTCAAAAAAAGGATCGACACATTCCTCATATTCATCACTTATTCAGTCTGTAATAATCCATCCTTGAATAACTATAATCTGGAAAAAATATATTAAACTAAAAAATTTTATAATAAATTAATATTTAATTTAATTTTTTTATACATTACTATAAATAATAACACAGAAATTTGCAAAAAAAAATTATTTACAGCACAATTGATTAAAAAATAAAACTAGGAATATATTATATTATAATTCAATTATAAAAATAATTATATTAATCTAAAATGAATCATTAGGAATTTTAAAATATCAATGCTGTGTGAATAGTACAAAATAAAGTTACAAATATATTGGATGAACAGAACATCAAATAAAAAAAATTAATTATTATTCGAATAAGGAAAACTGAGAATGTTACACCGAAAATAAAAAGAAAAAGTGCTACGTAATGATGGTTATCAATGGATAGTTATTGATAGAAAAATAAAAATTAATAGAAAATTACAACTATAAATACTAAAAAAAATAAAATATCATATATTTATAATAAAAAATAGAAATAAAGACACACAAACTATATATTGATATCATATCCTAGTTGAATAAGAAGTAGGCACTATAAATAATTAGAAAAAAAGAGTTGATAATTAATGAAGAAGTTAGAAACGAATTTTGGGATAATGATTAAAAGATAAAAAATTTGAAAATGAAAAAAACTATAATTAATAGAATTTTGAAATTATAATCACAAATTATATATTGAAATCAGAACTAGGAAAATAAACAATAACAAGAATAAGATGATTGACAGACAAATACTACGTACCATGGATAGAGACGGTACATGAAAACTAATATATAAACCAAAATAAAATAAAAAAATTTAAACAAAAAAATTGTATATAGTGAAAAATGGTGTCATTAATGTCTATGTTTATATTGAAATAGAAACTGTTATTTGTGAAACCATGCACAAGTGATGGATGACTGAATAGTGACCGTGGATGATAGTGGTGGATACTAAATAGAATATATTAAATGATAATGATCAAAGAAAAAGGAAATTTAATTCAAAATACTAAATAATTAATAGAATAGAGGTCCCAAATCAATCAATTTTTGGGTTTTGGTAACCACGTTAGAGATAAATGAGAGATATCACTAGAAATGAAGAAATTTAAACTACTCTTCCCGATCTCGATTAAAAATGTAATGCTTCATCAAATTAAATATTTAATAAATGATGTGGAAAATTATATATTTAAAATTATATATTATAAAACTGACATCAAAAATGATAATTACTATACTGGTTATTATATAACTGATGAGAAATATCTTGTAGTTTAATTTTTCTTGTTGGTTATTTTATAATTGCTTTTGTAATGATCATTTTACGTCTCTATAATTTAGTAAAGAATTCATAAAATTAACATAAAAGCTATTTAACTTTTTATATAAAAATGAAATTAAAATAAGCCATTTCACATCAGTTATTCATTAATTGTTGTGAAATATCTTTTGGTGTAATTTTTAATGTTGGATATAGATAAACAATGAATAAAACATGATGTGTAAAATTTAATTTGTACTAGTGAGTATGTGTCTAACCTAAGTGAATTTTTATAATGAATTATTTATGGAGGAATTATTTTCATCATTTAATAAAATATCTATATATTTTATTTTATTTTTATTAATTAAACTTGCTTGCAAATGACTGCCCCATTTAGTCATTCGGTGCATACCAACCATAAGTCCGAACTAGGCTAAACCCAACACTCCAAATTCAACCATGGTCTTACATATTCAATCCATGACACTTTTAATTATGAATCCCATTTTTTATGAAAAATCACTTGCATGATATTAATTAATTTAATATTTTTTAAATATTCATTCCCTGCTCACCATACCTTAGAATCTCACTATGTCTTATCATTTGGATCCAATAATATTCATTAATATATTTCAAAGTCTTAAATGTAAAAAAAAATTATAAACATGATGTGACAATATAAACTATATCCATTCAAGAATATTTCAAATAAAAAAGACTCTAAATAGACTTATAAAATACTATTTTATAAACCTCCATCAATTCCCTAGCTTTAATATTTTTTCCCCAAAAAAGGTGTAGAGTATCATTTCTAATTTCCCTCTAAAAACATCTATATAATATATTTTTATTAATTTTTAGTTTATAAATTTTTTTACCTTGATTTTATTGTTTTAACTTCAATTTACTCATGATGTTATATTCAGTGATGTTCAATATATGTTTTTTAAAATTGTCATTAAATGACTTTATAAATAACTTTTTATCACATTTTTTCTAAATGTTTGAATATAAACCACCCTAAGATATATTAATGATATGGTTTCTCATGTTATTATTGTTATAACTGACATTAAATAAAATTTATCATGTCAGTACTTTTGAAATAACCAATATGAAAAATTATTTTTCAAATTTGTTGTACAAAAACATACATGAAAAGAAAAGTTTTAAAATTAATATGTTAAATCATCCCCATGCTGTATAAAAATAACAATGAATAAAAAACAATGACACACAAACCATAAAATGACATCACATATAATAAGTTTTTGTATATGTTAATTTTAAATTTAAACATTACAATATATATTAAAAATAAAAAACGAATCAAAAAATGTATATATTTTAACCATTAACATTTTATGTCACTTGACTCTTATTTATTACTTTAGTGAGGGTCATCAAAAAAATAGAAATTAAAAACAAATAATTTAACTCCTATTATCAATATAATTATCTGAAAAATTAATCGAAATTTTATAATGATATTCATCCTTGTTTAATTCTTTTACTATTCTTGTTGAAAATAATTTAGTCACAAATCATACAACATAATTTCCATATTCCATTATATTTTTATAATTTAAATTTTATTTCAAATTATTTAATTAGTTTTATATAATCTTTTATGTAGTTTCATTTTAAATGATTTAATTATAATTTATATGTCAAATTTTCTTTTATATATTTGATCTTTTCTCTCCCCTTTTTGAATCTCTAAGGTAATCCCATTAAATTTTTTAAAATAATATGTGTGAAATATAATTAAAATTCATTATAATATAAATGTATACAAATGATAAAACATATGTGTTCGGTAATTTGCTAATATTTTTTTACATTAGACAACATATAGACCATTACGATTATGTTATTATTTTATTAGACAAAAAAGGGAACATCCAATGACATGAAATGTAATAATATATATAATGTGAGTTGTAATTTATTTAAGTGAAATAATAAATTAAGTAATATAAGTTCCATACCTATTTTGATAAGATCATAAATTATACTAAATTGAATTATTTTGAAATCATTCAACAATATATACATTTTTATTAGCATAAATTTTCCACATTAATCGTAAAATAAATCATGGATCCAATAATCAATAAATATATTAAACATTATATTGAATATAAATTTCATAATTATTCCTAATAAAAAAATATTATTATTGTGTTTATGTAAATTAAAATAACATAATTTTATATGATACTTTAATTACATGGAAATGATTAACATCACACTAATTCCAAAAAAAATTCCACACCAAGATGATTATATAATCCTTTAATGTAGTTATCATCATTTCACACTCACAAAGTCATCATCCATTATAATCTCATAAACCTACAATAATGTGGATTAATATTTTGATAATCAATAAATTAGTGGAGATTTTGTATCTTATTTCATATCAAAATTTAATTATTTTTGTCTATATAGTATGTTTTCAATATGAAATTAGTTGAATAAAAATAGAAAAATTTATAAATTGTTGAATTTGAAAAAAAAATAACACAACAATAAAATAATGGAAACAAATAATACATACCACATTATTAGTTTTATATACATTTCTAGGTGTACAAACCAAAAAACGGCCACCACATTTTTCAAAAGTAATGACCACATCTATTGGAAATGATTCTCTTTAAAATGTGTCTATAATATCCTAACAGTGACACTAGGATACTCTATTTCAACCAGTTGATGATGAATAAAATCTCCAATATAATATATAAAATCGTTTGGAAGAATATTATATTGGACGTATTTAAAACATTATTCACCCTAAATGTGAATATTTCTACGTGAAGTTGTAAGAGTTGTAAAAGATATAGGAGGTGTTGGATTGGGGTATTCAGGATCAGGTGGAAGTGTGGGATCTTCATGAAATGTTGGTAAAGTAGAAGATACATTTTGACATAGTTTTTGAATTTTTATAAACATCAAGTAGTCTTATTGTTTGATACTATAATATATTATATGACCCATAACATCAAATTTTATATTAAAATAATCTATATTCTTTTACACACTTCCAATAGTTGAAGAATCTATATAATGAAAAAAAACGTTTTTTATCGACACACCTGTAATGCATCCTGGTAGGTTCCATAGGTGTCCATTCATTCCCAATGATGTTTCTAATATAAACATCATACCCTTGTGTTTTAAGGTCCCATTTGTGAACCCCTAATAAATGGGATTATTTATAGAAAATTTGAAAAATATATTCGTATAAAAAATATATCAATATTGGAATTATATTTTTTATATAATTTAAATACCAAACGAAATTACATATTGATATATAACATATATAGTACAAATGAGAATTATATGTCCTCATACAGGAAAGATAATATTTATTAAAAGAGATATGTGATCATTATGAATATCACCTATTAAATATAATAGTGATAAAATCACATAATGATTAATATTATTTTATACATTAGATAATGCAATTAATATTTAATATACTCAAAATCAACAATTCCATCAATAATAAAGATATCCATTTTTTATACAGCAGATCAAATCATAATTTCATAGACATCCAAAAATTATATAATGTTCAAATTTTCCATTAAAAGGTTAAAAAATAACATTATCCTTCCAAAAAATAGTAGTTATCTATCTACTTGAGATATATCCTTCACACAGATATTCAATTATGGTATTAATATAAATTGTTGAATTTCAACCACTTAAATATGTGGTATCTCTGAGTGCATGATGTGAAGTGAAACTAAGATATTTATGAATGTATGACTTACATCAGGTCTTGTTTCCTCCACATCGATGATGTTAACATTCACTCCTTCATCCTATCCCCACTTATTCAATGATGATTCCATGTCTATGATTTTGATTAAAATAAATAAAAAAATATATTAAATTACACATTTCAATTATCTCAGAAACATCATTGAAATCATCTATAATATATTTTAATGTCTTTATCACTAATACCTTTACCGATTTTCATGTCTTCTTGGGGGGAGGAGGGATAACCTAGGCGAATCATGAAGATACAACTCCCAGTTTCTGAAATTTCCCATCCATCATTATTTCAGATAATAAATTTTTACCTCAATGAGATAAACATTGAGGGTATACATTTTTGTATTGTATACCCTGATGATATCTTATTTTTTTTATATAAATTAATAATAAATAAATAAATATTTTTATCATTAAAATAAAACAAATATATTTATATGTTAACAATTTACTTACTAAGAATTATTCTTTGGGTCTACCTTAAACTAACTAATTATTGGTATTTTATTTTTTGATGGATATACATCACATATATTTTTATTTTTTCAAGACATAAAATAAATATAACATGTTATGGTTGATTTAAAATCCCCCATCTCGTAGAAGACAATACTAAATAGGTCATTCAAAAGCCCTAAATATAAGGTATATCATATGTAATTTGATAAGAAGAAAAAATCCTATATTAGTAAAACAAAGTTCATAATTAATCTAATATTAAATGTTCCAACTAAAATTATCACAATAATTTAGATTTTTTCTATTTATAGACACTTTTAATATTAAAAATAACAATGATAATTTAGACCACGCCTATAATGAAACAAACGACATAATTTTTTTGTAATTAGACCCATAAGAATAACATAATATTATTTAATTTTACTATACATTTTGGTTAAAATTATGTAATGAATTTTTTTATACTCCAAACACTTTCCTATTCAATATATATATATTTTTAAATATTCAATTAATCATTTATAGTATATTTTACATCAAAATAAAAATTCCTAAAATTAATATTTTTCTAAGAATCACATTTCAATGAAATTTTTATCATTTGACCATATATTAAAATTCAATATCCATAGAATTTATTAGGATCCTTTTTATCACATATATGTGATATTTTTTAGGAAAATTAGTTTATTTTCATTAAAATGTCAACTATTTCAATATATTTATCAGTATTTTTCATTTTTTAACATTCTACGATAAAGTTTTAATGACTAATAATTTTTTTTATAATTTATTAAAATATTTAAAAACTTTTAACTCATTTTAATCATTAATATAAAAAAAATTCATTGTGATTTATGATATATATTAAGAAATATGATCTCCTAATCTGAATTTGAGTCCATAAAAACATATTTTGGGAGTTTTTCAAAAAAATAATCATAATTTCAGTTTCATTTTAACATTTTGAAAATAACAAAACCTCTCATATATAAATATCACATCTTTTTTAAATAATTTAAAAAATATTTCACAAATAAATTCATATAGGCCATATATGTTGAGTGTCTTAAGAGAATAAATTCACTGTCATATTATTTCCTTAAATATATTCAATTCCCTTAACAATAATATTAAAATTTAGTAATCATAATCGATATAAAAAAATAAAAACCATTAATAACATCATATGGAGAGGAAACATTAGAAAGAGTGATCTTATATGCTCAGTAAGGGTGAATAAAGGAGATTTCAATATAACACGAGAAAATCTGTATGAGAACCTAATAATAACATTCTAAAACCATATACCTCATATCATAGAACATAAACATGAGTGATGGAATAAATAATGTTAGTTCATAAGAAAAGAATAATAATTGTTTCACATAACATGATTCATGAGGGCATAAAAATGTCATAACACATAGTTTTATGGCATCCATAATGTATATAAAATAATTTTACAAGACTATTAATGTAATGAACTGGAAATTTATGTGGAATTTTTTTTAAATACATGAAAATTTTATGAGTCTGCAAAAATTTATGGCGCATGATTCTGAGGCCTGATGTGCTTGGAATCAATTTCTGAAGTTTTGTTCAAGTACGTTCAGTAAACGTACGAGTGAGATTTTATAACTTTGGAATCAGTGAGCATAATTAAAATATAAGGGCACCATTGAACTTGAAGCGCCGATTTTTTCATAAGAAGACTTTCACTTAGAAGAAAATGTGTTGAGGATAGAAGTTAATTTTTGGGTTTTCATAAAAAAATAATAAAATAAAGTGTAACTACACTTTATTTTATTTGAGCCGCTATTTGGAGTGTGGTGGTTAAAACCTCCTCATGGAGGTTAAAGGTGGGGCCACCAAACCATGACCACTCATGAGAGGTTATGTTGGTGGGGCCCACCTGAACTAAACATCCCATGCGAGGATTAATGTGGTGGGGACCACATGGGGCTTAACCCCCCTATTAATGGGAGGACAGGAAAATCTCTCAACTCTCCCTCATTAATGATAGAGAGCCTATTGATTCCTCAACACACCATTAAATGGGGGGAAACTCCTTGACCTCCCCCAACTTTAATGGAGCCAACTCCCCTAACATTTTATATGTTCCAATATCCCCTAATTAATTTGTTCCAACTCTCATGAATTAATTAAGGGGAGCCTCTTAAATTAATTCTACATTTTGAATTTTTGTTCCAATAAAATAATAGACAAACTCATTCTTCTATAATTTTCACTTGGAATTTGGGTGGACGATGGGAAAGAGGATTATTGGGAGAAAAGGACATCCTCCCAACAAAGAACGAAGAATGCGTTCTTCCAACGAATAATTCCAGAGATGATCCATCTTTGACTTCTCCCAGGGACACCTACTGACGTGGAGCCACTTCCACAACCGTCATGCGAACTAATAAGTGTAAGTGTGTGACAGATGCGATGATCTACGACTACGTCTTCTTCCCGAAACATCATCGTCGACGCCCGACAATCCAGATATGAGGTTATTGCATGTTGATGCATTTCTTTTATTCTAATCATCATCGAATAAAAGGAATCGATGAAAAGTGATGTAATTAATTGGTGCTCATATTTTTTTTCTTGAGGATCCAATTAATACCACCTTAAACGAGGAGGATGTGATCCAACCTAACATGGCCCGACATCCTCCGTAGATTTCTCTTTCTTGTGGTGTTCTTCAAAGTTGCAACGAGGCGACAAAGGTGGCAAAGGCAAAGGCTGCGCTACCTACGGCCTCTGCGAACCGCGCCACCCCCGCGGAACATCGGTGTTCTCGGTAGAACACCGCCAGCCTGCGCCGAACTGACCTGCCCGGCCGCCAAACCCACCTCCCTGTAGCCTGCTTGCACCCCGAACGACCTGATTGACACCCTCCCGGACACCCTATCCGCGCCACACGCAGCCTGCCCGGCAGCCTGCTGGCCTGCCCGCGACCCGCATACCCTGCCCGCGGCCTGCCTGGCACCCCGCTGGCCGAGCTGCGCCTGCCTCCTGGGACTGTCGGCAACATCCCTCATGATAATTCTTGAAAACCCACCTCGAACATCTGATCTAAGGCACCTGAGCTGCACCCTTTGCAGCACTGGCCAAACCGGACTCGACCTCTATATCGAGCTGCCTACACAGAGACCTCGTGGTCGAACTACCCCCGCAGTATGCTGAAACTGGCCCAACAAACTGAGCTGAACCTAGCGTGCTAACCCACCCAACATGCCGGGTTAGACAAGGTGGGTCCGACTCGGTCGACACAGACCCGGTCAGCCCAGTCTGGGTTGGGTGAGTCGGTCCGACCGTGTCGGACTGGGCCCATGCCCATTACCGACCCCTTTACATTCTTTGACCATATATTTGGCAAGAGACGTCCGTTTGATGAACCGTAAGTGGCGAAGGTATTCTTGGAATGCGATAGTCCCTTTAATAATACCCTATTGTAGTTCGGGGTATATTTGAGATACGGTTAGGTTGGATCGTACACGAATCCAATCGGGCCCCGGGACTAAAAAGCTTATAAGTCACAGACTGGGGGTCCGATTGAAGCGTCGTCTATTGCATTGAGACCCCTATGATGAGGCGGACCATTGAAATGCTTCTATGTGGGACTTCTTGAAAGTTGGAGTCTCAACCTGTTGCTTGTGGAGAGGACCCTCCTGAAGATGAGAGAGCATAGTACGAAGACCTATTAGCTGGCTGAGATCTAACAACTACTTTACCGATTCGACTCAGAGTGATTTGACTAGCCCGGTGGGGAGCGCTTGGTTATTGGCGGCAGACCCGTGGTGGATGAGCGCCTGGTAGTTGGCAACAGACCCACGCTACATGAAAGGAGGAGTACCTGTGCAGGCTATTAGGGGGAGCGCCTAGTAGTTGGCGGCATACCCATAGTGGGGAGAGCCTCTGTGTTACTGCGACAGACCCACGATACATGACAAGAGGAGTACCTCAACAGTCAAAGGATAGTCGGAAGCGCCTAGTTGTGGAGGCATGTCCACTGTACTCAACATAGGAGGAGTTCTCTAGCAGTTGTGGTTTTGACAATAAAAATCCCGGTTGAGCAAAGTCAGTAACTTTTGATATTTCCTCATTATTGAGACGGATTACCTTATAACATAGGTATATGTATGGGAATATACCTAAGTGTGGTTGTTAGATGATTTCATACATTTTGGATTATCCTAGTTGGATTTTATGAGACCTTGAGGGTCTCGTGGTCCCTATTGAGTATCGTTATACTCACCCCTGCATGTGTTATGCCCGCACCTCATTGTGTTGGATACAGACAATAGATATCACTGATCGGGGATGAGTGTACATGGACATGATGGTACCCAGAGGTGGACCACACGGCGAGATGGGTCGTAGAGGAGATAGATGAGTGTGAAGTGTTTTGGAGGCTTTCTGTACGTACCCTTTAGGTAGGATTCCCCGGAGGACAATCTAGAAGATGTATTACCTATCATCTGATGTTCTTGTTTTCCTTGTACTCTCAGTTTCCTTGTAATTTACAGTTGGGATTAGATGTCCAGCCCCTTCACTTTTCAACACTTCTTTTGTATACAGTTTTACATAGTGTATTGCGTCCAGCCAATCTGATTGTGTGTGTTTATAATTTTAAAGGGAAATGTCTTACCATGTTTAGGGATTTACGCCTTTGGGGCTAGTTTCCAGCCCCTGGACTATGGACGGTGGGCTTGAGGTAGTCACGACATGGGCCCCAGGGGACGGGTCATGAAAAATTGGTATCTGAGGACGTCAGTTCTACCGCAGAACGTAGAACTCTGATTTTTTCTATGAAGCACTAGGGTTAATGGTACTAAGATTGGTTTTTAGTTCAGCGAGTATAGTGATGGTGTGGTGACTAATATATCTATTTACCAGGACCCTGACTACTATTTTCCGACTCAGTGCACGAAAACACTGATTGCATGTGTGTTTTCAAAAGTTTTCCTTTAATTCATATCAACAATGTCAGCTCACCAGGTTTAATCTTTTTACTGTATTGAATATGTTTCTTTCAGGATTCCTCCCCACGAATGACCAGTTAGTGCCCCGAGAGTTGTACGCACAAATATCACACCGAGCGACGAGTCATAGGTTAAGGGCCCTCTTACTAAGTTTTCACCTTTGGGTGGTGTACAAGCACCACCACCACCCGTTGGGATGCATATGCCACCAGCCACACCGGCGGAAGGGGCACACCTACTGAGCGCATTGCATGAGTTCCAGCGGTAGAGGCCTCTGAGGTTACAAGGCGAGACAGATTCCCAGACATGAGGGGACTGGCTGGAGGAAATTGCTAGAGTTATCCGCCTAGTTGAGACACCTGTGGAGATGATAGTGATCTTAGATACTAGTGTTTTTTATTGAGTGACCATGATGTTGGTCTGCATATTGATGAGGCTTCGGTGCATGGAGCCTTGCCCGAGATTGTACCTTCAGTTAGTGTGTCGGCTATATCACTTCCTATTGGTTTTTAGTTACAACCGGCAGTATTGGTTGATGACACATATAAGCTTATTTCCATACACATGTTCCAAAATCAGATTAACCTCATGTTCCGAGGCGAGCCCAGTCATGACCTGTCCTTGGGGCCCTTGTCGTGACATCCTAAGCTCGGCTTCCATAGGCCCGGGGTGGTGACTAGAACCAAAAGTGTAATCCCAATAAAAAGGGAAGGAATCACCTTTAATAAGTAAACCAAAACAATTGAGTACGCAAGTGGATGTAAACACTAAGAAAAGATGTATACAAAAGAAAGTGCTGAATGGAATGGGGTCAGAAATACAAGCCCAAAAGTAAAGTAAAAACAACTGAAAAGCTAGTACAACAAGAGAAATGTAAAACTGCAACTATTGAGTCGTCCTTCGAGAATCCCACCTGATGGTTGGGTACATATGGCCTCCTCAACACCCCAGGTCTGTCCGTCTGCTCCATGTACATCTCTCCAAGTGGTCCATCTCTAGGTACTGTCCAGATCTACAACTCTCTACCTCGATCAGTGATGTCCATCGTCTGTAACCAACACAAAAAAATGTTGGCATAGCCCGTGCAGGGCTGAGTATAACGATACTCATTATGGAACCCGAGACCCCGGAAGGTCTCCCAGAATCCAATAAAGATAAACCACAGTAGATGTAACATCCCAGGTAAATAAAGAATAAAGAATTTTCATATTTATTAATATTTACGAATTAAATATTAATTTTAATTAAAAGTGGTTTCTATGTTCGATAGCATACTCGGTACGCAACGATGAGTTTCTTTGAAAACTTACGTTGCACACAAGTAATAAAATAATATTATTTTTAATGTTAGTTAACGAGTAGCCGTTGTACTGGCAGGAATGGATATAAATAACTACAATATGATTATATATGTTTTTAAATATTTTTACATTTACCCAATAAAAGATAAAGGCTTAAAATACGGAGAGAGATCAATTTTAGGCTTTTATACCCTAATTTTTACGAAAGGTCCACTTATCACCTTTTGATGGAGAACCGTCATTAAATATAGTTTTGATCAATCTTATAAATTATATTGGACCAAATATAACTCTTCTTTAGAATCGGGACATCAAAATTTACTTTGTGTAAATTTTTGGTACCTTTCTGATAAAGTTCATTTTTTATGAATAGTTTAAAATGTTGTATTTTAATTCAAACCCTCTTCTTAATATAATTTATTTATATGATTAGATTATATTTTGAATTGGTTTTAAAGTGAAATTAGAAAATATTTTTACCATTATATCCAATAGTGGGCGTTGGAATTAATTTCACTTTGAAATCGGACTTAAACTAGTGTCAATCTTTTGATACTTATTGTTTCATAAAAACATGCTATTTGCTCTGACAGCGGGAATTAATTATTAAATTAATTAATGTGACTTATATTTTTTTTAATTTTGTAAAATATACTTCATTTTTGAATTCGTAATATCAAATATAGCTTAGGGTGAATTTTTGGTAATTTTCTGAAAAACTTCAATTTTTGATGAATAGTGAAACCACTAAGTGGTACTTATAAAGACTGATTTTCCGTTTAAATAAAATTTTGCCATCATTGGGTTTTTAATTTCAAAAATCCTACATACATGGTTTTCATTAAGAAGTAAAATGTGGTTCAATGAGATTATAATAATTTTTTGTTGAATAGTAACTTATTAAGTTCTTAATCGCGATTAGTGGTAATTAGTGTAGTTTAAGGTATAAATAATTCTTTAATAATATGAAATGACCTAGACACATGTCCTACCCTCATTGGTTGTGTCATGGCCGACCAAGACAAGCCATGGGTCAACTTGGGGACCCCATGGAGACAATTTGGTTGGGAAATTACATAAATAACTTTTTATTTAATGTCAAAGTAAAAATGACACAAACATGATATGTTTTACCAAAACAATTTTTAAATGGGGTTATAAAGATCAGATTTTTGATTATAAATATTAATTAGAAAAATAAAAAGATTTCCTACATCATAGTATTTTTTTTATAATTTTTAGATTTTAAATAAATTAAATTATTTATGACATAATAATGATGCAGCGATGACATCATTATTTGACGATTTAAATAAAATGGAAAGATAATGTAAAATCTATGAACTAAACATGTCCAAAACCAATTGGATGAGTGTATTTAGAAGCCTTATCACCTTATCCACGAATTCTATCAATGTGGGACCTTTTGAAACCGAAACACATTTTCAAATAAAGTAATATTTCTTTACTTTCCAAAAGTGCCCCTCCTCTCCTCTTATAAAAGGCCCCCACCTCTACCTCATTTCACACACTCCTCAAGCCTTTGGCTCGGCCAACCCCTGACCATTTACTCTCTCTACATCTCTCTCCTAATCCTAGAGGATTCCCTTTGGGCAGAAGCCTTTCAAAGGAAGCCTTTAGGCTCAAATCAAAAGGAGTTACACTTTTAAAGGTAATTCATTCTCTCATGTTCATTTGTTTTATTTTGCTTCTCCAACCCCCTAAACTCTTTTTATTTACTTATTTTGTAACAACACCAGTATCGTAAATATACTAGGATGTTGTTATAATATTTATTCGAGCTACACTCTCACACAACTACATCAAATGGTTAAAGAACATACGGTTTCCGTGGATGGCGAAATTCTGCCTCCCGAAACGATGATTGTTCAATACTCATTTAACACCTTCAAAGGTGGCCATTATGATGACACTATTTTTATATATGATATATAATATGTTTATTTTTTTTAAGCTTCTGTATTTTTCATTTTGGGCATACCTTTATGGTTTCTATTATGGGTAAACACGATATCTTCATTTAAGGAAGTGCGGACTACCGCCCCCTCAAAGTGATGTGATTCGTTAATGCCATATGTGGGACGTGTAAAGGATGGATTTAAAGTTATTATATATGATGTTCTACTGGAATTATAATATACCTCTATATCATTATTATTTCTTTCCATTAAAGTATGAGATAGAAATTAAAGTAGCGTTCATGCATACGTACGACTTACCGTCTCCATAAACGGTGCATTTCATTTCTTATCCCCAAATGTAATGTACTATTAAAAGTACATGTATATAATGGATATATATAATTAATGATATATCTAAATGATGAATATAATTCTGGAATTAAAATATACATACCTCTCATTTAGTTTTAATTCCATTAATATGACAAAGAAATGAAAGTTGCGTTCATGCGTACGTACGACTTACCGTCTCCATGAATGGTGCATTTCATTTCTTACCTCTAAATGATTATGTAATATTATAAATACATGTATATGCTGGATATATATGATACATATTATATCAAAATCGGGAATTTTATTCTGGATATAAAGAACCTTTGACCACACGAACAACATGCAATTGTAAGAAGTCCACTTTCGACTTAAGAACCAAATATTGAAAAAACAAACATTATTAACTTAAATGGTTACATAATCTTTATAGAATGGAAGTAAGTGATATAAAAGAAATAATTAACTTTAAAAAGGTTCTTAATCAAGTATAAATTAACTCAAGTTTATTATTCAGGACGTTAAAGAATGATCGAGTCAAGTCGGACCCGAGGTAAGGGACTTCATCTCAATCTCCTTTCATTGAGGCATATTTCGTTTTATACACAACATTATTTTATATGGTGTATAAACTCGTTTGACTTTTACTTTTATACAAAAGGAATCTTTTTATACAAATCGTTTTACAAAACGACAAAAAGGAATGTTTCTTTTAACGTACGCAGCGACAAAAACCTTTTCCGCCACTGCGAGTATTATTTGGTCTTTGGCTTCCTCAACAAGCCGTAATGTTTTTAGAATAAAATAAATACCATATAGTCTTTTATGTATTTTGGTATTGAAAATGGTTTTGATAAAGGATTCTATTATGTCAATATATTTATCATATATTGTGATTGAAATGTGGAAGTGTTATCATTCCTTTATATTGGTTTTATGTTTTATGATTTTATATTGGTACTTGGACATTTTAACGGGTGGTTACATTATAAACCATATGACGGGTGGTGCCGTGAATACCAGGACGGGTGGTTACGTTATAACCTCCAATGCATTGGGTATGGAAGCCAGCCGTATGGATATTCCATTAAGTATGTATGGAAGTTGGCCGTATGGCTATTCCATTAAGTGATATGTGTGGAAGTCGACCGTATGGTTATTCCACTTAAGTATGTTTATGTCCCAAGTTACCTTTATATATGTTATGTGTTCTTTTTATGGGTTTTATGGTAATCCTTTGGTTACAAAAAGGTAAGTAATGATACTTTATTTAGTGAAGTGTTTTTACTACTTCATGAAGGTGAAGGTATTACTTTGATAGAGTATATATGGTTTACTTGATGTTTGAAAAACTAACGGTTTTCTTTCTTTCTGTATCCCATGCTGAGCTTTTTATGCTCACCCCAAGTTTTTTTTAAATGTTTTTCATAGGACTTAATGTGGAATAAGGTCAAGGATGGGATCAAGGGAATTTCATGATATATAAAACATGGAAATAGACACGTTTCTTTTTAAGAGTTTTTTTATTATTATGGAAACTTAGTAGAAGTGACTACTTTGTAATCTTTTGAGATGTAATAGTTATGTTCTAATTCTCTAAAACTCTAAACCTGAAAAGATCCTCAACGTGAATTATTCATTTAATTCAATATTATGTAAGGTTTAAGGCTGGGGCCTTATAGTTGGTATCAGAGGTCGGTTTAGTCAACTTTAGGATTTAGAAAAGTTTTAAATTATAATATGATTGAAATGATATAGCATTTACGGATTACCATGTTGCTTCACCTAAGATATTTCTGTGATCAGAATGGTTTTCCATAGAGGAAACAAAGCAGCTATGTTGGGACGACATCAGGAGGAAGATAACCTTCCGAATCAGCATCCTGAGATGGTCGGAATTGGAACTGAACAGTTTGTTGCAGTGATGGCACAGTTGACTCAGGCTATAAATGGTGGTAGTATCCATGCACGAGATCAGCCAAATCCACCGCAGAGGAACATGTTAGTGGTGGAAGATTTCATGAGGCAACATCCCCCATCATTCAGAGGATCATCTGACCCCGTGAAATCTGAAGGGTGGATTAAAGCACTGGAGAAGATTTTTGATGTCATGGGGTGTTCAGAACACCAAAAAGATAGTCTTGTTGTTTACCGTTTTGAAGGTGAAGCTGATCAGTGGTGGTCGGTGGTGAAAAATATAAGCGATAATGATGAGATTGAGGATCTTCACTGGGACGAATTCAAAGGTATGTTTCTTGAGAAATATTTTCCTAAGTTGGTTCGTCTTAGGATGGAAAAACAGTTCCTAGAATTGAGGCAGGAGGATGATTCAGTGGCTTCTTATGAAGAAAAGTTCACTCGATTTGCAAGGTATGCTCCAAACTTCATACGAGATCTTGATAGTAAAATAAACCATTTTTACTCAGGGTTAAAGCCAAAGTATCGAAGGGCTTTAGCTTCTCATGAGTTCAAAAGTTATTAAAAACTTGTTCGATGTGCCGAGAAGGTGGAAATGGAGTTTACCGATGATCAGGTGTTCTATGAAAAACAACAGAATAAGAGGTCTAGTTGGCAGTCAAAGGGGAAGAATTAATCAAAGAAGCAAGGAGGTAAGAAAACCAAATATCCATCCTGTGAGAAGTGTGGTAAAATTCATCCTGGAGAATGTTTATCCAAGTCTGGTAAGTGCTTTCGGTGTTGTAAATCTGGTCATATTGCTCGTAACTGTAAGAAGATGATCAAGCAGGAAATGAAAAGCCAACGGTAAGATGTTTTATGTGTAGTGAAATGGGTCATTATGCAAACGAGTGTCCAACGAAGAACTCGACTGGTGGAATGCATCCAGACTACAAGAAAAAAGGGGTGGTGAAATCCTTTGCAACAAATTCAGCAGATGTTGGGCCATCGAATGAAGTGGAATCAGCTCTAGGGAGCTCAGTATTTTTCGGAGATTGACTTGAGGTCAGGTTACCGTCAGTTGAAATTAAAAGAAGCAGATGTTCCGAAGACTGCGTTCCTTACTAGATATGGCCATTATGAATTTGTAGTTATGCCTTTTGGGTTAACCAATGCACCTGTTGTATTCATGGACCTTATGAATAAAATTTTCCATGAGTTGTTGGATAAGTTTGTGTTTGTGTTTTGAGGTTTGGGAAGAGGTTATGTGTGCCTTGTGATTCGCAGTTGAAGAGAGAGTTGTTATGTGAAGCTCATAGTTCTCCATTTTTAGTTCATCCGGGCAGTACTAAGATGTATAGAGATCTGTGGGAGTATTACTGGTGGGATGGAATTAAAAGAGATATTGCTGATTTTACTATGAAGTGTTTGACATGTCAACAGGTTAAAGCAGAGCGGCAGTTACCGAAAGGGATGCTTCAGACTTTACCAGTGCCAGAGTGGAAATAGGAAAACATATCCATGGACTTTGTTGTGGGATTATCGAGTACATCTCGAGGTAATAATGCAATCTTGGTTATTGTTGATCGCTTGACCAAATCTGCTCATTTTCTTTCTATACGAGATACTTTCTCTCTAGATCAACTTTCCCGTTTGTATCTTAAAAAGATAGTCAGGTTACATGGAGTTCCTCTCTCCATTGTATCTGATCGTGATCCCAGGTTCACATCTAACTTTTGGAAAGGCCTTCAGAAGTTGTTGGAAACTGAATTAAATTTTAGTACAGCTTTTCATCTTCAATCAGATGGGCATTCAAAACGAACAATTCAAACATTAGAGGATATGCTACGAGCTTGTTCTATGGAATATCAGGGAAGTTGGGACCAACATCTTTCTTTGGTTGAATTTTCATATAATAACAGTTTTCATTCCAGTGTACAGATGGCACCATTTGAGGCATTATATGGGAAGCGGTGTCGAACTCCAGCATTTTGGAATGAAGTGGGTGAAAGGAAGTTGATGGGACCAGAATTTGTAGAAGAGATGGCAGAAAAAGTTCAGTTGATTCAGAAGCACATGAGAACAGCTCAGAGCAGGCAGAAGAGTTATGCAGATAACCGGAGGAAGGATCTATCTTTCGAGGTAGGTGATCATGTTTTTCTCAAGGTTTCTCCTTGGAAATGTGTGATGAGATTTGGTAAGAAAGGAAAGATGAGTCCAAGGTTTATTGGACCATACGAAATTCTGGAGAGAGTTGGATCAATTGCATACCGAGTGGCTTTACCCCCGAGTTTATCTCAGGTACACTATGTTTTTCATGTTTCAATGTTGAGGAAGTATATGCCAGATCCATCTCATGTTTTGACTCCAGAGGTAGTTCAGCTGGAAGAGAACCTATCTTATGAGGAACAACCGGTCCAGATTCTTGACCACAAGGAGCAGGTGTTATGGAATAAGGTGATTCATCCGGTAAAGGTTTTGTGGAAAAACCATGTGATTGAAGAGGCAACGTGGGAATCTGAAATTGCTATGAGGGATAAATTCCCCCACTTATTTTGATAAGTGAATAAAATTGCGAGGACGCAATTCCCAAAAGGGGGGAAGGATGTAACATCCTAGGTAAATAAAGAATAAAAAAATTTCATATTTATTAATATTTACGAATTAAATATTAATTTTAATTAAAAGGGGTTTCTACGTTCGATAGCGTACTCGGTACGCAACGATGAGTTTCTTTGAAAACTTATGTTGCACACAAGTAATAAAATAATATTATTTTAAATGTTAGTTAACGAGTAGCCGTTGTACTGGAGGGAATGGATATAAATAACTAAAATATGATTATATATGTTTTTAAATATTTTTACATTTACCCAATAAAAGATAAAGGTTTAAAATACGGAAAGAGATCAATTTTAGGCTTTAATACCATAATTTTCACGAAAGGTCCACTTATCACCTTTTGACGGAGAACCGTCATTAAATATAGTTTTGATCGATCTTATAAATTCTATTGGACCAAATATAACTCTTCTTTAGAATCTGGACATCAAAATTTACTTTGTGTAAATTTTTGGTACCTTTCTGATAAAGTTCATTTTTTTATGAATAGTGTAAAATGTTGTATTTCAATTCAAACCCTCTTCTTAATCAAATTTATTTATATGATTAGATTATCTTTTTAATTGGTTTTAAAGTGAAATTAGAAAACATTTTTACCATTAAATCCAATAGTGGTTGTTGGAATTAATTTCACTTTGAAATCGGACTTAAACTAGTGTCAATCTTTTGATACTTATTGTTTCATAAAAACACGTTATTTGCTCTGACAACGGGAATTAATTATTAAATTAATTAATGTGACTTATATGTTTTGAATTTTTTATAATAGACTTCATTTTTGAATTCGTAATATCAAATATAGCTTAGGGTGAATTTTTGGTAATTTTCTGAAAAACATCAATTTTTGATGAATAGTGAAACCACTAAGTGGTACTTATAAAGACTGATTTTCTGTTTAAATTAAATTTTTCCATCATTTTGTTTTGAGTTTCAAAAATCCGACATACATGGTTGTCATTAAGAAGTAAAATGTGGTTCAATGAGATTATAATAATTTTTTGGTGAATAGTAACTTATTAAGTTCTTAATCGCGATTAGTGGTAATTACTGTAGTTTAAGGTATAAATAATGCTTTAATAATATGAAATGACCTAGACACATGTCCTACCCTCATTGGTTGTGTCAAGGCCGACCAATACAAGCCATGGGTCAACTTGGGGACCCCATGGAGACAATTTGGTTGGGAAATGACATAAATAACTTTTAATTTAATGTAAAAGTAAAAATGACACAAACATGATATGTTTTACTAAAACAATTTTTAAATGGGGTTATAAAGATCAGATTTTTTATTATGAATAGTCATTGGAAATATAAAATGATTTATTATATCATAGTATTTTTTTTTATAATTTTTAGACTTTAAAAAAAATTAAATTATTTATGACATAATAATGATGCAGCGATGACATCATTATTTGACGATTTAAATAAAATGGAAAGATAATGTAAAATCTATGAACTACACATGTACAAAACCAATTGGACGAGTGGATTTAGAACCCTTATCACCTTATCCACGAATTCTATCAATGTGATGCCATTTAAAACCGAATCACATTTTCAAATAAAGTAATATTTCTTTACTTTCCAAAAGTGCCCCTCCTCTCCTCTTATAAAAGGCCCCCACCTCTACCTCATTTCACACACTCCTCAAGCCTTTGGCTCGGCCAACCCCTGCCCATTTAATCTCTCCACATCCCTCTCATAATCCTAGAGGATTCCCTTTGGGCATAATACTTTCAAAGGAAGCCTTTAGGCTCAAATCAAAAGGAGTTACACTTTTAAAGGTAATTCATTCTCTCATGTTCATTTGTTTTATTTTGCTTCTCCAACCCCCTAAACTCTTTTTATTTACTTATTTTGTAACAACACCAGTATCTTAAATATACTAGGATGTTTTTATAAAATTTATTCGAGCTACACTATCACACAACTACATCAAATGGTTAAAGATCATACGGTTTCCGTGGATGGCGAAATTCTGCCTCCCGAAACGATGATTGTTCAATACTCATTTAACACCTTCAAAGGTGGCCATTATGATGTCACTATTTTTATATATGATATATAATATGTTTATTTTTTCTTTAAGCTTCTGTATTTTTCATTTTGGGCATACCTTTATGGTTTCCATTATGGGTAAACACGATATCTTCATTTAAGGAAGTGCGGACTACCGCCCCCTCAAAGTGATGTGATTCGTTAATGCCATATGTGGGACGTGTAAAGGATGGATTTAATGTTATTATATATGATGTTATACTGGAATTATAATATAACTCTATATCATTATTATTTCTTTCCATTAAAGTATGAGATAGAAATGAAAGTAGCGTTCATGCGTACGTACGGCTTACCGTCTCCATGAACGGTGCATTTCATTTCTTTTCCCCAAATGAAATGTACTATTAAAAGTACATGTATATAATGGATATATATAATTAATGATATATCTAAATGATGAATATAATTCTGGAATTAAAATATACATACCTCTCATTTAGTTTTAATTCCATTAATATGACAAAGAAATGAAAGTAGCGTTCATGCGTACATACGGCTTACCGTCTCCATGAACGGTTCATTTAATTTCTTACCTCTAAATGATTGTGTAATATTATAAATACATGTATATGATGGATATATATGATACATATTATATCAAAATCGGGAATTTCATTCTGGATATAAAGAACCTTTGACCACACGAACAACATGCAATTGTAAGAAGTCCACTTTCGACTTAAGAACCAAATATAGACAAAACAAACATTATTAACTTAAATGGTTACATAATCTTTATAGCATGGAAATAAGTTATATAAAAGGAATAATGAACTTTAAAAAGGTTCTTAATCAAGTATAAATTAACTCATGTTTATTATTCAGGACGTTAAAGAACGATCGAGTCAAGTCAGACCCGAGGTAAGGGACTTCGTCTCAATCTCCTTTCTTTGAGGCATATTTCATTTTATACACAACATTATTTTATACGGTGTATAAACTCCTTTGACTTTTACTTTTATACAAAAGGAATCTTTTTATATGAAGCATTTTACAAAACTACAAAAAGGAATGTTTCTTTTAACGTACGCGGCGACAAAAACCTTTTCCGCCACCGTGAGTATTATTTGGTCTTTGGCTTCCTCAACAAGCCATAATGTTTTTAGAATAAAATAAATACCATATAGTCTTCTATGTATTTTGGTATTGAAAATGGTTTTGATAAAGGATTCTATTATGTCAATATATTTATGATATATTGTGATTGAAATGTGGAAATGTTATCATTCCTTTATATTGGTTTTATGTTTTATGATTTTATATTGGTACTTGGACATTTTAACAGGTGGTTACGTTATAAACCATATGACGGGTCGTGCCGTGAATACCAGGACGGGTGGTTACGTTATAACCTCCAATGCATTGGGTATGGATGTCGACCGTATGGCTATTCCATTAAGTATGTATGGAAGTTGGCCGTATGGCTATTCCATTAAGTGATATGTGTGGAAGTCGACCGTATGGTTATTCCACTTAAGTATGTTTATGTCCCAAGTTACCTTTATATATGTTATGTGTTCTTTTTATGGGTTTTATGGTAATCCTTTGGTTACAAAAATGTAAGTAATGATACTTTATTCAGTGAAGAGTTTTTACTACTTCATGAAGGTGAAGGTATTACTTTGATAGAGTATATATGGTTTACTTGATGTTTGAAAAACTAATAGTTTTCATTCTTTCTATATCCCTTACTGAGATTTTTATGCTCACCCCAAGTTTTTTTGAAATGTTTTTCACGGGACTTAATGTGTAATAAGGTCAAGGATGGGATCAAGGGAATGTCATGCTATATAAAACATGGAACTAGACACGTTTCTTTTTAAGAGTTTTTTTATTATTATGGAAACTTAGTAGAAGTGACTACTTTGTAATCTTTTGAAATGTAATAGTTATGTTCTAATTCTATAAAACTCTAAACCTGAAAAGATCCTCAACGTGAATTATTCATTTAATTCAATATTAAGTAAGGTTTAAGGCTGGGGCCTTATAGTAGAAATATAAAATCATGATGTATCAACCAACCCTACTTAGGTATATTCCCATACATATACCTATGGTATCAATCACAGTTCTTCTACAAATCTCTAGCCCAAGCACAACCCAGTCCAAACAGGAAGTAATGTCAATCACATCGATGATAATGACTGAAAGACAAGACTCAGCTCACACATGTATATATCATTCGTAGAGTAATAGAGATGATCCTATGTAGTCACTGATTCCTCTAAGTTGTCAGACCCACACATGATACAGGATCAGCTAGGCTTTCGGACCCACAAATGATACAGGACCAGCTACTCGGTCGGACCCACACATGATACTGGAACAGAAGTCAGATCTGTCAGACCCACGGAGGATCCCAGTACAGTATTCATCAATATCTAAACCACATAGGATTCTAGTAAAATATTCATTGTTGTCGAACTGACGTAGGATTCTGGTACAGTAGTCGTCGCAGTCGCAGCCAGCCCTAGGGTTCCCGCACACATCATTCACGATTCCGGGAAGGTCCGCTCCTCGAGCCATGTAACGATACATAAAATATCTTGAAGTCCTGATTTGATGTACCCTTTAGATCCATCTCATCATAAATAACCCAACTCGACAGACGACACATCAATCAGACGCCCGGTCTGAGAGTTATTGACATTTCTGTTCTAGGGGCTCAGTTGGATTTACTCTCGGTCCAAACCCAGTCATTTTCCAAAGTTGTCCAAATAACATTTAGAGTATTGAAAAAGGACCACCTCATCGCGAGGGTCCTAGTTAGATAGATGGCGCATCATTCGGATGCGTGGCCTTTAAGATACTAGCATTTAAGTGATGTCGGGCCCCGCCCGTCAAGCCCAGTAGGCTAGCGGGTCGGCCCGACCTGGCTTGGTGGGTCTGACTCGGCTGGGGGGTCGGCCCAGCCCAATTAGGTGGGTCCGACCTTGGTGTGGGGTTGGCCCGGCCAGGGGGGGCAACTGCGGACCTGGCCGGCGCTGCGGGCCGGTCTGGTTCGCCCAGCGGTGCCAAGCGGCGCCGCCTCTCTCCTGCCCGGCCGGTCGTAGCTGGCCGGTACTGCCCTGCGCACGCGGCCCGCACAAGGGGTCATGGTTCTCCTCCATGCGGTTCCTGAGGGCGCCACGGTTCTCTATCCTGGCCGGCTGTATATGGCCTTTTCGCCAAGCCAAGCGGCCCGCGGTTGCGGGCTGCGGTCTCCATCACACGTCACCTACAGGTGCTGCGGATCTCCCGCTCGACCGGCAGGTGGCTAGCCAATTCGGTTTAGCCAAGCAGCCCACGGACGTGAGCCATGTCCTCCTCCACATGGCTGATGCAACAGCGCTGGTCCTCCACCACCACAGCTCGGCCTGGCCACAGCCTTCGGCTACACAGCGCGACGCGACGGCGCCCTGCCTCTTCATCCACCGTGGCCCTCCCGGTCACGGTTCCACTTCCGTCCACCGTGGTCCTCCTGGCCGCGGTTATTCTCTGGTGCAATGTGACAGCACGGAGCCCTTTCGGCTCCGTCTCTGACATCATCAAATGTAAACAACAAAGGTGAGGTTCGAGTCGTGTATGTGCGGTCTGAACCCTCCTCGCCATCAGTTAACATTTGGTTTTCCAAACTAGAACTTTACACAATGAAGAATGAAGGTGTAATATCATATTTAAAATTAATAAAAAATTCCCCTACCTTGATTTCGATGTTTGCATAATGCTGTTGTGGGAAGAGAATTCGAAGACGTCGTCATACGTTGCGCCCGTCACACACTGCTGATCCCGAGCTTGAGCGTCTTCGTCGTTCTTCGTCGGAGAAGACATCATTCTATGTTGGATATGAATTCCTTCTCCAAGAATCTCCCAAGTCATCTCAAAGGTCCACCACCAAATGAATGATTACAACAAAACCCCCAAACTAAAATAATAGGCTATGCCTATTGTTTTATTATTGAGAAGCATTACAAAAATATTTCAAAAGTTGGAATTAATTAAATTGAAAAAAGTTAAATTCGTTAATTTAGATGGTTGGAACACTTAATGAGAGAAGTAAGGTGGAGAGTTCACCCAAATTAAATGAAGAGTGGTGGCTTTAATTAATTCAAGGGGAGTTAAATAGGCTTTCCCGTAAAGAGAGTTACATGGGGAATAAATGGGGGTTTAAACTAGTGGACCCCACATAGTTATATCCTCCCAAGGGAGGTTAGGGTGTGGTGGGACCCACCTCTAACCTCCACATACAGACTTTAACCACCTATAATAAAAATAATCCATCACATATTTTTAATTTAAATTTTTTTGGATCCTAGAAAACTAACATCCAAACACGCTAAAACACAAATGCGGTAAAGGTTCCTTTAAGAGAATACCGGAACTGTGAGTTCATCTATGTCCTCAAATTTCAATTCTGAGAACCGGTTCAAAAGATATAAAATCCCGCACATACGGTTAGTAAACGTACCCAAACAATACTTCAGAAATTGATTCTGGGCACACCGGGCCTCGGAATCAGGTGCCGTTAGAAACTACAGACTCATAAAATTCACAGGTATTTAGGAAAAAAGTATCAACAGGATTTCTGGGTCATTATATTCTCCCCAACTTAGGGCTTTACGTCCCAATAAGCTACAACACACACTATGAAAACATATGGGGGTACTGAGCACACATCTGAACGTCCCTCTCCCAAGTGCTCTCCTGGACGTTCATGTGCTACCAGTGAATGCGCACCAGAGGAATCGACCATCCATGTAGGATCTGATATTGTCAATCCTTAATCTCCAATGGAAGCTCTATGAATTTCACCCTGTCATCTATGTCTAGCTCTCCATGATCGATGTTTTGGGATGGGTCGTGCATGTATCTCCTCAGCTGAGATACGTGGAAGACGTCGTGCACCCGGCGCAACTTAGGTGGAAGGGACAGGCGGTAGTCCACCTCTCCTATCTGTTGAGTACCTGAAAAGGTCTGATGGATCATGGAAAAAACTTGACAACTCGGCCATATCCTCCTAGACCACATCAAGGAGAGACCCGTCAAAAGACGTGGTCACTATACTCAAACTCCAGTGGTCTCCGTCTCCTATCAACATAAGACTTCTGTCTACTTTGTGAAGTCTTTATTCGCTCCTGGATGATCTGCACCTTCTCCGTCATAGCCTGTACCATCTCTGGTCCTACAAGTGCTGACTCCCCTAGGCCATTCCAGCACAGTGGTGATCTGCATGGTCGGTCGTACAGTGCCTCGTAAGGTTCCATCCCAATGGTGGAGTGGTAGCTGTTGTGTACGAAATATCTACCAAGGGTAAGTGATACTCCCAGCTAGGACCAAAGTGAAGGACACATGCACAGAGCATGTCCTTGAGATTCAAATGGTCATTTATATCCGACCATCTATTTGAGGATAGAAGGTGGTGCTTAAAACAAGGTGCATCCCAAAAGCCTCTTGCAACCCCTTCCATAGACGGGAAGTGAAATGGGAATCTAGATCAGAGACGATCGTCGATGACACACCATGAAGTCGTATGATATCCTGTAGGTAGAGGAAACCGAAACTCTCTACTGAGCCCTGCTCTTTGATCGGTAGGAAGTGGGATGACTTGGTGAGTCGGTCGAAAATCACCCAGATGGAGTCGTGTCCTCTGGATGTATGTGGGAGTCCCGTCACAAAATCCATGGATATCTTGTCCCACTTCCACTCTGGGAACACTAATGGATGAACCGAGCCTACTAGAACCTAGTTCTACACCTTCACTTGCTAACAAGTGAGGCATCATGATTCAAACTCTACTACCTCCTTCTTCATACCCGGACACCAGTGCAATCATTTTAGGTCCTGATACATCTTCACCACTCCTAGATGTACCGCTAGAGGGGAAGTGTGGAACTCCCTCCACACCACATCATGTAGTGCAACTGGAACCATGGTATTCCCTCTGAAGAGGATGAAGTGATCCCCACCTTCAGATAATGCACCAGGCGCTTTCCATAATGATATATGGGCATGTCACGTCTCACAGTCCACATCCTCAGGATGTGCCTCTCTGACTCGCTATATAAGTGGAGGAGTGACTGTGAGAGACTGTAGAAAGGCTGCTCCATCTCTATCCACAAAGGATATCTACAACGTGGCCAGTTGCTTTGTCACCTCTCCCAGCAGTTGAATGCTTGTTCTCCTACTGAGAGTGACAGCTACAATGTTCCCCTTTCCATGAGTATAGATTATCTCGAAGTCATAGTCCTAGAGGAACTTGATCCATCATCATTGTCTCAAGTTCAGGTCCATCTGCGTGAAGATGTACCGAAGAATATGGTGGTCAGAGAAGACTGTAAAACGCTTGCCCATCAGATAGTGTCGCCACATCTTTAAGGTGAAGACCACTACTGCTATCTCTAGTTCATCAGTAGCATAGTTCTGCTCATGCTGTCTCAATTTCCATGAATCATATTTGATCACTGCTCGCTCCTGCATCAGCACATATCCAAGTATGGTCCAAGATGTGTCATATTAAACTACGTACCCAATGCCTTTCTCTGGTAGCCTTAAGATGGGTGCACTGGTCAACCTCCACCTCAACTTCTAAAAGATCTACTGTCATCTATCTGACCACATGAAGGGTTTCCCCTTATTCGTTAATGCTGAGAGCGGTGCTGCAACTCTTGAGAAGTTTGGATAAAATTTCCAATAGTACCCAGCCAGTCCCAAGAAATTCCGCACCTATGTAACACTCCTGGGTGGATCCAAAGCAAGTACTGACTCGATCTTCATTGGATCCACTACAACTCTAGCCTCCGAGATGACGTGTCCCATGAAGTGAACCACTCGGATCCGGAACTAGAACATTGAGATCTTACCATAAAGCCGGTGCTCTCGGATTGTGTCCAGTACTACCCACAAATGGTAGGTATGATCCTCCTACATAGTCGAGTAAATCAGTATGTCGTCGAGGAAGACTACGATAAAGCGATCGAGGTAAGGCTGGAATATCTTATTCATGATACTCATGAACACAACTGGAGTGTTGGTTACACCAATGGGTATAACCAAGAACTTGTAGTGTCCTTACCGACACCTAAAGGTCATCTTCTTCACATCCTCATCTCGAACTATGAGTTGGTGATAGCCCGACCTAAGGTATATCTTCGAGAACCATCATGCTCCCTTGAGCTAATAAAAATGTTAATCAATCCTCAGGAGTGGGTACTTGTTTTTCACGACCACCTGATTAAGGAAACTGTAGTCGACAAATAGTTGTGATCTCCCATCTGTCTTCTTGGTGAAAAAAATCGGAGATGCCCAGGGTGAAACACTGGGTCGGATAAATCCCTTCCCCTACAAGTCCTCCAGTTGTATCCACAGCTCACAATGCTTTGCGAGAGCCATCTGATATGCTAGAGTAGATTTCATTGATGTACCAGGGTACATGTCAATATATAAGTATACCTCTCTGTGATGAGGTAGTCTTGGAACGTCGTCAAAAAAAATATCCGTGTACTGATCCACCCCAACAAGAAAACTCAGACTCCGCACATCAACTGATCTGAGTATGAGACTAGCCCAATGATTTGTGATCAGCTACCCCCTCCTCTACATAAGTCCATCCTGTGTTGAAAAGGCTCGCTTCTCACCAGTGAAGGTGAACCTGGCCCCATCCGTGTAGATATACCAAACTATGCACCTAATATAGTCAATCTGAGAATGAACTGTGGATAACCAGCCCATAACAAAGATGACATCGTAAGGTCTTGACGTTTCTATAAGAAGATCCTGACTGAAGCACTCACCTCCTAGAGTAAGCTCACACTACTGGAACCAGTGCCTAATCACCGAGTCTGCTTCTGTAGGAGTCTCTAGTTATTAGGATCGAGCCAACGGCTTCGTCAAAATCTCTGAACTCTGAATGAGGGTCGTGGCAATAAAATAATGACACACACATGTGTCTATATGTACAAAAACAATGGTAGAGTAGACACAAATAGTACCTCAAATCATCTCAGGTGTTCCGTGGTCGTAGGCATCGACTGCCTGGAGCTGAGGTCGCCTTAGTCCACCATCTCCCTATGGTCGGGGTGGGCCTCCTAGTGGTGGTGGTGGTAGAACCTCGAAACATCGTCCATCACCCGCTACTCGACCAGCTCCTTTTCCACATCCGTCTGATCCCAATGGACCACCACGGTCGAACATCTACCTCTTCTTGGGGGGTCCCTCTACTATTTTCTGCTCATCTACATGGCGGGTCAGGCAGTCATGAGCCATGTGGCCCTGCCTACTGTATGAATATCCCTACCTACTCCTCGAATAGCTAGCTCTATATCATGTGCCCCATATAACCAAACTTGTATCCTGGGGTCTCCTACCTGATGGCCTGGTCCGCTTGTACCTATGCATCATCTATCTACTTCTGGCTGTAGAATACTCTGCTACGTGTCTCCCTATGGTGGGTCTCGTCGCTGGTGATTGCTCAGTGAGAAATCTCTCCACTAAAAGGGCTCTCTCTAGCACCCCCACTTGCGTTGGAATACTATAGGGAATCCTCAAAGCACTGATCTCATGCCTGAGTCCCTACTCGAAGGTCTGGGCCCTAAAGAACGAGTCTCGTACCATATTCGTGGAGTAGCGTGAGAGGTCGGGGAAACTCACTGAGTACTGAGCTACTGTCATGTTGCCCTACAGCAGATTAAGTAACTCCTGAATCCGAACCACACAAAGGGTGGCCGGAACAAACTCCAAGAAGAAGAGACTCTCAAAGTCTGTCCAGAGTAATGATGCATCATCATGTACCTGGAGCATGAGGCTCCACCATCTTCCTACTGCTACATGTAGGAGACTCGCGGCAAGGATCACCATGAGGTCGGCTGGTGTCTCTACCTATATGAAAACACTCACGGTAGCCCCCAACCAATACTCAGCTACCTGTGGGTCCGTCTCTCCCCGGAATATAGGCAGCCTCTAGTGCTAGAACTTGTGCAACACACTTAGGAGATATTCAATCTCTACTGCTGGAGCTAGTGGTATTGGTGGCCCAGCGGGTAATGGTACCACTAGTACCTCTGCTGTGATGGGGCCCTGCACCGAGGCCTCATTTCTCAGTGGGCTACCATCTCGTATGAAACTCAGAACCCTAGTTGTATGCCTTCATGGGGCCCTCATGAAAAGAAATAGGTGTTCCACGGTTAAAAATGTATACCTGGTGAGATGACACAATGTAACCATGAAGAAAACATTTTCAAAGGAAAAAAACATGCAATATGTTTTTTTTGTGCACCTAGTCAGAGATCAGAAGACAGAGTCGAAGTGTATGGGTACGTCGGCCGACACACCAACACCAGTTTCCCTAAACTGATAACCACACCCTAAACACTAAACACTATTGCTGTTGAAATAATCATACTCTACATTATTTGGTAGAACTGACTCATCTGATACAAATTTGTCATGACCCATCCTCGGGGCCCGTTCTGTGACTACCCTAAGCCCGCATTCCATAGGCCAGGGGCTGGTGACTAGAACCAAAGGAGTAATCCCAATAAAAGGGTAAGGCATTACCTTTAATAAGTAAACAAAAACAATAGAGTACGCAAGTGGATGTAAACACTAAGAAAAGTTGTATACAACAGAATGTGCTGAAAGGAATGTGGGTTTGAAATACAATCCCAATTGTAATGTATAAACAACTGAAAAGCTAGTACAACTACTGAAAGGTAAAACAAAATCTATTGATTCGTCCTCTGAGAATCCCACCTGAAGGGTGGGTAAAGATGGCCTCCTCAGCACCCCAGGACTATCCGTCCGCTCCGTGTTTGTCTCGGAAAGTGGTCCAACTCCGGGTACCATCCAGCTCTACAACTCTCTAACTCGATCAGTGTTTTTCGTTATCTACAACCAACACAATGAAATTTAGGCATAGCCAATGCAGGGTTGAGTATAACGATACTCAGTAGAAAACCCCGAGACCCCCGAAGATCTTCCAGTATCCATGAAGGATTAACCACAGAATAAAGATACAATCAAGAAGTATCAAACAACCCTACATAGGTATATTATCATATATATTTTTAAGTTATCAATCACAGTTCGTCTCCAACTCTCGAGTCCAAGATCAACCCAGTCCACACAGAAGTAAAGTCAATCACATTGATGATAATGATTGAATGACAAGACTCATCTCACACATGTATACTTCTTTCATAGATTGATAGAGATGATCCTATATAGTCACTGATTTATCTATATTGTCGGACCCACACAGGATACAGGACCAGCTAAGCTGTGGGAACCACACAGGATACAAGACCAGCTACTCTGTCGGACCCACACATGAAACAAGAATAGAAGTCAGAACAATCAGACCCACTGATGATCTCGGTACAGTAGTCATAACTGTCAAACCCACATAGGATTCTGGTATAATAGTCATCGCTATCGAACCCACATAGGATTCAAGTATAGTAGTCGTCGCAGTCGCAGCCAACACTAGGGTTCCCGCAAACAACACGCTCGATTCCGGGAGGGTCCGCTCCTCGAGCCAAGTGTCGATACATCAACTATCATGAATTACGGAGTTGATTTTTCCCATAGTTCTGCCTCATCATAAGGAACCCAACGTGACAGACAACACGTCAATCGGACGCCCGGTCTAAGAGTTATTGACATTTCCAGTCCAGGGGCCCGGTTGGATTTATGCTCGGTCCAATCCTGACCATTTTCCAAAGTTTTCCAAAACTCACCTAGAGTATTGAAAAAGGACCGCCTCATCGCGATGGTCCCAGTGCCATAGACGTCACATCGTTCGGACATGTGGTCATGATGATATTCGCATTTAAGCGATGTCGGGCCCGGCCCGTCAAGCCCAGTGGGCTGGTAGGCCAGCACGACCCGGCTCGGCGGGTCCGACCCAGCTGGGGGGTCGGCCCGGCTCGATTTGGCTGGTCTGACTCGGCTGGGGGGTCGGCCCTACGGTGCCATGCGGGGACGCCTCTCCCCTGCCCGTGCGGCTGTAGTAGGCCGGTTCTGCCCGTCGCATAGGGCCCGCACAGTGGGCCACTGTTCGCCTCCGTACGGTGCCTGCGGGCACAGTGGTCCTCAAGCCCGGACGGTCGTAGCCGGCCGGTTCACCCAGCCAAGTGGCACGCGGTTACAGGCTGCGGTCTCCTCCATGCGGCGCCTATGGGCGCCGCAGATCTCTATCCTGGCCGGCAGGCGGCCGACCGGTTCGGTTCAGCCAATCGGGTCGCGAATGCCAGCTGCTTCCTCCTCCATGCGGCCAGTGCGACGACGCTGGACCTCCACCACCGCGGCTCGGCCTGTCCGTGCTCTTCTGCTCCACAGCGCGGCGCGACAGCACCGCGCCTCTTCATCCACTGCGGCCCTCCAGGCCATGGTTCCTCTTCCATCCGCTGCGGTCCTCATGGCCGTGGTTATTCTCCATCCCAGTGCGATGACAATGAGCCCTTTCGGCTCCGCCTCCGACGTTATCAAATGGAAACAACAAAGGGGAGGGTTGGGCCGTGTTCGTGCTGGCTGAACCCTCCTCATCATTTGATAACATTTGGTTTTCCAAACCATAATTTTACACGATGAAGATCAAAGGTGTAATCTCATATTTAAAATTAATACTAAATTCCCCTACCTTGATTTTGATGTTATCTAAATGGATTCATGGGAAGTGAATTTGAAGATTTCGTCGTACGTTGTGCCTATCACACGTCGCCGATCTCGGGATCCAGCGTCGTCCTCGTTCTTCATCGGAGAGGACATAATTCTATATTGGAGATGATGTCCTTGTCCAAGAATGTCTCGATTCATCACAATGTTCCACCCCCAAATGAAAGTTTCCAACAAATCCCCTAGACTAAAATAATAGGTTCTGACTATTATTTTATTGTTGACAAGATCTTCAAAATACATCAAAATTTAGAATTAATTAAATTGAAATAAGATAAAATCATTAATTTAGATGGTTTTCACACTTAATGAGAGAAGGAAGGTTGAATGTTCGCCCAATTTAAACAAAGAGTGGTGGATTCAATAAATTCAAAGGGAGTTAAATCGATATTCCCCACAAGAGAGTTACAATGGGATTAAAAGGGGGGTTTAAACTACTGGACCCCACCGAGTTATATCCTCCCAAAGGAGGTTTGGGTTTGGTGGGCCACACCTCTAACCTCCACTTAGATATTTTAATCACCTAAAATAAAAATACACCATCACTTATTTTTGTTTTACTTATTTTGAATCCTAGAAAACTAACTTCCAAACATGCTAAAACGCAAAATCGGAAAATGTTCCCTTAAGAGAATACAGGCAATGTGAGTTCATCAGTGTCCTCATATTTCAATTCCGAGCACCGGTTCAAATGATATAAAATACTACATGTACGTTTACTGAATGTACCCGAAAAAAACTTTCGAAATTGATTCTGGGAACATCGGGCCTTGGAATCATGTGCTGTCAGAAACTACGGACTCATAAAATTCCCATGTATTTATGAAAAAAATTTCCACAGGATTTCCAGGTCTTTAAATGCCCAAATCACATGCAGTTGAGGACTAGCCTGAGGAGGTTCCTGACAGTTCTCTTGAACTTGTACAACTTTGTTAGGATGACATGTTGGAAGGTGAGAAATCATCGAGGCATACAGATCGTTCCGAGTAGTCGATGAAAAAATTTCAAATAGTTCTTTGGAGAGCAGAATACCGAGAGATGTGTGTTTGAGGACATCTGAGCCATCACCCTTTTCTAGATTCTAGAGAGAACCTTTGCGGTTGAATGTTCTTTGGATGACTGGATACAACCAGTGAATGTTAGTACAGGGAAAGCATAAAACTGGCGCCAGCATCAGAGACTTGAGCATGAAAAATGTTTCGAGAAGAGGAAGTGTTAAAGACAGGTGATTCTGTAGGGCAGCAGACGTGGAAACAGAGCTAGAAGATCAGAATTAGGTGGAGTATATTTCGACATGTTAAAACCACCCGCCTTTGTAGTCCCTACTAGTCTCAGGGAGCTGGAGGACCGGAAAAGAGGGTAGCTGCATGCGGTTAAAGAGTGTGCCCCAAGGGCTATAGGAATGATTCTTAGTATGGTATGTGTCTACTACTAGCTTCCATATCAATTTACATAGGGACCAATCATTCCTTCCTACCAAGAATCATGTCCCATACCTAGAGTTTTTGTTTAAAGAGGTCACTTTACTCTCACTTCTGGAGAAAACGTTGGGTGGATACTCGATAATCACACTTATGTCAATGGTGTGATCTGACCTGTGAGGAAAGAGTTTCGTTCAGAACCTCTTGGTGGCAGTGTCGAGGACTTACAACATTAGTTTGGGTATGGAATGGGAATCCACAATTCATACACAGAATGATTGTATTAGGAAAATGGTTTTGCTTTATCTACAATGTTGGGATGAGATTTTCCTTAGGTGGCGAAAAAGGAAACCCAAGAAGAACAGGTTAAACTCATGCATGGGATGGTGTAGTCGATCAATCTTGAGTCGGCCTGCCTTACCATCATGGCAGTAGGAGTTTTGAGTTTTCAGTTCCAAACAGGAGTGACAGAACATGGGGATATCATTTCAAAAGATGTTTCCAGGATTACTCCCCAAAGGGGCAACCATGTCTACTTTGGCTGGATACTACCAGAGGTTTTTTCCAGACTTATCCAGAGTTGTAGCACCTCTATCATCCTTGAAAATGAAGGGTCAACCATTTGTCTGGTAGGAGATATGCCAATAGTGCTTTCAAGAGCTGATGTAGAGGATGACTAATGCCCCCATATTTAGGCTTCCAGATGAAGGCGTAAGGTACATAGTCTACTACAATGCATCAGGGACTAGACTCGGGTGTGTCCTCATTCAGGAGCGAGCAGTGAACGCATATGTTACTCGGCAACTGAGACAACAAGAGAACAACTACGCTACCCATGACCTGGAGTTATCAGCAGTGGTCTTCTCCTTGAAGATGTGGCGGCACTATATTATGGGAGAACATGTTACTGTGTACTATGATCACTAGAGTCTCAGGTTTATATTATCTCAGAAGGACCTGAACCTAAGATAGCGATGATGGGTTGAGTTCCACTAGGACTATGACATCGAGATATTATATACTTCTTGGAAGGGGATCATTGTTGTAAATGCACTCAGAAGGAGGTCTGGAATACGGCTGCTAGGTGAGGCAATAGAGAAGCCGGCTACTTTATAGATATCCTATGTGGATAGAGAAGGAAAATCCTTTCTTCAGTCTCTTACAGTCACTCCCTCACTTCATCAGCGAGTCAGGGAGGCATAGCAAGGAAATGTTGATTGCGAGGAAGGACATGATCAAATATCCATAGGGTAGGCACCAGATAAATTTTCTGAAGAAAGGGAGCATGTCATCCTCTTACGAGGATATACCATGGTACCAGTGTCACTTCAGGAGGATGTATTGAGGGAGTTCCACACATCTCCTCTAGCGATTCATCCAGGAGTGGAAAAGATGTACCAGGACCATTGACGATGGAACGGGTGGCCAGGTATGAAAAATACAGTAGCATATTTTGTCTCTCGATGCCTCACATGTCAGTAAGTGAAGGCGGAGGACCTGTTACTAGTAATCTTGGTTCAGCGATTAGAGGTCCCAAGGGGAATGTGGGATGAGATATCCATATACTTCATGATGGGTCTTCCTCATACACCTAGGGATCACGAATCGATTTGGGTGATCATCGACTGACTTACCAAGTCATCCCACATCTTACAGATCAGAGAGTAAGGTTCAATAGAGATATTGAGATGCCTCTATGTGCAGAAAATCATGCATCTACATGATATACCTACGATGATTATCTATGATCATGACACATGATTTACTTATTGGCTATGGAAAGGGTTGCAAGTGGCTTTTAGAACACAGCTTTGCTTGACCACCACCTTCCACCCTCAAACAGATTGTCAGAATGAGCGGACCATTCAGACCCTCAAGGACATGCTATGTTCATGTGTCCTTGACTTCAGTCATAGTTGGGAGGATCACATACCATTTGTGTATTTTTCCTACAAAAAAAACTATCACTCCACCATTTGGATGGTACCTTTCGAGGCATTATACGGACGAACTTGCATATCATCCTTGTACTGGACAGACCCAGGGGAGTCAGTACTGGTGGGACCAGAGATGGTACGAGCTACTACATAGAATAAGCAGATCTTACAGGAGAGGATGAAGACTGCACAGAGAAGGCATAAGTCGTATGTTGATAGGAGACGGAGACCTCTAGTGTTCGAGGATGGAAACCATGTCTTTCTATGGGTCTCACCTCGATGAGGTCTATGTAGATTTAGTCGCACCAGAATGTTAACTCCTAGATTCATCGGACTATTTCAGGTCATCAGCAGAGTTGGAGAGGTGGGTCACCACATGGCTCTTCCTCCTCAGTTGCACCGGGTGCATGACGTCTTCCACGTATCTCAGCTGAGGAGATACCTACACGACCCTTATCACATCATCAACCATGGAGATATGGTTGTCAATGATGGAGTGACTTTCATAGAGGTTCTAGTGGAGGTTGAGAATTCACAGGAGCGGTTCCTACGTGGATGGTCAATACCTCTGGTACGCATACGCTGGAAGCACATGAACCTCCAAGAGAGCACATGGGAGTGGGTGGCTCGGATCTGTGCTCAGTACCCCCACTTGTTTACATAGTTCGAGTTGTAGCTTATGGGGACATAGAGCCCTATGGTGGGGAAAATATAAAGACCCAAAAATTTATGTGGATTTTTTTTAAATACATGTGAATTTTATGAGTCCGTGAAAATTTACGGTGCATGATTCTGATACCCGGTGTTCCAGGAATCAATTTCTGATGTTTTGTTCAGGTATGTTTAGTAAACATACGAGCAGGATTTTATATCTTTTGAATAGGTGCTTGGAAATAAAATCTGAGGGCACCGTTGAACTCACAACACCGATGTTTTCTTAAGAAGAGTTTGAGTTAGACAACAATGAGTCAAGGATAGAAGTTAATTGTTGGGTATTCTCAAATAAATAACAAAAAAATAAAGTGTTGCTATACTTTATTTTATTTGAGTCTCCATTTGGTGTGTGGCGGTTAAAACCTCCACATGGAGGTTGGAGGTGGGGCCACTGCACAATGACCTCTCATGAAAGGTTATGGTGGTGGGGTCAACCGGAACTAAACCTCCCATGAGAGGATTAATGTGGTGGGGACCACACGGGGCTTAACCCCTATTAATGGGATTAGATGAAAACCTCTCAACTCTCCCTCATTAATGAGAATGAGCCTCTGGATTCATCAACTACCCATTAAATGGGGAGAAAATCCTTGACCACCCCTCACCTTAATAGAACCAACTCTGCTAACATTTAATTTGTTCCAATCTCCCCTAATTAATTCTTTCCATCTCTAGTGAATTAATCAGGGGGATCCTCTTAAATTAATGATCCAATTTGAATTGTTGTACCAACAAAATAATAGAAGAACTCATTCTTCTATTATTTTCAAATGGCATTTGGGTGGAATTTGGGAAAGAGTATTACTGGGAGAAGAGTCAATTCTCCCAACGAAGAATGAAGAACTCATTCTTCCAACAAAGAACGCCAGTGAAGATCCTTCTTAGACTTCTTCCATAGACACCTACCGACGTGGAGCCACTTCCACAACCATCATGTGAGCTTGGAAGTGGAAGTGTGTGGAAGACGCGAATATTGACGACTACGTCTTCTTCTAGCGACTTCACCTTCGAGGTCTGACAATCCCGGTAGGGGGTTATTACATGTTAATGATTTTATTTCTTCTTATCATCATCAAAAGAAAGGAATCTATGAAACATGATGTGATTAATTGTTTTTAATTGTCTTTTCTTGATGAACCAATTGATACCACCTTAAACGCGGAGGACGCAGGCCAACCTGACATGGCCTGACATCCTCTGTTGATTTCTCTTTCTTGTGGAGTTCTTCAAAGTGGCAATGAGGCAATGAAGGCGGAAATGACAATGGGCGTGCTACCTGTGGACTTCACGAACCACGAGGCCCCCTAGGCACATTGGTGTTCATGGACAAACACCGCTGGCCCGCATCGGCCTGCGGCGAGGCGAACTGGCCTGCCCGACCACTGCCTTCCGCTGAACCTGCGTACCCACGGCCTGCCCGCACCCCACGTGGCCTGCTCGGTGCCCTCCCAGCCAGCCTTCCACCCTACTTGTGCCCTACACGGCCTGCCATGTGCCCTCCCGGCAACCCTTCTTCCCTGCCCGCGCACCGCGTGACCTACCCGGTGCCCCTGCCGGCCTTCCCACGCCCAGCACACACTACTGCAGCCAGCCAGACACCCCGCTAGCCGATCCGCACCGGCCTCCCGAGCCGACCTATGGAGGACCTCGCAGAAAAGCTAGAAAAATTGGCTCAGCCTTCCGAGCCAAGTCCCCCGAGCTGCACCCTTTGCGGCGCTTGATGAACCAGCCTCCACCTCCGGGCTGAGTCACCGACGTGGTGACCTCAGGTCCGAACCGCCCCCGCAGTCCGTTGGGCCGGACCCAGGTGACCAGGCCGAACATAGTGGGCTGACCGGGTCAACCCAGACTCAGTCTGCCTAGTATAGGATGTGCTGAGTCGGTCTGACCGTATCAGACCAGGCCCATGCCCATTGCCACCCCATTTACACTCTTTGGCCATATCATTGGAACCGGTCGTCTGTTTGACGAACCGTTAGTGGCGTAGGGATTCTTGGAACATGATGGTCCCTTTTAGAATGCGTCACTGGAGTTCATGGTATATTTGAGATACAGTCATGTTGGATTGTACATGAATCCAACCAAGCCCCTGGACTAAAAATCTTATAACTGACAGACCGAGCATCCGATTGACGCACTGTCTGTTGCGTTGAGACCCCTATGATGAAGAACAAATTTGAGATACATTTACATTGAACGTCATGATAGTTGGATTATCGACCTGTAGCTTGTGGAGAAGACCCTTTCGGAGATGAGTGAGTGGAGTACGAATCCTTGTAGCTGGCTGAGACCTGACGACTGCATGACCGATTCGACTAGGAGTGATCCAACTTTCCTAGTGAAGAGCGCATGACAGTTAGCGATAAACCCATGGTGGAGGAGCACATGGTAGTTGGTGGCAGACCCCTAGTACTCGACACGAGAAGTACCTCTACAGGCCATTAGGGGGAGCACCTTGTTGTTGGTGGTAGACCCACAGTGGGGAGCACCACTTTGTGAGCACAGCAGACCCATGATACTCGACAAGAGAAGTACCTCAACAGTCTAAGTTTAGTGGGAAGCACCTGCTTGTGGCGGCAGGCCCACTGTACTCGACAGAGGAGGAATTATTCAGAAGACGTGTGTTCAATAATAAAAATCATGGTTGATCTGAGTGAGTAACTTTTACGTTTACCTTATGATTGAGATGGATTACATGTTAACTTAGCTATATGTATGGCCATATACCTAAGTGTGGTTATCTATTGATTTCATACTTTGTGATTTATCCATGATGGATTTTTTGAGAACTTGGGGGTCTCAGGGTCCCTACTGAGTATCGTTATACTGACCCCTACACGGGTTATGCCCGCACCTTGTTGTGTTGGATGCAGACGACAGACATCATTGACCGAGGCTGAGTGTACAAGGACTAGACATTACCCATAGTGGGACCACACATCGAGACGGTACGCGGAAGAGAAATATGGACATGGAGTGCTGTGGAGGCTATCTGTACCTAACCTTCAAGTAGGATTTCCCAGAGGACGATCTAGCAGCTGTATCACCTTTTTTATGATGTACATGTTTTCCTTGTACTTTCAGTTTTCTTTTACTTTACACTTGGTCTTGTATTTCTGGCCCCTTTACTTTTCATCACTTCTTTTGTATATTGTTTTACTTAGTGTACTGCTTTCAGCTACTATGATTGTGTCTGTTTATAATTTTTAATGGAAATGCATTCCCAGTTTTAGGGATGTATGCCTTTGGTGCTAGTCGCTGGCCCCCAGCCTATGGAAGGCGGACTTGGGGTAGTCACAGCACGGGCCCCGGGGGACGGGTCATGATAATTAACTTATGAATTTATAACATTTTAGGATTATGGTAATAACTTATGTACCTATGGTGGGGTTGAGATAACATCCCATGTATCCTATAGTATATTGTGTCGGATAAATTCTCATGTACCCTATGGTTTTATGCTTGGGATAACCTCACATGTACCCTTTAATTTTGGGAATGGGATTACCTATCATGTACCATTTGAGCTCATATAACATTAATCATCTACCAATTAATTAGAGGTAGATATGGTCCCAACCAATAATGTAATATGAATATTTTCATGTAATAATATAATTGAACATTCATCATATCAGAAATCAATTTTTCTTTTCACAAAAAATTCCATCATAGCATATACAATTGAAAATAAACAGGTTTACTAATCAGTTCATCATTTCCTCATAAAATTCCAGTTTAAAATGTTCGGGTTTCATAAAAATATTATCTTCATAAAAATAAAACTTTTAGGAAGTGACTAATTATAGTTTAACAAGATTATATCCATAGTAAATAATAAGAAACATTAATCTACTTCATCTTATATGTAACATTATTTTAAAATATAAATTAATTTTGAATGTTTCATGGGAATTATTTTCTTTATAAATTGAATTTTTTAAACAGTGAAATGATTAAAATTATTTTCTTTTGAAATTAACATCGGAACATATATATTAAAATTCCATAAAATTTGGTCTCATTAAGGGAGAAAATAAAATTCTTTTCATATTTGTTAATGAAAATATTCATTTTACATTCTCGATTAAAGCAAAATGAGCATTGTTTTTGACAATGACATACAGATTCCTTTTATTTATATAATATTATAAAATGGGTTAAAAAATCGTTAATAAATAATTTTGTGAATAATAAATACTTTTTGAAATAATTTTTATTAAACTTATCTTATGAAAAAATGGGTTTTTATAGAAGATGGATATAAAGAGAGTTTACTTTAAAGACATTAATTTTTAATCAAGATTATATAAAGAGATAAAAATTAACAATAACTATTATTATCATTAAATCCACATAGGATTGTAAATTTCATGACTTTATAGATATATGTATCACATAATTTAATCATTTTTAGATAAAACAAAAAAATCCTTATAAATGATGATATTGTATAATTAAACAATTTCCAATATGGTAACATTTATTCCTAATCCCTATAAAATACAAACATTAAATGAGAAATAAAATATCATGAAATTAAATAAATTTATTATATTAAATATCAATTGGTGATTATATAAAACTCATCAAATAGGATAGTTACATAGAATAACATATGATTAAATAAATGAGTATTGAGAATAAAATCCCTTTCTGATTTACTATCTTTTGAACCGTAAAACCTATGAAAGGGAAATACTAAAAAGGAAATGTAATTAAAAATAATTTTAATAATAATTATTATGGAATAAATTCATGGGACATATATACACCACATAGAATAATTTTTTGGTGAATAAGTCATGTGTCTCAAAGAATTAAAAAAGTCAGATGAAAATCACTTTACATTGGTCTTGACTTCCTTCATAAATGAAAAAATTTCAGGTATAATATATAAATTGTTATTATACATATATTATTGAAAAAAAATTATATATATATTACCATTTTTTTATGACCATTTATTTACCACTGATTAAAAAGTCAAATTAAGAGTCATGTTTTGAGCAATAACTGCTTGGTTTTCATGTATGTTTTTCTTTACTATTATTGGACCTCTTAAATTAATTATTATCCCATAATCTCAATAATACCAAAAATTATGTTAAAATAATATATATTCATTATATATGTATATATATTATTCAATAAAAGTTATTTATGGAAAATGAAACACCTTTTATGAAGATAGTAGGGCATATATACATATGAACATTGTTTCTAATATCTGGAGGGACTATAAGAAATAAAAGAAAAATATATATTTAAATTTTCAAATAAATTTTTTTCTATATATATCATTTATATAAATTATATTTATACTTACTACCTTCACTATAAATCATAATAGGAAATGAATCGCCTCGCTTCACGAGGCAGTACTCTATCATACACATGAATGACATTATCTTATCCCTAAAAAATTGAAATTAAGAAGAAATATGTGATTAAAAAATTCCATATGTATATTAATTTCATAAATATCAAATATAAATGTTAAATAAATTATTATATCCTATCATTAATGGATTCTACAGTGAAAAAAAATACATCAATTTTTGAGGCTGTAGTCTGTTGTACACGTGATTGATTAATTTCATTTTCCATATAATGTATGATAAGAAGAATATAACTAATTAAATTAATCATATTAATATATAGAATTATTTGTTTATTATATTGGTTGTTTTAGGACATAATTTATTGTGTAAATATAAGAAAAATTAATTTTAACAAAGACAATTACCTTTTTTATATAACCACCTTCGTTGTATCTTTTATTGAGGACCCTAGTGTTGGTAATTTGGGTGGAAAACTGTATCTACAACTTGGATACATATTGGGGGGTTATGATAAGTGTTTTTTGAAATATATTTCTAGAGGTGATAATATGTGAAGGGTAATGGTGGCATTTTACTTGTGGGGAAAGGAACTCACCTTGAATCTACATGGAAATTTTCCCAAAGAATCCATACTAATAAATTCATTCCAATGAAAAAAGTATTAAATTTACATTGATTATAAGATGTGAAAGATAATATTTAAAAATTCCAAAAAAATATGAATTTAACTTATATTATATTCATTATAACACCAATCATATTATATTATCCCTTAGTAGACCCATTTATACCATTACCGTGGTAAATATTTTTTTTACTATGTTTAGTATTTTTATAGTAATAAATAACGTTAAAAATATTATATAAAATAAATTATTATGATTCACACATGGAATATTTTTTTTAATAATTAAAATAATAGTTATGGATAGATGTTATTTATTATTAATCATGTAGTCTTTATAAAAAATTTGTTTTTAAAAGAGAGAATGCTCAAAAAATATAAAATGTCTTTTCCTATGAAATACATACAAATTTTATTAATAAGAATTAAATTTGATTAATATTTATATAATAACACATATTTTTATTTTAAAATAGTTTTAAAACAAAAAATACTTATAAAATCACTAAATTAAATGGTAGTTTTTAATGAAAAACATACATTTTTACTATTCATCAAATAAATTAACACTTTAAAAAAATAAAAATAATTATCCATATGATAAATTTAGAATTATATTTTTAAAAAATTAATTTTATTTTTTCAACTTATTTTTATAATGCCCTAAATATATTATTTTATAAATCTTCACCTAAGTAAATAAAAAATATTTTTTTGAGAAAATAATATTTTAAAAATATATAGACATTGCAAAAATTTAAGAAAATTTCTATCATATTGTTTAATTTATTTAAAACCATTTTTAATTATAATATTCAATTACTTTAGTAATGTTGAAATAAATGATTTTTATAAAAATACAGTTTTAAGCAAAAAATTTGATTTAATTTTTTCTCTTTTTAGATAAAAATAAGATGTATGTTAAATATTTGAATAAATATAATATATATATTTAAATAACTCTTTATATTCATTACCTAGAAGTGAAACTGTTTATATTATTTGTATAAATCACATGTGTTCCTATAAAAATAGTTCTTTCTTGATTTCTGGCTGTAACCCTTCTCCCAAAATCCCTCTATATAAAAATAGTTCTTCATAAAAATACATCCATCATTTTAAGAAGGTTCTAATTTTCATTTATAATTAATTTGTCACAAAAAATATCATTTATATAAACTTGTGTAAACCATACTTTAATAATTTATTTAATCATTTCCTTGTCATGCATTCCAACTAATATGTGGTAACTATTATAATAATAAAAAATGTAGAATAATTTTATATTTCAAAATGAACAACTATCACACGTTTAATGATCTAGTTTCTCATCTACAATAATTATAGTTTAGGTGACTATGTTGAATCTCCATTCATCACAGAATCTAAAGATCAGAAAAGGGGATTATCTGAGCTCAAATTGATTCAACCTTGGAAGAAAATGTCAAAAATCGACAAAGGCATGAACAAGGGATCAAAAGCACATGTGCGGCGCAATTATATCAATGTCGCGTAAGTCCACTTGCACGACGCATTATGGTCTCACAAGTGACTTGCACGACTTTAGTGGTAACCGCCCGAGGTCTTCTTCTGCCTATAAATAGACCCTATGGGCCCCCCATTCGAGGGAGGATTTTTTTCCAGAAACTCATATTTGAGCTCCCGGCGACCTAGTGTCTTCTCAATGCTTCCGGAACACTTCTAAGGTAATTTCTTACCTATAATGGAAGATCTAAAGAGGGGGAGGAAGGACAAAGTGTTGAAACTCATCAACACTTGCGCGCCTGAGTGGCGAGCCCTTAAGGGAAAAGGGCCACACTTGCGCGCCGTCTTACTCCTTCAATAGATCATGCTCGCCCTTCTTCTGGAATAACCTCAAGAGGATTTTAAAGCCTTTAATGTGGAGTACCTCAAGTATTACCCTGATGGTTAACCGTTGCACAAGTACTCCATGTGTCGCGCAGGCATACCTATGTGACCAGAACTTGCACGCCCACGCAGTACCTACGCACCTGCCAGGACTTACGCGCCCCTGCCTTTTTGGGTGCCTTTCTTGCCCATTTCACCCCTCTTAAGACATTACACCTTTCATATTCAAGATTCATTCTTCAAGACACTCTTCAAATCCATTTATGGCTTGATTGCCTGATTTAAATTCCTTATCTGAAAGGAATTGTGTGGAATATCTCTCAAAACCTAGTGATTTACACATCTTTATGTCACTAAATATTGAGATTTCATTTATTTAAACTCATCCTTTAAGATGATAGAATCATTAACCTGGGTCTCCAGTTTAGGAATAATCTCCAGTCATAAGTCCTCTAATTTTTCCATCCTCTTAGGTGTAATCCCCAGATCCCCTAACCTAGGCTTCCTTTTCAAGAGTAACCCTAGTCTCAAATATGGGCATCCTCTTAGGAGTAATACCCAGTCATAATTCATAACATGGGCATCTTCCTTAGGAGTAATCCCCAATTCCTAAAGTTCTCAAATCTGGGCATCCTCCTCACGAGTAAGCCCCAGTCCCCAAATTTGGGCATCCTCCTCAGGAGTAAGCCCCAAACCATAATCCTTGACCTGGGACTCCTTTTCAGGAGTAAGCCCCAGTCTTAATTTCTCTTAACCAGTCCTAATTTACCTTTGATCTGGGATTCCTTTTTAAGAGTAAAACCCAATCAGAAGTCCTCTCCTAATTTGAGCCTCCTTTTAAGAAGTAAGCCCCAAGTTAGAGTATTCAAAATCTCCATGAAGCACATATACCTTTATGGACCTTGTTCCTAGATTTCATCCCTAATGTAAATCCTAACCTTCATTTATCTGGGCAGTCATACATACATAAGCCCCACATTATTTCTTATGGTTGCAACTTTCTTGTCACAATTGTCTAATTTTTACCAATACCTCTTGTTTATAACACCGAGCATGACTCACATGAGCATGGAGTGTAAAAGTAATTGTGACATCCTTCTTTCAGCCATCAATCATAAACATCATACTCCCTTACTCGAACTACGTGGGTTCTGATTCATTTTCTAAACAAAGGATACATAGGTAACCCATCTCTGGGTTCGATCCCAACTCTAAAATAATCCATGTCCTTCTGAATGACAATAAACTTCAAGTGCCCTACTGAGTGGCTTTAAAACCAACATGGTCATCATAATGACCAAGAGACTTCTGTATAAATGTGTTGAATGGTACCATTGACCAAGAATCTCTAATAAATACAGATGATTATCTATCGATGAAGAACCACAAATACATACAAAAGATTCTATAAATTTCCTACATATTAAATCATTGATTGTTAGATCTGATGGAAAGTTCATTTTATACTTGGTAATATAATAAGGATTCACGAACATAACATAAATCTATAAAGAGTGTCTCGGAGTAGACAATAATTCCCCTCAAAAAGGTGTGATGAGTCCAACCTCCCATCCTCTCGACCAATGAAAATTCCTAAGACTCATCAGTCCACAAACTAATGAGCACCTACCTTTGGAAAGTAGGTCTGAATGGATGTGGAATCATTGGATGTTTCCGGTTCTACGAACAAACTCGTTAGAAACCGATCAGAATTTTTGAACCTCCCATCAAGGCGGTCATCCCCGGAAACCGAGGGAAACAAAAATGGTGAACCCGACGTGAATCCCTAACCAAGTTAAAATGATATTTTACCTATTTGTTAGGCCCCTATTTAAAACTCAATGGGAGGGCCAACAAAAACAATCATCGACATAATGTGATCATCCAAAAGATGTAGTGGTTAAATTTATCTTGATTAGGTCTGTTATATCAAAAAGGCACTCCATTCTCAAGATCTTCTGCATTTCTAGAATGGATGTTCTCAAGTTCACACCTGTGAATACTGCTGATGCAAATGTGAGTACTACTACTCTTGCCGGATCATCGTCCGCTCTAAGGACGATATCACCTACTCAGCGTCTTCTACGTTGGGTATCAAACGAACTGGTTAAGGAGTACCGTCAACACGGTACCATCCCAACTCTTGAGGCTACCCGACAAGCCCTCCAATTAAATAAGTCACATCATTCATCCGGACAACGACGACCAGTGTTCAAGTAGCAGGCGGTGCTGACTACCGTATCCAACCGTTTCGGGTCGTTATCCCCGGAACGCAATTACCATTCGCTCCCTTATTCTGGGGAGGTGAATGAGCAGGTCCCTCAGGACCTTAATTCAAACAGACCGGAGTCCTTCTTGAGGGCTCCCACCAACAATCGCTACCAGACTCATGCGGATGTGCACCCTCAACATGATGATGGTACTGACTCTAGGCATTCGGGTCAGCTTCCTCGAACCCGAGCAAGCAAGACGAACCACCAGAGGCGGAATCTGGTAAACAGTGAGCATGTTCTCATCTCTGCCATCTCAGGAGAATTCCACCAACCTAACTTGGTGGCAAGAAACGAGAAGGAATATACACCTACCCATTTTAAACCCAATGTCCAGCAGACTCATCTGGCAGCATCACGCCAATCCCGCCTAACAATTCCAGCAGAGTACTATAGGAAGAAACATACACCTGTTTATACATCATCAGCTAGTCAGCAGGCTCATCTGACTACATATGATGGATCTCTTCAACCATGTTTTGGCGAAGTGCAATCAGCAGGCACATACACCTGCTAGTATTAATCAATCCTACCAACAGTCTCGTTTGGTAGCATTCGGAGAAGTTATTCAGAAATCCCCGACAAAAAATAGGAGGCAGACTCAACTCTCTACCCCCACACTTGAGTACTTTCAGGATTCACAGACAGGAAAAGGAGGACACGATCAGGCACATACACTTTCTCCAAGCCCGGAATGGACGTATATTCCCATTCTGGAAGCCGATTTCACCATGCATATTCTATCAATGGTGAAAGAGCAGAAGCAAATCTCTGCTCATATTCTGGATGCCTGCTAGGATATTATAACAATTTCAGCGGCATCTCAGGGAAAGACACTTAAATCTATCCCTACCAGTGGAGTGATACATCAACAATTCACTCCGGAACAAATAAACACATCTATTCCAGTCCAAGAGTGTTATGGGGAATACTCCCCCATATCATACGGACGACCAAGTCAGCCACATACACCTGATTTGAGTGGAGATTTTCAGCCTAACCTGGCCATCATTCCTGATCAGGCACATACACCTGCTCAGAGTTGCCACATTCATCGACAAGTGGTTTCCAAGGTGAGTAAGAAGGCATTTAAGAAAAAGACCCACCCAACACAGTTAGGAGATCAAGAGACAATCTGTAACAAAGCCTTGCTCGATGCTGGAGTTCTTGAAGCCCTCAAACAATTATCTGTTGGAATTCAAGATTCTACTCCCTCAGTTCCCAATAGTGGGAACATTAATTCCGAAGGTCTTCATCAAAAACTTCCTCGTGAAGGCATTCTTCATTACAATTCGGTCGATCTCGAAGTTTCATCTTCAGATGAGATCCACAGGAACCCTCGGTGTGGTCAGAAGTCCAAGGAGCAAGAGATCTCATCTTTTTTTGTAAGCCATTATAGTGGTCCTCCCCATAATGATGAATTTCGATGCGAAATTCCTTTCCGCAGTAGTGATGCACATTGCCCAAAAAATGCTCCAGTGGAAAATGTAGTGCCGAGAAATCCCTCTTATCATGAGGCACTTTCAAATGAAAAACCAGTCATGTCTGAAGCTTCATCGCTAGCAGGTGAAATACTTTCTCAATCAGAAGATAACCCAGGGTGTAAGTCATTTTCCGAACCATCCCTAAGTCAGGCATCTTCTAGTTTGATCAATGATTTCTCTACCAATCCTGTTGAATCCCATGAAGAAACAAGGAAACACCAACTCTGGTCAAATCAGGTATAAGAATATTAATCAAATGATAAATAGGAAATGTTGAATGTGAGAAAACAACTGGCGAAAGGTGAAGTTCCAGTCATGTTTTGTCCTCTGGTTGACTCTCAGTATAATATTCCATAAATGTTGGCGGAAGATGAAATTCATTATATTCATCTCAACATATGAAAAACACTTTGTCAGTTGAAAAAGAAAGTATTATCTTATGATGAATATGAAAATAATCTTAAGATAATAGAAGGGTTACAACGTCAGATTGATTTGGCGTCTCTATCAGTCTCTCGATATCTGAACGCTGAAAAGCTGCAGAGATCCCTTCAACATTCATGATTTAGCGCACTAAGAAGATTGCGTCAGTTAATTTCCAATGCCCCATCTAGTATTCGTGTCAGGGGATGGGGTGTTCATGGAGCACTGCATTTCATGGTGCTCTCCAGCTATCAATGCCCTCCGAAAATGGTCTCATGCAATGTTATTTCCCATGGCCGGCCACAGTCAATGGGCTTTGATTGTAATCAAAATCTTTCCCAAGAATAGGCTTCAACTAGTTCCTCTCAAAATCAAGAATACAGAGAACAAGTTGTCGAATTACTCTTGCATCATGAAAACGAGAATATTGAACATGCCTCTCATTTGGATCAAGCACATCACCAAGTGACAGAATTGTCGGAAATCAACCAACGGTCTTTTGAACTGGGTGATAAAAGCAGATACAGATTAATTCATCCGGCTAATTTCCGGACTATGGTTCGGAAGATCAGGAGGACTTTTAAGAAAGTCTCATACATATCATGTTAAGAACCACCCCAGCTTTCCATACTGGGGACTCTTTTAACAAACCCTTGGAATCAAAAATAAGGATTCAGGGATTTGAGCAAGAACAGCAGTAACAACCTTAGTCCACTGGACTGGGGACTTTTTCAAATCATCAATCCCCTCCTAAGATAAATTCGGTCTTTTCTCGATTGGGGAAGAAACCATAAGAGGAATGAAGAGCCAAATTTTCAAGAGAATCCCTCCAAATTACGATTCATCAAGAAGTTCTGGAGGGATTGAATCAACGAAACGCAATGTCTCATCAAAGACATTGAAGAAGAAAATATCACAAAAATGATGATAGAAGGGATGCGATGAGTTATGCATCGATTAATGTCATCAATGCCGTTGTTGATGATCCACCAGATGTGCCACACTCAGGGGACTCCGATGAAGAGGTTCCTTCTCATGAAGATGTACGCAGCAATATAAATGAAGAAGGCGTGCATACACGAAGTCAATGGATTACTAAGAAATTAAGTAATCCTTTGAGTAACACACTTCCCCCTCTCCGAAAAGGATCCAACAAAGGGAAGGGAAAGAACCAGGTTACATATCCTTCCTCTGGAGAAGGTCAATCACTCTCACAGAGCAGAGGTTTGCACAACAGGAGGAAGAAATGAAGGGATTAAGAAGGTTGAATGCAGAACTACTTCAGAGTAGTCTTCTTCTTAAGAATGCTGGAGTCAGTCAGCCAAAGAAATTTGTTGCAGCTACTGAGATGGATCAAGAATATCCTCCTCTATTAGTACACCCTCACAAGTCTAATACTACGGGTCAAGTGCAACAACAGTTGGCAGTACAACCATCAGTTGCAGTGCCAATCGCCACATCTGTCCAAGCTCCAGTCATTGCACCTACCCATGTCCATGTTCAACCAGATGTTTCTCAAAAGTTAATAACTACTATTGAGTCCTTAACAGCTCAGTTAGAAACTATGGAAGGGAAGCATGCGCTAGTTCAACCCGAAAAGAAAGTTTACCCTGAATGGGTAGATTCAATTTCTCCTCCTTCATTTTTATGGAAACCTGTATTCCCTATTTTCAATGGATTAGGTGATCCAGAACAACATTTGACGCATTACGTGTCTTGTTGAGATCCTATTATGGGAACTCTGGAGCAGTAAGAAGTAGTGAAACTCATATGCTTCCTGCAAACCTTGCAAGGACCGGATTTTGTTTGGTATTCAATCTTGCAATCTCTGTCAATAACCGAATGGGAGGATCTTCGCCAAAAATTCCTCCTTTAGTTCAGCTCAACTTTTCCAAAGACAACAGTTTTCGATCTTACAAACTGTATGCAAAGGGAGAATGAAATGGTCACTGATTTCCTTGTTCGATGGAAGGGATTGACATATTATTTGAGTTTAGCACTCCCTCAAGAAGAATTGTTGCCAATCTATGTGGAAAATCTGTGTGACGAATTACGCACACCATTAATCCTAGTGAAATACACATGAGGGTTTCAAGACCTTACTTCAATCGCTCAGCAGATTGAAGATTCCCTTATACTGGCTAAGGCTAAATCTCATGTAATTCCATTAGCTCCAGGAAGGAGAATGGGTAAAGCAGAAGCTGCTATAGTTATGCTTAAACAAACACCTATAACTATTTCTACCTCAAAACCTTCATCTTTTCGAAGGGTTCCACCTTCTGAGTGCCAACAACAAAGGACTTTTCGTCCAGACGATCAAAATGATCAAAGTCGAAAACAATTTTAAGACATGAAGAGAAAAACATACTCTTTCCGAAATGAACAAGTTCCTGGTTATTTCCTTTCGGCTCTGGAAAACAATTTCCTTCAATTTCCAATACCCCAGAGGCCAAACAAGAAAGGAGATGAAGACCGTCCTAATTATTTACCTTTTCATCAAATGTTGGGGCATCCCATCCTGGAGTGTTTTGTCTTCAAAGACCTCCTGCAAAAGATTGTCGACTTGGGACATGTCACATTGAAAGGCTCCACAGCCTAGGTAGCATGTGTCACTGCTACAGTTCCAGAGGAGGAAGAGGAATGACAGGAATTCAGAAGAAAAAATGCACAAAAGTATGATGATTGGATGGTCAGAAAGATAATCAATCTAACTCATGATATTTTTCGAACACAATTAAGGAAACCAATTCTGTCTTCTGCAATGAATGTTGTGGAAAAACCCTCTTCGTTAGAGGGAAATTTCTCAAAGAAACAGCATGATTCAAAAAAAGAAAAAGAAAAAGAAGAAGATGAGTATGTGTCAAAGCCTATGTTGTCTTTGACTTTGGCGGACTTCATGCCATCTACTTCAAAGCCACGGGCACCGCCCCACCAAACGAAAAAGCCTAAACATGCTAATCAGGCAGAGTCTTAATCAGATGAAGAGTTAATCTTTGTTTCTGTTAATATGATTCAATTAACAAATCCATATGCCAGATTTTTTAAGAAGTATTTTGTATAAACTACAAAGTCCCTCTTTCTTCCTTGCTATATGACGTTAAACTATACAGCAATGGTCCATACATATGACCTTAAACTATTTGTACTTTTGTCCCACATGACGTTAAAATATGAAAAATTTCCTTTCCTTGCTATATGACGTTAAACTATACCACAACGGTCCATACATATGACCTTAAACTATTTGTACTTTCGTCCCACATGACGTTAAACTATGAAAAATCTCTCATCCTTGCTATATGACAGTAAAATACAAAGAAACGGTCCATACATATGACCTTAAACTATTTGTACTAATTTCGTCCCACATGACGTTAAACTATGAATTTTTTTCCCTATTTTTTCCTCACTACATGACATTAAACTGCATATTCCCTCTTTCGCCCTTGATATATGACATTAAACTATACAGAAACGGTCCATACATTAGACCTTAAACTATTTGTACTTTCATCCCACACGATGTTAAACTGTGAAAAAGTTCCCTAAATGGTCCAGTATGACCTTAAACTGCAACTAGGTCCTGTATGACCTTAAACTGCATCATCAATGGTCCATGAATATGACCCTAAACTATTTGCAAGTCCCTTACGTCCAACAAGATGTTAAACTGTGACGTCCTAACTACATGATGCTGAACTGTAAAAAATTCCCTTACGTCCGGAAAGACGTTAAACTACATAATCATCAAGTCCCGTATGACCTTAAACTACACCGCTGTCCAGCATGACATTAAACTACACCATCCACGGTCCATGAATATGACCTTAAACTATTCACACTTTTTTCCAACATGATGCTAAACTATATCGTCCCTTTTTCGTCCAACATGACGTTAAACTGTGAAAAAATCCCCAATGCATCCAACATGACGTTAAAATGGTGCACTCTATTGTCCTCATTGCATGACATTAAACTGCACAGTCCCCCCTTTCGTCCAACATGACGTTAAACTCTATTGTCCCCATCATCCGAACTACATGATGCTAAACTGTACATAAAGTCCATGATATTTCCTACATGACATTAAACAGTATTTTGTCCCTGCTACACGACACTAAGATGTGCATCACAAATAGTCCTAACTGCAAGACTTTAAACTGCATAGTCCCTTTATATGTCCTACATTACATTAAACTATGCATCATTATGGTTGTTGTTACCTCTTGTTTCTCACACCGAGTATGACTCACATGAGCTTAGAGAAAACCTCAACCATAACACTCTCTCTGGGCCTCTAACCATGTGTAAGTCCTAACATCATTTTTTTAGGTCATTGTCCCCAAGAACAACATGATCATTAATTCATTTTTTAATTGAACTACACAGACTTTGATCCTTGCCTTCTAGGCTGGGTATGTAGGAAAACTCCCAAGGTTCAAGCCCAAAACCAATCTCTTCACGTTGGTTCATCTCTATCTCATACGATGATAATTTGTGAAACCCCACTTAGAATCAATATCTTTACATTGGTTCACTTTCGCCCTTGTTATACAACGTTAAACTATACAACACTTTTGTCAAGTATGAAAATAAACTACAAATTTCCTTGATACCCTCACCTGATATGGAACCATTATTTTCATTGATTTTTCAATCATGTTTCATTTCAAAGACTACGTGCCTACATGGAAATGCCCAAACCTTTTATCTTGGGTTAAACCATCATTGCACTAAAGTCACCTTTCACCCTTTACATGTACAAACCAAATTTGTATAGAGGGTATTTCTAGAACTACGTGGGCTTAATTCCCATCCTTATGGGATACGTAAGAACATTCGAGTGTCCCTCGAATCCAGCCCCAAGTCTTTGGTCCTAACCCCAAATTCCAATTTCAGTCCCTTGGCTGAAAAGTCCCCATGAAAACACAAACTGTGTATTTCTTACAAAGGTCCAAGCTCCATGACCCTAAACTAAGATCTCTAATCCTTTTGTCCCACATGAAGTTAAACTGTAGTTTAAGAACAACGTATGGATTGATTCTCATCCTTATGAGATACGTAGTGAAGTCCAACATTTCAATTCAGGACCCAACCACAACATGATTCTGGTTAGCATTGATCTATGTATCTCTGTATACATTGAACAATACCCATGTTTATGTGTCATAATCCTATCCTTAAATATTTTCATATCCTCATAACCCATTTCATGACTTCTAGTCACAAAAATGTCAATCTTCTGAGAGTTCTTTTGTCTAACTATGCAGCAGGTGCCCATAGGCGGCCTTGCATAAACAGTCTACATAATAGACTTGTTAGCCAAAAGATACTATTATTTGACTATGCATCCAATGCCCTTAGGTGGACCTGCATAATTCAACCCCCTAACTGGTTTTTCAGATAGTGGTAACCTCATTCTTGGGAAGAATGCCTCTTTTGTCCTTATTTGTCTTAAATGAGAGTATGTAGGGATCCGCAAAAATAACCATCCTTAACAGATTTGTCCCATATCCTTTTTCATGATCTGAAAGTATTCAAGTCTATGGCTTATATTCCCCTTCCCTATGTTTGGGTCAGACCTTCATAGGAGTGATATTCTTCCAGTTATTCGATAATTTTGTTTCGAAATATTTTCTCCATATTCAAGTACATCTTTCCATACAGCAAACTCTGTAATTTGGAAGATTTGAATCTCCATAAACATTCCCTGGATTTTAGCACTAGGAAAGTAAATTTATGAGAATTATTTTACCTAACTATGCAGCACGTGCCTATAGGTGGCCTTGCATAAACAGTCTACATAACAGACATGTTAGCCAAAAGATACTATTTTATTTAACTATACTTCAAATTCCCTTAGGTGTCCCTACATAATTCAACCCCCTAACGGGTTTGTTAAGTAATGGTAACTTCATTCTTGGAAACTACTCTTCTAATGACTTTTAGCTCTTTTTCATATCATTCCTCAGATTCAAATATTCATAAGTCATATCTTACATATTTTCCCTCATACATGAGTATGGTAATATGTTTTCAGATGAATTTTCACGGAATTGAGTCAATTCTAATCCATTTCGGAAAAATCTATTTCGACCTTAAACAATAGCCTTTTTATATCCGACGCGCATGACATTAAACTGCCCACGAAAGACAGGGGAACTCTGAATAAATGTCAAGTTCCCAGCTCACTAAACATACATTTTGTATGATTTATTTAACATTGAGCAATTAAAAATTTCAAAGTTTGTAGGTTTATTTACATTAATCATAGTAAAAATAAAACTATGCTTACTAGGCCCATTGGCTTAGGTAAAAGCTAAAGCGTGTAGCAAAAGAGAATGTAGGTACAAATGAGTGAAGTTGAATGTGTTTTTCATTGATGCACAAGAGTTATAAGTACATCCACAGACTGGAGTCTCTTCTCTTTTTTCAATAATTACAAGAGGCTTTCAACATAAATCTTCATTTGATTTACGGCATCCCGAGATTCATCAGCAAACACCTGGAATTCATTCATTCAACTGGATACAATACGAGATGTAGTGATACCAGATCTTCTTGGAACAATTGTAAAAGAATGTTCTTGAGTGCGGTTTGAGAAATTTTTCTACTGGTCAAACAGTGACGCTGTTTCTGTCCAAGTGACTTGGAAGATGGATACATGGATTTGAGAATGGATAATTGGAAGTAAAGAGCCCTTTGGAGAGAGTACTCTTTTCAGATATTGCTCTAATACCATGTTTGTCTTATCTCCATCAACCAGCAGTGGAAATCATTTCATCCCATGGGTTTTCCATTTTCATATCTGCAAGGAAATGACATGGAGGAAGAATTTGAAAGTTCACACCATAGCTGTTGTTATTAATGCACAACATAACTGAAATGAAGGAGTAGCAGCACAGATACATTTCACATGTATAGTTCTCTGCATCTGGAACATTGACTCCTTGCAGATGACCATGACCATATAGAGGTAGGTAGATGCTCTGTGGGAAATTAAGATGATATTTCTTCAAGAACATAGCCAAATCTGGGATAGTGTTGTCGCAGATATCATAGTAATCATGGACAATGATGTTCATCATGTCATCCATCCGTTTTCTAGCTAGTTCATCATCTATTTTAATTCCCTTGGGAGCCATTGAATCTGCACAAAAGTTGAATAAATTAAACTCTTAAATGGGTTTATTTTTCATAAAATTTGTGAAAGAGTTCGAAAAAATTGAAAAGGCATTAAGGTGCGCAAGTTTAAAACTTAGCGCACAAGTATTGATGTGTCGCACAAGTATTACCCATGCAAGTATCATGGCGCAGGCCCAGATACCTTGACAGTAGCGTGAAATAAAGGAAAACACTGGAAAACAGAGCAACCTGCGCGGCTAAGGTGACCTGCGCGGCGAGATCACGAAGGTATGAATTCCAGAAATTTGGATGCTTGTATGGAAGTGATGCCCTCTATTTATAGACACGGCCGGGACCCTGCGTGTCATACCCTATGTGATCAAGGGCCACATCCCTGCACGTCAGGCCTTGCGTGCCCAAAACTCATTTGTGCGCCCTACCTTGCGCACCCCAATTTCCTTGTGATTCTCGATTTCCTCAGAGTCAAATCCTCTATTCTCTCCGGATCCAACTCTGAGGGAGGTCTTTTGTTGACGCTCCTTTCGTCATAGAATCTAAAGATCAAAAAAGGGGAATATCTAATCTCAAAGTGATTCAACCTTTGAAGAATATATAAAAAATCGACAAAGGAATGAACAAGGGATCAAAAGCACATGTGCTACACAAGTTCTATCACTGTCGCGCATGTCCACTTGCGCGATGCCTTATAGTCGCGCAAGTGACTTGCATGAACTTAGTGGTAACCACCCGGGGTCTTCTTATGCCTATAAATAGACACTGTGGGCCCCCATTCGAGGAAGTTTTTTTTCCAGAAACTCAGATTTGAGCTCCTCGCGCCCTAGTCTCTTCTCAATGCTTCCGGAACACTTATAAGGTAATTTATTACATAGAACGAAAGATCTAAAGAGGGGGAGGAAGGCCTAAGTGTTGAAACTCATCAAAACTTGCGCGCCTGAGTGGCGATCCATTAATGGAAAAGGGCCACACTTGTGCACCACCTCACTCCTTTAATAGATCTTATGTTCCCTTCTTCTGGAAGAACCTCATGAGGATTTTAAAGGCTTTAATGCAGAGTAGCTCAAGTATTACCCTAATGGTTAACCGTTGCGCAAGTACACCATGTGTCGCGCATGCATACCTGCGTGACCAGGACTTGCGCGCCCATGCAGTACTTGCGCGCATTCCAGGACTTGCACGCACCTGCCTTTTTGGGTGCCTTTCTTGCCCATTTCACCCCTCATAAGCCATTACACCTTTCGTATACAAGATTCAGTCTTCAAGACACTCTTCAAAGCCATTTATGGCATGATTTATTGATTTGACTTCCTTATATGAAAGGAATTATGTAGAATATCTCTCAAAACCTTGTGATTTACACAACTTTATGTCACTAATGATTGAGATTTCATTCATTCAAACTCATCCTTTAAGATGATAGAATCCTTAACCTGGGTCTCCTTTTCAGGAATAATCTCGAGTCATATTTCCTCTAATTTGGGCATCCTATTAGGAGTAAGCCCCAGATCCCCTAACCTGGGCTTCCTTTTCAGGAGTAAGCCCCAGTCTCAAATATTGCCATCCTCTTAGGAGTAAGCCCCAGTCATAATTCTTAACTTGGGCATCTTCCTTAAGAGTAAGCCCCCATTCTTAAAGTTCTCAAACCTGGTCATACTCTTCAGGAGTAAGCACCAGTCCCTAATTTGGGAATCCTCCTCAGGAGAAAGCCCCAAAACATAATCCTTGACCTGGGCCTCCTTTTCAGAAGTAAGCCACAATCTTAATTTCTCTTAACCAGTCCTAATTTACCTTTGATATGGGATTCCTTTTCAAGAGTAAAACCCAATCATAAGTATTCTCATAATTTGAGCCTCCTTTTCAGGAGTAAGCCCCAAGTTAGAGTGTTCAAAATCTCCATGAAGCACATATACCTTTATGGAACATGTTCCTGTATTTCTTCCCTAAAGTAAATCCTATCCTTCATTTACCTAGGCAGTCATACATACATAATCCCTACATTATTTCTTATGATTTCATATTTCATGGCACAATTGTCTAATTTTTACCAATACCTCTTGTTTCTCACACCGAGCATGACTCACGTGAGCTTAGAGTGTAAAAGTAATTGTGACATCCTTTTTTGAGCCATCAATCATAAACATCATACTCCCTTACTCGAACTATGTGGGTTATGATTCGTTTTCTATACAAAGGATACGTAGGTAGCCCGTCTACGGGTTTGATCCCAACTCTAAAATAATCCATTTCCTTCTGAATTATAATAAACTTCAAGTTCCCTACTGAGTGGCTTTAAAACTATCATGGTCATCATAATGACCAAGAGACTTCTATATAAATGCATCGAAGGGTACCATTGTCCAAGAATCTCTAATAAATACAGATGATTCTCTATCGATGAAGAACCTTGAATATATACAAAAGATACTCTAAATTTCCTACATATTTAATCATTGATTGTCAGATCTGAAGGAAAGCTCATTTTATACTTGGTAATGTAATAAGGATTCACGAACATAACTTAAATCTATAAAGAGAGTCCCGAAGTAGAAAATAATTCCCCTAACAAAGGTGTGATGAGTCCGACCTCCCATCCTCTCGACCAATGAAAATTCTTTTGCCTCATCAGTCCACAAACTAATGGGCACCTACCTTTGGAAAGTAGGTCCGGATGGATGTGGAATCATTGGATATTTCCGCTTCTACGAACAAACCAGTTAGAAACTGATCAGAATGTTTGAACCTCCCATCAAGGAGGTCATCCCCGGATTCCGAGGGAAATAGTGTACATAAAGATAGATTATATAACATTGAAAGATAATCATGGTTGATTTACCTTTTCGTTGGATCTTACATAGAAATAAGGTACTAATTGTTTACCCACCATTTTGAGGCAAGTGATCTTTCAAAAAACCATGAATGTGTAACGATGGAACATTGATATATGGGTATTTTTTATAATAGGAATCTCCATTGAGAAGGTATAAGATTCAGATCAGTTTATTTCAACCAAGAAAATCCATGGACGAATTGATCCCTTCAACAATTTTTATTTAAAATGTTTGGAGGGAGATATGAAGTTGTTGTGGAATCATCTTTCCTCATTTAAAAAATAGTTTATTCTATGGTTCATAGTGGATGACTTAAAAAAAATGTAGACCAATGGATAAACTATAGATGGGATTGTTTAATCTAAATCTATGATTGATTTTAATTATTAAAGAATTGGTATCAGACTCTGGGATATGGTATTATTTAAGAAAAAAATCACATGGTGTTACAACCATCAAGGAGAATATTAATATGGTACATAATTTATTAGTGTTTAACTAATCCTTATGGGATGGAGTCTATATTTATTGCCTAAGATACAAAATTAAACAAATCACTATGTGTTCAATACACACTTTTAGTTTCACTGATGAATTAGGATGGAAGGTATAACCATATTTCAAATTCATTCAATTGGTATAGAATTGGTGGATTTATGTAGGTGGTAAAGCACTCTTAGGTAATCATGGAGAGATGTATAGCTTCATTGGCCTATCCTAGAGACCTATTCACATATGGATGGATCTGAAACAGTGGTATCCAAATAGAAAGAGGATGGACTATGTGTGGAGGGTATTAAGGGGGACATTGAAACCCTTGAGGAGTTATTCCATGAAATTTGTAATGACAAATTTTTCTATCTTCTAGTGGGGGAAAACCTTTTGGATAGAAAACTACTAGAGATCAATAGGTTTTTATAGGATAACCTATAGTTACTTTCTATTCAATCATTCATGCAAGGGAAATATGTGACTAAAAAATAAATCTTTTGCTGAAATATGGGTCATAAAAAATACATACAATGGAGACAACTACTGATGAACTCCATATAACATTATAAGTGTGTAAAGGATTTGATATTCAATGATTAGATTGTAAATATCCAATATATGACCATGTATAAGAATTGATATTATTTTGGATCAACATTTCATGCAAAGGGGAGATCTTCCGACAAACTAATTAGGAGTTCCCATCTCAAGTGGATGATAAAAAAGATCCAATTTGATGGGACTATTAATAACGTTATATGAAAGAATAATAATTGGATGAATAAATAAAAATCCTTCAGTGGAAATACATATATTATTAATATTTTCCTAAATTCAATATCAATGCAGTTAAATTCGTCAATCAATCACCCGATGGGAAGATGAGATGGATATTGTCAAGTATCTTGTGGGATACGAACTATAATGGTCATTTTCACTAATTTCATTGAATATCATGAAAAAATCAATCTCTAAAGGTGAAATTATTGTATAAAATGTTTTGGTGACCAAGTATAAACTATAAGCCAAAATAGTTTGGGATGTCCTTAAAAGGGAATCCATATGGAAGAAGCTTATGTGGGGAAAATATAGATATGCAAGGGAGTTCTTGTCTTTAATTCATTACATGTTTATCATTATGGAACGAGTTATGATATCCCACATATAAGAACTAAAAACCATGATCGGTCGTTGGATGGAGGGATATTAATTTATGGAAGCTAAATAGGGTTGGTGAGCCAATTTTCTTCCCTAATTATACTATTCTGACTATGTCCTTCTAAAATTTTAGTATGTTTCTATAGTTCTTCAGGGTTTTCCTAAATCATGATATAAAAATCATATATGAAAACATATGTATGGATGTAGAACCAAAATGCTTCATGTTCGTGGGTGAAACCTCCATTAATTTAAATGTACGGGTTTACTGAAATTTGATGCATAGTAGTGGCGAGAAGGACATCTGGGTATCCAGACTCTTGTGCATGGTTCTTCGAGGCAAGATGAATTTTTTGGTTTGGAGGATGAAGAAATCTAGAACCTTATATAGATGATAAAATTATAAGTAAATTGGTGTATTTGGAGTCATAATGGTACCCATGTGTCACACCTCATCAAGAAACAAAAAAAAAATCATTTTTTGATGATGGTGAGTGGGACAATGGTATTAATAACTACCTGCAGATTTATCTGGGTATACAAAACCACGAGGATTGGCCTAAAAATATTATTGTGTCATAGTTTTTGGTGATGAATCAGAACTTTATTGAGTCAATGTCTTGAGAAGTGGTATTGGAAGTTGTCATATGGTCACCCTGGTAAGGTAGGAACATGGAAATGGATGAGATAAAATATTCTTTTTTTCTTGTAGGATAGGGTGAAAAGGATGTATCCTAAACTGAGTTTTCTTTTTCTAGGTGAGTTCTTCTCCTAAAAAATCAATGCACTACTAATTAGTACCTCTAATATATAATAAGATCAATGTAGACTTCAGGATAAATAGTTCGTGTAGAGTCCTATGAATATAGGGATTTAGATGAACATTGATGGATCATGATGTTTGGGAAACATGAAAGGGGGCCTGATGGTTAAGGACAACATAGGGTAGGTTTCTCTCTGCTTCAACACTTTTTATGGGATACGTTCATCCATGGGATTTAGGGAAAGATCCTTGGATACAGGTTTCTTGTTGTATATGATTTATAACATTCATATTGAAGAAATCGAATCACATTATTCCATACTGGTCGGGTTCCATCAGGGAAGATGAAGAACACCATATAAAATAATTAATTTCATCAGTTGGTGAAAATAATTTTTCATCCAAGGGTTATAGATTTTACACACCTTTAGAGAATGTAATTTTGCAAAGGATTCTATCTATAATAGAGTAACATGGGGTTGGAATTTTATTATTTTTAAATATTTAGGATCATTACTAGAGGTTTTATTCATTTTTTTATTGGTGAATCTGTAAGACTTCATCTCTTATATCCTCTTTAAATAGGGTGAACATTATACTATGCTACTTTTATTCTATTCAAAATAATTAATTTTCAACTTCAATTAAACAAAATATATACAAAATGTTGTTTCTACTTCAAGATAAAATTTATTTTATATTTATGTTAAGATTCAATTAGAGTTTCATATCAAAAAAATATTGAATGGGTTATATTTATTTCATAAAAATAATAAAATAAATAATTGGGTGTTACATTATAACCCCTTATAATGAATTTATGAATCAATATTCATAACATTTGTAATAAAAACAATGGATAAATCTTCCTCATTACATCATCATTTTTTCACATAATTTTCTAAAGTCGATGGTTTTTAACAATACTTTGACTCTGTGATTAGTGTTTTCTCATAACACATTCTTTGCATGATCTCGAATCTCAACTGATTGATCCTTATATAAGATATCATGGTCAATCGGTGTTACCATTGAGTTAAGTACCTATGAAAGATCATATATGGGCTTACTCAAGAGAGATACATGGATATATCATGTTCCTAAGAGAGGTTTGAAGGATGTTTCAAATTATATTCCTCAACATGTATATAAATTCCTCCTCCAAAAGCTTTTTCACTAAAACATATAAAAATCTAATGGGTTGTGTTACCATATATGTCTACAAAAATATCAATAATATTCATAAACTATCATAACATAAAAGTATAGATTATCTATTAATATCAATTAACTATTGATCAACCTTAAAAACATAAATCAATATTGGTATCCATAACTCTTAAGTTGATATTACATGAAGTCATATACCCTTCCAAATGTAAATTGAACATTTATTCATTATATAATCTTTCATTTTATACAACAAAAATATGCTAAATCTTGCATCCATACTTGTACTAATAAAATATCAATTGCGATTTGATTATTCCAAAATACATATAGAGGGAGATAATAAAATGATATTTCACTAAAAAATGATCAAGAATATTATTTTAGGGATCATTTATACAAAAAAATTCCATACTATGAATCGAAGGAGAAGTGTTATATAATTATTATGATTCACATAAACCGTTGTAATTTAATAATATATCCCTTTTCCTCTTTTCCATTAGTGGTTGTTGTGGATAATCATCTTCAATACCCCATGTGTTGGTGAATTTATTATCATAATTAACTGAAAACTTTCACTTAAATACTAGAGCATGGATGGTATATTCTATCGAGCACTCTCTTCATTCATTTTTAGGACCATCTTCATTATATCACATCAAAATTAATTTTATCTATCATTATGATTAATAAAATTTTATCACTTTCTTCATCATTTTAGGTAATCACTTCAGTGATTCTTCCCATATTTCTATTCATGTTGGATATTAAAATTTTCTTTCCAACATGTGATTTATTCGAGTAATAATGTTACTATATCTTTATTTTCTTATCAAACGCATGATAATATTTTGATTGTCAAATTTCTATTTCCATCATTAGTGTACATTAAATGACTTCTTCATAGCTAAAAAATTAAATTATTGATAAATCATTTTGAAAAATTGGTAATAGGAATCAAAAAACATATCCATTATTCATTCTAGACTAAAGATTAAACCCAAAATGTATTGTTCATGTAAATTATAATTTTATTTATTACTAAAAATAGTTTAACTATATTTATATTTCAGATTAAGAAATTACTTCTATTATATTTCAGATAAAATATGGGTAAAGTAATTAATCAAACATATCATCTAAAACTCATCCCATTTCATGGATTAAATTTCATCCTATTTAATCATATTAGTAATAATATTCCATCTTTAATTTACTTTGGATTCCCAATGGTTGAGAGTCAAAAATAAATTTTAAATTTACATACACTGTAGAGTAAAAAATATATATTTAGAGTTACTAATCCATTAATGAGTAACTAAATTATTAGTCGAATCACTGAGTGATGGTGAGTTTTACCTCATGAAGGTCTCAAAAAAAATTCCCTCATTTTCTCATTTGAAAGTTCCGAATTATTCATGGATTATGAAATCTATATGATCATATAAATGTGCTTTTGTTCATTCTAACTCCCATAACACTTGTTTTCTCCATTGTAAAATCATTAAATTTTCTTTAGAATTCATAATTAAAATGGTTCCTTCATGTTCAATCCACTGAATAAAAATATAAATAATAGTATTATAAATACTAATCATAATAAAACCCTATATTATCATGAAGAATCATTTATTTGATTTCTAAATAAATAAACCATTGAATAACCTTCATCATTCGGGATCATTATTCATGTCCTACATGATTTCCCCAAAGGTTAATTGAATTTCCAAATAAATACCCCCATGAGAATCAATAAAGGGGTAAATTAAGGTACATTTGTGTGAGCCATATTATGATCATGTACAACTAATTGCCTCATTTTTCTTAGTTATTACCTTATGATCACTTATACCCAAGCCACATAGACATGTAGGATCTAAAAAAGGATTTAGTTTCTCAAAAATCACTTGATCAATCGTTTACCATTAATACCGGATAATTTAATATATTTTGATTCACCCTTCAAATTATTCTTACATGTATCCCTATAAATTACATTAGAAATATCCATAGGGATCTCACTAATGTTGTGTCATCCCCAGTTCTAATTTTTAACTAAACCATTCATATGATACCTACTATAAAAACACCTGTATCCTAAATATAAATATTATATCTTTTAGATTAATAGACAAAAAATTTCATAAATACACTTCCATTTTCCATATATATATATATAATTTGGATATTAAATTCACGATCATTTGATTTCATTAATGGTCTACAATGTCTCTGATAAAGTTTTTCCCATTTAGTACTCATCATATACATAACACAAATAAAAAAAATATTTATAACATATGGAGTGGAAGCAAAATAAAGGGTGATAATAGATGCTCTATAAGGTTAAACTAGTTATTGATCAATATAAAATTAGAATAAGGGTATGATAACATGAAAATAATATTGAAAAAACATACCATGTATATAATTGATCAAAATGTGAGGGATATAATAAATATTTGTAGTGCATAAGTCATTAATCATAATAGGATAAATGAATATGATCCATGAGAGAATAATAATTTTTTAGAGATTTATTTTTTGAATAAAAATAGGAATAGAAAATAATTGGTCATCGATATCTACCAAAAAATCATTACATGTTATGAAAGATCTAATCACGCTTGTTGTAACATTAGGCTTGGGATAACCTCAAGTGCACCCTATTGTATGGGGACTGGGATGCCACCAATTTACTCATTTATTTTGGACTTGGAATTACCTCACGTGTATATTATTGATTTTGTTTCGCTAATTTCATATGTATAACCTCTTGTTTTAGGATTTTGATAACATCTCATGTACCCATTGATATCATATAACAATAATCAACACCCGAGGAATTGGAGGAATATATATCTCCCACCCATCACATAATATATAATATTTTGTTAAAAATTTACATATAACATTAATCATATCACAACCCATAATAAGAAATGGGTTTTATAAATAATATCATCCTACAATTAATCATTGAAAAGAAAACGGTTTAATTATCATTTAATCATTTTATCCTAACATAACACTTGGAAAATATACCAGTTTTATAACCATATTAGAATTAAAATAACCCTTCTGAAAAATGAATAATATTGAAATAATAAGATAATATCCCCAATAAATAATAATTAACATCAAAGGACATAATCATAGATTTAAATTCTTTCTGTATAAAAAATCACATAGAACATTTCATGATATAAAATCGTATCCACATAAATTTTTTATTTCATATAGAATTTATAAAATCCTTCTTATTAAAAATATAATTTAAAAATATAATGTAATCACTAAAATATTTATTGGTAGTGATAGTTGAAAATACTAGTCATGATGTTAGTGTAAAAATAATGGTTTATTATACATTTTTAATAAAATCTAGATGAGCATAATTTTTGTAAAAAAATAAAGATTCACATTTACACATTATCAAAAAAGTAGAACACGTATTAAAATTTCTTCCAAAAAACCTTCTAATAATATGAAAACATTTTTTAAAATTTTATTTAGAAATAATGGATATAGAAGAATAAGGGGTTTCACCGAAAGTTTGAGTACATGAATATTAGAAAATGATGGGAAACAAATATTCACCTGAATTAACTCTTAAATATAATAAGATATGAGTTTTTTAGACATGTATCATAATATTTCATCATCCTAAGCATAAGCATAATCAGTCGTAATAAAGAATAATATTTTATCATAAAAAATACCATTATGGTTGCATTTAATTATAAGAACAATGAAAAAATAATGTTATATAAAACTAAAAATATTATTATAAGAAATAAATTCCTGATATTACATGTCAAATGGAATTTGTATACAACTCATTAAATAATATATGTTTTAAAGATAACAGAGGTCTAAATAAACAAAATTTAGAAAACAATCCCTAACTAAATTGGTAACTTTTTAACTATAATCCCCATGAATGATTAATACTCAAAAGGAAATCTATATTAAAGTTATGTTAGGTTTAATAATCATAAGATAAAATCATGGTAATAATATACACTACATGAATTTTATAAATGGTAAATATTGCACGTGTCTTATAAAAGTAGAAAAGTGAGACACAAATCCTTTAACTTATGAATTGAAATCGATCATTCAAATTATATCCACATGTATAATAAATATTTATGTATTTTATTTATATTAAATAAATATATATAACATTCCATGTATTATTTTTTAGGTCCTTTTATTACCCTTTTAATAACAATTCCATGCTAATGTCATGTTTAAGGTATTAACTACATAATTGTTTTGTAAGTTTGGAATTGTTATTTTTGGTCCTCTAAAATTGATCATGGTTTTATAATATAAATAATTATAAAAATATCTAAATATAATATATATATATATATATTAATTTTAATCCATAAATGTTTTAGATAGAGAATAAAATACTTCATTCTTAATGATAGTAGTTTTTACGTACACATGAACATTTTTTACATTTTCATGATGAATTGAAAAAAGTAAAGAAAATAATATGTTTAATTTATAGAGTAGTTGTAGTTATATTGTTTATATATATTCATTTAATATATTAATACTACCCTACAAGTAAATATTATAATAAAATAGATCACATCACATCATGAGGTAACAGTTCACTATTTATACGAGCGATGTTATAGTATCCTCAATGTAATGAAATGTAAGAAGTAATATAAGATATAATAATTATATTAGTATATTAATTTCTAAACAAATATCAAAATTATAATTAGATCTATCCTTTAAAAGAGGTTATGGGAAAAAACAACGTTTTCCATGGTTGGAGTCCTCCTAACAGATGATAGATTGTGTTGTTTTCAATTTCAAGGATATAGATATGGATATAGTTTATTATATTAACATGATATAATTCATGTATGTTTTAGATTGTTGTTTAATAATATTGTAATTATTTATTTTAAACTAAACGTGGAAAAGGAAAATACAAAATAAAGGAGCTTAGTGAAGGGAATGGCCTTCGATTAGAAGATCCAACTTTGGATCTGTTATTAAGGACAATGTTGTTGGTAGTATAGGAGGGAAAAAAGATCTATAACATGGATGAGGATGATTGAGATACCTTTTTAATGTTTTTCCTATATATAAATATTTATATGTGTAAATTAGTTACGGGAAGTGGTATCCATTTATAAATTAATGAAAGGAATAAACTTTGAAACATTGTAGATATTTCCCAATAGATTCATAAATAATTAAAGTATTCCCTAGAAAAAAGATTAAAATGACCCTAAATTAAATTTTGGGAAGTATAAAATAAAAATATTCCCATAAAATAATAATTTATAAATTATTATATCTATGTTACCCCATTTTATCTTATTGTAATTCTTGATAAACCTATTTTTATCTTAATCGTGGTAAATATTTTTTTATTATTATTACTATTCATTATGGAAAAATATCAGGTTTCCATTTTTAGGTAGTATAGATTATTATGGTTCAAAATTTTAACTATATTTTCACAAATTCAATTCACATATTGAAGAAAAATTATTTTAAATCTAAACATACAATCATAACGAGAATGTTGTTTTCTAAAAGGAAGGCATTAAAATGTATAAAATGAATTTATATAAAAGAAATAGATGAAATTGATTAAAATTTCATAAATTTGATAAATAAATAAATAAATATATATAATTTAAAATATTCCACTTTTTAATACATTTCAGAACAATATTAACCTAACAAATTCGTTAAATGAAAATGTTCTTTTCAATGAAAACCCACTAATAATCACTATTATTCAAGAAATTAATCCTTTTTTAAAAAATATAAAAAATCAATCTTAATCTAATTTATAAATTATTATTTTATAAATTATGTTTATTTTATAAAAATAATTTTCTAAAATAGTTCTAATTTTATATTATTATTTCTCAAAAATGAAATAAAAAACCTTTTTTAAGACAATTTTATATACAAATAATATTATGAATTTATCATTAATTAATTAATTTTTCATCAATATGATTTATTTATATAAAAAATATAATTAAAATTTAAAATAATTATTCCAATGGTGAAAAAATTTATTTTAATACAAAATAATTATTTAGTGTAATATCAGATTTATTCTTACATCTTATTAAGAAAACACATAAGATGAATATAAAATATTTTATTTAAAATTATATATATATATATAAAAACATTATAAGAAGTTATTTGGTTAATTTTATTACATAAACACATTTATTAATATAAATTTTTTTAAAATATTATTTCATTTTTTTAAAAGGTCTTTATTTTAATATAAAATTATTTAGTGACTAAGAAATTTATTATATATGCATTTATAAACAACATTTTCCAAAAATATAATTATATGCATACCCTCCATTAATTATTTTTTATGATAACTGTTATATTAAATAATAATATTTAAATTTATGATACATTCTATTTTGACTTAGTGTTTATTGTAAGGAAAGATACACGAAGTATTGCATGTAAGACAAGTCTGACTCAATGTTGTGTGTAACAAAAGCTAAACTCAATGTTCCTTATAACAAAAGAATATCGAAGAGATTAGATTTATAAATAAAAAATATTTCACACAACCTTTGGGTGTTACACATTCATTATATATTATTTTATTAATAATAAAATCTTCCACATTAAAATAATCAACAAATAGTTTTTTATCAGCATCACTTGACCTGTAAAATTTATCATCATCCCCACTAAAAACCTCTTAATTTTTTTAATAATCCATTTTTTTGTATATGGATAATTTAATATTTTTACCATATCGTAATAATCCATTTATCATCATTGTTTTAGAAATTTTTTATTATATCTTCATCAACATCATATTAATATTTTCCTTCAAGAAAAGGTGAATTTGTTCTAAAATTTAAAATATCTCCACACATAACATTTTAATATAAAAAGTAAATTTTTCAATTTTTTCTTCATATTATCATACTTCATTATCAGTTATTGTAGTGTCTAGGACATTACAATATGATTAAGCATGTTCCACCACGGTAAACCACTAATCATTAACCACTTTTCCAAAAACATCTCTCTTTGTTTCATGAGAACATTCATCTTAGTGTAGCTCTTCTTCACCATTATCATCATTGAATTAACCTGATGTGATCACGTACCTTATGCCATAATAAATTTAATTTCCTAAAATGTGTTGATAATAATTATCCTAGTATCACTTCATGAAATGACATCATCTAATTGAAAACTCTTCTTTATCTATGATAACAGTTCCTTATTAACACAATGTGACGAATAATATACAATATATTTTATCATAATTTGCATTTTTTGTTTTCAAACAATTAAATTATATCTTTAATGCCTCCATTTTTTTTTGAAAAGTTTATAGATTTTATATACCATAAAACAATCTCACATGTTCGAATTTATTATTTATGAATAAAACCGGAGACATTAGTTATAAAATATAATATATAAAATACCATATATATTAATTTCATTACGTATAAAATGTATTTGAATAATTTTCTATATTTCTAACCATAGAAACAATATTATGTATCATACCAATATCATTGAAATACCTTTGTATTGATGAAGTTTATGAATGTTTCACAATATGGTGAGAGTATTCCTTAAGTATAATGTATAAAATCCTTATAAAATTATATTTTTTCAACCATTTTTTATTTTACTAAATTTTTGATTTTTAAAATACATAAAAATATGATGTAAAACTATACATTTTATATATTATTTAATGTTGTATGGTTCAACCCAATTTAAAAACCTTATGTGTTAGGGATTTTTTCAATATTGTAACCAAAATATGTTCATATCCATAAACAAACAAATCATCTAATGTACTCCAAATTCCTTCAAAATATATCCTTGAATTTTAAAACCCTTTTAAAAATAGTATTCATTATATATAATTTTAATATACATTATTTATTAAAATTAAAATCTAACATGATGACCATATCAGCCTCATCATTCAATATCCTCGTTATTATTTGGCACAATAATCCATATCTATATATACTATGTGGGTGAATTACTACTTTACTAATAATTATTTTTCACTAAATATATGTTTTGTAATATTATTAGTAATAAATGATTATAATTATTAAATTAAAATTTTTTTATAGAAAAAACATTACACAATCAATTCAATAGTGTTCGTGTTAATAATATATATGCTGAGAATAAAAAAGAATTCAAAAATTATCTTTATATAATTTAACTATTATTAATTATTTATGATAATTTAAAAAAATAACTTAATAATTAAATAGTTTTGTTATTATATATTATATTGGGTTTATTATATAACTGAAATAAAATTACTTCATCAACCATTAATATGTATTAGTTAATTAATATATAATAAGAAAGAAATAGAAAATCCTCTATCTTTAAGTTATGATATTTCTTTTCTTCCTCACTTATTCAACTTGATGATCCTTTATCCAAATAACCATGCTATCTTCATCTAAAAACACATTCATCCTCTTATTTTAAATTTATTCACATAATGATCAAATAAATTTGATTTATGTTTTTATGATGGAATTCCAATGTGGTATAACTCAGTGCCAAGTTACATAACTTATGATAAGAAAATATTTATAATATTTCTTGATCAATAACTAATTGGTGAAAATTTAGTGACCCCATGTAGGGGGGAACAACTCTTCACTACTTTTTGAATGACATAAAAAACCTACTTTAATGGGTTTAGGTTATAAAACAAAACAATTGTGTTAAATCTCATTGATTTTTTATTATCAATGAATATTTTACTCATCAAATAGATCATTGGGGAAATATGTAAAATATTATTCCATTTAGTGAAAGAATCACTCTACCTTTTAAGAAAATATTAATTCACATTATTATGATAATGATTTAACATGAGTTGTTATTTTTATTCATTGTATATAGAATATAAACTATGAAATTAAATATATAAAAAGTTAGGTTTTATAAAAACAATAAGTGTTTAATGATTTCGGAAAATGTAATAATTTGAGGAATTTAAAAATACCAATGATTTGTAATTTTATTTGAAAATTAGATGTATATACACAGTAGTCCATCTTGGTAAATTCACTGAAAATTAATAAAAATATTGATATCATCAGAATATGGTGATGCTAATACCATTAAATTTAGCTGATAACCTAATGACTTTATAATTTGACTATTAGAGTTTATTATCAAAATTACAATAGATAGATCCACACTTTTGGAACTTGTTGGAGACATAATGAGATAGGATTTTAAATTGTATTTAAAAAGATACAATCCATTAAAAACATCAACTACATATTCCTTAGTATAATTTATATCATTTTATTTTTGGTCCATTTATAAGAAATTGAAATTTCTGGGTTTTATTAAAGGATTTTTTATTTTTCTTGTTATGATCCTTATGTTTTTCGATTTGATATAGCTATTGATTCTAGGATAGGATGTTTTACCTAAACATCTAGTTTGTAATATTGCGAACATGATGAATACTTTTTTTTAATAGTTCACCTACCAATTAGTTTATTCATGTTCCTGATGAGATTTTTTAGATAGATCCAAACACGTAGTTTAATGAATTAGGTATATTTTTATATGTTTATAGTTTATGTTACCTTTGTTTAGGGATCTGATCCTCTATCTACATTGGTTTAGAAGTGAGTTTTAAATAATATCATTTTGGGTTATTTGATTAGTAAATAAATAATACACAATTTTCAATATTTTTTGGGCATATTATTTTAGTATTAGTAGATTAAATACCACTATTATATTTTTCCACAGTTTTGATTGATTATAAAATTGTTGTTATAAAATACCCTATGCCTTACAACTATTCAGGCCTCAATTTTAATTTTCTATTTTATGGGTTTAAATAAATTTTTTTTATTTTAGTTTCATTCACTAATAGGATTAATATGTTTAGTTTTTATTTTTAAATATCATTTACCCTTATATTAGTGTAATTCACCTTCATATATTTACACAAAATATTAAATTCAACATGTTTCTATGAAAGATACTAAGTCTAACATAATATATTTTATTTCCATTAATTTAAAAATTAAAATTTTTAATGTATAATTCCCTAACATTATATATAGTAAATATTTTATTTGTTTTAAGAATTTTTGGATTCATTATTAGACATATCGACATAATGAATTCCAAAAGACATCCTATATCTAATTAAAATGATTTCAAGTTGTGGAGAGATATAATTGATAATATAATGATAACTTCTTGGTTTAAAACTTTGTAATTATTATTCAAAATTATGAAATTATAAAAAAATTATCTCTAACATTTTTTTGAAAAGATAGCTATAAATTCCTTTTGGAATTTTGAGATAAAAATATCTTAATTTGGATTACTCATATGTATATATAATCCAATTTTCATCATAGAAATTAATTTCTTAAATTTGGAACAAAAATTCTAGTTAATCAATTTGAATCTTCTTAATTTCAGGTATAAAATGATGAAATGTTATGTGCTGATAATCAATATTTTTTATTTTTGTCTCTAGAGAATATTTCTCAGATGCATTTGAAGTTCGTGAAAATAGTGAGTAATCCATATTCTATTTGAAAAAAGTGTTATTTCATGATCTATTGGGGTAAGAAGGTCTTCATTTTTATCTTATGTATTGTGAATTCAAGTGAATTGATATTGATGATAACAATAATATTATAATGTTAATTATAGATAATATAATCTTTTAGTAGATTTAATATGATTTTAAATTATATGTATATACTAAAATATTGAAAAATAAACATGTATTATCATTTAAATCAATTGTAATGTCAAATATTTTAACATTTAATCCAATTAAATCTAAGAGGAATTTAAGGAAAATTATAATAGTTATTATGATCCAAACGATGGGTAACATAATAATAGGAAGATAAAGATGCTTAAACAATATAATTTATAGATAAGTTATACAAAAAGGTAAGAAATAGAAATTTTATTTTATATAAATACAATGTATTTAATGTAGAAAGAATTTCTATATTCTATTTGATTATACTATGTAAGAAAAGAAAAGGTGAAAGTCTTCAGGTGTGTATTCTATGAAGAATAAAAGGAAAGGTTAGAAATTCATGGATACCTGTAGTGAATGTGAAGGTGATGGTTCTTTGGATAGTTACGTATAATAAATTTATAATTTAAATAAAATCAAAAACATATAATTAAATACTAATAAATGTATTATTGTAATATTTACCACTTAATTGCTTATGAATATAATACCTTATTTAAAATTATTTTATTCATTGCAGGTGACATAGAAGGGGTATCATATAATTCAGAGGATGAAGGTATGTTTCTTATAACATTTGTTGAAATAACATGTTATGTTTATTATTGTGAATGTTTCTAACAGAACCATTATAATAAGTACATAATTAAAGATGATTAATATATTTTAAAAAATAATTTTTATAAGAGTAATGAATAAACACACCATGGTTAAAATGTATAATATCAATCATTTTTTTGATTTTAATAATTTAAATAATAATATCATTAAATATAATATTATTTTCAAAGTGAAAATATAGCGGTAAATTAACAAAATATATTTATATTTTGGATGACCTGAAAAATAATATTTCTGAAAACAAGGTGAAGAGTGTGAATTTTTTTCGAGATGGATATGATGTTATAATGTTGAAGTCTAAAATTGAGAGGAAATAGATATAGATGAATGTTTTTTTATATTATATGGAATGAATTTGAGGAAATATAGTGACAAATAAGAGCGAATATAACTATATATTGTTTTGATAGAAAAATCGATAGTAGTTCAACATATCAAATACCTTATTTCATTCTAATAAACAAACCATTTTTATATTTGAAAAAGTGATATAAATTGGAGGAATAATTATTCCGTGAAAATAATCTAACCATTTTAAATAACCTGATATATTATCTCTAGGTGACTATCTTCTTATGAGTATCGAAATTTAATGAAAAATAGGTATCAAATATATTATTGTCAAATAATGATATACCTGAAAAGGTCTAACTTTTGAAGAAAAAATTTTGAAGTCTTTATGTCCCAACATATATAAAATACCATAATTATTTATGATTGTGGGAATTTATCTTTTAATTTAATGAACCATTTTATTATAATCTTTAAAATTTAATTTCTTCATTAGATATATATATTTAATTTTCTTATTTTTCGTTGGGTTTTGCATTTTTTTGGATAACTTCTAAACAAAATAATTGGGTTTCTAGAGAAAATTTAATAATACCTATTAGAAACTCTCCATAATTATCATTAATTGAATAAGGGAAAGCATGCCTATTGGTATATAGAATTTATTTAACATACCTAACATGGTTCTACCTCACGTGATCGAGACATGTCATCACAAGATAAAATTTATACCTCACTATATGTTTTAAGGTTTATCCTAGATGTGAAGTTCAAATATGTATGTCATTGAAATTATAACCCATGTTATAGAATAAATAAAAAATACCTAACTTAATATAAAATAAATAATAATAAACTCCAGCTATTAAGACTTCAAATGATAAATAAATACCAATATAATAAACCATTTCGTCTTATATATTATAACAAATGAAATATCATGTTGAATAACCTAAAATGGAAAAATATATACATAATATAATGACTCCCAACACCAGTTGTGAAACATATTCCCTATCACATGTCCCTACATCTATCCTACCCTGAAAGAGATTAGTCATTCACATTTTCCCTTACCCTAATCTCAAAAAAAATCAATGAAGACTCTTGTATTATTGATCATTGGATCATGTTAGAAAAACCAAGTATTCCACCACTAAAATTTTATATAAAATTATATGCTAAAAAATAGTTCATGAAACCATTCAACAAGATGTAATTAGTTCATTAATTAATATTGGATATCAATGTCAAAACCATTAACCATGGAGCTTATATATGACACAGAATTTTTTCGCAGACCTGAATTAATATGATTCCTGATGAATATAAACTTTCAAAATAGATTAAATAACATTAATTTAACCCCATATATTTTCTATATGTTACTATCCTATTCAAAATAAGACCATAAATCATGCTCTCAACCCCTAATTAATCAAAAGTACATCCCTATGTCATTCGATAATCATTCACCATGAACTATGTGCTCATGGATTCAATAATCACACAATAATAAATCATGAAAGAACACACATCATCCATAGGAATCATATATATATTCATCATAGCCTTTTTAATTAAACAATAAAAATAAATTTCCATTAGTAATGAATCCATAATTCATCTCCGCCTCAGGAACCCAAAAAACCATTGTATAGAATAACAACGCTCTTGTTATATGTGATAATAAACTATATATTTTTTATTTCATTCCAAAAACAATTCAATTTAAAATATAAATTTCATGAAATTTATTCGAAAATCAATTTACAAATTCATATATCAATCATAATAATTTCTATTCTAATTATTAATAAATTTAATTACCATTTCAAAAAACGTTATGTCGCCATGTCATTAAGGTATTTTTCTATTTTCCCAGTGAAATATCATTAATCCATTTATAGGGAATATGATTGAAGAAAATAATTAATTTATGAATTTAAACAACTCGATACTTGACATCACATTTTGGTTATATAATTCAAGGTAGACAATTTCTTGTTTTCAATACATGTTCAATTTAAGGAATATGTATCTAGTAGACATTGGTTTGGGTCTCAATATCCATCAGAACCAATATGATACATATAGGTCTAAGAATGATATATTACAGATTAAATAAGTTATCCCATTAAAATTGGTCCCTATTTAATATTGGTCATGTTCATATCATTCATAATTAATCATATATGTTTTCCGTACTAGAGAATGAAATCATACCATATGGTGTTTTTTTACCAACTACCTAAAAAACAAATAATAAACCATGAGTTCAAACATACTGATAAATATAGACCCCCAAATCTATTCTGGTTAATAATTAATAACAAAAATCATTGATTGAAGAAGAATATCCAAGTGGAAATAAAAAAGGATTCACTAAATCCATGAAAAACTCCCTAAATTTATTCATTATGATTGATGAATAGAATAAGGATCTATGTAAATGTATTATACAATACAATAAAGGCTTCAAGATAAATTCACAATCCTTGAAACAGAATTGGAGTGAAAAGTGGGTTAATTGGAACATAAAAGTGGGTTGGGTTTGGGTTGTAAAAAGATTCTACCATTCTTAATTATGGCCTATCCTAACACAACCAAAAAGCTACTGGCTACCATCAACTACCCAGTGGTGTCCATGAGAGTAAAAAAATATCTAGAAACAAAATGCGATTGTGGGTATGTTATAGGAGAACCACATTTCATTGAGGCTACAAACTATATAGTAGTTCTCACCAACTATTTGGTGGTGTCCTTTTATCCCCTAATGTATATTATCAGCCATAATGTCTAGGTGGTGGATATCATCCGCTATCAAGTGTCACCACAACAGCACGTGGGATGCATTACACTTCTTCCATCACTATTTTGGATTCCTTTTTCATAAAAACCCTCTAGATACAGATTTTAATCCAATAAGAAATATTTTTTAGAGAATGAAATATTCATTGTAAAAACAAATAAAAAAGTAGCTCATTAAACTGGTGGGATGTAACATTTGTCCCACCCTATAAAAGAACATCCTTGAGCTATGATCCTAGGAATCATTACGGTGGATCATTGAAAATTTTAGGTGAATTCATTTTCACAAAAACTCTGTCACTGTCCCATGTATCCTCACACAAATGTACAAGCTTCCACCACAGTCAACCAAGAGGAACAACGTTTCCCTAATGATTATTATAACAGTGGTATATGATAAACATCAGATTGTCCACAAGGCATTCATCGAAATCATTCAAAATGTCACAAAAAATATCTCATTATTCAAAGTTCATGGTTATATATATTAATCTAATCCACATGAATCACATCATAAATGTAACTGTAACATAGTGGAGAGCTAATCAATATTCTAGTAGAATTATTCTTTCAACTATCATAAAAAATAAGTAAAATCAATAGGGATAGTATTTTATACATACTAATAAATAATTTCAAAAGATTTGAAGGCAGCTACAAAGTTAATTGATGTTCATCCTTGAAGAAGATAAGTTATCTCAAATTATATATCTACGATTTATGAATTCCTTACATGGTTAAAAATCACTTTATAATCGACTAATCTTACTCAGACATTGTTTTCACAATACTATCTCCCAGAACAACAAACTCACCAACAACTAGGATATTATTTTTAGGAAAAAAATAAACATTAAAATAAATCCGTGAAAGGGATACATAGTTAAATGTTTGAAGTTATTATTATACCTGAACTCCATTTTATTTATTTGTCTCTCCCAAGAACCACTAATTTCTATAAAAAATTATCCCATCATATCATCTAGAATATGAATAATCTTAATAGGTTATCCATTAGTTTGAGGATATAGGTAACTATGGAAATAACATGTATACCATGTTACTTATAAAGGATCTACTAGAATAATAATGTGAAATGGTGATCTCGGTCAGAAACGATACTATGCGAAACAACGTTCAGTCAAACGATATCATTCACACAAGGATTACCAATATCATCAATAGAGATTTTATCCCAAATAGGAAAAAGTGGACCACTATGATCCGTTTATTTAGGATCACCCCGAATATACTATTTTTTAATGGAGTTTGGGGTAATCTTACCATTGAATCCATGGTGATATATTCGTTTTTCCATTTTAGAATGGGAAATAGATACAACAACCCGATTTTCCACTAATTCATGGTCCTTAAAGAGCTAAAGGTGATGCATCGTTCCAAAATCTAAAATATCTATATTTTCTTCCATTTTATCTGGTATTTCCTAAAAATTCTAAATATATATTTATCAACACTATATGTATGATCTATTTAATAGAATTTAATTCCTTCTTTTTATCATCATGCATACTTGTAGGAACCCATATGTGACTATATACTTATAGAACATCATTATTATACATGAACTAAACCGATGGTGGATCCATACCATATGTGAACCATTTCATGAAAAACCCACAAGATTAGATAACTACCACATATTTACATGGTATACATTTGAATGATAAATTGATGTCAATATCATATTCACATAACTGTGAGACTCCTGATCATCTTGATGATAATTAAAAAGGATATTCAATGACCGTTAATCATCATAGGATTCTCACACAACATGTTATTGTGTCATCCTACACAAATCATTTGGAACAACATTTCCCATTACATGAGTATATTCTAACCTAAAGTCAAAAGACTGTAGATAATCAACCCAAATCATATGATGATGGTTTAAGTCTCTTTTTGAGAATTCTAACTTTATAATCATATTGTTTATGTATACCAAAAATCTCTTCCATGTCGAATAATGGCATTTCAATAATATGATATTTACCACTATATCTATATCTTGATCAATAGTGGGAAAATTCTACTTAGTTGACCTTGAATTTTTTAAACCAAAAAACAAAATCGTTCGCCATGCATTAAAAATAATATAATTCCCCTACCTCAAAATCATAGATACATTGAATTATTTTATTACGTTGAAATGATTATAGAGAATCAAATCATGAATGAACAATATGTTTAATAGTTTTGGAAAACTATATTAGATATATGATACTAATATTATACTGGGGAGTAAAAAATAAAAGATGATACATAATAAAATGAATTAAAATACATCCATGAATGATTATTCATATATATTTCATACATAATTTGGAGAAGAAAACAAAATAATTGAGACCTAAAATGTTCAATAATGGTATGAAATGTGGAATCAATAATGAATTGATGATATTAAATCAATATGGAAATGTATATAACAGAAACACTTTCCATTCAAATATGTAGACAAGGAATAATAAATAATGAAATGTATGAAACTAAAAACACAAACTATTTAATCAATAAACTGATAATGAAATTCATCTATAGATATATCTATGTGAAATATCGTGGATAAATTGTAATTGTTTCTGAATTTGGTAACTGATTTACTATTAGATGCCATGTTTCCTATGTATAAGGTAAATTTACTCTTATGTCCAATCAAAAGAAGGTTTGGAGTATCATCTAAAAACCCATATAATATGATCAATTGCTTTATATTCTAATATAACCAATATATCAAGGGGATATCTATAAATGTGGACCACCAATGTTATACTTGTCAAACAAAATCCTCATATATTTATTAATCGGTCTAATTCTATGAAAAATGAGCATTATAAAATATCTATATTATATAATAGTTACATATTTATCAATAATACATAATTAGACGATAAGAACCCACTAGGGTTGTTGATGTTAATGATTTCAAATAACATTGAAGGATCATTATAAAATTATTGATGAAAATAATAATTAAACATTACAAAGAGGACCATAACATGTTGAAACATTGGAATAAAAATACCCATGATGGAAAAACATGAAATTAAATTTGGAATATCATGTAAATATAGAGTTTTATGATATAAAATTTCAATGGAAATTATATACACCATATAAAATTTTATTGGTGCACAACAATAGATAAGCCTCAATGAAATGTAAATTATGATTAAATACCATTCTGTGAGTTTGATTATTCACATGTGTTATTATATTCATGAATAATAAACCAATGGAAATTATGTAATTTTTTCATATATTTTTTCATGTTTTTAATTAATTAAATTTAACTTATTATAATTTTTAATCAACTACTTATATAATTATGTTTACATTGACTGTTTTGACCTTATTTTTTTAAGTGTAAAAATTGACATTGGTATGTCAATTATGGTTAAAGGGTACATTATATTAACATATACAGAATAATAATAACGAATTAATTACCATTTTTATGCATAAAATAAAACATTATAACCAACCATATAATGTGGTTATGAAAATTGAATCAACATTTCAATAATGGATATAGTTTGTCATATGTACCTTATAGTAACACTCCCATTTTACAGTGATTTTTTTCGAATGTAGGTATGTAACATTATATCATTCCATAATTTTCATTATATAATACATAAAATTCGATTTATTCATATATACAATATATATATATATATATCGGATGTAAAATGAATCACATCTTGTCGATGAGGTGATAGTCCACTTTTCCATGACCGAAATTACCACTTTTTTATTATGTAAAAAGAATAATAACAAAAAATGATATATTATATTAACATAAATTTAATTCAGGTCATTAATTTAAATCATATTTCATGTATTCAAAATATTTTTATTTAAATTTATAATTAATATTTTCCATGGGTAGTGTGAATTAATCACATCGCTTTGAGGAGGTGGTATTCCACTCTTCAATAAATAATGTTATCGTAGTTACAAAAAATGGAAATCATGAACTAATATTTTATATAAAAAATAAATAATTATTAAAATAATAAAAATATCATATATAATATATAAAAGGCTTTCCCAAAATAATTCCCAACCATTAATGGTCATAAAGAAAAAATTAATAATCATTGTTTCATTATGTGGGAGACTCCTGTAAACAAAATGGGTATGTTCGTTACCCATTATATGGAAGTGTGTGTCTGTATAGAAAGAACCCTTGTAGTAAAAATATTTTAGTATATAAATGATATTTATTTTATTATATAATCATGGAATTAAATTATCTCATGTTGTGGATAATGAAATTAAAAAAATATCTCGATGAAGGATGTCACATCTTCTTTGGGTAACTCATTTTGGTTTGAACCCAAGGGATTATTTAGATGGATTTAATCCAAAAGGGAGGGGGATTATAGAACTTGGGGATAGTTGATAATATATTATTTTATGAAATTTTGGATGATGAAAATTTATTTACTTGTGTGAATAAGTTGGATGGGTGTGTTTCTTATTATAGTGGACGCGGAGTGACATTATTGTCTATTTTGGATTAGGGAATTTGACCAACATTTTTACCATGTAAAGTGGATCCAATAATGGAAATCAGTAGATATGTTAGAGGATAGGTTATAAATAGGTACATATAATGTATTTTTGAAAAGTTTCTAGGTCATTTTGGCCCTTATGATTATGGTTTAGACAAACTATTAAACTAAATTACCTTTTATCACAATAATTGATTATAATTTAATTCACTAATATTTTCGGTCAAAAGCAATGTTACCATTATTAGAAATTATAAATTAATATGATTAAAATTATAGAATATATTTTTATAAATTATAATCACATAAGTGACATAATTTATTTTAAAATTATTCCCGGTGATCGGACGATAATGTGGGTTTTTAAATTAGCTTTTTTTTAAAACATTTCTATTTTTAAAATCCAATTTCAAAGTGAAATAGATTTGAATAACCTAAATTGCATAGATATATGTATAATTTATCTAATAAGGATTCATATCATAATTAAAATTAAAATTTATCCTTATAAATAAATTATATGTACAATCAGTAATGAATAAGAATTCATTATTTTTCATTATTCATTGAAAATGAAATTTCACCAAAAAATACCAAATTTTACCGTAATATAATTATTATGTTTCCATTCAAAAATTAATCTTATTTTTTAATGTTAAATTCAATAAAATTTACAAATTCATCTTTAACATTACTACGACGTTGTAATGTGGTGAGATTTCCGTGAAAATTTATAGGTTCTAATTTGTATTATTGTTGTTTTTCTTATATTATTCTCATTAAAGATATTGGATGAATGTAAAAATTGTTTTATAGAATATATAATATATAGATTAATTTATAATCACTCATAAAATTTAATTAACTTAATTTATTGGGAGAAAATGTATTTTTGAACATAAAAAAGATTATAAAAATATCTTCTTTATATTAAATTTTTTCGATTATTTTTTTCTAATAAATTTATAACCAATGAATTCTAAAAAATACTTTCATATTTTAGTTAATTATATTCATAGACATCAATTTAATGGATACTTTTTTTCTTATTATATAAACTAATAAATTTTTGAATGATATATTATTGCACTTGTGTGTTACACATGCTAGCGATGAAGGTCAGTCTTGCGTGTAACAAATGATAACCTTGGTATTCCATGTAGAGTATGCTAAAAATTATATTATGTATAACATATTCTTAACACGTTGTTTCATAAAATTCAATGTAGAAAAAAATTAAATTTATTTAAAAGGGAAAATAGTGTATGGTCTGGGGTGTTATATTTTCACAACCTTAAAAAACTCAGATCCTCTAAGTTCAAATTTGAATTTGTTAATCATGGGAAAGATATTTGAAAATAAAATATTCTTTAGAAAACACTTCATAAATATGGGTGACAACACATATTATTAATAATAGAGAATGTTAATCACAGTGGTCGTGTAATTAGCTTCCTTAGTTGGAGAAAATATATGCGAAATAGAAACACTAATACAAAAGAAAAATATAACAATCTCATTTTGATAGATAATGATAGAGAATATGTCCAACTCAAGGGTGAGGATCATTAATCCTTAAACCATTATTAAAAAAAATTAGTTTATGTCATCTATAATTTTATAATTGAACATGATTGTATTTAGAAGACCATTTTTCATATAGTTTAGGAATTCATTCACACTATAAAAATGAGAAATCATACTATAAAAGAGTAGTTAGTGGAAAGCCTCTTAAAATTTAATAAAATAAAAGAAATTTTCAGTAAACAAGTACGAAATGCCCAAAACAACAACAACAGATCATCAAAACCATACCCATCTCCACATCCATGGTAAAATGATTCATCTGCAATAGATGATTCCCCCTCTAAGCATTCATTAAGCATCATAACATCTGTATACTTATTTATAAAATTCAACCGCTCAAACAATAAAATCTCATTAATAGAATTCATACTCTTATTGAATCCATAGACTGCCTCACATTCTATTCTACCAGAAGTCCTGGTGCACACTGGATTTGGAAGATATGAGTAATATTTCCTCAGCCTTCTTTGTCGTGAAAAAAACATAATATCCTGGTTTTCATACATATTCTACTTCCCTCCCTGGACAATGTCACTATAGGAGGTCCTGACGATGCCACCATCATTTTCTTTTTCAATATCATTGGTATCCCCCAATTTTCTAGGGATATGAACCTCTTGATAATCCACTGGAAAGTTCTACTAAAACTATGTTTTAGTGTACATCATTTGAAAATAGTGTCGATGTTTCATCAATTCCTGACCTTTATGTATCCCCTTATTCTTTACTCCATTTCTAGTAGTATCCTTCTAATAAGGGAGATCCATCCACAAGTTGACACTTTCATTTAGTATAGTGACCTCCTTCACATCATCATGCTCCAGACCATGAAAGTGGTTACCTGTAGAAACTATGATCATCACACCTCCATCATCATCACCCTGACCATTTAACCAATCAACATAGACTTCTGAATCCCCCCTCATTAAACCATCATCATACACTACAACATCCTTGTTTTCTACTACCACAATTTATGTCCCCTCGAGCCACACATCATTCTTCCTGCTATTGAACATACCATCACATAGTTAGAAGAAACCTACATCACACCACCCCCCACATTCAAATAATTTTATGCTGATCGTACACTGTATAAACCATCGGAATTGAATAGGCCTATGCATTTTTACGCACTTTAAATGCATCCCAATTCACCAAACCAAAATCCTTCCTAGGATATGCAACCAAAATATGAATATGCCTCTATACCTCACATTTTATGTCCTTCATAATAAATGTCTCCCTGTGAGCCCTTCACAATAAAAATTGGACGCCTAATTCCCCAGTAAACAACAGGTAGAAAAATAATCAACCCATGATTTAAAATTTATGGTTTGTTTCCAGCTAAACTCTGCACCAATTATAATCAAAATCTACTCTAATAGAGGATTTGACACACCCACCTCAACATAATGGCGTGGTTTGATCTGATGACTCACATTAAATGTGTGGATTTCAGAATAGAGAAAATGACAAACCAAATTTACAATCATTCAAATTAATTCATGATTTTGAAAATATAGTGGGAGTTGTGGGAGACATACTTCTCACGATGAGGATGGGTAGCGATTCATTCAGAGATTAAAATTCCATCAGGGGAAGAATAACTTGTAGCCATTGCATCGACGGGGAGCACCGGACCAGGCCGAGACCAGATTATCTTCCAAAGAAAACCATATCCTGAAGTGAATATTTTCAAGAAGACCAATAACCACACGATCATTCTTGTCCCATTTACCATAAATTTAACCTATCGAAATCCTCAACCGATGGCCTTCAATGGTTGAAACCCTCTACCAGTGTTTCATCAGATAACGCGATGCATTATATAACTCTGCAATCAAAATTGGAAGGTGAGGGTCACTAATATGCATATCAAGAACCTTTGCGCTTAACAAAATCACTGACAAATCATTTATAATGATAGGGGTTAGAGAAGGGGATAAAGGGTTTATGCGAGATCATAGGTGGCAGGACCAGTTCCTCCTACCCCTCATGCCCTCATCTTTTTGAAAACAATTATTTATATAGTGATGTAAAAAATGAATATATGGATCCGCAATTATATATCAACTTAACCATTTCAAAAATTGTCAACTATTCTGATCTTTTATGATCCAAAAAATATAATAAATAAGGTTACTTAATTTAAAAAATGAACTAATCATTAGACTTAAATAATCATTTAGTATTTTTTTAATAATCACATACTAAATATGGGAATACCTTCTCATGTATTCTCTTGAAATATAGTATGAAATTGAATTAGCATAAAACTATATAAAATACACCACTTAATAGTTATTGTTTATTTAAAACCCATGTTATATGATATATTCCCGAAAACTAAAAGTGTCTAAAACTCCATAAATGGGAGCACAAACCCCTTTGTTGAAAAATCATCAATTAGTTCTAAGGAATTCATAAATTATCCAAATCAATCATTTAATTATCCAAACATGATTTTCTAAAACATAGTGACATATTAAGGATTATGTTTCCCTTAAACATGTGTTTTCTGAAAATTTTGGCATTCTTTTGAATCAATTTTATTGGGTCCATTCGACATATGATATCAAATTATTAATAAAAAACACATTATAAAAATCCATATATATTTCAAAACATATCTAATGGAATACATTTAAAAAATATTACTTGGATCCAAATATAGAATAACATTAATCATACCTCATTGATCGTATATATAGAAAAAAAATTTCCTTATCCTCTTGACCTATCTTATGGTTGATCGCCTTGAAAAATTGATCATTCCTCAGAATATTAACCCCCCTCCCAGCAGTTGTAATATTGAATAACAACTTTTTCAAATATCCCTTTTTATTCTTTTTCCTAGTGTCCCATTTATATACAAATATAAAAAAACTCCCAATCCATTCAATAAGTTTACATGGTTATTCTTTCCAAAGTAATCATATGTGGGAGATTCATTCCTTCCCTTAATGCCTTTATCTATTTTGTTATCCCTTATTATCCATATTATCCTTAAAATTGAATCACTGAGGTTTATATAATTCAATATCTATCTTGACAGCACATAATACTATTTCATCATATGATGAAATTATGTGAAACATTAACTCCCTTCGTATACATTGATTAATCCAGTCAAAGAAGTGATAAACCATGAATTCAGTGTTTTGTATGAAATCCATAACATGCCGTTGTAACACTTTAAAGGATGCTTCATATATCTCTGGAGTTTTTTCCTCTTCATTATTTAATCTAAATAAAATTATTTCTATATTAGTTTTCTGATCACAATGGTTGAATTTATTGAAGAATATATCATTAAATTTTCTCCATTCAATGAGTTCTATTTATTATTTTTCTTTAGTATACTAGATCAATTTCCACCATCGATCAACATCAACAATGAGAAACTACAATATAATTATAACATTTTCCTTTTCACCACATCCTAGTCCGATAAATATCATTTCCATATACTTGCTACATTTCACTTATTCCATTGGAATAGTGGTCCAACTATATGATCAGAGTACCAAGAAAATAGATTTATCTAGCATTAGTGATTCTCTCTGTGGACGAGGTCTCTACATTTAAGAACGATTATTTTTCATAAAATGATTAAACATCCCTAATATAGCCACAATTCCCCCCATTCTAATACTTTCTATATTGGTATCCTCTTCAGGGAAATCTATACATTTTCCGTGAGTAGTGATATCATTCGTCTTTCAAACAACCGTTTCTAAATAATAGAACATACTGGATTATGTCACAAATTTATAAACATTGTATAATTATAAAAATGGAATAACACTTAACTTAAAATGAAATTTTTATACATAGCTAATTTCAAAATCATAGATATGGTTTATTTAGTATGATATTTAATTTTAAATCCCTCATAATAATTTGTAAATAAAATTTTTATTATTCTAATCATATCTCTAGGAGAGTCATACAAGGGGGATAGTATGGACCATTTTTTGTACTAGGTTACGCTCGAGTTAGTCCCATAACAACTTGTTAGAGTTGTTACCCAATGGTACATTTGTTCTAGAACTACATCTACTTGTAATATCCATACATAGATTTATTTCTAGGATAATCCATAAAATATATACCATATTAAATTCTAGTATTTTATTCAATACATATACTTGATGCCTACAATAGTGTTATGTTCCCTAATCAATGTTTTATATATATAGTTTTCAAGGTTTCTAATAATATTCTTTTTATATAAACTTTAATACACTGACCATAGATGATTGGAGGCGGTGCATTAATGTTTTACACATGATTGATTATAAGGAATCAAATGCATATGGACTGATTAGTTTATTAGTTTTGGAAAACCAGATTACATACATGATACCCATATTACATTAGGAAATAGAATATAAAACAATGTACATAATAAAATGAAATAAATTACTTCTTCGGAAACATAATAAAATTATTATTTTTCATTACATATTGATTGTAAAAAATTAAGTTTCATCTCAAAATCTCATTAATTGAATGTAAAATAGAAGCAATGAATAATTAATGACATTCTACCAATATGGAAATCTAAATTGATAATAAAATATTCCATTGAAATAACTAGATATGGTATAATCAATATGGAATGGTAAGAATCTGAAAAACATTCCATTTAATTAATAAATTGAATATAATGTGAATCTAAATATATTTTAATGATATATCTCTTATAAAAATAGTAACATAGTTTGAATGATGGAATTGCTTTATTATTGGATTCCACGTTTCCTAGGTAAATGGTATCTTTACCATTATGACCCATCACATGATAGTTTTATTGTCTTGAGTAAAACCCATATATGTTAGGAAACTGATTCATCTCATGAGACTACCACCACATCAACGATCTATCTATAAAAGGGCCCCACCCCTGTCATACTTGTCCAAATAAATTTTTCTATATCATGTAATTGATTTAATTCCGAAAAACCATGACTAATCAAAAATATATATTTAATATGAGACATTAATTTATCAAGAATAACATAGTGGATGATAATTATCAACAAGGGTCACTGACATATTTAATGTAAATTCCATTAAAACACATAATATTTTTAAAGAAAATAATAATTAGACATTCCAAAATGTCCCATACCTCATTAAAATATTTTATTTATAATCCACATTAATGAATAAAATAAAATAAAATTTATCATATAATGATAATAATAATATTCATGATATAAATTGTTACAGGTAAGTATATACGACATATAAAATTCAACTAGTGCATAATAAAAAATAAATCCCATTAGAATATAAATTTAGTCAAAATACCTTATATTGATTCCAACGTCTTCCATGTGTCTTAAAATTATTTAATAACAAAATTATGTTCATTTTTTACATAATTCAAAAATTATTTAATGTTTATCATTACTTTTATTTCCCTTATTATAATGTTTTAAACAAATACATTATCTATTAAGTTTATGTCGAGTGTTTTTACCATGATTAGTTTATGTTTCAAAAATTAATTCTTTTAGAAAACAATGGTCAAAGAAGTGATTATGTAAAAATATCTGAAAAAAATAATTATGAAATTATATTCATATTTATTCATCAAATAAATTTTGAAATATAAATATCAATTTTTTTAAATGAACCAATGTTATAATCATCGATATGGTAGGTCATACATATGCATGAGTTACCTTCCCATTTTTTAGTGATCATTATGAAAATATGTAAGTAAAATTATATATTTTAAGTAATATAATTATATAATAATTAAAATATTTATATTATATAATTATATATATAATTCTTGTTATATAAAAGGAATTATATCTTGTCGAGGAGGCACAACTCCATGAATCAAAGACCAACATTATCACTTTTTATGGAATGAAAAATATAATAATGAAATTGATATATTATATGTGATGAATATTAGTTATTCCATTAATATAATATATATGTGATGCATTTTTCATATTTTTAATTAAACCCATGTTTTTAAAAATTAAAGGTATTTTGTAAATGAATCACATCGCTTTGAGGAGGTGGTAATTCGTACTTCCACAAATGATGTTATCATATTTACACCAAAGGAATATCATAAAGGTATGTGTTATATATAAATTACCTAATAATAAAGACATTATAAATAATTTATTTATAATATATAAATAGTATGTTCATCATAATTCCCTACCATTAATGGTGGTTAAGGAAAAAATGATCATTCATCATTTCATGAGGTGGTAATCTGGCATACACAAGAACTATAAGTTCATTAACCATTAGACGGATGTGTTTCTAAGCGTAGAGTGAAACCTTAAAATAACAATATAAAAATATATTTAGTGTTTTTATTTTATAAGATAATCATGGAAATATTAAAATAAAGTGGTGTAGAATGAAAAATAAACAATAGAACTTAAGGAAAGATGCAACCTCTTTATTAGGGAACTACATTTGTTTTGCAAAAAAAATGGATTCCATGGATGGATCTCTGACAAAAGAAGGATTATAGGATGAGTTTAGGGATGTTTCTAAATTATCTTATATGATTTTTCTAGGATAAAACCTTATTTAGTAGTGTGAATGATTTTCAATAATTAGTTTTTATTTATTGTTACAGAGGAGGCGTATTCTACAATAATTTCAAAAAGGGAATTCAAACCAATTGTTCCCTGGTTAAGTAGCTAAAATAGTTAACCAATTTAGATAAAGGGGATAAGTTGTTATAAATATGAAAAAAATGATTATGGACATGTTTCTCAATAATTTTGGGCCGTTTTTTTTAGGGTTTAGTCCCTTTGAAAAACTTTTTTAGTCACTATAATTAATTTTCTTTAATTTCACCAATATTATTCTTTATAAACTATATTTAACTTATTATAAATTATTATTTATGCTGACTCCAAATATGGAATCTATTTTTTCATGCTAAAATTCTATAATTTTTAGAAATTAATTTAAAATTAATCGTATAGACGGGACTACAATGTAGGTTTTTAATGTAAAAACGTTCAAAAGAACACTAAGTATTTATATCCAATTTAAATGTAAAATTTTTTCCCCTAAGATAATTTTTATAAATATATTAAAATTTTATCTAATTAATACCTCATGAAATAAAAAATTTCATTTATCCTTATTATGAAATTTTACAAAAAGCAACTTTGAATTAAAATTCAGTATCTTTCATTATTAACAAAAATGAAAATTCATAGAAAAAACTGAAAATTTACCCTCAAAATATTTTTAAATTTATATTTAAATTTAGAATATTATTTCATTCATATTAAATTCATCAATGTTTCTAGTTTCATATTTAAAATTGGAGTGCCATTAAATAGCGGTAAAATTTCATTTACAAAAACCTATCTTTTAATGAGAAAAATTAGGATTATTCTTATCTAATACTAATCAAATATATTGTATGAAGTTAAAAAATCATTGATTATATAGATTATATATATATATATTATATTAGAAAAACTATTCAATTGTTATTAATTTAATTTACTATGATAAAACATCTTTATGATAATAAAAATAGTTTTCTATAAATATAATCCCTTTATATTCAATTAGTTATTATATTCATTACAAATTAATTTGTATGAAATGAATTCGACAATATATTTTTATAGGTAGTTAATCATATTCATAAACATCAATTTAATGTCTATTTTGTATCTTATTATATTAAATAATATTTTTTTTAATAATATATTATTTTTCTATCATGTTACACAAGCCACCGAGTATTTTTAGTCCCGGGTATAATACAAGATAACAATAGTATTCCACGAAGAGAAATCCAAACACCATGTTGTGTGTAACATAGACATAACATGGTGTTTTTTATAGATAAATGAATGAATATATATATATATATTCTACAAAATATATTATATGGTCTATATTTATTACAACTACACCGATCATGACCCATGATGCATAAAAATAAAACATATATTATTTACCTACCTCCAGAAAGATGAGGATTTGTGTTGAGGCTACATTTTCTTCAATTCCCGGGAATCCTCCTAATAAGTATTTAACTAGACATACATCACTACATTCTAGGATATAACTAACATTAGAGAATCTAGATGGTTTAATCATAGATAAAATTCCAATAATATCCATCTATGTCGACAAATATCAAATATTCAATGACACTACTATGTTGTTCTCAGTATACAATAGCTATCACCTTCTTTAGCTCCACTAAATCTCTAAAAAAAATTAATATTACCGTGAATTTTACTTTATCAATCCTAAAATAAAATTTATATATATTAGCGTATAGTTGATGGTCACTCTATGTACTCTAGAAAATCTGATTGTACTATTCAAGATCTTCTCAAGACTGGGTGTACACAATGATGTAATTGATAAAAACCACAAATAACATATCCAATTATTAAAGTAAGCTCCCACATATCAATAAAATTTAATAAACCTATGAATTCAATAAAAAAACATTTACCTGAACCCATACAGTCCATACCTACTCATGAATGTAGTATAGGGTATGCTAGATGGTGTCACCCTTTACTGATAGTACCACGAACTCAAGAAAATTTCAAAGTTTTTTTATGCATCCTATTGCTAATATAAAATATAATAAATGTGATGAAAGAGATAAAAATTCATTAAAATCATCTAGTTTATCCTCTAATAATCCACAAATAATCAAAATGTCCAATATACCTTCTTATAAAATAAATCAAAATAAACTCATTGTGAGGTACTATACTATATGAATCACATAGATTCCAAATCATCCAAATACAAATTTATCTATATAATATACACATGATAAACCAGATAATGTGTAATATAAATATTTTCATCTAATAACACGAACAATATATTGAATTCAATATATAAATAAGGTGGTAAATTATATAACTCTTCACGGAAAAATTTCAGAGAGTTCTCCACAAATGAAATGAAAATTAACCAGATAAAATTAACCGTCGTCCAATATAATTAATGCTATTTGATTCATGATACAATCCAATAAAAATTGAATTAGGCATATACAAATTTAAAAATTATCCCAATAACCTTGATGTGTATATATACCTAATTTAGAGATAGGAAAGTCACTCTACTATGAAAATAGTTTATATGATCCTAAAATAGAACTAAAATATCAAAAAATGGAAAGAAATTGAATCATATAATTTTCAGGAAAAATAGATCCATATGAATATGGTGACCACAAATTTTGATAGAACACACCTTACATAATAAAATACACTTTTATTTCACTCTCATTAATGTGTTTATTGACATAAATCTAAATATATAGTCTATGGTTAGACCCAAACCAATGAAAAACTAAAAATAACTAAAATAGTATGATTATCAAGTATCAGGAGAAAAATATCAATGGGTATATTCAAATAAAATCAAAACATGAATAGTGTATGGTTTTACATCTTTAATAGTTTGAGTGGAATGTATGTCATGTAGCTAACTGCCATCTCTTTCTTGGACTCTATCTGGAAACTCTTACAGTGAATATTCTTTTAATTTTTAACTTATGATCGAGGAAATCATATAACCCATTCAAGACTGATAAAATAGTAAATTTGATCTACATTTCAACTTATGGTTATATGATTCCATTCTAGATATTAATGCCTTGTATGATCTTATTTAACTCCCCGACTTTTGAGTGGTCCTGTAGAACCCCTTTATGAGGCCCATTCCCCCTTGTGGGAGAAACTCCACTAGTGGTCAAGGGAAATAATATATCTAGTGTATAGGCATCCTCTTGTGGATACATCACATCTAGTCACCACCAATATGAAACAACCCAAATCTGTGACTTATCTGACAACAACTGTCCTGATGGAAACACTTTAAATGAACCTTCTTAATCAAGAGGATGATATTCCATATAGTCTAGCTGAAATTTCCTTCCCACAACATTGGGGAACCGTCATTTTACCTTTAAATATGATATCACAATTCATTATTTGTGAAAAAAATGTCTAACATAATTCATTTAGTCATATTGATGACCCTCGTTGAAGTGCTTCACCTTAGCTACATCATCTGCATCCATAATCGAATAAAAACACTAACAGTCTGTGAAAATTACTATATAATCACTCACTGACATAATAAATTAATATAAGTGATTTAATTTTTGATCACACTCCTACATAATCTTCTATAGGAATAAATATTTTAGGAACCTCATTTAATAATTATCTCAAGCAATATGTTCATTATAATTGTCCAAAAAGAATATACTTCAATAATCCATCATCAGTCCCTGTAATATTTACACAAAAAGATTCAACATGTTCTCTATGGGTGGCTCTAGATTATTTAGGATTGTTTTGAATGAAGAAAGCTAATATTATACAACTTGGGGTCTACCCACCCTATAGAACATTAGTGAATGATACAATTGAAACTCCCTCATCAAATAAGACATATAGGAAATTTTGTGATTTGTCTCCCTCTGCATGGATCACATGACCTATAAAATAAAATCATGGATATGATAATATATCAGATTCTCTAATTCCACAATATGTTCAGGCATAGCTTCATGAGGTGTGTACAATTCACCAAAATCCTGATGCTCAACAAGAAGATGATACGAATGCATATTCAATACAAGTGTCATCAAACACAACAAATCATAGAATAAATTAAAAGATCAACCATTTAATTATATAAAGAATTCATAGAAACATGATACATTGTCCCATTATCATTAGAACAACATGTTAATTAATATTTTATATTAGATTCATTCATTTTTTTTATTTTTCTTTTGTAATATTTTACCATATAGATAGGAAAAGATATCATATATGGGAAATATGTTCCTAGCATGAATAATTCATGTCAACTTATTTTACCACCATCCTACCATGATTCATGCAATCATAACTTATTCCATATTTGACTAGGAAAATAATTTCATTAAATAGTAACATCACACAAAAATACGGTGATATAATATCCCAACTACAATAAAAAATCTCAAGAACATAAATATAATTCCTCGTAAAATTGGTTTCCCATATGCATGGGTAATATACTCCAATTCATATTCTCTTTACTAAGACCCAACACATCATATTCTGTTTTCTACATTCCCGAAATATTAATTCAAACTAAAATACATGTATCATTTGAAAATACTTTGGTACATCCATATCCAGGTTCTCCCTCACATGACTATGATGGGTCACCACATGACCTTAGATACTATTAAACATATTATAGAGGATTTTTAATTGTATTTAGGTACTAATTTCTTTGGTGGGGAAAATATAACCTTTGGTACAAAAAAACTACTTGGAAATATAATAAAAAAACAATAATAATAATATCATATAGAAAAGTTGGCCAATTCCAAATCAATCCAAAAATAAAAAAATAATGTCCTGTAGAACTTTATTGTAAACTAAATGTGATATTAAAATACATTAAAGAATAAACTAATATATTGAAAAAATATAAATTCTCTGATGAACAGTTCTAAAACCCTTGGTTGGTCGCATATCCGAGGTCTAATCCCAGCAGCATGGTAACCAATCATGAATATGGGCCCTTTCCCATTTTTAGACATGAAACCATGATATATACTCGAGTATAATATTGAATTATATATATGGTTTCACTAAACCAAATTAGTCCAAGAACATTGGTATCATTACAAATCATGTCTGAGATATACTACATAAATTAATGTGGAAAACAATTATTAAATATTAAATTAATATTGGATGTTAATGTATTTCTTCTAATGATCGAGCTCTATGATAACACTAGGGGTCTGCCAAAACCGTCCCTACTATAATTCCAGAAGTCACTACCCATACACAATATTAAAAATAAAAAGAAAAGAACAGCTTTTCATTTCTATATTTCCACCCTTAGTCATCATATAAGACTATACATCATTCCATCCAATACGAACGAATGAATAATCTCACCCTTATGTTTCCAGTAATCATTCTACTCATCCTCATACCTCATGGATCATAGAAAATCACCCACATTTATAATGAAAACAAACATATTTTCCATGGAAATTACATATCGTTGCATCTTTCAGACATAAATTACAAAATGAAACACCTTTCCCTTAGGCATCATTCTATCATTATTCTAATACTCCAGAAACAAGAAAGAATTAGATCATATAATATTACATCAAAATTTAATCATCATAATTTATTTTATATTGGTTATATCATTCAAAAAACAAATTTTATTACATATACAAATTAGATGAAATTTATTCTTTATGAAAATCGAAAATTAACATACCAAAAATAAAAATTTCAATTATAATCCAAATATAACTAATTATTATCTTAAAAAAACATCATCATATAATCAATCCATTATGAACATTTCCAAATTCAATTCCAATTAAAAATTTACAATCTATGTGACTTGTGAAAATAATCAATTTAAATATTAATCAAATTCTATAAAAATCTCCACAATTTGGTAATAAAATTTTATGTACACAATTTCCATGATTCAGTTCGTGGTCTATAGTATAAATACATCACGAGAGGCCACATGTGTTGGAATAAATCTCCATATAAACCAATAGGATCCAATAAGTTATATGGGTGATATTTCAATTCCTAAAATATAATTATAATTATAATTTGTGACATGTATGGTGTTCCATAATTATCATATATGTTTAATATACAATAGAAACCCATCAAAACATATGGAGTTGTTTTAGACCACCTATATCAAAAGGTAATGAAGAAATGATTAGATTAGATGTCCAAATAAATGAGAAACACAACATTCTAATGGGGATACAGATAAAGAAACCATTTCAAAAATGGAATTAGAAAAGGATATATGATAAAAATAGGGATTCCTTAATATATAAAAAAACTCACTAATTCAATATGTTTGGATTGATAAATGGATTGTGAAGTTTAAAGTAGTATTGGAGAAGTAAAAGAATCCCTAAAGAACCCTTTAAATCATAAATCACATATTAGGGATGACATGCGGTGAAATCAAAATTGAAATTGTATTTTTAAGAAAATTGTGATTATACACTCATAACTTCAACAAGGCTTGGATCCAATTTATATAAGCTTTAAATTAGTATCAAGTCTAAGGATTCAGATAAGGCTACTATGAAGATGGAATCGCAATAAATTGGTTGTTGGGTATTGATAAGGGGATTAATATGTCTCAATTACTCGATAATGGTGTTTTTGTAGCCTCATCATGCTTCTTCCTTTCCATATTGGAAATCCTATGGATCTTTATATTCTCTTAAGAATCATTCCATTTCTAGATTCACTATTATATATTTTACAACCCATATAAATCTCATGATACACCATTTTAAACTAGGAATTATTGACATTCATAGAAGAAAAATATCATTAAAAAGTTATAAAATACATTATTTAAAGGGTGTGATAATATATTCTTTATAGTGGTAGAAATTATAAATCAATAGTATTTTTAAATTATTTTTTTAAAAAATTAATGTAATATATCTAGTTTTTAGTAAATTATATATGTCATTTACTTAAAGATAAAAAATATAAAAAATTAAATAAATTCACTACAGAATTATGATGTAATATATATTTTTGGAATCAATTCAAGATGATAGATATTTGAAAACCAATGATCTGTATTGAGAATGATGAATTTATCTAAATCCTTTATAATTTAGTGATGTATTTTTTTTGGACCAATTTATTGTTGTTTTTTATTGGAAATATTCTAGATTCATAGGTAAATATTAATTTACAGTTTCACTATGGTATCATCCAGTGATCGTGCTATGAGAGAAATCATTAAGGAAATGAGAATTGATATGTATATCTATAGGATTTATAGATTAATATTGAAATATGTTGTATAGTTTTCTGGATATAAGAATATTGTTCTATTGACTAAATAAAATTATTTTTTATATTCATTTCTAGTTGAACAGTTCTATTATGAAACCTTATTTGATGATATACATTTTGTTTAATAGGTGAATTGTTTCTTTTTAGAAAGAATTTTACATTGAGTATAGATAATTTTAATCAAATTATTAAAATTACATTGATAATAGAATATCTAATTTTTAAAAAACAATAACATAAATCTCAATTAACTTTTGATAAATTAAATCTACAAAAAAATTTCATTTTTATTTAACGGGAATGTTCATAAAATTTAATATTCGACAACTGGCGTATGCATTCTCTCTGAGTTGTAATGTTTATTTACTTTACCATGGATGGTTGAAAAAGATACCATTAGTATATATATCTATATCTATATATATGGTTTTTTAATTTATGGTCAATTTTTATAAAATTAATTTTATGTTTAAAAGCATGTTAAACATTGAGGTAATTTTTAATGGTATTCAATATTTGAAAATCATAATAAAATTTAATGTTTATAAAAAAATATATTTAATCTAAAAAATGAAATTATATTTAATGTGGCACATACTGAGAGGATTGAAAATAATTTTATTAATTAAAAATAAATATTTATAATTATATTGAACTATGTCTTCAAAGATAAAACATTTTTCAAGAAATACTATTTTCCATTTTGTATAAAAACTCAAGAAAATTAATGGTGGTGAAGTATGAAAAGGTAAAATGTATTCATAGGTGATGAAGAATCCTAATTCTATTAATAATGATAAAAATACACTACAAAAAATGATGACAATTGTTGAAAAGGATATTCCAAATAATGTTTTGGAAACTATTTATATAAGAATGAATTTTCAAATATAATATATTTTTATAGTGTATCATGGAATAAAATTGAAGAAGTAGTAAAGAAGAAAAATAATAAAATGTAAATAGGATGTCATTTATAGGTACTATATAAAAAAATAAAAACCTATTTGGGGATTTTAAAATGATTTTATCCATGTAATAGAAGAAGAAAATGTATAATTTGATGTTGAGTTGATATAATATTGGGAAAATCATATTTAATTATTTGAAAATTGGAGGGAATAATACTTATGTGAAAAAAATTGAAAATAAATTTATATTTTAATTGGTATGGAATGTAGGTTTCATTATAAGTTCAATATAAATATTTATTATTATCTTCACCTAACCGAGAAGTTGGAGGATCGGGTAGATTATATTTGAATTAATATTAACTTAATATATACAATATTTATATTCATTAAAATACATTGAAGAACATTTAGGATAATATTTTTGATATTGAGGTAGCCCTGTTAGAAAATAATTCAATATTAAATGTATCTAATGATCAATTTAATAAAAAAGTAGATAAATTCCTCATAAAAAACTGAAGATGTGAGTTTGTGTGTTTATTTTAAAAATGTATAATAAATTCATAATTTTGAAAGATAAAATATAAATTCATAAAAGTAATCATCTAATAAATTGTTACATAAAAATATAGTCCATGATCTGAAAAATTGAATTCATATCTTGATGTTTAAAATGATGAATATTCAACAAATGATGATAAAATAGATTATCCAATTGATATTTAATGGTCTAGAAATGAAAAATATCATGAACCATTAGTTTTATAGATGTCTTAAAAATTAATATTTTGATAGGAATAAAATTTTAATAGTTTTTTAGAATACCATGCTTGTATTTAAAGAAATTGGTGGAAAATTTGATTCACATTTTTATTTTCATAAGAATGCTGAAATTATATGTTATTTATTTCTGGAACTGTCCATATATTTATATTTTATTCAATTCAATAAGGTTATATTTGTGGAATAAATTTGGGGAATAATTTAATTTATTGGTCATCTACTTTAAATAAAAGTCTAGAAATTGTTAATGAAATTCCTGGACTTTCGGACCAGAATATGTTAAATATTAAAAAATATAAATAATAATTATATTTTTTTATTGATTTTTTAAAGTACATACAACTATATTAAATGAAAATTATGATATTTTATATAAAATATTCGTATGTTTAGAATAAGATACTAATTATATAGTAGATAGAAATTATGATAAATATACTTACACTAATAATTTAAATAAACTAGAGGTCTAACTGAACAATCTATTAGTGTAATAAAATTTGATGTTTTAGTACCATGATAAAATGATCAAAGAAAATTACCAACATATTAAATCCTCTGAATGGATAGTTATTGAGATAATTGTATTGTAATACCACAATAAGAGTATCAATTGGGAAATTATTGATGAGTATGTAATGAATATTAAAAAGATAATACCTATTATTGAAAGTCATCAAAAAAATGCTTAGTTTTTTCAATTTATGATTCTCCTAAAACACTCAATATTTATTATTGGTTTCGAAACATAAACATTAAAATTTATTTAGAAATTTTTTATTAGATAAACATCCTGATTTTTCATTTCTTGAAAATATTACATCTTTAAAATTTTCATTAATCTTTTTGATTACGAAATATTTATTGAATTACCTTTATTTTATATTCTTAACTCACCATAAATTTATGAATTTTTTTTATAATTTAATGACTTAATTTTTTCCAACTGTTTTTTAAAACATATACCGAGGTGGCATTTCATAATTCACATTTTTGTTAATTTTTTCTAATACATGTTGTGAAGATAAAAAAGGCAGCAATTTTATTAAAATCATTTAAAAAATTTTAAAAATAATTTATTTCTATATTTGTTTCACATATGGATGAATATTTATAAAAACTATCATTACATATTTATTTTTTAGCGGGAAAAAATTAATATCTTCATCAAAGTTAATGAAAATAATACATTGATTGATTTTTCAAAAATTATAATAGCTTTTAATTTTCCCACGTGTGTTTCTGTTTTTTAAAAATGGGAATAATTTTAATTAATAGAACCTGTCAACATTTATTTTTTAAAATCACAACATAAGTTACTAAGGTCTTTTTTAAAATTTAGTTTTTTCGTTTAATCATTGATGAATAAAAATATAAAACCTTAAAATGAAATATTTCCAACCAGTGATTTTACATAATTATAATGATATAAATATTTATAAAATTAATATAATATAAGAAATTTCTTATTGAAATTGGTTTTAATTTTTCTGAAATATCATTAGTACTTTTCATATATAATTTCATAAAAAAACTCATTTAAATATAACAAAAAATGAATACATTACTAGAAGTTGAAAACATGATAAAAAAACAAAAAATAACAAACATGATGAACTATAAATATAATAGATTGTGTTTTTAAAACACCATATGAATATTGATACACCGTTCACGTTTTTAATGAGACATTACAATATACATATTATCGGAGAAATAAAAATGCTACAGTCTGTTGAATAATTTAACTACATCATATTTTGTAACATTCTGACTATTTTCCATGTAGTTGTTTGTTAGGTGCTTATGTCTATTGGGAATCATGGTAATATCTCTTATATTTATTATTTTAATCATTAATTATTTTTTTAGAGATCGTGGACATCAAGTTGAGGTTGATAGAGCCATGAATTAGGCATAAAGAACGGTGAATACTGAACATTATATTTACTAATGTGGGAACCAAAGAATGAGTTTAGTCAAGTTATTCAAGAGGATTAGAAGGCAGATCCTATATTATAGTTTATAGAAGCAAATTCCTTAAAACATCCCTACAGTCAATTTTACCATGGAATGGAGTTACAATCCCCAATTAAATTTAGCATCAATGATAGGTTTTACTAATATTCGTTTTAGGTATCTAATTAGAAAATTAATAATCAGGGATTTTTATATTCCCAATAAAAATATTTTTAATGATTATTTTTAAAATACAATTATTTTATTGTAATAATCAATCTATTAGTTAGATTAGATGTTTTTAAATACTCATTATCTCTCTACTACAAATTAATTTTACACTATTTGTTATATGATTTTACAAAAAATTGACGTTCCACTAGTTTTAAATTCCTAAATGGGTGAATAATTTCTAATTTTCCTAAATATAAAATTCACCACCTCTAATTGTTTTATTTATGTTCATATCATGGGATAAAAATGATTAAAAAGAAGATAATTCAAAAAATGGTGTAAAATAAATGATAAACCAATATACGTATAAAAATAAAATCACCCTCATCAATTCCTCATCACATTATCCTTTATACTCAATGGAAATGAAAAATAAACCAAGAATAATTAATTGATTTAAAATCAATTATAAAACTATTATTTAAAAAATAATTGATCACCTTATACAAAACATAACATGAATCATCAAAAAATCAATCATTAAAAGTAAAATACCTAATATATGAATTATTTATAAAATTATCCATCGATATATATATATATATATTCATTATGATCTATCTCACCATTTTAATAATAACTCAATAATATATTTTTCATTGTAGTGGGTAATTTGTGGAAACATTGATACTTTCTTTTTTTAATTGTATTTTAAATCACAAATATTAGAATTTCAATTAATACATTCATCATGTGAATTTATATAGAGGTCCTAAAAATATTAAGGATGTGTTACTATGGATAATAAAATTAGTAATTTTATTCAAAAAGTGGGACTAATTTATAAAAAATAAAAAAATCCATTGATTATTATAATTAAATATATTCTCATGCATAAGAAAATAATGCAATTCATGATACAAAACAATTAACACATAATTTTATTTATATGTCTCATATTTCATTTATAAAATGACTAAAAATATTGTTGATATATTAATGTAATAGATTATTAATATTATTAGTAACTCTAAATATGAGGGATATAACATAAATAATCATCAATAATATTTATTTTTGAAAAAATGGAATTAATATTTCATACATAAAAATAAATATTTGCAGTTAAGAGAGTTTAGAAATTAAATCACAAAATTTATTCAATAACTAATAATAAATATTCCTTATCAATTACCACATTCCTATAAATTCCACCCATATATACATAGATTAAAGTGTTAACATTAAAACATCCATGTAATGGATTTATATGGAAATAGTATATTGAAAATTTAATAATAAAATAGTGTTATATTATTGGTTCACATGAAGTTTTATACAAGAGTATTATTCAATTTTTCATTACTGATAAATTTAAAATTTCATTCATAGAAAATAAGGTTACAAAAAATACCTTGTATCTCGTTTCTTATAAAAAAAAGGAAGTGATATAAATGAAAATTTATTTATTTTTATCTAAAGTATTATATTAATATTTTAAATAGTGTTTCTATTTTTGGCTTTCAATAGATGATTCAAAAAAACTCAGAAAAAATATTCTAAAAAATTGAATCATTATCCTCACTCCTCCAAACATGGGTATTATAGATAAAATAATTTTAAAAATAAAATAGACTATTAAATAATAGTTAATATTAGTGTTTATTTATTTATAATGATAATATGAAAATAATTTAAATTCATAGTTGATTCATTAAAGGAAATTATTCATTAATATTATTTAAAAAAGTTGAAAATATTAAAAATAACCAATAAATATATAATGAAATAGAATAATCTGACATCCTGGTTTTTTAATTCAATTTTTCTCATTGGTCCATCTATCCTCTCATTTATGGGAATGATGTTGTGGGTTATATACTATATTAAAATAATCAATTTTTCCAAAATATTTATTTGAAAAAATAAATAAATATATATATATTAGATCCATATTAAGGATTATTTAATATAAAAATAATCTTCTTCATTGTCATATATCTAATAGAAAATATTTTCAGTGATCAACTAAAGCAGGAAATTAGTGGGTGTGTAACTGAGAGGTGGTGGTGACAGCTGAAGATTTCTTAATACACTAAAAATTCCAGTGGAGTTCTCAAATAATTAAATTTTAAACTACGGTAACTTCATTGAATATTATGTTGAGGAAGATCCTCTAGATAGTACATATCATACCTATGAAACTCATCATACTCTAATATCTTAATAAATATAATATGTGGAACATGTTTTTTGAATCCAAATATATTAATAGAATATTTATCCGTTATATTTATAAGGAAATATCGATCAAATGGAAAAAGGTTATCCCCATACCACATTACCCTACCTAGACCGATTAAAAAACATATAAACCAAGTTATACCATAAAATATATGTATTCATTCTAAGCATATGATATTAAATAATGTAAATATAGTTGAATGGGGAAAAAATATATAATAACAATGAATACAATCTCTCTATATCTGTACACTTTTATTTTTTCCCTATTAGAATATCAAAATATCCATGAGCTGATGGTGGTATCTATGTACTTGTGATGTGTAGTCTAATTTTATTATAATGTAATAGTTCATATCATAAATAGATTATTAGGCACTCAGATCGATATTTTAGAACAGACATCACTATAATGAAAAACATCCACCGTTATGTATGATGGAGAATACATAAAACTTTCCTCATGGTGATAACCATATAAATATTGAAAATTTAAAATAGATTATTTTAATTATGAATATTTGGGACATGTACCTATACTTAATTTTAGAATCCAAATTGATTTCATGAAGAAAAATATATTTAATATCAATGTAACATAAATGAGCTCCCAAATGTATTTGAATTGTGTCTCTCCAAAGTGGTGATAAGTGGAATCAATATATTTAGGATTTCATAAACGACAATGATTTCTAAATCAATATATTTATAAAATATATGTGGTTTGAGAAGTAATATGACCTATCATTTATATTGATATATTAAAATCCCTATTATCCAAATATTTTATTCCATAACACATACAATTTTATGATTTATTTATAAATTTGAATGTAGTGAAAAAAATAAAATAAAATAAAATAATTATAGAGAAAAAAAATAAAATTTATATTGTAATTAAAATAAAATATTTAATATAGAAGAAATGAAAAAAAATTGTTTGTTATTTAAAGTTATAATAAAATTAAAAAAGAATAGATAAATAAAACCAGAACAGAATAAGTTTAAAATGTTGAATTAATTGACAATATGAAAGAATGAAAATAAATTAACTGATTTAGAATTGGAAATGAAAATAATAACAGTAAATTAAAAATTAAGATGATATTTTAAAATAAAAAGGAGACAAAATGAAGAATTAATATGTAAAAAGAATGAAACTAAAATCCAAAACTAAATTTAATATTTAATTATATTATTTCTTTGTGATTTTATATGATCATAATTAATATTAGGATATGAATATTTGAATAAGAGAATAGAAAATTGTATTTTACATGAGTGGTTAGAATACCTTATTTTATTCAAATATTTCAATAATAGTATTGTTCTTATAATCCTTGAAATATCTCAAAATACTAATTTATCCTGATAATTTAGTTTTAGATGTTATAGCAGGGATATTGGATCCCCGTATAACTATCATTGACCGATGAAACAATTTCTCCGATCTGTGGAAATTTAACTTAGATATTTTTTGAATTGTTATAGGACAACTAAAAAAAATAACAGCACCTATATCTTATTGAAATTTCTCCCATTTAAAATTTAAGTAATTGTGTTTTACCACTATTTTTCCCTTCCACTATATCATTTTAAGTAACTATGATTTTAATATTACACAATTGGTGGTGGACGACTATGAAAAAAATATATTCACCCAACTTGAAAACATTTTTATTTTATTCCTAATATTATAAAGTAATGGAATAATAATACATCTTTTTTATCTCTATACATATATTTATTTTTAATCATTATCATAATTTATTCACCAAATGTCAATCCTGATTCAAAATTGTTTTTGATAAGTATTTTTAATTCTACATATTCCTCGCATACACACTATATTTTATCTTATTATTGTTATTTTCCCTTTTCTTCTTATCATTTTTCCATTTTTATTTATGAAATGGTTAAACCTCAAATTTTTAGTACACATGTTTCTACATGTCTGTTGGTTTTCCCTTTTCAATAGATTTGTAATATTATATTATTATATATAGGTGTTTTAGGTCTAATTGATATTGTATTTTATGAACTGAATGTATAAAATATATTTAATGTTATATTTTTTAATTACAAAAGTATAAAAAATTATTTTTATCGAGGGGATCAATTTTTTTTGTGGGACCAATTTTATAAGATAAACATGAAAGGGATTTTCTATGTTAGATGGTTAAATGTGGCGTTTTGGAAAATGTAAAAAGATGTAACATTTCTATGAATTTTGATTTAGTATGCTTAAAATATCCATTTATAAATTCCTAGAGTCTATTGATTGAAATAACTAAATCTATATATTTTGAGCAGTGAATTTTATATAGTCACTTTCTTATCATTATGGACCACTCATGCCCATGTTGTTGTTTGTTTCAATGATTTTTTTATTGTTTAATGCCTAATCACCATTTATTAATTCAATTCTCACACCCTAATATCCATGGGTTATTTTATTGGTTATTAAAGAATATTTTTCTGATCTCTTACACTCTCTACATTTAGTATTCATTATAGATTATTAATATGATTTTAAACTTCTATGTATAATATAAATATTTTTTTAGTTTATTTATTCTTCTATTTTTTTCTCTGGTCTATAGATTGTGGAATTGTATTTATATATCCTTGAATATGGACTAATTTATTTCAATCATCCTGGTTATGGATTCATGGGTTCATCACACTTTATTGATTTGGGAATTGTGATGTCGAAGAATTTTATAAAAAATGATGTTTAGTCATGTGCTAGGATACCCCTTATATGATGTTGGATACTTTGTTTTTGTGGTAAATTTATAATCGGTTAAAAATATATGAAATCTATTAAATTATATAAAATTTTTCATTTAATAAAATAAGCATTAAGTTCATGGATCTATATTGTTAATAAGTGAATTTCAGTAAATTTCAAAAACCTTTTTAATTCAAATTCAATTTAAAACAAAAAATATTTATAAAAATCATTATGGGTTGTTTTTGGGATGTATGGATGAGGATTCATAAAATATTAAATATAATTGGTTATTTAATTATTTATTATACATAGGATACCTAAACATGGGGAATATATTTTGGGGAAACATGGATATTTTATTATATTTTGATAAAATTAAGTCATTTATTCAAGTAATTGTAAAATAAGTAATTTCTATTAGAATAATATTTTTTAGTTTTTCATGGAATTGAGTAGAAGGGTGGTTTAATATTAATTAGTTTTTACTGAGAATATATAGTTTTACATTGTTAATAATGTATCATTGATGAAATTTATTTTTAGAAACCAAAAAAATTCCATGAAAGTTAATTTTCTATTCCAAAAAATATTTAGATAAATTAAAAAATTGCTGTTTGAATATTTTTAATTTTATCATTGTAAATAGATATTTAATGTTTATATTTATTATGTTTGGATGTGTATTTATGTTAAAAAATATTCCATCTATGAGAGTGTTTAGTGAATATTTATAGGGAAAAGGATCAATGGTCTATCCTCTTGTGCACACATAGATTCTTGGATCTATTAATGAAATTTGTACTGGTTTCCCAAAATAGATCACGACGTCATCCAACCCGACACCCTACCCAGTTTGAGACATGTACTGAAGGGTGTTCTCAATCGCCACATGCTAGAAACTAGTGATGGGAAGAAAATACAACACCTATGTGAATGATTTACACCAAATAAAAACAACTATGGCCAGATAAATAACTGAACCAAATATCCCATAAGAACCAATAACTGAATGTAAAAAATTATTCATCTAGTCCAGAATCATAATAAAATTGAACAAAAAGATGTAAAATACAAAACTGAAAAAAACCCTGATACCACAATCTTCATGTGTCCACTTGGTCACCTTCAACAACAATACCAAGTCAGATACAACAATGAGAATCTTATACGAATCATGAACAAAGGTAACATTCTACTAAAAAGATAGGAGAGGTGTGAGAACCAAAATACTTAGGAGAAATGCTAATTATAATCCATAGTTTACAATATTTTTCATTTACAAACAGCCAATTAACACATGTTTGAAATAAAATTATAAAAATAGGGTTTTAACATTTGTTTATATAATAATAAATTTTATTATTTTAAAATCCATCAAACACAACACACCATTCCAGAAACAAAATTCCATATTACAGTTAAAATCCATAATATGGAAAACCATGGATCTACATGAAAGAATTAGATAAATAGTGAAAGATGGAAACATAAATAACAGAAAGTAAACCACAAAATAAAAATAATAAAATTAACCATTAGAGATCTTAAACATCAGTCCACACCCCCAAGATAAACCTGTTTCAGAACCACCTACTAGCATATAGTGAAGCCCCATTATCAATATCCAACTGGCTTCTCTATCTAGCCTCACCAATTGCACATTCCACATAGCTTGTCTATAAATCCATAGGGTTCCAACCCATCTAACTAGTGCTGGCAAGCTATCATCACTGGATGTTGTAAAAGAAGACCAGGAACACATGGTGGTAGTAAATCTATGTTAATAGGAGGCCAAAACACACAAGAATCAGCACATCTATCATTCTAACACATTCATACACCGAATAAATAATAAAATATACAATAACCCATAAAAGAGATATCCCACCAATAAATTTTTCTGATATATATATATATATTAATATGATGGTGAAAACTGGGCGACCATACCAAATAAAAATTTAAATAAATATATAATTCACCTTAGGTTTCCCATCAGGAAGACATATTTTCCAAAACAATATCATTTCCATGTTCAACACAAAACATAATTATTTATTTGGAAGTGCCAAATGAGCCTTTATCTCAACATAATAAAAAACATTTTCCAAAACAATATACAAACAAAACATAAATATCTATAATTCCAAATGGATCCTTATGTTCCAAAAATTACTCACACACTTCAATTTTTTTAAAATGTTCCTTTAATCATTTTAAACTCACTATAAAACATGGTTCATGGAAAAATAGGTCAAACCATGATAATCCCATTTAAATTAAGGTTTAAGAAAACCCATGAAGAAAATATTTACCATTTGAAAGTAAAGGGGATCATTTCAAGGAAAAGGGAAGGAATAAAGAACAATTTAGGTAACATTGGTTTAATGTTAACACTAATTAATAGAAACAATTCCATTTGAGGGATCTTCAATGTGTGGACCTTTTTCACCAATGTGTGTGCCAACATCTGATGGAAGAACTGATATCCTAATAAAAATTTAAAAACCATTTTCCACAAAACACCAACTGCTTAAAATCGATAACCAACCATTCATATCATTTATAAAACAAAAAACCCTTTAAAAACTAAAAACCAATTCCAAAACATTGTAACAAAAATTTCCAGCAACGAAATTACAAATCCTTGCACACCAAACATATTTCAAAAACAAAAAGTTACCATTATAATGAAATTTAATGCTAATCATTCCTTAAAAATCCCCAATTTCATATTTGAAGAATAAATATACGTAAAATAAGCTTTCTAGGTTCCATAATCCAATAAATTTTACATAATCAATTTATAAAATTATTTTTAGTAAATTATACTAAAAAAATCCATTCTCATCAAATCCATATAAATAATAGTGTGAAGAAGAAATTTAAAAGTTAATTAAAATTATACAAGTTCTCATGGATTGTTCAGAAAATAAAAATGATGGAAACACATACCTAAATCATATGATAATGGGATAAAACTCAATGTATAGGAATAACTAATCCTTAAATAATATTTTCATTTCTTATTAGTAAGAGAAAAACCAAATATTAGCCAACCCAAACTCTAGGGTTCATCCAATAATAAAACCCCCAAATGAAACCCCTAGAATTCGATGAGGAATGCAAAATTGGAAATAAAATGTCAAAACATAAAAATGATCAAATCTGGGAACCATCAAGAGCATTTCATAGAGGAAGGGGATAAAGGGAGAGAGGTGTTGGAGGATCCCCTAGTGCACTTATGTTAGAAAGGGAGGAGGATCCAAAAAATGTGATAAAAAGAGGAGAGAGGGAAGGGGGGAAAAGTTTTTGATAACCTATGATGACCACATAGTTTAATGCATGGTTTTTTTAATTATACAGTAACCGTCCCAAAATCACTTCATAAAAAATAAATAGTGAATAATTATGTGGGACCTACTACCCAGTCGTGCAAACTTTTTGCAATAAAATATGTCCAACATGAACCTATAGCATAGTAGGGCCGTATGTTTTCTACAAACCATGTTGTAATAGTGATATACATGGAAAACTCAACAAAAACACCAAACAAAATTTTTTGATCAGGTCTCAAAGATGATACTCAATTGAAATAACCATGAATAAAAAAGTTTTAATATAAGGAGTGTCCAAGGATGAATTGTGACAATTATCCCCACCATAGACACTTTCTACCTCTATAAAGTCACTAAGACATAAACCGAACAAAACATTAGGTCATGCTTGATCAAAATTAAAGAAGACCACAGACCTTTGGGTTTTTTCTCCTTCCTCAAATCACACTTGAAGGATCAAAGAGTAACCACAATATTAAACTAGGGTATAAAACAAGATGGTTCTCACCGTAATAATAACTCAACATGCTTGAAAACCTCAGAAATCCAACACACCACCCCTAAGGGGGGAATATATGAACTCCCAACTAGAACATACCCAACACTAGAGAATAACAATAAAAGAGGACACCATCAAAATCCTAAAACACCATCCATTATCTCGAAAAAAAACTCAAGAATATTTAGAATAAAAAAATAACTCTACAACCCAAACCATCTGACAAAATATCCAAACACACCTTAAGAAAAATGAACAATTTAATGAACTATGCGCAGATTGACAATCCCACTCTGGTTTCAAAAGGACAAGTCAATTCCACTCTTGAAATGAAATGGTTAAATTACCCCTACTATGAAATGAAAGAATGATATATTTGGTTGCTTCCACCCCAACACTGAAAACATTAATCGGTCCGAAGTCCCACACACCATTAGAAGCCCTTAACTATGCTCAAGCTTAACCCTAAGATCTATGTTTGCTGCATTGATGGAAAATGAATTTTATCCCTTATAGTAATGAACTAGAATACCTCAATCAAGACTTCCACTTCAATCAACTATACTTCCCTTGTGGTCTAAATGGTCACAACGACCACAAAAACATGGCATGTTTGATGAATTAAAGGCTGAACCAATGACAGATTCTCAAAAAGAGGATCAATTTGCTTGCAATTCATGCTAGATGGGGACCCTCCGTGATCAAATAGATACATCAAATTTTCCAACCCCTTTCTCTCCAAAATACATATCCATGAATTGGTTAACACGTTCCCCGCCAACCATTGTCCTTGATGAAAGCATACAAACTCTTTTTTTTCTTCCCCTGACATCCTAAGGTATGAACTATCATATGAAGACATACTTAAGAACCATCAACATAATCCCAACGTACAACAATTGCGGGGTCAAAAGAATCTAGCAATATAAGGATGAAACATCAACTAAACCCAAGAATACATGAAGTCTAACAAAAACAAGAGATTCACACATCCCAAAGACATGCTCTACTTCCACCAAACCACAAAAATACTACTAATGGTACTATATCTCTTCAAAGAAAATACAACACTTGAGAATAACCAGAACATGGCATGACTCATTGAAGTCAATAAAGACATTTCTCTATGGTGTACTCTAAACAACAAGATGAGAATAATCCAAAATTAGTAACAATCCAAAACAAAACAGAAAATCACACCCCGAGCTGGGACAACTGGCCCTGAAGCCAAATAAGTACTAACAAAGCAGAAATACACTTTTTTCAAAATTACCAAAAAATTTACATTTAAATTTAATAACATACTTATCCTAATGATTTTTTTTTTCAAATGGAATTGCAGTTTTCAATAAAAAACCATATTTTAGAAAAAAACCAATTTTCAACCCTTTCTATTTTAAAATCTCACCTGTAGCATCCTATGAATCAATACATGTGTGTCTATTCATTTCCATCCACATCTCCCACAGAAATGTTCCCCTCACACTGACGTATATACCGACACACATGTGATCCTACATGAGTAATACCAAGGGTCACACATACCTCTTTCATATCAAATCCAATCATATACCAATTTTTTTAACCGAAATAATTTCTCTTTAAAAATCCACTTTCCCTATTTCAAAACAATTTGAATGAAAACCTTTTTTATTTGCAGACCACTTTTATTAAAATAATACTCACACAAACCAAAACCAAAATGAAACACAACCAACAACAAAATAATAGAATGATGAACTAATGCCTATTCCAAACTATGTAACATGGTAGTGGGACATCCCCCAATTAATGAATAAGAATAACAGGACCTTAAACCATGTACTTGGACTACACTTTGGTCACTACATTACATTAAGTCATCAAATAACATTGTATTTCCTCCATTTCCATCCTTCAATCCAAATCAAATACAACAACTCGAAACTCAGACCACGCCAAGTAACCCAATTTTCATCATGGGTGGTTGTGATTTGGAACTGGCACATGACCTACCTCTTGAGCCCCGACAATTATAATCTCCAACTACCAGACAACAAAAAACAAGAAATTGCTCTGATATAATTGTTTCACAAATCAAAAAGGGATTCCATCCAACCAAACACCCGGCTAGGTCTGTGACATGGCAGGAAGGGTGATCCTGATCCCCACAGGCTGGAAACTAGTGTCAGGCATCAAATTCAACACAAAGTAGAGCACTTTAAGACAAAAAAAAACCTATACTAGATAAATAAATTAACCAATCATGGCCTAAGAACCAATAATTAAACTTAAATAACTAAATATTCTGTTCATATACATAGCAAAATTGAACAAGAGTGGACAAATAAAAAAACATAAAACAAAACCACGCATCCATGATATCTGTTTCATTAATTGGTCTCCTCCAAATAGAAGGAAAAGATAGCTCCAATAATGAAAATCTTCTAGGAAACCAAAACATAGGGTACCTACAACTAAAAATATAGGATAGGTATGACCACTAAGAGTCTTAGTTGGAATTTCAAAGATAAACTAGAGTTCTCTAAACTATCTATTTCCAAATAGTCCATTAACACCAATTTTAAATAAAATTATAAAAATTGGGTTTTCACATTTTATGAATAAATCATTGGTTTTCAATTTTAAAATCCACCACTCACCACATTCTATTACAGAAAACAAATTCCATTTTATAGTTAAAATCCATAATAAGGAAAACTGTGGTTAGAGAAAAAATAAAATGATAAATAGTGACAGTTAGAAACATAAATAAAATAATGTAAAACAAGAAATAAAAATAATGTTTTTAACCATGGGAGATCATAAAAATCCAAAGACAACACCTGAACATAATCATTTTAGAACCCCCTATCGGCATATGGTGTTTCCAATAAGTCAGTAACATACTAATATATCTATCCTAGCCTCACTAGTGAAACAACTGTCAGGGCCTATCTACAATTCCAAAGGGTACCAAGCCTTGAAATTGAGTTGGTAAGCTAAAATCACACAATCATCTAAAATAATTCTAGGAACCCTGTGTGGTAGTAATGTTGTGTAATAGTAGTCCAACACACACGTGACTCAGTCCATTTATCATCACTACATTTTCCTACCCCAAACACCTACACAAATATACGATAACCCATCATAGATAAATCCCTTAAATAATGGTTCCCATATATATGTCATAATAATGTGCCAATTGAGCTTCGATAATGCATAAAAATTTAAAAAAAAAATTACATAGCACATTTGGTTTTCCATTCATGCACACTCGTTTTCCAAAACACCATCATTCCAGGTTCAACATAAAATATCACTATTGAGTTGGAAGTACAAAATGGTTATTAACATAATATAACTAGAAACATTTTCCAGAACAACATATAGACACCGATTAAAAAATGACCATTCCAAACGGTCCCTTAAGTTCCAAACGTTACTCACAGGCTTCATGTTTTCCAAATGAGCATTTCCCATTTTTAAACTCAAACCAAAACATGTTTAAATCTCCAATAGTCTAAACATGAGAAACACATTTAAAGTCATGTATTCCAAATCCCTTTAATAAAAAATTTATCATTTAAAATTAGATATACTAGTTTCTAGAAAAATGGACGGAAAGAAAGACCATTTAGGAAACCACTGTTTAGAGTGTACACTAAATCAAACCACTATTTTTTATTTGAGATCACTTCCATATGTGAACCAAGTGAACCCATTAATGTGAAAATAATTTATGGTACATCAAACGTCCAAACAGACATTAAAAAAACTTTTTCAAATATTTTTTTTCCTAAATCCAAAAAAAACATTCATATCATCTAGAATTCATAATCAACCCTTTCAAAACCACAAAATACTTTCCAAAAAATTGTAACAAATAATACCAAGCTATGACATTACTAAACCATGAACAACAAACCAGTTTCTAAACAAACAAATTACCATTGCAACTAATGTTAATGCAAAGAAGTCCTTATAGAAACCTTAATTTCACTTTAAAAGGACATTGATATTAAAAATAACTATCCAAGTTACCTTAAACCAAAGCATTTCACACAATCACTTTAGAAGACGATTTTCAGTAAATTTTAACAATACCAAATCACCATTAACAATAATAAATATATATAATTGGGGACTTAAAGACATTTAAAACATAATTGGAAACATATAGGTTTTCAAGGAATGTTATAGAAAAGAAAATTTCAGAAACATCCACATTAATCATATGCGAATGGGATAAAACTCAAAGGGTAAGAAGAATATAGGCTTATGGAAAATCCATAATGCATTAGAAATGATAGAACACCCAAATATTAGACAAACAAAAATCAATGGTTTTACCAATAAAACTCCCCCAATGAAAACCCATGAAATCCAAGGTGAAAGATTAATATGGGAGAATATTTCTGAATGCCTTGAGATCTAACATTATTAACGTAAAGGTCCTTCCATGGAGGAATAGAATCAATGGAGAGGGGTGTGGAAATACCATCTGGTAAACATATGTTGTAAAAGGTAGCAGGAGACCAAGAATGTGATAATAGTAGGAGAGATAGAAAGAGGGCAACAATATTTTAATGTTCAGGAATGAAAACACAGTTTGGACACATGGTTTCCAAACCGTGTGGTAAACATGAAAACCTCACAACCCAAAAGAGAAATATCTCATTGTTACCTATGACCTATCGCATGAACACTTACAAGCATGTGGTCAGTTCTGTCCAAACGTCACCTACTATATGGTCGGGATGCACAATTACAGCTATCTATGATGTAATTTTTCTCTACTTATAAAATTCCCCCAAAACTCCAAAACCCAATTTTTATAATGAGACTCTATCCTGATTCCCAACTAGAATATTAATGACTAATAAATTAATAAAAACAAAGAGTATTTGTGGTCAGGTTTTTATAGAGGTTAATGGGTGGGATAGTCTATGTGTAGGAGATAAGTCCTTAGTTTTTCGAATAATGAAGAATACATAATTTAGAGGTGATATAGAGTCGAATCTAATGATGTTATGGTAAGAGGATATCAAGTTTACCTTTTTTTAAAATCTTGGAATTTAATGGCCATTATTTTCTCTATCTTGATATAGTGCAAAATTATATGTGGTCAAAATAAATTTAGAATGTAAGGACCTAAAATATCATAATGATAGAGGATATAAAAATATTATTATTGATTAATAGTTCCAAAAATATTTTATATATTCTATATATTTAAAATTAACTAATTTTGAGAAATATAAATTTTCCATTACAAAATATACATAAAAATTTAAAATAAATTTAAATTTTATTACATAGGATTATTGAATTAATTGGAAATTGAAAAAATAGTTTATATGTGAAAGTAATCAGATTTTTGTAAAATGATTAATCTCTAGAAGCTACATTATTATCTATAGGAGGATAATATATGTAATTACTTACAATTTTAATAAATGTTATTCCATCATTAAATACTAACTGAGTATCTTGTCTTATAAGAAACATTGACCCAAAAAACTATGTCACATGGAAGAAATTATAAAATATTACAATTGTATTATACCCATTTAATTTGTTTGTCTTAATAGAAGTACCCACGTTATAAAAACACTATTATATTTTATGACATAATAAAATTAATTACATGCATCGAGATACGCTTTTTTCTAAAAATAGTTTTAATACATTTATTGGTTTTATATAGAAATTTAATATTTCATCAATTCAAAGAGTTTATTTATTAAAATGGTTTCTATATTCATAATTTGAATTTCAAAATTACTAATAGAGTTCCATTTTTATATTTATTAAAATATCTCTACTGAGATTAAATTTAATTGTAGTGATAATGTTGGCAGAGATATATTCAATGATTTTTCATTAATATTTTATATCTTCTATATACTCAATTAAATTGATATATTTTAAATAATTATTTTAATATGATTTCTAAACACAAATAAAATTATATTAAAACTAATTTAATTTTGAGCCAATGTTAAATTATATTAGGAACCACAACTCTTAATGAATCATTTCATCGAAAAAATTAAGTATTTCAATATATATAGAGTGAACATAAAATTTAATCATATCTCATTTATTAACTTAATTTAATTATATAGATGATAAATTTTGGATTAACAAACAATATTTGGTATGATTGTTTTTTAATATATTTATTAAAACATATGTTATTTCTATAGGAAACATTTACCCCAGTAAATAGAATAAAAAGAAAAATATAATAGTAGATAACTTCAATGTAATTAAAATATTTGTGTGAATTCATGGATGAAACATTATTAAAAAATTATCAATATAATACATTATTTTATACATTTGGAGTCATTGAAAAATTTTTAGTACAATAATATCATGGAAAAATGGAATTAAAAAAAGCTCCATTCGGTTAACTTTTAAAATGTGCCTCCCACCACACCTTCAAGGCAACTCAAAATATTAAATTTATATCTCAGAATATAAAAACATTAATTATTCTATAATAATATTATATATCATTTATATTTTGGTAAAAAGATATTATAAAAATTCCTAGATTTACAGGAATATCATTAATAAAAATTACAATTCTGAATGTATGTACTTTTCTTTCAATACACATTTTTAATTTAATTATTATTCATATCTTAAATTATCTTACCAACTATAAAATTATAACCCTAATATTAAATGTATAATTAAATGGTTTTATGATTATTGTATAAACCCTTATTATCCTTTCCATTTCCCATTAATTAAAATGATAACGACATTTTTACATATGTGTGCACTATCATTTTTATGAAATGTCATGTTTTTTCCAAAAATTATTACATTGATTTTTAAAAATGTAATTGAATATATAATTATTATATATGTGATATTATTATTATTAAAATGAATTAAAAAATATATTATTTATTTATCTCATTAAAAAAATCAACATCTAAGTGTATGTGTGGATACCCCCCTTTATGGGAAAAATCGTTCTATTTTTAATAATATCTTTCATGGATGGTTATAAATTATAATTTATTAGTTTTAAAAATATATATTAGTATTAAATATCATTTATATGATTAATTATGGATATTTATCAATTAATTATTTTTATCAAGTAATCCATAGATACCAATAGATAACCTAAAGTTTTCTTCTTACCAAATTTATCATTAGGAAACACGAAAAACCTATCAGGGAATAGAATTATAACATTGTAATTAATTATTAAAATAAATTTAAATATGATTAATAATTTATTATATTATAATTTTTGGAAATGACGATGATTTAATATAATAATATAAAACTAGTAAAATTATATAATTATAAACACTTAATGATGAAAATATTAAAAAGAAACTAATATAGATGAAGAGAGTTATTATAAAATAAAATTATAAATATAAATGTATAAAAATAGTATTTAAATAGTTAACTAATAATATTATGGTAATGAAATATGATGTTAAATCACATCTATATATATATCAATAGTGAAGGAATGTGATTTGGTTTATCATAATAATTTCATATCATATACAATTATTTATTTATAATATTTATCCTATATTCTCTTTATTCATTGATTTTCCCAAAAAAAAATTCTATATTAAAAATATTATGAATTTATATTTAATAAATATTCAACTCTATGTAATGTTTTCCTGTGATTTTTTTTGTAAATGGACTTTTTAAAAAGAGAATCATGATTATGACTTCTACGTCGATGATTGCAAAAAAAATTTCAATAGAGATATTTTTGGTGTTGGGCTAACATTTCAATATCTATCATAAAAAAATATAAATATCTAATTTATTATTGTTTCATGGGCCAACCACCATTTTTTGTGATAATGTGATTATTTTTGGGTGACCACGTTTTCAATGACAATATTTTAATTCATGTGAAATTTTTTAATCATTTTGAAATGTTGTGAATTAAAATTTCATTTTATAGATAATATATGATATGAAATTCCCATTATTTTAATTTTTTTGTATTATGAAACACATTTTATTTTTATGAGTTCTTAATTATATGATAAAATAATTATTTTCATGTTTCATATATAATAATTAATGATGGAAGTGTTTGTTCATCGTCCCCCTCAAATTAATCATGAAAATATAATATCTAGTGATAATTATATACTTAAGATTCAATTAGTTTCTATGAACTCTGGGTGAAATTATATAAATCACCAAGATGATGTCTCCCTATACCGTTTATTATGATTCAATTCTCTTATATTCATTATTATTATGATATTCCATATTTCCATGATATATTACTAGGTTTTTAAACATTCCTATGAATCATTTTTTTCATTACCCATAACTATTGTCTGTTATTTCATGTCCCTTATTATAATTGTTTTTAGGTTATGTCATGGTTTTATATAATGACTCTTCAATTATATATTAATTTCTAGTTTTGATTCTAATATTTTTAATTTATTATTGTTTATGTTCCAAAACCCAGTTTTGTTATATTAATTTCACATATACATTCTAATTTATATCTATCATGTAATCCCCATCTAATAATTCTTGTGGACCCCTTTCTTATGATTTCATATTCCACATGATATTAAAATTTGTTTTTTATATGAAGTGTTTTAAAAAATGTTTAGAGGTTTTTGGTTTTGGAGAGATGTTGATTAATATTGTAAAGGAGGTTTTTTATATATCTAATCATACAATATAATATATTATGACTCATCCTTAAACATTGAATATTCTTGAATTATGTTAATAATTCACAATGAGGATATTTCTCAGGTTTACAACTGTTGATATTTAGGTTATAACATATATATAACAACTTGAATATTACATGTAGACACATCTACCCAGTTTCAATTTTTTCAAAAATAATAATAATAATTCTTGAATCAAAGAGTCATGTCTAGTTCCATGTTTTAGACAACATGACTTTTCAATTATCCCATCCTTGAACCTATTCCACTTTATGTCCTATGAAAAACATTTCAAAAACATGGGATGAGCATAAAAAGATCAGTATGGGATACAAAATAATAATAATTTTAGTATTTCAAAATGATAAGTAAATAATGAATAATTTATCATAAGTAATAATTTTCACCTTTTTAAAGTAGTAAATACTCTTCACTATATAAAAGATCATTGATTACCCTTTTGTAACAAAAAATATTACTATAAAACCAGTATAAAGAAAACATAACATATACAGGTAACTTGGGAATTAACTTACAAAAATGGAATAACCATACACTTGACTTCCACACATATCACTAAATGAAATAACCATACACCAGACTTCCAAACCCAATGTGATGGAGGTTATAATGTAACCACCTATCTTAGTTTATCACGACACAACCCATTATTTGGTTTATCATGTAACCACCCATCAAATGTCCATGTACCATTATAAAATCATAACACATACACCAAAAATAAACAAAATAAATCATATCGACATTTAAATCACAATGTATCACTTAAATATATTAATATAACTAATTAATTATCAAAACAATTTTAAATAAAAAAACACAGAAAAGAGTATAGGGTATTTATTTTCCGTTTAAGAACATTATGGCTTGTTAAGGAATCCAAAGAGAAAATAATACTTGCGAGGACGGAAAGGTCGTTGTCCCCACTTACGTTAACGATACATTCCTTTTTTTCATTTAGTAAAAAGATTCATAGAAAAATATTCCCTTTGAATGAAATAAAAATTCAATGGTGTTTATACAGCGTATAAAAGGAAGTCATGAATTAAAACAAAATATTCCCTAATGAAAGGAGATTGAGATGGAGTCCCTAACCTCGTGTCTGAATTGACCCGTTCATTATTTAACCTTATGAATAATAAACTAAAGTTAATTTATAATTTCTTAATAACCTTTTTTCATGTTTATAATTCATTTTAAATCACTTATTACAATTCTATAAACATTTTGTAATCATTTATGTTAATAATGGTCGTTTTGTCGATATTTGGTACTTCAGTAAAAAATGGACTTTTTATAATTACAATATGTTCATGTGGTAAAAATTTAATTATATAATGAATGATATTCATGATTTATATGTCATATATATCATATATATCTATTATATACATGTATTTACAATAGTAAATAACATTTGGAGATAAGAAATGAAATGCACTGTTCATGGAGACAATAAGTCGTACATACGCAAGAACAGTACATCCATTTCTATTTCGTATTGTAATGGAAGGAAAACTTAATCGTACATAATTATATAACAATTATGGTATAATATCATATATAATTTCATTAACACTACCATTTCATACGTTCTATATAAGGAATGAAAGAGTCATATCACATTGAGGGGGCGGTAATCTGTACTTCCTCAAATGTGATTATTGTTTTTATCAACTATAGAAACCATAAAGGTATTATATAAATGAAAATTAATGAATCATAGAAACAAAATAAAAATATATATCATATATAAAAATATTTCCATCACAATGGCCACTATGAGAGGTGGTTGGATATATTTGAACAATCATCATTTCGTGAGGTAGTAGTTCGTCATCCACAATAACAATCTATTCTTTAACCATTATACGGAGGTGTGTGTAAGTGTAGTTAGAATAATTGTCATAAAAAAATCATAGTATATTGAAGATACTGTATTTTTTATAAAATAATTGAATAAAAATATTTTAGGAGGTTGGAGAAGTAAAACAAAACAAAAGTACTTTAGAGAATATGTTACCTTAAATTGGGAAACTCCCTTTGGTTTCAATAAAAAGGGTTTGTCGAAGTTCCTTCAGCCTATGTTCAGGATTCTATAAGGAGAATAAGGATGTATGTAGATTAATTGGGAAGAGTTTAGATGATCCAATGGGATTGAAGGTGTGAGGAATGGGTTAAAGATTATGGATTTTATAAAGGGGGTGAGGATCTCTAGGAAAGTGTGAAATTATTATTTTAGTATATAATTATTTTCGATTTCTAATGGTCCAAAATTAATTAATGTTGAAGATAAGATGAATCATGGTCAAAATAAAATCATCTAATAATAATTGGACACGGTTTGGACATTATTTTAATCTTTATATTCTTATTCATTTAAATCATTTATTAATGAGGTAGACATTGCATCATTATTGTGTCATAAATTATTTTATTTACTTGATTCCTAACAATTATAAAAAATACCAAGATGTAGGAAATCGTTTATGCAACCCAAATAATATTTATAGTTTAATATATATCTTATATAACCCTATGTAAAAATTAATTTACTATAAGATATTTGTCTTTTTCATTTTTGAATCTACTTTAAATTAATTAATCTAAAGTGTCATTATCACTCTCATGTGGCTCCATGGGATCCCAAAATTGACCCAAGGAAGCCCATGGTCAGCCATGACTCATCAAATTTTGTTTAAATGAGTGTTAAGGTAATTTCGTATTATTATGATATTGTTTTAGCATTGAATTACACTTTTTACCTTTAATCAAGATATATAAATTCCAAAAGATACTATTCACCAATAAATATTTTCATCTTATTGAACAAAATTTTACATACTAATAATAACAATGTATGTCGAATTTTTAAAATTCAATTCAAAAAAGTGGTAAAATTTCATTTAAATGAAAATGTCTGTTTTTTAAATACTACTTAGTGGTTTCACTATTCATCAAAATATGATGTTTTTCAGAAAAATACAAAAAATTAAATGAAAGAAATATTGGATATTATGAATTCAAAAATGATTTCTACTTTACCAAATTAAAATAATAGATTTTAAATTAATTAATTTAAAATTAATTCCCGTTGTGAAAAACAAATAACGTGTTTTTAGGAAACAATATCTATCAAAAGATTGACACTTTTTATGTCTAATTTCAAATGTAAATTAATTCCAATGACAGAAATTGGATTAAATGGTAAAATATATACTATAATTACACATTAAAACAAATTAAAAACATAATCTAACCATATAAATAAATTATATTAAAATGCAGTTTTAAATTAAAATACTGTATTTTTCACTATCCAGTAAAAACGAATTTTATCAGAAAAATACCAAAAATTTACCCAAAGTAAAATTTGATGTCATGATTCTAAAGAAAATTTTTATTTATTCAAATAGAACATATAAAAGTGACCAAAAAAATATTTTTTTAGAGTTCGACATTAAAAGGTGATAAATCAACCTTTTAACGTAAATTTAGCTTAAAATTGGATTCAATCACATTTTAAGGCTCTAATTTTTAATGGATAAATGTAAAAACATTTAACAAACATGTATAATCATATTTTAGTTTTTTCTATTCATTCCCTCCAATATAATGTCAAGGTGTTAACAACCATTTAAAATAATAATATTATATTGTTATTTTGCAACGTAAGATTTCAAAGAAACCAGTTGTTGCGTATTGGGTAGGCCATCCAACAGAACAACCCCTTCAAAGTAAAATTAATATTTAATTCACAAATATTAATAAATTTTAAAATTTCATATTTTTTTATTTACCTTGGACGTAACATCCTACCCAATTTTGGAAATTATGTCCCTGCAATATTATTCACATATAAAATAAATAGAGGTATTTATCCCTCGTAGCATTTTCAGATTCCCACACTACCCCTTCAACCATATTGTTTTTCCAAAAAAACCTTTACATGGTTATTTACCTTATCCCACATCACATTATCTCTATGGTAATGAATATGGACTGGTTGTTCCTCAAAAGAGAGATTCTATTCCAACTAAACAACCACTGGACTTAAAACATGGGATGGATCTGGCATATACGTTCTCAACATTAAAACGTGAAATAATTGTGTACCTGGGACAAACATGGAGGTAAATCCACTCTGTATGAAATTTGTCCAAATTTCTCTAGGATTTAATATTGTCTAATGAACCTCAGACTCAACAATACCTTTTTACCAAAACCCATCATACTTTTCCATAGCGAAACATTGGGAAATTCATGATCCCCACCCTCAAAAAAAGATCCTTCCTATGGTTATCCACATAAATTTTCTGCCTGCTCTATGTTGTTATTTTGTGCTTCTGAATCAACTAAACTTTTTCTACCATATATTCTAAAAAATTTGGTCCCATCAATTTCCTTTCACCTACTTCATCCCAAAAAGCTATATTTCGACATCGCTTCCCATATAATGCCTCAAAAAGAGCTCTCTGTATACTGAAATGATAACTATTATTATAAGAAAATTAAACCAAATAAATATGATGGTCCCTAATTCCCTGGTAATCCTTCGAGCAAGCACGTAACAAATTCTCCAAGGTCTGGATTGTTCATTCTGACTACCCATCTGATTGAGGATGAAAAGTTGTACTAAAAGTTAATTCATTACCCAATGACTTCTGAAGGCCTTTCTAGAAGATAAAAGTAAACCTCATATCATAATCTGATACAATAGATAGGGGAACACCATGAAATCTGACTATATGTTTAACATACAACCGAAAAAGTTGGTCTAGAGAAAAAGTATCTCAAATAGGAAGGAAATGAGGATATTTAGTCAATCGATCAACAATAACCCAGATTGCATTATTACCTCGAGATGCCTTTAGTAATCCCACAACAAAGTCCATGGATATATTTAACCATTTCCACTATGGTATTGGTAATGACTGAAGTATCCCTTTCAGTAATTGTCACTCTTCTTTAATCTTCTGACAACTCAAACACATCACAGTAAAAACAACAATATCTGTTTTCATTCCATCCCACCAGTAATAATCCTAAAGATCTCTATACATCTTAGTACTGGTAGGATAAAATGGAAATGGGGAACAATGAACATCACATTACAACTCATTCTTCAATTGTGAATCACATGTAAGACATAATCTCTTCCCAAACATAAAAAAAATCATTATCGAAGTTAAAATTAGGCAACTTGGCCTTTTGAACCAACTATACCTTTCCTGCAACTCACTGTCTTCATTCTATACATGCTTAATTCAGTCTGATAGAAATGATTTCACTGACACTAGAAACAAAATAGAAGAATTTCTTACACCAAAAACTTCTATTTCAACTTTCATTAAATCCAAATCCAGAGGATCTCATTCCAAACGCAGCATTGATAATTAAGCATTACTTTTTCGACTCAAAGCATCATCCACTTTATTTTATTTTTATGGATGGTAAAGGATCAAGAAATAATAATATTTGATTAATTCCAAAAATATTTTCTTTATCATGTTCAATTATTTTTGAGAGAATATATACTTCAAACATTTGTGATCAGTATATATTTCACACTTTACTCCGTACAATTGATGCGTCCAATTTTTTTTAAAAAACAACAGCTAATTATTAATCATGTGTATGGTAATTTAACTCATAAAGTATCTAATAGCATGATTCATAATCATTTAACTAATCATTATGCATAAAGACACAACCATGTCCATTTAACAATGCATCACTATAGATAATAAACTCAACAATTCTAGAAGGCAGGGCCAAAACTGGAGCTTTCACCAATCTTATTTTCAATTCATAAAAAAATGATTACATTTTTCTATCAAAATGAACGTAACACCTTTTCAAGTTAACTTAGTCATCGTACTAGATAACCATGAAAAACTATCAACAAACCTCCTGTAATAACCTACCAAACCAAGATAACTACGGATCTCGGTTATATTTTTGGGCATTGTACATTCTTCAACAAGTTTTCTTTTAGTAGGATCAATAGTTATGCCATTTTTTGGAATCAATTTGTACAAGGAATGAAATTTGCTGTAACCAAAACTCACAATTTCTGAATTTCTCTAATAGTTTCTTTTCATTTAAGGATTTCAAGAAAACCTCTAAATGAAAATAATGTTCCTATTTACATTTAGAATAAACTAAAATATCATCAATGAACACAACCACAAAATTATACAAGAACTTAATGAAAATCATATTAATAAGATCCATGAATATAGATGTTGTATTGGTTAAACCACAAGGCATAACTAAAAATTCATAATGGCCATATTTAGTAAGAAATGTGGTATTTGGAATGTCTGCTTCATTTATTTTCTAATGATGGTACTTTGACCTCATGTCAATCTTAGAAAAATACTAAGCTCCCTGGAGCTAATCAAACAAATCATTGATATGAGTAAAAGGATACTTGTTCTTAATAGTGATGTTATTAAATGCTATATAATCAATGAAAAGTCTCATAGAACCATCTTTTTTTTAAATGATACCGGAGACCCCCATGGTGATGTTCTAGGTCAAATGAAACATTTACCTAATAAATCTTGCAATTCTTTTTGTAACTCTAAATGATCAATTTGACCCATTAAATAAGTGGGGTTTCGAAATTTTCTTAGCATCAGGAACTAAGTCAACAGTAAATTAAACTTCTTGGGTAGGTATAATACTAGGAAACTCATCAAGAAAAACACCAAGATACTCATTTACCATTGGCACATCATTAATATGAATAGTTCTTTTGGTTTCTATAATATATGCAAGGTAAAATCCATTTCTATCTTGTACTAGTTTCATAGCTTCCAGATATGCTATCCAATGTAAGTGTTCATTCTTGTACACAAAATAGAAATATTTCTAAAAAGAAGCGACATTTGCTCTACAATCAATATTAAAATGATAAACAGATAGAAAATCCATGCCCAAAATAACATCAAACTCTACTAGAGGAAAAACAATATGGGTTTCAGGAAGATTCTTTCCCCACACAGGGATGTGAAGGTTCTTATAATTTCATTCTTTCTCAATACTTCTCCAGGTGTTTTACCATATGTTTAGGATTAATATCTTGAGATGGAAATCCTAATTTACTTAAAAACATCGTAGAAATTAAAGAATGTGTTGACCCCTAATCAAACAACACATTGTCATAATCTAAACAAACAAATTGTGTACCTGATACTTCTTCATTTGATGGCCCAACATCTGTTGAATTAGTTGAAACGGAATTCACCACCCATTTATGCTTGTATTCTGGATTCTTTCCCTTAGCAATGTTTTTCGTTGGACACACATTTTCATAATGAACCATTTCATTGAACTGAAAACATCTTACCACTAGCTTTTAATTTCATGATTAGTCATCTTCCTTGTAGTTATAAGAAATATGACTATACCTACCACACCAGAAGAACATTCCATAGTTTGATAAACATTCTCCATGATGCTTTTTACCAAACTACTCAAAAGTTGGATATTTTGTTATATTACCTCTAGGCTTCATTGATTAATTATTTCCCTTTTCCTGCCAACTGGAACTATTATTATGTTGTTTGTCAAAGAACACCTAATCATCGGAAAACTCTATTTCCACCTTCTTTACACATTGAACATGTTTTTCATAACTTTTGATCTCATGAGAGGATAATGCTCTTAGATATCATGGCTTCAGTCCTATGTAAAATTGATTTATCTTACTATCAAGATATTATATGAAATTTGGATCATACCTTTCTAGTCGAGTGAACTGTCCTTCGCAAGCAGCCACTGAGTCCTCCTCCTTCCATAATTCCATGAATTGTATTTTCATCCAAAGTCGAACAACAATGGGAAAACATTTTTCAAGAAACATACCTTTGAATTCATCCCAATCAAGATCATCAATCTCCTCACTATCCTTGATATATTTCACCATTGACCACCACTGATCAGCCTCACCTTCAAAACAGTAATGAACGTGACTAACCATTTGATGTTTTGAACACCCCATGAAATAAAACATTTTCTCCAATGCCTTAATCCACCCTTCTACTACCATAGGGTCAGATGATCCTCTGAATGATAGAGGATATTGGCCCATGAAATGATCCAATACTGACATGTTCCTCTGTTATTGATCTGGCTGATCTCATGCATGGATACCACCACTATTTATAGCCTGATTCAACTGTGCCCGTACTGCAAAAAACTTTTCGGTTCTGATTCTGACCATATCAGGTTGCTGGTTTGAATGGTTTCCTTCCCCATGATGTCGTCTCAACATACCTTCCCCATTTCCTCTGCGGAAAACCATTTTAAACACATAAATATATTAGTAAAATAAATTTTTTAATCTCTAAATGAAATATCATTTCAATATTAACATAAATTAATTTATGTATATTAATTTAACAATACCCTAACTCCTAAAGTTATCTAAACTGACCTCTGATACCAACTATAAGGACTCAACCTTAAACATTTCATATCCATCGATTATGTTAATAATTTACATTGAAGATCATTTTAGGTTTACAGATTTATATAATTAGGTCATAACATATACATAACAACATGAATATTATTTGTAGACACATCTACCCAGTTTCCATTTTTTTCAAAAAAATAACAATTCTTAATAAATATTTTCATGTCTGTTTCTATGTTTTAGACAACATGACTTTTCCATGATCCCATCCTTGACCCTATTCGACATTATGCCCTATGAAGAACATTTCAAAATCATGGGATGGGCAAAAAAATCTTAGTAAGGGATACACAAAAAAGGAAAACTACTATTTTTTCAAAAAAAAGTAAACCATGAATACTTTATCATGTGAAAAACTATTCTCCTTTATGAAGTAGTAAATACTCATCAATGAATAAAAGATCATCGCTAACCCTTTTGTAACTAAAATATTACCATAAAACCCATATAAAGAAAACAAAACATATAAAGTTATCTTGGGACATAAACATACTTAAATGGAATAACCATACGGTCGACTTCTATACATATCACTAAATGGAATATCCATACGGTCGACTTCCATACCCAATGCATTGGAGGTTATAATGTAACCACCCATCCTGGTTTATCAAAACATTGTCCTTCATTTGGTTTATCATGTAACCACGCATTTAATATCCAAGTACCATTATAAAATCATCACACATACATCAAGTATAAAGGAAATAAAACATTTCCACATTTAAATCACAATATATCACATAAATATATTTGACATAACAAATCCATTATCTGAACCATTTTCAATAGAAAATACATAAAAGAGTATATGGTATTTATTTTCTATTTAAAAATATTAAGGCTGGTTTAGGAAGACAATTATAATATTATACACGTGGCGGCGGAAAAGTCGTTGTCACCAGTCACATTCAAAGAAAGATTTCTTTTTGTAATTTAGTAAAATTATTCATAGAAAAAGATTCTCGTTGAATGAAATTAAAATTAAAATGTGTTTATGTTGCGAATAAAATGAAGGCATGTATTAAAAAAATATTCCTCAATGAAAGGAATATGAGATGAAGTCCCTCACCTCGTGTCCGATATGACCCGTTCATTCGTTAATCTCTTGAATAATAAACTAAAGTTAATTTCAACTTTTTTTGTAACCCTTTTTCAATTTTATCATTTTTTATGTCACTTATTACCATTTTATAACCACTATTTATCCATTTATGTTAGTTTTGGTCCTTTGGTCAATATTTGGAACTTGAGTCAAAAATGGACTTCGTAAAATTAAAAGTTGTTCATGTGGTAAAAAGATCATTATATCCGAAATGATATTCATGATTTATATTTCATTTATATCATATATATCCAGTATATACATGTATTTACAATAGAACATAACATTTGGATATAAGAAATGAAATCCACCATTCATACAGACGGTAAGTCGTACGTACACATGAACACTACTTTCATTTCTATTTCGTATTGTAATGGAATAATAACATAATGATACATAGGTATATTATAATTACAGTATAATATCATATATAATTTCACTAACTCTACCCTTTATATGTTCCACATAAGGCATGAATGAGTCATATCACTTTGAGTGGGCGGTAGTCTGCACTTCCTCAAATGAGATTATCGTATTTACCCACTATAGAAACCATAATGGTATTATATAAATGAAAAATACAGAAGCATTGTAACAATATAAATATAATATATATCATATAAAAATATAGTTCCATCATAATGGCCACCATGAGAGATGGTTGGAGATATTTGAACAATCATCGTTTCGTGAGGCAATAGTTCATCGTCCACAGAAACAGTATGTTCTTTACCCATTAGACAGAGGCGCATGAATGTTTGGAACAATAATTCTCATAAAAAATCCTACTATGTTTAGAATTTTGTTGTTGTTATAAAATAAAGTAATAAAAATAGTTTAGGGCGTTGGAGTTGTAAAATAAAACAAAAGAACTTAAGAAAGAGGTTAACTTTACATCGGGTAACTCCCTTTTGTTTGAACCAAAAGGGTTTGTTGAAGTTCCTTCTGCCTAATTTAAGGCATCTAGGGATTGATAGATATGTACAAGGATTAATTGGGTAGAGTTTTGATGATACAAGGGGCTTGAGAGGTGTAAGGACTGGGATAAAGGTTTGAGCTTTTTATAAGGGGGAGGGGGGGCTCTTTAGGAAGGTGTGAAATTATTATTTTATTATATAATGATATTTTGACTATAAATGAAAAAAAAATTAAAGTAGAAGTTAATATGACTCATGGTTCAAATATAAATCATCAAATAAGAATTAGATAGGTTTTGGATACTATTGTAATCTTTATAATCTTATTTATTTATATCATTTATCATTGAGGTAAACACTGTATCATTATTGTGTCATAAATAATTTTATTTACTTCATGACTAAAAATTATAAAACAAATAAAATGATTTAGTTACTATTTTTATATTTCTATATAATATTTATAGTTGGAATGATAACTTATATTACCCTTTGTAAAAATTAATTTACTAAAAGATATATGTTTATCTCATTTTTGTCTTTACTTTAAATTAATTAATCTAAAGTGTCATTATCACTCCCAAGTTCCTCCATGGGGTTCCAAAATTGTCCCAAGGAATCCCATGGTCTTCCATGACTCATCCAACACTTTTAGGCAAGTGTTAAAGTGGTTTTTTAATATTATGGTATTATTTTTACCTTGAATTACCCTATTTACTTTTAACAGCGGTAAATAAATGTCAAAAAATACTATTCCCCAAAAATTATTTTCATCTTTCTGAACAAAATTACACTTACTATTGACAAACATATAAGTCAGATTTTATAAATTTGATTCACATAAGGGGTAAAATTTCATTTAATTGAAAAAAGTCAGTTTTTTTACTACAACTTAGTGGTTTCACTATTCATTGAAAATTTAAGTTTTTTAGAAAAATACCAAAAATTCAGACTAATCTATATTTTATATTCTGAATTAAAAAATTAGGTCTACTTTTCCAAATTCAAAACATAGAAGTTGGATTAATTAATTTTAAATTAATTCCTGCTGTCAAAACAAATTGCGTGTTTTTAAGAAACAATATCTATCAAAATTTTGACACTTGTTTATGTCCAATTTCAAAGTCAAATTAATTCCACTTACTAACATTGTATTAAATGGAAAAATATAATATAATAAAACTTTAAAAAAATTAAAAAGATAATATAAACGTATAAATAAATTATATTAAAGGAAGTTTTAAATTAAAATACAGTGTTTTTGACTATTCATTAAAAAAATAATTTTTCATAAAAATACAAAAAAATTACAAAAAATAAATTTTGATGTCATGATTCTAAAGAAAGATTTTATTTTGTCAAATAGAACAAATAAAAGTGACCAAAATTATATTTTAATAGAGTTCTCCATTAAAAGGCAGTAAATCACCATTTTAAAGTAAATTATTCTTAAAATTTGATTTATTAATATTTTTAGCCTCTAAAATTTATCGGACAAATGTAAAAACATTTCAAAAACATGTATAATCTTATTATAGTTATTTATATTCACTCCCACCAATACAACTTCTAGTTGTTAACTACCATTTAAAATAATAATACTGTATTTTTATTATGCAACGTAAGATTTCAAAGAAACATGTTGTTGTGTATCCGGTATGCCATCGAACATAGAAACCATTTTTAAAGTAAAAAAAATATTTAATTAACAAATATTAATAAATATAAAAATTTTATATTTCTTTATTTACCTGGGATGTTACATACTAAATCTTAATTTTTATTATTTATGTGATTATTTGTGAATGTAATTATTTTAAATGCAAGATAAATAAATATGTGAGTTTATTTTGCATCAGAAACCTATATATAGAGGATTCCATTGGGGAACAAATAAAACATTCTTAAAAGGTTAATACTTTAACACATTATATAAAAAAATAAATTGATTATTCTGTTATTTATAGATGATGTAAATGAATATCATTTGAAAAATGTGGGGTCTTATACATATTCTTTCTTGGGGTATAGATCTCTTGAGATTCTCGAGTACAATGAACTAAGGCACCTAGTGAAAGTGTCTCTTGATCCTCTTCACACGTGTTTCCATTATATAATGTACCTTTATTTTAAATTGTTTGTTATATATTTATAAAATTCAAGTACTGTTGGATCTCTTAATTATGTCCTTTGATCACAGATATATATAAATTCATTGGGATAGATAAAGATAATAGTTTATATAAATTTTGGAGAAATCATAAATATAAGGGGTATATACCTTAAAATATTCTTAAAAAACTATGAATAGTTGAGTTTCTATTGATTATTTTATGTTTACATTGATCTATAGAATCCTAAGGGTATCATAATAATAACTTATAATATTATTTATACATTATTTATAAATATATCATTCAAGTAATTTACCATTATAATTTTTTTTCAGTTTTAACATGGTGATAATAAAAAATTTAACGATTGTTGATACTCGACTTGGTGGGAAATTTTAGAATGGATTATAGTATCAATAATTTTTATAATGATTGGAAATGATGAAATCTTATGGTACTTTTAGTTCATGATTTGAAAATTTATGTTTTGATATTTATGATGGATTTTATAAGTAGTTTAAATATATAATCGACAAATATTGAAGTTCAGTTCAATTTACAGTAATGTATTGGGATATTGATTGAATCTATAAAGAGTGGGATATTATTTTATGTAGATATAAGAGAATATATGGAAATTTTGAGACTATATATATAGCCAAATGAGTGTATAAGAGATTTTCTCAATGTAATGTGGGGATATAAATATATTTTATTAGGATTTTTATCAATATTCATACATTTTCTTAATGATTTCTCTATATTCCATTCTGTAATAGTTTTAGATTTTTACAATGGAATAGATCCTTGAATGATTAATATATCACTACTATATTATATTATATGAAACTAGTGGTGTTTGGAGATTTGATGGTGTAATAGTATGAGCATTAAAAAAGATGATTCATGTGGTTAAATATTTCTATTGAGGAATGATATGCAATATTTTATAATAAATCTAACAGTTGATTAAGGATTTGAATCAATAATAAAATTATACAGTATTTAATAATTACAAATAAATATATCACACCTCTAATTGATGATTTATTTTATTATCTAATAGTATCTCGTTGGTTTTCTAGATTTATATTTTTATGTACTCATTAAATAATAATTATATATGTGGATATTAATAAAATAATTTTAAATATTGGAATTAAAAGTGTTAATATTTTTGAGTCACCTCTGAAAATATTATCTATATAGAATTTATGATTAATATTTTCCATGGTAATGTGATTTATTTTTTGTGATTTTTTAATTATATATTTTTTTAAACAAGGTTAAAGGAATATTTTTTGACGAAATTAGAATTTAGGCAGAGTCTGTGTAAGGATATAATTCTTGGTAATTTAAAATAATTGTGTTTTTTTATTTCGGGGGTGAAATTCATTAGTAATTTTTCTTTTGATATAGGGATCATTTTTATTCTTGAGAAGGATATGATTATTATTTCCTGGGAATGACTAAACATTTTATGGTATATTTAGATTCTCCTATGTTTTTCATGATATTAATATATGTTTAGATAGAAATATTCAATGATAGAATCTCTTGTGCTGTCTCCAATTTAGAATGAAAAAAAATGTTTTAGAGTAATCATAAATGTTCGAAAACATTTCACAAGTCATAGATTTTATTAACATCCATTCTAGTTGTTATTTTCCTTGAATAAGTAAGTGGGTATAAATTTTATTGAAATGAATCTAGATTGCGATTCAGATATGTATTGACTCTAGTATGTAATGTTATGGTGTATAATATTATGAATCTAAAATTGAATAAGAATAAAAAACATTTTAGTACATTAAATTAATTACTTCAAATCATGGTTTTAAGAGTGGTATGCACTAACTTATGAGTGAATAATGATTGTTATAGACTGATAAGTTTTATTTATAAGATAACCTACTAAGTATATGAATTAGCATAATATATCATTGTTAAATAACAATATGGAAATTAAAAATTATGTTGTTAAATTTTTTACTTTCTCAATGGATGAAAAATATTGATTGGGGTGATATTAAAATTCTCCACACTTCGAAAGTGGGTAACATCATATTATATCATCAATATTACAACAGAAACATCAATTACACTCTCGATTTCATCACTAAATAAAAGATATATTCCCTTTATAGTTTAATTTTTTTTGATGGTTTTCCTCAGTGTCTAATACATCATAGCATCATGAAACCAACCCTAAAATTTTTATCCCCTTAATATATTATATTTATAATTATATTTTAAAGTATGTTTTATAAAAAAAACGTCATAATATGATATAATATATGTGTGTGTAATAATATCACATACTTTAATTTTATAATATATAAACACTAATAAATGGAATTTTGGACAGATTCCTTTATTATGTAAGACTATAACCCAACTAGTTAAGGAATCTTGAATGATGTTATTACAGGTTGTGGTTTTAGTAAACATCAAAATATAAGTGATAGAGATGAATTATTTTGTTATTTCATATTTCATTAATGTAACATTAATTTTATTATATTAGGTGGTATTGGGTAGGTTTTATAACATGCAATGTAGGAGGATTTTGAATTCCTTAATTGTTGGGGAGAGAATTAAAGGGTGGTTACAAATTGTGTATTCACATATTTTTTATAGTATGTATAGGGAATCATGTGTTTCCCTAGAGGGATATTTAGATGAATTTATCTATTTAAGCTTTGATGTGAATCAAGATGATAAAGTGTTGTGTCATAATATCAAATGATAGTTATACTTAGTTAAAAAGGTAAATCTATAGATGGTTTTGTTTCTTACTATCTTTTACTTCAATAGTTGATAACATAGCATCAATGACAGGTGGAGTTAAATTATTATTTTTTCAATATGATAATTAAATATGAGTAAATACATAATAGAATATTTAATTTATCACTAAGGTTACCATGGAATCATGATGGTATTTTGGTTATAGTGAACCATATAAAAATTAAATGATTTTTTAATTAATGATATATTTATTTATTGTTGAGAATGTAAATATTTCAATTACAGATATTATTATATTTGTTCAGTCCAACATCGCAACATAGTTGACAAGGATACAGTCTCCATGTCATGATTTTGGTGGGACTTAATAAATATGTAGATGTATATATATATATATATGAGAATGATATATTGTTATTTAGTATATGGATTTTTATGGTGTTTATAATGACCCATAATTTACATACATTGGTATTACATCAGAATTTAAGTACACTTATTATAACATATAACAAAACTAGGAAAGGACCGTATAGGTATAGTGTCTTTAGAAACTGGGAATCATAAACAACTGGTTCATAAAGCGTCTACACTGTCTCCCATTTATTTCATTATATCTATAGTCCCTTTTGGCATATGTTACTTAATATCCTTATTCCTGGCCTGGGGAAAGAAAACATACAAAAGGGTGAGCTCAAATGCTCAGTAAGGGTAAAAAAAAGAAATATCAATCACATCATATTCATAAGAACATAAAATTTTGTAAATCTTAACCTGCAAAAGAGAGAAAAATTTCATAACATGGGATAAATAATAGTAGTGAAATGAAATCTCAATAATCATAACATAAAACATGAAACTTTGTGGCATACACTCATAATCATAGAGAATGATTTCTTATTAGTCAAGACTCATGGCCAAGACTATCTTAGTGGACAAAGTCCATTTCTGAACCGAGATAACTCCTCGTTCCAGTACTGTTTCACTGAACCGGTTTAACCTTCCGTTCCAGCCATGTCTATCTCATGAGATATAAAATCTTTACCCAATGCATTGGAGGGAGATATAGGTCCCACCCATCTCATAATGATACCATTCTTATGTGTTCCACAAAATCATAAATCATACATCATTGCATAACCCATGTAATAAAAATGGGATTCTTAAACAACATGACATCATAAAACAATTCATATAAGATAAAGGAATTCATAAAAATAATTCCATCACAACATAATCAAATCAATGTAATAATAGGTATATAAACAGAACCCTATATTATCTTAGAAGGAAAATAATTTCGATAAAACACTTGAACTCCATTCTTGAGGAAAATATCCTTGCTACTCCAAAAACATTTTCCTTTCTTAACATGTCATACAATTTTAAACTAAAAGAAGTTGATTAAATATAAACATGAAAACATGTAAATGAAGCTTCTTGGAAATAATGTTTTAAAAATCCATTCATGCCATATAAGTTAAAAAAAACATTCTTCTCGTACTTTTGTCGGAAAAGTCAAAAAGCAGCGCGTATGAAAAACCACAAAATATTCCTTTCATATCTTTTACTAAAAACTCACCGAAGGGTAAAATTGGATTTAAACAATTGTAGGTGGATGGAAATAATATTACATATTCAGGAAACAAGGATGTTGATGATAAAATACACCCCAATAAATATCAGAGTATAAACAATCTCGGACAAAAATGAGATTGTGATATTTTCCCTTACCTTAGGTCCAATTTGCTTCGTAAGTATCCGAACCTTCTGTATAATTATATAAATAATGTTATTAACTTATTCCATAATCATACATATTTTTCTGAAATCATATATGGTCATATTCTTAGCTTCTTATTAGTAATATTTCATTACTACTTGTTATTCGGGTGTTTATTACTTTTTGTTCTTATGCGTGTTTTGTCAAATAAATTCTTATTTTTATTTTTAGGTTATAGATACCTCATTTCTAGAATGGTATTAGTGTAATATATATCATATTCATTCATTAAATTCATCTATATAATCATTATGCAATGAAGATCATGTAGAACGAGTCGCATCACATCGTGGCGACAGTATTCCGTACGTATGCACGAGCGATGATATCGTTCACATGATTGTGGAATTGTATTAGAGTGTATATATAATATTTCAGAATCAATATCACTTTACAATAATCATATATATTCATTATTTACACCATTATACCCATCCAATTAAGGTGGTGGTGGAAAATAGATTACCCCACGACGTGGAGACGGTATTCCGTACGTACGCACGCGTGGTGATTTCATTTTCCATAGGATGGATAGATGGTGAAACAGGGTTGTTTCATACTTATAATAACATATCATTATATGAGTGGTAATGATGTTATTTCTTCATAATTAAACAACTAAAGAAGAATAATTGTATGATGAAATAAATATGAAATAATCGATAACAGACATTACCTCTTCTTTGAAGCGCTTCTTTGAGACCTACTTTTAGGGCCCTAAAATTGGCCTTTGAAGAAGACCAGGACCACTAGGATGTCTCTAGGGAAGTTGAGAGAAGAAATTGTCAGGTTTTGGCCGAGCTTCAAGACTTAAAGTGGTGTGAGGAAGTGAGGGAGGAGGTGCCCTTTTATAAGGGAGGGGAGGGGCACCTTTGGAATAACTAAAAACATTATTTTATTATAAAGTAAAATTCGGTTTTTAATAGCTCCAAATTGATATATTTATAAGATAAGGTGGGTATGGGTCTACATCCTCTCATACAATATAATTTAGACAAGTTTAGGTATCAATTTTACCCTTATCATTTAGATTTAACTTTAAGTTAGACAATTTAACTTTTACCGTGTCTTCTTGTTTTCTTACACTCTAAGGATAATAAACATACTATATCAAGCCAAACGAACCCCAAGTTGTTTATTATTAATATATATAACCTTATCTATGTCATGTGGACTATCATTAGATTTTTATAAATAAAATCAGAATTAATAATATAATATTTGTTTTAAAAACTATTTTATGTCAACTTTGACACTATTTCGTAATATATTTTTGTGAAAATCATAACAGAATTCTTAGTTCGAACCAAGTTAATTAAAGAAATAATAACATGTAATATTAACCTATTAAATTATTTTAATTCATAAAACGTCTCAAATTACATTTATTTGGGTATTTATAACATCAATTATGTCAATATTTCATTAATAAGACAATTACATCATCATCGTTGTGTCATAAATAAATTAAATTATTTAATGTCTAAAAATTACAAATAAAATACCATTATGTAGGAAATTTTTTATCTTTCTAATGATTATTTATAGTCGAATTTATCTTATGTATAACCCCATATTAAAAATGATTTACTTATTAAACATTGATTTTAACTATTTTAACCCTTCTTTAAATAAATTAATAATAAATGTCCTAATCTAATCCAAGTGGGCCTAAATGGTCATATTTTATTCCTAAGGTTGTTTTTGGTCGAATTAAACTTATCCAATAGAATTAGGAAATAATGTAGGGTAATAATAATAACACCTTTACACTTAATTACCTTATTTACTTGTAACCGTGGAAAAAAGTAAAAAATTACTATTCACCAAAAATTATTTTCATCTCATTGAACCACATTTTAGTCCTTGATATTAACCGTGTCTCTCTGATTTTCGAAATTCCACTCACAGAAGCGGTAAAATTATGTTTTATGAAAAATTCAGTTTTTTTAACTATCACTTAGTTGTTTCACTATTCATAAAAAATTGAAAATGTTCTATAAAAATAACAAAATTTCACCCTAGTCTAATTTCGATATTCCGAATCCAAAAATGAAGTCCATTTTGAAAAATAAAATTTATAAAATTTAGAAAAGTGGTTATTACTATTCATAACGGCTAGTTTTAATAATATTTTAATAGCATATCGTTGTTTAGTGAAACTCTGTATTACGTACGACGCAAGCTATTGAGGAAGGCCAAGGTCGCGTGTAAAGCAAGCCAAGCTAGTGTTGTGTATAGTGAAAGATTCGTTTGATAAGAAAAATATTTCTCATAAAAGTCTCAGGCGTTACATTCTACCCCCCTAAAAGTGAATTTTTCCCTCGAAATTCGTCACTTTGTAACAAAAAGATGAGGATACCTCTCCCTCATCATATCCTCAAGCTCCCATGTAACTTCTTCTAATTGGTGGTTCCTCCATAAAATGTTCACCAAGCGAGTGGTCTTGTTTCGTAAGTCTTTTTCTCTACGATCCAGAATCTCTATCGGCTGTTCTTCAAAAGAAAGATCTTGCTCCAGCGGTACAACTTCTGAGCTGAGTACATGTGAAAGATCAGGTATGTACATTCTCAGGAGAGATACATGGAACACATCGTGAACTTGAGAGAGATTCGGTGGAAGCACCAATCGGTAAGCTACCTTTCCAACACGATCCAATATTTCTAAAGGACCGATATATCTACGGCTCAACTTCCCCTTCTTTCCAAATCTCATGACCCTCTTCTAGGTATATATTCTTAAGAATACTTTATCACCCACTTCATACTCTATGTCTTTTCTTCGTTTGTCGAAATAACTTTTCTATCGACTCTGAGCTGCTCTTATGTGTTGTTGAATAGATTGGACCTTTTCTGCAATCTCATCAACAAGATCAGGTCCTAATAGCTTTCTTTCCCCACTTCATCCCAGCAAGTTGGAGTCCTGCATTTCTTTCCATAGAGAGCTTCATAAGGATCCATCTGAATACTGGAGTGAAAACTATTATTATAAGAAAATTCCACCAAAGGTAGGTGTTTATCCCAACCACCTTTGAAATCCATAGATCAAGCTCTCAACATATCTTCTAGAGTTTGAATTGTTCTCTCAGACTGACCGTCTGTCTGGGGATGACAAGCAGTGCTGAAACACAACTCTATATCCAGAGTATGCTGAAGACTTTTCCAGAACTTCGAGGTAAATCTCGGATCCCGATCCAATATAATAGAAAGTGGTACTCCATGCAATCTTACCACTTCCTTTACATATATCCTGGCAAGATGATACAGAGAGAAATCCTCTCTAATAGCAATGAAGTGTGCAGACATTATAAGAACATCAACTATGACCCAGATAGCATTATTGCCTTTGGATGTTTTAGGAAGTCATGTGACAAAGTCCATAGTGATGTTGTCCCATTTCCATTCGGGTATGGGCAATGGTTGTAACGTCCCCTTAGACTTTTTTCTCTTAGCTTTAACTTGCATAAAAACCAAGCATCGATAGACATATTCAGAAACATCTATTTTCATGTCATCCCACCAGAAGTACTCTTTCGGGTCCCTATTCATCTTCGTGCTTCCCAGATGAATAGAGAATGAAGAACTATGAGCCTCATCTAGCAGCTCCTTCATTAATTCAGGGATGGGAGGAACACAAACCCGAATCCTGAACATTATTATCCCATCACAATCGAGGTTGAATTCAGTAATATTTCTCACCTTATTTTGTAACTCTACATATTCTTTCTACGCCTCTTTAATCATCACATGTATAGATGGTTGAACATTCCTTTGAGAAAGATACGATTTTCCCCCTTCCATTATAATTCCAAGATCCATCCTTTGTAAATCCATAAATATTGGATCTTTTGTGATCCTCATCATAGATAAACTGGCATGGTCTTGTCGACTTAATGCATCTTCCACCTTGTTTGCTTTCCCAGGGTGGTAATGAATGGAGCAGTCGTAATCCTTAATCAGCTATAACCATCTTTTTTAGCACATATTGAGCTCCTTTTGTGTGAAAATATACTTTAAAATTTTATGATCAGTATAAATGTCACACCTTTATCCATAAAGATAATGCCTCCAAATCATTAATGCAAAGATTACCGCGGATCTCTCTAAATCATGTGTTGGGTAATTCTGTTCATGGATTTTCAACTGTCGTGAGGCATAAGCTATCACCATATAATTTTTCATAAGAACACACCCCAGACCCTTCTTGGATGCATCACTATAGATCACAATCCTTTCTCCACTACAAGGCAGTGTGAGAACATGTGCACTGGATAACCTTCTTTTCAACTCCTTGAAATTCTCTTCACATTCCTCCATCCAAACAAACTTAACTCCTTTTTGAGTCAACCTGGTGAGTGGATTAGATAATCATGAAAATCCATTCACAAGACGTCAATAATATCCAGCCAAACCAAGAAAACTTCAGATCTCAGTTACTGTTGTTGGTCTCGATCATCTTTCGATAACCTCTATTTTTGCTGGATCCACAGATATCCCCTCTTTTGATATTATGTGACCCAAAAATGAAACTTTATGAACCCAAAATTCACACTTGGTAAATTTGGCATAAAGCTTCTCCTTTCTCAGGGTCTTCTATATAATTCTCATGTGATCTTCATGTTATTCCTTGATCTTTGAATAGACAAGAATATCATCTATAAAGACTACCAAAAATTGATCAAGATAGTCTCTAAAGACTCTTTTCATCAAATCCATGAAGATAGCAGGGGCATTATTAAGACCAAATGGCAACACTATAAATTCATTGTGTCCATACCTTGTACGGAAAGCCGTCTTTGGTATATCCTCCCTTTCTACCCTTAATTGATGATACCCTGAACGAATATCAATCTTAGAAAGGTATCGATCTCAACGTAGTTGGTCAAATAAGTTATCAATGCGTGGGAGAGGATATTTGTTCATGATAGTGATCTTGTTAAGTTCTCGATAATCAATGCAGAGTCTCATTGATCCATCTTTCTTCTTAACAAATTGAACAGGTTCTCCCCAAGGTGATGCACTAGGGAGTATGAATCCCTTATCAATATTCTCTTGGATTTACTTATTCAATTCCTGCTACTAAATTGGGGCCATTCTATAAGGTGTCTTTGAAATAGGCAAAGCACCCAGTACGAGTTCTATTGAAAACTCAACTTCCCGCTTTGGTGAAAGACCCGACAATTCCTCTAGAAAGACATCATCAAACTCCCGTACAATGGGAATATTATTAATCGTGAGTTTCTCACCAACCATTTGAGATAAATAACCCACATTTAGTGGAATCAAGACCCATAATATGGAAGAAATTTCCACTAGAAGGTTATGTTCATCCTTGCATCGATAGACGATCATAGATTGATCTGGAATATGAAATGTGACTTCCCTTCATTGGAAATTGAAATGATCTCCATATATAGAAAGCCAATCCATGCCAAGAATCACATCAAATTCTACTATAGGAAGAATCACAAGTTATTCAGTAAGCACTTTCCCTCAAACTTCAATCAGGGAAGAATTATAAACTTTTGATGCGATTGTTGTGCCATTAGGTGTGGTCACAGCTAATTCAATATCTAATTGTTGAGGTAATACGGTGATACCCTTAGAAAAATCTTCAGAAATAAAAGAATGGGTGGATCCAGAATCAAATAAAACATTTTCTACTTTAGAGTGGATGGTATGTGGACCATTCTCTACATCGTTATCGTACTCAACATCACTGATAGAAATTGCATGTGATTTCTTGTGTCTTTAGACTTAAGATTTTGTTGATGTCGATCATCATCAACATCCCTTGGATTAGGGCATTTATTGGCATAATTCCCCATCTCGTTGCACTTGAAACATTGAAGTGTTGTAGGTTCATTCTGTGTGTCCCTTCCTTTTTCTACATCATTAGACATCTTCATCCCATCATTGCGGCATTCAAATGCCTGATGAACTTCCTTTCCACATTTGAAACATTTACTTGTCCCTTTAAGACAACTCCCTCCATGTTTCTTTACACAATTTGAGCATAAGGGAAAGCTCATCTTCATTTCAGTGTGCTCTTTAGATTTTCCTTTGAATTCAATTTTCCTCTTCTTATCAAACCTATATGACTGATGGGTTTATCCAATCTCCATCTCAACATTGAGAGCACATCGAACGATTTCCTCATATCTATTGAAGTCCGTTATGGCTAAGGCCCATCGAAGACTTGGTTTTAAGCCACTAAAGAATCGATCGATCATACTCTCAGGTTGGATAATAATACCAGAAGCGTACCTTGAAAGTCTTGAAAATTTTGCTTCATAGGTACCAACAGATTCATCATCCTTTTGCTTTAGATCAAGATACTCTTTCTCCATCTTTGTTCGGAGAATACGGGGGACGTACTTATTGAAAAATAAGTTCTTGAGCTCGTACCATTCCATGGACTCAATTTCATCTCTTTGCCTCGTATTCTTGATAAGATTCCACCATTGATAAGAATCGCCTTCCAAATGATACACTGCTAAGATGACTTTACCATGTTCAGAACATTAATGAACTAAAAATATCTTTTCAGTAGTACTAATACATTGTTCAGAAATTAATGGATTAGTAGACCCGCTGAATGAAGGTGGACGCTGCCACATGAAGGATTCAACAGAATGTTGCGCCTTCCTTTGCTCGTTTGGAAGTCCTGCATGATTCATAGCTTGAAAATGTTGTGTGAGCATGGCTACAATATTTTTCATTCTAGCTCCCATAACGTTTGGTTGCTCAGGGGGACTATCATTGCATTGCCCGTCGCATTCTGCATTAACACGGTTCCTTCGGGTTCCAGCCATTGACTAAAACCAAGAAGAATAGTGTGAGAAACACTAATTATAATAGGAAAACTACATAATCAAGAATAAAATTTAACACTTGTGGTCTTATCCTAGGTTATTCATGGCCATTTCTAAAACACTAAGATTTTGTTCTATGCTTAGACTTATCCTTAGGGTTCTTACTAAGGCTTTCACATCACAGTTTCCAAAAGGTTGACTATACCTTTCCTCTGATACCAACTATAACGACCCATACTTTACATAGATTGTTATTACATCAGAATTGAAGCACACTTATCACAGCATATAACAAAACCAGGAAAGGACCGTATATGTATAATGTCTTTAGAAACTGGGAAACATAAACAACTGGTTCATAAAGCGTCTACATTATCTCCCATTTATTTCATCATATCTATAGTCCCTTTTGGCATATCTTACATAATAACATTCTTCTGGACCTGGGGAAAGAAAACATACAAAATTGTGAGCTCAAATTCTCAGTAAGGGTAAATAAAAGAAATATCAATCACATCATATTCATAAGAACATAACATTTTTGAAATCTTAACCTGCAAAAGAGAGCATAAATTCATAACATGGGATAAATCATAGTAGTGAAATGAAATCCCAATAATCATAACATAAAACATGAAACTTTGTGGAATACACACATAATCATAGAGAATCATTTCTTAATACTCATGACTCATGGACAAGAATATCTTAGTGGACAAAGTCCATTTCTGAACCGAGTTCACTCCTCGTTCCAGTCCTGTTTCACTGAACCGGTTAAACCTGCCGTTCCAGCCATGTCTATCTCATGAGATATAAAATCTTTACCCAATTAATTGTAGAGAGATATAGGTCCCACCCATCTCATTGTGATACCATTCTTATGTGTTCTATAAAATCATAAATCATACATCATTTCATAACCCATGTAATAAAAATGGGATTCTTAAACAACATGACATCATAAAAAAATTCATATAAGATAAAGGAATTCATTAAAATAATTCCATCACAACATAATCAAATAAATGTAATAATAGGGATAGAAACAGAACCCTATATTATCTTATATGGAAAATAATTTTGATAAAACACTTGAACTCCATTCTTGAGGAAAATATCATTTCTACTCTAAAAACATTTTCCTTTCTTAACATGTCATAAAATTTTAAACTAAAAGAAATTGATTAAAAATAAACATGAAAACTTATAAAGGAATCTTCTTGGAAATAATGTTTTAAAAATCCATTCATGCCGTATAAGTTAAAAAAACATTATTCTTGTACTTTTGTCGGAAATGTCAAAAAGTACCTCATACGAAAAATGACAAAAGATTCCGTTCATAATTTTTACTAAAAACTCACCGAAGGGTAAAATTTGATTTAAAAAATTGTAGGTGGATAGAAATAATATTACATAATGAGGAAACATGGTTGTCGATGATAAAATACACCCCATTAAATATCAAAGTATAAACAATCTTGGATAAAAATGAGAATGTGATATTTTCCCTTACCTTAGGTCCAATTTGCTTCGTAAGTGTCCGAACCTCCTGTATAATGATTAAAATAATGTTATTTACTTATTCCAGAATCATAATTATTTTTATGATATCATATATGGTCATATTCTTAGCTTCATATTAGCAATATTTCATTACTACTTGTTATTCGGGTGTTTATTACTTTTTGTTCTGATGTGTGTTTTGTCTAATAAAATTTTATTGTTCTTTTTGGGTTATAGATACCTCATTTACATAATGGTATAAGTTTAATATATATCATATTCATTCATTCAATTCATTTATATAATATTTATTCAATGAAGATCATGTAGAACGAGTGACATCACATCATGGAGATGGTATTCCATACGTACACACGAGCGATGATATCATTCCCATGATTGTGGAATTTTATAGGAGTGTATATATACTATTTCAGAATTAATATCACTTTAAAATAATCATATATAGTCATTATTTACACCATTATACCCATCCATGTAAGGTGGTGGTGGAAAATAGATTACACCACGGCGTGGAGACGGTATTCCGTACGTACGCATGCACGGTGATTTCGTTTTCCGTAGGATGGATAGATGGTGAAATAGGGTTGTTTTATACTTATAATAATATATAAGTATATTAGTGATACTTATGTTATTTCTTCATAATGAAACAACTAAATAAGAAGAAGTGTAAGAAGAAATAAAGATGAAAGAATCGGTAAGAGACATTACCTCTTCTTTGAAGCCCTTCTTTGAGACCTCCTTTTAGGGCACTAAAATTGGTCTTTGAAGAAGACCAGGACCTCTAGATTGTGTCTAGGTAAGTGGAGAGATTAAATTGGCAGGGTTTGGCCGAGCATGAAGGCTCAAAGTGGTGTGATGAAGAGAGGGAGGAGGTGCCATTTTATAAGGGAGGAGAGGGGCACCTTTGGAATAACTAAAAATATTATTTTATTATAAAGTAAAATTCGGTTTTTAATAGCTCCAAATTGATATATTTCAAAGATAAGGAAATATAAGGTGGTTATGGGTCGAAATCCTCTAATCCAATAGAATTTATACAAGTTTAGGTATCAATTTTAACCTTATCATTTAGATTTAACTTTAAGTTAGATAATTTATCTTTTACCGTGTCTTCTTGTTTTCTTAAACTATAAGGTTAATAAACATACTATATCAATCCAAACGAACCCAATATTGTTTATAATTAATATATATAACCTTATCTAAGTCATTTGGCCGATACTTAGATTTTTGGGAATAAAATAACAATTAATAATATAATATTTGTTTTAAAAACTATTTTATGTCAATTTTGACACTACTTAGTAATTGATTTTTGTGAAAATAATAACAGAATGATTAGTTCGAAAAAAGTTAATTAAATCAATAAAAACATGTCATATTAACCTATAAGATTAGTTTAATTCATAAATAATCTCAAATTACATTTATTTGTGTATTTCTAACATCAATTATGTCAATATTTCATTAATAAGATAATTACTGTATCATAGTTCTGTCATAAATAAATTAAATTATATAAGATATAAAAATTAGAAATAAAATACTATTATGTAGGAAATGTTTTTAGATTTCTAATGAATATTTATAGTCGAATTTATCTTATGTATAACCCCATATTAAAAATGATTTACCTATTAAACATTTATTTTAACTATTTTAACACTTCTTTAAATAAAGTAATAATAAATGTCCTAATCTAATCCAAGTGGGCCTAAATGGTCATATTTTATTCTTAAGGTTGTTTTGGTCTAATTAAACTTATCCAATATAATTAGGACATGTGTTAGGGTAATAATAATAACACTTTTACCCTTAATTACCCTATTTACTTTTAACCGTGGTAAAAAAGAGTAAAAAGTTACTATTCACCAAAAATTATTTACATCTCATTGAACCACATTTCAGTCCTTGATATTAATATAGTCTCTCGGATTTTTGAAATTTCACCCACAGAAGCCGTGAAATTAAGTTTAATGAAAAATTCAGTTTTTTTATCTACCATTTAGTGGATTCACTATTCATCAAAAATTGAATGTTTTCACAAAAATACTAAAATTTCACCCAAGGATAATTTCGATATTCCGAATCCAAAAATGAAGTCCATTTTGAAAAATAAAATTATAAAATTTCAAAAAGTGGTTTTTAATATTCATAACTGCTAGTTTTAATAATATTTTAATAGCATATTGTTGTTTAGTGAAACTCGGTATTGCGTACGACGCAAGCTATTGAGGAAGGACTCGGTTGCGTGTAAAGCAATCCAAGATAGTGTTGTGTGTAGTTAAAGATTACTTTGATAAAAACAAAATATTTCTCATAAAATTCTCGGGCGTTATAGTGTTATTCATGTTTTAGAGGATATGCTTCAAGTATGTATACCTTATCATGGGGGGTTTTTGTTGGAGAACCATAATTTTTTGATGTTTACGTAAATTAATATATAGAAATATTTTATTGTTATGGAACCTTTTGTTGTATTATATGGACAGGCCTATACAGAATTATTATATTAGTCATAGAAATGGAATATGAATTTTTTGGGAAGAATTTTGGTTCTTAAAATGAATAAATAATTTAAGATTATTTAATTTTAATTTTAGATCAACAATTATATAACCTGATAATCAACGATAAAACCCCTTTATATTTGATATTATAGATTTAGGGTTCTTAAAATTGATAAATATATTTATTATCACATGTGGGATGTTATCACTTTAATGTATAGAGAAATCTGAAATAAATTAATGAATTATAATATTATATTATAGATTATATTTATCAATTTTTTGTTTGGAGAATCAAGATATTCTCCATATTTTCAAATTAAATTAGTATCAACTAGAAAATACTATTTTATTGATAATTGATGATGTTGATTTAGAATCCAATGCTTACAATATACAGTGTCCTCTTTGGGGAGTGGAATATAGTGTAATTATTATTAAAAAATACTAATTACAATGGTATTTATTTATTTTACGGTGTCATGGGATGATCCAATAATATAATTTTTAATGAGAATCATTGTTTCAACATATATATATATATATATATATATATACATTTCAATGTTTATAATTCCCAATTATGTTTTAGGTAAAAAATTACTATGTACTAGAGAATTACGAAAATTGGTTTTAGGGAACTGTTTTGGTTTTTAATTATTTATTGTTATATGATTTAATCATGACAAATAAGGTGGTTAAATGGCCTATGGTTTTTAATTTGGAATAATATATTCATAAATAATTTATAAATTAAATTTTTATTAAAAATTATACTTAACAAAGTGGATCACACATGGATGCATATTTCTATGGTATTCAATATTAATAGTTAATTTTAATGGATTTTAATGGGCTATGTAGCCACTATAATGATTAAATAAACCATGATTTCTAACCATCCATACTATTATTCTATAAATATTATGCTTGTTTGGCCTATTTTTATAATCCATCCATTTTTAAGGGTTTATTCCGTAATTTTTTGGGTTTTTTCAAATACTATTTCAATAAGATTTTTATTGTATAATTTATTCATATTTAGGTTTAATAAAAAAAATTAAAACATAATTAGTTTTTTTCCTTAATTAAATATATAATCTATAATATAAATAATTTAGAACCAGATTACAAATATTTTTTTTTGTGAGTTAATGTATGGAAGGTGGGATTTTTATGATTATAGGGATAATTAAAATGATTATATAGGATTATGTTGAGTAAGGTCAGATTAATAGGGAAATAAAACTCTATACTCTATAATTAATGATATAACAATGGAGGCCCAATGATATGTGTGTTCAAGATCATGATATTTTTACATGACCAAAAAATTAATATGATGAAAAATTATTGTAATCTAAATCCAATACATCCTATTTTTTACATATTATTATTGTTTTATAATCTTAATATGGGATGTTACATATTAAAATAAGAATGGAAAAATCAGAAATTTGGTCTATAATAAATTACTGATTAAATGCTAGTGTAAACATTGTGCCTGAAAATTCATTAAGAAAATAGAATCTCCTATAAGATATACACAATGCAGTGGGATATATTTCTATGCTTAATTATGGATTATAATTAAGATTAATATTGTGTTAACATGAGTAAGAAATAAGTGTTATTATTCCATGTATTCATTAAATTATAATTTTTGAAAAAAAATAAGATTGTAATAATTTTCCAACAATATAAATCAATATATTAAGGAAACTTAAATATTATTATTGTGTGAGACAATCATATATGATACAAACTCACCCCTACATAGTTTGAGTAAGGAATAATTACTATCATTTTGCTTCTCCGACATCAGTTGTGCATAAGACATAGAATATGTTTGAACCAATAAGGGAATATGAATCACATTGATAAACTCGTTTAGTTTGTTAGGGAAGTCACAAAAAATGATTCAGATGTGATAATAATGAATGAAAATATTGCAAAAAATTTAAAATTTTTATATATGAATGATTTAAGGGAAGATGATAAATATGATGTGTTTATTAGTTTTTAGCCGTTTAAAAGTCATAGATAACTTGTGTGGACTATGGTAATTTCCTCACATTACTGAGTAGTTGAATTTGGTAAATCAATTATACACTATTTAGATGGTACAATATCATTGATAGATGGTTGATGATAAATTTTTGAATGGGTAGTAGATATCAATATATTAAATTGGAAATTTTTTATGAAAGTACAATAGGAGTTATCATTCATATATTACTTATATGGAATGATTTTAGAAAAATATAATAAGTATAATATCAAGATTATTAAAAAATGTGTTTTAAATTTTTCACAATTTCATGAATTTTAGAGTCACCATTAGAGTATAAATTCACCTAAATATTTACGAAATTCCTTTTATAACGAATTTTTTAAAAATATTTTTATATACTTTTTTATATGAGTAAGATTGTATTTTTTCATAGTGGTGATTCCGGAAATGTTTTGTTGTAAGTTATTATCAATACCTAAATGAATTGATATCTTTATATCATGTTCAAATATTTATAATTCCTAAAATTCATGATAACATAGTAAATTGATTTAAGGGGTTACTATATGTGATATAAATTTTAAATCATATAATAAAACTAGATAAGGGACTTTCTTCTCTAATGTTGTGAAAATTAATAGAGGATAAAGAACTATTAAATCAATTATAGTTAATTGAATTTCCATAATTAATATATAATTGTAAACCATATAGGGATATATAATAATTATAAAGATTTAAATTATTTTTTTAGAGAACATGAGAAATATGGTGAGGTGGTGTAAGTGATGAATTGGAGAATTTGATAGTGAATAATATGAATAATGAAAATGATTTCAAAAACCTAATTATATAATAATTGGTTAATTCAATAAAAAACACTAAAAATGTGCCCATATTCATTTTTTATTAGGTATTTTTCTACTCCTCTTATAATGGAAACATGTCAAGATAATATAAGAACACACACCCTTATATATATTTTCAGGTTATTGTAAACAGACAAATATTTTGAGATGAACCATATAGTCTTTTAAGAATGTCATGGGTAACTCCAAGAATATGTTATGCCTCAATATATAATCATGAATAATGAAATTATATCTTCACATTCTTATTAATAATCTTGTAATATGATTTAATTACTTGTTTTAAATTATATTTTATGTTTAATAATATAAAAATCACTATACAGATTCTATACATTTTCACTGATTTACATATTTATAATTATAATATAATTATTGATTAAAATAAATAGTTTTTAATCATTGAAACATGCATATATCATTAATTATATATATTATAAATTTCATACTAAATATTTATTGACATTTCTATTGAACAATAGATAAATAACCAGGCATGGAAGGAGTGGATCATTTTTGAGATCCTTATGATTGGAAGAGAAAATGTTTGTTAATTAAATTGGGAAAATAAAAAGATCATTCCAATACTAATGGGATAGTAAGTTATGATTATATTTTAAAACCCATAATCAAATAGACTCACTCATAGTAATAGAACTATTTTACGAAAAAACAACTGTTATAATTCTATAACACTTTTAAAATGATTTTATCAAAATGTGAAGAATAATTTTTAAAAATATTTTTGACATTTATTAAAAATGATACACCTAATAATTTATTATCATAAGTGAATATTTTATTTTCATAAAACTATATTAAAATTTATAATTTAATATTTCATGGAAAAAAATTCTTACATGATAGAATAAAATTTTATTTTAAACATACCATGTCAAAGTAAGCCAAGAATGTATTTGAGAAAGTTTTTATAGATTTAAGTATCTATGAATAATTGATAATAAATCTTATAATCTATACTCCATTAATTTGTAATAATGCGTTAAAATATGAATATTTAACAACTTATTAAATTTCATATAAACAAATATATGTCCATTTTAAGGTAAATAGATATTACTCAAAAAAAATTAATCCAATAATGTTTTCTAATTTTATTTAATTTTAATAAAACATAATAATAATTTATTGAAAGTAAATTTATATATTAAATATAAAAGTATATGAAATTAAATTCATATAATGTTGATTACTGGTAATATAAATAATTCAACATAATCTTATTCTTGACATTTTTGTCAAAACCCGTTTTCATCATTTTTATGGGATTATATTTTATTTAATTTAGACCACATATAGTTAAGGAATTTAATAAATAGGTCTTTATATATGGAATTATATTTTACTGATTTTTTATATAGGTCCTATTTGGGTATTATAATTAATAACCTCTATAAATATTTTCCACCTTGATATAGGAAAATTGGTAATTATGGATAAAAATATGGTGACTGGGGTTATAAAATTTTTCTATTTCATTCCATATTTATATTGGATGAACAATGTTGGATTTTATTCAAAAAATAATCAAATATAAATAAATTTAGTGCTGTTTACATTGATAATGAAACTAATGTTATTTTATGTGAAGGAGATATCCAAAATGTCTCTCGTAATTTTAATTTCACATATATGATCAATTAGGGATACAAAAATGTAAAAAATATATATCTTAAAAATAATTTGGTAGGTAATTTGTTTATTTTTATAATGGTTATTTGTATTTATTTTTTTTTGGAATGTATAATTACATTAAATTTATATACAATACTAAACAATTGCATTTGATAAAAAAAGAAAAAAACCAAATTATTTTAAACACATATAATGTAAAACATATTTCGACAAATTATATAAAAAAAGTTCTTATGGTTAAAAATAAGGTATAGTTTTTTATGAAAAAAATGTATATTTTCATTTCATTTATGTATTGATATATCTAAAGTTCAAATATGGGAATAGTTAATACAAAAATATTAATAACATTTCATGATAATTTATATAATATTAAATTATATTAATTCATAAATATAATAAAATAGTAGTTGGGGGATGCGAAATTTTATATATTTTCATCCCATTACCTGTAGAAGACAATGTGTACCTAATAAATATATTTATAATCCATTTAGAATGTAGTGGGTTTTAATACTGTTATGGTTAAACTTGGATTAATTTTTTTACCAAATGATAAGGGTCGAAATGCAACAAATTCTTTCTAAATTTTATTTGTTAATTGGAGATAAACATCACTCTATATTTTATTTAAAAAATCCTTTTATCTCCACTTCTTATTTAAATTTAATTTGTTATATTTAAATATTATATGCAATTCCAAATATGTTCTTTCTGTTACTATCAAATGACATCACATATCCTATATTCTATAAACAAACTAGTCATATTCATATTATACAAAAAAAAGAAAAACGATATATCCCAAATGAATATACTCATTCAAGATGTGTTTTAATTCCAAAAATTCTATGACTATTTTCTATTGACGATTAACTAATGGAGGTTCCATGAAAGAGAGTTAATCTTCATTACCAACCCATTCAATGTTTATTTCTTCTACTAATACCAAAAAATATTTTATACATATATTAATATAATGTATCATTTTTCATAAAAAATATTATATATTCCTACTATTATAGGAAAACTATTTTCCTACCAATTTTTCTTTTATGGTAAATTAAAACATCACTGGTATGTATTTTTTACTTACCATCTCCATGTAGTAGTATAAAGTGGTTTTCATCACCAATTAATATGGATTGTTGTGAATATTAAACAAATGAATACATAGTATATTTATAAAATAAATATTTTTTTATTAATTTATGATAACATCTACATCATTACCCTTACGCATATTAAATAGATAGTAGTGTCACTCGTGCATTTATATTGACTACGTTCTGCATGAAGCGGTGTGATTAAATTTTAATTTCTTATTTTAATAGATAATTATAAATTTATCTAAAAAAATATATTCCATTTATTTTAATTATTATCATAACTTATAAGATTTAACTGTGATTAATACATATGTATTGTATCCACCAAATAAAAATAAATACGAGAAAATAAAGCATTTTACACCTGAACGAATGATAATAGTGAAATATTATTAACACACTAGTTATATGACATTATGAGTGGATCATATGTGAGATTAAATATGTGTATAATATTTTCTATGTAATTATAATTAATCTATATTTATTATATATTTGGTTATATCAAGTTTTACTAAGAAGAAGCATAATGTAGGAGGGTTCTTAATGCTTCTTCTCTTATTTGGGTTTAATTACTTATTCATTATCTATGTTATGGCAAGAATATGTGTTTAGTTACCTATAATTATTTTATATTTAATTTAAATAAATATTTTTTTATATTATAATTCGTTATAGGTAATAACATCATTGAATAATTATCTCTTCGATTATATTATGATTGTAAGTTATTACATCTCAATTTATATTCTATTGGTACATATGAAGTATTATAAACCTATTTTATTATATGTGTTTTATTTAGTAAAACATTGATTTGTCTAAAATAAATATATATTTATTCATTCTTATTAAGAATTAGATTCAGGTTTTCACTTTCAAGGGGTTACAATAATAAATTACCAAATATTTATGATGGTATTTTTCAATATCATTTTATGATTTATATTTTTTGTGGAATATTAAAATCTATCAATAAAAAAAATTCAAATCCTCTAGAAATGTAATAGTTTTTCATTTTTATTCAATATTCATTAATATTTGAGACATGTTAAATTATATGATGTTTTAATTAATAAATTATCATATTTAACTTTTTGATGGAGTATTAATTTCATCAATTCCAATATTTTTCAAAATATATTTCAAAACATTTATATTTATTTATCCATATGATTTAATAAGAACCCTTTTTATTATCCTTGACGTTTCCCCAAGGTTAAAATGTATATTTTTAATTTTTAAATAATTATTAATTTTTTTCTTTCTTTAGAAAAATTCTAATGGAATGTTTCTTTTTAACATATTAAACATTAATGTATTTTCCCATTGACCTGATTATTTTACTCTATTTATCTCCATATATATGCTCTAAATTTTATTAAAAATAAAATACATATCTGAATATTTTCATAAAATGGTAAAAAAAATTCTTATTATCATATTTTTCATACATATCCATATTCGTTATATCAATGATTATAATGTTTACTATGTGGTATACCATTTCAATAGGTGGTATTTTAGTGGAATGATATGGGTTTTACTATGAAAAATCACGATATCCAGTAATATTTATTCAATAAAAAATAGTAATAAATTATTGGTTATAAATTAAATTTATCATTAAATATATATGGAATCCATAAAAAATTTATTAATTAGTTGGTCCAATAATTACATATCCTTTCAATGGATCGATATGTCTTATAAAATAAAAAAAATTGATAGCCTTATTAATTGTGTTTTGGTTGTATACATACCCATAAATATTGAATGTCTTAGGACATGGACTTGATGGTAAGATACCATGGTGTATATGATCATGATTCCCAACATTATTCATTAAAGACATTGATAATTAAATTATTATCATAAAAGATAGAATTTAATTGATATTTCCCAGGGATGTATTTCTTGTTGTCTTTATTGATTAAATGGAATGTTTTTTAGTTAATTAACCGTTTAAAATTTGTTATACCTTATTTAATCATGATATATTATACTATATGAAACCATTTATATGTATTTGAAATCACACATATTTTGTTTTATTTTCCACAAGGATATTTATAGAATCTATTCTAATTATTTTTAAGGATAATGATTAATCTCATTTAATATTTTTTATATTTCATTTCCATTTTAAAGTGGTAATCATGTTTTAATCTGAATCATAAAGAATAATAAACTAATCAATCATTTGTGATGTCATATTTATATCATATTCCAGTTTAATAATGAAGAAACTCACTCCATATTAATGGTTTTGAGATTGATATAGTATATATCATTGTAGATTAAGTATAATTCTTAGTAAAAATATTTATGAATAAATTTACTCATTCAACAATTAATTTTTATTAAAGATAAATGAAAAACTACAACAAAGAGGAATTCAACAAGGAAGAAATTAATGAAAACCTTACTAGTGGGGCCTAAAATAATGGAGACCCAATTGATCCTCCTTAATCAAATTAACCCCCTCCCAATCCAATTAAAGATAACTAGAAAAACAAATAACATGATTACCATGATCCACCACCGCCAAAGAAGCAAGATAATCAGCCACATTGATTCCCTCCCACTACACATGAGATATCTGAATGTTTGTGTTTTTTAGGGTATACTTTCACTTCCTTATAGGGTAGTATATCAACCAAGGAGCAGGAATTTTACCATGAATTGCATCATGAACAATTAAGGAATCAGTTTCAACCTGACTGAGAATAATACCTTTCTAGATGCATAGAACAAAACCTATATGGATAGAATTGGCTTCTGCTTGAATTGAATTTCCCCTCCCAAAATATACAGAATACGCAAGCAGGACACTCCCCCATGTATCACGAACCAGCCCTCTACCTTGCATATTACCAAATAAGAAAAACCAATCAAAATTAAACTTCAAACCTGTGTTTGGAGCCATCCACTAGACCCAATTCCCTCTTATCGCATTAATAGGCTGCTGAATCATAGAAAAATTTCCCTGCAAGAATCTCAAAGAAGGAGCATCATTCCATTTATTAATACCATTAACTAGATCAATTAGTAGTGATCTCGTCCTCATAAATATGGAACTTTCCGTGACAATAATACCTTGAAACCTGGCCATGTTCCACGCCCACTATATGCACCAACAACCTACAGGTAATATTATAGCTCTGGACATTTTTTCCAGTCCCTCAACTTTAATACCATGGAACCATATTTCCATAAAATAATTTTCCACAACACCCATGGAAAAAATACCAGTAAACCCTCCAACGAATCTCCATACTGCTCTGGCCCAATCACTATCAAAGAAAAGGTGATTAGTGTCTTCCTCCCTATATAACTTGCATCAATGACATTTAAAATCCAGGTTAATTCATATCTTCCTCACATTATCATCTTTAAGAATATCCTGGTTTCTTATCCAGCATATAAGAAAGTTGAACTTAGTAGGAATACATCTACACCATATCTTCTAATTCCAATTATCATGCTGCCCTTGAGGAGTCGAAATCTGGTTGAAGTCCTTTAAAGAAAAAGCCCATGTATTAGAAGCAGTAAATACACACTTATCCATATGAGAATTAAAAATAATATCATCAAAGGCCTCCCTTTGATCCTCATCCATAATTGAATCATTAATAATGGGATGTTCACTAGCCTCCATGAATGAAATCAAAGGTCCAGGACATCCCGGATAGCCCAAAATTGAACATGACTTGTTATTAAACCAAAAATATAACTCCCCCATCCCTATAATCCATCTTTAATGTTGCTGAATAATCGGAAAAAACTTCTTGATTATGGACCATAAGGGAGATCCATTTAAAACAAGTTTTTCCTCATAACTAGTCCCTTTATAAGACATAATCTTCCCCCACAATGTTCACTCCTCCACCACTTCCCAAGAATGTTTTTCATGCATATAGTGGTTGTTATTAGCCAAACTACTCACTCCTATCCCACCTTCATGGAAAGTTCTTTCCATTCTGTCCCATGATACCCAATGGTGTTTCCCCTCAGATAAAGCATCCCAAATGAACCCTTCCAAGACATTATCAATGTAAGAAATGTCTCCCTTAGGAACACAGCTGGCCAAAAGAGCATGAATAGGTATGGAAGATAACACACTATTTTTTAGAGTTATCCGGCCTCCCAAGGATAAAAAGCATTTTTTCCTATTCAACACACAATTCACAATCCTGCTCACAATATAATCAAAGTACCGGATTTGAAGATGACTAGGAACAATCGGAGATCCAAGATATTCCATTGGAAAACAACCCTTCTGAATATCCATTCTGCTACACAGGGATGAAACCTACGTGTCACCACACTTATTAGAGACAAAAATACTACTCTTGTATCAATTAATCACCTGACCACTCCATAAACTATATTCATCAAAGACCGTAGATAAACCACCCACCAATTATCCACTAGCATTACAGAAAATTAAAGTATCATCCGCAAACATTAGATGAGAAATATATGTTTGAGTCATTTTCCTATGATATTGAAGAATACTTCCCATGGACATCATTTTGTTAATAAGGCGTCTTAAATAATCTTGCATATGAATAAACAGAGTCGGAGAAATTGGTTCCCGTTGTCTATGACCAAAGGATGACTTGAAGATACCATAAGTTCTCCCCAGGAACAAAACTTACATTCAAGAAGAGCTAAAACACCTAGAATTGATATCCATAGACCAAGGGGAATGTCCCATACCTTTGAGTACCCTATTGATAAATCCCCATTCCATTATTTCTTAAGCCTTGTTTATATCAGGCTTCAAGGCCATATTTGAACCATGAGTTTTGAAGTTAATATCCCGAATCATTTCTTGAGCCAAAGACACTACACCCTGACTGGAACGACCTTTAAGAAAACCATGTTTCTCTAAGGAAATCCCATAAGGCACATACTTGTAAAGCTGCCTGTTGAAAATTCTACAAAGGATATTATAAGGGAAATTGCAAATACTAACCAGCCTATAATCAAGAATAGAAACTGGATTTTTAATTTTAGGGAGCATCACTGAAGTAGTAGCCCCTGCCACACATGGTAAGGAACCACCCTGAAAGAAATCTTGAATGGCCATAATGATATCAGATTTTATAATATTTGAAGACCCCCTATAAAAAGAACTAGGAAAACTATCTGGGCCTGGAGCACTTTCTGGATCAAGACCCATCATAGCATCATATAATCTCCCTTTCTTCTGAAATAGCTTCTAACATTGCATTATCATTATCAGACAAAATGTTTGGAATCACCTAAAATAACTCATAATTTCCTTTAGAATAACCATTTAATATATTCATAATGGGACCTGCAATTAAATTTTTTAAAAATGAAAATGGCATGTTTCCAATCATCTCTCTATCATCCAAATAAGACCCAACTTTAAGCAGAATATTCGGTTTAAATAACCTCCTCCTTTAGTTAATGAAAGCATGAAAATGGGATGAGTTTTTATCACCTTCACGAAGCCATTTCACTCTTGCACCTTCCATTGCATGACGTTCTCTTTTAAAATCAAATCAGCTAATAGGATTTTCTTAGTATAAATCACCTTATAATTTTCTTCATCCCATGCATCCTAAAGGACTCTCTCCAATCTGTCAACTTCCTGATTTAAAAATTCCACATCCTGATCAAAAGGAGGAATATTCTTTGCCCAGACCTGAAGTTTATTTTTCAAACGCCTCAGCTTGTTTTGTAAAACAACCCAAGAAAAGCCTTGATTAACTTCTCCCCATCTATTCTTAACCAACTGTTGATACCCTTGTACATCAACCCATTGATTACAGAATCTATGCATCTCAGAACCATTTTGTATTTGAGGAAAAGATATTAGCAGTGGTGAATGGTCCAGGATACCACATACAAGATTTTCCACCTTGGCATTGGGAAACCATTCAATAACATGAGCATTCACCAAACACCTATCTAGCCGACTCCAGCATCTACGATCTCATTTATGATTGTTGCACCAAGTAAAATAATTACTAGAATAACCCATGTCCATAAGTCATTTTCCCTCCATAAAACGAACAAAACTCAAGATAGCCAAATGAAGAAAAATACCCTGACCCTTCTTCTCATATGGTATAGAAATAATATTAAAATGTCCCCTAACAAACCATGAGAATTCATCTGGATCAAAGCTATACAAGTCCTCCCATAAAACCTCCCGTTTTGAGAATCACAACTCCCATACAAAAAAGAAATATATATCACCTTCACACCCATATTGACTTTTACCATAATATACAGATCACCAGCTTTACTCAAATCCACCTTCATTTCCTTCTTCCAAAAAATTCATATATGATAATTATCTGGTTCTGCATGTAAACCAGTATTCATTCTGAGTCTATAAGAAAACTCATTTAATCTCAACATGTTCTTCTTGTGTTATAGAATAGTATCAATACAAACCTTGTGTTTTTCTATTTCCATGGCTAGAAAATATGTCTTCACCCGAGCGCCAATTCCACGGGCGTTCCATATTAGGAAAAAAATCATTGTAACGTCTTTAGCCCGGATTTGATCCCAAGAGTCTTGGTCACATTAGGATGAAAAGATAAAAACTCAGGTATAGACCATAGCTTTGCTCTTGTACATAATACATTTTCCATGGACAAATAATATTTCATAGGAGATGGAGAAAAGGACCATCTCCTTCGAAATCTCCCTCCAACCTTGTTCAAAGGAGAACAGCTTCCGTAATTTTCACAGACAAGAATAAAAGAAGCACTTCACCCATCACCGTCCAGTTTTTCTTTAGATGAATACCATGTTTTATTGTTCCTTAACAACAATTTACATGATTCTTTACCTCCACCTATCACTGTTCTAATTTCATCTTTAACATGGATAACTTCTTTTCTAGAAAAACACAACACCAGAGGGAAAAGATGAAACACTATATTGATCACATACTGATTCTCCAGCCTTTCCCATGAAAACTTGAAACCTTGAGCATCATTCATTAAAACAATCACCCTAGATGTCCTTATTAAATCCACCTAAAATGAGATTCAACAAGGATGGGAAAATTCAATGAATTCCATTACATTTTATGTATGATTTTTCAAAAGTTATAGGATTAACCTTCTCAACTTCCAAAGCATCATCATCACATATATCAGAAAATTTGGACATAACAGGATCTGTATGACGTACATATTCATTCACTTCCTCTCTACATGGTTATTCAAATGCTACAGGAGCGTCATTCTCAATATCCATAGAGGCATCAGCAGGTGACTCATTAAATTTGGCCCTTACAGGATCTATATGACTGAAATTACATCATTGTCGCTTCCTACAAACTTGAATCGAATTTCCTTGTAAAGAACAATGGGAAAAAAACCATGGAAACACTGGATAATCAAAATCCTACTCCCAAGATATTTATTACTTCACATTCAAGGATATCTTATCTAGAAGAGGTGTATATAAGTCTAGTTCAACACAAATATTTGAGGACGACACATTCTCATAACCATGTGTATTATTATCCACACAGAGAACACCCCCAAGGGAATCCCCAATGACCCTAAGAATAGATTAATTATGCATCGGTAGAGGAAAACCTGGAGGAGAAATCCACACCCCTACCTGAGTACCTTCCCTCCGTTTTTGAACATCAATCGACCATCGGGTTAAATTGAAACACCAACAACCCATGATCTGAGGAGCATTGAACCATGCATGAATGAAATCCAACTTAGAATTAAATAATAAGAAGAATGAAACCCAATGTAATGATGAAATCTTTACCATAGAAGAATTCCCCAAAGAATTCACAAACATCTAGAATAGCGATAAAGGTGGCTTTGATGATCCAAATCACGCAATATGGGTCCATTTGAGACAATCAGCCGCCTATTCATACGACTCCGACGAAATCTCCACAAACAATCTGGAATGAATCCTACAAATCGATGGGGAGAAAGGTTGAATTTCATGAAAACCAAAACCTCTCGAACTCTATGATGAACCACATAGGTTTTCCTTGAATTTTGGACCATTTCCATCTGCATTGAGTTTCCAATAATCAGTGCTTGTACGGGGCCAAGATCAAAGGTTACTGATGACGATATTTTAATTGCAGATGAATCTGAAGGATGAACAAACAATAAAAAATGGACACTACGGGCTTGTGGTGCGCGTTCTCTCTCGAAATTATAATCCTCCCTCAGCCTCATACAAACCCATTTAGGAAAAAAATTTACTAGGGAATATATACCAATGATATACATTAGGTAAATATCCAATTATATGGTAAGAACATACATTATTTTCTATGTTATATATTTCTAGGTATTCCTAATAATAAATTTATATATAGATACATTATGTGGATTTGTTTTTGTAATAGATGAATCAAGGGGAAATAATAATGAAATGATTTGGTTGAGTATATATTATAATTGATTCTTGAATCAAGGAGAATATTTTCCAATTTTCAATGAATATAATGATGTGTTTCCTATGAAATTTTCTAGAAATCCACTCAACAACTCTGTTGAGTTTTACATTGATAAAAACCCTAATTTGTTACTTATACGAAATACATTGTATATATTGACAATAGTCTAATTAGAGGAGTATAAGAATTAGAAACAACAGTTATATTGTAATGGATTTATATTCCATGGTGACTCACATTGGGCATCCTCTATTATTTTTATTATGAATGAAATTCATGAATGTTATTTTCAATTTATTATAAGATAACAATTTCTATAATTATAAAGAAAAATTATCCTTATCCTTGTATAGAATACATATTCAACAAACATTATAGTTCTTATTTTTTTAATGATTTACCATCATTTTGGTTATCATAATTTGTGGGTAAATAAGAAATATATTCTAAACACATATTATTATAGGAGGAATAGAAATTATAAGTTTAATGAATTTTTATTTGGAATAAATAATATTATCTCTATTATTATGGGTATAATGAAAATATTAGTCAATTAATATCATGTTAATTTATTAAATTATTCATTTAGGATATCTTATTATAATCTATAAGCTATGGGTACCAACTGAATTATTTTTTGATAATTTTTTAAAATCTTAGAGGATAAGTTTTATATAGTGAATTAATAATTTTTTAATTCAAAAATTATTATGTTTATTGTATTGGCTATATATTCTATAAGAATAAAATATAAAATTATCAGTTGAAGAAAAAGGTAGTAAATCAATTTCCTACACCAACGAACATAACCGAGTTAAATATTTCATTTCATTGGAAGGTTACTATCATTGTTTTGATAAAAAATTTCACAATTAGATAACCATGTTAATATGTAAATCAGTGAACATTATATAGATAAATATGTATTAATAATGTTATGATTAATTGAATAGGATATTTATCAATGTATTAATATTGAAACTACTATTCATAAATTAATGATTTTTAAAATATAGTGATTTATAAAAAAATAAACCTTTTTGTGTTATTATGATGAATTATAAAGTTATTCCGGATGAATAATGGTATTTAATGATTCATTTACATAACTATAAATTATACGATCATGAGTTGGAAGCTACAATATTTTTTTGTTGATGTATAGATATTATCCATATAGGGAAAGTGGTGAGGTATAAAGAGAACAAAATGGATTAAAATATATCATTTCCTTCAAAGATATTAACATGGAGAAAATTTGATTGCTTGATTAACACATAGATTTTGATTTCCAAATACACTACCCCATATGATGAAAAATATGGTAGATGATACATTTGGTAGAAAAGACCATGGAATCCCGACCAAAATCAATATTGAGAGGGATCTTATGTTAATTTATTAAGTAAATATAGATATGGGAATTATTATAATAGTAGATACATTATATTGTTTTCAAATTCCTAATAAAAAAATCATTATCAGCAAATGTGAAAAGTTCTTCGCCTAATGATGACAATTATAAAATTAAATAAAATGAGATTAATTTTAGTAAATTGATAGACTTCATTTATGAATACGATGTGATGTAATGAGGAAATATGATATGTGTATCTTATATATATGAGCTGGAAAAATATTTATTGGATGTTTAACATAGTATAAATTATTCATTACATAATAATATCACCATGATATATAGGTATATTAATGATTATGTTTTATGGGATATTATAATGTGTGAATTCGGTAACTACCTATAAGAAGGATTTATTTTTAAACATGGGAAGGCTGTGATAAATAATGCTAGTGGAGTCATCCAATTGCTTCTTATTTCTATGTGGAATTGGGAAGGTATTTCTATGAAATTTTTTAATGTATTACAAAATAGTCCAAGAATGAATGATTCTATATGGATTATTTTTTATTTTTTTATGTAATAAAAATATTTCCTCTATATATAAAGTATATTTAACTCATTAGAGCCTCACATGAACCTATAATAAAAATGTTTAGGACAACAAGGTGAACCTATTTCACATATGTTTGGTCTTGATCCAATATTTTCATATAAATTGTTTATATTTATTTAGAATCTTTTTCATAATGATTTACTACCAAAATGGACTTTTTATTCATTAGAAGTAATGTTATGGTCATAAATACTTGAAATTAAAAGTGTTTTGTTCCAATATTTACCTATGGAATGGTTTTCAAATACCAATAGCGTATCACCCCAAGTATTAGTTAATTACCCATTTATTTAATTATTTTAATTATAAAAAGTATTTGGAAAATGTTTGGGAATGTCTGAAGGAATTTTAAAAGGTTTATAGGGATCATATGGTGGTGAACTGTTTGAGCTCAATTATTAGAATCTCTGAAACATTTCCAGAAAATCATGCCATGTGAAATAGCTGGCTCTTGGTAGGGGCATGGTTAGGCACCTGAATTTTCCAAATCATGGATCCACCAATAAGTAACCATGAAAATTCAACTTGTGGGTTTTTAATGGTCAGAAAATAGTTTTTCCAAACATGTGAGCCAACCATCATGAGAAGTTTATATATATTGGTCAGTGTATGGTTTGTGAATGGTTTTTTCATAGTTTGAGCACAGTTTTCCAAAACCTGTTGTAACACCTCGTGATATTGTCAATTACTTTTATGAATTATTTTAATCATTTTCATACTTTTCATTTCATGTTTGAATAAATATAATTTATTTTATATTAATGCAAGATGTTTGGATTGAATTATATGAAAAACTATGTAAATCATGAACTATATCTGAAAAAAAAATATCTTTCTCTCTCTGGAGCACCAGGGTTATATTGTGTTATATACAATAATGAATTTCTCTGATGTCTTTTGTAACATGAAATTATAATGTTAACTGGCGGATATTATTTTTTTCAAATATGATTACATTATTTAATAAGATATAACCTATATGTTCAATTAGTTTTTTTAAATAGTATTCACTACAAATATATGGTTTATAAAATATTTGATGAAGTTATATTTTGAGATTTTTTTATAAATGAATATGAAATCCAACTGAATAAAAAAGTTAATATAATTATTTTTAAGGTCACAAATGATTTTCCCTTGATAAATTAAATTAAATAATATTAGTTAGTGTTATAAATTTAATATATATGTTATATATTCAATAAAATATTTTTTTAATTCATTTAATACCATTTATAGAAGTTATATAATGAAACCCCGAATTTTTTTCTTAAAAACACATGATTATAGAAATGTAGTTTTACAGAATATTAATGGAGAACCAATTTTAAAACACAAATTTTGAGCTTCTAAAGAACTAATGTGTCAATATAAACCTTATATTTTAAATTGAAAAAAATAAATTTTAAAAGGAAAATATTTTTTTATTTTCCTATACAGATTCAATTATGAACTAATAGTTAAAAATACTGAATTGTTTTTCTCAAAAATATTGTTTCATCTTATTTATTTATAAGTTAATTTTATGTATTAAATTGGTTTCAAATTATAATTAGAAAATATATTAGTTCAATTACTAAAATATAGTTCAATGAAATAAATCGTTCTTTGAAATTGGATATAAACACATAGTAATCATTTAAATGTTTTTACATTCAACACCAAGACTTTTTGACCCTATTGCAGGATTAGTTTTAAATTAATTTCTACTATTTATTTATTTATCACTTAGAAAATTGGATTCCATATTAGGAATAAAAATAATTTGTAATTTATATCAAGGTCACAATTTTTATACCAAATATATTAGTGAAAGTTATTAAAATTAATTACATTAATTAATTTTAAATTAAGCACAATAAGGGAATAAACAATAAAATTATGGCACAAAATGACCTTTGATATTTTCCAAAATCACATTTGTTGAAATATTTTTACCTTGTCCTACCTTTTATAGACTTTGGATCATTATTAGATCCACTATAAACATGAAAACGTGGGTGGAATTATCTCTTCAAATACTTACAAGACAACCATCCTCGTTACATATAAAAGGGAACTACCACACCCTCCTTTACACACCTCTCAAACCACATAGTTTCACACCATATCTGACCAATAAACATCCCAAAATCACTCCATTCCTTCATTAGTCTTCCCTTTTAGTAGAAAATTTGAAAAGGAAGCATTTTGGAACAATTTAAAGGGAGTTATCCAATTTAGCTGTAACACCTTCACTCATGATCCATACTTTTATTCAAATTCTCAACCACCCCACTCTCTTTATTAAATTATTGTATAACAAAAAAATTATCCTAATTATACTAGTATTTTTTATACCATGTTGTATTCCTAATCTTACCCACACCACTATCCAATGGGTAATGAAGATATTGTTTACATGTACGAAAAAATACCACCTCAATAATAAATGGTTGTTAATTTTTTCAATTACAACCTCTCATGGAGGAAAGTATGATAGAAAACATTTGTATATATGTAATATTTTATATTTATTATGTCTTTGAGATTTTTTATTCCTTTTAAAACAAATAAAATTTTTTACCTTCAATTTAGTGTAAATATGATACTTTTTTCTGTACGTGTAGACTATCTATCCCTCAAAGTGATGTGTTTCAATCACACACTATGTGGAATGTATTATGGATGGGTTTCGTGAACATATCAATTATCTATGCTAAAGCTAGGTTTCTCCAGCTTATGTGTCACCTAATTATTTGGCCACATCATCTTAAAAATCACCCTCCTCCCACCAATATCATGCTTCCATATGATGTGATCCCATTACCCATTAATTCCCCCTCCATCTTAGGGTTTCCCTTGATATGATTGCATCCCCTCCCACACACGTGATTTACCTCCACCCCCTCTTCTGAAAGTCGCTCCTCCTTCCTCTATGACCTATGGTTCTTGTACGTTTTCTCTCTGCCTCCCCACCTCTACTCCCAACATCCGACTCCCTTTGGCTGCTCCACCTATAACCGCTCAACCTCTTACAACTCTAGATCCTACTCTTTCTAATCCTATGCATCCGGATCCAACACCTAAAACCCCTATGTGTTTATCTCATATGCCTCAGGCTCCCATGACTCCGCCTTCACCTACTTGGCCTCTACCACCTCTGACTTCTGAACATCCACCATCACAACTTCAGCTTTCTCCACCTCTGCTGCCTCTATGCTTCAAAAAACCCTAGATTAAATGACTATAATGTTTACCTTACTGATTCATATATTCTCACTTCAATTGGTTGTTCTTATATGTTACTATTATTCATTGCTACATGTTTTTTGTGTCTTTATACACTATTTATTCTTTCTTACAATCATCAACATAATGTGTTATCTTATCGTTTGAGAGTACTGATATGGGTATCCATTAGATATTAGACATTTTTATCTCATTAGACACCCACCTATCCAAATATCATTGCATTACAGCTTCTAGTTTCCATTTATCGGTGACCCATGGTGATATTTAGTTTATGATTAAGATATATCATTTGCTTGAACTTCCCACCTCTAAGTATTGGGCCTCCAAATTTCTATTTTTATGTACAAAATGAATTATTAGACTATTAGATATTTTTCTTATGTGATTACTTATAAGTACAAACTTGTGGGTCAGTCATTTTACTATCCTGAAATAGATACCATGTCATGAATGTCTCATATTCTGAAAAATTGTACTCTAGTCCTCTAGATATGATCGTTCATAATTAATTTTGCAGTCTATTAGAAATACGAAAATTAATTCATTTTCATTGATTTTTGTATCATATAACCATGTTTCATAATAAAGGGAAAATGATATGGAAGAAAACATGTTTTTACTGTAATAGTTCAGTAGGGAATAGTTTTCAATTGATTCATATTCTACCAATATGTAGTTTCATCCAAATTGTTTTTAAATTTCTATTTTCCTATGACAATACTTATATTTTATCACAAATATTATATTTATTTAATTACAGCATCCCTATAATAATATTATATACTTTAAAATATGCTATTTTATAATTTTTATTTTTTAAAAGTATATTCTTTACTATGAAAATTGTTATTATTGAATATCTTATCATATGATCATAGAGATGGCACACACATTATCCAATATTAAAGAGAGCATCATGAACTGTATACTACAAAGTGTATTATATCTATCCAAAGGAATGTATATAATTATAAATTTTAATTTAATTTCATGGTCATTTCTGCATGTGATATTTTCTATTTAATTAATCACTCACATTACAGTTTTATTTATTACCTCAACTACTAAACATTCTTATTTTTGAAAACAAACTCCAACTTCAAATATGGTGCAAGACATCCCTATACTAAAATGAAGAAATATCAGACCTCTATCCTTTACCAAGGTTGTTTTTTTTACTGTACTTATTAATTTGAATGCTAAACTAAAAAAATCATTCAATATTATTATTTCAGAATCCACTACAGAATCGAAAACTACCCATTCCTTTACATTTATGTTAATTTATTTTGTAATTTGATATATGTTCTCTTTGACGTTCGAAATGGATGTTACCTTTTTATACCATTTCATCCTGTTAACATTTTTTTCTACATAATTTATATTACATTACATATATAATGATTAAAACTACTAAATAAGATAATGATTTTATAATTATTCCATTAGAATTTTCTGTAACTATTTAGATATTACATAACAATGTTAGTATAATGTATTTCAATTTCATTATCTACATAATTTTAAATAGAATAGTATCATTTTCATAGGTCTTTCATAAGGAGTCTAATGTGGTGTCATACAATGAAAAAATGATAGTTAGAAAATACATCAACATTTTTAGCATTTATTTCATGATATTAATTTTATGGATATTCTTGTTTGTCCCTTTGAGTTATTTGGCTTCACTAAAAAATTCATTCTGGTATGGTTTTTATGTAATCATTTTTATTCATTATTCTATTCCCCTTCAATTCATTCATTCTTTGTTTTTTAACTCCAAATTGTTTTCCTCTATTTACATAACCAAGCATGAATAACATTGTCATTGGGTTTATCGCATGATTAGGCTCCGATATTTAGGTATTTTTTATCTTTTATTATATTTTTTATTACTATATGCTAGAGATTTTTTCCTATGTAATTACAGTACATATTTTATTCCAATTCATCATTTCCAACAACTATTTATTCTTATACGATTTTATTTATTCCACAATTTGTTTTTTAGGGTTCACAATTTGTTCCACCACTTCAGAACAAGTTGCGTTTATATATGCCAAGCTTACATTATTCACTAGAAATTATATATATTTTTTCACTTTTTCATATTGTATGTACTATAAATTACTAATTTGCACAAAGTTGTTGCCTTACATGCATAATTTAATTTAACTTCACCATTAAAATTTATATCATATGCTGTATGATCATAAAAATTCACTTCCATCAGTTTTTAAAATCCAATGATTAATTTCTTAGATTATTTTATCATTGTAGTTCATTGATTCTCTATTGTTTTTGTGATTTTTGGTGAACATGGAGCATAAGATTATTTTTTTAGTCTTGTTTCAATATTGTTATTTTAGTGAACAAAGGGGAAAATTTTATTTTTACTATATCTTTACTTATTTATGAACCCCTATTCTATTTTTAGTGCATCAGTCATAATTTAATCATTCATAATCATTATGTGTTAATATCATCATTATTAATTAATATTATTTATGATTGGGAAATTCATGCACATAGAAGAATATATCTTCCATAGGGCCATCTCTGGTTACATGTTCTAGAGTAGTGAATACAATAATGGGAAGATGATTGACTATACCTCACAAAAATCCATGTCATCGGAGATAGTGGGTGGCATTATTTTAATAAAATTAGTATAGATTGAATTCATGATTTTAGCTATATTTTGTGTCCTGATAAATTCAATCAACTTCTATTGATTTTAATTTTTTTCATTTAATTTTTAATTATTTGGTTCTCTACCTTGGAGTTATTCATCATCTACATAACCAATGTTCATTGACTTTGTTTGTGTTGGATGTGAGGTTGGATTCAGTTCAATTGTTATCTTTTTAAATACCACATAGAGCTCCATACTTATTGGAATGACTAATTATGGTGGATTTTTCTTTTGGAAATAAGATATGACTAGGGTTTACTATATAGGCTCGATCGGTACTCATAATTTGTTAGGCTCTGGAAAAATTGCTTTAAATTTTATTTTATGAAAAAATATAATTCTTGATGTGGTATTTATTTATTTTTTATTTCTCTAAATTAATTCATGTTATATACACTATGTAATTTATTTTTTATAGTACATTGCATTTTTTTACCTTCCCTCTCATCATTTAAACTAATACATTCAAATTGTTTGTATGCACATGGGGATGATAGTACAGTATTGATATGTGTAGATTCAACCATACAAATTCAAATACAGGTTCTTATGTTTAAATACCTATATTTTCACTCTTAAAATTTTTTAATGTTTTTTTCTTATAACCATTGAATAATCTATGGTTTTGGTTCAAAGTGAAATTTAAACTCATCCCCAGCAAGGATATTAGGATATCAGCCAAATCAATGAGAGTTGGAAACATGTAACATATCATAGTTCAATGAGTTTCATGAGTGTCTCATCAAGAATCATGAGAACCCATGAATTATTTATTAGTTAATAAGCAGTATCAAATTTAATTTTATTATATATTCAATTTCGGTCATTTTATTTCACTAATATCTATTTCTGTGAAATTTATTTATATTTTCTTCACTATTAGTATATTTTATTCACATTATTTATTTCTTGTTTCTATAAATATAGTGTCATATGTTCTATTATTATCTTTGTATATGATATTATTAGGTTTTCATATACGATAGAATTTTTTACATTTGATTAAATTAAATGTTATTATGTTGTACTTATAGTATTAATAATATATTAGATAGGAATGTTATATATGTTTTTTCATTAAAAGATTATATATTTTATTAATTGGTAGCATTTTTTATGCATATTATTTTATTATGTTGTCATGATGCAAGACTTATTCCTTCCATGAATAAATTACATGAAAATATGTATAGGGAATTAAGATGTTTTGAACATGATTTAGAAGCATTGATAAAACTAAGTCATCACAATATTGTCAATCTATATGGTTTTTTCATATAGGCTTGAAACAACCATTCAATTTATGGGATTTTTGAAAGTGTGAGTTTGAGAAATATATCATGAAATGTGGATGAAGCAATGGAACGTAACTGGGAAAAAAGTGGAATGTGATCAATGGTATTTCCCAGACATTAAATTACATGCATCATGATTGCATGTGTGATGTCATTCAAAACAAATTAGTATTTTACATACAGAAATATTTTAGTTGTAGTATACTAATGTGATCTACTATTCACCCTCAGTATATAGTATACTAATTTCTATTTCATGAAACATGTGTGATTCCATTAAATTTAATCAAATTAATTTTATTTCCTATCATAAATTGGTTATTTTTTATAGGTTGTTTTTCATTTTTCACAATCTATTTCCAATTTATAATGACATTTACTAAGAAAACCGATTAATTTTTATAAATATCAGTAATTTTCTTAGTTCCTAAATTTATTCCATCACATGTATCTATTATAATGAAAATTTATGCATAAGAAAATTCAATAATATATCATTGATGTCTGTTTAACTAATTGTATCAAAACATTTTCGTAACACATTAATATTTTTTCACATATCTAATTTGTTTTATCTATTTACATTTATTCAGTTATTATGCACAGATTAAATTCTTTAAATATTTTTTGTACTGGATGAAATCTATGTTGACTTTTCAATGTTTTTTGATTAACAAGATGACAATTACTACTATATTTCACATTCCATTTCATTTTGTGAAAGTGTTTTTGAATCCACTGGAAACCCAAATGTGTTCTTGGAGAAGGTATCAGGAACTGAAGAGGCATATCATAATTCTGAACTAGCATCCCCTCATAGCGTGGGTATGGAAATTAGGGGATACCACCAAAAAAGGATCAGCAATGAAGACATCTCAATCCTGTCTGTTGAATGGAGAGGGAACAAGAGACTCAGTATCACAACAATGAATGAAATACATTTTCCAACCTCACTCCATAAAAATTGTACAAAACATAAGATAAAATAAAGAAAATATAAGAAACTACAAGTTAGATCATCATTTCTCATACATTTTAACTTCAATTAAAGTCTCAAATACAAATTTTGGATTTTTAATTTATATTTTATTAATATAAAAAATTAATTTTCCCATGTTACTTGATGGAATTAATATCATATGTTGTATTTACCTCTAAAAAATATTTTCCCATCAATATAATCATTTCCCTTTAATTATATTATTTTATAATAAAAATGATTTTTTATTTTATTCCTTCTTATATTTAATTTATTTAAACATTTATTGTTCACAAATTATACCATATATTGTAAATGTTTTTTATTTTCAATGTACCTCTATTCCAAATCTACACTATCATGAATGAATTTTTGGACATGTGTCTCATCATATATATTTCACTGTGTCAGATTTCCAATAATTGATCAATATAAATATTTATGAACCCGCAAGTTTCATTATATTTCAATATTACATTTTTATTATGTTTTAAATATCTGAAAACTAAGTGTGTGGGATTGTAACTTTTAAATAAAATGATCACGCTCTGAAAATGAATGGGTTGGGTACAATATACAGTTAACATTTTCTCTTATTCCATTCTATTTCATATACCTTTATGGTTGCGAATAATATCAATCACATGTTTATTTTCTTAAATTGAAAAAAATTGAGTTAATGTTCCTTCTCAAAAGAATCTCAAATAGAAGAATTAAATATTTTTATCTCCTTAATTGGATAGATTTTTTTCAATTGAATACCATAATCTGTTCTTTTTTGATGAATCTCTTATCTTTTGAGTTAAATTATATTTTGAATCATAGATAATGTTCTCAATTTTTACAAATCGTATAAAAAATTCATTTCATTATTCATAAATAAAAATTTACATATACTCATGATTAGAATGAATGATTGATTTTATTTGTATATTTTTCTATGATTCATTTATGTCTCTGATCTCAACCTTTCAAATTCCATGTTGCATCCTACCTAACTACATCCTCGCGGTAACCATTTTCAGATTCACCCACGTTGCATTGTATAATGCAATGGGTAAGAATTTCTCCCTATATTTATCTGCTTAATTCTATTATTTTTTTATTTATAAGGTGGAAAATTATATATTGAGAATCATTTATGATTTTAGGTATGATAAAAGATGGGTGGTAATTGGTTTTCGGAACATGCCACTCTAGATCTAATGTGGGTATCTAGAACACAGTTTCATTACCATGAAAGCAAAAAATGTGGGAGAATAAGGGGCACTAATGGTTTAAGAATAGGTGTATTTAGAATGTATATTCATAGACGTGTCTTCCCAGTGGCTAATCACACTGAATCCATAAAAAATTTTCCCCAGATGATATTATTTTTAGAGGTGGAGAAATAAAAAAAACTAGTTGAATAAGTTGTTCTAGAAGATCATTGATGGGTTTTCATTTTCTATGTTTTTATTGGGGGACTCTTTCATTCCAATTTTTCATTTTTTTCTCACATTTTTAAGAGATATTGTGGTAGGATAATTTTTTTTCATCCTATAATAACATTTTATCATGTATGTATTCCTAGAATGGGGTTGGTTGGTGCAGCATTTGTGAGACTACGTTCTTTGGAAGATTCATATTTTTCATTTAGTTTGTAACATATTGTCTATTAAATTTAAATTAATATGTCAAGAAATTAATTCCTACTCCAAAAAATTTTGTACTTTCTATTCCATTATATGTACAACTAATTTTTTTTATTTAAACATTACCAATTCTAATATGTATTATTATATTTAAAAATTGGTATTCTATTATTTATAATATAAATTTTTTTATAGTGTCATGAAAATTCCCTGGCGGAGTACAAGTATGATATAATAAATTATAATTATACATTAATTATATTGTATAAATATATACATATAGGCCATATTCATTATTTCTTTCAATACATTAATAAAAATAGAAACATCGTTCATGTGTATAGACAACATACAATTTACATGAATGGTGTACTACATATGATGAAAATATATTATATATATATTATTATAAATAACATATTATTAATATCAATTATATCTACATCATTTTTGAAATTTTGGGGTCATGATATATGTATAGGGGACTAAGATATATTAAATTAAGACACAAATGATGAACAAAACAGATATTACCTAAAGTGAATCCATAACATTGGATTGTTGACAATAGGGTAATATAAGGTAACAATAAAACTATATGTGGTTTTAGATATAACAATATGGTTCTGTAGAATATGAATAATAAATTTATTTTTCTTATATAGGTGGTTTGTACAAGTACGACAATAGTCAAGACACATGGAAAGGGGATTTTAGCTCACTTTTTATTTTCATTTGAAACATGCTTTATTCACCACCAATTACTTTTTTGTGGTCTGTATAATGACCATTAATGTATTCAATGATTATTAAAATCTAACTAATTTTTATTTACATACAAATTATAGTACCTTTATTTCTAGGGTTTATGATTCAAAAGTTACTAAATCATTAAAATAGTTTGTCTCAATTTTCCTACATTGAGTCTCATGTTCTATTATCTACTAAAATTAATTTTTGAGCTGTATATACTTCCATTTTATTTGATGTTTATATAATTACCAATTTTTCATGATATTCTAGTATTCATGTAATTTATTTTTATTACATGGATAGTATTATCCCATGTTTCTAATTGATAATTGTATATTGAAACAATCTCATTACTTGTTATGATTGTTTATGTCCGTGTTTCATTTTTTAAAATAAAAAAACCCATCCCTCAAAAACATTAATGAAATTTATTCTCATCTGGTTACCCATGATATATTCATATATGGGTACCAAATTTTCACTCCATAGTATATAATATATTATAGATTGTATTTTTTATAAAGCCCAAAATTACCATCTCTTTGGTCAAAAATATATTCTTTATAAAATTGGTTCCAAGAATATTTTACTATAATCCTATAATATTTAAATGTAGTGTTTTTCCCCAGTTTTCCAGTTATAAATTTTATCTAAGGAATTTTTTGGTTTATTTAGGAAAGATGTATTTTTTAATGTATTTAATGTGAAAAGGGAAATTTCTTTTTACCTCATATGAGATGTTCGAATTTACCATTTATTAATTCATTGAATATTTATTTTCATGTTTGAAAGATTATTTTTTAATAAATTCTTATTAAAATATATTTTAAAGGAAATGGTTTAAAAAAAATAATGTTTATTTTATATGTTATTAAGAAATATGGTTTTCAAAAAGTTTTCAAGTTTCTTTTATAAGTATTTAAGAAAAATTGTTTTCAAAATGTTTTTTATTTTAAAAAGAATTTTTCAAATAAGAAAGAATATTTAGCTCAATAAACGTTTTCAAAATATCCTTCCATGTTATTCTCCATATAAGATAACATATACTGATATTTCTCAGTTCTTATTATGACATTATCCAATAATTATATTCATATTCCTTCTTGAATGGATTATGTTTTTATGGAATGGTGTTTGACACCCCTTTCACTTCCATGGGTGTTATGATTTTGAAACCCCCATATTTTCATGGGTTATGATATCCTGGAGTGATTATCAGACATAACTATTTTTAATGGTTTTGATGTGATTAATTGTAAATTATACTATTTAATTTGATCAGTTATAATTAGGTATTTATAAAACAAAGGAATTTTTATGTGATATAACATGATAAATGTTTTTTTATCTTGTGAAATATGTATAAATAATTTTATTATGAGATGGGTGGGACCTATAACTCCATTTAATAAATTAGTTAATGATAATTTTTATATGTTATCAAATGGTACATAGGTTGTAGGCCATTCCTAAAATCAAGAAGGTACACATGTTGTTTCCCAAGCCTAAATTCATGAAGGTACATGGGTTATAGCCCAGTACTAAAACTAAGAAGGTATGGGAATTTTATCCCAAGACCAAGAAACTAGATGGTACATGGTTTTTAAAAAAATCCAAAAATTAAATGGGTGCACAAGTGTCACATAATCCCAAAAACAAGATGATCCATTCCGGTTAGTCTAATCCACAATCCATTTTTATTATATTGAAAAGTCACTTTTAAGGGTATGTGGGAACCAATAAAAACATCCTTCAGCATCAAATCACACACTTACCCATACAAAATACGCATTACAAAATCCAAATTTCAAAAAACCATTCAACCCTCCAAGACCGTATCATGAGAACTGTTTAAAAATTCAAAATAAACCAAATCACCGCAAATCCCATGAGTCAACCCTAGATCACCAGCTTCAATGAGTATTGTACATCCTTGCCAACATATAAATCACCTTGCTGCCATCTCGACACCAGCGTCCACCACCACAAGCTGCATCAAACACTACCTAAGCATCATTTCATCCGACATCATTTTCATTGACAACAAAACACCACCGCATCAGAAATCCAGAGACAACCGAACGCCAGAAACCATAATCACCACCAAGAGAAACCAAAACCGAACACCAAAGCAGCAACAAAAAAACCAAAGCCACAAATCACAACTCTAGAAGAACCTTTAAGCCCTTTGAACCTTGAACCACAATCCCAAACTCATGTAGTTACCATTGCGCTAGATCCAACTCGGAGAGGCGTACATGAACTTGGGGTCATCGCAGGTTGAATGACCAAAGAGATCTTCGGCACATAACCATCGTCGGGTCCAATAAGTCATCTGGAAAGTGGCACAAAAACTTCTCCATATTTAGAATCTTCACCAAGAACGGGACCAGTAGAACATTAAAAAAAACCAAATAGAAAACTGCAACCACAACCTTCCAAATAGGGACATAGAACCTAGCATCCAAAAGAGGAATCAACCACATGACCAGGAAAATCACCATGAAGACACCGAGAAAGGGGGAAACTATGGCTGAAATGCTAAGAGGAAAAAACTGTGTAGGGAATGAGGCAAAGACGATGAAATAAAAACAATGGGATAAAACCTTAATAAGAAGCCGCTGAATGGAAAATCGTGTGTTGCATTTACTCCCACCGCCAAAATACCAAACCCACCTGAAAATCCAACACACCCAACCATTATGGGGTCGTTTGGGTCGGACTAGGCTGATAGAGGAGGGGAAGAAGAAGGTACACATGACCATTACGAGGGAGGAGGAAGGAACAAGCATGAGCGAAGAAGAGGGTGACCCGAGCGAAGAATATAGGAGTAGAGATAACCTTGAGAAAGAAGCCGAAGAAAATAGAGGAGGAAGAGAGGTCTGAAGCTTCTGGAGTCACTGAAACCCTAGGCGAGGGAAAAGCTGGGAGCGATGCCGAGAGCGAAGCCGAGCAAATGGGGTGCCATCTCCACACATTCCCGTTTAGTCCAATACTAAAATTGTGAAGGTACACGGGTTGTCATCCAACCCCAAAAATAAGAAGGCACAATTGTATTATCCCAATAATACATTATTAGGGTAAATAGTTTTTATCACATGGAAAAAAATAAGACACTACATGGGTTGTAGCAGAAGACATAATGTTTGAAGGTATTTAGGTTATAGATAAATCGCAAAAAAATATTTTACGTGGGATATAGAATGAGCAAAATAGAATGATGGTACATGAGTTGTTATTTCAAACATGAAGTAGGTACATGGTTCAAAGACCAAGCCTAAAATATTATAATGGTATTGAATGTTTTCCATGACATAAGATTTCTTATTATAATGTGCATGCCAAAAATTCCATGTCTTATTCCTATGTAATTATTTCATGATTTTTTATAATAATTATATTATGATCTATATGTTATGTAACTCCAATAAAAATCATGATCTCTATTATATAGGTATTGATCATAAAAAAGATATTCTCATGTTCCATACACTATTGTTTGTTATATGATTTGGCCATAACATTATTGACCATTACATAGCATATGTTCCCAACCATTACTTATGTTTCATTTACCAAGGTTATGAATAAAGGTTTTAGGTAGAAGAACTAAATGTGTAGATCTATATGAGATATTTGGATGATATTTCACTACTATTAAAGATATTTTTTCATGTTTCCAAATACACTAACATTTACGGTCCTTGACAATTAATTTTTTTAATTTATTGAATATTATTCTAAAATGATGTAATATTCTTGTATGTTTATCCCGAGTTGTTATAATTGGTACCAAAGGAAATGTTTATTCATCATCCAGAAACTAGGATGACTAATATTTTTTGATATCCCTATGTATATTTATAATGATATGTCTAATAATGTGTCTACGGATAAGTATAAGAATGGTAAATGTTTGGGAAAATATCCTTTAATTTTGGAAAAGGTTGGAGTGAGTGGTTTCCTATTAACACATCCCTATCAGGATAATACATGTGGATTTGGATCTTGAATATAAGTACCTATTCAAAATAACTAAGACAATATGTCATGGGCCTGACAAGGGGTAATCTGGTATCCAACAATGAGCCTTACTACACACCTATTTTGATAATCCTAGGGGATACGCTTTGGGAATTAAAAAACACTTTATGAATCATGATTTCATATTTAAATAGAGTAAAACTATGAATAACTTAGGATAAACCTACGGTTTCAAATATTAAATAAATATGATCCATTATTTGGGCACCCTTTATAATATTTTTCATGATTATATGGTATACTAATATGATTAATTATTATCACTATGTTCTCTATAGTTTTAGTAAATGTAGAAAACTAACAGGAACATGGTTAATATTTATTTCTTAAGATGTGGGAAGTATTGGAATTATCAATATATATTTACAGTGTGGAAAAATCATAAAGAAAAATAAGTATGTGGTACATTTATTGTTTATAATTCTGAAGATAAAGTGACAAAAAACAACATGTGAAAGGTATGTGATGATATTCCAATATTTGTTACATTAAATATAGGATCCATGATTATATTGAGTTTATTGAATATAAGAACGTATTCACATTACATATTCTAGAATAGAGGTATTAAGGAAACCGCTGATGAAGCATGAGTGATGGTTTAAGAATAATGTTGAATTAACAGAGTATTTATGTTTTGGAATTTAGATATTATGTCATATGATTCATGAAATATATAATTATTATTAGTATAAGTATTAAATATGGATTTAAAATGACATTTCTACTGGTGATGAAGACATAGAAAATTTATTTTATACAAAGGTTGTATTTTAATTAAGGGAATCTAACCAATAATTAATTCTTAACATTGAGATAATGATGTTTTGATAAAGATATTTTGTATATTAGTAAGTAAATTGGATAGTAGAGATTACCCTAGAACTGATTATTTAAAAAATGTTATTTGTTATAAAGGATGAAGTTTAAAACATCCTGGATTTAGAAGATGTATCAAGTAATCATTGGAATAAGAATGAATTCATGTTATCAAAAAGTATTTATGGTAAATTAGATTATGACCATGTTTCAAAGGAATATTAAATTACTGTATTCCCTTGTTTTGAATTTGAAAATGAAGTGGTAAATTGTGATATATGGGGGATTGTTGTTAATATGATTTCATGACATACTTTATAAAACATTGAATTTTCATCCTCCAGAAGGTTTCTAAGGATAACCATTTATGGAATTTTTATGTTAAACATCAGATGATGTAGGTAATATTTTTCTCTTATCTCTATATATAAGGATGTATACATATTGTATAGAATGTTCAAACAACTTTCGATTATGAAAATTGATGAAAAATGGGATGAAATATCATGGACATCATGATTTGTTTGTACTTGAGGAATGGGAAAGTCACCATCCTTTTTAGGGACTGATGTTAAGTGATAAAAAAAGAAAAAAGGTTGATATTATCCATAAATCATGACACTAATGTTTTTATGAAAATACATAAAAATTAAGAAAAACGGTCTTGAAATAAAAAATTTTATCCTAGGACAACTATTTTTGATGAATTAGATTGTCACCATGTTCATCCAAAATTTATGGCTTTCTAATTCATTACATTTTCCTATCATTTTTCTAATTCACTATCCCTCAAAAAATTATAGTTATATTTTTTTTCCATGTCCATGTTTTCACATCCCACATATTTTCCCATTTCTGAAAACCTAGTTATATATTACTTTGGGTAACTGTTATGGTTCTAGAATTTATTTTAAAGGATATATTAATATTCATTTTTGGGATGTGTTTTTCTATGGAAAAAACATTTACGTATTAAAATATTAATAAACCAGATGAAATTATAGGGAAAAATTAATTTTATTGTGGGTAAAATGTAAAACCATGATTTTTTTGAATAACTTTTTTAATATTTATTTAATATTTTTGATATTTTTTCATTTCACACAACACAAAATTTATTTTTTAATATTAATTCACAATGTCTGGATTCCGTTATATTCTATAATATGTATATCCTGAACTCAATAGAAAATAAACATTATACTTATCTACATGGAACATCAATGTTAGTTTTTGTTATACGCAACAATGACTTTCTTAGATGGCATGCAAACCACCGAAGAAAAATGTTTACCAAATGATAATATATTGTTAAAATATGATTATTGAATTTTATAATATATAACCGTGAAGTTAAATTAGATGTTTTTAATAGAATTCAATAAAAATATGTGGTCAACAAAATACAATATGAATTAATATGTTACAAATTATTTATAAATGAATATGATAGTCAATTGAATTAAAAATGTGCTATTTTTATTTTTATGGTCACAATGTTCATTTACCATTGATAATTAAATTAAATAAAATTATTAAGTTATATTAATGAAATATATAAGTTATATATTAAATAAATTACTTTTAACATTCATTCAATATATTTTACTTACATAATATGATGAAAAATTCAAATTTTATACATAAAAACATATATTTTAATAAATGTATTTTTACAAAATTTTAATGGAAACCCCTCTTTATATAACAATTCTTGAACTTCCATATACTTAATATATCAAAACAAAATTTATATTTGAAATATAAAAATAAAAATTAGGTAAAGACAATTTGTAGGTGTTTTTATGTAAGTTTACATTTTATAATGAATAGTTAAAAATAACAAATTTTAGTTCCAAAGTTATTTTCATCAAAATTATTAAAAATGTTAAATTATATTTTAAATTTTTTTAACAGTTATATTATATAATATTTTTGTCAATTAACATTATTTTGGTCATTTATATCAATTTCACATTGAAATTGGATATAAAATCATTGAAATGTTTTTAGTGATTTTCAATTAAAAACAAGCATTGTCGACCTGACTACAAGAATTATATTAAAGTATTTTCTTCAAATTAATTAATTAGAGTTTGGTAAAATTGATTCCAAATTTCTAATTAGAATAATCTATAATTTCTAATATGGCCATAATTGTTTGTGAACAAGATGATTATTGAATGTGATTAAAATTAATTACATTGAATAAGGATAAATTCATCTTAACAAGGTGATAAAACATAACCATAAGGAAAACAATGACCTATACACCTTTAAAAATTCCATTAGAAGGCTATATTTAGACCCTATACTCCCATGTTTTACTTTTTCTCATTATTGGAACTAGTTTCAACATGAACAATTTTTTTGGAATTCAGTCATCAAATATTTACAAGACGGCCACTCCTCCTACCTTAGAAATGGCTACCAAATATCCCTCTTATTCACACTTCTCAAAACAAAAAGTTCAAACAAAATCATACTAATAAATTTACAAAAATAACTGCCTTCCACAATGAAGCCTCCCATTGGGAATAAATTATTCCAAGGAATCCTTTTAACCCAAACCAAAATGAGTTACCTGATTGAGAGGTAATGCCTTCTCTCAAACTACATTCTATTATTACCCTTCACCACCCCCACTCTATTTATTCCATGATTGTATAAAAAACAGTATCCAAAATATACTAGGATGTTATTATGATAATTTTTCTACTTACCCTTACACACACCCCAATCTAATGGGTAACAATCATATAGTTTACATGAACGGTGAACTATTTCCTCACACAATGATGATGGTTCATTTTTCCATTAACACTTATTATAGTGGAAATTATGATCCAAATGCTTTTAATATATGTTATATATCATTATTTTGTCTTTATGATTTTTTATTCATTTTAAAATGCATTTCTATTTTTTATTTCTATTTACTGTAAAAATTAAATTATCATTTGAGCAAGTGTGGAGTACAACCCCCTCAAAGCTATGTTATTCATTCACACACTACATGAAATAAATTAGGGAGGTTTTAGTGTAATTATATTATTTATATAAAATTATAATTATAATTTTTTGGTAATATATAAATACAAAGATATAGGTCATTTTCTATCATTCTTTCAATACAACAATAAAAATAGAAACAATGTTCATGTGTACGTATGACTTACCATCTACATGAACGATACATTGAATTTCACAATTATATATTATATATATTATTATTATACACATTTAATAAATAAAAATTATAATTATATCATGCTTTATATTTTTTACTCATGTTATAAGTATAAGGATTGAATTTATAACAAATTACTAAACATGTGAAAAACATATTGGATATTACCTGAATTGAATCCTTAACATAGGATTGTTAAAAAGAGGGTAAAATTAGAACATAATAAAACCATATATGGTATTAGGTATAATAATATGTTTCGTTAAATGTTTTATAATAAATATATATATATATTATAGTGGTGGTTTGAAAGATTACGATGAGAATCGGGCCACAAGTTTAAGGGATTCCATCTCAATTTTTATTTTCGTGGGATACATGCTTTATTCACCCCCATTCCTTTTCTCTATTATGTATAATGATCATTGATATATTAAATTACTCATATATTTAAATTTTTGGGTATTAAAACATCCATTAAATGATATTTATTTCATTGAAAATAAGTTTCAATATCCACCAAATCTATAAAATAATTTGTCTCAATTTTCATTCTTTGAGACTAATGTTTTTTATGTTCTTAAATTCATTTTCAAGTGTAAATACATCAATTTTAGGTGATATATCATTAATCCACATATTTTCATGATACTATAATCATCATTTTATTTCATTTTAATACATGTAGATTATGATCCCTTATTACGATATGATATGAGTTATTCAAAAAAAAATTGATGCTTTTATGTGATATATCATTAATCAACATATTCATATGGTATTATTTCTATATAGTTTTGACAATTACTCAGAATTTATTTTACCTCATTAAGTCTTTTCAGTATGACCAACAATGGGATGAAATGTTCATGGGAATGAGGAAAATTATATATAGTGGAATGATTAATTTTGGTATATCAATCCATTATAGTTTTATACAACCTATTGGAGATTCAATTGATATCACATAATTAAAAAAGAATTTAGTGTTTCATGATTTTCAAAGTTCACCATGGTCATTCACACATGATCTATAAATATTTATAATTTAATAAAATGGTGTTTCTTGAGGCTGGTATGTAGAATGAAATTATTTATTATGTTTCCCACCATTTATCCTATTATAAGACAAAGTAATATTACCTAAAACATTTTTTCTAGTTCATCCTATTTCATTACTAGATTGGAAATTTTATATGTTGTCTATAGAAATTATTATTGGATTAACTGTGACTACTCGATTGAAGAAATCTATATGGTTAGTGAATGATTTGTTAACAAAAGCCGCAATTTATAATCAGATAATGGTTATTTCCAATGATAAATATATAGTTATGTTGTGAATATTGAATATTTTCATTGTTTAGGGCTACCCCTATACCATTTTCTAAAATAGGGATCCTTGGTTCACCTACTGATTTTGGAAGAGTCTTTAAGTGTCGATGATGTCTCAATTCAGATCTGGTTTGACATACCATCCATATATGGATTGTAAAGGTGATGGTAAAATATAAATTTAAGAGTTTATGATCCATTCTTATATCATGGTTTAAAATGAATCATAGTAAAAACATTTGGTAATAAATGTGATTTCTTATAAAAATGGTTACCAAGAATCATTTAGAATATCTCCCTTTGAATCATTATGTTTTCTCTAATTATAGTCACCTCTTTATTGGTTTGTTGTTAGTGGGACCTCTATAAATGGATAATGTTTCATTCATGAATGTCTCCATGGTTCACGTATATATATCAATTATATATTATTGATCTGGTTCAATAGATATCATTTGGGATTCTATAACAATTTCTTATGGCTTTTGTTGGTTATGTAAACGTATTCTAATAGGCATCGACTTATTTGTGTCATTGTTAGCTTTGGAAATATGGGAAAATGTAGATTACAAATATTGGACCATTTGTGACAAATGGGTGGGATGGATAATTTTCTTATTCATTAAAATAATTTTCTTATTTGAGAGTTATTCATTAGGTTTTCCACATTTGGTAGCTCAATAAGTACAACTATGATCAATCCCATGGTCTAAGTATTGAAGAGATAAAAATAGAAAATGATGGTTTTATTATGGAGAAATGAGTAGAGATAATTGATTAATATTTGAACATGTTGTGTGGAATGTCGAAAAGATTTTCCATTGTGTTTTAGTGGAATTTATTAGATTCTAATGATAGTTGGTAGTTACAATCATTCCTGAGGGATTAGTGAACTCACCTATTTCTGTTGCAACCATATTCTACAAGAATTTATATAGATAGAATTTCATACCGTGGGTTTAATAGTAACATATTAATTCATATATATTCCATTTTTAATTTTTAATATATTTTTTAGGTTTGACTTGCATTTAAGGTTGTATGGGGTTTTTCTATAGGATATGAGATGATCACTTGCTATAAAGGCATGTTCACTCAAGGAATCGTATATTCAAAATATTATTGAATTCTAGCTGGATAACATTATTTTGGATTCATAAACTGAAACCATTAAGAATTTTCATTCTTATTAACATCAAAAATGGGTAATTTGATAAATTTAATTTGAGATGATGCATTTTTGTCACATCAATAATTATGAAAGATCGCATGATGTGTTCATAATTGACACTACATATTATGTCTATTCCTAATAATTATTTATTGTGTACATACTCCTAATATCTCATTTCTCTTGAACCTTCTTCTCTAAAACCTAGGTCCTCTCCATGTAATTTTGAGTTAATCCTCATCTTTAGAGATAATCCAATGGGTGCTTTGATCTCAGGTTTTTTGGTCTCTCTTCATATGGTAACTATGACCATTATATTACCATTTTCACTATTTCTCTTGGGGTTTTCACAGATATTGGAATGTTTTATTATTAATTTTAATATATTTTGAGGATTCATATCTTATTCTATATAGATTAATTTTTTTTACTTTTCTTTTTGAGGCCAATTGGCATGTTTGTAGTTGTAGGGGCATGAGAGAATCTCTATGTTTGTGATGATTTAATTTCTCCACTTACACATTTACTTTTTGATGCTCGATATAAATATGTACAAATAAATGACAATGCCTCCATTAATTGGTTGTTCATTCAATTCCTTTCATTTTGCAGGGATTCTATTGTGGTGTGTGTGTGACCTATGTCTGAGATAGGTGGATCAATCTCTAGACTATATTCATTGCACTTTGAATGATATTGATTTATTAATTAGTTTTCAAAAATAATGGAATGAAATTTGATTGGTGGTGTTGTGCGTGTAAAAGGAGTTTTGGCAAAAAGATATTATATGTCCTCATTTTCATAATAGTATGGATTTTTTAGATTCATTTGGTAATATATTATATTTTTTTGAATCGTATTATTAATAATATCGTGTTTCTTGTAATTTCTTCCAAAATGTGACAAGCCCTACAAATTTATTAAATTCATACAAGACATTATACCAATGGGTTTTGAGGATAATGGTTTATTATTAGGCCATAAATATTGTAATTTTAATGGGTTTCTCTTTATCGGGTTATCCCCCATTTGTATATTATTGATACATACCTCTAGGAACACGATTGACCTTGTTAGAGGGTTGACTTTCTTGGGTGGTCCTTTATCCCAAATTTGTGGATTCATTGAATCAATTTACTTGATTTCACACTAGTCATTGTCATATTAGTAACATACAAGTGACCTATCATTCTCTTACATTATTATCCTATGATTATTTTCCATTATAATTTTGATTATAGAATTTTTCACTTTTAGAAGATATACACCATGATTTTAAAATTTTCAATTTTTAATTGAAATTATTTTTTGAAATTGTTCCATCTAGTATTGTTAATGATTATGAAAAAAGGGAAACATTTTAGCATGATTTTGATATATTACAATGTGACTGATTATAATGCCATTAATTCATTTAAATTTTGATTATTTGGTTTATATTATAGAATATTTATTATGGTTAACCTCCTTGGTATCATATCTATACAATTTATCTTTCAAAATTTGCAATCCCTTGGGAGGTGTAGACCATTAATTAAAGTATGTAGTAAATATAGTGAAATTATAGTGGTGGTGTGAGGTATTTGGATATGTACTTATAGGTGTCTTATGGGGAAATAGTGGGATAATTCCCTTGGGTCTCATGGAGTTGTAGGGTATATTTTTTTAGTGTCCTTTTTTTGATGTTTTGAGATATGAACCAATGTTTTTATCTTGCTACAATTTTCACACTTCTGTTTAGGATAGATTATATTTTCCTATTAATATTTCAATGTGTATATATTCCCTTTATATTGAATTAAAATTTGTGATAAATTATTTCCTCTTGTTTTTGTTCAATTCTTAGGTTCATGTCTCTAGCACAAGGGGATCAAGAATTCAATATGAGTCTTTTCGTGGTCCGATTAAGTGCCTATATGGACAGTTTTTTTGAGTTTGGTTATGATATTAATAGTCCCTATTATATAATGAATATGTATAGAATTGATTCTTATTATTCTACTTTTTATTTCCACTTCCTTTATTATTATTTACATTAGTTAAACATAATCAATTCATTGATCAAATATCCCTTTAATGTGTTGATATTCGTAGGGATATCATCTCAATATTAACTACTTTAAATAAATTTTTTTATGTGAATGTATTTTCCATGCATTTTATATATAAAAATTTGATTTGTTTGAAATATTTCACAATTTAATAATTATGATTAATGATTCATTGAATATTAAATAGTTTATGTGGACGTAATTACAAAATTATAATTTTGGTTATATTATATTTTACTGTCTCTTCTTAGTGTGTCCAGATATTTTTAGATTGTGTAAACTTATTATCTATCATTTATAAACTCCATAAATTTTATTATAGTCCAGATATATATTTTTTTCTTTGTTAATTAAAAATATTCTATTGTTTGTCACATTAATCAAGAAAATAAAATTTAAAAAGAAAATTTAATTTTATATGTCTTTTTGAAAGAGTATATTTTCATCCTTGAAATTTTTTTTTCATAATTATTTTACAAAATGTATATTTTATTTACTCCATTGATTTTCTAATGAAATGTATTATTTTAAATTTATTTTTATAAATTTTTTAAGGGAACGTTCTAATGTTTCTTGAAAGGTTCATTCTCATCTTTATATTCAAAAAGGCTAAATGATTATTTCATTTTAATTTTTTTGGTGATAAAGGATTTTCCCATCCCTATAACCATTTTATTATGTGTAAATTATTCTATATGTTTCTAATGTTTTAAAAATAAATTTTTTTAAGGAAAATATATTTTAATATTTTTTTACAATTATATCAAATTCTCTAATGTACGTGATTTTACTATGAAATATACTATATTGATGAATTGATGGTCATATATAACATGATGATTAAATTTTTTATCGTTAAATTTATATTAAAAAAATTAAATTCATTTTGGTAATAATTCATACAAAATACTATATCCCATGTATCAGAGATATACTTGTTTCTTAAATAGTATACCATTAATATATATTACATTAAATATAAATTTTATTTAATTTAATAAGAAAAAAAATTATATTCTTCATTTATTAATGAATATAGAAATTTGATGACAATAAATAATATTTTGGAATTAAATTGATTGTTTAGTATATATAATTAATTCATTATACATATTGTTATGGAAGAGAATAAATCATACATATCCCCTCGATGAATATTTATGTATCGAGGGGAAAAAAGTTGGTATTCCTTCTTAAATTCATTATTTGTGTATACCTACCAATTAACATAAAATGAACTAGTACAAGGCCATAATGTTAATATATCTTGTTTTATGAGATAATGTCATCCAACATTATTAATTTCCTTCATTTAGAATTCAATTATTATTATACTTCATATTTAACATTGATAATATGAACGGATTAATTTTTTTCTCTTGTTATAGTTCAAATTTTATGAGTTTTCAGTTATTTATCATGAAAAATTAATTATGCCTTATTTTCTCAAGATCTATTGTACAGTATGAAACCCAAAATGAATAATTGGTCTTCACATTAATTATTTGTCTTATCCATTGAATATAAATGAGGAATACTTGAATGAGTTTCAAATTTTTAGATTATATAATTTTACTATGTTTTAATTTTTCCAATGTAAAATGGGATTCATGTATGTATCTAGCTCATCAATATTACTAAATTGATTGATATTGGGAGATCTGGACCCTTTTAGCTTATCCTAATGGAACAACATAGAAACCAATTCTGGGTTAGCAGGGTTTTGGATGATACAGAATATATGCATATCAATAGTGTGATAGAAGTTGATATTAAATTAAGGAGTTCCCCTGACATCATGAATCTCTAGTCATGGTATTGGATGTTGTATTGAGAGTATAATTCATTAAATATATGTGGTTATCCTAATATTACACCAATAATGGGTTTTTATCTGACACCCCAATTCACTATTGTGTAATTAATAAACTTTTAAAAAGTTACATTTAATTTTTTGGATTTTTAGATTTGGGAAATTGAATTTTTAATAGAATCAACTCCAAAGAAAGGGGTTTTTTCATGGTTAGAAAATAATTGGGGAAAATCAGTTCGTCCATAAATATAGGGGTTGGTGGGGACAAGGGTTACTATTGGATAAGAGTAATTATATCAGCTATTATTACATATGACCGTTCCTTTTGTCCAAATTTAATTACACAATTTATAATAAACATTGTGAATTTATTAAGTAACCATGAAGAGTAAATTTAGTTAGGGAGAGTTATCATTTCCGGATTACAAAAATAATTTTCAATGATGGAGATCCATTAAAAAAACATATGAGATTTAATCATATAAATTGTATATAGTTAATCTTTTATTCTCACACTACCTAGAAGAAAATTGGATAAACATGAAATTTGACAATGAATTATAACCGTGAAAGGGATATAACATGATTCTAGTGGAGGGTAAATGGATAAAAAATGTTTTTTTTAAATCATGAGTCCCAACTGTGTGAGAGATCAATATTTTTAAATTTCTTACTTACCTAAATACTTATGTTCATTATTATACTACCATTGGACTATTTTAATTCCAATTTTATGTTGAAGACCAATAGGAATCTTGAGAGATCCCATCATCTTATTCACTAATCATTTATGTCCCTTTCAAATGCAATTTTATATGGATTTGGATGGAATTATAATCATTTTCTCATCAATCTCTTACTTTCTCCCATTTTCTATTTGACACCACTTCTATCATGAACCCTAATAAAATTGGTGGTTGAAACTTTTTTTTTAAAGATCAATCCATTGAGAATTGATGTTTATGGAATATAAATGTTATTTAATTCCATGGTTTTTCATCCAAAATTGAATAAATTCTATTTCTATTGATTGAGGATGGTGGTTGTGATAAAATATTATAATTATAATCTCATTAAATTCTTGATTTTTCTAAAATCAATTATTAACATGATCTATATTCCTGGGATAATTATTACAAGTTTGAGAAATGTTTCCATACATTAATTACATGGAATGAAAAAATACAAATATATAGTAATCATTTCTATAATAAACATCAACACAGACCAAGTTATTACATAAATACATGATAGTGTCATTAATACTACTTTATTTATAATGGTAAATTTAATACCATCTTGGTTTTAAAAATTGTAAAATCATAGGGTTAAGGATTCTTTTCCAATAACTGAGTTGTTTTAATTTTATATATTTATGAAGGTACTATGTTGTATTTTATAATATTTTAACAAAATTGTATATTCAAAATTATATAAAAATATAGATTTTGTTGATGTTTTATTAAAAGTGTTGATCCATCTATTAATTAAAAAATTATGGTAATATAATGTGGGTTTCCATGACGGTTATGAAATTTAATTTTTTTACATTATATAAAGGGTTATCTGTTGGCTTGTGAGACACTTAGTTTCCCCCCTTTTTATTTCCTTATATAGATATGTTATCAATGTGTAATGATTTAAAATATATTATTATTCATATATTAAATTGGAAGTGGTATTTATTTATAAATTGATAGTGGTGATATCTAATTTTATATTGATTTATCTTTCATATATGTGTTGATCTGATGATTGATTTTTTTTTCTCACTACCACATTAATTGATTTTATTGGCAATGAATAATTTTTGGTGAGGAATTGATTTTTGATAAAATATATAAGATTATTATAATATATATTGTCCTAAAAATTCTATTATTTTTTATCAAGTGTATTTCCACATATGAGGATATTAATAATGATTTAGGTGGATTTTATTTTTAAATGAATCATAGTCTGATAAATGATTCCAATTGATTATCACCTAGGACCATATCACATAAAGAACTATTGAGTATTCCATGATGTCTATATATTTTTTTATAGTTTTATCTATAATATTGGATATTCATACTCATTATCATTTCCATAGTTTCACTTTTTCTTAATAGAACAACAAAACATTACTATGCTTTTTTTATAATTCAATAATTTATTACTTGCACGATGAATTTATAAAAAACTTTTATGGTTAGGGATAAAATCTAAATTGTTTCCCCATCTAGATTCAATTGAAATATTTTTAACAGTTGGATTGTCATATATTTATTATTATGAGCATATATGCATCATTTTAAAGCATTGAATGTATATATTTTTTAAAATACATAATTCTACCTAATGGATGGTGTATATAGATTTAAAAGAGGGTTTATGTGGGAAGAAATTAACTTTTTAAATTTTATAAAGTATGTGGTGATTACTTTATGGTTTTAATTGTATTATTTTATATTTTTTAAACCCACTACATTTTCAGATGAAAATGGTCATTCTATAATTAAGGTTATAATAATTTTATGGGTTTTATATAAAATTGTCTAATATAAATGTAAAATATTAAAAAAAATATTAACAATATTACTTAAAAATTATTTTATTAAATAAATTTATTGAATATTTTGTGTAATATCTTTGGAATTTTTTTACTCCTGATATAATTAACATCATGTTTTTGAAGAATTTTTTTCTATTTACCTACATTTGTTCTTAATCTAGTATAGTTGGTGTCATGTTAGTACACTAGAGGATATATTCGTATGTGGTGAGTGACTATGGTCCACATTGAGGTTATTTTGTGATGGGTAAGGATTTTATATATTGTGGACTTAATATGTATTGGAAAATTCATAGAACTAGATTTATATTTTGGTTATCGTTTCCTCCATGTTGTTATTTTGAATCATTCCATGGGGAATTATATTTAATAAGGTAATAAGGTTATTTATATTAATTGAACATATATTTAGTAGTTTTTTTCAGTCTAGAAATCATTTATTATATGCACTGAATACTAATCTACAGACAAAACATGAAGAAATAATAGTTTAATATAAATTATTATATACTATAATTTTATTGTCCAACTATTCCAATATGGAATTATTTTTATTTGAGGGTACCTATAACCACAACAAGGTGGTAAATAATTCACTATGGGCATTATCACTAGGTGTTTCAAGTGATGCGGTAGGTGGACCAATACAATTTCATTGAAAATTATTATTTCAGTTCCTTCTTATTATTTGGGTGGTACGTGGTAGTATAGATATGGAATTTCCAATGATCCTAAAGTTGGTCATGAGTTAATTCTGGATGACAACACTTTATCATGAAACATGATTTTGAATAAGAAGTTATAATTTTCATTTTGAATTGTAATTTTTCTTAATTTTTTTATTAAAATTAATCTTGGGTTATATTTTTGGATCCCCATTGAGCATAATAGATACATTTTGGGTTAAATTGTAGTTATTCATGAAATTTGAAGAAGAAATATAGGTTCATTATTAAATCACAAGTTCTATAAAACCATGGGGGACCTATCCACATTATTCTATAGAAACATATATATTTTACATCATAGTTGGCTTCTGTTCTCCGAAATCTTCTATTTAAACCATACATATTTACCCATCCCACAAGAATTGTTTTTTTCCACCATTAATTATGATATTTATTAATATGATATTTATCATAAATTTTAAATGAATTTGGTGGAATTATTATAGTATTTTGATGTTCTATGTTTGAATTATATCATTTGGTTTTATGTTATAAGGGATTACATTTTATGAATAGATAATTTCATGAAATGATTTTATTTTGAAATTTGGAATTATGGTATACATGTACATGAATATTACTTTTAATGTAGTTATTTTACATTTAAATATTTTATAATATAATTTATGATGTGTTTTGATTATAATTATTATTTTATTATAGTGTTTCATGTTCCCAATTATATAATATCTTGTTTTTAGTTTTGATAATGTTATAAAATTAATTTTTTGTTATCTAAATAAGGTAGAATGTTTTCAAAGTGTATAATTTTTCTCAAGGTGTGGTTGTTTTAAGGATATATGTTCTAAGGTAGTTATTCAATTTTGGTGCCCTAAAAATGAATAAGGTTATCATAATTTTGTTTTACTTTTTTTGAATTATACTATATGATTTTCCTATTAGATTGTATTAGTAATGTTTGATTATGAATTTTAAATTATGAAATTATAGGGGTCATGTTTCCTATTATTAAAAATATAACTCTAAGAAATAAATCAATAGAATGTGGAAATTATTTCTCTATGGATGATCATCACCATGATTCCTATCATTGTTAAAGTGTAACTATTTCACAATAGGAATGCGATCCTACGTTTAATTTAGTTCGGGATATCTAACATTCTATTAATGGGTCTCATTCGAAAATGTTTTGGATCATTATTAGTATACCATTATTGATTTTATATTTATACATGATATGATAGAGTATTTATTTAGGATTGAATTAATAATCAATCATTTGAAAATATTCAATCCAAGAAAGTGAAAATAATTAAAATATTTTTTGATGTACTTATAATCTGTAATAGGAATTCAAAATTATATAAATGCTATATGATTATATTTCATGGGTAATTTATAGGTCCATATCTATATTTCATATATATATGCTATAGGATATGATGGTTAATAAATAAATTGATTAAATGAATATTCGTCAGTATAAATGGACAGTGATAAATTATTTTTCTCATTTCTCTATGTTTGTGTTATTCCAATCAATCGAGTTACCAATAACCCTTAGAAATGTTTTTGTAAATGGTTTTTTAATTGAAATCTGACAATTTTTATTGTAATTTTTTTCATATCCAAAAAAAGAAGTGGTCAAAAGGAAATTTATAGTGGTAGTTAATCAAACATTTTTAAATGGGAATATCATGGATGTTGGATTTAGTATGATTATCATACTCTGAACCTTGGATCCTTATATAAGACAAAAAATATCACATTATATATAATGAGACACCAAAAAACATTAGTACCCTTAAATGAAGGATCTTAGGGCCTATCATGAATGCGTCCGTCTATGTAATCTTTAATTATTTTATAATATGAAATATTTATAAAAGTAAACATTAATAAAATATTGGTCCAAATACTTTTTAATTTTTATATTTATACAAGATGAATATTATTCTTCTGATGTTATTATAATTTAGGGATTCCTTAATAATATCATCGTTTATTAATTTATAATAGTTATTTGTCTTTTATTATTCATAATCATCTTTATTTTTCTTGGTTCATCAATGTATTAAAATGGTTTGTTCATTGTGATGAGGTTTTATTTCGGGTAGTTATATATGGAAGGTAATGTGTATTTATTTGAGTGAGTGGGAAGAGTTTTATAGTTGTTTAGTGTTTTCACTAGCTAGTTCCCGACTTCTGTTTTTTCAGGTTCACCAATCCATAGTGTTCCTCAATCATGGTCATAGGTACCCTGCTTTATTATTTGAATGACCCTATGGTTAGATCCCATATTTTCTATTTTAATATATGATTCTTGTAATATATAAAATCCATTAATACTTTATTGGATGATTTATCGATTATTTGGCCTTTTCGTTGGGTATTTTATATATTCATTGTTTTATGATACCTATTTGTAATATTGAATAGTTTTGTTGTTTTTTTATGGAATGTAAAGAATAACTATTTTCTTTGATTCACTAATACATATCATGATTTAAAGAGTGATAAAATTGAACTATTAATCATTGTAATATGAAAGTCCAACCTTTATCAGTGCTAAAAACAAGTGATAACAGGATAATTTATCAACATAATGAAATGCCTAACAAATGACCCATTTATTAGTGCATGTTTAAAAGTACTAATAATTGGGTGTCCTTATTGGCTATGATTAAAAAAGCACTAATAAAGGTGTCCTTTATTAGTGATTTTTATCATTGATAATATTTGAAAAAAACATTTTTTATAGTGATTCCCCTGCCCCATTTCATAGAATTATCCACCCCTTTGTCATAAATTTTCCCACTCCTGCAATCACCCACCATCACAACATCACCCACCACAAATTTCAACACTCAAAATAACTCTTTATCTGTGTTTTTCAATATCGCATCCTCATTTTCATCCCACATGTGGGTTGGGACTCGATCCACGGACCAACAATGTCAATTTAAAAACCTATTCCAAATCACCATGCTTGATTTGACATATATTTCTAGTTATGTTTATATATATTCATACATATTTTTTATTCTAATATTTATATAAATATTTTCAAATACATTTTTAAAATAGATGATTTTGTGTGTGTGTGATATATATGTATATAAGTATATTATATATATATATTCTTTTAAATAAATTATAATATATATATATATATATACTAATACACACATATTTATATATGAGGTAAATAAAAAGGATAATATTTAATTATAAATAAATTGAATAATAAATATATATTTCCATTTCGTTTATTTATTTTATAAAAAAAGTTCAGTAAATATTTTCAAATATATATATATAAGAATTCATTTATTATTAGTACATATATGAAATTATTCATATATTTTAGTATTCATAATAATAAAATATTAAAAATGACAAAAATCTCAAAAGTATATTAATGATTTTAATGTATTACTAGAGAATAAAGTAAGCCTTTAAAGAAAATAGAAAAAATGTCCCACTTAATCAATGATGAAATATGATTGAATATTAAAATATTAGGGTATCCCAAATATAAACTCATTCTTGGAGGATTTTTAGACATTTTTGACCTTGAAGAAATAGGGAACATTTTTTCATATTCACTATGGAATAAATCTCTTTGAAATATTATATTTTATATGTGATAAGGCTCAAATAGACACTAGTATCAAATGTTATGACATTTTTATGTTTCGGTTATGTTTTCAAAATAACTTATTCTATTCATTGATTTTTTTAATTTTCATTTCATCTAATTATTATTAAATCAATTTTACTAGATAATAATTAGAATATAATTAATTAATTTTAGTTTTTAATTATTCTATATTTCAGTTTTCATCAAATATATTATATATTATGTTTATATGAGCATATATACATTTATAAATGATATTTAATAAAATATATGATATTTATAAACACAAATATTTTTAGATATTAACATATTTTTTAATGATTTATTATTTTATTAATTTTCCCTTTATTGGTGATAGGAAAAAAACACTACAATTGAGTGAACATTATTTGTGCTAGTGAAAAAGTGATGATAAATGACCATATTTAACAGTGCTATAAGAAAGTATAAATAAAAGGAGGTCTTTACTATTAATAGAATAAAAAACTAATAAAGTTGTGGGAGATTTATCTGTTATATTTATTTGTACTTATATTCTGACCCTTTATAAGTGATTTTAGATAGCACTTAAAAAATATAGCTGTAGATTAACACATATTTTTAGTAGTGGTACTTAATTAAGACATATTTTTTTCAGTGATTCTTTCCAAGTGTGGTTGTTTTTGTATATATCACAATTTTAACAAGAAATTTCAATTTTTAGGGGGTTTATTATAGGCATGTGTTTTCATTGATATTTATCTCTCACATATGGTGATATAGTTTATTCTTTTGTTATTGATTACGTTTTAGGAATATTTTCCATATACATTGGAATGGTATTATTATTGGAGATCCCATTTCATTGGATCCCTTCTCTTGTATTTCTGGAACCTCCCACCCTATATAATTTATAAGAAGGTGACTATTGTTTTCAATTTTCATATACTTTACTAATGAATTATAAAAGATTTAATATGGGCTACATTAGAGAATTATGATACCCGATATGAATTTGGAGTGATATATAATTATTTTTTTTGGATTTTTAATTTTGATGGATTTGGGATTTCGGAATTTCATATTGTTTGATAATATTATTTGGTGAACAATTACAAAAAATTAAAAAACCTTCACTTATATATATTTTATTTTCCATTATATATGTTTATTGTACATTGGTTAAGAAAAATCAATCAGAACCATTATAGAAACTATTAAATATTGATTATCCTAGATGAATATGTTGTCATATAGTTCATAATAAACCATACGAGTTTAAAAAGTAAAATTATAGTTTTCTATTATATATGAATATGTTTTATTCAATGCATGTTGATGGATTTTTATGGTATTGATAACCAAAAAATGAAAACCATGTGGGATTCTATTATTCATATGATAAATTTATTTAGTGATATGTACATTGATTACACAATAATTGGTGAACAGTGTGAGATATCAATATAAGGGGTGAAAAATTATTCTAGTGTTAGCATCAAACTAAGCACAATGTTTGTAAAATCATGGAGAAAAACGAAGTAGGGTTCCTAATTATTTAAATAACATATCAATATATTTAATACTGAGACATTTTTTAACCTAATTTTTGGGATTATTCTTTATCTTTATAGTATGATTGAATGAATGTGAAGAGATCTCATCATCATATATAATTGTTTATTGTTCTTTATTATTTTTATGTGGATTTTGAATCTATATCCCATATTTTACAATAAATATCCATCATCATTCCATTTCTTCTTGATTTCATCTTCTATCAGGAATAAAAATTGACAAGATCATTTAAAATGTCATTAATGTGAACTAATATGGTTGATTTTGATGTTAAGGGGTTGTATTGTTTTTCTCTTTCCATGGATGATGGTTTATTTTCATTTATTTTAGAAGGTGGTTTTCTTTAATACTAATATTTTACATGAAATAAAATTATTGAGATCTTAAAAATAATTTCTTATTAACGTATATCTATATATGATATCAATGATAGGTTTTTGAAATTTTTTAACTATTTTTGATATTTCAAATTAAGGATTTTCCAGGATTGTTTGTCACTCATTTTCATAAAAAAAATTTATTACAATAATTTAAATAAGATCATAAGAGGATATTTAAAAGTAATTTCTTGAAAATGTGGTAATAAACATTACTATATGATTCAAAATTTTCATATCATGGTCTTGAAGATTGATACCTAATTAAATATGTGTTTTCAATATCAATTTGTTTCAACGGAATGTGTACTGTTTTGTAATGAAATATGGAAAGGGTTGTCTTCTAAAAAATCCATATATTTATTTGGTTGGGGTTTTACATAATAAATATAATAATATATGGGATTAAAATGGTTTTCAATGTTACATGGTTTTTCAATTCGGTTTTAATGGTATTTTTAGAACATTATACCAAAGTATATCATAAAATTTATAAGAATCTTACTTTTTATTTTGTTTTTATAATGACATATATCATTTTATGGTCTATATGGGAGTTCTAAAATATTATTTGTATATTTTTATAAAGGTAAAATGTATTATTTCATTTGTTAGTGTTTGCGTAATGATGAATTGTTTTTATTTATCATTAATAATTTTTTTCGTAATATGAGGTTCTTATTTTCGTACATATAATTTTATTGATATCTTTAGAAACCTGTAAACTAATAGAGAAGTTCATTTTTATGACACATAAGATTATATTATTTCAACAGATAGTTTCCCTAAATATATTGTCTTCCCTATTTATGGTAGTTTCCCTATTGAGACGAGTGAGAGTTATTTATGTGTCATTTCATTAGTAATACAACATACAATGACTGTTTGTTCCACATTAGTATTTTATGTGCCCATATCAGGTTAGGACATAGAGATTAGAATATGATTCATATTTTATTAGTTTCTAATTCTATATTAAGTATTAATTGTTTATTAAAATTGGTATCTCTTTGGTCTCACAATATCTATGTGGGACCATTTAAATTTTTTAAATTTCTAAAAATTATTATCCATTGATTTTGTAGTTCTATATTAAATTTATATCTTCTTATTTCATGTTTAGGTTTTCATTAAATGTCTTTTTTATGTTTGTGTTTGAAAGTTAAAATCCATTTGTCACTGTTACCTTTATTCATTATTATAAAATCAATAAACATCTTCATATTGATGTAAAAGATTATTTTTTTCAAAAAATGTTTTCTGTATACGATGTGTATAAGGAGGATGAAAATATTTTGAAATTAGGAAAAATGAGTTTTATTAAATATTTTTATTTCCTCATATAATTGATTTAAATATTTTAATATCAAAGTTCAAAAACCCAAAAATATCCATGAAATATGTTTTTTATTTTTCATGAGTATACAAATGATGTTATTTATTATAATTTTTCAAAATAAACCCTAATTTTTAAATATTGACGAATCATTAATTTTTATATTTATTTACTATATAAATGTCATACTCTCTTTGGAAAAATATCCTATATACACAAAATTATTTGTATCTAGATTTTGTTTTGTTCCAAGAATTATGATTAAATTTTTCTTAGGGATTTTTAGTCCATTGGATGATGTTTTTGGATTGGGTGACTATCCATGGATTTTATAAAGTGATTATTTCATGTTTCAGACATCTATATGTTATTGGAAGATATATAGGATCATGTTTGGGCCACTATATTTGAATTATGGGACTATATTCTTCACTACTATTGTTATTTTTCATTTCATTATGTTTTATATTTATGTAGTGAATTTGGTTGTTTACATTGATTACACCATTTTTCAATTATTTTTATTACTTATTAGTTATTTTTCTATATTCATGAAATTAGAATAAATAATCTCACCATTCCAAATTTTTTATTTGGTTTCTATTTTATTTATTTTTATTTGAGGGTGAAATAATTTTGTTATGGGTATATGTTGATTATATATTACTTATTATATGGTAGTAGATGTAAAAAAATGGTTCAACCACTTTTTATGAGTTTCCCTATTGATGTTATATGATAGAATTATATGGGCCATAATGATATACACAAAACATTGTTCCATTTACTAGAGTTATAGTAATATAAATATTAGATTTTGAAACTATATAGGTTGGTCACAAGAAGGTATCTGATCACCACATTTCATGATGAAACATGAGTTTCAAGGGGGAATTCAGGATTTGGGAGTTGAAATAGATTTTTTAATGATCAATTTATAATTAGTTTTATATAAAATGATATTTTCTTATCAACATTAATTTATATAAGGTAAAATTTGGATTTAATTAGTTTATAAGGTAAAATTAGAAGAAGAAACAAAGGTGAAAGATCATCTCACACAGTCTGGAAAACAATGATGAGCCCATAGACATGGTTCTGGTTACAATGTAGATATTATTGCCCTATTGGTTATTTTATGATATATCATACAACCAAACCATTAAATGTTTAACATCCGCCCTTAAATGGTCATGTAGTAGAAAATAATTCTCAAATTGATTATAATGATTTTATCAATTCAATTGAGATGAATGTAATGAATTTTTATAATATATTAATGTTTTTATATGGAATTATAGTATTATGTATTAAATAATAGTTGTTTTTATTGTTTGAAAATAGAATTTTTTGAGTTTATTTTATCTTAATGTATGGTTTTATAATGAATATAAAGAAATAAATTTATTTTTATGATGTTTTACAATGTTTTATATTTTATAATTCAATATATAAGGGTTTTTTAATATAATATAGATTTTATGTGAATTTTTTATTTTCCCTGATAGAAAATGTTGAGATTAAATTTTTGGTAAATATATGACATTATTTTATTAGTTATATAAAAGGGCAAGAATTTTTTCAATTGTTGGTCTTTTTAAAGGTGTTTTTATTTTAAGAAAACACATTCGAAACTGATTATTTTATAATGGGTTCTAAAAATAAATTTATTTTTTATGATGTTTTAAATACATTTACCTAACGTGAGATGTTCATTAAAACTATCATAACATTTTTATTGGAACTATATGATTTTAAATATTGAAGAATGAATTTATTGAGTTATGTTTTGTATAAGTTGATGTATTCCATCTAGAATGGTGTCAATGGTTTGTGGAAATCTTGTCTCCTAGGATAATACTCATAATATTCCTCTAATATTAATAGTTTGTCTCTTCTAGTTTAATACTAACCCCATTCTCTATATATATTTGTTGATATAATATATTCTATGAAATTAGACTAAATCATAGAATTTTTAATCACCTTCCATTTATATTATACATTTCTTATGGTTCTTTGGGTATAATGGAGTGGATAGAGAGGAATGATGGAATCATCAATTCTATGAAAACTATAGAATCATATAAAGTGAAATTCATTATAGGATTTAATGTAGGTTCATGTTAGGTGTATTGGGAATACCCCATAACATCTTAGCAATATGAGGACATGTAATAATACATCAAAATGACTATGTTTATTTGTTGTAAGTATTCTATAGTCATGATGGTGTGTAGAGAAACTAAACTCATGATACTTCATTAGTTCGGATGGATATTTAATGATTCTTAATATAATTCAACTTAGATATTTGTTTTTATTCTAATCCTATTTTTGAATAACTCTTTAAAAGATCATTTCATAGAAGGATATATTTTATCCAACATAAAATTAGTTTTATTTCAATAAATCAGGAAATATTACATTGAAAATTTTACAAGGACCATGTATTAGAAGTTAATTCAATAAGTTGATATGGTTCTATGCTTAAAATTTATGTTTATGATGATCATTTTTCATTAAACTGTGATTCTTCTTTTTATAAGAGGATATCACATGGGTGTTTCTAGAGTCAAACACCTAGAAAATATGCTCCCTCTTTTTTGAATAGGTTGAGGGCCTATCTTTGATGTGGAAATACAAGTTATATTAAGATTATGTTAAGATATCTCAATTCATATCATTATCCACATGATTATCTAATTTTGATCATGTGATTAATTATTTTGTTTGTAATAATTGTTGTGAGGTCATTATGGTAATATGTATTACTTAAGAACCTCTTTAGTTCATCAATTATAATCGTTTCCAATCATTTTTTATTTAAATTCAAAATTGTATTGTTAGGATAATTAAGGTACATATATAATGTGGGGAGTATGATGAGGTAGAATTTTAATGATCTGTACATGGGAATTTTTCTGTATGTGGTGGATTTATTTTAATGAGGGTTATAAAATTTTATATTATACACTATCATGTGATTAATTTTTATTTTTTCATGTTCACTATGGGTTAGTAGTCTGCGGGAGAGGACATAAATACAATTTTTTGTTATTCACATGACCCAATTATTAGATCCCATGTTGTTCTATCTTGGGGAATGTTTATTTTTTATGTACCACATCAATTAATGTTTTCATGATGTCGATGGATTGGTTGACCTTATGTTATGATCTTTGGTTAGTTATTTGGTTTTTGTTTCATTAATGAAATTATAAATCAGTTTAATTAATATTTACTATATTTGGGAGATAATTAATAATTTTTTTATTCTTAGTGGATATGTATTTCAATTATTGACGCATTCTTCACATGACTGTTCATTTTTTATATTGTCAATTTTTAGAAGAATTATTGTTTTTGGGGAGACCTTTATAAGGTTGTTATATTCCCTGAGCTTTATGTATCTTCATTAGATATTTGGTTTATGATTTTAGATACTCTTAATATTGGGGAATTCGTTTCATTTTACATGGGTAATTTTATTTTATCTAGTGGTTCTTAATCATTTGAATCCTTCCTAGGATTGTTTTGATCCCATACCTTTATATATAATGGAAAATTTTATTTGTTATTTTTTCCTCTCTATAATTACTAATTATTTTATAGGGTTAATAGGTTCATGGTGATGTGAATTGTGAATCCCCCTTATCAATTATGTTTACAATTTAGTTTAATTATGGGTTATTTTTAATTTTTTGGAATTTTTGAGTTGGGACATCGATTTTTTTTGAAAACATTATATAGTTCATGGTGTGTGTATGGAAAGTGTATTTGTATGGTAAATCATGAAACCAAAATTTATATATGTGTTTCATGATTATATATAGAGAGGATATGTGCAAGGAATTGTTAGATTTAACTATTTCTATAACTATTATGTATTTTTTTCTCTTTATGAAGAATGGTAAGTACACAATTCAAATTAATCCATTTGAGTCTCATTTGTAGCTATGTAGGTTAAAATTTAATTTGAGAGTGTTTTCATCAGTTTCTAGCACATAACTTGTTTACTTTTTTGGAGAATTATATAAATAGAACTATGTGAGTCACTACTATGCATAATTAAAATTTCTTATAGTTTTTTAAAAAGGCATTTCATACTTTGGATAAGTATACAAGGATACAAAGTCATAGGTGAAACTTTATTATTTTGGAGGTTTTAGGGATGGCGCATATTATGTTATAATGTAAGGAAAATCAAGTGGGAATCCAAAAAAAATTAATTTAAAAAAAACATATCCACCCCTACTCGATTTTATACACTACTGGGTTCTATTACACATCATTCAATATAGTAAACCCAGTGGAATATCAAGGCATCTCTTCCACTTTTTCTTAATGCTTCCATGAATTACTCGTTTAATATTTACATTGGCATCGTAAGGTATTGTTATCTTTTCACACCAATATAATTTCTTTTACTCTATCCCTTGGGTTTCATCTTCTCCCATGCACCTAATAGAATGGTTTTTCAAATATTAGGGTAGAAATAAATTACACATAAGGATTTGGATAGCTAAAGACTATGGAGTAAATTTTATTACAAGTAAATTCATAGATCAACATGTTAGTATGATAAAATTAATTGAGGTAGTTTTTATATCTATATTTTTGATATTTCATGAAATTATTTGTCTTTCCAAAATCATTTAATATCAACATACTGAAATATATAATACCCATAATGGGTTCATGAAATATTTGCCATGGTTTCTATACATTCCCAAAAATATTTTCCATGAATTTATAGTACTCATTTTCGACATAAATATTTGTTCATGCCCCATTTTTACTAAGACTAGTGAGAGGGACTTTATAAAAACGTTATTATAAAAGAGTAAGTGGACCTATTTTTGATATCAGAATTAGAAAATCATATTCTATGGTATCTATTTCCAACCAAAGTATTTTTCTAATATCAATTTATTTTAATGATGAATGTTTCATTATAATTTTTATTAAAGAAATTGTTGTTTTCTAAATATTAATTTTTATAATATTTTTATAAAAATTTTGTATTCATATATGGGATTGAATATTATGGAAATATAACATAGTTTTCAAATAATGTTGTATAATTATTTTTGAACCATATTAAAAGTTTTATCTTAGGTTTTCTGAGACTATCAGTTTTTAGCCCGATCATGTGATTTATTATATATAAAATGTGCCCTATATAGGATGATATGAAACATTTTCATGACATGGACCGAAAAACATGTCCATCTCGGATATGCACTAGACCACAACATAACTAATAATAAATTCGTGATATCTACTAGAAATTGGATAACACATAGGATTTCGACAAAAAATATAAGGAATGCCTTTACTAACATGAATCATGAGATATGGAATATATATATATATATATATGGGAAACCATAAAATAAATATACCAAAATAAGATTTAAAACAATTGTGATACAATTAAAGGTATCAATATTAAAACAACGTACATGTCAATTAATTAACCAATAAGAAAGTACATCCCATGAAAAAACTACTTCTCCATGGGTTATGTGGGAAGTGTCCCATTATATCCCCAATAGCTACGCATACCTAAATAAAATAAATATTTATACACATTTAGGTAATTTTTCCATATCATATATCAGATAGAACATGGTTTACACAACACCTACATATTTTTAATGGTGAAAAATAAAAAATATCTATAGGATCCCACAGAGGTGTTACATAATATGTATCCCCATAATAATCCCAATATTCTCAATTTAAATAAAATTAGGCATGATAAGTAGTTCCATAGTTTTATAATAAATTCAAGGTATGTCGTTCCCGCTTTATCAGCATCTCTTTAAAAAATAAAGTAATAATATTTTAATGTATAATTTCTATAGATCATTAACAACTATCAAATCCTATATAATTCTATATAAAATATATAATACTATAAAAATAAAACATCAAGATAAGAAACCATAAAATAAAAAAGATAATATAGTCTAGTAACTCATACTTTAATAACCAATCAATTACTAGTGCATAATCAAGTCCCTAGAAAAAATACATATATATTATACGAAATAATGAACAGTGCATAATGTAAACCCCTTAAAAATGACAATAATGATCAAATATCCAACGAATCATTGATCTTGTAATAGAGGAGAACCCAAAACATTATTACCTTAAAATTGATGTGAAAAAATCACAATAAATAACCCTCCACCAAGGTACCCTAGGAAACCATGTATGGTATATATCAATTAATTTTCAAATGTATGGTTTTATTTCACAAAACATTACAAACAAACATTTTTTCATAAAATAATTCATGGAAAATCCCATTAAAAATGTTTGAAAATACAAATTTATTTTAAAAACGAGTTGAAAACATCTTTTTTAGAAAAAAAAAACTTTAACCCCACATATAAATCAATAAAGAATCATTAAATTTCATTTACATAACAATTAAATAAACAAATTGTATTCAATGTTCATATAAAATAGATTACAGATAGAACAACCTACTTGATGATCATGTCACACATCACTCACGATAATATCAATTATTTTTCAATGTATTAATGGTTTCAAATTCTCTCATGTACCCTGATGGAATATGTTTTGAATTATATGAGTACATTGAATTACACATAATTATTTAGAATACTATATCCTATAGAGTACACTATATTCTAAAAATTGATTTCACTATCATGTTCTCTTAATTCAGATAACAGAAGAAGTTTTTATGATCTTTTTATATTTGATTTGTGATTAAATTTTTATCCTTTCCAAAATCATTACATATCATGATATAGATATATGTGATACCAATAACGGATTCATGAAATATTTTATATGGTTTCTATATTTTCCAAAAATTATTTTCTATGAATTTATAATATTCAATTTTGAGTTATATATATATTTTTTTATTATTTTTTACTAAAATTCATCAGAGGATATTAAAAAAATAATTTATTGAAAAATTGGAATTGAACCCTTTTGGATATCAAATTTTAAAAATCATGATCTATAGTAGTCAATTCCATTCGAAGATATTTCTAAAATTAAATTTATTTTAAATAAGTATGTTTTATATTTTAATTTATTAATGAAATAGAAATTTTCTAAATAATAATTTGATTAATTATTTATGAAAAAAATTGATCCTAATATGGGATTCAATAATATTTAAAAATAACATAGTTTTGGACAATTTATTTAAATTTATTTTTCGAACCATATGAAAAATTTTAACTTATGTCTTGTGAGAACATCAGTTTTTAGCTCCTTCATGTGATGTATTATGTTGAAATTTTTCATATGTGGGATGATTTTTATTATTTTACTAACATGGACCAAAAAATTCATCCAAATTGGCTCTATACTTTACCATGAAAATAAGAAAATGGAATTCAAAATATCTTGAAGCTAATAGCTAAAAACCACAATTTTGGAAACAACTAGGTGGAATGATTTTCCCAACCTAAAACATGAGATATATAATATGTATATATATACAAGGGAAAAAATAATTATCATATACCATAAAAAGAGTGACAAATGGGGTGATTTAATTAACATTATCTAGATAAAGGAAATGTTATTGTCTATTAATAAACTAACAAGAAAGGACATCCCATGCTAGCACCCACTACTCCATGTTTTTTGGGAATTATCACTACATATTACTAAAATAAACTAATATCTATCTAACATAAACCTTCATAATTATGAATTTTATCCTTCCCTTTCACATATCAAATAGAAAAATGTTTACATATCCCATAAAGATTTCTATAGGTTAAAATTAAACAGGTTCTAATGGATCCCACTAATGTGTTCCATAATATGACTCCCCACAATATTCATAATATAATCAATTTAAAGAAAAAAAAGTCATGATAATTTGTATCATTGTTTTTTATAAGATGAATGGTAAATCCTTCGCATGTTTTCAATATATCATTCACAAAACATTGTTGTACAATTTTTATGAATAATTTTCATAAACCATTTGAAACTATAAAACCCTTTAGAATACTATATAAAATAAAAAATAGTGTCAATATAAATCATAATAGTAACAAAACCTAAGAATAAAAATGATATGATTTTCATGCCACTCTTGCCTCAATAACCAATCAATTACGAGTGTGCACTCATGTACCTATATACAATACATATATAAACTATGAATGGAGGAACACTCCATAATGTTAACTCTGTAAATTTTAATAATTATCCAAGAGCCAATGTTTCTAGGATCATGGAATTGCGTAGCACCCCAAAAAGTGAATTTATATACAATTATTATTACAACAAAATAATAATAAACTCTCCACATAGGTTCCAAAAGAACTAAGTCATGGTATTTATCATATCATTTTAAAATTTAATGTAACATTTTTAAAAAAAATACAAACAACACGTTATTCATAAAACAATTCCTTGAAAATGAATTTAAAAAATTTATTGAAAATGATTCTCTTTTTAAAAAGCAATGTGAATGTCACATTTTTCTAATAACAGTTTTTACACAAGCATAAAAATAAATAAATAATCCTTAGAATTAATTTAAAAATAATTTAATAAAAAACATACCATTCATGGTTCATAGAACATATTCATTTGAATGGACAACATACTTGATGGTTGGGTAACATGACACCCACAATAATATCCACAAACATTAATGAAAGGGAAACCTAGAATAAGGGATAGAATTATAATAAATAATTCCTAAAAAAGTAATCATGGTTCAAAATTAAATATGGGTTCATGGATATGGTATATAAACATATTCCTTATGGATAAAACAACTACACCCAAAAAACAATATATATACCATCCATGAGGAAAATGAATAAGGAATACATAAAGTGTTGAGAGTGATCATAACATAATAAGTAAATTATAATGACACCCCAAAAAAACACTTAGAAAACAAGAGATTAATTATGAAAAGAATTTATAAAATCCAACATATTGATTGGATGAAAACTGATCAATCCAGGATTAATACACCAACTTATTGAGTTTGGAGAGAGATGGATCATCACTTATCACATATAGAATACCTTATGATTAATGAATGTAGAAGGGGGAATATAAAAATATATGGGTTAAAAAAATAAATTTAATGGAATAGAATGATTAAAAACATGAATCATTGGTTCATGTCAGCGAACATTGGATCTTGACCTGACCTTTTGGAATGGATGATACACTTAAATATGAATCCCCATGCTTGTAATATGAATATAATGGTTTTCATACTGAATAAAATCTCACATCCTAAACAATTTTCACATCTTAAATGAAAAATCCTTAATTCTTCACAAAATATATGTATCCCCTGAATTTACATTAACTGTATGAACAAACTCTTATTGTCATTGATCACCCCATGGTCTGAATAAAAGACCTCTTTTATCATATGATGCCACTCAATACCAAAAATATACATATTAATCAAAAAAAGGAGTACTTATATCTATAAATTTATCATTCTCCAGAGCATAATAATTTATTTACACATGATGTTTTGAGAAATAAGTATTCCATGAGATGGGGTTATTCAACCACTCCCTTTGAAAATATTTCCTCTCAAGTCTCATGAGAATGTGACCCATTACTCCATAACATATGGAGCTATTAAATATATATCCCATTGAAGATTATCAGCTATGAATCAATGTTCTATACTAGATTATCCTTAAATGAAACATCTAGATCATATTCAATATCCTCTAAACTATGAATATTATATGGAGAAGGATTGTACTTATTAAGATGATATGTGAGGGAAACATCATGAATACCAACCAAAAAACTATCAATTAAAACAAAGTAAAAATATATTAAACCTTATTAGTGATCAGAAATTGTCCAATATATCTCAGTTCTATCATCCCTGATTTCCCATGTTGACTGAGACCTAGATGAGGAGAAAAATAAAAGAAAACCATGTCTGTAATGGTAACCTCTTGTGGAATGTGTATAAAATAAGCATATGATTTTCTATACTATAATATAATACCATTATTCAACATATATCATAAGTCCTTATTGATGTTTACTGAATGAGACTCAATCCCATGAGAGAGTCCTCACCTACCACAAAAATTAAATTGATAACCTACACTGGAGAATATATAAATACTGAAAGAGTTCTATTCTGATCAATGATTGTTAACTGGTATTATAAGAAATATAATGTAGTATTATATTGATTTTTCATAAGGAAAATAAATCCATGATGCATGAAAATAACAAATCCCCATGAATCATAATAGCATGGAATGAATATCCCTATATCAATCGTTGGCATGATGTAGCCAATCTGATTTGAGTACAGATTTCCTCATAGATAACCTTAGAGAATAAATAAGTATACATGGGATGCATATCGAAGTCAATGAATTAGGGAAACCAATGAAAATACATAATCATTAACGTGTTAAATGGTAATAGATAATAATCTTTTATTTTATTCTTAATTAAGATGAAATTATCCAACTTCATTATATAATCAATCATAAGATAGATAGTATTATTTCTTATAAGGGTTTGTGGTAGTCTGACAATAAAGTCTATGGACACCTCTTACCATTTAAAAACTAGTGTAGTAAGAAGATGGAGAAACCCAAAAGGCTTCAGGTGTTATTCCATTATCAGATAGTGGGTTAAACGGTGGGCACTTAATCAGAAATGCAACACTTTTTACCTGGCCATATGAAACACCATATTATTGTATAATAAATCATCATCTTTCTTGGGTAAATACCCTACAATTCACTATAGAAATTATGATACCCTATGCACCTAAATGATATTTGGGTGAAAAATATAATTAATGAAGAGAATAATCCCATCATATTGGCGTTATCAACTATAAATAACCTCTTCACAATACATGGTTGATCAGTTTCTTTATAAATTCTTATACTTTTTTTGTTCCAATAAAATAAAATCAATCAGTGATGATGAAAATAGGACTCTTTTCAAAATAAAAAATAAATTACTCATCTTCTCATCCGAATGAAAATAAGAAAAAGTATTCATATTTCTTTATTTATTTTAAATTATTAAATATATTAAGGTGGTTACTTCTTACTAATATCAAATGTGACTGAATTCCCCTTCCCTATGTATATGACATCTTAATGTCATATTTATAGTGGTATTCCATCCAATATCTCAATGTGAGATTCTATTCAATTACATAAAATATATATCTATAACTCTTGTGATTAAAGAAAACTATCAACCATTCCATTAAATTATTTTGTCACCAACACTTATTTGAATGCATAAAAATGATGAGTATCACACAATGGGTGGGGGTCCTTATTCATCTACAGTCCAAGAATAAGAGGCATATACACCATTACATTGCAATCTTATATAATCAAACATCCCATAAAATAATTATTAACATTATTGTATAAATTGTTTTATGGGGTTCTAAAAAGTTCAATATACTATCTGGTGATAGATATTGTTTGAACTAATAAAAATAAAACCTACATTTAGAATCCAAATATAGTTTCAACTCATTTCTAATAATATAATTAAATAGTGGTGGTATATTTCATAAATCATTGATAATCAATCAATAATATCTATGAAAAATGGGGCGGATATGGGTTTCAAAGAAGTTACATGGTACGTTGTATGAAAAGATAACCCTCACATTATTAGGGTTGATTGAATGATCATTTTCTAAATTACAATTCCCCAATAAATTCAATTTATGGATCCATTTAATTCATATTGTATCATTTCTGTATAGTCAATGGGTCTGCAATATTTCCAAATAAAAATTCATGATTTTAAAATGCTCATGATCATCTCATAAATAATAAAGAATATTGTCAATGACCATGAAAATGGTTTTGAGATACCGATGGAATTTTGGGTTCAACAAATCTATAGATGTAGTAGGAATGTTATATAGAACAAAATTAATTATAATATATTCAAAGAGGCATACATTTTCTTGAATGAGGAATTTATGATGTCTATATTCCGAACACTAATTTGGTGATACCATGATAGAATACTGGACTTTTTAAAAACACCTTTCCTCCCTTAATTGATAAAAAATGTAATACACACAAAGAAAGGTTAATGATTCATAAAAAATCCCTTTGTATAACATATTATATTCTACATTATAATGAGATGAAATAACACCATTATTGGAAAAGAGAAAATGGGTACCCATATAGAAACACTAGGATGAATAAATATCTCATTGGGTGGATTGTGAAATAGAAACATTATCACTGTCATCTCAAGAGTCTCTACATGATAAGAGGGTATAGAAATCAGCAATGTATCTTACACTAGATCGATCAAGAACTATACTTCCCACTCTAGGAGAAGACTATATATGTATCCGTTTAAAACATATTTTATTGGAAGAATAACCAAGAGAAGATCAAAATAATAAGAAACATCATCAGGATCAACAAAAATAATTACCACAAATCCCTGATTTCGTGTAGAGAAGATCTCAAATGGAAGGAACTCATACCCCACTCTCCCTTGAACACATGAGATCTGTAAATAGTTGAATATTATAAATAATGTAGATGGAAACAAAAAATATTATCTTTTTAATATACCAACCAATCCAACACAATAATGATGTAAAAAAGTTCAAAATAAACAAATAATATCTTCTAAACCAACTCTATATTATCTATCATTGGAGAGAAATGTGAATAATGAAACTCCTACACATTACTATTTCCATGATGTGTTTCCAGCTTCATAATATAGGACAGGATCTCAAACAGATGTTTCATCAAATAATTTAATGGGGAAGATATGAATGTGGGTGGGGAATATATATAAAATATTATAGTTACAATAAACAATTAAAAAAAGATACTTCCAATTGTGAACCAATCCTTTTACAATTTTTATTATATAATGTTTATGTCAAAATACAAAAAATTGAAATAAATCGTTTAAATTTTTTTCCTTTTTAATAATAGGTTCATAACAAATAAATATAAAATAAAATGAAATGAAATTATTTTAATATCTATCATGATCTCATAAATACCATTGAGCTACTATGGAATTTAAGAATAGCAAACGAATACATAAATGAATGTGGTGAGTTAAAATTTTAATAAGGGGATAATCATGATAATTAATAATAACATGGGATCATAATGATATAAAATGATATCATAAAAGAGAATGATCCGAAATAATCTAATTGTATTATAACCTAAAAAACATTCTATCATAAACTAATGGTAACATAGGAGTGAGAAATTATATTAAACATAAAAAATAAGTCAAGAATAACTTCCAAGATAACATCACATTGGGGGATAATGTCCTTTTTATAGATTAGGTTCACTCCCTAATCCCATAAATTACGTCTCCTGAGAGAGAAACATTACCTAGTAAATTAGAGTACAATTTGTTTACACAAATCATTATTTATATATATATATTCTAATGTGCTTAAATAATTGAAATTATTCATAATTAATAACCAAAATAATTCCTCATATAATTAAATGGTTTTCATAATCATGACTCGTATCCTAATAAAAGAAATTTTTAAAGAAGGAATTTGATAAACGAGTATTACGAATTTATATCCCCCTCAACGGATTAGATAATACTCTAAATATATATGGGAGTGGAATATCAATGGAATGTATAATAATTTTATAAAATTAAATATAAATGGAATTTGAGTTAAATTGAGTGTCACAAACCAACCTAGGTTAACTCCAAACTAGTCACTTAATCTGAAAAGCAACAAATCATGTGTGGAGTTCAATGCCTTCCAACACCAAAAACTAGTGTCATACATCAAATATATTCAAGTGGGAATGGTGTTTCCAATAAAAAAGAGTCAAATAAAATTAAACCAGAAAATAAAAATTAACACTAGAAATATATATACATAAAATCATTCATATATCCATGTATTCTTATGGTTAACCACAACAAACTGAACAAATAACACTCCCTGGAGATAGTGTCTAAGCTAGAACCAGCACCAAAAGCTAAAAAATAGATATTTATAATCATGAGTGTTAAAAATTAGTATTATATCCCAAATTAGCACTATACAATGAATTAACCTTAAATAAAATATTCAATTACATCTATTCTAACATAAATTATATAAACATTTGTTTACCATAAAAATCATCAAAAAAAATTAGGGTATATTCCTTCTTCAATTAATATATTTTCTTAACTAGGGAGATTTTAAATATTAGATGAAGGGAGGTAAAGTGTTCTAAAATCATATTTATCAATACATTTCTCAAAAAATATTTTAAAACCAAAAACATTGTTTTCAAAATAAAACCTACCAGAATTAGGGTGAAGATGATATTATGTTACAATGAAAAAAACAAGAAAACAATAATAAAGTAAAAAATGTAAATATGGAACCTATATTATCTTCCAATTATAGAAAGATTCTGTAGAATAATAGAATAGCTAGAATAATAGTGGAAAATGTAGAATATTAAGAACGTTATTTATCCTATGAGCATGCCTGATGCAGTCAAATTGCATTAAATCTCATTCATTCCCTACCTTGCCTAACTGGGGGGAAACATCCAAAAAGAATATTGTTCCCATAATAAGGGGGTTATATCTAGAGAATAATACTAAACTAGTTCATAATGTAATCTAATATATTATTCTATATATGTTTGGTTCCCATGAAATCTCTAAAATGTGTGGTGATCCAAAAAATTCCAAATAATTGGCCAAGTATAAGAACATGTCACCATAATAGAATCACCACAAATAGAACTACCCTAAACAAAAATAATAAATATTACCTCCACATCATACCAAAAACACTATAATAAATCCCATTTTTATGATCTTCCAACCTCCTTGGTAATGAAAAATGTGAGGGACACATTCTAACAAGTGATTTCCAAATAAAATCATTTTTGAAATGACCAATCAGCCCATGCATATCAATATAGTGTCAAGATATCTAAAAGTGGGCCAAAACCACACTTTTTGAATATAAAATAAATTTTTAAAGCCATTTTATAATCATTAGTAACATTTTTTAAATCAATACACATTTACCATAGCTAACAAATCATTTTGAAAACACTTTGTATTCAAGGTCATACAAAATGATTCCAACTAATTTATTTCAATAATAAGACAACATGATTTCATTAAAAATAATTTATCTAAATATGAAAGTTCACAAATTATCTTCAAATATGGTGTCAATAGAAATAAAATTATTTTTCATAAAATTAATGGCCAAATGAAAACGGGAAGCCTCGCTCAATCCCATGTCACATGGACACAAGAACTTGAATCTACTCATTAAGATTGCACAGAAAATTATTTATACATATATGTAAATATCTCTATTTGAAATATAGATATTTTCCACCCCATTACATAATATATAAAAAGTGGATATATATATATATATAGACACAGACACACACATTACCCATAAGAATGTGCATAGTCTGTCCACTTGAACGGTGGTCCAAAACTCGCTAGAAAAAAATACCAAAAACTAAAAAATCAAAAAAAACCATAAATGAATCATGAATAAAATAGAAATCAATAGAGAAACATACAAAAACAGAAGTATAACCATATATAAATGATGTTCATGGAAATAATTTTCCATATCTAATCCACATAAACCCTAATAATCAAGAATCAACAAAAATTATCTTAAAATAGGTTAGTTTTCAGACTGTCCATGTGTGACACAAAGGGGTGGAGAAAATGAACAATGGAAAGGGAATAATAAAGAACAATAGGATTATGATCCTTTACATGGGATGATCATTCCATGATTCAGGTGGGGGATCGACCAAAAAATGGATTCCATGGTATAGTGGCTAACATGTGTGAGGGGGGGAGAAGAGGTTAACTCTCACAAATAGCTGGGGAAATGGTGGGTGATGGTCACATGGTTAAGGGGGATGATAATACATTATATTGTTTTAATAAAAAAAATAATGATAATATTAATAATTATAATCAATTCATTTTTTTTATTTTTAAAAATGATTCATTTTAATTTTTTAATTATTTTTTTAAACCATGGGAAGACCGCACTGTTTGGCCGCAATGTCTTCTAGAACTACTGTCAGTCATGAGTTTTCCTCTATAATATTATGGAGGGACCACATGAGCTAATACGGAGTAGTGAAAGCCTATAAATTATTTATGGAAATGGACAAAATCTAGGATTCAAGGATAGCACTAGGACGAAACACATTTAATCATAAATGAGTTCTAATAGTGTTACTCCTTATGTTCACCCAAAAACCAGAATTTTACATGCAAAAAATGTGTGAAAAGGCATAAAATTACCACAATACAAAAAATAAATATAAGTATTAATAAATATTGGATCAGGGTGAGTAAATTCTCCCCACAATTAACTCATTATTCCCTAAAAAATCACCTTGACACACAAAGAAAATAATTAGGCACAAAAACAAATCAGGACCAACTAAAACAATGAGACCCTATGTATCCTTTCAAATACACACGTAACACCCAAAAAATCTATAAAAATGATAAGTAGATTCCAATGGAAAGATATATTCTCCACACTATTAATGAATTGACTAGCATAATGGATGAGCAATAAAGAATGATTATAAAACTATGGACCATAACAACTAGGGTTTAACCATATATGATTAGAAATTGCACTATTATAAGTCATAATTCATAATATCCAAATAAAAAAGCATCTACAAATTAATACAACCTAAAAACTATAATTGGTCCAACGGAAGACTATCTAAGAGTTCTTATTCATAATGAAGAACTCGAAAATCAATAGGAATGAGTCAACTGGGACCATATAAATGAAAATCACTAAAATAAAAAAACCATTGAAGGTTAAGAATCAAATTTCCACCACTATAATTTTAGATAAAACTTGTTGAATAAACATCGCAACACCTAGAAACATCATCACTATATCGAAATATTCACATTTATGGATATTTATATATCCCCTATGTTTTGAATCATCTACTGCACTAAATTTATGATCTAAAAATCACCGACCAAAACCTCTAATTAATAAAACCTAACTTTCCAAAAATCTTTAGATATCATAGTGTATGATAATAAAAAAATAATTTGGAGTCATATCGAAATATAAATTATATTTCCCAAAATTACCACACTGGATGTAATAAATTGACTGTTATAATAAATGAATCTTATGAATTGTTAAAGAGACTTTTCTTGAATACTATCTTCTAGTCAACATTCTTTACCAGATGGGGAACTATTATAAAAAAATAAAATGAAAACCAAATACCACATGATTATCTTTGAGACATTCCCAAGATTATAGAACATGGTACTTGATCCCTATATAGAGCCCCTACACCAAAATGATATGCCTCTAACTGGTTGTTTGATGATATATTTGGAGAAGATGAAACCAATTCATTAAAATTTCCAACATTCCCTTACACTATGAATTGACGTTGTTGAGTACCCATGAGCTCTAGAAATTTATTCTCATTCACCACCTCAAAAATAAAATAATAGTTGAATGTGGTCTTGATAATCACTTGAGATATCCTAGCTGGTAATGTGGATGGAACAGACAACTTCCACTGGTCCAGTCTTGATCCTTAAAACATAACCAATAAAATTTGTAGTATAATATAATCTGGTGTTATAAATAATTTGAAGAAACACCATACATACTCAAGGTAATCCATAGTCTCTAATGGACCCCAATAAATAATAACAATTAATAACTATTGAGAAGAGATCAGCTACTTAACTCCACTAGTATTTTGTTAGAGAAATCAATTGGAGGCTAGTCTTTAGAAACCTTATTGGTATTTCTGGATGGTATCCTATGAATAAAATAATAAAAAAACTAAATATATATTAAACAAAAAAATAAAATATCTACCTTTTGAACAATGTACCAGGAACATAAATAAACACATCACAAAATCAAATAAAAATAAAATTAGATCCCAACCAAAAAAACCACAAAACATCACAAAAAAATCCAAGATCCCTATATAAAAATTCATAGTGGAAAATTTCTCAAACATTCAAAATCAATTCATCCGTTTGAAATAGAAAAAGTTTTTCCACTTCCAAAACCATCCTAAACACTAAATATTATTTTATTTTCAATTTTCCCATTTAAAATCTTCTTGTACCAAAAAACATTCTAGTACATAAACATTTGGATAAAAAAACTAATTTTAACATCAAACCAAACATACTTCTAGAAACGAAAGAATTTTTATAAATGAAAACAATTTTGCAGAATAATTTTATTCTCAATGAAATGATTTTTAACACCAAGAAAATCATTAATAATACATTTTCTTTTTAAAGTACTGTCACCCAAACAAAAATCCAATCAATAAACCACCAACACCAAAATAACTGATACATAAAACTAGTTTTCGTGCATAACATGACCACATAGATTAGTTGACCATGAAATGAGAATGAACTAGCCATTAGAAGAATATTGAAAATTGAACTCATATTCCACATTATTCAATATTACATATAAGATGACTATATAGTTCTATCTCACTTATACAATCATTATAAAACATAAAAGAGCTCATTGATCAAAAATATTATAACATAATATACCCAAAACCAAAAATAAAGACTCAAAACCCACCTACCAATGTGGAATTAGGTCTCATCATGAGTGGTGGTGAATAGGAACTAACCCATGACCTAACTTCTATTCCTAGAAAATCAAATCTCTGATATACCTGTAGTACCAAATAACAAAGGGCCTCTACCAATATCATTATTTAATGAACCAACCTAGGACAAATCCTAAACTAGTTACCCAATACATCCAGTAACATGGCCCGATATGTGTTTTGGAACCTCTTGGGATGGAATGTAGTGTTGGTCAACAAATATAGATATCTGGGAATAGTTTATCCCAAAAAACACTAATAAAGAAATATAAACAGAATAATAAAAATAAAAAATAGTCGTGTAAATATATGAAACAAAACACTTCTCTATGTGACCCTCTGAGTCACCACTAACCAGTGAAAAAATGCATCTCGATGGTTACCAAGTATGTTCTTGATGTTTTCCCAGAAGATAAAAAATATAAGGCTATAGGAATGATTATTAAAACATAGTTATTGTTCCCAAATAAACTATTCCCAATACATTGCACATAAATAAATTATTTACACACTTCTAGTTTTAAATATTTTATATTATAATTGGAATTAAATTCACTTATTTCGAAAAAATAGTGTCAATTTTCTATTTCACATAAAATATGTTTTTTCAACATGGGAGCTTGTGAATTATATAATGAGATAGAAAGGGTATGAATTTTTTTCTCAACACATTTCTCTTGAATAGTTTTATAACTAAAAAAAATTTCAAATACAACATACCTTGGATATTTGGAGGATACAATGAAGGTACAATGTGGTCAATGAAAAAATAATACTCAAGTAAAAAAACTAGATGGGGAATATAGATTATTCCAAAATAATAAATGTTTCTCATAGAAAATCGGGATACCTAGGATCTCATCGAAAATTTTAGAATACAATGAAACTAATCTATCCTATTGGTGTTCCTGATGAAATCAAACATCCCTAACGCTCAGTCGTACCATACCTAGCCATACCTAGGGGTAGCATCCCCAAAGAAGGGAAAGTCCAAAATACATTTCCACTAGAAATAGTCTATACCTAAACTAGTATAAAAATCATTCCTATATATTATTCTATATATGCTAGGTTCGGATGATTTTTTAAAAAATAGGGGTGATCCCTACAATGAAAAACTATCAACAACGTATAATAACATGCCACCAAATGAGAGTCAAAATAATCTAAACCACCACATTACACACAACGGAATATTTTATTGCCTTCAATCAATCAATACAACTAAGAAGCATCATACTGAGGATGTTTAGTCCACTTTGATTATGATCTAGGTGATGGATGCGTTATAAAGATTATTTTATATAGAATTTTTTTAAAAAAAGATACAATTAGGTCTTTAATATAATTAATGTGAGAAGCCATATCAAAAGGGACCAAAAAACACTTATAAACCCCAAAATACTTTTATAAATACTTTTGATATACCAAAATAAATATTTAGATATCCAAATACATTTACCCATGCTAATTGGACATTTTGAAAACACTTTGTGTGAAATCCCATACAAAACGATTCAAACAAATTTATTTCAAATTGAAAACAACTTGATTTCATTAAAAAAGAATATTCTAAATAAATAAAATCACAAATTTGTATCAAAGAGAGGTGATATTTGTAAAAATATAGTGATTATTAAATTCATAATCCAAATGCAATGTAATAACTTCCCCTAAATCAAGGATCTTGGAGACGACAACATCAATTTACTCCTTAGACATTCACACAAATGAATTTATACACACATATATAAATACCCCTAGATGAAATATCAATATCCCCATTTCCATGAAGAAATATCTACATACAATGTATGTATATATGCAATACCAATGCATATGTGTGTAGTCCATCCACATGAACAATGATTTAGAACTCAAAATTGGAAGGCACGAAAAACTAAATAATCACAAAAAACATACATAAAATTCAACAAAAGGTAAATATTGAAAGGAACCTCACCCAACAATGAAGGTGAAACCACTTCATTTTAATATCTTGTTATTAATAATCCCAAATCAATCCCCATAAACCATAAGGACAATGAGTCAACTAAAAACACCCAAAATGGGTTAGTGTTTAGATGGGTCATGCACAACATAATGGGGGAGAACATGATCAATTAAAATAGAAGAAAAATAATGTGTAGGAAGAGGAAATCTTACCTGTGATGATCACACCAAAATTTGGAGGTGTATTGACAAACCATTTAGGCTATGATAAGGGGGATGTTGCACGACTCAGATAGGTAGGGGGTCGGGTCACACATGTAGGAGAGGCGAAAGTGGAGTCATGTGGGTAAGTGGGGAGAAGTAAACATTTTAGGGATTTAATATAACAGAATATTAATGACAATGATCATCATCATCATCATTATCATATTTATAATAATAAAACATTGATTTTTTAATTTTTTTTATAATTAATTTCAATTTATTTCTTTATTTTTTATATATTTTTTATAACCTATGTATATGGAATGGTTGGATGCATGGTCTTCTAGACTGTATGAAAACTATTACGTTTCATATATCCTTAGAGGGAGGGAAAACATTGGATACTAGGGAGAGACCTATTCATGTGTTATTACTCATTCACCCTATACAATGACACTTTTTAGGCTATATGATTTTTCCAGACCGTACGCCACTAGTTTTTTTAATTTTTCTACCCCAAAACATAAATTTTCCATATGAAAACAATATGATATCCATAAAAGAACTACAATAAAAAAACTATTTTAAAATATTATGGTTGAGGTTTGACATAGAGAAATTCCATAAACAGAAGAAAAAATGGTTTTTAGATATATTAGTTTCCTTATCTTCATGAATAATTTTTTGATTTCACATAAATTAATATATATAAATATTTTAATTAATTAATAATTATTAAAACCTTTTCTAAATGTATTTAATTGGTCATAAATTTATTTTTTTCATTTTCAATAATTTCAATTTGATATAATGCTTAATTTCACTTATATGAGGAAAATAATTTCATTGTTCCATGGTAATATCAATAGTGGATTTTTAATGATGTTCTTATCAAATTAAAAAAATCTAAAATATAAATAAAATGTTACTCATATGATTACAGAAATAATAATTTTCAAAAATACACATATTTATTCTCAAATAGGTATGACATTTGTAGTAAAATATTAATCTTAAATGGTTAGATCATTTTTGTTGAAACACAATCTAGATTTTTTATATTCAATATTTTGTATAAAAATTAATTCAAGAATGTTAAATATGTTTTTATATACATATTGTAATTTTATTTAAAAATGAAAACCCCATTTATTACTATCTATTATGGTAGTGGACAAAAACCCAGTACAATGTTCATTTCGGTGTAGAACTAACAATATTAAAAACAACACTTTCATTAAGGAAAAAAACTAAGAGAATGATGAATATGAGTATTAGATTATAATAATAATATATTATTATTTTTATAATTATTATGTTATTCTATTTAGGAGTATATGGATCGTATATGGGTTGTAAAAGAAGATTAAAATTTACTGATATTAGTCAAGAATCATTCACTTTCGTATGGATTATGCCTTTCAGGATACCCCTCAAGACTTCGTGAAATAGTATTTTGATCAGACCATAATCACTAGGTCATGAGATATATTATTGGAATATTAATTCTATGTAAATTTGGCCATCATTTTGTCTTAGAAGGTGTGTGCATAAGGGGTTTTGAGGGGTGGTATTTATAATGGGAGGAGAGGGGTATTATCTATTATTATGTTCATTGTTTTTTCTTTTCTGGAGTAATAAAAAAATATTACGAATTATTGTGACTATATAGATTAAGTGGATTGTTTGAGTTTTAGTTAATACCTTATTATATCATTCATGACTCAAAATTTTATTTATTTATCCTTGGATAATAAATACCATATTTTAATGAATTTTAAAATTAACAACTGAACTATTTTAGAAAAATTATAAAATTTTACCCTATAAATTATTCAAAATGTAGAATACATGAATGAAAAACATTTTTTTGAAAAAAATATCATTATGAGAAATTTAATTTCCAAATTTAATCCTGGTTTTTTTGAAAAAATAATAAATTAATATTTTTATAAATTTTTAGAACCATCAAAAAATTACTAATGAAATAATAAATGTAACATCCTAGGTAAATAAAGAATAATACATTTTCATATTTATTAATATTTGTGAATTAAATATTAATTTTACTTTAAAGGGGTTGCTATGGTCGATAGCGTACCTGATACAAAACAACGAGTTTCTTTAAAATCTTACGTTGCATACAAATAATATAATATTATTATTTTAAATGGTAGTTAATACGTTGCCATTGTATTGGTGGGAATGAGTAGAAATTAATAAAATATGATTATAAATGTTTGTTAAATGTTTTTACATTTTTCTAATAAAAGATAAAGGCTTAAAATAAGTAAGTAATTCAATTTTGGAATAGATACTCTAAAATTCACTAAAAGGTCGATTTATCACCCTTTGATTGTGAACCCTCTTTAAAAATATTATTGGTCACTCTTATACATTCTATTGGACCAAATAAGATCCTTATTTAGAATCAAGACATCAAAATTCACTTTGTGTATGTATTTGTTATTTTTTTCAGATAAAGTTCATTATTAATGAATATCTGAAAACTGTTGTATTCTAATTCAAAACCTCATTTCAATATAATCTATTTATATGATTAGATTATTTTTTTTCAATTGTTTTTAAAGTGAAATTAGAATATATTTTTACCAATCCATCCAATGGTGGTCATTGTAATTAATTTCACTTTGAAATTGGACTTAAACAAGTGCTAATATTTTGATAGATATTGTTTCTTAAAAACACGCTATGTGTTTTGACAATTGAAATTAGTTATTAAATTAATTAATGAAATATATATGATTTTAATTTTTTAAAATAGACATCATTTTTTATTTCTGAATATCATATATAGCTTAGGGTGAATTTTTGGAATTTTTCTAAAAATATTCAATATTTAATGAATAGTGAAGCCACTAAGTGGTAGTTAAAAAACTAAATTTTTCCCTTAAATGAAACATTACCACATCAATGATTTGAATTTCAAAAATCCAAAATAAATTGTTTTCATTATTAATTAAAATGTTGTTCAATGGGATGAACTTTTTTTTGGTGAATAGTAAATTTTATGTTTTATTAATCTCGATTAAAGGTAATTAATGTAATTTAAGGTAAACATAATGCAATAATAATATGTAATCATCTTGACACGTGTCCTACACTTATTTGATGAGTCGTAAAAGACCAAGACAATCCATGGGTCAATTTATGGGACCTCATGGAGCCACCAGGGTTTGATAATGACATTATTACCTATTATTTAAGGTAAAAATAAAAATATCACAAATATGTATTGTTTTATTAAAACAATTTTTACATGGGGTTATATATTTTATATATTTGACTATAAATATTCTTATAAATCTAAAAATATTTCCTACAAAATGGTAATTTTTTTATAATTTTTAGACATCAAATAAATAAAATTATTTATGACACAATGATGATGTAGTGTTTACGTCATTAATAAATTATTTAAATAAATAAGAATATAAAGAATAAAATAATATCCAAAACTTGTCCAATTCTTATTGGATGATTTTAATTGGAACATGGGCCACCTTAGCGTCTACTTTAATAATTTTTGGACCTTTAAAACCAAAAATCATTATATAATAAAATAATAGTTTCATGTTTTCCAAAATAGCCCCTCCTCTCCCTTATAAAAAGGCCCCACTTCCTACCCATTTCACACACTTCTCAGGCCCTTTTGGATCATCCAAAATCTACTCAAATAATCTCCCAATATCCATCTCTTCATCCTAGAAGCCTTACCTTAGCCATAAATCTCTCCAAGAAACCCTTTTAGTTCAAACCAAGGGGAGTTACCCGATTTAAAGGTAATGTCTTCTCTTATGTTCTTTTGTTTTATTTTGCTTCTTCAACCCCCAAATATATTTTTATTATTTTATTTTGTAACAACACCATTATATTCAATATTCTATGATTTTTTTATGAGAAATATTTGAGCTACACTTACAAACCTCCGTTTAATGCTAAAAGAACATATTGTTTCTGTAGATGGCGAATCACTGCCTCACGAAACGATGATTGTTCAATATTATCTTAACACCTTTCATGGTGACCATTAAGATGTTACTATATTTATATATGATATATATTTTGTTTATGTTTTCCTTATGATTCTGTATTTCTCATTTATGGCATAAATTTATGGTTTCCATAATGGACAAACGTGATAATTTCATTTCTGGAAGTGCGGACTAATGTCCCCTCAAAGTGATTTGAATCATTAATTCCATATGTGGGACTTATAAAGGATGGTGTTAATAATATTATATATGTTATTGTACTGGAATTATAATGTAACTTTATAACATTTTGATTTCTTTCCATTAAATAAAAAATAGAAATGAAAGTAGACTTCATGCATACGTACGGCTTATCGTCTCTATGAATGGTGCATTGCATTTTTTTAACTCTAAATGTTATGTAATCTTGTAAAAACATATATATTATGGATATATATGATATATATGATATCAATATCTTCAATATAATTTTGGATATAATGAACCTTTGACCACATGTCCAACATGTAATTGTAAGAAGTCCATTTTTTACATAAGTTTCAAATATCGACAAAACAAACATTATTAGCATAAATGATTACATAATGTTTATAACATGGATATAAGTGATATAAAAGGAATAATAAACTTTAAAAATGTTCTTAAGAAAGTAAAAATTAACTTTATATTATTATTTAGGAGATTAATGAGTGATCGAGTCAAGTCGGACACGTGGTAAGGTACTTCATCTCAATCTCCTTTCGTTGAGGTATATTTTGTTATAATACAATAATTTCTTTTATACAATGTATAAGACACCATTGACTTTTCATTTCATTCAAATGGAATCCTTCTCTACGAAGTGTTTTACTAAATGGAAAAAAATGAATGTTTCTTTTAACGTATACGGTGACAATGACCTTTTACACCGCGATGAGTACTATTTGATCTTTGGCTTCCTCAACAAGCTGTAATGTTTTTAAAAGTAAATAAATACCATATAATCATTTATGTATTTTGGTATTGAAAATGGATTTGATAATGGATTTTTTATGTCAATATATTTAAGTGATATATTGTGATTGAAATGTGGAAATGTTTTCTTTCCTTTATAATTGGTTTCTGTGTTATGATTTTATAATGGTACTTGGACATTTGACGGGTGGTTACATGATAAACCAAATGACGGGTGGTACCGTTAACACCAGGAAGGGTGGTTACATTATAACCTCCAATGCATTGGGTATGGAAGTCACCCATATGCCGATTTCATTTATTGATATGTGTGGAAGTCGACCGTATGGTTATTCCATTTAAGTATGTTTGTGTCCTATGATACCTTTATATGTTATGTGTTATTTATATTGGTTTTATGGTAATCGTTTGGTTAAAAATAGGTAAGTAATGATGTTTTATTTAGTTAATAGTATTTACTACTTTATAAAGTTGAAAATTATTACTTATATTAATGTATTCATGGTTTAAATGTTGTTTTGAAAAACAAATAGTTTTCATTCCTTGTGTATCCCTTATTGATATTTTTATGATCATCCCAATTTTTTGAAATGTTTTTCACAGAACATAATATGGAATAGGTTCAAGGATGGGATTATGGAAAAGTCATGTTGTCTTAAACATGGAACTAGACATGACTCTTTTTTTCAAGAGTTCATGTATTGTAAAAAAATTGAAACTGTGTAAAAGTGTCTACTTTGTAATATTTTGAGATGTAATTGTTATGTCCTAATTTTCTAAAACTCTAATCATGAAAAGATCCTCAATGTGAATTATTCATTTATTTCAATATTAAGTAAGGTTTAAGGTCGGGTACTTATAGTCGGTATCAATGGTCAGTTTAGACAACTTTAGGAGATAGAAAATTGTTAAATTCATGTACGTAAATTAATTTAAGGAATGATTGAAATGATATAGCATTTAAAGTTTACCATTTTTCTTCACCTAAGATATTTCTATGTTCAGAATGGTTTCCCATAGAGGAAACGAGGCAGCTATGTTGGGACGACATCACGTGTAATACAACCTTCCAAATCAGCTACCTGAGATGGTCGGACTCAAAACTGAATAGTTTGTTGCAGTGATTGCACAATTGAATCAGGCTATAAATGGTGGTGGTATCCATGCCCGAGATCATCCAGATCAACTGCAAATGAACATGTCAGTAGTGTAACATTTCATGAGGCAACATACCCCATCATTCAGAGGATCATCTGACCATGTGCAAGATGAAGGGTGGACTAAAGCACTGGAGAAAATTTTTGAGGTCATGGGGTGTTCAGAACATTAAAAGGTTAGTCTTTTTGTTTTTCTTTTTGAAGGTAAAGCTGATTAGTGGTGGTCGATGGTGAAAAACATCAGGGATAGTGATGAGATAGATGATCTTCACTGGTATGAATTCAAATGTATGTTTCTTGAGAAATATTTTCCTAAGGTGGTTCATCTTAGGATTGAAAAACAATTCCTAGATTTGAGGTAGGAGGATGACTAAGTGGATGCTTATGAAGAAAAGTTCACTCGACTATCTAGGTATTCTCCAAATTTCATACGATATCTTGATAGAAAAGTCAACTGTTTTTACTCAAGGTTAATGCCAAAGTATCGAAGGGCTTTAGATTCTCATGAGTTCAGGAGTTATGAAAAACATGTTCGATGTGCAGAGAAGGTGGAAATTGAGTTTTTTGATGATCAGATGTTCTTTGACAAACAACATAATAAGAGGTCCAGTTGGCAGGAAAATGGAAACAATTCATCAAAGAAGTTTGGAGGTAAGAAAACCAAATAACCCTCCTGTGAGAAGTGTGGTAAAATGCTTCTTGGAGAATGTTTATCCAATTCTGGAAAGTGATTTCGGTGTGGTAAGTCTGGTAATATTTCTCCTAACTGTAAGGATGATGATCAAACAGGCGATGAAAAGCCAGCGGTAATATGTTTTATGTGCAATTAAATTGGTCATTATGAAAATTAGTGTCTAACGAAGAACTCAACTGAGGGAAAGCATCCAGAATACAAGTAGAAAGGGGTGGAAAATCCTTTACCACAACTTTTGTAGATGTTGGGTCATCGAATATCGTAGTATCAGGTAAACAGTTTGTTTTTCAGATTATGTCAATTTGTTGGTTGATTCAGGGTCTGCACATTCTTTCATTTCTGAGAAGATTTCTAGTAAATTGGGAATTCCATCTCAAGATATGAATCCAAACATATGGTAAAAACACCCGGAGGAAACATTGACACAAAAAGAAATTATTAGAACCTTCCTATCTTTGAGTATATAAAGAATCTACCTACAAACCTTATTTTTTTTCCTCTAGTAGAGTTTGATGTTATATTGGGCATGGATTGGATTTCTATTTATCCTGTTAAGATTGACTGAAGAGATAAAGTGGTTTCTTTTCAGAATGATTTTTAGTTTGTGTGCAAGAACGACCCCTTGTGTTTGATAACATATCAAGAAGTTGAGAAACTAGTAAAAGATGGAAATGAATGTTACCTTGCACATATTGTTGAAATCAATGGAACTGTTCAGATTAATGATGTTCCAGTGGTAAAGCAGTATCTTCATATTTTTTCTGAAGAGTTTCCAGGTATTATACATGATTGGGAAGTTGAATTTACTGTTGACTGAGTTCTCGATTCTAAGCCAATTTCAAAACCACCTTATCAAATAGATCAATTTGAACTTTTAGAGTTAAATAAGAAATTTAAGGAGTTATTAGATAAAGGTTTCATTCGACCTAGAACATCACCATGGGGTGATCATGTCTTGTTTGATAAAAAGAATTATGGTTCAATGATACATTGCATTGATTATAGAGCATTGAATAACATCACTGTTAGGAAAAACTATCCTTTGGCTCATATCGATGATTTGTTTAATCAGCTCCACAGAGCTCGGTATTTTTCGAATATTTACTAGAGGTCGGGGTACCGTCAGTTGAAAGTAAAAGAAGTAGACATTCTGAAGACTGTGTTTCATACTAGATATGGCCATTATGAATTTCTAGTTACGCCTTTTGTTTTAACCAATGCACCTGCTATATTCATGGATCTAATGAATAAAATTTTCCATGAGTTCTTGGATATGTTTGTTGTTGTGTTCATTGATGATATTTTTGTGTTTTCTAAAATTAAATAGGAGCATGAAAGTAATTTAAGGGTTATCCTGAAAACCATAAAAGAAAAGAAACTATATGGAAAATTCAGAAAGTTTGAGTTTTGTTTATAACAAATTTCATTCCTTGGTCACATTGTTTCAAAAAATGGCATAACTGTTGACCCTGCTAAAACAAAATTTGTTAAAGAATGGACAAGACCCACAAATATAACTCAGATCCATAGATTTCTTGGTTTTTCAGGTTATTATCGGAGGTTTGTTGAACCTTTTTCATGGTTATCTAGTACAATGACTAAGTTAGCTCAATAAGGTGTTAAGTTCATCTGGACAAAAGATTGTGATGATTGGTTTCAGGAATATAAAAGAAGATTGGTGAATGCTCTAGTTTTGGAACATCCTTCCAGAAATGGTGGGTTTCTTATCTACATTGATTCTTCATTGAAGGGACATGGTTGTGTCCTTATACAGAATGATTAGGTAATTTATTATGATTCACGTCAGTTGAAAACTTAGGAGTTAAATTACCCTACACATGATTTGGAATTAGCGGCTGTTATTTTTTCTCTAAAAAATTGGAGGCATCATTTGTATGGGGTAAAGTGTGAAATATATTCTGATCAAAAATGTTTAAAGTATATATTACCTAAGAAATAATTGAACATGAGAAAAAGGAGATGGCTGGAATTAATCAAGGATTAAAATTGTACAATTCATTACCATCCGAGAAAGGAAAATCAAGTGGCTGCTGCTTTGAGTCGAAAAAGTAATGCTTTATTAACCATGATACATTTGGAACGAGATCCTTTGGTTTTTGATTTAATGAACTTTTGAATAGAATATGTTGGTGCAGGAACTTCTTATGTTTTGTTTCACGTTTCAATGAGATCATCTCTATCAGACAGAATTAACCAAGCACAGAAGAAAGACAGTGGGTTACAGAAAAATGTAGTGCTGTTTTAGAAGGGTATGTTGGATGAATTTAACATTGATAATGATTTTGTTTTGAGGTTTGGGAAGATATTATGTGTGACTTGTGATTCCCAATTGAAGAATGAGTTGTTATGTGAGGCTAATAGTTCATCGTTTCCAGTTCATCCTGACAGTACTATGATGTAAAGAGATCTGCGGGAGTATTACTGGTGGGATGGAATGAAAAGAGATATTCCTGTTTTTACTATGAAGTGTATGACTTGTCATCAAGTTAAAGCATAGAGGATGTTACCGAAAGGGATGCTTAAGTCATTACCAGTTTCAGAGTGGAGATGGCAAAATATATCCATGGATTTCCTTGTGGGATTACCAAAGACATCTCGAGGTAATAATGCAATATGGGTTATAGATGATAGATTGACTTAATCTGCTCATTTCCATCCTATTAGAGATACATTATCTCTAGATCAACTTCACTGATTGTATCGTAAAGATATAGTCATGTTACATGGAGTTCCCCTCTCCATTTTATCTGATTGTGATCCCTGGATTACTTATAACTTTTGGAAATCCCTTCAGAAGTCATTGGGTAATGAATTAAATTTTAGTACAGGTTTTCATCCACAATCATATGGGTAGTCGAACGAAAAATTCATACCATGGAGAATATGTTACGTGCGTGCATCATGGATTACAAGGGAAGTTGGGACCAACATCATTCTTTGGTTTAATTTTCTTATGACAACAGTTTTAATTCCAATATACATATGGATCCATTTGAGGGATTATTTGGTAAACGATGTTGAACTATAGCTTTTTGGTATGAAGTTGGGGAAAGGAAGCTGATGGGACCAGAATTGGTAGAAGAGATGGCAGAAAAAGTTCAGTTGATTCAGAAGCACATGAGAACAGCTCAGAGTAGGAAGAAAATTTATGTGGATAACCAGAGTAAGGATCTATCTTTCGAGGTAGGTGATCATGATTTTCTCAATGTTTATCCATGGAAAAGTGTGATGCATTTTGGAAAGAAAGAAAAGTTGAGTCTGAGGTTCACTGGACTTTATGAAATCCTGGAGAAAGTTGGATCAATTGCATACAGAGTGGCTTTACCTCCAAGTTTGTCCCATGTACACAATGTTTTTCATCTTTTGATATTGAGAATGTATATGCCAAATCCATCTCATGTTTTGAACCTAGAGGTAGTTTAGTAGGAACAGAATATCTCTTGTGAAGAAAAACCAGTCCAGAATATTGACCGAAGAGAGAAAGTGTTTCAAAATAAGGTAATTGATTTTGTGAATGTTTTATGGAAAAACCATATGGTTGAAGAGGAAATGTGTGAATCTGAAAATGCTATGAAGGATAAATACCCCACTTATTTTGATAAGTGAATAAAATTGCGAGGATGCAATTCCCAAAAGGATGAAGGATGTAACATCCCAGGTAAACAAAGAATAAGACAATTTAATATTTGTTAATATTTTTGAATTAAATATTAATTTTACATTAAAGGGGTTTCTATGTTCCATAGCTTACAAGATATGTAACAATGAGTTTCATTGAAATCTTACGTTATGCACTAATAATATAATATTATTATTTTAAATGGTATTTAACATGCAGCCATTGTATTGGCAGGAAAGAATAGAAATAACTAAAAAATGATTATACATGTTTGTTAAATGTTTTTAAATTTATCTAATAAAAGATAAAGGCTTAATGTAAGTAATGAATTCAATTTTAGGCATAGATACTATAATATTCACTAAAAGTTTGATTTATTGCCTTTTGATGGTGAACCCTCATTAAAAAGAATTTTGGAGACTCATATACATTATATTGGACCATATAAAATCCTTCCTTAAAATCGGAACATCAAAATTTACTTTGTGTGTGTATTTGTTATTTTTTACGATAAAGTTCATTTTCAATGAATAAGTGATTAATGTTGTATTTTAATTCAAAACCTCATTTTAATCTAATTTATTTATATGATTAGAACATATTTTGAATTGGTTTTAACTTGATATTTGAATATATTTTTACCATTTAATCCAATGGTGGTCATTGGAATTAATTTCACATTGAAATTGGACTTAAACAAGTGTCAATCTTTTGATAGATATTGTTTCTTAAAAATGCGTTATTTGTTTTGACAACGGGAATTGATTATTAGTTTAATTAAGTAAAATTATATTTTTTGAATTTTGTAAAATAGATATAATTTTAGAATTTGGAATATCAAATATATCTTAGGGTGAATATTTGGTATTTTTCTGAAAAACTTCAATTTTTTATGAATAGTGAAACCACAAAGTGGTAGTTAAAAAGCTGAATTATTCATTTAAATGAAACATTACCACAACTGTGATTTGAATTTCAAAAATATGACATAATGGTTTTAATTATTAAGTAAAATTTGGTTCAATGGGATGAAAATAATTTTTTGGTGAATAGTAATTTTTATGTTTTATTAATCGCGATTAAAGGTAATTAGTGTAATTTAATGTCAAAATAATGTTATAATAATATGAAATCCCCTTGACACGTGTCCTGTACTTATTGGATGAGACATAGACGACCATGAAAATCCATGGGTTAATTTATGGGACCCCATGGAGCCACATGGGTAAGATAATGACATTAATACCATTTATTTAAAGTAAAAATAATAATATCCCAACATGTATTTTTTTTTACTAAAACAATTTTTACATGGTATTATATAATTGATATATTTTACTATAAATATTAATTAGACTTCTAAAACTATTTCCTGCAACATTATAAATGTTTTATAAATTTTTCACCTAAAATAAATAAAATTATTTATGACACAATGATGATGCAGTGTTTTCGTCATTAATAAATGATTTAAATAAATAAGAAAATAATGTTTAAAATAATAACCCCAACTTGTCCAATTCTTATTGGATGATTTTATTTCTCACAGGGGTCACCTTATCTTTGAATTTAATAATTTTTGGACCTTTATAAACCAAAAAGCATTATATAATAAAATAATAGTTTCATGCTTTCCAAAAGAGCCCCACCTCTCCCTTATTAAAAGACCTCACTTCCTACCCATTTCACACACTTCTCAAGCCTTTTGGATCGCCCAATATCTACTAAAATTAGCTTCCAATATCCCTATATTTATCCTAGAATCCTTAACTTAGTCAGAAATCTCTTCAAGAAACCCTTTTGGTTCAAACCAATAGGAGTTACCCGATTTAAAGGTAATGTATTCTCTTATGTTCTTTTGTTTTATTTTTCTTCTCCAGCCCCCTAAACTATTTTTATTCTGTTATTTTGTAAAACAACTAGTATCTCCAATATACTAGGATGTTTTCATGAGAGGAATTCGATCTACACTTACACACACCTCCGTATAATGGTTAAAGAGCATATTGTTTCTGTGGATGGTGAATTACTGGCTCACGAAACGATGATTGTTCAATCATATAATAACAACTTTCATGGTGGACACTAAGATGTCACTGTATTTATATATGATATATATTATGTTTATTTTTTCTTTAAGCTTCTGTATTTTTCATTTATGTCATAATTTTATGGATTCCATAATGGATAAATGTGATAATTTCATTTTTGGAAGTGCAGACTAATGCCCCTTCAACGTGATTTGATTCGTTAATTCAATATGTGGGATGTATAAAGGATGTAGTTAAAAATATTTATATGATATTATAATGGAATTATAATTTATCTTTATATCATTGTGATTTCTTTCCATTAAATAGGAAATATAAATGAAAGTAGTGCTCATGCCAACGTACGACTTACCGTCTCTATGAACACTGCATTTCATTTCTTACCTTTAAATGTTATGTTATATTATAAACACATGTATATTATGGATATATATGATATATATGATATCCAAATGATGAATATAAATCTGGATATAATGAACCTTTAACCACATGAACAACTTGTAATTGTAAGAAGTCCAATTTTGACTTAATTACCAAATATCGACAAAATGATCATTATTAACTAAAATGATTACATAATGTTTATAACATGGAAATAAGTGATATAAAAATAATAATAATCATGAAAAAGGTTCTTAAGAATCTAAAAATTAACTTTAGTTTATTATTCATAAGATTAACGACCGATCATGTCAAGCCGGACATGAGGTAAGGTACTTTGTCTCAATCTCTTTTCATTGAGGAATATTTTGTTCTAATACAAGATGTTTTTTTATACGCTGTATAAAACACCTTTGACTTTTCATTTGATTCAAAGGGAATATTTTTCTATGAAGCATTTTACTAAACAAAAAAAGGAATGTTTCTTTTAACATACGTAGTGACTATGACCTTTTCCACCGCCATGAGTAATATTTGATCTTTGGTTTCCTCAACAAGAAGTAATGTTTTTAAAAGTAAATAAATACCATATATTAATTTTTGTATTGAAAATTTTTTTGATAATGGAATTTTTATGTAAATATATTTAAATGACATATAGTGATTGAAATGTGGAAATGTTTTCTTTCCTTTATAATTTTTTATGTGTTATTATTTTATAATGGTACTTGGACATTTGACGGGTGTTTACGTGATAATCCAAATGATGGGTGGTGTCGTGAATACCAGGACGGGTGGTTTCGTTATAACCTCTAATGAATTGGCTGTGGAAGTCGGCCGTATGGCTATTCCATTTAGTGATATGTGTGAAATTCGACCTTATGGTTATTCCATTTAAGTATGTTTATGTCCCAATATACCTTTATATGTTACGTGTTCTTTATATGGGTTTTATGGTAATCTTTTGGTTACAAAAGGGTAATTAATGATATTTTATTCAGTGAAGAGTATTTAATATTTCATAAAGGTGAAAAGTATTACTTATGTTAATGTATTCATCGTTTACTTGTTTTTTTCATAAACTCACAGTTTTCATTCCTTGTGTATCCTTTACTAATATTTTTATACTCATCCAATGTTTTTGATATGTTTTTCATAGTACATAATGTGGAATATAGTCAAGAATGGGATCAATGAAAATTCATGTTGCCTTAAACATGGAACTAGACATGACTCTTTTTCCAAGAGTTCATGTTTTGTAAAAAATGGAAACTGCATAGAAGTGTCTACATTGTAATCTTTTGAGATGTAATTGTTACGTCCAAATTCTCTAAAACTCTAAACCTAAAAAGTTCCTCAATGTGAATTATTCATTTAATTCAATATTATGTATGGTTTAAGGCTGGGTCCTTACAATAAAATTATCTTATCATTATAATAAAACATAACATTAACTTATCATTCCCTTTTAAGAAAATAATATTTATTTTAAAATATTATATTTATTATAAATGTAAAACTTAAATTTTTCATTATAAATAAAAAACAAACACATAATTAATCATTTATAAATAATTTATTTACATACTCTATGGTTTAAATATATCATATTTTCATTTTATAATATACCCAAATATTATTCTACATTTATATATTTAATGATACTTTTCTAAGGGATGTGTTACTATGAATAATTATCATATTTGTATTCCAATGGTCAGGTAACTATTAAAATGTACATATTTTTATTCCAATTATCAGATTTGTAATAGTCTTATTGGATATTATCATTCTATAAATAATTCTCAATTCATCCATTCATAATTCACATCATTTTTATCCCATGTTTATATATATAATTTCCATTTCAAAATTAGTATTTCATTATTAATATTATTCTTTATTTCAATAGTGTGGTTCTTGAGTGCATTTATTGTATATTATTGAGAAAATCCCAATTTTCTTATTTTAGAAAACATATTTTCTAATTTTTATCCATTTTTAATAGTATCCCTTATTATGGCCCTTTTACACTCTGAAGGTAATGTTATAATTAATATAACAAACTATATTAGATTTTATCAGGTGGTGAAAGTGCATTATGATATATCTGGCAATATGACACAATTATAAGAAATCAAATTCAAATTCTAAAATTCCGAGTCATTACATTCCCTTCCCCCTTAAAAAAATTACCCTATAAATTTAATTTTATATTCTCAAATGAACACAATATATGGTACTTTTGATTCATTACTTTCTCTAAGTTATAATGTCCCCTCCTCGTGGTTATAGATTTCTATAGTATTTTGACTATGTTAATAGTCTTATTATGTAGAACATTATCTCTACAATCCCTGATCATCACCAGATTCTCCTCATAAGATGTATCATTTTCCATCTCTACCGCCCATGAATTTTGTACCTGTGATGGATATGGTAGGTAATTATTTTATAGGGATACATGCGATAAATCATGTATTATCTAATTGTTTTGTGAGAGTTATAATCAATATGCCAACACTATGATGGGATTATGAATCTCAAAAGTTTCTAATGTACCAAAAACATATCATTCCCTTTATAAAAAATCTCATAAATCTATTTGATTGCGATATAAAAAGGTAAAAATTATCTCTAACCTAAAACATTATGTCTCATCATCAATGGCCATCATAAATATTCAGTTAACTTTAAGCTGTGTTGAAGTGGTGCTCAATGGTCTTGAACATTTCTACTATTTCTTCAATAATTTTTGTTCCCATAATCTTGAATTCACCAAATTAAATCCATTTCATATGTCTTTGAAATCTTGTAAAAAATTTGTTTTATATGGATCCATTTTAATAATTGAGTTTAATATATTATTGGATAATATTATAATAAAATAATATGATGATCCCATCTTCCTTTGATGTATATTGGGAATGATCTCAACATTTTCTCATGATTATTGATTTTTCTCTATTTTTTTATTTGGGGGTGAAAAGAGGTACTAATAATCAAATTACTGTTTAGATCTTATTTTATACTTTTCTTGAACATTACAAAAAATATAAAATCATTGATAGATATAATGGATAATTTTCCCTCATATATTCACTGTTCCATTGATATATATCCTTAACCATTGACCATGAATTATGACCTCTCAAGTTTCTATGAAGATAGAATTATTTCTAAGATAATCCACCACGACACATGGATAATTATTTTTTATTGGGGTCTTTAGAAGACCGCAGAAAATTTTTATAGTTTTGTTTTCCTATATCAATATAGTTATGGTTAGTTGTTGAATGATACACTTATTTTTTCATTTAAACCATTACATGTTGATAAACCTAAAAATTTATTGTATATTATATACTCACGTTATTCATATATTTCCTCCAAAAGTTCACTCATAGATCTTAATACATTTTTATACTAGTTGTTCGGATATTAAAGCTCGATATATGAACATAATTTGAAAACCCAATACTTTATCAATATTTGTTTATATATGGGTGTGACCCAAATATTAAAACCCATTATTCAACAATTTTAAACTCTCGTGATTTACCATTCCTGAAGGATTCCCTGTTAAAAAAATATTTTCTCATCATCTCTTTGAGCATCGATTTTGTTCTCTAGAATGGATAGTTGGGAATCATTTGAGAACAAAATGATGATTTTACTTAATTTATTATCACATTGTCTATAATATTCATGAATAATATTACTGGATCCTTTTCATTTCTCATAAATGATATGGTTTTCAGATCCTTTTAATATAAAGATTCTACACAATTATATTATTTCATAGTATGTTTGTGGATTGAGTATCCAAAAACCTTGCTCAGTTCTAACCATCTTCACTAGCCCATTTTATCATTCTTTGATGTAAAAATATATTTTTAGTTTTTATAGTAATACATATCTCAAAATATTCCCCATATAAACAATATCGTAGGATTTTCAACATAGAGATCACTACATGGATCTCTAGATCTTGTGTTTCATATTTACTATCATGAAATGTAAACTATCTTCAGACTAAGACAATTAAATTTTATGTTTTAATTATCATATAACCCAGGAAATTATTTTCAGAATAGCTATGTACATAGAATAGTTCCCAACATGAACGTATTATAATGAGTGGTGTAGTGGTATGCTGCTTTTTTTATTTTGTAATGATTTCGTCAAATTCATCGGTCTAAAAATGTTTCTCCCTTATGTTTCAACAAGGATAGTGGATTTTAAAAAGAAAATATTTTTATCAAAAATTACTTGTCGCTCCTAGATAGTGAAGTGGAACCATGGATCTCATTTTCAGATATTGTTCTAATCCACTCCTCAATTTCATTTTACTTATAAGGTTCCATTGATAACCATTTTTGGGGAATAGATTCCTTTATAATGATACTACCTCCATAAAAACACAAAAAAAATTATAACATTCATTATGATTATCCATTCACAATTTTTTAGAACAGTATTCAAAATCTCATCATGCCTCTCCTTACTTTTTAATTATGTTATATTATCATTTATAATGACTATAAATATTTGTTATTGTATTCTCTAAAGAACATATTCCTTATTTCAATAAAAATTTACGGAGTATTAGTTATTCAAATAGATATCATAATGGACTTATTGTGTCTATAACGTGTTAAAAGTTATACTTTTAAATATCTCCTTTTATGCCATTTTATTGGTGATATATGGACCGATGCTCTTCCTTAGTGAAATAAGGATATTTTTATAGTTGGTTGAAGAAGAAATACATCCATGATAGAAGAAACTTGTTCATTATCATTATTTTTTTAGCTTATGGTAATCAATATATATATTTATTGATCCATCCTTAATTTTGAAGAAGTGGTCTAACACACCCCATTTTAATAAACTCAAACATATAAAACATTTTCCCTGATTTAATTTTAACTACTTATTTAGATACAGTAACACTATTTTGTCCATTAAATACAGATTCATTAATATTGGAATATATCATATTATAGTATCAATTGATAACATATTATATCATTCATGAGGAGGAACAATAATCTCTTTAGATAATACATTGGTATAATCTGTCATAACTGGCATGTCATTGAGAAAAAAACTCTAATTTACACTATAATTTGGGATACATATGGTTTCACACATGGAAATAAGACCCACATTAATTTGAATCTTTGGAATTAAAATTTTCATCCTCTACTCACTTGTATTATTTTAGGGGATGAATCTAGTTTTGAAAAAGAATTAACCTGTCCTGATAGAAGATTTTGGTTATATATAAGGATAGAAAATACATTCCCAATATAGAATGAAATTCAACTAAATAAATTATTAAAATAATTATTTTGAGTTATTGGACAAATAAATTAACCAAGATGAATTATATATTTTGGTTAATATAATTTCACCATTTTCAATTATCATAGATGTCCCAACCCCCATGCTTTGGGTTGGTGTTTTTATAGTTTTATTAATCTTGAATGAAATGATGAAAATTTAAAAATCATAATCATAATGTTGATTATGAATTCATTAATGATTAATAAGTATACTTATAAAAATATACTTTTAGAGATCCCTCTTAGTATTAGTTATAACATATTCCCTTCATTGATTTGTATGATTTATATGTGATAATGATTGATTTTATTCGACAATGATTGGATTAGAGAATTGATTAACATAATTAATTTGTTAAATAAAATTTAAATACAATATCAAATCTTGAGAGATGATTTGAAACTTCTTTTCCACTATCTCATTATTCATCATATTAATATCAATTTTAAATTTAGTAGTTCGGTTCCACTATTTACCCCATTGCAATCATCTCCTAGTTTTGTTGAGAGAGTTTTTGTGGTGCTTCTTATAAATATTGTGACTTGTGTGTTGTAGATTATTCATCCCTTTGAGAGATTTATCCATTGATCCTCTTGAAGAAAAATCAATTTTAATTATTTTCCCCAGGTCAATGAGACTACTATGTGTTATGAACATCCATCTCAATCTTAAGGGATGAATAAAGAATATACTAATTGATTTTAAGGAAAAAATTTATAATGATATTATAGACATGGATTTAACCCCCTGAAGAAATATTATTCCAATAGTTTAGTGTTGATAAAAGGCTATATGCATTTCATTCAGTACTAGTAAACATTTCCTCAAATATCCTTATGGCATAATCTATATCTGTTTCTATTTGAGGAATAACATATCTATTTTAATTTTTAAATTTTATAAAAAATATCTATTGGAATTTATATTCATGAATTCTAATAATTCCATAGAATCAATTTACTCTTTGAAAACATAGCATTAAATATTATAGATAGTAAGAACAGAATTCTAATTTTACAGGTATTAGTTGAAAGAAAATATTTTTAGAATTGATATAATTCATTTTCTTTCGATCAAGGGATCATACTATCCATTAAAGGCATGCATCCTTTTTTACATAATAAACTCGAGAACAATATTATACTTCATATGGGATGGATTTAATTCCACATGATTCAATTTATTATTCATAGCTTGAATTTTTTGGGCTTGTACTTCCCTGGAGAACCCAGCTCCCACTCCCATAAAGTAACGAATAATATGAGGAAAATCATCACATTTTATACAATATTGATTGTTGGAAATATTCCTCTTATTATCATCCAATTACTACAACAATTAAAAAATAGATGTCAAAAAAATAACTAGATAGTATATAGAATGGAAATTATGTTCCTAAAATAAATAATATAAAATGATAACTAAATCCTAAATTTAGATTATTGTGGTTTCAATCTACATTATCCATGGTGACTTAACTAGTAACATCATTAACCAAAAAATAAATTTATGTAGATCATTATAGTTCATAAATATTTTTTTAAATTTCGAATTCATAAACCCTTGTTGTGTCAAACTAAATATGGTATAAATAACAATTAATTTGGAACTATGATGTTGACTAGGATATAAACAAAAACTATTTTAATGGGTGTAATCCCTAGATTCATCTAATACAAAATCATTTCTACATGTGGTATCATGATAGGGTGTATTTCTATAGAAACTACATACTCTATACATTTCCAAAATATTAGTATTGTTTTCTATTACATTGAATTACCCATATGGTTCCCACAAAAGTAACCTAGTCCTATTTCATTAAAATAACTAGTCTATAGTTTGATTCCAACTATAGTGACCCACTATTTATACACATATTATTACAATATGTTTATCCTATATGACTCATAAATACATCCAAATGGTTTTGAAGACAAGTATATTTGGAATACTAGGTTCATAATACCTCAATGTTAAAATAAATTAAAATGAATTTTTTTATCTCTATAATTACATACTAAATATAATTGAGCTCCTAAAACTACATTGAAAAACCTCGGTAATATATAAAAGAAAGGGGAGATCACGAAGTTATAGTTAGGAAATAAACCTAATAATGAATCATAACATGTGATTCAAATAACATAAAATTGCATGAAAAAAGATAACGCTCAAGAAAAATATCATGGGAGAAAATAATAAGAGAACACGTTATCATATAGTCATTGAATCATTGGAAAGTGGTAGAAACATCAAACATAACATAAGATTACGTTAAGGGTAACTATCAATAAAACATCACAAGGTGGATAGAATCCCTCCTAGATTAGATTCACTCATGAATTCCGTAGAGAATATATCAAGAGACTAAAAACAACCCAATAAATTATATAAATATCTAAATTCAAAAATCATAAAATGTACAAGATTATGTGGTCCAAAAAGTATCTCAATGATAAGGAATTGGAATAATAAATAGTCATTTAATATAATGGGTTTCATAATCCTTCCTTATATAATAATCAATTATATTTATTAAAAAATTCATATGATAAAAGAAAATTTAGTATACATTACCCATAAAAATGGTAAAAAATCTAGGTATATAAGTGAGAGACATAAATATATACTTCGGAATCAATCCATAACAGAAAAAAGAGATGTAATGTGATTTTTATGGGGGAGGGACATAACCTATTGAAAAAGTGTGGTTCTGGGAGATCTCTTACATTATGTTTCATTCTGATTCTATACTTACACATATCTTCATAGATATTATAATTATATTCATTAGTAAAATAATTTATAACATTATATATATATAATTTATTTATTATTTTTTATATTCATTTATACTTATGTTAATGAGATATAAGGTTTATTTCACATTTCTTAGGGTGTTCATTTTATAGTTCCTTGGTCAGATCACTTGTGGTAATTTTTTGATGTACATGTATAATGAAACAAAAAATATAGAAGTTAAATAAAATAGTTTTATGAAAAATAAAAAAATATTTCTCCCAAATTTATATATTTGTTCTTACAAATGGATAATTAATTACAAAAAATGTAAATATTAAATGGTTACTTCGTTTGTGTGTGATTATAGGCCATCACAAACTAGAACCATTATATATACAATTATTGATATATATTAATTTCTTAATGTGAAGGTACAAATGATATACTTATTATTATATTATTTAACCATAAAATTATTTTTATGACCATCATTGAAGGAAGTGAAAAAAAATAATATATGTTGTTCAAGTTGACGGTGATCTGACCATATTTTAAACAACACTTTTTATAAGAAAAAAAGAAGAGCAGGTAAAAGGTGAATATTGTAACATAATAATAAAATATATTTATATTCAGGATATTTATGTTACTATGTTTAGGTGAATGGGGATCATTTTGGTATTGTAAGAGAATATTAAAATTGTAAGAGATTAGCTGATAATCATATCTCTTTATTTGGTTGTCTCCTCTTAGAATACCCCTTAAGGATATATGAAATAGTATTCCGATGAAACAATAATAACTAGGAAGTGGGAGAAATGATTAGTAAGAGTATTTTTATAAATTTTTTAGCTTTATGGATTGGAAGTTGTAAGGATAAGGGCTTTTTAGGAGTGACCTTTATAATGAGAGGAGTAAATTAATATTTTTTTTGAAATGGCCTGAAGGCCTAATTTATATTCATTATTTTATTATTTTAGATCAATAATATAATTATTATTTATTCTTATGATTATATATATAATTATTCATTTATGTTTGTACTAATGGTTTATTACATTAGTTATGACTCAAAAATTCATGTATTTAGCTTATACTATTAAACACCATATTTTACCATATATCAATATTCACAAAAAATACAACATTTAAGAGATCTTCCAAATATTCACCACCACTATTTATCAAACTATTGATTATAAATATGAAATACATTTTATGAATATAATTTTCTATATATAATAAAATTAATATTTATATAATAGATTTATTTTTATAAATTCATATTTTAATACTGTGATAAATTTTTAAAACATATGAAAAATGACTTACACCCTCAAAAATTTATTGTATTATTAAAATAAAACATATAATTAATATATAAATTCATTTTAGGAAATAAACATCCATTTAAATAATTATACTTCCTCTAAATCTACTATTTAATGTTTTATGTTCTAGAAAAAATATAGACACATAATTTTTCCTTTAAAAAACATTTATTTTATTGTATCATAGTTTGATCATATCATATTTTGTTATAAAAATATGCATAAATATTATTTTCAACATTCATAGGTGAGAATACTAATTTCATATTAATCTCACAATCACTAACTATTCGATTACTATTCCAATAGACATGTTACCATTCTAACGGTCTTATTACTATTCAATTTGTTAGGTTTGTAATAGTTATAAGGGATCCCTACACTCAAAAATAAAAATTACCTAAAAATTAAATTTTTTATAACTAGTGTTTCTTTAGTAGGAAATTTGATTCCAAACATTCAAAATTATAAGTGCGGTAAAAAATAATGTAATGCACTAAAATAATTACAAAAGAACTATGATTATTTGAATTACTCACCATATATAATCCCCACTATACCATATTTATATAAAAATCCAAAATTTCTTTGATAATATCTTCATGGTGATTGGACATCGTGTTCTATTATTTGATATATTAATCCAAATTAATTTTCCCATTATTGATACCATGTACAAATATCTAATCATGTTTGTTTATCGACAAATATTTCTCATCATTATGATTTAATCATATCAATGTATCTTATATTCCTTCTGAGTCCACCTTTATAGCATTGATATTGAATTATTTAACTAAAAATTCATCTTTTGAAAGGATATAAAGCACCTATCTAGCATTATCATTAGCAGAAGCTGTTGATGGCCAACGTATAATACCACATGTATCAACCTCCAATGGTCTGGTATAACCACTTATTCAGTTATATTTTTTTCTAGTGGTTCATATGAATTATGATACATTACAAAATATGAAATAATTATAACAACAATTCTTCTATTGAAAAAAATTATAGGTTTTTAAATTATTTCCCCCTTAAAAATTCCCCTTTGAAAATATATTTTACATAATATGATGAAAAAAATGAGATAAATTATTCATTATCAGTTACTTTGGTTCCAAATTAACTTATTAATACTTTTGAAATCACCAATTTAATTTAATTCTTGAGTTATATTTTTATGTGGAACTGTATTTGTATAGTTTATGATTTTCACCGGATGCTTCTAATAAGATTTATAATTTTTCGTTAGTAACACCTCTTAATTCCTCACATGTGGTGGATATAGTATATAATTACTTAAATGGTATATGTGGAATATGGAATTTAATTTAGAGATAATATTTTCATGTTTTATTAAATAGGACAGAACTATATTGTGATAAATATTCTCAATGGTGATTAGTTTCCTTTGACATAACATTCCCAAATTCAAAACAATCATAACTCTCTTCCTTGTAGTTATGTGGGGGAATACTTTATCTCAAACACAAAACTCCATGTGTCAGTGATGATGTTAATCATATATTTTCCATCAAAATTTATCCTCCATATTCAAATTATTAGGGGGCGTGACATTTTCTACCATTTCCTTAACCATTTAATGTCACCACCGCACGAATTCACTAACATTATCCAATCACATAAGGGTTATAAATATCTACAGATGAATAGATTCATGTAGATCCATTAGTATGTTTTAGTGAATGATACTATTGTATGATATCTCTTCTAGGGGAATATGTTAATCTAATCCTCATTTTATTCCCCTAAAAAAACTCTCAACAAACTATCGATTTAATATATATTTTTCTCTGATTTTCATTCATATTTTTGGTAAAAGTTTGTAATGATGTTTAAATACGTTTCTAGAACTTGTTGGATACTTTTATAATATGTATAATTAAACATTGTATCATGTTCAGATACAATCTATATTTGCCTTCCATATTTAGTCACCACTTCCACGATGTATATCCTTATAATTTTATTAAGTTAGAAGTCCACTAAAATTTAAATATTGTATGCACCTTGGTATGATTATCCACCAAAAAACATATAGAATTATTTCCCCATTATGTATTAAAAAGAACGCTGACAATGTACATGTTGATTTATTCCCATTTCTATGTTTGTATGTGTAGTCGTTTCATTATCCCCCTATAATTTTTTAATTTAACCCCCACAAATTGATATGAAAAGGATTTTAATGTATATTTTGTGATCTTATTATTTAAACTAAACATCCAATTATTCTCTTTGAGACCATGATACATAATTATACCCCCAATGTGGATAGAAAAGGTCTGTATATGTGTATCATTCTAGAACTCACTCTTTACCTAAATATTTTATAGCGAACATGGTCATTACCTAAATCATACAACTCCTGCTCTATCATTTTTGGACACTGAGAATTTACATTTTATTATATATTCCACCTTCATTTGTATGTCCTTTCCATCTTATTGAGAATACACTATCTTCTCTAGAAGAGATGGTTGAAAGATAATTTTTGAAGGAATTGATTATGTTCCGTAATTTTTTATACACATGTCCATCCCTTGAAATTCAATGAATTTTTTTATCCAAATTATAATAATTAATATGGTTTCTATATCCATTATACTTATTCCATTTTTCAGATTAATGTTTTCAAAGTATGGTATTAAAATGAGTATTCATATACATTAATTGTCTTTAACTATCATTTCTGGTGCATATTATCCAATTTCTATGTGAATTTATATTTCTATCTCTTATGATCAATATGTATGCTATAATTTTCCTCATAGATATATTCATGAGTGATTTTCAATATGAATACCACTACTACCAAATCAATTTATTTTGTTCGATATTATTTATTTTGACAGTAAAACTCCCTTCATAAGTAGGATATTTCATTATCATTCTTCATTTGAACACAACCCAATACATTCATTGAAGAATTTATGTATACCATGAAATTTTCCCCAAATAAAGTAATCACAAGGAATTATTTAATGAAAGCCTCCATTTCAATTACTTTATGATATAATTTCATTTATCTACCAAGAATCTAATTACCCTATTATGGGTCATCATGGTTAGTGGGTTTTATTGTGACAGTAAGAATATCACAATTCAATGATCATACCCTTCTAGTCAAACAAATATATTAATAACATTTATAAATATTGTTCTACGACACTATATAATTACTATCATCTTATAAGGGTCTAAAAATATCTCTTTTATATTTACTAGAATACATATTAATGATAAATCCTCATTCTAGAATACAAATTCACTATACGTTGCATACGACTTCTCATTTCACAATTTTTTAGCAAGGTATTCAAGTATTATTCATGCTACTTATTTCTTTTAGTTTATTCAGAATATATTCATTGAATAGTAACAAAAAAAATTTAAACTATTATTTTAATAAGGTATTCATCATTTCAATATAAATTTATCAATCATTAGTGAGTGTTAATAAAATCCCTTTGAACACATAGATTCAATACCATATATGAAAGTTAGTATTGGTACTATCTTTCTTCTTCACCTTTAATTGGTATTATTGTGATTGAAGTTCCACCATAGATAAATACTATGGACATAATAGTGGTTTGAACAAGTCATATGTCAACAGTACAAGATATATCTTACTTATCATGATTTTATTGAATTCATTATAATTGACATACATGGATATTGACCGATATATATTCTTGATGAATAAGATAGAAATACCTCATGATGAAGCACATATTTGTATAAAATCAATGAACGAAATTTCATGCCAAAATCCATCATTTATTTTAACTAAATGATGTCTATTATATAATGAGTCTTGGATATGGATTTATTTCTCAGTAATGTTTAATTGAGAACTCAACCCTTAAATATGAAGGATGATTATAAATCAATTTAGGGATACATAAGTATAATCTATCATAATAGAAAGGTCTTTGAACATGATTCTCTCTTTTATCTCAAAAATTTTATCTAGATATTATTTCTCATAGTGAAATAATACCCACAATTGAGATTATTTTTCCAAAGGTGATGAATCATCATCCTAACAGTTATACATGATAATAGGATGACTCGGGATGTGGAGAGTCATATCCCTACCTTGATACATAATGTAGTATTTATTCAAGTATATTAAATATTTTCCCATTATTAAATAAAATTTTATAAATTAAGTATGATAATAAATATTGGGATATTTAGTCCAAAAACATTGACGGGGGTGGAATATATATTTGGGATCCCATAATCCCTTTGTATTCTATTCACACAAATAGCTAAACTAGTATATTTTTAAGTAGTTTTTTAGTACATATAAAAAATAATAATATTTGAATGAATTTACAAAACCATAATAAAAATATTGTTATGTATACATAAATTAATAGCTAGTGAACATGTCTCCAGATTTTTTGTTCAAAACCACCTCAACATTAGGGATAATATATTAAGTTCATTTCACTTCAGAACATAGAGGTTTTTGTTGATGATTATCTCAAAAAACCTTATCATAGATTGTTGTTGTAAATAATTACCATTTTACTTCTATTGAAACAATATAATGTAGGTTGAGTATGGATCTGGCCCTTCTTTTCCTCTATCACATTAGTAGTTTTATTTATATCCCATAGACATTTATTAACATTATATCCCTATTTTCAACAAATGATGTATATATTTATTCCATTAAGGAATTTAATGAGATTATTCTTCCCTATCCTTTACCATGTGGATATATTAGTTTCACTTCCTCAATTTGATTTATATCATTATCTTCTTGAATAATAGTCCGTTTAATTATTTTTTTCATTTGGACCATTATACCACTTTGAATCAAAGTTCTCCATATTAATATTTACGGAAAAAAATCTAATCAAGCCTTAAAATATTGAATCGAAAAATATTTCCATATAATTGGACTTAACCCATGAATTGAATGTTCCACATTACATTTAGAATTTATGAAAATGAGTGAGTGATATCATGTATTCCTTATGAATTTTACCAAATAAACCTTGATAGAATCATCATCCTCTTACATAAGTCTAAGGAACTCCCTCTATATTCTATAATTCTAATTTCGGGGAAATTTTTATTGAAATAAAATCTCTAATTTTCATTCCGTAGAATTAATTTTCTCTTTGTACCTTCGGTTCTTTATTGGTGTCCTCCATTAAGAAACATGCATATAATGATTATAGAATTTCAGCATTAAACTCATTTTTTCTAAAAATTTGTGGAATGAGAATATATTCTAAATATATTGAGTCTGTTTTTTCGTGATGATGATGTTATTAGGGACACTAATGGTAGGAGGACTTGTACACATAAAAGACATGAACACAATATTATTTTTAATTTTATATGGAATGTGTTCAGCCTAATTCAGGTTTTACATCATAGAATGAGTTAGTAGGGATAGTACTGCAATAATTATCTTACTTCCTACTAAAATACGAGTAGGTATATAATTAGAGATATCAAAAAAATTCCCCCAATATTGTTTAATATAATGGTTCATCGAAATTCCGACCATTAACTTAAATAGGTGAAAAAAATATGATAACACTTTTATATTAATCATATCAAAGAAAACAATGAATTTAAAAAGAATAATTTAAAATATAAATTTAAATACTAACATTATATACTCTATGTTATTTATCTAAATAATCTATGATGATTTTGAAATTAAATAGTATAACATTACAATATATTTATTTCCAACATAATACATTATAAAGAGTGTGTGATTTTTTAAAATTATATACCCTTGGAGTGTCAAACCAACTGGGTAGAAAGGATCCAATCACAATGAGCCAGGACGATAAGTTGGATATATGTGAATGGGTATTTTGTTAGTTTTTACCACTATAAGTATTTTCGACAAAACCATTTACAGATGCTGTATCCATGGGGGGATTTTTTTGGAAACAACATATGCTACACTATAAAAAATGAATATTTTTTTCTAAATATAGACTTATCCATAATGGTCTCACTATTGTATTATATTCCTCATACACAAATTAACAAAACCATACTTTGATACCAACTACCCAGATATAATAATTTTAAACATATTATTATATGATGTGAAACATAAATATCTAATAAATTCAACCAAAGGATCAATATTTATAGTGTATTTGGAATAATGGGTTCAAAATATATCAAGGTGAAACTAAAATTTAACAATATATATTAATATCTATAATGATCTAAAAAACATTTTTTAGATCCTAAAACTACTTATGATATACTAGGAAATACATTAAATAAAGTTGTTTACTAAAAATCCCAAAAATGTAATAAACATAATATTGAATAATAACATGTCATTCAAATGACATGAAATAATATCATAAAATATAATCCTCATGAATAATCATATACGAGAATAAAATAATAATAATGGTTTCATTGGATCATGGAAACATATGAGTGTTTCTAAAACATGATGCATGACATAATTATATGTCAAGGATAACTTACAAGACCGCATCACTTAGTGGACATAGTCATTAATTAGGTTCACTTCCTAATCCAATATATAACATCTCATTACACCATAAAAAACCATTCCATTGGTGAGATATCTAGGATCACCCATCATAACATAAACCTAATTATAAAACCAATATAAGGAAATAAATCATGATGTAGAAACATACAAATTATCCATCAAATGAATTGGATTATATAATCTTTCCACATATAAAAATATAATATTTATCACAAAAAAAAGTAGATAAATGAACAGTATGAATGTATATCCCAACAGAAGGAATTGATAATGATAAATGTATATATCTTAGAGACATATATTAAGAATTTAAAATAATTACATAATATTATATATAGAAATATAATTTGAGTTCAAAAGAGAAATATCGTATCCTTAAAAAAGGCGGTTTAGAGGGATCCCTAACCTTGTGTTCAAAAATAATTATATATTTTCATTTGATTTATTTGATAATAAGTTTAGATTAACTAATTTTATAATTCTTATTTGTTTCCATATATATTTTATAAATATATTTTATTTTCAATAATAATCATTTCAATAAAATATAATATTTATTATTAATTTTTTTATGGTGTTCATCTTATTGTTCCATGGTCTGATAAATTATTTATAATTATTGAAGATCATTTAAATTTGGGCTAAAATAATAAAAAATAAATGAAATGGAATTCATGTACATATATAAAGTAAAATTTTCCCAAATTCCAAAATGTGTTCTAACATAATGATGATTCCATTATTAAAAATGTTAATGTTTTCTTTTCAAATAATTTAGGTTTTTTTTACCAAACATCAAAAACTAATTTCTATATATTTAATATAGTTCTTATTTATATATTTTAAAATATTAAATTGTTTATAATTTAAATATTTTCGTATTATTTGGACATAATAGAATTTTTATAACCATCCTTGATGGTGCGGGAGAAAAATAAAGTATGTTGCTCATTACACCAGTGAACCAACCATTTGAAAAAAATAATTATTTTAAGAAGTGAAATAAAGTAGGGTAGAAGATGAATAATAAAATATTATAATCAAATATTAGTATATATAGGATATTTATTTTAGTGTGTTTTTTTTGGTTGGGGATCATATTGTGGTGGTAGTATAATAATACAATATAAAAAGATTAGTCGAGAATCATACCTCTTTTTTGGGTTGTCTCTTATTGGGATTCCCTTTAAAGATCCTTGAAAATGTCATTGGATGACACAAGAAGCACTAGGACATCCAGAGAGCTTTCGAAAGTCTTTAAATATGGAATTTGGAATTATTGAATTATTAGAAGGTAGGAGGGTATGAGGTTGTGAGGGGTTCTATTCAAAAGTAGAAGAGAAGGGTGTTTTTGATTATTATATTCGTTAGGTTATTATTTTGGCTCAAGAATATCAATAAAATATTTTATTATGAATATATATAGTAAATGATAACATTTAGATTGAACTAATGGGTTCTTAAATCATAAATGACTAAATAATTCATGTATTTGTATTAGAAAGTTATATACTCTATTTTACCGTATTTCACTATTTAAAAAAACTCATCTATTTTAGAAAATGAATAAAACTATTACCATATTTTGACAATTATATTCAAAATAAAATAAATCAATTATAAAAATTTAATTTGGATAATATGATTAATTTAATGTTTAAATAATGTAATCATTTATTTGAAAAAAACATAAATATATATATTATTATAAATTTTATGACCCATTCAAAAATTTATAATGGTATCAAAAAATTATATTATTATTATAATAAGATATAATATTAATATATGAAATAACATTAGGAATATAAATATTATTATAAAATATATTTTTTATTATATATATACATTTAAATATTTTATGCTTTTAGAAATGATCATTACATAATTTTCATTTATAAATAATTTATTTACCAGTAAATTGATGTTAATATATCATTTTCTTCATTTTATTAGATAAATAAATATTATTTTATACATACATTTGTGGTGATACTATTCAAATAATATGGTATTTATTCCAAAATTCAAGATTAATATTACAATGGTCATGAAACTATTCAAACCTTCATATATACTGTTCCAGCGATCAAATTTTTTATAGTCGTATGGGATCCCTAAAATCATTCATAATAAAAAATAATAATTTTCAGTCTCTCGATATGGGATGCAAGAATCTATATACACCTATAACTTTATTCATTGTTTATTCACATATATTTCCATACAAGGTTATATAAAATTTCTATTTTGATAATAAATTTTGAATTACTAATATTAATTTAAATTTCTATATTGTTTTTCATGAGATCAGTTATTAAAGAAAATTGAGAAAATCAAACTTTCCATATTTTAATTAACTTATTTATTATTATTTTTCCAATTTTGATATTTTAAATTATTACTTCCATTTCTATTCTCTAAAAATTATTTTTAAATTAATATAATGAAATATGTTTTCCTTTATAATGTCATATATTTGAATTATGATACATTACTAAATAAGATACAATTATTGGAAGGAAATTCAATTGAGAATTGTTTTGGTAATTATATTACTTCTCTCTATAGTTAGGAACACATAAACATCCACCAAAAACATAATCGAGACATGATGATGCAGGGATCATGAGGCCTTTGGCTGAAGCCCCTTGAATTCTCAAAATTTTAATTATGCTAGAGTGGCATCTAGAGATTATGATCCCTAACCATGATAGGTGATAAATAAAAATTGTAAGAACCTTTTGTAGATAGACTCAGTGTCACGAACCAGGTTAGGTCGCCATCCGACTCGGTGCCTGACCCAGTCCGCAGTAAGGCCCAAAGGGCGTTCCCAATCCCCACAAGATGGAAAAAGTGCTCTGGTATCAAAATAATACATGGGAATGATTTACCCGAAATAAAAGAAAGGATAAAAAAATAAAACTAACAAGATAACCAAAAAAACTGGAAACAAGCGGCCAAACAAGCCTTTAAACTATAAACATGTTTAAAGTCTACAATTCAACTAAAAACCCCAACTGAACAACATGGATAGAAAACTATACTCCGACACCAACCTCCCCACGACACAAGAAGCTTAATCCCCAATATACTAACACCAACCCACACGCGAATACCAATAACATACGAACCACCTTCCCTGAGCACGATGTCAATAACCTGGGGACCACAAGAAACAAAGCCTACATACACCCAATGGTGTATTCCCAGTGTGAGCAAAAGGGCCAGTAGGAAGTCACCCAATAGAATGGTTCCACGTATAAACATTAAATGAAAAAAACATTTGCAGGCTTAATAAAAGAAAAGACACCAAATCTTGAACAACTTTAAATGAAAAATTTCTATAATGAAATCACTATCAACGAAAAAAACATAATTAAAAAAATAAAAATAAAAATAAAACACCCTTGCAGTTAAGAAAATTCAAACCTTCAATAGAACCCAAAAATGCTACACTATATGCCAATAGTGAGTGTCTAGTATTCTGGGAGCACTAAAAGTGGGAGATGCCCTATAAATACTAGTAAAAAAATGGGACCCTAGAACATCGCGTCTCCGTGAACAGTAGTACAGGAAACACACAAAAAAATATGTTCTCATGCACGAGTCACTTTTTGGGCAACACATCCATAACCTAGTGGTCCCCAATCATCATCCAATGTTTAGTTAGTGTTGTAATCGACAAACCAACTAAGTGAAACCAGGCTAGAGCCACTTCTGAATCAATAGCACGCTAAAACTAGTCTGCCCACCTAGTACCCAGGCATCCCCTTTTGTGCTCAAGATGTTCCAATTACAGATTTCATGTCAAACACAGATAAATAAAACAAATAGGGTGTAACATAAACCCAACGCCACACTTCCACACAAACAGAAAACCATTTGAAAAAGTACGCACACTAAAAGACTTTTCCCAACTCAATTGAAACAATTTCCGCATTGCTATTAATCATTTATTAAAAACATATTATGTTTTTTATCGTTAATCATTTTTATTAAATCATAGTAAATTATTTGTAAAAAAATATTTAAAAAGAAACATAACACCTCTTCAACACGCAAAACCAACTCAACCCTCCTTCACAACCAAACAAACCCAATGACACATCAAGAACACAAACCACACCACTCACATAAAATAATAACCCAAAAACATGGTTAAAAGGCCACTTTCCTGGTTAGACAAGAAACTAGATATTTTTTTAATCAATTTTTTAGAATATTACACAAGACATCAGGCCCCAAAAGTCCACTCAAACCCTCTTCTAGAAAAAACTCATGTGAACGCTACACCAGAACATAAACCGCGCACTTTGTACATTTTCACAAAACAAATGTAAACTTTGTAAAACACTAATATACAGATCAACAAAGGTTCTCACAACAACGACATACTCTACCAGTACAACACTTTCACATACGACCAAGAACACACTACGCTATATTGAACACAATTATCACTACTTGAACCAATAGAAAGGCTAAATGCAAACATTATTAAACACTAACAATTTACTAAAGATAACTTTTCAACCAATTATTTCACCCACCAAAAGTTTTTGATGGAAAAACCTTACACCATATGAAAAACAAAATTTCATAAACCACATAATTTAATAAGCCAAAAATAAATTCTTATTAAACAATTTACAATAAATCGCTTGGAGTTAACCACTAAACCCACACAAACCCCAATTTTATGACTCAACACACCCTACATCATGCGAAAAATACAATGATCACCACTTTCACAAATTAATAATATAATCACATAATTAAAAAATCACTAACAACTAACATGATAAAAGTTCACAACATAAAACATGCATGTACCTAAACATGCTACTAACAATTTCATTGCTAATCAAAATCCAATGAAAACTCACTTTTCACTACACAATTTAATTAAATAACATCTTAAACAAATTAAACTTGAAAATTAATTTATCAAATAATGATTAGACATGGAACCACCTACCTCAGGTGTCGAAGACTCCACCAACATGGTGCGCATATTTCATCTCACACCTACCGCAACTCAAACTAAAACAAATTGACCCTAAATCAAACAATTGGACCAAAAAATCAATAATTAACCCAAAAGTTCGACTCAAAACCCCCATTTCATTCAAAACACACTGCAAGAAAACCAAAAACATACCCAAAATAGATTGTGTTCAAATCAAGAGAAATTTCTTCAGTTTTACTGATAAGGGTGAATGTTCGCTGGAGATGATTATCGTCGTAAAAATGTTGCGGTGCACGGTGGGAGACCGCTGCAATGGGGATTGAAGGGAGAGAGGCAGTGGTTCAAGCATCTGGGTGTAGGGCTTCGACCCGTAGGAATGGTAGGTGGCGGGCCAGAGTAATTCATGGCCCGTAGGGGAGGGTTCGGGGCGACGGTAGGTGGATTGGAGATGGAGGCTGAGGGGGTTCATCGGATGGCCATGGGGTGTCGGAGGCTGAACGGTGGAGTGTTATAGGTAAAAGGCAGGGTCATGGTTCACTTGGTGGAGCTGAGAGGAGAAGGAAACGCTGGACTTCTGGTGATCTAGGGGAGGGCGGACCATGAGGGTGGTGCGAGGTAAGGTTTTAGTGGATGGATTTCGGTGCGGTGGGATGAGGGGAGAAGGAAAAGTGGGATGCAGTGGGTTGGGGAGAAAGTGAGGAAGAGGGAAGAAAAATAAAATAAAAAATGAAATAAGAGAAAATAAAAGGAAAGAAGAGGGAATTAGAAAGAAAGAAAGAAAAAGAATAAAACCACCCAAAAAACTAAACAACATAAAAATAATAATAACACTAGCCAGTAATAATAATAGAAACAATAATATTTCTAATAATAATAATAATAATAATATTCCATTTTTTATCATTAAAAAAACTCATTAAACCTTGTTTTATTATTATCATTTTAATGTTTCAGGCAACTGTGTGAATACCCCACGTGGCCCATGAAATAAAATTTTAATATGATGGTGATAACGATAATAATAATAATAACATAATAAAATCTCATCCTTAATGACTCTTGTAATTTCATCCCTTTATTGATCATTTCCCTTAATTAATTAATTTATTATTCGTGCACCGGGTAGGTCGTACGGTGAACTGGATGAGGTTGTACAGTGACCCAAGCAAGGCTGCTTGGCTTTGACCGTGGTTTGGTGGACGGAGACAAGGCCAAAACATATTTTTAAAATAAATACTCATCAATTTTAAGTCGGGTCTCAACCCGAACTACCTCATGCCGAATAAAAATAATAAAATAAATAATTTAAACATGACAAGTGTGACAATTCTCTCCATCATAAAGATTTCTGTCCCCAAAATTCCACTACTACGATTGAGACTCAAAGAAGAAACGACACCCCCTTACGCTTCAAAGAGGATCCCTATGAAAACAAGAGAAGAGAGGAAAACTCATCGTGCTTAGACAAAGTGACCCAAATGAAAAACTCAAGAAAATCGTAAAAAGACGTTCTGACATGTGTCTCCCACCCCAAAGATCTAAAACACCTCCAGTTGATCTTTTACGGAATGGAACCCTCACACCCACGGAAACGAACTTCACATGCCAATACATCTCATGCAATATTAAAGGAAAACCACATTATTTGACTAGAATGAATAAACAAGGTAAAAACATGTCCCAAGAACACTCTTATCACCTATCACCAAGCCATATTTAAAAACAGATGCAAAATTTCAACATGGGGAGGCCTGATGGGCTCCCCACCATTAGGAAATTACTAACGCTTGAGACGAGATTGAGAAACCGATACCGGGAGGCCTGAGAAGACTCCCCAACATTATGGAAAAGTCCAACACCGATTCATTCCAGAGAAATTCGTTTGAGACACACTCTGGGTCTCCCCATCATTAGAACTAACCAAATATATATAAATTTGAAAATTTCCTGAAGATAACGTAATAGACCACCCTAATGGGGCGGAGAGGGAGGGCCCAAACTACCAGGGTGTCAAAACCATGAATGATGAAAGAACAAAATCTCTACATCCTTGGATGAGAACTATTCAACGTCGCGACAGATTTACCTAACATACCCCATAAGGACCACTAAGTTCAATTTCATATATGGGGACGCAGCTCCCAAGAATTTCATGTGACCAGACGACCATGCCTCTTTATGGCCTTGGGAAATCGCACTTACCCAAACGGGTCATTCACAATGGAACAGCTACAAGAAATGATTTAAAATGATTTCACCTCCAACATGGATGGTAGAAATAATGTTGGGGTTTCATACACTCCTAGGGTTCCTGACAATGCGCCAGATTCACACTGAGGCCTATGGCTGGAGCCCTATTGTTCGAACCATCTCATTCCTCACAGTCAGGCATTGAAAACATCTGAACGAAGCTTCTCCTTTTTGGTGACACACAGAATCCCACAGCAGATGAGACAACACTAGGAAACACAACACATTACGACATCCGACTAATCATAAACAGAACATTCACCAACACAAGAGCTGAAATGGTGCATGCCCATCACCCTTTGTCACACTAAATTATTAAACGACACCACAAATCGCCACCTGAACAAGACCATTGTTGTTGAGAGGAACATTATAATGAGAGGGACTTCAAACTGAGTCTTAAACAACACTTGATTCCTGCAATCGACCATAGCATCCCCATGTGATTGGGTCAGCCACACTAGTGGCCTAACGTAGACCCTTTCTTAAACGAAACCAATGAAGGACCAAAGGTCATTTAAAATAGTGGCCCACACCGACCACTCCAGGATGCTTCCACCTTTCCCCACTATAATCTCCTTCACTGTTTCCAAGCAGAACATTCAAATTAATGAGTTCAAACTTCACCCTTGACTATCAAAGAGAACTCACACTATAAGATGTCACCAAACATGACCCTTGAAGCCGATGAATGTACTACAGAGCCCTTCAAAACACTGGTAAACACCGATAATTCTGAAACACCTTCACCCTACCCCACTGGAATTACTTTCACCGCTTCCAGAGGAAACCTTCAGATGCAAAGATGTCGAACTTCATACCTGACAACTAAGACAACTCAAAGAGACCAAAGTCCCCTTCAACTCCTCTCATGTCTATCATCCTGCTATGAGAGGATCTTCTTAACCGAAAAGGGGAAGGGACAATCTTATCACTATCGCTCAAAAGGGAGAGTCCTTATTTTAATAAACTGTAGGGTTTTCCAATGAAGAATTACCTATGGACGTACTTAAATTGCATGTTAATGCTTTATAGGGGGCATGCACTAGTCATGAAGGAAAACCATATACCCAATCAAACTGATCTGATGGCCAACACATATCGCAAGTGAACACTAAGCGTGCATGGGGAACCACTACCAGGGAATCCCGAATTACCTTTTCGATGAAACCATTTATTACATGCTTGTACTCCAACCTACAAATAATAATTAAAAATCAAGAAAAAAATCAGTCACAAAGGATCCTCAGCTCGAAATGCCCCACATCAAACATGTCAAAATCACAAGGACACACCATGCAATCACCAGTTAAAAAAACACCGAATTTTTTTTAACAAAACATTTTGAAAATAAGAAAAGCTTGTGGGTCACACAAACACCAATGGTGTCCCATAGTACTCGCATATGCATGTTCTCATGCCGCACTGGGACCCACCTCATGTCCATCCAGGCACTCATCTGCTCATGCAATTAACCATGTCCATTTTCTTATATACTCATTCATGTGGTTTCCCATGAGAGCTCCAAGGATCAAAACAAAACCATTCCATTTTTCAAAACCATAACATCCAACCCACACTTTTCGAACATCATACATCATTCCCTTTTTCAAGTGCTACTTTTCAAAAAAATTTCCAAGACCAAATCATTTTTCCTTGAAAAATGAATTCCCATGAAACCAGAATAAAGAGATAAAGAATGATATAATGCCCCAGCCTTAAACCTTACATAATCTTGAGTTATTACAAGATTACACATTGATGATCTTTTCAGGTTTAGAGTTTTAGAAAATTAGATCATGAAACTTGCATTATATTCTACATTTAAACAAAGTGGTTACATAAAAGACAGTATTCATTCTTCCCATCAACGGATTCATATTTAAAATATAACACGGATTCTTTCTTGACACATCCTTGACACTATCATCAGATCATGCACCTTTCCCTTGACCTGTGAAAAAAATTTCAAAAACTTGGGATGAGCATAAAAAGCTCAGTAAGAGTTATAAAAATATGGAAAGGAAACATGAGTTCATGTATACATTAGAATGAAATCACACTTTACCCATAAAACATAGGCATATCAAATCATGAATAAATCATAGAAAACATAAGACCTAAAGGTAACTTGAGGCATTCATAACATTCTTACGTAGGGAGTAACCCTCTTGGTTACGTTTGGAATACCCATCACAGTATATTTCCTAAATCTCTTCGGAGAAACCATAACGTTTCACTCCTTCGCGTTACCCAATGCATTGGAGAGCTATATCGGGCTCACCCGCCCTTAGTTTTTCATGGAACCACCCGTTTTCATAAAAATGCCCAAGAACCATAACATAAATGTATCACATAAAACATGCATAAAGGAAACATAACATTTCCACATTTCAATCACAATATATCATTTTAGTATATTGAAATAATGAATCCATTCAAAAAGAAACCATTTCCAAACCCATTTAAAACATTTAATAAAGAGATTTTTGAATCAAAGTGTCCCATACCACCATGAAGCTTAACATTTTAAACCATTAATATCCATATAAATAAATCCTTAAAACCATTTTGAAAACATGGATATTAATAAGAACAAATAATTAAAACTTTTAAAACGATATTTTGGTTAAAGGGGTTTTACCAAAATTAGAGACACATGAATACAATAATTGAAGAATAACATTTAGTCATAACTTTATAATATCATGAGAATAAATGGATTCATGATATAATACTCCAAAGTACAGTATATACACCATATAAGAGTGAATTGGGACATAACAACAATGAACCCTCAATAGAAATGTCAAATGTGATGAAATCCCTTATAGAGAAGGTATCCTTAAATTAAGGACAAATAAATCTCAAAAATATGTGTGACAAATATATGTACACCCAATATAAGTGGATATTAAGTGTAAAACAATAAAAGGTCATTCACACATATTCAATGGATGACATATTCAATGACTACATGTTGAACCCAAAGAAATTGAAATTGGGTTAAAAAGTTCCCTTGACAGCCTAACGACATCACATCAAAACGAGTTGATGAGAGATAAAAAGTGTATCTCATCACTTGGACATAAAATTTACATCAATAAGGATATATGATAACTTATCCCAACATAAAAATATGTAAATTAAAATACCCAACAAAAGAAGTCTTTTAAAAAAGAGGAGGGTGAAAGGTTCCCTTACCGACTTGGGTATCTTTCAAAACATACACCCCATGAAAGAAGGACAATAGATCATTGATTTAATAATCATAAACGAAAGTATATTACACAAAGAGTAGAATGATGGGCAGTACATACACCACTCAATGGAATATTTTTCAAATGTAGCATAAATCTCACGGGAATAAAAGTGATATGAAAAATCCCTTATGAAAACTCGGCAGCCTAACGTCGCCACATAAGACTTCCGAATATGGATTTATGAGATCAAATGGGGTATCTCATCACAATACAATAAAATGTACAGAAATATTAATATAAAAGATCATCCCCCAACATTACAAAGAGGAGCTTAAAAGAAGTGACGTAAAGGAGAGTACTTTAAAAGAAAGAGAGAGGTTAGATCTCTTACGAAAGTTCGGCAGCCTAACGGCGCCACTCAAAACATCCAAAATGGATTGATGAGAGAGAATAGGGTCTCTCATCACATGAACATAAAAATTAGAGTAAGTTTAATATTAAATATCATCCCAATAACACGAAAGATGAGTTTTAAAAGGAATGACATAAAAGTGTGTACTTAAAAAGAAAGAGAGGAGTAGGATCCCTTACATCGGGTCCGACTTGACTCGATCGTTCTTTAACGTCCTGAATAATAAAATTGAGTTAATTTCTACTTGCTTAAGAACCTTTTCAAAGTTCATTATTCCTTTTATATCAATTATTGACATGTTATAAGCATTATGTAATCATTTAAGTTAATAATATTTGTTTTGCCGATATTTGGTTCTTAAGTCGAAAGTGGACTTCTTACAATTACATGTTGTTCGTGTGGTCAAAGGTTCTTTATATCCAGAATGACATTACTGATTTGGATATCATATATATCATATATATCCAGCATATACATGTATTTATAATATTACATAATCATTTAGAGGTAAGAAATGAAATGCACCGTTCATGGAGACGGTAATCCGTACGTACGCATGAACGCTACTTTCATTTCTTTATCATATTAATGGAATTAAAACTAAATGAGAGGTATGTATATTTTAATTACAGAATTATATTCATCATTTAGATGTATCATTCATCATATATATCCATTATATACATGTACTTGTAATAGTACATTACATTTGGGGATAAGAAATGAAATGCACCGTTCATGGAGACAGTAAGCCGTACGTACGCCTGCACGATACTTTCATTTCTATCTCATACTTTCATGGAAATAAATAATAATGATATAAAGGTATATAATAATACCAGTATAACATCATATATAATAACATTAAATCCATCCCTTATACGTCCCATGTATGGCATTAACGAATCACATCACTTTGAGGGGGCGGTAGTCCGCACTTCCTAAAATGAAGATATCGCGTATACCCATAATGGAAGCCATAAAGGTAAGGCAAAAATGAAAAATACAGAAGTATAAGTAAAACATTAACATATTATATATCATCTATAAAAATAGTTACATCATTATGGCCACCTTTGAAGGTGTTAAATGGGTATTGAACAATCATCGTTTCGGGAGGCAGAATTTCGCCATCCACGGAAACCGTATGTTCTTTAACCATTTGATGTAGTTGTGTGAGAGTGTAGCTCGAATAAATCTTATAAAAACATCCTATTATATTGAAGATACTTGTGTTGTTACAAAAGAAGTAAATAAAAAGAGTTTAGGGGGTTGGAGAAGCAAAATAAAACAAATGAGCATTAGAGAATGCATTACCTTTAAAAGTGTAACTCCTTTTGATTTGAGAATAAAGACTTCCTTTTAAAGGATTATGCCCAAAGTGAATCCTCTAGGATGAGGAGAGGGATGTTTAGAGAGTAAATGGGCAGGGGTTGGCCGAGCAAAAGGCTTGAGGAGTGTGTGAAATGAGGTAGAGGTGGGAGCCTTTTATAACAGGAGAGGAGGGGTACTTTTGGAAAGTAAGAAATATTACTTTATTTGAAATTTTTTTCGGGTTTAAAAGGTCCCACATTGATATTATTCGTCGATAAGGTGTTAAGGGTTCAAAATACACCCATCCAATAAGTTTTGGACATGTGTAGTTCATATATTTTACATTATCTTTCCATTTTATTTAAATCGTCAAATAATGATGTCATCGCTGCATCATTATTATGTCATAAATAATTTAATTTATTTAATGTCTAAAAATTATAAAAAAAATACTATGATGTAGAAAATATTTTTAGATTTCCAATGACTATTTATAATCAAAAATATTACTTGTATAACCCCACTTAAAAATTGTTTTAGTAAAACATATCATGTTTGTGTCATTTTTACTTTTACATTTAATAAAAAGTTATTTATGTCATTTCCCAACCAAAGTGGATCCATGGGGTCCCCAAGTTGACCCATGGATTGTATCGGTCGGCCATTACACCTCCAATGAGGTTAGGAAATGTTTCAAGTTCATTTCATTTTATTAAAGCATTATTTTTACCTTAAACTACACTAATTACCACTACTCGCGATTAAAAACTTAATAAGTTACTATTCACCAAAAAATTATTTTTATCCCATTGAACCACATTTTACTTCTTAATGACAACCATGTATGTCGGATTTTTGAAATTCAAAACACATAAGTGGTAAAATTTCATTTAAACAAAAAATCATCTTTTATAAGTACCACTTAGTGTTTTCACTATTCATCAAAAATTGATGTTTTTCAGAAAAATCCCAAAAATTCACCATAAGCTATATTGAATATTCAGAATTCAAAAATGAAGTCTATTTTACAAAATTAAAAACATATAAGTCAGATTAATTAATTTAATAATTAATTCCCGCTGTCAGAGCAAATAGCGTGTTTTTATGAAACAATAAGTATTAAAAGATTGACACTGGTTTAAGTCTTATTTTAAAGTGAAATTAATTCCAACGACCACTATTGGATTTAATGGTAAAAATATATTCTAATTTTACTTTTGAACCAATTCAAAAGATAATATAATCATATAAATAAATTAGATTAAAAATAGGTTTTGAATTAAAATACAACATTTTACACTATTCATTAAAAAAATAAACTTTATCGGAAAGATACCAAAAATTTACACAAAGTAAATTTTGATGTCCCAATTCTTAATAAGAGTTTTATTTGGTCCAAAATAATGTTTAAGAGTGAACAAAACTATATTTAATGATGGTTCAACATCAAAAGGTGATAAGTGAACCTTTAGTGAAAACTAGGGCATACACGCCTAAAATTGAATTCTTTCCGTATTTTAAGCCTCTATCCTTTATTGGATAAATGTAAAAACATTTAAAAACATATATAATCATATTTTAGTTATTTCTATCCATTCCCGCCATTACAATGGCTACATGTTAACTACCATTTAAAATAATATTATTTTATTATTAGAGTGCAATGTAAGATTCCCAAGAAACTTGTTGTTGCGTGTTGGGTACGCCATCGAGCATAGCGTCCCCTTTAAATTCATATTAATATTTTATTCACAAATATGGATGAATATGAAAATTTTATATTCTTTATTTACCTGGGGTGTTACATCCTTCCCCCCTTTTGGGAATTGCATCCTCGCAATTTTAAAATTGAGCTTGGAAACATCCTTGAAAGTCCCACATCGGAACAAGAGTCGGTAAAACAATCACTTTAAAATAAAGGAAGATAAGTACAGAGGTCACCCGAGTTAACCCATACTAGTATTCCATGTAGGAAAACATGGACATGGAGGAGAAAACATAGGTTCATTTTCTGATGGAAAGTGATAGAAAACATGTTTGGGAGAAAGTTAACCACAAGAAAATCACAAAATTGTGATGGGTTAAACGGTATTCGATTCCCCAGTAGGAAAAGTTAATAGAAAAAATTTTTATTTTAAGTTAATTTTTATTGAGTAATTCATAAGGAAACATAATCACTTATCATGTTGACTCTCAACCTTTACTAGATCCATTAATCAAACTCATATTTTTTTCCAAAAGATGAGTATTTAGGGAGACTTGTTCACATTAAGAGTACTATAATCAACTTCTAGAGAATCACCTAATACACCAAATAGAAGTATATACATCCCATGTCTTTAGGCTTTAACCAAAACCAAAACCAAAATGGTTAGTACAAGGTCAGACAATCTAGAAAAGGATAACCCTTTATAAAAAGAAAATCTATTCTTAACCTCCAAAATTTGTCCAACAAAACTCAAAGTTCAACGAGGACCATTCTATAATCAATTTGTCCATAAAATTATTCAAATTAAACCAATATAAGATTGAAACCCAAATATGTGAAGGATTTAGTCACATAGTCTTCCAAGTTAAATCGTAACATTTATCTCCAAACAACATCAGTTGCCCCTAAAGTCTCATTTTGAAAAGTAATTAACCTAATCACATATCCTCCAAGATAGGTTAATCATTTTCATAAATAACCCAAAATCAACTTACTCCTAATTCATAAAATCATATAACTAGAAAGAATCAGTCAAACTAACCGGGGACTTCACGTAGTCCAGTGGTAGGTGATAAATACCAGTCACACATTGGTTGTGGGTTCGATTCCCGCAGCTTTGTCCGACGCGACGGGTAGTCACACGGTCTACGTGTTGTCCTTTTTCCAAAACTATATAATTCTTAAAACATTCCCCAAAATGAGATAAAATTTTCAAGAATAATCATAACATATTTTATCCTCAAGTTTATCTCATGCCCTTCATTTTCCATCATATCATATAATAACCCATAATTACCTCAAAAGTAAGGATCATATAAACCCTAATGGTTACCTTAATAATTATTACCTGAATTTTCACATCGAGTTGGCCATCTCTTACATGATCCATTAGAGAACTCACCATGGTTGAAGTGATTGATCATGACTCCTTGATAGTTGGATTAGAACAACTATGAGATTCCTCATTGAATCCCCCATCTCATCCAGTATCTTAATCAGAGAACCACCACAGTTTCCTTGAAACCCATTGTCACTTTGGTGCCTGCTAGATCCAGCTATTTACTAAAACCAAAAAGGTCAGTGTGAGTATATCAACAGAACCATCATGTACTAATGAGGAAGATAAACACTAAGATATACTTACTCATTCACTTTATCTAAAACTAGGACTCTTTCTGATATCCTAACCATTATGGTAATGTCACTTATGCTTAGAGAATACCCTAACCTCTAAAGTTATCTAAACCAACCTTTGATTCCAACTATAAGGCCCCAGCCTTAAACCTTACTTAATCTTGAGTTATTAAAAGATTACACATTGAGGATCTTTTCAGGTTTAGAGTTTTAGAGAATTAGATCATGAAACTTGCATTACATTCCACATCTAAACAAAGTGGTTACATAAAAGACAGTATTCATTCTTCCCATCAACGGAAACATATTTAAAATATAACATGGATTCTTTCTTGACACATCCTTGACACTATCATCACATCATGTAACTTTCCCTTGACCTGTGAAAAACATCTCAAAAACTTGGGATGAGCATAAAAATCTCAGTAAGAGTTATAAAAATATGCAAAGGAAACATGAGTTCATATATACATTAGAATGAAATCACACATTACCCATAAAACATAGGCATATAAAATCATGAATAAATTATAGAAAACATAAGACATAAAGGTTACTTGAGACATTCATAACATTCTTACGTAGGGAGTAACCCTCTTGGTTATGTTTGGAATACCCATCACAGTATATTCCCTAAATCTTTTCGGAGAAACCTTAACGTTTCACTCCTTCGCGTTACCCAATTCATTGGAGAGCTATATCGGGCTCACCCGCCCTTAGTTTATCACGGAACCACCCATTTTCATAATAATGCCCAAGAACCATAACATAAATGTATCACATAAAACATGCATAAAGGAAACATAACATTTCCACATTTCAATCACAATATAACATTTTAGTATATTGAAATATTGAATCCATTCAAAAAGAAACCATTTCCAAAACCATTTAAAACATTTAATAAAGAGATTTTTGAATCAAAGTGTCACATACCACCTTGAAGCTTAACATTTTAAACCATTAATATCCATATACATAAATCCTTAAAACCATTTTGAAAACATGGATATTAATAAGAACAAATAATTAAAACATTTAAAAAGATATTTTGGTTAAAGGGGTTTTACCAAAATTAGAGACACATGAATACAATAATTGAGGAATAACATTTAGTCAGAACTTTATAATATCATGAGAATAAATGGATTCTTGATATAATACTCCAAAGGACAGTATATACACCATATAAGAGTGAATTGGGTCATAACAACAATGAACCCTCAATAAAATGTCAAATGTGATGAAATCCCTTATAGAGAAGGTATCCTTAAATTAAGGACAAATCAATCTCAAAAATATGTGTGAAAATATAAGTACACCCAATATAAGTGGATATTATGTGTAAAACAATAAAAGGTCATTCACACATATTCAAAGGATGACATATTCAATGACTACATGTTGAACCCAAAGAAATTGAAATTGGGTTAAAAAGTTCCCTTGACAGCCTAACGGCATCACATCAAAACGAGTTGATGAGAGATAAAAAGTGTATCTCATCACTTGGACATAAAATTTACATCAATAAGGATATATGAGAACATATCCCAACATAACAATATGTAAATTAAAATACCCAACAAAAGATGTCTTTTAAAAAATAGGAGGGTGAAATGTTCCCTTACCGACTTGGGTATCTTTCAAAACATACACCCCATGAAAGAAGGACAATAGATCATTGATGTAAATACCCATAAATGAAATTATATTACAAAAAGAGTAGAATAATGGGCAGTACATACACCACTCAATGGAATTTGTGGCAAATGTAGCATAAATCTCACGGGAATAAAAGTGAGATGAAAAATCTCTTATGAAAACTCGGTAGCCTAACGGCGCCACATAAAACATCCGAATATGGATTGATGAGATCAAATAGGGTATCTCATCACAATACAATAAAATTTACAGCAATATGAATATAAAATAACATCCCCCAACATTACAAATAGGATCTTAAAACAAGTGACATAAAGGAGAGTACTTTCAAAGAAAGAGAGAGGTTAGATTTCTTACGAAAGTTCCGCAGCCTAACGGCGCCACTCAAAACATCCAAAATGGATTGATGAGAGAGAGTAGGGTCTATCATCACATGAACATAAAAATTAAAGTAATTTTAATATAAAAGATCATCCCAATAACAAGAAAGATGAGTTTTAAAAGGAATGACATAAAAGTGTGTACTTAAAAAGAAAGAGAGGAGTATGATCCCTTACCTCGGGTCCGACTTGACTCGATCGTTCTTTAACGTCCTGAATAATAAACTTGAGTTAATTTCTACTTGCTTAAGAACCTTTTAAAAGTTAATTATTCCTTTTATATCAATTATTGACATGTTATAAACATTATGTAATCATTTAAGTTAATAATATTTGTTTTGCCGATATTTGGTTCTTAAGTCGAAAGTGGACTTCTTACAATTACATGTTGTTCGTGTGGTCAAAGGTTCATTATATCCAGAATGAAATTCCTGATTTGGATATCATATATATCATATATATCCAGAATATACATGTATTTATAATATTACATAATAATTTAGAGGTAAGAAATGGAATGCACCGTTCATGGAGACGGTAAGCTGTACGTACGCATTAACGCTACTTTCATTTCTTTGTCATATTAATGGAATTAAAACTAAATGAGAGTTATGTATAGTTTAATTACAGAATTATATTCATCATTTAGATATATCATTCATCATATATATCCATTATATACATGTACTTATAATAGTACATTACATTTGGGGATAAGAAATGAAATCCACCGTTCATGGAGACGGTAAGCCGTACGTACGCATTAACGCTATTTTCATTTCTATCTCATTCTTTAATGGAAAGAAATAATAATGATATAGAGGTATATAATAATTCCAGTATAAAATCATATATAATAACATTAAATCCATCCCTTATACGTCCCACGTATGGCATTAACGAATCACATCACTTTGAGGGGGCGGTAGTCCGCACTTCCTAAAATGAAGATATCGCGTATACCCATAATGGAAGCCATAAAGGTAAGGAAAAAATGAAAAAAAACAGAAGTATAAGTAAAACATAAACATATTATATATCATATATAAAAATAGTGACATCATAATGGCCACCTTTGAAGGTGTTAAATGAGTATTGAACAATCATCGTTTCGGGAGGCCGAATTTCTCCATCCACGGAAACCGTATGTTCTTTAACCATTTGATGTAGTTGTGTGAGAGTGTAGCTCGAATAAATCTTATAACAACATCCTAGTATATTTAAGATACTGGTGTTGTTACAAAAGAAGTAAATAAAAAGAGTTTAGGGGGTTGGAGAAGCAAAATAAAACAAATGAACATGAGAGAATGAATTACCTTTAAAAGTGTAACTCCTTTTGATTTGAGCATAAAGGCTTCCTTTGAAAAGATTCTGCCCAAAGGGAATCCACTAGGATTAGGAGAGGGATGCGGAGAGAGTAAATGGGCTGGGGTTGGTCGAGCCAAAGGCTTGAGGAGTGTGTGAAATGAGGTAGAGGTGGGGGCCTTTTATAAGAGGAGAGGAGGGGTACTTTTGGAAAGTAAAAAATATTACTTTATTTGAAAATGTGTTTCGGTTTTAAAAGGTCCCACATTGATATTATTCGTGGATATGGTGTTACAGGTTCGAAATACACCCATCCAATAAGTTTTGGACATGTGTAGTTCATAGATTTTACATTATCTTTCCATTTTATTTAAATCGTCAAATAATGATGTCATCGCTGCATCATTATTATGTCATAAATAAGTTAATTTATTTAATGTCTAAAAATTATAAAAAAAATACTATGATGTAGGAAATTTTTTTAGCTTTCCAATGACTATTTATAATAAAAACGATGACTTGTATAACCCCACTTAAAAATTGTTTTAGTAAAACATATCATGTTTGTGTATTTTTACTTTTACATTAAATAAAAAGTTATTTATGTCATTTCCCAACCAAAGTGGATCCCATGGGGTCCCCAAGTTGACCCATGGCTTGTCTTGGTCGGCCATTACACCTCCAATGAGGTTAGGACATGTTTCAAGTTCATTTAATTTTATTAAAGCATTATTTTTACCTTAAACTACACTAATTACCACTAATCGCGATTAAAAACTTAATAAGTTACTATTCACCAAAAAATTATTTTTATCCCATTGAACCACATTTTACTTCTTAATGACAACTATGTATGTCGGATTTTTGAAATTCAAAACACATAAGTGGTAAAATTTCATTTAAACAAAAAATCATCTTTTATAAGTACCACTTAGTGGTTTCACTATTCATCAAAAATTGAAGTTTTTCAGAAAAATCCCAAAAATTCACCATAAGCTATATTTGATATTACGAATTCTAAAATTAAGTCTACTTTAAAAAATTAATAACATATAAGTCAGATTAATTAATTTAATAATTAATTCCCGCTGTCAAAGCAAATAGCGTGTTTTTATGAAATAATAAGTATCAAAAGATTGACACTGGTTTAAGTCTGATTTTAAAGTGAAATTAATTCCAACGACCACTATTGGATTTAATGGTAAAAATATATTCTAATTTTACTTTTAAACCAATTAAAAATATAATCTAATCATATAAATAAATTAGATTAAAGAGAGGTTTTGAATTAAAATACAACATTTTACACTATTCATTAAAAAAATAAACTTTATCGGAAAGATACCAAAAATTTACACAAAGTAAATTTTGATGTCCCGATTCTTAATAAGAGCTTTATTTGGTCCAAAATAATGTTTAAGAGTGATCAAAACTATATTTAATGATGGTTCAACATCAAAAGGTGATAAGTGAACCTTTAGTGAAAACTAGGGCATATACGCCTAAAATTGAATTCTTTCCGTATTTTAAGCCTCTATCCTTTATTGGATAAATGTAAAAACATTTAAAAACATATATAATCATATTTTAGTTATTTATATCCATTCCCGCCATTACAACGGCTACATATTAACTACCATTTAAAATAATATTATTTTATTATTAGAGTGCAACGTAAGATTCCCAAGAAACTCGTTGTTGCGTGTTGGGTACGCCATCGAGCATAGCGTCCCCTTTAAAGTCATATTAATATTTTATTCACAAATATGGATGAATATGAAAATGTTATATTCTTTATTTACCTGGGGTGTTACATCCTTCCCCCCTTTTGGGAATTGCATCCTCGTAATTTTAAAATTGATCTTGGAAACATCTTTGAAAGTCCCACATCGGAACAAGAGTCGGTAAAACAATCACTTTAAAATAATGGAAGATAAGTACAGAGGTCACCCGAGATAACCCATACTAGTATTCCATGTAGGAAAACATGGACATGGAGGAGAAAACATAGGGTCATGTTCTGATGGAGAGTGATAGAAAACATGTTTAGGAGAAAGTTAACCACAAGAAAATCACATACTTGTGATGGGTTAAACGGTATTCGATTCCCCAGTAGGAAAAGTTAATAGACAACATTTTTCTTTTAAGTTACTTTTTATTGAGGAATTCATAAGGAAACATAATCACTTATCATGTTGACTCTCAACTTTTACTAGATTCCTTAATCAAACTCATATTTTTTTTCCAAAAGACGAGTATTTAGGGAGACTTGTTCACATTAAGAGTACTATAATCAACTTCTAGAGAATCACGTAATCCACCAAATAGAACTATATACATCCCATGTCTTTAGGCTTTAACCAAAACCAAAACCAAAAAGGTTAGTACAAGGTCAGATAATCCAGAAAAGGATAACCCTTTATAAAAAGAAAATCTATTCTTAACCTCCAAAATTTGTCCAACAAAACCCAAAGTTCAATGAGGACCATTCTATAATCAATTTGTCCATAAAATTCTTCAAATTAAACCAATATAAGATTGAAACCCAAATATTTGAAGGCTTTAGTCACATAGTCTTCCAAGTTAAATCGTAACATTTATCTCCAAACAACATCAGTTGCCCCTAAAGTCTCGTTTTGAAAAGTAATTAACCTAATCACATATCCTCCAAGATAGGTTAATCATTTTCATAAATAACCCAAAATCAACTTACTCTTAATTCATAAAATCATATAACTAGAAAGAATCAGTCAAACTAACCAGGGAATTCACGTAGTCCAGTGGTAGGCGATAAATACTAGTCACACATTGGTTGTGGGTTCGATTCCCACAGCTTTGTCCGACGCGATGGGTAGTCACACGGTCTACGTGTTGTCCTTTTTCCAAAACTATATAATTCTTAAAACATTCCCTAAAATGAGATAAAATCTTCAAGAATAATCATAACATATTTTAACCTGAAGTTTATCTCATGCCCTTCATTTTCCATCATATCATATAATAACCCATAATTACCTCAAAAGTAAGGATCATATAAACCCTAATGGTTACCTTAATAATTATTACCTGAATATCCACATCGAGTTGGCCATCTCGTACATGATCCATTAGAGAACTCACCAAGGTTTAAGTGATTGATCATGACTCCTTGATAGTTGGTTTAGAACAACTATGAGATTCCTCATTGAATCCCCCATCTCATCCAGTATCTTAATCAGAGAACCACCACAGTTTCCTTCAAACCCATTGTCACTTTGGTGCCTGCTAGATCCAGCTATTTACTAAAACCAAAAATGTCAGTGTGAGTATATCAACATAACCATCATGTACTAATGAGGAATATTTAAACTAAGATATACTTACTAATTCACTTTATCTAAAACTAGGACTCTTTCTGAAATCCTAACCATTATGGTAATGTCACTTATGCATAGAGAATACCCTAACCTCTAAAGTTATCTAAACCGACCATTGATACCAACTATAAGGCCCCAGACTTCAACCTTACTTAATCTTGAGTTATTACAAGATTACACATTGAGGATCTTTTCAGGTTTAGAGTTTTAGAGAATTAGATCATGAAACTTGCAATACATTCCACATTTAAACAAAGTGGTTACATAAAAGACAGTATTCATTCTTCCCATCAACGGAAACATATTTAAAATATAACACGGATTCTTTCTTGACACATCCTTGACACTATCATCACATCATGTACCTTTCCCTTGACCTGTGAAAAACATTTCAAAAACATGGGATGAGCATAAAAAGCTCAGTAAGAGTTATAAAAATATGGAAAGGAAACATGAGTTCATATATACATTAGAATGAAATCACACATTACCCATAAAACATATGCATTTCAAATCATGAATAAATCATAGAAAACATAAGATATAAAGGTAACTTGAGACATTCATAACATTCTTACGTAGGGAGTAACCCTCTTGGTTACGTTTGGAATACCCATCATAGTATATTCCCTAAATCTCTTCGGAGAAACCTTAACGTTTCACTCCTTCGCGTTACCCAATGCATTGGAGAGCTATATATAGCTCACCCGCCCTTAGTTTATCACGGAACCACCCGTTTTCATAACAATGCCCAAGAACCATAACATAAATGTATCACATAAAACATGCATAAAGGAAACATAACATTCCCACATTTCAATCACAATATAACATTTTAGTATATTGAAATATTGAATCCATTCAAAAAGAAACCATTTCCAAAACCATTTAAAACATTTAATAAAGAGATTTTTGAATCAAAGTGTCTCATACCACCTTGATACTTAAAATTTTAAACCATTAATATCCATATAAATAAATCCTTAAAACCATTTTGAAAACATGGATATTAATAAGAACAAATAATTAATACATTTAAAACGATATTTTGGTTAAAGGGGTTTTACCAAAATTAGAGACACATGAATACAATAATTGAGGAATAACATTTAGTCAGAACTTTATAATATCATGAGAATAAATGGATTCATGATATAATACTCCAAATGACAGTATATACACCATATAAGAGTGAATTGGGGCATAACAACAATGAACCCTCAATAGAAATGTCAAATGTGATGAAATCCCTTATAGAGAAGGTATCCTTAAATTAAGGACAAAACAATCTCAAAAATATGTGTGAAAATATAATTACACCCAATATAAGTGGATATTACGTGTAAAACAATAAAAGGTCATTCACACATATTCAAAGGATGACATATTCAATGACTACATGTTGAACCCAAAGAAATTGAAATTGGGTTAAAAAGATCCCTTGACAGCCTAACGGCATCACATCAAAACGAGTTGATGAGAGATAAAAAGTGTATCTCATCACATGGACATAAAATTTACATCAATAAGGATATATGAGAACATATCCCAACATAACAATATGTAAATTAAAATACCCAACAAAAGATGTCTTCTAAAAAAGAGGAGGGTGAAAGGTTCTCTTACCGACTTGGGTATTTTTCAAAACATACACCCCATGAAAGAAGGACAATAGATCATTGATGTAAATACTCATAAACAAAAGTATATTACACAAAGAGTAGAATAATGGTCAGTACATACACCACTCAATGGAATTTGTGGCAAATGTAGCATAAACTTCATGGGAATAAAAGTGAGATGAGAAATCTCTTATGAAAACTCGGTAGCCTAACGACACCACATAAAACTTCCGAATATGGATTGATGAGATCAAATAGGGTATCTCATCACAATAAAATAAAATGTACAGAAATATGAATATAAAAGAACATCCCCCAACATTACAAAGAGGATCTTAAAACATGTGACATAAAGGAGAGTACTTTCAAAGAAAGAGAGAGGTTAGATCTCTTACGAAAGTTCGGCAGCCTAACGGCGCCACTCAAAACATCCAAAATGGATTGATGAGAGAGAATAGGGTCTCCCATCACATGAAAATAAAAATTACAGTATGTTTAATATAAAAGATCATCCCAATAACAAGAAAGATGAGTTTTAAAAGGAATTACATAGAAGTGTGTACTTAAAAAGAAAGAGAGGAGTAGGATCCCTTACCTCGGGTCCGACTTGACTCGATCGTTCTTTAACGTCCTAAATAATAAAATTGAGTTAATTTATACTTTCTTAAGAATCTTTTAAAAGTTAATTATTCCTTTTATATCAATTATTGACATGTTATAAACATTATGTAATCATTTAAGTTAATAATATTTGTTTTTCCGATATTTGGTTCTTAAGTCGAAAGTGGACTTCTTACAATTCCATGTTGTTCGTGTGGTCAAAGGTTCTTTATATCCAGAATGACATTCCTGATTTGGATATCATATATATCATAAATATCCAGAATATACATGTATTTATAATATTACATAATCATTTAGAGGTAAGAAATGGAATGCACCGTTCATGGAGACGGTAAGCCGTACGTACGCATTAACGCTACTTTCATTTCTTTGTCATATTAAAGGAATTAAAACTAAATGAGAGTTATGTATATTTTAATTACAGAATTATATTCATCATTTAGATGTATCATTCATCATATATATCCATTATATACATGTACTTATAATAGTACATTACATTTGGGGATAAGAAATGAAATGCACCGTTCATGGAGACGGTAAGCCGTACGTACGCATGAACGCTACTTTCATTTCTATCTCATACTTTAATGGAAAGAAATAATAATGATATAGAGGTATATAATAATTCCAGTATAACATCATATATAATAACATTAAATCCATCCCTTATACGTCCCACGTATGGCATTAACGAATCACATCACTTTGAGGGGGCGGTAGTCCGCACTTCCTAAAATGAAGATATCGTGTATACCCATAATGGAAGCCATAAAGGTAAGGCACAAATGAAAAATACAGAAGTATAAGTAAAACATAAACATATTATATATCATATATAAAAATAGTGACATCATAATGGCCACCTTTGAAGGTGTTAAATGAGTATTGAACAATCATCATTTCGGGAGGCAGAATTTCGCCATCCACGGAAACCGTATGTTCTTTAACCATTTGATGTAGTTGTGTGAGAGTGTAGCTCGAATAAATCTTATAACAAAATCCTAGTATATTGAATATACTGGTTTTGTTACAAAAGAAGTAAATAAAAAGAGTTTAGGGGGTCGGAGAAGCAAAATAAATCAAATGAACATGAGAGAATGAATTACCTTTAAAGGTGTAACTCCTTTTGATTTGAGCATAAAGGCTTCCTTTGAAAGGATTCTGCCCAAAGGGAATCCTCTAGGATGAGTAGAGGGATGTGGAGAGAGTAAATGGGCAGGGGTTGGCCGAGCCAAAGGCTTGAGGAGTGTGTGAAATGAGGTAGAGGTGGGGGCCTTTTATAAGAGGAGAGGAGGGGTACTTTTGGAAAGTAAGAAATATTACTTTATTTGAAAATGTGTTTCGGTTTAAAAGGTCCCACATTGATATTATTCGTGGATAAGGTGTTACGGGTTGGAAATACACCCATCCAATAAGTTTTGTACATGTGTAGTTCATATATTTTACATTATCTTTCCATTTTATTTAAATCGTCAAATAATGATGTCATCGCGGCATCATTATTATGTCATAAATAATTTAATTTATTTAATGTCTAAAAATTATAAAAAAAATACTATGATGTAGGAAATCTTTTTATATTTCCAATGACTATTTATAATCAAAAAGATTACTTCTATAACCCCACTTAAAAATTGTTTTAGTAAAACATATCATGTTTGTGTCATTTTTACTTTTACAATAAATAAAAAGTTATTTATGTCATTTCCCAACCAATGTGGATCCATGGGGTCCCCAAGTTGACCCATGGCTTGTCTTGGTCGGCCATTACACCTCCAATGAGGTTAGGACATGTGTCAAGTTCATTTCATTTTATTAAAGCATTATTTTTACCTTAAACTACACTAATTACCACTAATCGCGATTAAAAACTTAATAAGTTACTATTCACCAAAAAATTATTTTTATCCCATTGAACCACATTTGACTTCTTAATGACAACCATGTATGTCGGATATTTGAAATTCAAAACACATAACTGGTAAAATTTCATTTAAACAAAAAATCATCTTTTATAAGTACCACTTAGTGGTTTCACTATTCTTCAAAAATTGAAGTTTTTCAGAAAAATCCCAAAAATTCACCATAAGCTATATTTGATATTCCGAATTCAAAAATGAAGTCTATTTTAAAAAATTAAAAACATATAAGTCAGATTAATTAATTTAATAATTAATTCCTGCTGTCAGAGCAAATAGCGTGTTTTTATGAAACAATAAGTATCAAAAGATTGACACTGGTTTAAGTCTGATTTTAAAGTGAAATTAATTCCAACGACCACTATTGGATTTAATGGTAAAAATATATTCTAATTTTACTTTTAAACCAATTCAAAATATAATCTAATCATATAAATAAATTAGATTAAAAAGAGGTTTTGAATTAAAATACAACATTTTACACTATTCATTAAAAAAAATAAACTTTATCGGAAAGATACCAAAAATTTGCACAAAGTAAATTTTGATGTCCCGATTCTTAATAAGAGTTTTATTTGGTCCAAAAGAATGTTTAAGAGTGAAAAAAACTATATTTAATGATGTTTCAACATCAAAAGGTGATAAGTGAACCTTTAGTGAAAACTAGGGCATATACGCCTAAAATTGAATTCTTTCCGTATTTTAAGCCTCTATACATTATTGGATAAATGTAAAAACATTTAAAAACATATATAATGATATTTTAGTTATTTATATCCATTCTCGCCATTACAACGGCTACATGTTAACTACCATTTAAAATAATATTATTTTATTATTAGAGTGCAACGTAAGATTCCCAAGAAACTCATTGTTGCGTGTTGGGTACGCCATCGAGCATAGCGTCCCCTTTAAAGTCATATTAATATTTTATTCACAAATATGGATGAATATGAAAATGTTATATTCTTTATTTACCTGGGGTGTTACAAATGATGCAATAGAAAACTATTGTCAGCAGGTGATGGGAAAATATAGTGGGAGGCCATACGCCAATCACGCCACTACCATGGAGGGTATTCTAGGACAGTGTCACCGGCTCCACATGGCTTTCCAGACCCTGCGAGCTCACTAGGACCACTGACCCTACTCCCTTTTTATTTCCCCAAGACATGATTAACTGCAAGGACCAAAGACTCAGACAAACCTCACATTACATTAGAAACTTGATTCCGGCCATGAGGTGTGCTGGCCAGGCACATTGCTCATAGCTAGAACGTCGAGTTCTGACAACCTTAATTTTGGTCTACTCTAACTCTATCTCAATATAACACGACCCAAGTGAGAAAACCTTCCCCTCTGATACTATTTTTTCATGAACCAGGTCGGGTCGCCATCCGACTCGGTGCCCAACCTGGTATGCGCCAAGGCCCGAAGGGCATTCCTAGTCCCTATGTGCTGGAACAAGTGCCTGAGTATCAAAATATTACATGGGAACGATTTACTTGAAACAAAAGTTCGAAAAAAAAACTAACAAGATAAACAAACTGAAACTGAAAACAGAAAACCAAACATGCCTTTAAACTATAAACAGGTTTAAAGTCCATAATTAAACTAAAAACCCCAAGAGCACAACAAGGATAGAAAAATAAAAACTGACACCAACCTCCCGACGACACGAGAAGCCGAATCCCCAAGCTTCTAACACCAACCCGCACGCGAAGACCAACAACATCTGAACCACCTTCACTAATCCTGATGTCAACAACCCGAAGACCACAAGATACAAGTTCTACATTCACCCGAAGGTGTATTCAGTGTGTGAGCGAAAGGCCCAATCGGAAGCCACCCAATAAAAATGTTCCACGTATAAACATTAAATTAAAAAAAACATTTATAGGCTTAATAAAAGAAAAGACACCAAAGCATGAACAACATTAAAATAACAGTTTCTCTAAAGAAAGCACTTTCAACGAAAACAACTTAATTAAAAAAAATATAAATAAAACACCCATGTAGTTACAATAACTCAAACCTTCAAGAGAAGCCTAAAATGCTACACCGTATGCCGATGGTGACTGTGTAATATTTCGGGAGCACCAAAAGTGGTAAAGTCCCTATAAGTAATAGTTACAAAAATGGGACCCTAGAACATCGCGTCTCAGTGAACAGTAGTACAGGAAACAGAAAAAAATATGTTCTCGTGCACGAGACACTAGTAGGGAAATACATCCATAACCTAGTGGTCTCCAATCATCATCCAATGTTTAGTTAGTGTTGTAATCGTCAAACCAGCTAAGTGAGACTTGGCCAGATCCACTTCTGAATCACTAGCACGCTAGATCTAGTCCGCCCACCTAGTGCCCAGGCTTCCCCTTTTGTGCTCAATATGTTCCAATTCCACATTTTATGTCAAAATCAGATAAATAATAAAAATATGGTGTATCATAAACCCAATTCCACACTTCCACACTCACAAAAAACCATTTGACATGTTACGAATGCCAAAAGACTTTACTGAACTCAATTAATACAATTTCCTCATTGTTAATATTCATTTATTAAAATCATATTTGGTTTTCTATCATTAATCATTTGTATTAAATAATATTAAATTCTTTGTAAACAAAATCATTATAAAAAACATAACACGGCTTCAATAAGGAAAACCAACTCAACCCTCCTTCATGACCAAAAAAATCTCAATGCCACATCAAGAATACAAACCACGCCACTCACATAAACTAACAACCCAACCACATGTTTAAAATAAAACATTCTCGGTTAAACAAGACACTAGAAATTTTTTTATCAATTTTTTCAGAATATAAAACAAGACATCAAACCCCAAAAGTCCACTCAAACCCTCTTCTAGACAAAATGCATGTGAACGCTACACCAGAACATAAACCACACACATTGCACATTTTCACAAAACAAATGTAAACATTGTAAAACACTAATATACATATCAAAATAGGTTTTCAAAACAACAACATACTCAACTAGCACAACACTTTCACGTAAGACCAAGAACACACTGTTCCATGTCGAACAAAATTAGCACTACTTGCACCAATAAAAAGGATAACTGCGAACATTATTAACCACTAACAATTTACTAAAGATACATTTTCATCCCATTAATGCACCCACCCAAAATGTTTGTTGAGAAAAACATACACCATATTAAATACATGATTTCATAAACCACATAATTTAACAAACCAAAATAAATGCTTATAAAACAATTTACAATAAATCAATTTGTGTTAACCACTAAACCCACCCAAACCCCTCTTTTAAGAATCAACAGACCCAACGTCATTCCAAAAATACAATGTTCACCACATTCACAAATTAATAAGATAACTGCATCATTTAAAAATCAATAACAACTAACTAGATAAAAGTACACAACATAAAACACGAATGTAACTAAACATGCTACTAACAATTTCAATGCTAATAAAACTCCAATGAAAACTCACTTTTCATTACACAATATAATTAAATAACATGTTAAACAAATTATACTTGCAAATTAATTTATCAGAAAATGATTAGGCATGTAACCACCTACCTCAGGTGTCGAAGACTCCACAAACATGGTGCGCAAGGATCATCGCACACCAACCACAACTCAAACAAACCCAAATTGAACCTAAATCAAACAATTGAACCAATACAACAAGAATTATCCATGAAAATCTATTCAAAACCCCCATTAAATGGCAAACACACTGCATGAAAACCAAGCATAAACCCAAAATAGATTGTGTTTAAAACAAGATAAATTGCATGAGGTTTACCGATAAGGGGGAAGGGGCAGTGGATAAGACTCTCATCATAAAAGTGTTGCGGTGCATGGTGGGAGGCCGCTGTAATGGGGATGGCCGGGAGAGAGGCAGCGGTGTAAGCGGCTAGAGGTAGGGCTTCGACTGGGAGGAATAGGTGGCGACGCAAGGTAGGGTTTCAGGGGATGGAGTTCGCCGCGACGGGATGTGGGGAGAAGGGAATGTGGGGTACGGTGGGTTAGAGAGAAAATAAGGAAGAGTGAAGAAAAATAAAAAAAATTATTAATAAAAAAGAGAATGAAAGAAGAGAGAATAAGAAAGGAAGAAAAAAAGAATAAAAACCCCAAAGAAACTACACAACCTAAACATAATAATAACACAAGGTAGTAATAATAATATTAACAATAATATTTCTAATAATAATAATAATAATAATAATAATCATAATAATATACCATTTTTTTATCTTAAAAAAATACCTTAAACTTCATTTTATTATTATCATTTTAAAGTGTCGGGCAACTTTGCAGTTACCCCACACATCCCATAAAATAATATTTTAATAGGATGGTGATAACGATAATAATAATAATAACATAATAAAATTATCATCCTTAATGATGCTTTTAATTTCATCCCTTTATTGATCATTTAACATCATTAATTAATTAATTAGTCATGCACTGGGAAGGCCATGCGGTGAACTGGACGAGGTCACACGGTGACCCACGAAAGGCCGCGCAGCTTCGAATGCGGTGCGCTGGACGTGGTCAAGGCCAAAACAGTTTTCTAAATAAATACTTAGAAATTTTATGTCTGGTCTCGACCCGAACTACCTGATGCTAAATAAAAATAATAAACTAAATAATTTAATCACGACGAGTGTGACACTCAGTACCCAAAATCACTAAAAAACATCACTATTATTGGTTGAGACTATAGAGTGTGCCTTACCTTGTAAAACTAATATCATGAAACGGGGAACCTTTTGGTTTCTTGTAATGGAACTAAGATGGATTTCTACTAAGAATCGCATATGATACCCCTATAGCTATCATGCCAATTCCTCTTCTTTTCTCATGCACTACTGAAACTGCCTCTAGGGGGAAGATAATAGTCCGGGAAGCAAAATATTTCCTCAATACTAATTTCTTCTGTAAAAACATTTTCAACCTTCATAGAATAGGTTTTGAATTTTATAATGTACACTTATGATCATAAATATGGATGTAAACCCGATGTGTAATTTTATGTTTTAAACTGATCATTCATCACCACGTTAAGAGAAATATAAATTAGATTTGAAAATTATTTGGTGTAAATGAACCCCAAATGATATCCCTCCATAATTTAGAGAAAGACAAACAATTTATCTATAATAAGATATTATTGACTGAACATAAAAATGAAAAGTGTGTTGATTCTCTTCCACTATAATGCAACATGTATATTTTCCAACACCAAGGAATCCAAATAAATATTGATATGAACATAGAGATATAACATAGTGTATTGAAACATAATAGATTATGGTTCTCATATGATTTATAAGCCCTGGTTGATACTTTCCATCCAATATAGCTCCTTATTTGGTTCAACAATTCAGTTAAAGAGTTTGTGTTTCTTATGTATGAAGTCTCTAGATCGATTTATATCTCCACCAGATACCTGTTTCACCTCAAAATCATGGTTGTGTAACTTTTTTACATTATCGTAAATAATGAATGACACATCCCATGATAAACAATATAGATTTAGACCTAAAGGATAAATCATTGGGGGAGAATATCGTATTGCACTATCTTAAAGAACATGTTGAAGACATCTCAATGGTATGTCTCTACATACCTAAAGTTGAAATATATTTTCTTAAAAAATCATCATAATACGAAAAAAATAATATAATAAGACACATAGATAAATTCCAGAACCATCATATGAGACAAAAATCCAAGCATACCACGGTGAAATAATAATCTTCATGAAAATGGATAGCTAGGAACATAATAAAACCTACCTATCAGGTTCTAAAATATTATCATTTTTTTACCAACATATCAAGACTTGGAATAACCATCCTATAACACCAAATTATTATCCCCAGTTATAGAAGAACCACTGATCTGTGATCATTACTAGACATCAGATATATAAAAAGGGCATTCCCGATCCACATGGGTTGGTGACTAGAGTAGAGTCACCAAAAAATAGCCTTATAGAATTATTCTCTGAACCTGAAAAAGGATACATGGAATATATATATATATAACCATAAATAATATTAAATAAAAAATAGTGACAATGGTAGTTATTCAATCAATTATAGAAAGATAATACCTAGGTTCATGTCTATAAAACAACCAAAAAGAAAAGATGTTTTTAAATAACAACCACTACTCTATGTGACATGTAGTCAACATACCACCATTTCACCACAAGATACCTATAGAAGGATTTTAAAAACCACACTACCTCAAAACATATCTGTGTCCTTTTAAATATCAAATAAAATAATAATATCTCGCCCCTAAGGTTGTATATAGAGGTGGAGCTAAAAATGATATATAGGATCCCACCAATGTGATGCATTAGAATTAATTGTATAATAAACCCAACATCTTCACATTAAATTATATAAGGAATGATATATAATGTCATAGTTTTATATTATAGTCATGGTAAAAAATTTCCTGTTATATATAATTTATTAATAAAACTAAATAATAAAATGTTAAAATATAATTTTCATATAATATTTATCCCAATTAAAAAATGTATCATATAATAAAAATGAAAAAATTGTAAACATGGAAAGAATGAAGGTAAAAACCCCATGTATAACAAATATTTAGTTAGAGAAGTCTGTCGTACATCAATAACCAGTAAACAACTAATTCATTATCATGTCTCTAGGGTCCTCATATCTATAAAAATGGGATATAAAATATCTAATATCGTGAACCCCCTAATAATATTTGTGATAGTGCTAGAGAAAATTTATCAATGATCTATACAGAAAAGAGAAAACATTTGAACCAATATAAAATTAAAATGGTTATAGACCAGTACTAAACCCTCCAAAATAGAAAAACAAAGAACCCAAATGAATCATATATCAAATTAATTTCAAAGGGATCACACCTTTTCTCAAAAAAATTCAAAAATAACAATTATTCATTGGAAACATGTATTAAAATCCCATTTTCATTTAGTAATATAAAATTAAGTTATATATATGGTCAAAAATTGTGTATATTTTTGTATATAAACTAGTTATAGTTAATTTCCATTGTTCATCTAGTTAGGGATCAAATTACCAAGATAATCTTGTAGATGTTATTTCCATGATAGAACCCATAAGAATACCTATAATAATAGTTTTGACAATGGAAATAAACATATATGAAATGTTTTTAAGAATGGAAATATATTAAATAATTTGTTTTAAACTGTATAAATAATCCTACTTCCACAGCATAAACAATAGATACAACCATTGAAATCGTGGAAATATGCTCCCAATAACATGTGATCAAACAGATTTGAACCATAGACATCCACTTTCAGAGTACATATTTTTAACCACTACACTACAATAAATATTAGTATTAATAAATATATTTTCAATATATATATATAATAGAAATTGGAATCCTATTGTGGCTATAGTTTGTTAAATTAACTTCCTAAATGAATTTATATTTATTATTGTTTTTCATGATTCATTCAGCCACAATTTTTATATATTTTGGTTGTATACCATACTTATAAAAATGGTTTTATGTGAAATATTACTATAGAATTATCTTGAAAATATATTTCCATGGTTTTATAAAAATTATGGCTATATAAATATTCTATATCGTAGATATTAATAATAACTTTGGCTATAATGTTATATTGAAGTAGTGAATACAAAAAAATGATTTTAAAAACAACATTTTCTTTAACAAAAAAGCATAAAGAATGTTTTCTTAAATAACCTTAGTATACAAAAAAACAATCAATAATAAATAAATAAAATTTATAATAACTTTTAATAAATAATGATAAATCCAAGTGTTTAAAACATTTTCTAGAGATGAGTCCGCTAACATCATATTTGCATCACACACTAGCCACATTGGGATCCACACAAAGGAATGAAAATGAAATAGTGAAAAGAGAGTTGAGGAAATAAACAATGATTTAAGTGGATAAAAAATAATATTTCCTATATAGAAATGTTTTTAATAAAATTTTTATCAACACATACCTCAAGGATAACATTAACTAAACCCATCCAACATGAGATCTATCCTATGGTATGAAAACAAATTATAAATCTACAATCCATCAAGATAGATCACAACATAACCAATACATAGTTGAAACTCATTACAAAACCACTTTCAAACTAGTAGGTCGTGAATAAATAAATGATATTCTATCAAATTTACCCATTATATGACAAAGAATTGATCTAGAATCAAAACACCAAATGAAGGATTTCAAGGAAAGCTAGATAACGAAAAATTAACCAGTGATGAACTAGGGTTCTGGGAATAGAAAAAGGTGTAGAATAGTTAAATAGATTTATAACCAAGACATTTAATTTACTTGAATATATTGAATTATAATGTTAAATAATGGATTATTCTATGAATTTTTTAATATTTGATACATATAAAAATGTATCACCATGGATTATAATCATTAAATCATTGTTCATTACAAGTATACTACCTCATGTCATAGATAGATATCACATCAAAATATAAAAATCTTCTATTTATCCAAGAATCCATTCACATAGTGAATATAGTTTCATGATGTGAAATAAATCATATATAAAACAATTATATCATTATCTTAAAAAAAATCATCCCCCTCCAACACCTCTTGAAACTAAAATGAAACCAGTTAGACATAAAAGGAGACATAGATAAATCTAATGTATTAAAAATATATTTTTATTATTGTACATGTGTGATGTGTTATTTTTGTTGGGAGGTTTATGAGGTGTTATTAGATTTATTATTATGATTTATTTAAGCTAATATTTGTTACCTTATGATGTACTTTTTTTACTCACCATTGCATTTATTAATATTATGGGTTGCATAGAAACAATCATCAAGGTCTTGGTTTATTCTATATCATATTATATTTCTATAATGGGTATTTTCCCTTAGTGTATGATATTAATTAGTAGGGGTATTTCCCATGATGTATATACTGAGAGTTATTTTGGTGCCTTTTGATAAAGAATAAAGCGTACAATAACAGCTACCATCATGTATTTGTTTCCAATGGAATTATCAAATTTGATCCTATTATGATTCTAATGACATCTTTTAACTTTTAATCACTATTTTTTAGTAATTATAACTTCATAACCATTTTTTCAACCTTATTCTTAATTTTAATGAGTGAGGAAATTTACAATATTGTGGTTTATTTATTTTATATTTCATTGATATCATGTTACAATATTGAGTTTATATCTTCTTCATTAATAATTTTATTTGAAATATGATCGATTTTTATAAAATTATTTCAAATATAGATTTCAAAGGGATGGGTACCTTTTTCTCCCTTGCTTAGTTTAAAAATATAATATCAAATATTGGAATGTGTGTTAGTTTCAAAAAATGGGGTTTCCCTCATGAGTTCGGTATAAGAGGGTGTAAATTTTTTTAAAAATACTAAAATGAGGTATTTTATTTTTATAAACACAAAGGATCATATTTCATTGTTTTGTATATTTTTATTTCTATTAGTGAACACAATCAATTTTAAATAAAATGTTGACATATTATTTAATGTCGCAAATATATTTCTTTTGTCCTTTTCAATTTCTTTTTGAAAACAATCATTTAAAATTATCCTTTAATTGGTAATTAATTAAATTTTTTATTAACTAAATTGAATAAAATCTTTGTTGAAGTCATACTAGTTTTGTTTCACTCACACCCTAAAAAGACACATTTGTGAATATATAGCTCTTAAGTTTTAATTTTGGTACACATTTTCTTGATCTTGTATTGGTTGGTGACCATGTTGGTCCACTGGATGAAATGTTATAATGTATGTACTGGAAATGAGTGACATTGTGGTAATTTTTTTGTGGTTTCAGATTTTAATTATTCTTTAACCTCAAGGTATTTTATAATTCACCAACAAATATTTATATTTTTGGGTCTCCCGTCACCCTGATTCTTGTGTTGTATGAATCCAAACCATTTTTTATTTGTGAAGTGAGTTTGATTGATTATATAGATTATGCATTATTTCATGTAATTACTATTTTGATCTAATTATTATATTAATATAAAGATGATTAAATTACAGATGTCCCATTTTGGAGTCATAGTTATATTATTAGACATAATACTTATCTTAAGGTGAATCTTTCACACTTGGTTATAGATTGATACTATTGTATGTTTCGCCATTCCATAGAAAACAAGAATGAACTTCAACCCTTTAGCAGAGAATTCTATGTGAGGTGGTAGTTCAACCATAACAATTTTTTATAGTTTACATTACATAGACTACCATAAACATTAAAAATATAATTTATACGTATTTATAAAAACATATAAAGAAATTTAATAAATCATGTGAATTATTCATGAAATACTACTAAAAAACACTGATCTATTTGTTCCATTAGTAACTATTATTGAAATTTATCAATTAGGAGTTTGATAGAATAGGAAAAACATTGGTTGAATTTGTTGTAAGATTTATATATGCTGACTAGACAACATTTTATATTAAAAAAATATATACCATGCGTGAAATTAATTCATAATAAATGAAAATGAGAGTAATTAGGGTGGATATAAAGAATGCAAGAGGAAATTATTATATGAATGCTTAGATATCAGACATTACAAAGTTTCGACAAAATCATATTTCAAATGCTCATGAGAGTAAATAAGAATGAAATTATTTTAGAATTTTGGGTCTCATTTCCACTCCTCACATAAATTTTGATATACCAATATGATATTAATATTAATAAAAATTAAAATAATTGATCTGGATTAATAACTAGAGGATTACAGTTATTATATAATATCAATTTTATAATACAAAAAATTTAGTATGGAAAGGGAAACATGATCATTTATGTAAGATCAATGAAACATAAAAATATTATCCTTCAAATTGTCAATAGAAAATATAGTCAGTATATCTAAAAATTTACAACCATGTATCTTATTGGAATAAATATTCACATCTACATGGGATTATTTAGTGATAGAGTGAATTATTTATTATTTGAAAAATATATAGAATAATCAAGTTATGATTACTAATTATGTTCTTGTATAAATTACAATTGCTTAATGATGGTTATGTTAATTCACGTAAAACTATTATGTATTAATAATATTGTAATAAATGTAGGGAAAATTCCGAATATAAAACCATTAGAGAGAGTCGATTTTTTCCATGAACCACTGTGATAATCCTATAAAACAATTTTATAGAAATTACCAATAGAGTGACGCATAAAAATTACATGAAAAAATATTGAGTTGACTATAATTATTGGTTTAGAAGTTGAATTTCATTGGGATGACAAATTTAACAAATTTATAAATTATAGTAAAAAAGAATAAAACAAACAATAACTATATTATTTGAAAAATGAAAGAAGTGAAAAAATAAAGTCTATAGGAGAAAAAATCTCAAACTGTATGATAGTGATGTGAAATCATATAGGATAACTACCCCATTTCAATAAATAGAAATATAAAATAAAAAACATATCAAAAAATATATTAATATACACATATAGAAAATATAATGGTTAAGCGTTAATGATTCAGTCATATAGGCACTTGAAAAGATACAATCATACATAGAGATTTTTCAAACATCAGTTCAAACAATAAATGTCTTGAGAATTTTTCTAAAATACCATTCAAATATAATTATAAAATAATGATTTGATGGAACCTTCAACTAAAAAACAAGGATTATAGATGTTTAAATTTTTACAATGAATTTTAAGGAATTAAAATAGAATAATTTCTACTAGAATTGAGATAAATCATATAATTGATTCTATTATAGTTTACAAGGATTTAGCCATGTGAGGGATTCTGTAAATAATATGGGCTTTGAAACTATTTTAAAAATCCAACACCTTCACATATATGTTCTTGATAACTTCTAATTAGAGTTTTAATGTAAATATTTACAACTAATTTCACTGTTTTTTAATGTGGAATATAATAATGAAGTACCTGTAATTTGGGGAACCATTTCAAGGAACTGGAGGGGCATTGATAGAAGTTCTGTAAGGTAATAATAATTTTATACATTAGAAAAATCAAGTATATGTTAAATTTATTTCATTAAATTTAGTATCCATTGGGTTTCGATGGATTTTTTTCAACATTTAATTGATAATCATGATAATAAAGGTTAATAAACACAAGTGTGTATTGATAAAAATATCGATGATATACGATAGAAAGTGTTATTTTATACCAACCTAAGTCTCTATAATATATTGTGAATGAAGAATAATTAAGTTATAATAAACATGAAATTAGATAAATCAAGGATGAATTAGATGAAAATAATAGTTACACAACCACATGTACAAAAATTTCCAATTATTTAATAGAAGACTTTATTACACGAAGTGGAATATTCAATGTCTTGTGAAATAGAGACACTATTAGTGACTGTGTATGTATGATTGGAGAATATTCTTGGAGAAAATATACATTATGTTTATATAAGATATAATACATTATTATAGTGACAATTTCAGATATTAAAGGTATTATTATATCACTCTTCTATAGAAATATTCTCAGTAAGATGAATTTAATCCCATAGGATAGTGCTAGAGATTAATCAACCTAAATATTTGGTATTTTTTGATGAATAGTCACTCCATCTATTATATGAAGGGACATTCTATTGGTTATTATTAATATATTTGAAAACTCAGATAAGTAAAATAATAATTAAACAAGGAGATTTAATTTTAAAATATATGATAGGTGAGTAGATCTCAACATGGTACGTTACATATAGGAGAGTCTAAATTTATTATTGGATGATTAATAGGTAAACTAAAATGTATTATTTTCTATTTAAATTTATTAATGAATTTTTTGATATGATTATTGGTTCTTTATATAGAGAAAATATTTCTTATACTAAATTAATGAATATTTATTAGTATTATGATTTGAATAAAATAAGTTAAAGTTGAATGGGAAAATTGAAAATATTACAAAAATTATACCACTAGGCATAGTTAACATAGGATATGTTCCCATGGAAATGAACACTCATAAAAGATATTTATAAATAACTTTTCATTGATTACCATGATGATATGTTATATTCTTGTGAAGGAGACCAAATATAATTTATAAAATGAATTCGTGGATGCTTTCAGTAAGCTATTGAATGATTTATATCTTTCTACCAAATTAACTCCACAAGAATGGAATTTAAATTTTGATATATATAGTGATATCAATAAGTTTTATTGGAAGATATTCATGGAATGGGTAATGGGAATAAAAAACTATTGTATACTATAAAAAACTAAGAAATATTTTAAAAAACAATAATGAAAAGGCTAATATGTAGATGTTCGTTGTTGTGTGTTCCATGTAGATGTTAATACCATATCTCATTTGAATAAAGGTACAATTATACACTATTCATTTATATTTGAAGTATTTATCTTCAATTATATAATTATATATGTGGTTTACCAGATGAGTATTGGTGTTATTATAATTTCATTTTCAAATCATGCATTAAAACTATTTGAGAACCTAGTATTAGACCAACTGTTATAATTTGATTATTTACATGAATATCATATTCATCCTCTTAAGTTAGTTTTTTATGAATATATTATTTCTTTGAATACTAAATATGGGCCTAGGTATATTTATATTGATAATTACATTTTCACAATAAATCTTATATAAGGAAATACATGGACTAGAAATAAATGATTCAAGAAAGAAGTGATGTACTATATTTTGGGAAGACCCAAAATATATAGAAATATGGTGAAAATATAATTATTTGTATGTATGTTACCATGTAATTAAAAATACCCATTATAAATTATTTATATGAATTACCATATTAAAGGGGTTGTAGATGTCTGATGTCTTCTACAGAATTTTTAATATATTAATTTTACTAGAATATAATTTTCAAGGATTATAGAATTATTTCCAAAAATTGATAAAAATATTATAGAATAGGAAATTTTGGAATAATGTAACAAATTCTATAGACTATAATTATATATGTAGATATTATTTATGTACTGGGATTAGACTTCATGATTCCAGTTTTTGGTGGCAGTGTACTCTGTGCCGAAATTGGTTGATTCCCTTGCATTTTTAGACAATATGGTATTAATTATAGTGATGTTTTTTATATAAAAATATCATTCATAAATAGGGTTCTAGGAACTATAATAATATATGTTTGTATTTATTTCATGAACAATCATTTTACGGTTTTGAAAAAGTAATATTAATGGTATTATTAGACTATGATTTTTTACAACCCTCATACCATTGAGCATATAGAAGTCCCAAATAGGTCTTTAAAGGTGATTTTGGAGACGAAAGAATCAAATTCAAGATATGATTGGGAATAAAATATAGAGGGTTCACATTGGAAATATAAAACAATATATAATACAATGATTTATCTGTCCCATTAAAATACACTATATTGAATAGAGTTACATGTTGAAAATATATATTGAGGATATTGATTTTTTTTTGATATCATGGTTATAAAAAGGGATTATATAAGTGTATAATTAAAAATATTATGGATATAAATGAGATATAGGATTTTCAGTGTTATTTATATAAGTAAGCATGAATTCATTTAGGAATGCTTCATACTTTTTCAGGACAAGTTTTAAAAATATAATGAATTCAAGAAATGAAATATAATACAATTTAAATCATGTCTAAAAATATTTATAGTAAATATATTTCCCATATATTATAGAAAATTTGAGGTATCAAATGTAATTTTGACGGTGAATATATCATGAGATGGTAAATAACCATTTACTATAAAATAAAAAAATATGTAATCATTACATTGAAGGGACTAAGAGGAATATGTACTTTTTATGGAAAATAGATCATGGGATTTAGATAAGTGTTTGAGGTCCATAAAATATATTATGAGGGGATAATGATCAAGCATAAGGATTTTAATTTTTGTTAGTCTCATTTCAATATACAATAATTCACCCAATGGAGTGTTTCCTATATTTTATAGAATTTAATAGAAGATAATGACCAATTGAAGATCAATGATGTATAAATACAGACTGAATAGATGTTTTGACCATGAAGGGTTTTACTCCACATTAAATATATTTAATTTTTTTTCATTGATATCTAAATTGATCTAATTCATTAATTTTCCAATATCATTATATATTTTAAAATATTAATTAATATTCATATGTTGGGGATTGGGTGTGAGTATTCCATTATAGTGCACACATGAGAGTAATATCCATCAATACAAGAAGAAAATTTACACTAAAAATAGAAAACATCATATTTAACAAATTGGTTTGGTGAAGATTAATGTGAATTTATTTATCACAACTGAAAAACAGGGCTATTTCCATGGTATAAAACTGTGGAGAAAGGCCCCAAAACCGTGGCAAAAGTCTATCTCTGTTGTTTTGGCCTACCGTGGCCGCTATCACTATGGCAGTAGGTCCCGACCTTTTGCCACGATTTTAACCATGGAAATATGACTCCAAATTTAAAATCGTGATGCTTGACCTAGAGCCATGGTTTAAACCATGTCTATAGGTGGCTATTACCATTGGTTTAATTGTGGAAATAGCCACGTAAAACCGTGGCAATAGGCAAAATTATAAATGTCCCCAATGGGTTTTGATCCATGCACCTCCACTATGCAGTACAACGCAATTACCTCTACATCATTCCACAATTTGGGTATATATATATATATATTATATATTAAGAAAAAATGTGGGAATAGACTCAAAACCGTGGCGATAGAGCTTCCCGAAAAAAAATTTGTGGGAACTTTTTTTCTGCAGAAGCACAGGAACCCTATAGCCACGGTATTAGAGAACCGTGGATACATGGAAATGAAAATAATGGAATATTTTCAGGGTTTAGAAAACTGTGTCTATAGGCCATGGAAAGTAGGCCTATAGCCACAATTTTAAACCTGTGGATATAGACCCATCGTGGTAGCTCCATTTTCTAGTTGTGTATATAAATCACATTATAACATGGACACACTATATTTTTGTAGTTAAGATCATTTAATTGTTTACAATAAGGAAATATTCCTTTAATTAGACAACTTAAACAATAATTAAATAAATCATGTAATTTTGTGTAAAAAGATTATTCAATAACGAACGTGATTGTTTTTATGATTATTCGGTGTTGGTTTTATTGGGAGAAATGAAGATCCATCAATAAGACTCAAAAATGAAACACGATATTGAGTTTCCTAACCCCACTCCATGCCCTGATTATTTTAAATAACACTTGAGGATTATTGTTGATTGGATTTTCTTGTTCAATACAAGTCATAATAAATTAAAAATTCTAATTCTCATGGACAATCTTAAATAAAATAAAAAATGGGTTATTATCTTAGATATTAATAACCATTGATTGAGAGGGGAATATTGAGATTAGATGAATAATAAGAAAATGAACTTTCAAATTATTCCATATATTGAATCATAGAGTATGAAAAAATGAACATTATATGATAAAATTCAAAGAAATTGATATTTTAGAGTGTTATATGTTATCAACTATTTCCAATTCACCATTCTTCATCTAAATATTAATGACTCGAGATTATGACATTAATGAATGTGGAATTCTAGAAAAATATTTTCAATAACTATATAGGGAATAGAAATCACAAATGTATAGGGAATGATATTTGATAAATATATATCATTATTTTAATGGTATCTTTTATTTTTATTTTTTACTCAAAAAATAACCAGTTTATAGTAATATACTATATTTAAGTAGATTTGGTTTTATAAAATGAATCATAAACATACGTTTTGTTTTGTTATAGATTCAATAAAAAAATTTGGAATCATATTAATTTTTGATTAGTTAAATATTGTTTTGAGGTGATTTTATACAAGTAAGAGGGCTCCTAAAACAATAAATAGATAATTAATAAAATTACAATTTTTTTTATATTAAATGATGTGCCAAGTCAAAAATTATTATTATGTATGGATTCAAAAAATTAAATTTGAGGCACAAAATTGTGCGTGTTCTAGCTTATGATTGGACCACTTGGATAATCATAGAATACACCTAACCCGCATTGTATACTAGACACAACACTATCCCATTCTGTAGCTCAATAAAACAACATGACATCAACGATGTCTAGCTTTAACCATCATAAGAATATATGACCCATGATTATACTATATTGTTAAAAAAACACATTTTAATATGTATCAAATTATATAAATTCATTTCTTTGATAAATAAAATATATTAAAAATATATTAAATTAAATAGAATATATTGAATATTGAAATATTTATAGAAAAAATAAATACATAATTCATCCCAAAAATCAGGAACTCTGTAGGATCATACTATAAAAAGAATAATATAAATGATAGATAAATTTATATTATAACGAAGATAATAAAAAATGTAATTTACATAATGGTAAAAAAATTAAAAGTTATAATTGAATTTTTAAGGCATATTATAGTGTAATATATATAGTAATATGAATGTAGGATTGTTAATGATTCTATTTAAATTGTAATTAAACAATATGATCATTGTTATGTAATCTTATTATATAATATACATTCTTATTTAAATTAAATGGTATAACATGGAAATACTTCAATAAATATGTAGAAATAACCTATAATAATAGATAAATAAGAATGTAATTACATATATATAAATATGACTTGGAATAGAAATCAATTTTAATAAAAAATAGTTTTAAATTTTTTCTGTTCCCAACAAAATTTTTTGAAATATAATTTTAATTTCATATAATAAAAAATTCATATATAAAAAAATATTTTCATAAAAGGAAATCAAAATTAGATTTTTCCAAAAAAAATTAACCGTAGTTGAATATTTGAAAAAAAAATTAAAATAGATATTTTTTTAGTCAATATAAAAATATTCCTTGAAAATACAGTTTATGTTAGGACATCATACTGATGTGAAAATTATATAATATTTCATGTAAATGAATCCATGTATTAAATTTGTTATATTATTAGAATAAATAGTTTTAATAGATTAAAATAAATTTCAAAATAAATTTTTATTAACTCGATAATCTAAAATACAAAATTTATATATTAAATCATATTTTGGTGGATAATTACATTTGATATGTTATAGTGAAGAACTATTATATCCAATTGTAATATAAAAACATTTCACAAATTTTTTGTTACCATGTGTGCAGAAAAGAGTATAAAATTAAAATATTTTACATCATTTAAATAAAGAAACAGTGATTATCACAACAAAACACACAAATCATAACTCAATAGTTTACTTTCATTAGTGTCTAGATACATAATTTTATTATTCATTCAACATCTCCCACAAAATAACTTTCTCACAATCTATCCTTTAAGAAACATCATACATAGTAACCTTAGTAATTTCATAGGGAATTGATATGAAATAACAATATAATATCACATTCCTAATAATAGTAAATATTAGAGAAAAAAATCCAAGATCACAATAATGAATTATATGATCATGTGTGTATTGAATAATAGTGAAGATAATAGGATAAAATAACACCTAAATAAACATAGATCATAAATTTTAAATAATTACAGAAGGTTTATTTTCATAAAATGTGAGTATTGAGACTATATAAATATGATCCAATAATATGTGAACATTGTAGAGGAATAATTTATAATAAAATAATATAAATATTATATGATAATAGAATGTGTTTCAATGTTAACTACCAAGACATTAATCACATAACGAAGAAGTATAAACATCAATATAGGATCCCATGTATTTAAATAATAATAGTTCAAAATTCATATTTATAAATAATTTATTATTTTTATATTAAATGGGACACATATTCTGATATTTTAATTGAAACTCAACAAGTATTTCTCTGAAATCTTATTTTACACACACCGTTGTGTTATACCTAAAAATAATACAATAATTCTATTATTTTAAATGGAAGTTAACACCTACTCATTGTATTGTATGGAATGAATATGACAAGAAACAATATTATTGTACATATTTTATAATTATTTTCATATTTATCAAATAAAATTTAGAGGCTTAAAATAAGAATGAATCTCATTTTAAGCATGAAATACATTAATATTTTTAAAAGGTTGTTTAACCACCTTTTAATGGTGAACCATTTTTAAATCTAGTTTTTGTAACTTTTATATGTTCTATTTGGAAAAATAAAATTCTTACTTCTAATAGGGACATTAAAATTTATTTTGGACAAAATTTTGGTATTTTATAATAAATTTCATATTTTAATAAATATTGAAAAATACTGAATTTTTCTTTAAAACTTATTTTTCATCTAATTTATTCATATAGTTATATTATTATTTTAATTTGTTTTAAAGTGTATTAGATTAATTTATTAAAATATAATAAAATGTTTTTCATTGGAAGTAATTTCACATTTTAATTGGACATAAACACATGACAATCTTTTGGTTTTTTTTACGTCTTAAAAACACATTTTCTTGTTCTTAAAACGATAGCTAATCTAAAATTATTTAATAATATTTCTGGGTTTTTAATTTTAAAAAATTTATTCCATATTTTTAATCATAATATTTAAAATGTGGAAATTGGAACATTTTAGTTTTTGGAAATTTTGAATTGTAACTTCAGTCATTATTTTTTATTTACCATTATTAAAAGTTGAATAAGGTAAATAAGGGTAATCAATAATATTATAATATTATAAAACATCCCAAAAAGTGTATTAAAAATATTTTATGAGATATTTATAACCACGAGAATCCTTATTTTTTTCATTTGGGAACCACTTGGGTGTTAAAATGGTTTTAATTTTAAGAAAAATGATATATAACGAAAACTTGTAGGTTTTACAAAAACAGTTTTAATATATCATTATATAAGCGATATCTTTAACTAAAATTATTCATTATAAATCTAAAAATATTTCCTACATCATTATATTTTATAAAAAAAATTAAATGAGAAAAAAATAAATTTACTTGTGACATAATGGTGATGTAGTGATTGTAATACTAACGAAAGATTCCAATTAATGATAATATATGTTTTACAATATATGTAATTTTTTTATTTTAAGGTCATCCAATAAAATTTTGGACGATATTTTCATATTATATTTCTATTATTTTTTTGTTTTGAAATAATCATGTTGTTAAGACTTTAACAAAAAATCAAATACTAAATACTACCAATAATTAACACAATTGTGGTTTTAAAACAAATACTATTTTATTAAATGACAAAATAGTCCTAAAAATATAATATTCTTCCAGATTCCTTATTTAATGTTATAAATGTAATTAAATACCGACTTATGTCCCTTTTGTAATTTTATAGTGAATATAGTAACCATATATTGTGAAAATATAAGAAATCATAGTAAGAGTTAATGTGTTATCTAAGGGTTAAACCAAAAATATAAAGATAAATAAATACTCAAAACGTGTCATAAATTTATTTTATGATTGGTATTTAGAGAAAATTCATGATATATTTGAAATTAATGAGTTTGGGACAATTTGAAACCGAAAATAGATTTATAATAAAATAATATTTTGAGATACACCAAAAGTGCCCCTCCTTCTTCATATAAATGGACACCACTTCGACCCACATACTCACACATCGAAGGCCCCTTTTGTCATTCCAATTATGCTCAAATAAGCTCCCAACATCCCTCCCTTACCCCTAGAAGTCTTACCTTTTGATGAACGCTATTCCATATATCCTTTTGGATCAAATCAAAAGAAGTTACCCTATTTAGAGGTAACGTCTTATCTCAAGTTCCATTCCATTATTTTCCTTCTACACTCACTATGATCCTCTTTTTTTTATCACATGACAACACCATTATTCTCAGTATACTAGGATATTTTTAAGAGAAGGAATATAACTAATATTACATAATCCTCCAACTAATGGATACAAACATTCAATTTCTATTTATAACTAACTACTGCCTCATGAAATGATGATCGTTCAATTTTCCCCTACCACCTATCCCGATAGACATTATGATGGAACATTATTTATATATGATATATATTATATTTATATTGTCTTATTGCTTCTATATTTATTTTAATTATACCATACCTTTATGCTTTCCATAATGTGTTAATATGGTAATTTCATTTGAAGAAGTACAGATTACTGCCCCCCTCAAAGTGATATGAGTGGTTCATTCCATATATGGAATTAATAAATCATTGATCTAATGAACATATGAAACATATAAAAAATATGATATTATACTATAATTATAATATACACATTTATCATTTAGTTTTCATTCTTTTAATATGGAAAATAAATAAATGTAGTTTTCATTGATACTTATGGCCTACCGTCTCAATAAACGGTGCATTTCATTTATTATTTAAAAATGTTTTAGACTATTATAAATACATATATTCAGAAAGAAAATTACTTAAATAATAAATAATATTCTGGTGATGATGATCTTTTGACTACATGGACAATTATCATAAAAAAGTTTATTTTCGACTCAGGTATCGAATATCAACAAAACAACCGATATGAACATATATATTTTGTAAATTTTTATAGCATGATGATAAGTAATATTTAATGAATAATAAAATTGAAATGGGTTCTGAAGAAAGTTTAATTTAACATATTTTTTTATTTTGGATTATAAAGAAATAACATGACAAGTCATACTCAAGGTAAGGGAACTCCTTAACCCAGTTTCTATTCATTGGGATAATTTTATACTTATTCATTATGCAGTGTTTTGACTTTTTGAGAAATGTGTTTTTATATCGTATCATTTACTTATAATTTATTTATTTGTAAGTATTGTGAATACACATAATCTATCTATTTTAATTACAAAATGGTCATTGTAATGTATTTTTTCTCAATCTCTTTTCATTGGTGCATATTTTGGTTTATAATTGACATTGTTTAATATAGTGTATACTAAACCCATTCAAAATTATATTTAATTTATTGGTTTTCATAATGAATCTTTTCATTTATGAAGATTTTTACTAAACAAAATGAATGTTTCTTTTTAACGTACACGGTATTAATGGCATTTCTGCCTCTGCAGGCATTATTTTATTTTTGAATTCCTTAATAAGAAAAAAAATGAAAAGGAAAATTGATAACATATACTAATTTATGTATTTTGGTCATGAAAATGTTTTTGAGAAAGTATTTATTATTTCAATATCTTGAAATGATATATTGTTATTTCAATGTGGAAATGTAAACTTTTCTTTATTCTTATTTTCTCTTCTATGAATATGTTGTGGTTCTTAATGATTGTTTACATATATGGGTTTCTCCGTGATAATCCAAGGGCATGTTAGCCCAAGATATCTCTCCAATGCACTGAGTAACGTGATGGGGTAAACATTAATGTTTCCCCTAAGTGATTTTGGGAATATACTATGATTGGTATTCTAAATGTAACTATGAAGGTTACTCACTATGTAACATGTGAATAATTCAATGTAAGTATGTTTTGGATGCCACAAGTTAACTTTTTGATTTATTATTTCTATGATTTATTCAAAAATCGTATGATATCATGAGGTATGTTAAAGAGCTGGTGCTTTATAAGTGAAAATTAGTATTTCATTAATGTGTATGTATTCATGGACTAATGTTTTCATTCATTATTTTATATACCTTAGTGATATTTTTTATTCTCATCCAATGTTTTCCAAATGTTTATTATAGGATATAAAAAAGGATTAGAGTAATGAATAATTCATGAAGACTTATATCAAGGATAAAATTGTGGTTATATTTAAGGAGTTTTTTTAAAAAAAATTGAATAGGGTACAAGTGTCTACATTGTAATATTTGAGTTATAATGTAATAGTTCTAGCCTAATACTCTAAAACACTAAACCTGATATGATCCTCAATGTGAATTATTTACATAACTAATGATTATGTAATCTTTAAGTCTGGGGCCTTATAGTTGGTATTATAAGTCAGTTTACACAACTTTAGAGGTTAGGATATTCTTAAATGAAGATCCATAAATTTTTTTAACTATATGGTTAGATTGAAATGATATAGAATTTGAATATTACCATCATTATTCATCTAAGATATGCATGTGATCAGAATGGGTTTACGTAGAAGAAACATTGTAGCTATGATGTGACAATATCAATAGGAATGCAACCTACCAAATCAGAACCAAAAAATGGGCAGAATCGGAACAGAATAGTTTGTTTCAGTGATGGAAGAGTTGAATTAGGCTATAAATGGTAGTGGTATCCATGCACTATATCATCCATATAAATAACAAAGAAGCATTTAAGAAGTATATAATTTCCTGAGGAAACACCCCCCATAATTTAATGTATCGTATGACCCTTTTCTAGTTGAAGGGTGGATAAAATCACATGAAAATATTTTCAATGTAATGAGGTGTTTAGAACATCAAAAGGTTTGTCTTTCTATTTACCTTTTTTATGGTAAAGCCTATTAGTGGTGGTTGATTGTTTATGATATCAGGGATGGTGAGGAGGTTGATGATCTTTATTTGGATGAATTCAATGGAATATTTTTCAGAAATATATTTCTAAGGTATACTGACTTATTATGGAGAACAATTATGGGAATTTAGGCATGAGGATGACTCAATGGGTACTTATGATGAAATATTCACTAGAATATAATGGTATAATCAATATTTCATAAGAAGTATTGATAGTAAAATAATATCTTTTTCTTACTATTAAAGTCAATTTATCTAATGGAATTATCTTCTCTTGAGATCAAAATTTACAAAAAAACTTGTTCAGCATACGGATATGGTTAAAATAGAATTTCGTGATGATCAAGTGCACATTGAAAAAAAAACATAATAAGATGTCAAGGTATAGATGAAAGGTAATAAATCTTCCAAAAAGATAGATTGTAAGAAAATTATGTTTAAAGTTTGTGAAAATTGTTTTAAAACTCACACTGGGGAATGCCTTTTTAATTCTGGTAAGTACTTTTGATGTGGTAAAATTGGACATAAGGATCATAATTTTTCTAAAAACATTTGGGTTTTTCTAAGAAAAAAATTGATTTATAGTTAGTAAAATGTTTTAAGTGAAATAAAAAGGATCATTATGAAAATGAGTGTCTAATGAAGAACTAAAATGAAGGAAATCAGCTAGATTACAAGCATAAGTGGATGGTGAAATCCATTAAAACTACATCAGCAGATGTTGGGCCATTAAATGAATTTGTATCAGGTACATTTTTTATTCTCTCATATTATGAAAATATGTCATTTTATTCAGGGTATACACATTCTATTATTTTTTAAAATGTATCTTGTAAATATTTTATTCGATCTCAAGTTATAAATCCTGAACATGTGGTAAAAACACATGGGAGAAATGATGAGACCAAAAAAAATTATAAGAAATTTCTTCTCTTTTTGTGCTGAAAGAATCTACCTACAAACCAAATTTGTTTTCTTCTAACAGTGTTTAATGTTATTTTGGGTATGGATTGGATTTCCATTTATCGTGAAAATATTTATTGTAGAGATAATGGGGTTTTTTTCCTAAAGAATATCAGTTTGTGTACAATAATGAATGATTAATCTTGATAACATATTAAGAATCTAAAAAACTAGTAAAATAATGGAATGAATGTTACCATGCACATGTTGTGGAAAACAATAGAACTATTTGTATTAATTATGTTCTAGTGTTCAATGAGTATCTTGATGTTTTTTATGAAGACTTTACTAGTAAAATACCTAATCTGTATGTTTAATTTATTATTGACTTGGTTCCAAATGCTAAAGAAATTTCCAAATCCCCTTATGGAATGACTCAAATTGACCTTCTGGAGTTAATGAATCCATTACATGAGATATTAGATAAAGGTTCCATTCATCGTAGAACAACACTATGGGGTTATCCTGTCTTTTTTGTAAAAAAATATGGTTTGATGATATTTTTCATTAAATATAGAGCCTTGAATAACAACATTGTTAAGTACAAGTAAGATTTTCCTCACATCGATGATTTTATTGATCAGCTGAAGGGAGTTAAATATTTTTAAAACATTGACTTCTGTTCAAGGTGCCATTAGTTGAAATTAATCGAATCAGACATTCCACAGACAGTGTTTCATTCAAGATATGGCCATGACAATTTTTTTTGATTATTGGGTTAACCAATGCACCTTCTATATTATTTGATCTTATGAATATAATTTTACATGAATTATTGAATATGTTTGTGGTTGTGTTTATTAATGATGTTTTATTATATTGTAAAATAATATATTTGCATTATGTTCATCTAAGGGATAGCTTGAAACCTTTAAATCAAAAGAAACTATATGGGAAATTTACCATGTGTGAGTTTTGGATACAAAAATTTTCACTCCTTTGTTATATTGTTTTTAAAGATGGAAAAACTATTGATCCGGATAAATGAAAAGATATAGAAGAATAGTGAAGAACCACTAAAATAACCAATATTCAATGCTTTTACGGTATAGAAGGTTATTATACTAGGTTTTTCATAAACATTTCATGGTAATCTAGCACACTGAGTATGTTAACTAGAATGGTTTTTATGTTCTTATGTAATATATAATGTGATGAATGTTATAAGCAATTTAAAATAAGATTTGTTGAATGCTAAAAAATTTTCACTGCCTTCCAGAAATTGTGAAATTGTTATCTATGGTGATTATTAGTTGAAAGGACTTGGTTTTCTTCTATTGATGAGTGATCAGTTAATTTATTATGCTTCATGTCTGTTGAAAACTAATGAGTTAAATTTCCATACAGATTATTTGGAATTAGTTGTTGTTGTTTTTATTTAAAAATTTAGAGGCCTCAATTATATGGTTTAAATGTCAAATATATACTGATCACAAATTTATGAAGTTTATATTCACTCAAAAATAATTGAACCTAAGACAGAGAAGATGGATGGAAATAATCAACGATTATACATTCACAAATCATTACCATCTCAGAAAGGAAAATAAATTGGATGATGCTTTGAGTTGGAAAAGTAATTATATTATAACTATACTACATTTGGAATGAGATCATTTGGTTTTTGATTTGATGATTATTTGATTGGAATTTGTGGTTGTAAAGAATTCTTCTATATTGATTCAGGTTACAGTGAAGTCATCTCTATCAGATAGAATTAATAAAGTGCTAAAAGAAGATAGTGTGTTGGAGAAAAAGGTAGAATTGGTTCTAGAGGGTGTGTTACCTAAATTTAACAATGATAAATACTGTCTTTTTATGTGTGTAAAGAGTTTATGTGTTCTATTTGATTCACATTTTAAGAAAAAGTTATTATATAAAGCTCATAGTTATCAATTTTTAGTACAGCATGGAATTAATAAGATGTGCAGAGATCATAGACTGTATTAATGGTGGGATGGAATGAAAATAATTATTTCTGAATTCACTAAAAGATTATTGATTTTTCAATATCTTAATACAGAGTGGTAGTAACCGAAGGGACTGCTTCAGCCTTTTCTAGTTCTAGGGTGGAAATGGGAAAATGCGTCCATGGATTTCGTAGTGGGATTACCAATGAATTGTCGACGTAATGATGGAGTCTAGGTTATTATTGATCGATAGTCTAAATTTACTAATTTTATTCCTATTCGAGGTACTATATATCTAGAAAAACTTTCTTGATTGTATATTTTTGATATTTTTAGGTTACATAGATTTCCCCTCTCCATTGTATTCGATCATGATCCCATGTTCACTTCTATATTTTTGAAGGGCCTTCAGAATTATTTGGGTATTGAATTATTTTTTATTACATCTTCTTATCAGCTATCATATGGGAATTTAGAATGAAATATTTAGTCATTGGAAGATATTCTACGTGTTTGTTCAATGGATTACCTAGGAAGTTAGGACCAATATCTTTCTTTGGTTGACTTTTATTATTATAATTGTTTTCATTCCAGTATAAAAACCATAACATTTGAAGAATTATATGTAAAAAGGTGTCAAACTCTAACATTTTGGGATGAATTAGGTTAAAGAATGTTGATGAGACCAAAATTTATAGATGATATGGAAGAAAAATCTTTAGTTGATTCAGAATCACATGAGAACAGCTTAGAGGAGGTAGAAACATTATATGGATAACTGAAGAATAATATTCCTTTTTAGGTAGGTGATCATTTCATTCTCAATGTTTCTCCATGGAAAATTGTGATATGTTTTGGTTAGAAGGTAAATTTGATTACCATGTTTATCAGAACCTATGAAATCTATGAAAATGTTGGTTTAGTTTCATATATAGTAGATTTATCTCCTTGTTTGACCTAGTAACATACTGTTTTTCAGGTTTCAATGTTGATAATGTATATTCCAGATCCATCTCACGTTTTTATCCCATTGGTGGTTTAATAGAAATAGAATACTTTTTATGAGGAACATCTATTCCCAATTCTTGACTATAGAGAGCAGGTTTTATTAGGAATAAGTTAATTCATAAAGTAATGGTTTTTTAATACAACCATAAGGTTTAAGAGGAAAAAATCAAATCTAACGATTCTATTAGGGATAAATACCCCCACTTATTTTATAGGTGAATAAAATTGTGAAGATGCAATTACCCACAGGGGGATTTTTGTTGGATCCTATGTATCAATAGAATAATAATTTATCATTAATATTTATGAATAAGATATTATTATTACATTATATGGGATGCTTGGTCCAATTGAATACTAAACATATGACAATAGGATTCTCTGAAATCTTATGTTTCACACTACTTTGAGACGTATTGTAAAATAATATATTATTATTATTATTTTAAATATTAGTTAATGCCTAGCCATTATATTAGATGGAAAGAATACAATTGACTATAATATGATTATACATGTTTTTTAATATTTTTTTCATGTATCTAATAAAATTTAGAGGCTTAAAATAAAAATGAATCAGGTTTTATGCATGAAATACTCTAATATTTTTTTAAAGTCATTTGACAGCCTTATAATGGTGAACCATTTTTAAATATTGTTTTTTCCACTTTTATATGTTCTGTATTAAAAAATAAACTTCTTCTTTAGAATAGTGATATCAAAATTTACTTTGGATTAAATATTGGCATTTTTCTGATAAAATTAACATTTTAATGTATAGAGAAAAATACAACATTTTAATTAAAAATTACCTTTTCCTAAATTTTATTTTTATAGTTAGATTATTTTTTAAATGGTTTTAATATGTAATGGTGTAATTTTTTTATCAATCAATACAATTTTGGGAATTGGAAGTCATTTCACATTTTAATTGGAAGTAAAAACATGTCATTATTTTGGTAGTTTTTACTTCTTAAAAACAAGATTTTTGGTTTTGACCATGGGAATTAATTTTAATATAATAATAAAAAATTATGTGTTTTAAAATTTGAAAAATGGATTCCATATGTGGAATCAGAAGGCTGAAATATTTTAAATAGTTACCTTTTAATTTTGGACATTATGAATAGTAACATGAGTGATTATTTTTTATTTACCATGGTTAAAGAGTAAACTAGGGTAAAAAATAATATTATAATAATATAGAACTACCCTAAAACATGTACTATGAATATTTTATGATATATTTCTGACCATGATAATCCCTATCAATAACCTTTGGCATTTGGTAGCCACTTGGGTGTGAAAATGACATTTTATAAATTTGAATTTAATGAAAAAAGAAATATTATATAAACACTTATCTTTTAATAAAAAAATTATATAGGGTTTTATAAGTGATATCTTTGACCATAAATATTCACTTGTAATCTAAGATGATTTCCTATATCATTATTATTTTTATAATTCTTATTCATTGAATAAAAAAATTATATAAGAATCATTGATGATGTTGTGATTACCTTATCAATGAAATATTAAAATAAATGATAATATGAAAACTAAAATAAATTTAATTTTATTATTTTGATAGAATCCAAAAAAATTTAGGATTATATTGACTTATTATCTTTCATTTAATGTATTTTTTTTAAATGAATAATGTTTTAATGACTTTAAAAAAATCAATTACTATGTAGTTTCAAAATTTACATTAATGATTTTTTAATATAAATAAAATTTTAATAAATGATATAATAGTCCTAAAAATATAATATTTTGTATATTTACTTTTATATTGTTTCAAATTTCAATAATTATCCAAATATGTCTCTAATGGGATTTTATTGTAGCTATAGTAACAATATATTCTGAAAATACAAGAAGACATGGTAAGAGTTAATGTTTTTATCTAAGGGTTAAACCAAAAAATAAAAAGATTACAACATATTTATAGCTGGTATTAAATTTATTGTATTATAGTAATCTGAAACAATATAATAATATATTTTAAATAAATGAGTTTGGGACTATTTTAAACTGAAAATCAATTTAAATTTTTTTTGAGACATTCTTAAAGTACCCCTTCTCCCTCTTATAAATTACCACCACCTCTAACCACATACACACACCTCTCAAGCCCATTGTATTATCCGAATACTACTAAAATACTCTCTTGAAATCCCTACCTTACTTCTAAAAGTCTTAAATTGTGCATAACTCCATTCCATAAAGCCTTTTTGGCTAATGTCAAAAGAAGTTACCAGATTTAGAGGTAACATATTCTCTCGATGTCATTTCTTTTATTTTCATTCTACACTACATATTCTCTTATTATTATTTGAATAAAATTATCCTAAATATACTAGGATAATGTTATGATAAAAATTATACATAATCTTACACACACCTCCATCTAATGGATTCGAACATATTGTTTCTATGTACGGCGAACTACTACCTCCCAAAACGATGGTAAGTCAATTTTCCTCTAACACCTCCCATGATGGACATTAAAATTGGACATTAATAATATATATATATATATTATCTATGATTCTGTATTTTTTATTTACATTATAGCTTTATTCTTTCCATAATGTTTAAATATAGTAATTTCATTTGAATAAGTGCGGGCTACCGCCCACTCAAAATGATATGACTCATTCATTCCGTACATGGAACATATAGAGAATGGAGTTAATGAAATTATGTAACATATATAAAATATGATATTATACTAAAATTATAATATAAATATGTATCATTTTTATTTCATACCTTAAATATGAAAAATAAATGAAAGTGGCGTTCATGCGTACGTGCAGCCTACCATCTTCATGAATGGTGCATTTCATTTATTATCTCCAATTGTTTTGGCCTATTATAAAAATATATATATGCATGATATATATGATACTTAGATCATAATTAATATTTTTATGATGATTTACTTTTGACTACATGGGAAATTAACATTAAAACACGTTCATTTTCAACTCATGTACAAAATATCGACAAAATGACCGATATGAACTTAAATAATTATGTAATTTTTATAACATGATTATAAGTAATATAAATATAATAATAAACAATTAAAAGATTTTGAATCAACTAGATATTAATCTATGTTTATTATTCAGGAATATAATGAACAAACGAGACAAGTCGAACTCAAGGTAAGGGAACTTCTTAACCCAATTTCCATTATTTGGCTTAATTTTGTTCTTCATGATTATATCATTATATGACTATGTGAGAAATGAATTTTGATATCCTATGTTGTATTTATACCTGATTTATGTGTATTTATAGTTAATACACATAATTGTTCTATTTTAATTGAAAAATGGTCTTTGTTAGAGAATTTGTCTCCATCTCCATTGATTCTGGTATATTTTGGTTTATACGCGACATTCTTTTATAAAGTGCACACTCAACCCCTTTTACATTTAATTTCATTCAACGATTTTCAAAAAATATATTTTATTTTACGAAGCATTTTACTATAGAAAGGAAACTTTTCTTTTCATCATACACGATGCCATCTTCATTTCCACCGCCACAATCATTATTTGATTTTTTGGCTTATATAAAAATCCACAATGTTTTAAAAAGGAAAATAAATACCATATACCCATTTTACGTATTCTTTTATTAAAAAATCTTTTTTGAACGCATTTATTATTTCGATGTCTTTAAATGATATATTGTTATTCCACTATGGAAATGTTATCTTTCCCTTATTCATATTTTATGTGTTATGAATACATTACTGTTCATGGGATTTGTTTACAAATAGGGGGTTTTCCATTATAAACCAATTGAAGGTGATCCCTAGATAGATCTCCAATTCGTAGGCTAACATTATGGAGGTAAACATTAATGTCTCTCCAAAGAGATTTAGTCAATATAATGTGATGGGTATTCCAAATGTAACCACGAATGTTACTCTTGATGTAGTTATGAAAGATAAAAAGTAAGTATATTATGCCTTACATATATTACCTTTATGATTTATTATTTATATAAGTTATTTATAGATATTATTATTAAATGAGGAATGTTAAAATGGAAATGATTTATGAGTGAAAATTATGATTTCATTGATTTGTAAGTATTCATGGACTAATGTTTTATTTCATTATTTTATATTTCTTACCTATAATTTAATGCTCCTCCATTTTTTTTTTGAAAAAACTATTATAGGGTATAAGGAAGATTATGATAAAGTATGTATTCGAGAAGATTTTTATGAAGATAATAATTCTTGTTTTTTGTGGTTTTTTATTTTTATGATATATTTTATAGTGTAGAACAGTGTACTTTGTAATATTTATGATGTAATTTAATAGTTATGAAATAATTCTCTAAAAATATAATCCTAATAATATCCTTAATGTGAATTCATTTCATAACTCAAGATTCTGTAATGTTTAAGGAAGGGTATCTCTAACATAAAAATAACATTATATTCTTGGGCAGGCTTGCCATGTACCTTTTATTGACTGGTAATACTACCAATGTACCATATATTTTTTGGAAATATCTAACCAATGATACACTATAACATATATTATTTAGGATAACCACATATGTAAAAAATATTAGGAATTTTGTTAACCACCCATGAACCTGAACTTTTTCTTAAGAGATATAAAACATCACACATTGCAATAAAATGATATATGGACACATAATTCACATAAGAAAAACCCATAAATTTATTTGAAATATGAACATGAAAAGAATCATAATCTCATAAGATCATAAGTATTTTTTGTGAAATTATGGATTTATGAAAACTTCTACATATATTCTCATAATCCTAATTAACGAAGAAGGTGGATGTTATAATTATAGAATATCCCCTGTGAAATATAATAAACATTAAATGTTATTTAAAATAAATTGAAAAAACAATTTAATAGAATTAAAATTTTCATTTTGAAAAATATGAAACAACATTTAAATTTCTAATAAAATTTACTTTAGAAAAATATAATTTATAAAAAAAGAAAAATAAAATAAATTTAAAATCTATGAAAACATAGAAGAGAAACTTTGTTTAGAAAATGGATATAGATGAAAGGAAAATGTTTTCACTTATGAAATAATTCAAAAATATATTATAATTACACTTTATGTTTTAAGATGATATAAAATTGAAAATTGGCCATGAATACAATATTAAACAAACTCGTTTTATACATTTTTATTGAATGTAAAGTCCAATAGGAAATGATCGTGTGTAATAGTTGATTTTGTGATAAGTAACATAAAACTATACAATAAACATGTATACAAGGGTAATATATTATAAAAAATCGATAATTATACCTCTATATAATAAAATCCTATAAAGGACTATGATTTTAAAAGAATAATATGGTAGATGGCATTCTTAACTAACAATACTGAGCATTAATAAATTTATGATATACAGTAAATTTATTATTATTTAAATGTAAATAAAAAACCATACATGTTAAATTATAAGGTATTAATAGAAATAAATAAATCATTAAAATTATTTAAAAATATTATATATATTCCTAATTTTTTTATTAATTTAAAACAAATATGTTCACAAATTTTAGTAAGTCATTTTATTTGTCAGAAATACATTATCATCAAAATTGGTTTTTATTACTGAATAACATAAATAAAGTATGTGTGTTTGAAAATTTTTATTTTATAGAAAATTAATAATTTTTAAAATTATAATATCAAGATTATGTTAGTGTGATTTGATTTTTATTTTTCAAAAATATTGATTTTTTCAGCGAGTAGGGAAAATACTAATTTTTTTGACGCTGCCATTTAATTTAACTGTACTTTTCCCATATGATTTGAATTTAATATTAATGTAAAATAATGGATCAGTATATATATATATATATATATATATATATATATATTATAATTAATTACACTTTAATCTTCATTATTCCAGATTTTTGTATAAATTCAGTTTTGGGCTTCAGAATTCATTTTTATAAAAAAAAATGTTTTCGCATTAAGTTTAGTGTTTTATCATAAATTAATTTATCCCATGCATAAATATGAAATCCTGAAAATTTTATTAGAAATTTTTTGTTTAATGGGTTAATATTTAGTAAACATTTACCTTTTATGTTTTTTGTTGTGAATAGTAAATGTTGAAAATATTTGTCACCTCGGTATAAGTAAATTTTGTCAAACCAGAATAAAACAATGAGAAAATGTATCCAAATCATCCGAAAAATATCATTTAGTTAATTGATTGAAATTAAACTAACTAAATCCATTATAAATTATAATATATTTAATTTTGGTTCCATTTTATTTTCATATTGAAATTTATATTATTTAATGTTACAAATTTTAAAAAAATTCACTCTCTTGATTTTCATTTCGTTTATGTCTTTACCTGGAGATAAGAATATGTTACAAATAAATATTGATGATTATTTTGATTAGTATTTATTTATTTATTATGGAAAAATAATTTTAATTTTTATGGATGATTAATTTCATTAAATGCTTACACAACACTGACATAGTGCTTCTACAAGATGTAGAAAAATCTAAGTAAATGAAATTAAAAAAATATAAAAAAGTAATATTATATGATGTATTATGGTATTAAAAAATTTATGGTTTAAATTTAATATAATATTTAGATGGAATTGTATGAGATATGAATTACTTTTATTTTGTTGGGTCTTTAATCTCTGAATATGTGAATAGCCCAAAAAAATGACATCAATGATATTTTATGTTATATAATATTTTATTATATTATAAAAAAATCATATAAACATTGAAGATAAATAGTTTAATGTTTATTTATCTAAAATTTTATACATGGACCATCAATGAACCAATTTAAACATTATAATTATATTTATAAGTCTTAAAAAATTTAAAATTTGTTACCAAAATTAAAGATATAGATAGTTAATTGGGTTTTAAACTAATGTGGTAGGGGATAAAATTTTCTAAAACCCAATATAAACCCTATTGGATGTGATTATTTTTATATTATATCATATTTAATTATAATTTCTACAAATTTTGAAACAACATTCCATGTTTATTACTTTATAATATTTTTATATTTTGAAAATTAATGAGAGTACCCCTCCCATCACATATAAAAGGGAACCTCCTCTCACATCATCCACACAAGTTTTGTGAAAATTATATCACACAGTACCTACCCATTTAGTTCCACTTAATTATTATACATGAAATAGTGTCCTTGGTCTCAATAAAATTTCAACCCATAATTCTAAAATATTATTCCATTGGTAGTCTTATAATAATGATTTCTATATATTAATTTTGTATGCTAATTATATTTATTCTTATATAACCATAAAATATTATTAGAAAATGGTTAATTAAAAAAACAAGTATCGTTTATATAAGTATATATTATTATTACTACGATAGAATCATTTTTAATCATATTTTCTAGGAAATGTGGAATAAAAACATCGTTCGTGCATATATTTGGACTACGACTTCCACAGAGCAATGTGTTTCATTTTCAGTAATTAGATATCACTAATTTTTTATTTACCATTATAATGTAAATATATATATTATATTATTAACATAACTATAATTCTAGAAGGAATATATCTTTGCTATTTTCTTACACTTTCATCTGTTGGAAAATGATAACATCGATCTTATATACAAGTTGATTACTTCTTCCATAAATAAATATGATTCATTTTTCATTTTCACCATCCATTTATAGTTATAAAATATTATTTAATTTGAAAAATATATTTTCAATTCATTATTTTTTTTATTAGATGAAAATATTTTTTCTTTGATAATGATCATTATATTGAATCTGTTTTGGAATTGTGAATCTCAAATCTTCCAAACACATGACATGGACATGACCTATAATGTAATTAAATATTTTAATTAAATAAATGACAAAATTTCCTTAATTATACATATATATAAAAAATTACTAAACAATTAAATAATTAATTTATGTTAATTATGTTGGAATTAAATAATTCACATAGTAATTCAACACTCTAGGTATGCTCTTTAATAACTCAATTTTTATTCATTGGGTTATACTTGTAGCTAGTTGAATATGTTATAAATTTTTTTTTTTCTGAAATGACATATTATTTTATTATGTTTAATTTCCATAGTTTTTTTTTATTTTAACAATTGTTTCACATAAACACATCATTGATTAAATTCTGACATTAGTGACAATATAGCTGTAAGGACTATTAATTTCAATATTGTTTCCCTGAGAAAAGTATTATATAACAAAATTAAATCATTGTATAAATTTTATATGACACATATTGATATTATATTATTTATAAATCATTGACAGTGATATTTATTTTTCATTATATTTTTTATATTTTATGAGATATTGATTCATATTTTCTGCAAGTTTGAAGTATTTTCATTGTCTCAATTTCAATTCATTGAGAAATAATTATTCTTATTCCCTATAAATTATTTTAAATGGTATCCATAATACCCACTGATTGGTAATTAAAATATTATATCTTGTGAATAATTTATTTTATAAAATTATGTAATGTTTCTTCATTCAAATATCTTATTAATGGTGTATAACCCATATTTATTTTTTCTCTCATCTCAAACATCCTTCTTAGAGGATTATTTTTCATTAATTAATGTGTATTGATGTATATAGTTTACATACAAACACTTTAATTATAACATCATTTCTCTTTTTATAATCATTTTATTTTATGTTCCATTTTATGTTCATATTTTTAATGGGTTTGTGTCTATAAATGATTGTAAATTTAATTCAATGAATAATATTATTTTTATATAATCAAATAATTTTAACAAAACTATTCATTTTGGTTCTTTATATTATTTCAATAATTTTATTTTGTATAAATAAATTATTTTGGGATGTTATTTATCATGGTGTTTTATGACATTTTAAAAGGATTTAAAATAAAATTATATATCATTTTACACATGGATCACCTTTGGCTCTCTTTAAAAGTGTTTGAAAAGAATATTTATTTTAAACAATTATGATATGAAGATATTTTCCCAGATTTTTTATATCTTTATTCTTTTATGATTAAATTATATGATTCCAATTTTAATTCTAAATTACATTATTTAAAAAAAATTGTAAATTTTTGTTTTTAAGGGCATCGAAAGAAAATTTCATTTTCTATATTTTATAAGATGTAATATAAATGTTATTCTAATTTTATGTTCATAAATTAAAAAAGGAATTATTTTTGTGCTTCATATTGGTTGTGATCATATGATATAATTCAATTTGATTCTAAAAATGGTTTATGATGATTATATAAATAAATGTTTGGAAGCCCAATTCATTTTCAAAGAAAGATTTTAATTATTTATTGAAATGTAAGAATACATTTGTTTTAATTTGTGATATGGTTCATCAAAATTGTTTATTGATGAAAATAGGGGTTGTGGGTGAACAAAAATATTATGTTACATTTTTAGATATGTGATGGTTTTTTCTGTTATAGCTCAAGAATGCATTGGGTAATAATGAAATGTTAAGTAGATAAAATTTAATCTTAAGTGGTTACAGATTTATATTACTGATAAAAGATGTTGTATTATACTTGTTATATTTTAATCAAATAAGATATGGGGTTATTTGGTTACGTTATTCCATTATTAATGTTTGATGTTCCAAGTTACGTATTTTTTTATAAATATCAATGTATTTTAATGGATCCTTTGTTCATGAATGTTTTTCACATGATTGATGATTATTGACATATATGACTCTTATCGTATTTCTATGCATCATATCATGTCTCAAGAATTTTAACCTAGGTTTTAATGTATATGAATTCTCATATGTTATGATTTTCCTATTTTATTATGTCATCACACCCTCATTCTCATCTTATTCTCACTAGTTAAATTAAATTTCTAATGCTTATTTTTACCATTATAGAATGTTTGAGCTCACCCTTATTATGATTTCCATTAAAAAATATTATAATGATTGATTTAAAACGAATAAAGTATCAAAATATTTCCTTTGTGATTAATTTTATTGGATATTTTGAATAATTTTTATGAAATAAGAGAAATTTTGTATTGTTGAAAAAATCACTCACATGATGAGATGGATATTATTATGTAATAGATTTTCCTAATTCTCAAAAATTTATAACCATTTAGTTTATTTTTCTATAAAAATTTTCCAAAATTTAATTTTGATTTTTATACTCTTGGTGGTTAATTTTGTTGGTCTATAATAAAATATGTTAATGAATATGTTTATAAAACCTTATATGAGATTGTGGGTTCTTAGTTATTATATTTGGTATCGGAATAGGGTATAAATATCATAAAATATTTTGATTACATGATTTTGTGACTAAATCGTTTCGGAAACCATCATGTGATAACAAATTTAAGGTTTATCATATGTTTATGTACATAAAAACCATTATATATGCTTTATGTGATTTTATATTAATGTGGTTAATGTTATTTTGAAAAAAATTGTTATTTTAAGGTATATGTAACCCATAGGATTAATGTAAACGGTTAGTTAAGAATAATGCTTTTATATTTTTGTGGATATATGTTAAAAGGAATTAAAATTATTTTATTTTGAGGTTATTGTAGTTAACTGAGATATATAGTAAATTATCTATTGAATAATCTATGTTTTACCATGTGTGCTATATTAAATATTTTATTGATTTTTTTATTATTTCTTCATATAAATTTTTATACATTTTGGGTGTTATATTAAAATTTACTGAAAATTTATATTATAATTAACAAATTTTAAATTTTTTGATCATATTATATACTGTATAGTAAGTTATATGCATCTTGTATTGCTTTAAGAATTAATTATTCAACACCAATCATTTTGAGTAAATATTGAGATAAATGCGGAAAGTGATTGAAACAAGAAGCCAATTGTAGCAATTTCATTTAAATATTTGAAGAATGTAAAGTAAGTGTATTTTCTTTTGTTCTTTCCCAAAATATTAAATTAATTACCCATTTTTAAGAAATTAATTTTGAAATAAAAAGTGTATTATATTACATTCATTTTTGATTAATTTATAATTATATTAATACCTTATTAATTAATAATTTTTTGGTAATTTACTTTAAAATGACTGTATTATCTATCACATTATATCATTTGGAAATTCATTTTCTCCTCAATATACATATTTTCAATTATCATTAATATTTTCCTTATATTGAAACAAGTCCTGTGTTATTTTATATCACCTTTATATTTACCTTTCCCACTTCTCAAAATGTTGTTCTATTAACCCATTTTACGATGTGGATTTTCAATAATCATATTTTAAAATGTTAAAATCTTTCAAAATAAACTGAAGATAAAATTGTTAGATCAAATTTTTTTGAAAACATGGATAATTTAATACACATATATTTTCGAGTGGCACTATAAAAAATATCATTCTTAACATGAAACGCTGAGCTTTAACCTATTTATAATGTACTATAAAATGTTATTATCTAAATATGGCCATCATAACGAATCTATTGAATTAGTATTTATAAATATTAATAATTAAACTGTTAATAAATATTTATAAATTTCCTATATATTTCATATTTATTCATTACTTCACAACAAATATGTAATAAATATTAAACAAAGTCCCATTATACCTCAGAAATTATTTTCATTAAAAGATTTGTTTTATTGTTTTTTCAGTGAATATTAGTATTAATTTCATAAAATCTTATAAGCATAATTTTATAAAAAAAATAAATCATTTTATAAATCACCATATCAAAATAATTTAATGGATATTTTGTTTTATTTTCTGAAATAAATAAATTTTTATTGATTAATAATGAATAATGATTTTTTAAAAACATAATTTTATTATTCAATAAAACATCCGATTATGAATTAAAAATTATATCAATTAAAATTAATTCAGATATAATTATTCAAAAATAATTTATTTAATATTATTCATCTATATAACTTACTTTTGTAAAACACTATCTTTTTCCTGAAAATAGTTTTTTTCAAACTGTTTTTCTTTGTGTTTTATATTTTTATACAGAATTAATTTCACTCTCTTATAAATATTTTATATTAAAAAATTATTATTATTTTGTCTAATGAAGTTAAAAATCGGTAAAAATATATCTTCCATTTTTTGTCATTATGAATGTTAAATGTGAAATATATTTTTCACACTTGTAAGAGTAAAATGGGAAAAATGTATTAAATCAAAGAGATATGATCTAAAAATCAAACCAATATATTATTTTATATAATTAGATGAAAATAACTCAATCATATTCAATTTTACATAGAATATATCGAATTTTGGTGAAATAATCCATTTATTGTGACCTTTATATTGTTTTTTGTTAATAAAATTACAAAATTTTATTTTCTTTCTTTTTATTTCCCAATCATGTTCAAATAAGGCTAATAAGATGTTATGAATGAAACTAATTTGTTTAACCTAAAAAAATATTTATAATATTAATTTATTTTTAATTTTTATTTATGTTAATATTACCTTTAATTCACACTCAATATTGATATACTGGTTGTGAAAGCAACAAAATAATAAAATTAAATGAATTTTAAATCATCAGAATTAATATTTTTCGAGGAATTATGAATTCTAATAATAATTTTATGGTCAATAAAATGGGTAATTTTGGGTAATGTGTATTATGATTTAATTTTATAACTTTAATTATGGTTTTAATGTATAATTATTTGAATAGTCTCCGAGATAACATCAAAAATATGTTTTATGTTATATAATATAGTAATAAGTAATCTTGAAAAATAGAGAAATTAGAATGTAAAATGGTGTAAAATTTCATCAATAGAATATTTATTTCACAAATAATATCATATTAGTAAATCCAAATTTCATAAGGGATGAAAATATATTTCTATTTTTAAGGATATAAGGGGATAACAGTGTTAATATTATTTTACAAGGGATATAATTACATAAAAATATCTGTAATTTTGAGATTCTTTTCTTATATCATATATTCCAATTATTGTTAAATTAATCAAATTTGGAAACAATTTTCCATGAATATGAATTTACAATATTTTATTCTTTATAAAAATAACACGATAGACCCTCCCCTTGTCACGAACCAACCCGAGTCGACCCTGAACCGGTCACCCGAGCCGGTTCGCGGAAAGTCCCGAGGGGCGTTCTCGATCCCCCCGGGATGGAAACAAGTGCTGGGCATTTAGAACATCAATCGTTGGGAACGATTTCATCCCAAAATAAAATCAGGATCTAAAGGAAGAATATAAACTGAACAAATAGACAAACACTAAAGACAAAAACAAAACTACACCACGACATACCTCCACGTGACCTCGTAGGTCACCAGCCAACTATAACCAACGTCGCTCTCTCACTGAGCGACTCAAGCCAGGAAAACCTGAACACAAGGAACCTGCAACTGAAATGGTAAAAGATAGGTGTGAGTAAAAAAGCACTCAGTAGGTGAGCCTAACAACAAATCCCAAAACACTGCTAGTAAATAAATAATCTACATATTCCAGGTTTGAACTACAATGTAAAAAAGTAAGCTTTTATAATGTTTTACTTGAAAATCAAAACATGAGACTTTTACCTTATTCTTTTTCGAAAGTTGGTTCCCTGTCATTAGTTTTAAACTTATTCTAAAAAGAAAAGTGTTACATTTTCATGTTTTACACAATGAGAATAAATTATTTTCATTTGAAACCCATTTTCCCGAAGACTAACAGTATAGGCTATGAAGGATGACTGAAAGTAAACAAGAAGAGAAAACAAGTGCAAGTAATGGTAACAAGCAAGGAAAACCAAGTGCAAGTAAAAATAAAATAAAACAGCAGTTATCAGCAATAACCATGGGCGATCCTAAACATCCCTAGAAAACCCCTGGACGTACTCATGTTCAGACTACGTACCGACATGGTACTCCACAGTCAATAACCAACTGGCCACCCTAACAGCCAACCAGTGGCACGCCCCACAAGGCCTTACCTACCAATGGAGGACTAACCCGTCTAATCGGGGTTATCCAGCAATCGTCACTCGATTCTCTAAAGGACGCCCAGGAACCAACAATAGTTTTAATGATACTGTGTAAGTGGGAGGCCCTCGCACGCGTGATTCATCTCACCGCACTTTCCAACCCCTTACACGGACATCGCTACACGACAACCCTCGAAGGGAAGTCCCCCTATAGAGATGCCCCATAAGTACGTATTTGTATATAAGTAGTCAATTCCAATCAATAAGGCACCAACCGGGCCGCCACATCATTCACATTTTTAAACGTTTAATACTACAACATTTCTAAAGGGATATGACACACACCATTTCATTGAAAACTCGAAACACACGTAGAACATTATTTAAGACACTCAAATCAGCATATTAAACCTGAAACATGTTGGTATCACAAGTAAAAAATCATTTTCCAATTTCCAAACGCACCCCACTTTAATCAAGAGCCAAATGGTCCTTTAATCGTTTTTTAGGAACGCTATTTCTTAAATGAAATCCAAACTTTTTTTCATGCGACAAAGGAAAACATTTTTTAACCAACCAAGAACCACACTTTAAGTTTCCAAAATCATGTTTAAAGGTCATACAATCATTTTCTCTAATCCAGGTTCTAAGAAACACCTTTTTCCATTTACAATAAATCTACTAATTTAGACACGCCAAATACACTTCAAAACACAATTCAACATGAATTTCATTATTCGGGAATAACCATTTAGCAATACTACCATGGAAGCACACAATTAAATGCAAGAAAAACACTTTCAATGAAACGCTAGAATTAAACATCTTGCATTATCAGCAGATCACCACACTATAAAAACTACTTAATATTACTTTTGAATTTACTGAAATTCAATAAAAAGACAAGGAAAAAAATAAATTCTTAATTTAAAGGAGAGTGCAAAGTGAGACCTACCTCGAATCGGAACGAAAAAAACGACACGGCGCAAAACTCATGTTGCATAATGGTCGCACCGTATTGCGCCGTCAAACAGGTCCTAAAACAATAGACCGTTAAACAGGCTCAATAATAATTATAACATACTAATAATAATGGTAATAACAAAAATATTAACGTAAAAATAATAATGGTGATAACAATAACATAATAATAATAATCACATAATATAATAATAATAATAATAATAATATAATAGTAATAACAATCATAATATGGAATAATTATAATATTAACATAATCATAATAGCAATAATAATATAATATAATAATAATAATAGCATACCCATAGTGTAATAATGATAACAATAATAATATAATAATAATATTAATAGCATAATCATTATAATAATGAAAATAACATTAATAATAAAAATAATAACTTAATAACATGATAATAATAATAATAATAAAGTAGTAATAATAATAACATCATAATAATAATAATAATACAAATAGTATATTAATAATAATAATAATAATATAATATCAATAACATAATATAATAATAATAATAATAACAGTAGTAGTATAATAATAATAATAAAATAACAATAGTAATAATATAATAATAATATTATTGATATTAACATATTAATAATAAAAATGGTATCAAATGAGGTTCTTGTTATTTGGGTTGTCTGGTAGGTGGAGATTAGGACTGTCGGGAATCGAGAGGTAGGTACAGGAAGGACGTCATGAACCCTCGCATGTTCCGCACCTCGAGTCGCCAGGGGTAGTTCGGGAATTGTGTCCTTCACTTTTCTGGTTTGTTTTGGATTGAGTGATGACAACAGAGGCAATTCAACGTTACGTCGTGTTTTCACATGGAGTAGTGACCCATGTGGAGTCTGAGTACACGGTTTGAATTCCTCATAGTGGTCGACGCTGGCTTGGGACATGGCCCACTACAATGTCGCCAGGGTGAGCGTGACTACTAGTCCCTCACTCCAGTAGTTGATGCAAATTTGGATCCTGCTTTTGTTTTGGTCTGTGTAAGTACATTGTGGGAAATGAAAAAGGTTTTTGAAAAATTGGACTGGTTTCTTTTAAAAGACTTTAAATGTATGAAACGGGTTTTAAAACTGAAATCTCTTGATTTTAAATCTTTTGTTTGATTGGAATTGGTTAAGAATGATTTGGGGTGAAACCTCAGGTCCTCTTAATGAACGTTTGCACATGTGTGAGAATGCATGGAAAGTGCATGTTTGTGCGAGTATGAATGGAAAGTGGATGAAGACATGTGAAATGGTTCATGAGATTACCTGGGTGTGTATTTGAAATTTAACGCTTGACTTTTTATTCTAAATTGGTTTAAAAGGGGAAACGGTATTGGAAAGTTTTTGGTTTGAAAGTGGATTGGTTTTGGAAAGTAGTCTTGAAAGAGGGTGGTTTTAAAGTCTAAAATAAAAAGGGTATTTTAAAAAGGAGATTTTATTTTGGGTTGTGTTCGCATTTGTTCGGTCTTTGTGCTGACTGTTTTTTATGAAGACGCTTTTATTGATGTTGCTTCGGTTTGGTATTGGTTTTGGCTTTGTGTTTTAATTGTCGCTCAGGAAATGCCGCCTAGAAAGGTCTCTAAGGATTCAGAAAAGTCATGCCCAGTTTTTGATCCTCCTCAGACTTTTCCTATTCTCCATGGTAATCAGGGTCCGTTAGAAGCAGTGAAATGGCTCGAGGAAGTGGAGCGTGTCTTTATAATGTTGGGAACTCCCAATAATGTTAAGGTTCGTGCAATTATGGAGTTGTTCGAGGGTCCAGCTCTAGACCCGTGGAAGATGGTTACCCCACCATCAACGCAAGGTGAAATGACGTGGGATGTCTTTAAAATTGTTTTCATCCAATGGTTTGTACCTGAGGAAGTGAAACTGGAGAAAAAGGGGGACCTTGTGCATATTCAACAAGGCCAATGGACGGTGAAGGCGTATGTTGACCATTTCAAGGAACTGATTTCCTTTTCTCTAGAGGTAGCATCGCATGAGCTCATGAAGGTCTCTCTTTTCACCGGGGGTCTTCTTCCAGAGATCAAAGAGCGAGTCCTCCCTTCTAAAGACCTTTGTTTCGAGAAGCTGGTAGAGGAAGCATTCTTGGCTGAGTTGGTTTCCGGTGTGCAGCTGGTTAATACATAAGCGTCCCCTGTTGTTTGTAAGAGTTCCCCCTCTGGTATGGAAAATATTCCAGAGATACATGTTCCTCAGGAGTTATCCCCCTTGGTCCCAATTTCCAATTCATCAGATCGTTCGATGGTACGCTATCAGTGTGGTCGTTTCGGGCATTTAAAGCCGTCTTGTCGCAACCCTCCGAAGACGTGCCATCGATGCGGTCGTCTGGGTCATCTGGAGAATTTTTTCAGGAAGCATCGCTTGAAGAGGACGTCGTGTTGGGAGAATGTCAGTACCTGACTGTGATGTAGAAGATGCTTCAGCCATCAGAGCCCCAGCCTTAGGTCTCGGGGTGAAGCTCGTGCACAGTCAGGAGTTCCCAGGGCTGTAAAGCTCTGGTCCAGGTTTTGTGTTTCGTGTTTGCGGTGGGACAATTAGAAATCTTTTCATGTTTGTCTATCTGCTACTAAATTATCAATGTCATTATAAGTATGTTGTTTCGCTATGATGTAATGATGAATTTGTTCAATTATAGTTCAAGCAATTTTGTCTGTGTGGATGTGATCTTGTAAATCGTGTGTCTTTCATAAAGTGTGGTAGACCTTGTGTGGGTTTACCTCGGTTGAGTTATGCTTGTCGGATGTGGTTATGATTCGTGGACTTCAATGGGTCATGCCTCTAGTTGGATGTTTGGTTAAGTATTTTATTTTCTATGGGTTATCCTTGTTGTTGAATTTGTTGACTCTAGTCGTGGGTTCAATGTTTCGACGGATGTGTAAATCTGATCGTGTTATATGAGTCGGTTTGGATCGGTTATGAGTTCCCGCCATGGACCCGCCTCCATGTGGTAGTATGTTTTGGGTGATATATTTTCGAACTAGTTGAGTTCTTGTGGTGGGGAGAACCCCTTCGTGTTCTCCCCCCAACCTCGGACTTCAGCTTTCTCTTGAATCGGTCGGGTGTGACCTGTGTAGAGTAAGATCATTCCGAGCTTCTCAGTTCTCTTTGGTTCTTCTGGTTCTGGTTGGGATTGGACTTGAATCTTGACTGGCTTCTGGCTTGGTGACTTTCTGGGGGTAGAATGTGTCTGTGGTGGGGAGAATTGTCACACCCCGACCGCATACGCTTTTTTCACTCCTTTCTTGGTCTCGGTTTGAACTTTTCAAGGTTTAATTGTGTTGGCGGTTTCACGCTGGTGCGCGGTCACCGCATCATTAGTGGTGATCGTGCGTTCAGCCTGGGTAGCCGTGTGTCCGCCTGACATCTTAAATATTAAATTTTTATGTTGATATTTTATTATTATTACTTTTTAAAATTTGTGTTTTTATTTTTGAAGTTATTTTTTTATTGTATATATGTCTACATAAATGTTTATATATGTGTATATATATATATGTGTATGTATATATGTTTACATGCGGTTATATAGAAGTGTACATGTTTATATGTGTATTTGTATATATGTTCATATATGCTTAAATATATGTTTATATGTTTATATGTTTATATGTGTATATGTATATATTTTCGAATCTTAACCTTTTTTTGTAAAAATGATTCAAGTTCCATAATATTCTTTGATTTCACTTCCAATTTTAAAACATTGTCACCAATGCTATTTTTAAACTTTTTATTCAAGTGTATGGATTTTCTTTTGAAGAATCTTCATGAATTCACAAATCACTTCGAATTATTTTATACATTTACATTTAATTTTTTTTGAGGAAATTATTTCAATATCCACCTCTATTTTCTCAAAAGTTCCAACTTTCATGGAGATATTTATACATTCTAGAACATTTTTGCTAAAAAATATTCTCCATATTATTTTCTTCTTCTTCAAGATGGGTGATTTCTTCCGGTATAATTTCATAGACTCCCCAAAAAAGAGAGGCCATCTCTTTGGGAATTTAATAAATAATTTCTTTAAATATATAAACTGATATGTCTTTAGAGGTTTTAGATAAATCTTCATCACTACTTATGATAGGATATTCTTCTTAATTATAATTTGCATATGTAAGCTCCACTCTTATTTTTATCACACATTTTTTAAAAAACTATTTCAAAAAATACCATCCCAACTCTATCAAAACAATTTATATCCACTATTTATATGCATTGGCCTCATTAAAATACCATCCATTTTGAAATAATATGTAGGTTAACATTTGTTTTCCAAAGATGATGTATAACTATTAATTTTGTGTTTTCAATTTACTTATTCATCAACATTTATAAAATATTACAAAAACGTGTTGATGTGATAACATAAATATATCATATATATAGTGGTATTATTATGAAAATGGTAAACCACTATTTTATATCCTATTTATATAATATTGGTAAAATTAACATCATTCATGTTTATATGTATAATCCCACCTCAATGAGGTGATTTATTTCATTCTTCATAACCACCAATCATGGTTGATTATTATAAATGATATAATATATATATATATATTATATTCATTTAATAAATATAATTCTATATATTTTATATATTATATATTTTCAAAACCTTCTATCCATTGTAAAATAACAACATTGTTCATGTATTCATGTGTATTACCACCTTCATGAAGTGATGCGGTAAATATTTTAAATACACCTTTCACAAAAGTTTCTAAAAATATATTTTATTTATTAAAATAAAAAGTATGACTTGATTATTATTCTTTATATGATGTATTAATTAAATAATTTTAACGTGGTCAATAAATCGTAATCATTTTTAACTATGAAGAATACATCCTCAAAAACACATGATACAAAATCAACCAATAATGTAATTAAAAATGTAATGAAAATAATTGGTTCAATTAGTTTAACAATAAAAAATTAAACCATTTACTGTTAATTGAAAATGTAAATAATTAATATATTTTTATTAAATAGTAGTTAATGACAGTATATATCAAGTCGGAACTTGATGTAAGGGGGTTCTTAAAAAAATTTTCATTCATTGGGTTATACTTGTACTTTATGTAATATGTTACTCTTGGATTATGTGTGAAATTATCATTAATTTAATTATTATTTATTTCAACTTGTGTTTTTTTATATACAATTGTTACACATAATCACATTATTTTATTAAATTCTAGCTTCTTTGATAAAATCATTATAACCATTAATATTCTTAGTATTTTTTCCATGGATTCTTATATTGAATTATAAAAATAATTACATTTATATTGTGTACATATATACTATTTATATTTTATATCATGAATTCATATTTTATAATTATATTTAAGGCTATTTTTATCTTTTATTTTTTAGGAAATATTGATTCAATTATTATATATGATATAAGTGTTTGCATGATTTTAATATCAATTATTGGAGATATAATTGAGGTTATACACCATGATTTATTTTATATTTTATTCTTATTTACATATTAATGTCTTTTCATATATATTTTCTATGAAATAATGGGTTTTATGGAATTGTGTTATATTCCCCCATTCAATGAAATTTTCAATCAATCATCACCCATGTTTTATGGGTTTCCAGTCTCAAACATCTTTCTTTCGAGACATGTTTTTTTATTAATGAACATATATTTTTTTATATGATGTATATTGTTTAACTTTATATATATAATATCATGACAATTTATATACTCATGTAATTTTATATTCTTGTTTTGTTCTTTTTTTAATGGAATATTAATTTTAACCGACCCCAAATGATATCTCATTAAAATATGTTTTATGGTTTTTAATGATTTTAACCAAAACACTTCCTCAATAATATTTCTATTATTTAAAAAATATTATTTTATAAAAAATTAACTCTTTATAAATTTATATTCAACATTTTATCATCATATTAAATATTTTTAAATGGAAATTTTTAACATTTTCTGAATGGCTCACTTTTGAATCTCTATATAAATGTTTGAAGAGAATTTTTTTATTGTTTATAAAATGAAATTATATTCCCATAATCATAAATGTTATTTTATTTTAATAATATACTGTATATTTTAATTTTTTCCTTCATATATAATATTTTTTTCAATATTTTGTTCATTTTCTGTTTCTAATGACCCAAATGAAGTAGATATTTTCCACTTTTTACAAATAACATTTTAAATGATAATTTAGAGGTTCTTTCATCTATGTTAAAAAAGTATAATTATTATTATGATTATCTAGGGATATTATATTATTATACAATTCAATTAATTTTTAATAATGGTTAATGATGATGGTTTAAAAATATTTTCATGAAAATTGTTTCTTTTTCAGGGGTAAATCATTATATTATGGTTTTGATGAAATAAAATCATCCATTTTTTTGGTTAATGATATATAACATAGAAATTTTATATTTATGAAATATGGAATGAATATAGAAAAAAATCCATATTTTTGTTAGTATGATATGTAAAAGGTGGGTCTATAATATCCATTTAATGCATTGGGTATTTAGAAAGTGTAAATAAGATAGATGATATTCCTTAGAGATGATGGTGTTATGTTACTATATTCTAAAGAGAGATTTTAAAAGTTATAGGTCACTCCAAATAGATATCATAGTTATCTATTTAGGTGATTCTATGATTCATATTTAATGTTTTGTTATTCCGAAATAGTATATAAATTCTTTCTCTGATTTGATATGTATTATATTCTCAGATATTGTTTTACAAGGTTTATGAAGGATTACATATATGGAAATTGTATTATTTTTATGCTTTCTTCCAAGAATAATGAATTTTGATATACGTTTCTATGGGTAATAATAATCTTTAATTACGTACATAAACTTGTATTATGTCATCATAAATTTATTCAATTTTTTTACACACAGATCGCATTTAATTATTAAGGCTTATGATTACCGTTAAGGAATTTTTAATCACACCTTTATTATGCTTTCCATTTTCATTAATTATGATGACTATTTTTTAATGGATAATGTTTTTAAATGATTAATTTATGAAAAAATTTATGGAGATATTTATGCCTTATTGTTAAATAAGACCACTATGGTATACTAAGAAAACTACTCAGTTTAAGGCATGGGTATCATTATATAATAGTTTTTCTCAATTATACAAAACTCTAAAAATACAAAGACCTTGAAATGTAACAGATCTGTTTTTTAAATTTATATTGATTTCCATGAGTAAAATTTTATCACATTTATTAGTATTAAATAATATTTGTTTATGAATATGTATGTAACATTCCAGGTAAATAAAAGATGTTATATTTTCATATTTATTAATATCTTTGAATTAAATATTAATTTTACTTTAAATGGGTTGCTATGTTCAATGGCATACCAGATACGAAATAACGAGTTTCTTTGAGATCATATGTTGCACACAACGTTGGGTCATACTGAAAAATAATAATATAATATAATTTTAAATTATATTTAATGCCTAGATGTTGTATTGGTGGGAATGGACAGTACTAACTACAATATTAATATACATGATTGTTAAATGTTTTTACATTTAACTAATTAATCTTAGAGGCTTAAAATAAGAAAGAATCTGATTTTAACCATAAACACTCTAATATTCATTAAAATGTTAATTTACCATATTTTGATGGAAAAACCTCTTTAAATATATTTTTAGTCACTTTTATATGTTTTATTTGACAAAATAAAATTATTCTTTAGAATTGGAGCAACAAATTTTACTTTGGTGAATGTTTTTGTATTTTTTGGATAAAAATCATTTTTTAAGTGAACAGTGAAAATATAATATTTTTATTCAATACATCCATTTAATCTAATTTATTTATAAGGATAGATTATATTTTTAATTGGGTTTAAAGCGTAATTAGAATTTTTTTAACATTTAATCCAATGTTGGTTATTGGAAGTAATTTCAATTTTATGTTGGACATAAACAAGGGTCAATCTATTTATAATTATTTTTTCTTAAAGACAGACTTTTTATTTTGACAGGGGAAATTAATTTAAAATTAATTTCTACCAAATATTTGTTTTGAATTTGGAAAAATAGATTCCATATTTGGAATCACGAATTCAAATTTTTTTATTTGATAACATTTATTTTTAGACATTATGAATATTTATATCTGTAAAAAATTTATTTACCATGGTTAAGGGATAAATTTGGTAAATAAGGGTAATCAAATAATATTATAACAATATTAAATTACCCAAAAATGTGTCCAAATTCTATTGGTTGATAAATTTATGACCATGGAAACCCTTTGGTATATTATGGGACCCCATGGATTCATATAAGATTGATAATGAAAAATTATATTAATTAGATTAAAGTAACAAAAAAATGACAAATACATATATCTTTTTGTAAATGAATTTTTTAATGGGGTTATATAAGTTCTTATCTTTGACTATAAATATTCATTTTAAAGCTATAAATATTTCCTACATCATGATATTTTGTTTACAATTTTTAGACATCATATAAATAAAAATATTTACGACACAATAATGATGCAGTGTTTACCTGGTTAATGAATGATTTATATATATATGATTATGAAGATTAAAACAATTTTCAAAACCTATCCAATTCTTATTGGATGATTTTCTTTCTAACATGAGTAATCTTATCTTCTACTTGAATAATTTTTGGTCTTTTATAAACTAAAAATCATTATATAATAAAATAATATTTTTAAACATTACTAAATATCCCTTCCTAACATTTATGCTCCCTACATCCCTATCCTCCTCTTAGAATACATCCCCTAGGGACAATTAAATTCAATTAAACCTTTTGGTTCAAACTAAATGGAGATACCTTATTATAATGTAACATCTTCTCTTAAGTTCTTTTGTTTTACTATACTTCCTTAACCTCATAAACTCTTCTTATTCCGTTCCTTTATAACAACACTAATATCCTCAATATAGTAGTTTATTGTTATGATAAGGATTTGAACTACATTTACACACACCTCCATCTAATTGGTAATGAACATATTTTATATGTGGATGGTGAACTACTACCTCATGAAATGATGATTGTTCAATATTCTTTTCCCACCTCTTATGGTGGTAATTAAGATGAAACTCTATTTATATGTGATATATATTTTATTTATATTTCTTCTATGATTTTGAATTTTTCATTTATATAGTACCTTTATGGGTTACTATATTGGATAATATGATAATTTCATTTTAGGAAGTGGGGACTACCGCATCCTCATAGTGATATGACTCGTTCATTCCATACGTGGAATGTATAAAGGATAGGGTTTGAAATTATCTATGATATTATACTGGAATCATAATATACCTATGTATCACTATATTTTAATTCCATTAAATATGAAATAGAAATTAAAGTAGCGTTCCTGCGTACGTACGACTTACCATCTCCATGAACGGTGCATTTAATTTCATACCGTCAAATTTTATGTACAATTATAAATATATATATATATATATATACTGGATATATATCATATATATCATATCTAAATTATGAATATCATTTGAGAGATAATGGAATTTTGACTACATGGACAATTTATAATTATAACAACTTCATTTTTAACTCTAGTTCCAAACATCAATAAAAGGTCCGATATGAACCCAAATAATTAAATAATTGTATAGCAAGGTAATAATTGATATAAAAGGTAAAATAATGATTAAATTTTTTCTTAATCAAGTATAAATTGACTTCAGTTTATTATTCATGACAATATAGAATGATCAAGTCATGTTGGACATTAGGATAGGGACATCATCACAATCTCCTTTCATTGAGGTATATTTTGTTTTATAGATTAAATTCTTTTTATGATGTATATACACTTTTGATTTTTCATTTCATTCAAATTGAATCTTTTTATCCAAAGAATTTTAATAAATGAAAAAAATGTTGCTTTTTAACGTAAGCGGTGATAATAACCTTTCTATCACCGCAAGAATTATTTGATCTATAGCTTCTTTAACAGACCATAATGTTTTTAAAAGGAAAATAAATAATATATACTCTTTTTATGTATTTTGTTATTGAAAATGGTTTTGATAATGTATTTGATATGTCAATATATTTAAATGATATATTGTAATTGAAATGTGGAAATGTTATATTTCCAATATGTTTGTTTTATGTGTTATAATTGTGTTGTGGTTCCCGGGAATTGTTTACACATACGATTGGTTCCATGATAAACCTAGGCTGGGTGAGCCTGAGATAGCTCTCAAATGCATTGGTTAATGTGATGGAGGTAAACATGAATGTCTCTCCTAATAGACTTGTGGAATATAGTGTGATGGGTATTATAAATGTAACTCCCTACATAGCTGTGAAAGCTACAATGTAAGTATGTTATTTATACTACAGGTTACCTTTATGATTTATTTCATCTATGTATATTTCATAATTCTTGTGATTTCATTAGGTATGTTAAAGATCTTATGTTATGTGTATATCGATGATCTAATGTTTTTTTTATTTTATAACCCTTACTGTGCATTTTATGTTCATACCATGTTTTTGAAATGTTATCACATGGCATAAAGATGAATAAGGTCAAGGATGGGATCAAGGGAATGTCATGCTATTTAAAAAATAGAACTATACATGACCATTTTTTTCAAGAGTTTTATTTTATGAAAATAATGGAAACTGAGTAGAGTTTTCTACCTTATAAATTTTGAGATGTAATGTATTAGTTATAGCCTAAATCTCTAAAAAAATAAACCTAAAAAAATCCTTAATGTGAATTATTCATTTAATTAAAGATTATTTAATGTTATAAGGCTGGGTACTTATAGTTGGTATCCGAGGTGGGGTTAGACAATGTTATGAGTTAGGATATTGTTAAATTAATATTCATAAATTATTTTTTGTTTAATTTATGATTGAAATGATATATCATTTATAGATTACCATGTTTCTTCACCTAAGATATTTTTGTGTTCATAATAGTTATCATCATATGAAACAGAGTAGTAATTATGGGATGACATCAGGAGGAAGACAACCTTCCAAATTAGCAACCTAAGATGGTTGGAATCAAAACTAAATAGTTTGTTGCAATGATGGAACAATTGACTTAGGCTATGAATGGTGGCGGTATCCATGCACGAGATCATCTATATCAACCATAGAAAAAAATGTCAGTAGTGGAGAATTTCATGAGGTAGCATCCCCTATCATCCATAGGATCATCTGATCGTGTGCTAGCTGAAGGGTGGATTAAAGAAATGGAGAAGATTTTTTTTGTCATGGGGTGTTTAGAACATCAAAAGGGGTTTCTATGATATTTTAAAATTTATTAATATTTGTTAATTAAATATTAATTTTACTTTAAATGGGCTACTAGGTTCGATGGCCTACCCGATACACAATAGCGGGTTTCTTTGAAATTTTACATTGCACACAACATTTGGTTCTACTAAAAAAATAATATAATGTTATTTTAAATAGTTGTTGTTGCTTAGAAATTGTATTGCAGAAAATGGACAGATCTACTAAAATATAAATATACAGGTTTTTTTAATTTTTTTACATTTATCCAATAATTTTTAGAGTCTTAAAATAATAATGAATCTGATTTTAATCATAAATACTCTGATATGCATTAATAGGTCGATTTACCAACTTTTGATGGAGAAACTTCGTTAAATATAAATTTGGTCACATTTTTTAAGTCCCATTTGAAAAAAAAATTCTTCTTTTGAATCAGGACATCAAAATTTACATTGGGTAAATTTATTTATTTTTTCTAAAAAATCAATTTTTAATGAATAGTGAAAAATAATGTATTTTAATTCAAAATAGCCATTTATTCTAATTTATTTATAAGGTCATATTATCTTTTAAATTGGTTTTAAAGTTTAACTAGAATATTTTTTACCATTTTATCTAGTTTTGGTCATTAGAAATAATTTCACATTGTAATTGGACCTAAACAAGTGTTAATCTTTGGATAATTATTATTTCTTAAAAACACGCTTTTTGTTTTAACAACAGGAATTAATATTAAAGTAATTTATTCCACTTCTGTGTTTTGAATTTGGAAATATAGGTTCCATATTTGGAATCAGGATGTTAAAATTGTGTAAATATGTATCTTTAATTTTTAGACATTATGAATATTTAATTCAGTAAAAAAATTATTTTCCATGGTATAAGGGAAAATCTATTAAATAAGTGTAAATAATAATACTATAATAATTTAAAATTTCTATAATATGTGTACTAATCCTATTGGTTGATACATCTCTAACCACGGGCATCATTGGGATGATTTTAGGACCCCATGAAGCCACTTAAGAGTGATAACGAAACTTTATATTTATTATTTTAAAGTAATGAAAAAATGACTTAAACATATATATTTTAGTAAATAAATTTTTAAATGGTGTTATATAAGTTATGTCTTTGACAATAAATATTAATTTTAAATCTAAAAATATTTCCAATATCATGATAGTTTTTTAGATTTTATACATCTTATAAATAAATATATTTAAGACACAATAATGATGCAGTGTTTACCTCAATAATGAATTATTTAAATAAATAATACTTTAAATATTAAAAAAATATTCAAAACATGTCCAATTCTTATTGGATGATTTTATTTCGAAAGTGATTCATATTATCTTTAAATTTATTATTGGATGATTTTATTTTATTATATTATAATTTTCAGTTTTGCCCGTTATAAAAATACCTCAACACTAACCCATTCCCCACAACTCTAAAAAACCCTATCTCATTCATAATCTGACCATTTATGTTCCATACATCCCTCTCCTTCTCCTAGAATCATTCCCCTAGGAAAAAGGAATTTCAATTAAACCTTTTGGTTCAAACAAAAGGGACATACCTGATTTAAATGTAACGTTTTCTCTTTAGTTCTTTTGTTTTAATTTAATTCTATAGGCCCATGAACTTTTTTTATTCAATTACTTTATAAAAACACAACAATACTAAATATAATAGGTTTTTGATGATAATTATTTTAACTACACATACACACACCTTCATTTAATGGTTAAAGAACATATTGTTTCTGTGGAAGACGAACTACTGCCTCACGAAATGATTATTTTTCAATATTCTATTACCACCTCTTATGATGGACATTAAGATGGAACTAAATTTATATATTATATATATTATATTTATATTATTTATATACTTATGTTTTTTTTCATTTATAGAATACCATTATGGTTAGCTATAGTGGGTAAATACAATAATTTCATTTGAGAAAGTGCGGACTATCGCCCCCTCATAGAGATATGACTCGTTCATTAAATACATAGAACATATAAATGATGGAGATAATTAAATTATATATGAAATTATACTGGAATTATAATATACATATTTATCATTATGTTTTCACTCCATTAAATATGAAATTGAAATGAAAGTAGCGTTCATGCGTACTTACGGCTTACCGTCTCCAAGAACGGTGCATTTCATTTCTTACCCTCAAATGTTATGTACTATTTTAAATATATTTATATATATAATGGATATATGTAATATATATGATACCTAAATCATGAATATAATTCTGGAGATAAAGGAATTTCGACTACATAGAAAATTTATAATTATTACAATTTCATTTTTAAATCATGTTCTGAACATCGACAAAATGACTTATATGAACTCAAATAATTAATTAATTGTATAGAAAGGTAATAATTGATATAAAAGGTATAATAAAACATAAAAAGGTTTTTAATCAAGTATAAATTATCCTTCATTTATTATTCAGGATATTAAAGAATGATCGAGTCAGGTTGAACATAAGGTAAGGGACTTCATCTCAATCTACTTTCATTGAAGACTATTTTGTTTTATATTTGACATTCATTTATACGATTTATAAAAACCTTTGATTTTTTATTTCATTCAAATGGAATATTTTTATACAATTAATTTTACTAAATGAAAAAAAAACGAATGTTTCTTCTTAATGTATGTTGTGACAATGACCTTTCCTTCGCGAGGAGTATTATTTGATATTTGGATTCCATAACCAGACATAATGATTTTAAATGGAAAATAAATATCATATACTCATTTATGTGATTTTTAATGAAAATGTTTTCGATAATGTATTTTTTATGTCAATATATTTAAATGATATATTGTTATTGAAATGTGGAAATTTTATCTTTTTTATATGTTTGTTTTATATGATCTGAATGTGTTATGGTATTGTGGAATTTTTTATGAATATGGGTGGTTCTGTGATAACCCTTGGGAGGGTGATCCGAAGATATCTCTCCAATGCATTGGGTAATGTGATGAAAGTAAACATGAATGTTTCTCCCAATATATTTAGGGAATATATTGTGATTGGTCTTCCAAATGTAACTCCTTATGTAGTTGTGAAAGCTACAACATAAATATGTTATGTATTCCATAAGTTACCTTTATGGTTTATGATTTATATGTATATTTAATAGATCTTCTAATTTCATGAAGTAATATAAAAATATTATGTTATGTATGTATTGGTGATCTAATGATTTCTTTCTTTATTTTATAACCTTTACTGATCTTTTTATGCTCATTCCATGTTTTGGAAAGGCTTTTAACTTGACTTAAAGATTAATAAGGTCAATGATGACATCAAAGTAATGTCTTGTTATCTAAAACATGGAACTAGAAATGACTCTTTTTTTAATGAGTTTTATTTTATGAAAAAAAATAAAATTAAGTAGAATTGTATACATCGTAATTTTTGAGATGTAATGCAACAATTATGGAATCATTCTCAAAAACTCTAATCCTGAAAACATACTCAATGTGAATTATTCATTTAATTCAATATTACGTAATGTTTTAAGGATAGGTCCTTATATTATGTATCAGAGGTCAGTTTAGACAACATTAGAAGTTAGGATATTGTTAAATTGAAATCCATGAATTATTTTTTGTTAATGTTTTTATTGAAATGATTTTTCATTTACTGAATACAATGTTACTTCACCTAATATATTTCTGTGTTCCTAATGGTTTTTGCAGAGGAAACAGAGTAACTACGATGGGACGACATTAGGGCGAAGACTACATTTCAAATCTGAAACATGAGACGGTCGGAATCGGAGCTGTACGGTTTGTTGTAGTGATGGCATATCTGAATGTTGGACTAAAGAAATGGAGACAATTTTTTTTGTCATTGGGTGTTAAAAACATCCAAATTTTAGTCTCCTTGTTTATCGTTTTGAAGGTGATGTCGATCAGTGTTGGTCGATGGTGAAAAATATCAACAATAGTGAGTAAATTGATGATATGGATTGGGATGAATTCAAAGGTTTGTTTCTTGATAAATATTTTCCTAAGGTATTTCAACTTATAATAGAAAACCAATTCCTATAATTGAGGTTGGTGGATGACTTATTGGCTTATTATGAAGAAAAATTCACAATACTGGCAAGGTATACTCCAAATTTCATATGGGGTCTTGATAGTAAAATCAACCGTTTTTTCTTAGGATTAAAGAAAAAGTATCGAAGGGCTTTAGATTATTGTGAGTTCAAAAGTTATGAAAATCATGTTCGATTTATAGAGAAGGTGGAAATGGATTTTAATAATGATCAGGTGTTCTTTGACAATCAACAGAATAAGAGGTCGAGGTGGAATACGATAGGGAAGAACTCCTCATAAAATTATGATAGTATGAAACTTATGTTTATAGTTTGTGAAAATTGTTGTAAAAAGCATGCTGGATAATGACTTTTGAATTATGGTAAGTGCTGCTGATGTGGTAAAATGGGACATAAGGCTTGTAATTTCACTAAAAAAGAATTATGGTAATGGTAAGAAAATATTTGATATACATACAATAAAATATTTTAAGTTCCATGAAATAGGTCATTATGAAAATAAATGTCCAATGAGGAACTCAACATAGGGAAAGTAGCTAGAATACAAACAGAAAGGGGTGGCGAAATCCTATGTGACTACATCAGTAGAGTTTGGACCATCAAATGAAGTTGTGTCAAGTACACTATTTGTTTGTTCAGATTATGTCAATGTGTTGTTTGTTTTGGGGTCTACACATTCATTCATTTCTAGCATGTTTTCTACTAAATTTGGAATTCCATATCATGATATTAATCATGAACTTACGGTAAAAACATTGGTGTAAATATTGGGAAAAAAATAAATTATAAGATCCTTCATGTCCTTCTGTGTGGAAAGAATCTACCTGCAATACATATTGTCTTACATCTAGTATAGTTTGATTTTATTTTTTGTATGGATTGGATTTCCGTTAAACATGCTACGATTGACTATAAAACTAAATAGTTTTCTTTTCTAAAAGAATTCCAGTTTTTGTACAATAATTAAACCGTTATTTGGATAACATATCTACAAGCTGAGAAACTAGTAAAATATGGAAATGAATGTTACCTTGCACATATTGTTGAAAACAAAGGAATTGTTCGGATTAATGATGTTCCAGTGGTAAATGAGTACCTTGAGGTTTTTTCTAATGAGTTGTATAGTATAATACCTGATTGGGAAGTCAAATTTTCTATTGACATAGTTCCTAATGCTATGTCAATTTCATAACCCCCTTATCGAATGGCTCAAGTTAAAATTTAAGAGTTAAATAAGAAATTTCATGAGTTATTACTTAATGGTTTCATTCGGCCAAGAACATCACTATTGGGTGTTCTTGTTTTGATTGGTATAAAGCTAGATGGTTCAATGAGAATTTGTATTGGTTATAGAGCATTGAATAACATTGCTGTTAAGAATTAGTATCCTTTTCCTCATATCGATGATTTGTTTTATCCGCTCTTGGGAGATCAGTATTTTTCAAAGATTGATTTGCAGTCTGGTTACCATCTATTGAATGTAATGGAAGTAGACAATTCAAAGACAGCATTCCGTACTAGATATGGCAATTATGGATTTGTGTTCATGCCTTTTAGATTAACCAAATCACTAGCTGTATTCATAGATCTTATGAATATAATTCTTTGTGAGTTATTTGATAAGTTTTTGGTTGTGTTTTTTGATGATATTTGGGTTTATTCAAAAATTAAATAGGAGCAAGAATGTCCTTTATGGTTTTTCTTGCAAACCATAAATGAAATGAAACTATTTGAAAAATTCATCAGCTGTGAGTTTTGGTTACAAAAAATTTCTTTCCTTGGTCACATTGTTTCAAAAAAATGGCATAACTATTGATCCTACTAAAACAAAAGTTGTTGAAGTATGGAAAAAACCTACAAATATAACCGAGATTCATATTTTTCTCTGTTTGTATAGTTATTACCAGAGTTTTGTAGAAACAATTTCATGGTTATATATCCCATGAATAAGTTAACTCGAATGGGTGTTAACATCATCTGTAAAAATGAATGTGATGATTATTTTTTGGAATTGAAAAAATGATTAGTGAATGCTATATATTTTGAAATGCCTTCGGAAATGGTGATTTTGTTATCTACAGTAATGCTTCATTGAAAGGGCTCGGTTTTGTCCTTATAGAGAATAATCAGGTAATTGATTATGCATCATGCTAGATGAAAACTCGTGATTTAAATTACCCTACACATGATTTTTAATTAGTAGTTGTTGTTTTTTCTTTAAATATTTTGAGGCATTATTTTTATGAAGTAAAATGTGAAATATATATTGACCACAAAATTTTGAAGTTTATATTCACTCAGAAAGAAGTAAACCTGAGACAAAGGAGATGGTTGGAATTAATCAATGATTATGATTGCATGATCCATTACCATCAGAGAAAAGTAAACAAAGAGGATGATGATTTGAGTTGAAAAAGTAATTCTTTATTAACGATGCTTTGTTTAGAACATGATCTTTCGGTTTTTAATTTGATAAAAATTGGAATAGAATTTTTTGGTGCATGAAATTCCTCTGTTTTGTTTCAAGTGTCAGTGAAATCCTCTCCATCAGAAAGAATTAGAAATTCATAAAAAAAGACAGTGAGGTGATAAAAATGTAGATTTGGTTCTGAAGGGTAAGTTACATAATTTTAACATTGATAATTATTGTGTTTTTTTGTTTGTGAAGATATTATGTATGCCTTGTGATTCGTAGCTGAAGAATGAGTTGTTATGTAAAGATCATAGTTCTCCGTATTCAGTTCATCCTGTAAGTACTATGATGTATAAAGATATTCGAATAATTTACTGGTGGGATGGAATGAAAATAGATATTGATGACATTGCAGTGAAGTGTTTGACATGTCAACATGATAAAGTATAGTGGAAGTTACTTAATGGGATGCTTCATTATTTACCGACACCAAAGATGAAATGGGAAAATATATCTACGGGCTTCGTTGTGGGATTACCAAATACTTCTTTGAGGTAATAATGCAATATGGGTTATTGTTGATCGATTGAATAAATCTTCTCATTTCCTTTCTATTCAAGACACATTGTCTCAAGATCAACTTTCTCATTTGTATGTTGAAAATATTGTCATGTTTCATGGATTTTCGCTCTCTATTGTATCTGATATGTATCCTAGGTTTAATTATCACTTCTAGAAAGGCCATTAGAAGTTTTTGTGTTCTGAATTAAATTTTAGTACACTATTTCATCCTCAGTCAGATTGGCAGTCAGAACGAACAATTCAGACCTTGGAGGATATGCTATGTTCTTATTAACTACATTACCAAGGAAGCTGGGACCAACTTCTTTCTTCGGTTGAATTTTCATATAATAACAGTTTTCATTCTAGTATACATATGACCCTATTTGAAGCATTATATGGGTAGAAATGTAGAACTCCAAATTTTTAGGATGAAGTATGTGATAGGAAGTATAAGGGGCCATAATTGGTAGAAGAGATGGCAGAAAAAGATCAATTTATTCAGAAGCACATTAGAATTGCTTAGAGAAGGTAGAAAAGTTATGCGGATAACATAAGGAAGGATCCTTTTTTTGAGGTAGGTGATCATGAATTTCTCAAAATTTCTCCATGGAAATGTGTGATCCGTTTTGTGAAGAATGTAAAGTTATGTCTGAGGTTCATTGGAGCTTATAAAATCCTAGAGAAAGTTGGATCGGTTGCATACAGAGTGGATTTAAATCAATGTTTATCCCAAGTACCCAATTATTTTCATGTTTCAATATTGATAAAGTATATTCTAGATCCATCTCATTTTATGAGCCCAAAGATAGTTCAGTTGGAAAAGTATCTCTCTTTTGTAGAACAACTAGTATAGATTCTCGACCGAAGAGAGCAAGTGTTTTGGAATAAGGAATTTAATCAGGTAATGTTTTATGTAGAAAAATTATATGGTTGAAGAGGCAATGTGGGAATCTGAAAATTCTATGAGGTATAAATACCCTCATTTCATTGATAAGTAAAAAAAAAAATTTAGGACATAATTTCCAAAATGGGGGAATAATTTAACAACCTAGGAAAATAAAGGATGTGATTTTTTCATATTTATTAATATTTGTGAATTGAATATTAATTTTACTTTAATGGTATTGCTATGTTCAATGGCGTACCTGATACGCAACAATGTGTTTCATTGAAATCTTACATTGTACACAACGTTGGGTCATACTGAAAAATAATAATATAAATTTATTTTAAATTGTAGTTAATTCCTTATCATTTTATTGGCGGGAATGGAAATAACTGACTAAAATATGAATATATAAGTTTTTTAATTGTTTTTAAATTTATCCAATAAATTTTATAGGCTTCAAATGAGAAATAATCCGATTTTAAGCATAAATACTCCAATCTTCATTAAAAGGTCTATTTAATGAATTTTGATGGTGAACCATCTTTAAATATGGTTTTGGTCACTGTTATAAGTTTTATTTGATAAAAAAATTTCTTTTTTAGAATCAGGAGATCAAAATTTACTTTGGGTAAATTTTTGATGTTTTCCTGATAAAACTAATTTTTTAATGAAAAGTGAAAAAAAATATTTTAATTCAAAACTACCTTTTAATCTAATTTATTATAATGGTTTGAATTTTTTTTATTTTGTTTTATTGTGTAATTAGAATATTTTATTACCATTTTACCTAATTTTGGTCATTGTAAGTAATTTAACATTGAAATTATATATAAACAAGTGTCCATCTTTTGATAGTTATTATTTATTATAAACATGGAATTTTGTTTTGACAAAAGGAAATAATTTTAAATTAATTTCTACCACTTCTGTATTTTAAATTTGTAGAAATGGATTACAGATTTGGAATTAAGAGTTCCAAATTGTGTATATAGGCATCTTTTATTTGTAAACATTATGAATATTTACATCAGTAAAAAATTTATTTACCATGGTTAAAAGGTAAATCCGGTAAATAAGGGTAAAAAATAATATTATATTTCCCTAACATGTTTCCTAATACTATTGGTTGAATAATTTCTGACCATGGGCATCCATGGGTCTATTTTGTGACCCCATGGAGCCAATTATAAGTGATATTGACACTTTGTATTATTTAATTTAAAGAAATTACAAAAATGACTTAAACATATAATGTTTAGTAAATAAATTTTTACATGGGGTTATATAAGTTATATCTTCGACTAGAAATATTAATTGGAAATCTAAAAAAACATCCTACATCATGTTATTTTTTTAATTTTTACATAGAAAATAACTAAAATTATTTATGACATAATAATGATGCAGTGTTTACCTCATTAATGAATGATTTAAATAAATTAGATTGTAAAGATTAAAACGATATTCAAAACCAATAAAATTATTATTGGATTTTATTTTGAACATGAGTCATATTATCTTAAACTATAATAAGTTTTCGTCCTTTAGAAACTAAAAAACAATATATAATAAAATAATATTTTTGATCATTCCTATAGAGCCCCTCCTCCCCCTTATAATGATTACTCACATTGAACCCATAAACACACTTCTCAAGCCACATGTCTCATAAAAACTCTGCCCATTTATTCTTATTATATCCCACTCCTCCTCCTTGATGCCTTCCCCGAGGTAGAAGGAAATTCAAATAAACCTTTCTGTTCAAACAAAATAGAGATACTCAACTTAAAGATAACATTTTCTCTTTAGTAATTTTGATTTACATTACCTCTCAAACCCCATAAACTCTTTGTATTACATTTGTTTATAACAACCCCAATATACACAATATACTAGGTTGTTGTTATGAGAAGAATTCAAACTACACTTACACACACCTCCATTTAATCGGTAAAGAAAATCCTGTTTCTATGGATGGTGAACTATTGCCTCAAGAAACAATGATTGTCCAATATTCTCCTACCACCTATTATGGTGGTCATTAAGAGGGAACTATAATTTTATGTGATATATATTATATTTATATTGGTTCTATTATTCTTTAATTTTTATTTATAGAGTGCCTTTATGGTTTTTCCATAGTGGGTATATAAGATAATTTCATTTGAGGAAATGCGGACTACCACCCCCTCAAAGTGATATGACTCATTCATGACATACGTGGAACATATAAAGGATGGAGTTAATGAAATTATATATGATATTATACTAGAATTATAACATACCAATGTATCCTTATGTTTTCATTCCATTAAATATGAAATAGAAATGAAAGAAGCATAATGCATACGTACGATATACTGTCCCCATGAACGGTGCATTTCATTTCTTACCTAAAAATGTTATGTACTATTATAAATACATATATATATACTAGATATATAAGATATATATGATATATATGATATATATGATATATATGATATATATGATATATATGATATATATGATATATATGATATCTAAATCATGAATATCATTCTGGAGATAATGGAATTTTGACAACATTGACAATTTATAATTATAACAAGTTCAGTTTTAACTCATGTTTTGAACACCGACAAAATTTCTGTTATGAAATAAATGAATTAAATATTTTTATAGAAAGGTAATAATTGATATAAAATGAATAATAAACATGAAAAAATTTTTAATCATGTATAAATTTACTTTAGTTTATTATTTAAGAGATTAAAAAATGATTGAATCATGTAGGACACAAGGTAAGGGACATCGTCTCAATATCCTTTCACTGAGGCATACATTGTTTTTTATACGACATTCCTTTATACGATATATAAACACCTTAGAATTTTCATTTCATTCAAATGGAATATTTTTCTAGGAATAGTTTTACTAAATGACAAAATTGTAATGTTTCTTTTTAACGTAAGCGGTGACAATGACCTTTCTGTCACTGTGAGTATTATTTGATCTTTGGCTTCCTTAACATGCCATAATGTTTTTAAAAGTGTAAAAATACCATATAATCATTTAAATATTTTTTTTATTGAAAATGTTTTTGATAATTTATTTTTTATGTATATATATTTAAATGATATTTTGTGATTGAAATGTGGAAATGTTATTTTTCTTATATGTTTATTTTAAGTATTATGAATGTGTTATGGATTTTGGGAATTGTTTATGCATACGGGTGGTTCCGTGTTAATTCTATGGTGGGTGAGCCTAATAAAACACTCTAATGCATTAGGTAACATGACAGAGGTAAACATGAATGTTTCTCCTAAGAGATTTAGGAAATATACTGAGATGGGTATTCCATATGTTACTCCCTACCTAGCTGTGAAAGATACAATGATAGAATGTTATGTATGCCACAAGTTACCATTATTATTTATGATTTCTATGTATATTTAATAAATCATATGATTTCATGAGGTATGTCAAAGAGGTTATGTTATGTATGTATTGATGATCTAATATTTTCTTTCTTTTTTTTATAACCCTTACTGAGATTTTTATGTGAATCCCTTGTTTTTGAAATGTTTCCCATAGGACATAAAGAACAATGGGGTCAAGGATGGGAAATGGGGAAATTAATGCTGTCTAAAAAAGAGAAATAGACATGACTCTTTTTATCAAGAGTTTTATTTTATGAAGAAAATTTATCTTAGTCAAATTTTCTACTTTGTAACTTTTGAGATTTAATGTAATAGTAGTGGCCTAATAATCTAAAACTCTAAACCTAAAAATAATCTCAATGTGAATTATTCATTTAATTCAAGATTATGTAATGTTTTAAGGCCAGGTCATTATAAATTATATAGAAACATATATGGATGTGGGGGTTTGAGGATGTTATATATAATTTCTATTGAAATGTTAAATTTTTAATGGAAATGGTAATTATATATGGAAAACCAAATAAAAACTATGTGATAATAAAATAGATGGCATTATAGAGAGATAAAATATTAAATTTCTCAAAATTTATATGAAACCATACACAATCCCAATTTATAAATGAACTAAAAAAGTTAACCAATATAGTTTCAATCAACTTCCATGAGTTTGACAGAACCTATTAGAAAATAAAAATAACATATTAATGGCCTATTTCATATATTTTCATATATATATATATATATATATTATTTTATAATCAATAATTATAGTTTTTCATTATGTATGTATTATATAGTTATTATTAATGTTCATCAACGTATATTAGTAATGTTTTTTTATTTCATGCTAGTTTTGTAATGGAAATATCAATACATGTTATTTGATATTTAATATATCATTACTATATTAGTTATGGTCATATTATAACAATATATAATTTAATTATGTTGTCCTCGGTTCATTTTATGGAAGTTATGTCTATGGTATCGAAGAAAAAATTACAGGATGAGCATGTTTAATGTAATTAATTGATAACATCCTATTAATTTGTCGTGAATATTATTGTTCATTAAATATTTTTATAATTATATATATGGAATAAATTTATCCTTAACATCACATATCACCATTCTTGATGTATTGATACTTATTCATGATAAAAATGAAGATGATGGTAAGTAATCATTCATGATTGTGTTCAAACTCTAACAACCAAAAACGTGGAATATTAATGCATGGGGAAGAATATAGAGTTATATAATATTAATATTATTTTATTAGAATAATAATGATTCTAATTTAACCATTTCATGTGATAATTAAATTTTTGAAAAGTTTATATTATATGTTACAAAAAATAATGTGATGAACTAATTATATTGATGAATTCCCTTCAGCTCGAAATTGGTTCCTTCATAATGAAGGAATTTTTAACCTTATGGTACTAAACAATATAGAAAATTTTTGAAGTTTTTTTTTGAAAAAAATAATTGGTATTCAATCATGATATAATAATATTAAAGTATATTTTTATTTGGGGTAGATGAAAGGGGTTATTTTGTAGGTGAATGTTTGGTGGTATTTCCCAAAATATTCACCTCTTGGTATATAAGGTTTTAGTTATGAAATAAAGGTTTATAAAAATGTAAACTTTTGGAGAAGGGTCATGAATAATCTTATAAAAATAAACATAGTGATATGTAATATTGAATTTTAAGTCTTCATTACTAAATTTAATCATTTTACCACATTTTAACAAGACAATTCTAAATGAATTTTCATCTCCGTGACTATTTTATGCATAAAAAGAAATATAACATTATCATCAAATATCAATGTATGGGTTATGAATTTCGTTTATATAAAATATAATTATAATTTAATATGCGATTAATTTAACTATTATATATATTCATAATATATATTGAAAAATGTGATTTTATTGAAATATGTCTTTTTAATCATTATGACTTTAAATATTATATCATAGTAATTATTAATCAAATAATTATTAATATATATTTTTTATAAATAGTATTATTTTTATAAATATAACTTATATATGAAAAAAATAAAATATTACTATTGAAATAAAGAATTCCTCAAATTACAACTCTTTCAAAAACAACTCAATTGAACATAAAATGATTTTTTATATTTCTTAATAATTAATAATATTTCCTTGAATTAATTAAAATACATATATATAATAAATCTTTTGAAATTTCTTAATCCTAACATGATAAGATTAAATTTTTTATAAAATGTATATTAAAAAAATTATTTCATTGGAAATAAAATTTTCCTTTTTTATAGATCCATATATATTTTAAGGAATCTATATATTAATTTATTATACTTATAATTCTTTGTTAATTATAATATAATTTTATTACAATCCTTCATTAAAATTATTAATTGAGTCATGATTTTCAATTAGAAAAACAATTCTTTTAACAAAACATTTTTTTAAATTGGATTATTATCTATTTTTAGAAGAATGTAAACTCATTTATTCTATTTTACATGAATTTTTAATGACCAGTGAAAAAATATTTTGACTGAGAATAGAAAAATACACCTCCAAAAAATAAAAAAAATAGTAATGATCCCCCTCCCCCACTTGACGGACTAGTAAAACAATTTTCAATGGAATCCCAGGAATCCAATGTGATTAGTTAATTAAAACATAAGAGATAATGACACATGAATTTCAAGTGAATGGGATAGAGGGAAACACAAACCCAAAAGTTCTAAAAAAAGTGTAAAAGAATATAATATCAATGCACATCAAATATAATATAATTCATTTTTATGTTACAATGCTCAATCATCCAAGGTGGTAACATACAATGGGAATTTATCGTCCCCAAAAATCACTAGTTCTATATATAGCTTAGTGTATGTCTTAAAGGTGATATTTTCATATTTATATTATTCGATGTGTCTTATGAAAATATTTCACATAGAATATATCATGAAATACAATTTTTTTAGATCAATCTCATTTTCATGCCTTAATTAAAGAAACAAATACTTCTATTAATTTCCCTAACATTATCAATGGATGTAGAAAAGTAAATATATTTATAATAGATTTAGTATAGAGTTCATGGAAACATTTTTATTTACCATCCACACATTGATCAAAACTATTCTTTAAATATTATCATGTAACAATTTTTCATTAATTATTTTCATAATCCTTAATTTTTCCAAAAAAAAATTATTATTCAATTTTCCCCTAATTTTACCATAAATATCACCATGTAGAGTATTATTAGATTCATCATGAGTCAAATCATCTAGATGGGTATAATCACATATGTTATTTTTATCTCATCTATAGATTAAACCTTTCCCAATTTCCCATACAAATAATATGATTCCACACCCAATAATTGAGCCGGTAGTTAGGTCTGCACACATACCATATCCATCAACTCCATTAACACTCCCTGGAATTTATTAACCGACTTAGATACCCCCTGAAAAACATATTCATTTCCATAATTCAAATAATAATGAATATAATTGTGAGTAAATTATCATTTATGTTTTACATTTTAATGTGTATCAATAATCAATAAAAAATTACAATATCTTCCAATACATTTTTAGCTAGTCCTCTATCATAAGAAGACACATACTACACTCTATCATTTTTCAACACATAATTACTATTAGTTTAAATTATTATCTTCTCCATAGGACCTTGGGATGGGATAAATGATGGATATTTCACTTCAATATCAATAATTTTTATCCCAAAATTTATATCATCACGTTTCTATATAATTAATTCTGATCCTCCATTAAACGCAACCATGACCTTCTATTATTCACCAATTATATAATAACCAATGATTTTTATAATAGAACCATTATATTGATTCTCCACATCAGTCAAGTACATCATTAATCAATGAACATTGTAACATATAATATATATTCTAGTCAAATTAATTGATGCTCCTTTTTTAGAGACCATTGTTATCCCCTCTATAAGATCACATGATTATCCTAATTTCGGAGATCGAACCTGTAGAACATGGTCCATCTTCTCTTGTATTGAATTTAAAAATGATAACATATATCTAAAATCAAAACCAAAATTGGTATGAAAATTATATATGATACAATATAATATTGAAGACTCATAATAAAAAAATTCTAAAAACTTATCCACATATATAGTTAAACTAAAAAATTACGCTAATAGATAGGATAAACCCACATCAACACAATGGGGAGAATATGTTATAAAATGAATGGTGAACATTCTCTGATCAAGAAAATTAAAATTACTAATGTAATTAAAAAACCAATTAATAATTATACATCTTTGAAAGTGAAGTGGCATCCCTAATAAACATGTCAATACAACTTACATGGGATAATCCTACATCATTTAATCCTCTGGTGACAGATGCTTCAAGGAAATTTCAAAAAAGTTTAAAGAATTAAAATATTCTAACCATTATAGATTAATGAATTATTTATTTAAAAAATTAGATAAAAAATTTAGTAATCATGAGGACTGAAACCACTCAATGATTCAACCCCGACATCAAATTGATATGTCTATATATGTCCTCTAATGAAGATTGTTACAAACTAAAGTTACTGACCAGTGTGAAGGTATAGATATTGATGGAATGAAATATTTGAGAAGGTTTATGTTCAATCACAAGGATCCCATCAATTAATTGAGGAACACCTAGTTTTATAGGAATATAAAAGTGAATGGGAAGATTCATAATGTATAATAAATTCCAAAACCAAGGGTCCACCCTTCACTAATAGGGTCACCCTGAACCCTCCATCTAAATAGCATAGATTCCACTACCTAAGTCATTGATAGGTGACATGTATAGACCCATCTCCCCTCAAGAGGATAACTATATGAAAAAAATTATTTTTATTTATTTGATTAATCTTTATGAATTTACTTTTTACTATATTAAAAATTAATTATTTATAATGAAAAATTAATATTTTTAAATATCAAAAAAAATATTGTATATTAACTTCATAAAGGTAATTCCAAATAGGTAATATGTTTATTAGTATTGTATCCAATGACTATATACCTATTTATAATGTTTAGTAGAATAAATATTACCTAAATTACGACTCATAACATCAAAAGCATACTTCTCATTCGAATAGTTTTAATTGGGGATTTAACAAACATTATTTCTCCATTCAAGGTGTTTTTTCACATTAAAGTTTGTGTTCTATATACTAAAATGTTAATGGGTGAATATGATACATTTTATTTTCATGTCATAAAAATATAATTATTTTATATTTATTATTAAATTTTAATGTTCTACACTTTTAAGGGATGAAATGATCCGTGGTATGTTATAAATGGTTTTATGTACATTTATGTAAATATTCCATTACGAGTGTATAATTAGTTTTAAAGTTATTTATTTCTTTAGTGTCATATTTTCTACTCTATTTTCAATACCATAAAAATTTATTTTTGAAGGATAGAAGTATAGTTTATGAAAATAAACGTTTCCATAAAATATATTGTGATATAGATTTTTATGGATATAGTATAATTAAAAATGGTATTTTTATACTCAAAAATATTAATCACAAATACCAAGTGTTAAATATAAAAAAAGTTTTACAACCATGGGTAAGCCCATCATCTTTCATTTTACAAAATCAACATATTCATGACAATATCAAAAATTTAATAAATAAATATCCCCCGTTTTCTATAAATTGAAATCCATTCATTGAATAACGTTCAAAACAAAATAAATGAACATGGTTCATCTATCTATTTTCTACTAAATAGTGTTTTTTAAAAGATTTTTCATCTATATATGTAATTTCATATGGATTAGTATGCTATTTACCTTCTAAAATTTCGTCATCTCCTATATCCCATTATTTTATGAAGTCCTTCCCAGTTATTTTTCATTAAAAAATAAAATTTTGGTATTCTTTATTATAATATATAAATTATTTTATAATTAAAGTGATATCACAATTCTAACTCCTTAGGTAACCATCACAACTAAATGTTTGAATAAATATTTACATATATATTATATTGAGTTTGAATATATTTATTTATGTAATTTATTTATAGTTTTATGGATGTATTATTTAATTAATGTAGAATTTTACATTTTAAGGATGATGATAATGATCCATTTGGATCCTGTATTGGGTTCTAAGGGGATTTATAAAAATATTTTATAAGGTTACATTTTAAATCAAATATTGAGGACCTAAAACTTTTTCCATATGAAAAATTTATATCTATAATGTATTGAAAATATATGTGTCATAATTTTTAAAATCATTGGAGGAAGTTTTCAATAATTTCATTGGTCACCAGTATTGGAAAACAATTATATCAATTTTTCCTTATTTATACCGATACACAATGAACTACCCTACCATATACCTTATTTATATTTAAAATAATAAGATTACTTTATACTCCATAATTATTATCATGTAGTTTATAATTTTATTTTTTTATTTTCACAAATATAGAGATATTATTAAATTAAATATGAATGTCTATATAATCCACATGTCTAATACTTTATTATGGATAGTTATTTGTTATAATAATGTGATTTCGAAATAGGTTACCTAAATAAAATGATGTTATGTTTTATTAGAAATTATTTTCATATGAATGATTCATTCGAATTACAATGTGATTGGTGAGGCCCAAAATTAAATACCCCTTGATGTATCAGTAGGTTGAAAGATATATAATATCAAATTTATTTGTAATTCATATTCCTATATTTTGTACAATAAGTTGGCATGTTGCCTTAACATTATGGTTATAATTTCATGTGTTATTTCTTCCATCACTATAATATATGTTATTTTCATCTATTTTATTAATTTTTTCATTAACTATGTCATACAAGGATATATTATTACCATCATATCATTTATATGGAATTATTTGATTATTTATTTGTATTATATTATTTATTCATGTCTGTAATATCAAATTCCATTATATGTTACCCTATATTAATTGTTTAAGTAAACCCCATTATATTTTTCAACATACCCCACAAAAACAATGAATGTTACTATATATGACATAATGAAAATAAAATATATCTAACAAATATTGATTATTTTTTTTGATGAACTTTAATTTTACCATGCAATGTAATGAGTGATTTTTTTGATGATCTCTTAAAACTAATAATCTATTTTATCATTTGAAATTTTATATTATTTATTATCTACTAGTTTCATTACTAAACATAGGCTTGAAGTTATTGGATTCATGTTTATTATATTCAATGAATAATCTCAAAAATATATTCTGTAAATATATTTCGTAAAATCATTTGAAGAAACACAATATATGAATCATTTTCAAGTAACCAATATCTCTAACATGATATGTCTTATAGTCGAGGAAATTATCATATATTAATACTAAAATATTCTTATACTTAAGAGAGTGTTAACATAATTATTTAACATATGTTTGAAATAATTATTCAATATTATATAATTTTAGATGTTGAGAACATAGGATAAAAATCCTCTTTTATGTTGATGTGCCACATTTTTATGTATCACCAACATGAATATATTGTGATCCACCGATATAGCGCACAAAAATTCCAAAATTTAGTATAAGGGAAGAATCTTTAACACCACATCACCATTATAACACTATATTTGATCGAAATGCAATCAAAATTACACTAACTGTGGAATTCGGATAAAATTATAAAACTTTGATAATTTTGTCAATTCAACATGAGAAATGATTTATAATAGTTAATAAATAATAAAAAAGATAGATGTAATGTGATTATCTTTTAAGTAATGAATGTATAATAATCAATATTATTTATTGATTAATTGAGGAACCATGTAGAATACAAGCACAAAAGATGTGGAAAATTTTAATCTATATTTATTATTGAATAGTTGAGTTAGTTACATGAATATTGACATATATAAATAGAAATATATCATTAATAGAGTGAATATGGACCATATGTGCAATATAAATTGATCATAAGGGATTTGATAGGAATTCTTTTACGGAAGATCATGTTAAATGAACACATACATACTACCTATATGGATGGATTAATGAAAATTAAAATATGTCAAAAAGTATGGCCATACATAAAATTAGAATATTTGGTATGGTTTTGAAAATTATAGAGTCAGTATTGGAGAGGAAATTCACTCAAGGATATAACCCGCCACAATTTGAGAATATTTTTTAAAACTAATTACATATTTTTTTTATAAATACTATATACTCAATTTCATTCACAGTGGGATTTTAGTAGATTATATTTTATGATTATATGAAACAATCCCATGTTTTCTTCATCTCATTAAAATTGTTATTCAATATACCAATGAAATAGTTACTTATATGTTTGGATTGAATAATGAAGATGAGGTAGAGATACCACCTCGGAACTGTAGGGGGGACCTAATTATCTGATGAATTATTTTACCTAAAGAGGCTAAGATAATATTAAATCATAGACTATTATGACATGAACAAACCCATAAACACACATCCAAGATTATTATTAAAATAAATATTATTTCAAAATGATTCCACTAATAGATAAGATGTTTTCTAAAAGTGTGAAGAATGAATAACATAAATATGTAAGGTGATAGAAAATATAGCCAGTGTACAACCATACTTCTCCAGGATGGTTTTTATTAATATATATATATATATATATATAATTTTATTTAAGTAAATAATAAAATTATAGTGATGAATTATGGATAATGTAACCAAAACCATAGAAGATGACAAGAAAAGGTAAATATCCAAATATAAAATGATAAAGTACGACCATGGAAAACTACATGGTTAAACTCCAAATTGTTTAAAAACTAACAAAAACACAACATATAGTGAATTATTATAACATCCTTTATGAAGTTGAACTACTAGATCTACTAGATCCTCATCCAGCAATATAGCCATCGAATGACACATTTTATACAAAGACATAAGTCATGATGATTAATTCTAATGACAACGTGAATATAAGTATTCATTGTAGGAATAACAAAAAAAATATGACAGAATACAAGCTTATTTAAACTATCATAGATATGCATTAAATAAAATTGGTTTCAACGGATCAATTGGCCATCAATTTACATATCTCAAATCTATATAAGTCACTCATTGAAATGATTCTAAAATGCCTAATGTAATAAAAAAACCATGTACTCTATGTACCTCACATAAATAACTTCTATCTCATCCGTCAATAAGATAATTAATGAGGTAAACATTTCCCACTTAATAGAGTGTCAGTCGAGGGAGATCTTAACCAAACAGAGGATGTATGCCTCACCATGAGCATCAATTGAGGTAGATTCTTTCTTTGTAAATGGGTAATACAATATTATCCACATTTTGCAGAGGGGGAGTTATCCTATAACGCAATGTATATGGTGTTCCTATGCATTAGAGAAGGTATGATTCCCGGTGGTTCTAATTTTTTTTTCTATAATAATGTATCTGAATAAGTAATATTCCCTATAAAGTCCAACTAATAGTAACATCTTGATAGACTCAAAAATAATATCAATATTTGGGGAAGATATGTACCATCATGTCATATAAAAAATAACCCCTATAATGGACTACTCATGTATCCAAAATTTACACCAAATTTAGAATATATAAATATTATCAAAGAACTACCCAATACATAAAATGTATTCTAATGGAAATGTAAAGCATGCTTCATAACTAACTATGTGTAAGGAACCATGTTTCATCATGTTTGGAAATTATATACATAATGTGTTTCAATATTTTACATTGTGTGTGGAATCACATATACTAACCATAGTGTACACAAGGTACACTCTAAATTACCTCACTAACTATGCATGGTGTGTTTGAAATTATACATGGTCTATAGCTCCATATGATTTATTGCCTTATATACCCTATAATCCTTGAAAATTTCATATAATATAAATATTATTTCCATTATGTGTCATGTTGTGTGAGTTCAAATTATTTTTTGAGTATTTAAATTTATTATATATAGAGGCACTTAATCAAGAACAACAAGAATAATAACCTAACATCACATGATGTAAGATATTTATAAAACCATATAACCCTATCACCAGAGAACATATTATATATATAATGAAAACAAAAAGGCTATAAAAATGTATTCATGACTTCTTGATAAATAATATGAAGATATTATTCTTTCATGTCATTGTCGTTGTTTCCACGCACATTTTCACTTCTAGATCCACCCATACTCGACATCCCATGGAACCCCATTGTACATTCTTGATCCTTACAGACCATTAAATATTTCAATTACTTTAATAATTCATATAACTTATTCATAAATTCATAAAACTCTATTTAAAACCACATAACATTATGTTTCCAACAATTGAAATAAAAAATCTCCTAATCATCTCTAATAGTAAATTCATAGGGATAAGAATGAATAAGATAGTATTTATGGGGATGATGATATCAAATAATAGGGTTGATGTGCAGTTAATACACCCTGTAATACGTTTGGAATCATGATAAAAAATGATAATGAAAAAATAGTACGAGTATATTTTCTCTTTTTATACGAAAATGTTTTTAATAGAAAAACTGAGGAATGTATTTTATTCAAAATAATTATATGATTTTAAATTATCATCATTAAATTTTAATACATTATCTAGATTATTTGGTATAATATTAATTACATATTTAAAATTATTTTAATTTTAATGATATATATTTAATAAATTTTCTTATAAAAATTATAATATTATTGAAAAAATTAAAATTAAAATGAATTAAATGTGAACTAAAATATATATTAAAAATAACTGTAATTTATTATATTGATATGGAATATAATTAAAATTAAATAATGATATATTTATATAATTTTTAATTAATATATAATTTAACATTATAATAAGAATAAATCACAACTCTTATTGAGAAATATCTTTAAGGTAGTGGAGATATTTTGAATATGGGAAGAATGAGGGAAACAAAATAATAATAATTTCAACGTCTATGTATTCAAAAAAAATAATGAATCTAAATTTATTTCACGAAAATTATTGTAAAAAATATAAATATTGATTTGAATCTTAATGAATATGTTTACATTATCTCAATAGAAGCTCCTCTAATGTCAATGACAAATATCTAAATAAGGTTATAATGTAATATTTATAATAAAAAATCATTCATGGTGTTAATGACTACTATTGTAATTAAAAACTATGAAAACACTCTCCACTTTCCCTGAAGGTTAAAAATAAATCATAACCTCCCATTTAATCAATATATAATTCCATATACATCCATGTTGTAACAATTTTGATTACAGTCTCTATTTAAGAGTTATTAATTGTTTTAATATACTTGGTTAACAAAATAATGTATTATTTATTTTTTAACAACACATTTAAATAATTAAAAATATTGATAATGAATAAAACCGTGAGAAATATTACTAAAATTATTTCATAGAATTATTAAAAAATAAAATTCCATATCCTCTCCACATATTCTGTTTTTTCATCTCCAAAAGATAAGATCATGAAAAGCAATGATTGTATTAATCTTGGATCAAGTTATCACAGTCCTATTATCCTTCCTATATTTTGTAATTCCACCAAATTGATATATACATGGCTATAAAATTATGATAAAGGATCTTTTCCTACTAATAATAAAATCAACGCATTACACTTTTATGGAAACAGCATCCTAAACATAGAAATCAACCCAATTGATGATGTGTAACAGTTCCTGAAAATAACACTGAAGTTTTCACATGTTTATATTTAATTGTACCTAGATTTTATATGAGAATAATATGTGGTAACATTAAACCTAAGATTCTCTATATAGAATCTATAATAGTCTAAAAAATATATAATAAATGAATGCTTCATTAAAACCTCTATAATTAGTTATGTTGTGACACTTTTATAATCACATGATCTCCCTCCAGGAAATAAAAATGTATTTGTATATGATAAATATAGTACATTTTATAGATATATAATATCCATATATTCTACCAAATCCCATAGACCTCTTTCATTTTCAACATCACTAGATTGGGCCCCATGACTATTGATCCACTAATATTCTCCCAATAAATTGGATCCCAGAAATATCTTTTATATAAATATAAAAATTTATCTTGATTATAAAATAGTTGTATATATTTTTAATCATAAAATATACTAATGGTATATAATTATCTTTATTCTTCCATAATCTATAACACAATCTTATAACATATCTATGAGGACATTAATAGTCCTCTTGGGTAGACTTGATATTTGGGGGTACAATATCACACTCAAAAGATGATGTACAATAGAAAGATCTTATAATATATTCTATAACTAAAAAATGATTCAAACATCATAGATATATAAATTCATTTTGGTTACCCTAGGAAATCACACAATCAAAACTATATATATATGTCCAACTCTCTCTAGTGAATGTTTCTTGTAAAAGGAATTGAATGGAGTAGACTCAATCATATGATAAATGATGACCCATTTAATGGAATTACCTTTCACCGATAATAAAACTGTAGTCCTAAAATTAATCAAAATACAATCCCACATACAGTCCACATCCAAATTTAATTTTATCCAAACATCAAAAACCAAATTCTCGGTCTTCATCTACTAATATGTGTTACGCTATGATAAAAACACTACAATACTTCACTTTATGATAAAATAAAATTTTATTTTGATATCCAAATACATATCTTTTCACTAGGATGAATAGAAATAAGTGATGTTATTACATCTTTAATTAACTCATCATCCATTTATATAGGATCCACTATATTCCCAAATGTGTTGGTGAAAAATCCACCACTATTATAAAATATATTTGGTTTATCTATTGAGAAAATATGATCTCATATAATTTATACCACAATATCTCTTATATAGAGATCCATTAAGTAATGAATAAGTATATATTCTAACACTATTGATTAAAGTTATGAAACATCTCTTTCCATGACATAATCCAACCACATTGAGGATAACTACTGTAAAACATTAATCTTTTCATGATTATGACATTTATTTTTTTAGAAACTAACCACCATTTTTCACTTACCATGCATTTAAACTTTTTAAAAGTCATAATGTTGTTGAAAAACCACACTATCTTCTACCACAAATTGATGTCCCTCTAGAAGATAATATACTTGATGTTCTTGTGATTCATAAAGAAAAAATAACTCACCAAGAATATAATGTCTCTATATATTCATAGAAACATAACCACTATATAACTTATTTCATGGGTTTAATAACTCTACTAATATGGTATCATATTCCTTAACTTATAAAAAAATCATAATTCTTATTTTTATTATAATGAAACCAATATCAAAACTAGATTTACTTTTGTGGACCTTGTATTCCACTTATTCCATAGGTAACTAAAAAATCATGGAACTAGATACCCTTTTTGATTACTCATTTAAATATCATTATATATGATATTTCTAGACAAATAGATAAAACATTAGGATAATAGACATCATTGGGTCCTTAATACAAGGGTAGTAAGATGTGTATAAAAAGTAATATCCTAATAAAAATGGAAACTAAAAACCTAAACCCCTATTTGGCAGGTTCCCAATATATCAGATCCTCAGTGGATATGATAAAAATAATAACCCCATCCATGGATGTGACATGTCCTAGGAAATAAACATGTCAAATCCAAAACATACACACCTAAATCTTAAAATACTGATGATGATCAAAATGTAAAACTGGGAAATCCATATATTTTCAATGTGATCCTCCACAAGATATGAAAAAATGAGAATCTAATTTAAGAAATTACCTATAAAAATTCTTATATAATTTCAAATATTTAGTTCATGAGTCCCAAAAACATAACATGGGAATATATAATTTCAATCATAATTAATAAATATTCTGTGATAATACCGACACCTGAATAATAACTTCAAAATTTAATCTTAATGAACACAAATATATTGATAAAAATACCTATGTTGAATCATTGGGAACCCCTAAAGTCCTTATAGAAGATTGAATATATCATCAATTCTCATAAAATAGATTTTTTCTCCAATTTCACCTAATTTAAGATAGGATATTCAATTCAATGCACAAAACATGTATTTTATTTGTTATAAAAGTGGGTAGGATTTTCCCTAGAGGAAAAATTGGGTTTTGAAATTTATTTCTCCGAAAGGTCCTCTAATTTCACATTAAACTCCTTGATATTAGGCATGGACTTCTAATAATCTACTAAATATTATAATTATGGACTCAAAGTGAATGATATTATCAAAATAAACATATTAATGTAGTGTAAACCCTAAAATATTTTGTTTTAAAATATCTATATACACCTCAACCAATGTAAGAAACTAATCTTTCTTAGTATTGGATTCACATAGTTCTAGTATTGGAAATTTATGTGCAGTTGGTTGGTGTATTCTAAGGGTCAACGTTTATCCTAATCATTTAGGGTATCATTCATATTTGATTTAATGCATAACACCCATACATATGAATCCTATTAATTAACTTAAGATCATGAATAATGTAATTTCATAACTCATTTCAAAATATAATAACTAGTGTGGTTCATTACATGATATCATACATGAATATTTTAATTCCATTGGCTACTAACTAGTTTGTAGGGTCTAAGGTGTTACCATTGTGAGAATACACAATCATATCATTTAATAAAAAAGTAATATAAATAACTAATAACATATGATAAAGAAATATAGGTGAGTAAATAAATGAAATATCTCAATCCATACAATTATTCAATACCTCTCATGGTGTAACAGATATGTTATTTTACATGTCGTAGGAGTTAGAAAAACATCACAAGAAAACCTATGTGTAGATCATACGAAACCTAACCCTAATGAAAATATGTATACACAAAAATAGATATGAGTGTCATCAAATTCAATTTTCCTAACTCTATCAAATGTATCCTACTCAAATATTCATGGGGCCCTTCCCTACATAGTCTATAGATCATCGAATTTGATTAGATACCAATGTTAGAAGGCCATCCAAGCAGTGTTTGAATATTACTTAGTAGGAAATCCCCAATGGGATCACTAATATCACCATTAAATATCTTATATGTACAGTGTCAAATGATCATAATATTAATAATTTAATGAAAATTAATTAATTAAATCAATAAAAATCCTTGTGTTCTAATGTGACACCTAAGTTCAACCATACCTCTATTTTCTAATGTCGGACCCATCTGATCATTTCACATTGCTATAACAATGGTCAAATAATAACCAACCCATAACACCAATGAATTATTTCATTATATATATTTTTTGGGGATATTACCTAAATTTTGTATCATAACATGTCAAACTCATTGAGAGAAGAAGAGGCCCCCCTAAAATCATTTTTCAGCTTGGGAAATCACCCTCTATAAATATACCCCCACATATAATCTATTTGGGGGGTTGTGATTCCTAATTTTTATCAAATATCTTATATCATTGAGGGTGATATATCCTTCCCCAAAAATCACATTTCTTATATGTGGTATAAGTTTGTGAGTTCTAATACCATCAAATTTCATTAGGGGGTAAGGATTTCCCTATAATCACATCTCATGTATTATTTTTGGGAATAAATACCAACAATGAAACATATATAACCTCTTGGGAAATAACCCCTCAACTTATAAACATATATCACTCATGGGGGAGTATCCAGACTTGGAATCGCATATCATATCAATATCTGAGGGGAATAGTTCCCCTCATGGGAATCATGTCATCATTAGTTATACCCTCATGGGTATACTCACTCACTAGAACCAAATATATTATATACCTAGGGTCATACTATATACATATAATCACGTATATAATAAAATCATGGAGTCTCATATTCTACTTGGAACCATCATATCTACACTTTTGGGGTCACATAGCTTCCCTGGAATTATCATATCCTTCATCCTAGAGGCCACATTCCCTCTATTGAATTATTATAACATACATTTATGTGTTGGTAACATTTCAAACATTAAAAATATTAAAATGTTTTACCTCTCAATAACATCACCAATTTCTAAAACAAAATTAACTCTATGGAAGACCATATTGTCCTTCATGTGTTTAAACTCTTTAAAGTGAACAAAACTAGGGAACCCACTATGGACCCCTAAATCACATTAGGTTATTGACACCCAAATCAGCTCCGCTATAAGATTTCTATCATTATGGTCTATCACATCTCTATAATGGAATAACATCTCTTATAATTATAATTATTTTATTATGGTCTACTCAATCTCACTGATGATATAGTATATGCATAAGATAAGAAAGATGTTATAAAGCCCCTCTCACATTGTATGTCATCCAATGTCCCCCTACCATATCTACACATAAATCCTTTTTGAGGTATCCCTACTAGAACCACAATAATTATGATGTAGGAGGAACAAATACTCCAACAACAAGTTAGATATATATGAGGCCCTAAAATACACCAAGGATGAATTTGTCCCATTACAAGGACAATCATTTTTATTCCATCACTTCCTCGTACCTAGAGTTATGTAAGGGTATTTATCACAATTTCCCCCTTTTTAATATATTCCATATATAATTATATATGTTCCATATTATATTTAATTCATATTTATAATATATTCCATGACTATTTAGGATTGTGAGATCGTGATAGTACTCAAGGGTCCATTATAACCCATGCTACATCTGTGTTATTAATGATAATTTAATGGAAACCACAAATATTTAGTTTGTGTTTGATTATACACATATGGTTAGACTATATATCACATTTTATATAATTTAATACATAAATATTAAATATATGTTCAAGGAACACCTACATCATATAGGGTTAATATATTAATGAAAAACTCGACTCCAATTTCCTATTCCTTTCTATTCTTAAAAGACCACCCCCCATAAAAAAATGACCATATATATATCAAAATATAACTCAAATGATTATAAAAATATAATAAATGAATTATAAAATAGTCCAAATATTAATTACATAATTAATGTACAATTAAAGGAGTAAGTAATACCTTCGTAATATGCCAATATCTCATTAATAAAAATTCCTAAATTGATTGATTTAAATTAACAATTTATTTCAAAAAAAACAATACATTAAAAAAAATATAATTTATCGAATAATTTTAACCATAAAAAACCATATGAATCTGTTTGATTTCATCCTATTGAGATCCCATTGAAAAATTCTTGACATAAACCACATCATCATGTCTAGATTCCACCAATCCCAAATTGAATATTTATGTATCTTAAGTATGAGTCATAGTGAATCAATAGTAAATACATTTTTTAGTAAACTAATGAATAATTTATAGAGTGATATATTTTCCTATATATATCATGCATAAATAAAGAATGTTTACTTAATTAGGAATCGAAAATTATCTCTTCTTGGTTTGAAAAGTCTTACAAATTGACACATGGTAATGATCACTACCTTTATACATGTTGATTTTTTTTCATTTTAAACAATTATTTATAATTTTGAAAAATATAAAAAATTCATGATTCTACAAATTTTTTAATGTCACGACCTATCCCCCATGTCCCATGTCTTGACAACCCCATGCCGATATCGAATAGGACAAGGGATGGCAATTAGTACTGAGTAGGCATATCCAAAAATAATAGGCATTTGCCTAAGAACCATTACACGCACACGCAACAGAAAGCCATATGACTAAAAAGTGTAAGCATTGTGTAAATAAAAAGCATGCATACCACTACAACCCAACATAGAGTACGAAAGAAAGTAAATTAGAAAATTAAAAATGGGACAGAATACAAGACCATTAAAATAAAGACAAATGAAAATCAGGAATTGATAACAAGGGTACAGAAGTAGCTATAGGAAGATATCAGGAACCCCTCAAATCGTCTAATCTCACACAGAACCTCTTGGTCTTGGTCCTGTTCTAGATCCATCTAAGACAACACTAAATCATAATTAGTATTCACAAGACACAACAATTTTGGATAATATCATTTATGGTTCAGTAAAATAATACTAAGTAGGGGACTCTAAAAACCAAAATAAAAAAGGCCACAAAGTAAAACACCACTAAGAAGGTACATTCAGATCAACACAGGTATATTTCATCAACACATATATAAATAATATCTAGATATAATCGTAATGGATTCAAATAGGCAACATCTCATCCACTGCAATCCATATGGTTCTGTTCCTAGTACACTTGATTCTGGGAGATCCCACTCCTCAAGAAGTCTAATAGTAATCAGGTAGATCATGTATACCAAATGTATCTAAGTGAACAAATGCACTTGATATGTCATGATGATTCCTTGAGATTTCTAGTCTCACTACGAAAATAAGTATCCATATCACAACCAATTGTTTGCCACATGATTCTTATCCTAGACCTATCATCTTGGTAGGACTCCTTCCATGAACCATAAAGTCATCTCAGACCAATGCAAAGAGGTTCATCTTCTTTGGGCCCTACACAAATATAACACACTGAGAACTACCCAACGTGCACTGCCTCAGTTATAACATCGAACATATTGTACTGTTGATGGACTCATCACTAATGAGTCACTAAGGTAAACTCATCTTCTGTGTCATTGAGTTCCACATAGCTATTGGAAAACTATGGTCTTCTCGGCTACTGCACGTCTGTCAGGCCACTGAGATTGGGTCGGCTACAACTCATTGGATGGGCCAAACAGGTCTGGACGTGTATTCGTCTACTGTTCCATAGGGGGTTTCATGGTTTTTCATCTTCTAGGAACTGAAATTTGCTTGGTTACTCATTTTCTAAGCCACACGGGTATGCATGACTATTTTTTTGTCATTCTAATGAGTTTCTCTTGGCTACCCATTGAGGTCAAGTAGTCACTTCCTTCTCATCGCAGCCAGCCACTATATTTCTGCTCAAAGCGCACTTGATTCCATGAAAATATATTCATCATCTTTTCTGTCCTATTTTAATCTCAATGGAACCTCACTTGGAGTATGTCAAATATACATAATCATTGAGAGGGTCACAATGCCTCAAATGACTAATTAATTAGACATATGGTTTACATGTTATGGCTATATTTGTAGAAAAGGGCCGGTTGGATTCGGGGTCTAATAAGCAAAACCGACCATTCCTGGGGTCCAATCACCCATCATAGTATGCTAGGCCTATACTAGAACTATTGGTCCTGGCCCACTGGGATACCCCAGGCTCGACCATCCTCCTTCTCGCCCCGTCGTGACCGGGCCAACCCACTTGGCCGAGACACAGCCGGCATGTCGTGTCCCCCTTCCAACCATTGGGTCGCTGAGGGGTCTCCATCAGAATAGTCTAGCTGCACTAGAACCTTCCAATAGTGTTTGTGTGTGCCGCCGCCAACCTGTTATAGGCAGTCGACTCCATATCCTTGATTTGAATTCATGGGTCAGCACAGTGCACGCCGACAGTGTCTTCCATGGGCCATCAGGTCTGCTCTAGTGGTCTAATTCATGAACACTTTAGGCCCTCGGAATTTTCAGGTTTTTATCATCCCTTCTATGGCCTCAAGGGTGTCCTTTCATCGATCCGGGGGGTTCCTTCATGAAGAACACATGAACACCCATAATAGAGGAATCCAGGACCTGTTGAAGTTGGATCGAACTCTCAGCGCTTTAATTCAAAACATGTACGAAGGTGATTTTTATGAATTATACCTTGGATAATCCCAATTCAATCCATGAATCAAAACCCTCCAAAACAATTCCTGAAAAATACATGAATCATTCCATTCATCTAATTATTCATGTTCGTCATAGATATTTCATAACATGGAAGGAAAATTAATCTAGACACCCTACCTCGAGTTGGATCACTTACATATGTAGATTGAAGTCACATCGCCATGTCCATCATTATTCCACCGGTGTTCTTCTATTCTTCGCCACTTGGTCAAACCATAACCTCTGATTCTTCATCACTGAAGAGAGAGCCTCCTCCCCCTTTTCTTATAGAAACAAAATATTTCAAAAGTAATTCTCTAGTGTAATTAATTATAACAGAGGACCCATTCCCTAATTAATGGAGGAACCGCTTTAACATATTAACACGTTTCAGAATTACTATTTTCCTTCAATACAGTGTCACCGTGAAACATCATTTATGAATGTAGAATTGTTTTCTCTATCAATGTGTCACATCGTCACCATGCTACAAAACAGTAAAATTAAAATAAGACAAACATATTTTAGTTTATTTTTATTCACCTTTAAAAATTCCAAAAATGAAAATTCACCCCAATCTTTTTCCGGTAGATGAAATGTCTTCCATAAAGTGAACATATAATTATGAAAAAATGGTGGTCTCATAATTTTAATTTAAATGACCATTTTTGAAATATGAGGATTTGAAAATAAAATAATTTTTATTTAAAATAGCTTTTTTAAGATTATGTCCCAACAACAAATGTTAACTGCGAGCCCATGCAAGTAGGTGTTAGGCTCCACCAAAAAATGCACACCCTTAATATCTCAATGGTGGTCACATATTTTCAATCGTAGTTAACATTCATGAGTTAAAAGGACTTGGAATATAAAATAATTTTTAAAATAATTTTATTTAAGGTTATGAAGTTTTTGGGTTTTCACACTAGATACTCGTACCGACTAAACATAAGTCACGCTTAGGGTAATCCCACTACTCTAAACACAATGGTTCCCTCATATTTCTGATCTAGGCACCCATTTAAGATTTATTCAAAATTTTCAAGAAAACTACTCACACACTTTACATAAAAAATTAAATTTTTCGACAGATCATTTTGGGCACACCAGGCCTTAGAATCGCATGCTCTCTTAGCACACGTTCGCATAATATTTCCATGGATTTACTAAAAATGGTACTGGGAAAATTCGAGTTGTTACATCATCCTCTCCTTAAGGATTTACGTCATTGAAATCTTGACTGAGGTATTCCCAAACAGATGAGGGTACGAGGATAAACCTAATCCTATCGCTCCCACATTCTATCATAGAGATTCATATTCTTCCAACGAACACACAATAGAGTAATTGATCACTCATGAGGGGTCCTCACCTGTCGATCCACAATATATACTGAAAACTTCACAAAGGTTGTCCCATAATCAATGTATATCTCACCTCAGTAAAATATCCAACATTTAGAGGCATTCTGATCCCTCTAAAAAACACTTCTCCTAGGTAGTTAAGAAGTGGGTCCACTTGGCGAGACGTCCAATGATAACCAATATGTTATCGTGTCTCCTAGAAATATGGGGTAAACCCATCATGAAGTCCATCGAAATATATTTTAGCTTCATTATCGGTTCCCCCATAAAGAGATTAGAAACAACCCCTGATACTAATTCATGTAAGCATTTAATATTTAATCTCAATTGGTAAGCCCATCTTCAACCCATTTTTTCAACCCCGATGTCTACCCTAAAACCCAAACACATACCTTGATGAATCTCACCAATATAGGAATTAATTCTATATGTATCATTCCTCTTAAAATAAAAATATGCCCCCCAACATTGAATTACCATATGGGGTATTCCCTTTGGAAAACTGGGCAAATAAAGACTCAGAGTTTGTTTCACCGATTTTTGCCTCCCTGACTGATTTAAGAGTGGATGGGTTACAACCAATGAATTGAAATAATTTGCTTCATCACCATCCCTGAATGACAAATTTAACGAGGAAAACTTCTTTGTTTCTTCATTCTGAAACTACGAACATGATATCCTACTGAGAGCATCAAATACTATGTTTCCCTTACCAGTAGTATAGACTATTTCGAATGATTAGTCCTAAAAGATGATCACTCATCATCTTTTTCCCAATTGCTGAAAAGCCTATGGGCACCATTCCATCCATGTGAAAGGTATCCCCTTTCAACTGATCGATGTGTTCATCGTTCCTTTAGTAGTGGTTACTGACTCTCCATATTCACTTGGTTAAAGGGTTGATAATTCACACTTAACCTCGAATAATGGGTCATACTGGGCCCTTCCTATGCAATTCCCCCACCAACTCCTTCATCTCCTGAGACTAAGTGAATGGAATATTATATAAGGATGCTGATATAAGTTCCATATCAGTGTGTATAGTGATGTAGAAGTTTATCTCTCTATGGGGAGGTAAACCTAGAAACATCTGTTGGAAAGACTTCTGTGAAAATTTCAACTACTATTGGAAACATAATATTCAAAACATTGCCTTCCATGTTGGTAAGGATGGAATACTCGTGTTTGATCAGATGCACCCTTCTATGCATGGGTGTTATCTCATGTTATATGGGATTCCATTTTTCTGACCAAGGAAAAACCCATTCCAACACTGTGGATACACCGCATACTCTTTCCTAAACTAGTCAATCTAATCATAAACTATGTATTACTATTCTATACCCAAACTAATAGCGTAATGCCTCGATGCTTCCACAAAGTGGTTCCAACAAAAAATATGGCATCAAGGGTTTGATCACACCGGCATCAGAAGTTTTATTATCGAGTCTCAACCCATAGGTTTCTACAGATGTAAGTTTCTAGTCAATGGTTTAACCGGAAACACTAGGTATTCAACAAGATTCATGACATGAAGGAATGATTAGAACATATGCCTATTAATACGACGACTAAGAGTAGAGAGAGAAGGTACCTTAAATCATTCCTGGATCCCATGGGTCATAATCATTGGTCGTATACAGCTATAACCACCCCCATCATCTAGCTCCCACAGCCTTATGTAAACCACATTTGGGTGGTGGTTGTAATTTGTTGAAATGTATTCAATCTTCTACTTCTCCCTCGTATCATCTATGACATCTTGCGCCCTAGAGATTAATTTGTTCTTGTCACTGTCTCTACCCCGATGGATCATCCATCATTTCACTATCAACATGATGGGATGGAAAATCAATAGCGAGATGTCCCCTACTGTCTTCTAAAAGAATTACCTCTTTCTAGGAAAACTGGACTCACCATATGAGCCTTCAGCTATAGATCCCCAATCTTGGGAATTTTTCCTGGAATGTCGCACATGAAAAACTATATAAGACTAAATTAGGCTTCCTACTTTCCCACTCCTAACATCGAATAGTTGTATCTGATCAACCAATTGAAATTTGATCAAAACGATTCTCTATATCATCCTAACATATGTAGGAATGTACATAGGAATATTGAAGGCTTATATGTCCCTAAAAACATCTTACTCAGAAGTCTGAGCCCTGAAGTACTGGTTATATCATATTCATCAAGTACCCAGTAAGGTCTATATGCCTCAATGAATACCTATCTACTAACATGTAATTCTATATAAGCTATATAATCTATTGGTCATGAATATCCCTTAGCTCTTAAGGAAAGAGACCCTTCTCTGAGAAAGGTTATCAATCCCTATCCATGGAAAACTCACATCATTGTAATATCGGGTTATCTAAACCCTTACATTTCACTATTGCGCAACGTATAAGGATCACATCAAGGACTTCCATTTGATGTAATGGTTCCTTGATTATATGGAAAACACAGTCACCATCTCAATCCAGTCCTTAGCTGCCTGTGATTCGAGGTCACCTCAGATCCTGAGGTGTCTCTGTTGTTGAAAGATGAGATATGCGCCTAGCACACACATCTCATCCAAGGGTAGTATGAGTAATGTGTTCTACTCCAACGGTATTGGAATAGAAATTACACCTCCCAGTGGTTCTATCATTGGTATGAACCCCTATACCCATATTTTCACCCCGCAGATCATTCTCGTGATCATGCGTTTGAATCCTAGCTAGCAGTCTATGTGGAAGCACCTTGAAACAAAACAAGATGTACCACAATCAAAAGAGTATAACTTGTGATATGAATTAATAAGTACATAGAAAACTCAAACCATTCCTATATGAAGATTCTGACATCGTTTTCCCTACAAATAGTGTTTTTATGTACAAATTCAAGAAGAAGAATTCAGGGTCTTGGTGTATGGATAAATCGACTGCCGCACAAACAATGTATTCCCTAGCTTGAAATTACAACTAAAAACACTTAACATTGTTACCCCAAACAAAACACATAGACTCTGGGATATTATGGTAGAAATATCCTCATTTGATACCACTATTTCATGACCAGTCCCCTAGGACCCATACCATGACTACTCCAATCCCACCTCCAATAGGGAAGGGGATGGTTACTAGTGTTGAGAAGACATATGCCACAAATGTGAGGCATTAGCCTAAAAACCTTTACACATGAACTCAACTGAATTATATTGGGTTGAAGAGTGAAAAATATATGTATTAGAAAATCATCCATACCACTAAAACCCAACAACAGAGTTCAACCAAGAGTAAATCAGTAATGTATAACAGGCAAGAATACAAGTAAACAAAAATAATGACAACTACATCGCCAGAATAGAAAACAATGGTACTCCCTATGTTGTAGGAAGCATCCAAAAAAAATCATCTCTTCTTATCTAACAAGGAACTACCAGGTTATGGTCCTAGTCCTTCTATATCTATGACTCAACCAAATCATCAATAATTTTCAAAAGAAACAAAGAGGAATGAAAATGCCCATTTAGGGGTGATTAAAACAATACCCAGTAGAGGACCCTGGAAACCATAAATGAAAACAACTCCAATATTGTTTAATTATCTCAACATAGGTATATTACATTAACACATAAAATAAGAACATCCATGTATACTCTTAAAGGATTCCAAGACGCAACATCTCATCCGCTGGCAACCATATGATTTCATGTGTAGGATGGTTTATTCTGGGAGTTCCCACTCCTTGAGCTATCTACTAGTAACTAGGTATAGAAATTCTATCAAAATTATCTGAGAAAAATCGGGTCTCAATACATCACAATGTTTCCCGGATACATCTAGTATCACTAAGACAAAAATTCTTGGTATCACAACCAATCTGTTATGATAGGATTCAGCTGAAGGAGCACTCATCCTGGGAGGAATCGCTCCTTGTTCCATCAATTAATCATAGACCAAAGAAAATAGGTACCCCTTCATTGGGACCCTCCCAAATAGAACACACCGAGAACTTCCCAATATACACCGCTTTATTTGTAATACTGCACATCTTGTACCTCAGAGGGACTCCTCCCTAATTATTCATTTAGGTTTGCTTGTATTCCAGGATAATGAGGTCCACTCGGCTACCACTCCATTGTGGTCTTCTCATATACCACTCCTCTACTGGGCCACCGAGGTCTGCTCAACTACTTCTTTTCTTCCTAGAAATATAAGTCTGTATGGTTATTCGTTTGTAAGGACACACAAGTCTACATGACTGCTTGTCTGTTGGGCCATAGAGGTTCTCTCTACTCCTCATCTGTCAGGCCACATAGGTACACACAACTACTCGTTTGTTAGGCTACTAATGTCCTCTTGGATACCCACTAGGTTCCAATTATCACATACTACACTTCACAACCAACCGCAAGATTTATGATCGTATCACACTTGATTTTGTGGGAATATAATTCTCAACCCATCATTCATATCTCAATCTAAACAGAAACTCACCTGAATTATGTAAAAATGACCTACTAGTGGCGAGAGTCCCAAATCCATAAATGGTTCATTAATATTACATAAGGTTTACAAGTTATGACCATTTTAGAAAAAATGGTTTGGTTGGGTCTGGGTCCTAGTCTAACCCGGTGGGACCGAACTGACCTGACATGGGATCCACTAATCCGACCCGACTGAGCCTCGGGTCAACTAACCCATCCCAGTTTTCTCGGACCAACCCAAACTGAATGAGCCCAACCTAAACCAACATGGGTGTCCCCCCTCCTTCGCTGACCACTATGAGTAGGCATGCTAGCATGGCCGAGACGTTTCTAGCATGTCGCATCCCACCTCCACCCCACGGGTTGCTACTGTGTTTCCACTACTGCGTTCCATGTGGACAGAAGCCTCCAAGCTAGGTGATGTGGCGCGGATGCTGGAGGATCTATCCCAGTATCCTTCAACCCCACCCCCGAACGATGTCGTGTGTCACCACAGTGTCAGGTTGCACCAATTGTGAACACCAGTGGTGTTTTCTGTGGGCCATTGGGTCTCCTCCGATGAGACGATTCCTAAACTGCAAGCACCCTTGAAATTATCATGTTTCAGTCAACCCTAATACTTTTTTAAGGTTTTATTTCTGACAATTAGGGTGTGGGTCATAAATAAAAAATGAACACCAATAACTGAGGATTCTGAGCCTTGTTCTTATTGGAATGAACCCTCTACATTAGATATCAAAACAAGAGTGGTGAAGATTTTTATGAATTATAACATGTATAATCCCAATTAAATCCCCAAATGAACCCCCACCCCCTCTGGAAAACACACACACAATCTGGGAATCATTCCATTCGTCGAATGACTCACGCTCATTATGGATATTTCATAATAGGAAATGAAAATTAATCAAGACACCCTACCTCGAGTTGGATCACTTACAGATGTAGATTGAAGTCACATCTCCACATTAATCCCTATTCCACTAGTGTTTTTTGATTCATCATCGCATGATGGAAATCCGACCTTTTATCCGTTATCACTGGGGAGAGATCCCCCCTACCTTATATAAATACAAGTGTTCCATTGGAAATCTCTAGAGTTATGAATTTTAACACTATACCCTTTCCCTAACTAATGCAGGAATTACTTTAATGTGTTTCATCTTTACTGATTCATTTTGAAACATCTTCACCACTTTTCTTAATTTATCATAGGAGAATTGGTTCTTTATTCGTTGCATCTCATCTTCACCATGATGTGAAACGTTATAAGGAAAATAAAAAATAATATTTTCTTTTATTTTTATTCTCCTTTAAAATTTCCAAAAATTATCATCTAATAGTTCACTCATACATGTTCTACCATCTCCAAAGCATGATTAACTATAGAGTTATAATGGGATCTAGTGCATTACTGCTGGTTTGATCACACCCATTGTTTAATGTAAAACCCCAAAATGATAAATGGTAAAATAAATAAATGATATGAATCCTATAAACAATGTGAACCTTCCTTTTCATGAGCCTACCTAATTAGAAATCCACAATTAAACATTCTTGTCCTTCTGTAGCGATCATGACGGGTGACCTTTTAGGATGTTTCCAAGGGTGTGTGTGATTGGGGACAATGTACACAACAAATGACAGGTCTTGGCCTGTGGGGATAGTCACTAGTCAGATGACGATTTCAGGCATGTGGGTGGGCCCAATGGGGGGGGGAATGTGTGTCTAAGGGGCATGTTATGGTACCTGGAGGTCCAGAACCTTGCAACCATGTTATGAAATGGTGTATGTACAGTCAGCGGGGCCCAGTTTTTACATTTTGTATCAAATGTGGTACCCAGACTTAAGTGTAGTGAACTACATGGGTTGAGATGTGTAGATCCCATAATGAGGATGTTTTTCTCTAATGGGGGTGAATGTAACATCGGAGAATGATAAAGGGTTTGTTTCATTGTTCCTTAAAATGTGTATTCTAGTTTTAAGAATCACTGATTCCAAGATATTCCCATTGGATTTATTCATGGAACTAGAAACCCCTAACAGTTATTTATCCAAAAGGCCCTCCTCCCCAAAGGCAGAGATTTGTTATGTTTGAAAATTACGATACTTAAGGATGTGAATTGGTCAAGAGGATGGGAGTTCAAACTCATCTGACCCTTTTGGGGGGCGAATTATTGTCTACTCTAAGACTCTCATGGTGAATTTAATACACTTTCATGAATCCTTTTTAATTTACCGAGTATAACATAAGATTACCATGGAATTTTAAATCACTTATTAACAAGTGTAAAATTTATATTCATCCATATGTATTCATGGTTCTTCATTAATCGTGATATCCTTTTATATTTTAGGATCTCCATCAATGGTATCCTCTAATATACTCCTTAGATATTCTTTTAATCATCGTTGTGTTAATATTGGTTTTTAAGCCGATCTGTGGGTAAATCTAGAACATATTTTCTCCCAGAGATATGGATGATTGTTTTGATGTTGGGATCCTACAAATAAAATGAGCTACTTACATATCCTTGTGAATTGAATCATAACCCTCGTAGTTCAGTTCCACTTAATGGGAGACATTAAACCTATTAAAGTCATGTGATAAAGACATAATAGTACAATTTAATGATATATGGTAAGTACATATAGGAGAACAGTGCATAATCAATGGTTGGTGTGGGACTTATTCTGAAGCAGCCAAAGGAACCTGGAAAGGATATGGGTTTCCATGTAAGATTGGGCCCTGTTGGGGAAACAGACCCAAGAGAACAAGGTTTATTTTATGTGTTGGGTTTAAACCTCAAGTAGGATTTCCTACATATCCCAAGAGGATGGGAATCAAATCCAACATAGTTCAATGAGTCTCATAAGAGTGTATAGTCCTTTGAGAGAAATGAGTTTGGGCTTACTTTTTTAAAAGGATTCCTTGGTGGTTTGGGGGTTTAATTTGGGGCATATTCCAAAAAAGGAAGCCTAGATTAAGGGAATTATGGTTGGATTTTAGAAGAGGATATCTAAAGAGCTCAATCCCTTAGAAGGCTTGTTATGTACCCCAATTAGGATGTGAATAAGAGTTATTTTAGTTCATTCATTTTATTGGGGCTTATACGTGAGATAATCCCATTTGAGGGGACATGATTAGTTCAACCCTTCTGTGAAGGGAACCCTTTTGATCATGGGCCTTTAATCAGGCATCCTACGTATCTTGATTTGAGTTGGAATTATATTTCACGTAGTTCAAGTCATATAGTGAAACTTTTGTGATCAAGACAAATATTTATGACCACGCGAGTCATGTTCGCTGTGAGAAACAAGATGATTTCAATGATTCAACAAAAGCACTCAAACATTTCCTCCACTGGTGGAAGAGGGCACACCTAGGGCGGACAGATTGGATGATGTCGAGTCAACACAAAAATAGGGAGAGGCGATGTACCTTACCTCTCTTAAATTCACATTGGACAAGGGTCCAATGAAAGGAAAGAGTGGAGGTAAAGGAAGAAGACATGAGCAATAATGCAACCACCTACATGAATGGTTAGGGGCTTACACTTGGATGGCTGCCCAAATGGATCTTAGAAGGGGAGGGAGATTTCTCTTTCACTTGCATGGAAAGTAAAGTTTTAACCATACCTTCCCAAAAAATGACCTGAGGTTCCAGGTTTTAGGGATCAGGAGGGGAGGTAAGAACCAAAACCCTAATCCTCCAAACCGTGAACTCCTTAACACGGTTCCTAGAAGAAAGGTCCATGTGACCACCGATATACAAATCAACCGACACATCATGAATCCCAAACCCATTTTAAAACAAATGTGGGAATCCAAGGACTGAGGATATACAAATCCAAACTAGAGACATACTGATGTTCCATTCCCAAGGGTTTTGTAAGTCAAGAGGTTTTGGTGAAGGTCTCAACAAATTACCTTTCATAAAATGGAGCCAATGAAGATGAATCCTTTCCATAAATGAATTTGTAGAGGAATTAGTGGATTACAGGCTAAAAAGAGTAGGCTAATCAAAGTGGGGCACCGAAATAGTTACTAGCGTGCAAGTATGAGTGCCCAAGTCGGTACTTGTGTGCATTTATGGGCGCAAAAGTAGGTTTGGAAACCATATATTCACTTGAGTGACTAACAACCAAGATGGTATGATCGTAATACGATTCACTCTATCATTTTCACCCTTACACCACTATGATAAACTTGTTTTGTGTTGAAAATTATTAAAATAATTGAAAATTTAACATCATATCTGATTACATTATTTTGTGTTTATCACTATTATAATGGTAAATGTTACATTTTGATGATTCAAATGTAGGAAGAGATGATTTGGATAGCCCATGATGAATTGAATGAAAAATTGGCCAAAATTGCACAGATCCATGAAGAAATACTTACTATTGACCCTGTTTAGGAAATTTTGTGAAACAAAATTCGATGAACATCATTGATAAGGTCAAAAATGTAATGTAATATATTTCATATTAAGTAACATAATCCCAATTCTACCATCATGGGTCCAAACCAAATTTATTTGTCCAGAACACTGAATTTGTGAGATGTCAAAAGTGGTGTTCTTTAATTTGTCCATATATCTTGATACACATGTCGAATTGATGCCAAACATTCTTTGGGAGATAGTCAGAATGTGGTGCTACTAATTTCTAGTTTTTTCAGTCGGGAGATTCAATTTTCTATTGGCCTAAACGTATGGTACATGATTCTTGAAGAAATATGTGTTCCTTAAACCACATTCGAATTTTCCTATAAAATGAAACATTGAGATTACCATTTAGTAATTAGAACCAAAGGTAGGGTGCTTCCATTTTGGAGTCCTAAAGGAGTCCCACCTCAACATACTCATCTTCCTCCTCTCCCATGGGATTCTACACCCCTTGTGATCACCTCGGGAGGAACATGCTATAAATCCTGATCATAATGTTGTAATAGTTGAATAGTATTTTTAATTCCAAGTTTGAATGTTGTTATTCTTCATCCTATATTTTTTTAATTGAGTTATGTACCGGTATGTCATGCATGATTCGTATGATCGTGCTTGGGGGTTCCCATTCCTTTTATGTTTCACACACCGTTCACCCCTTCTTCTTCCCCCTTTCAATTGTAGTGTTTCTGTGGTTCATATTGATCAATTGAACTCACATAAAAAATCATGGAAATGTAATTCAAATTCATGGTAACACATTTAAAATTCATACAAACCTTGATAGTGCATCAATTTCTTCGTGTGTTTCCTTGGTGTGTTTCGGTTAGGAAGTCGAACACAAATCACCCCATCATCGGTGGTGTCTGGTAAATCATTATTTGTTTCCAACTGAACCCTAGGAGGTATCCTAGTATAAAATTAGTAACATTATAGTTATAGTTGTTACAAACCAGGGATTAGAATATCATAACCCTATCTCTTGAAACGATGAAGGATGGGCATCATGATATTTCCCCGGGTTGATCAAACTTAATTAATCTTGTTCATTCCTGCATTCTTTTATTTCTTTCATATTTTATATTGATATATTTAATCATCAAATAAAAGATTTAACCAACTAATTTCTCTAATTTACATTCACAATCAAAACAAAAATTTGGAAATAATGATCTAAGGCCCTGCCGAGAGATGACCTAGGGTTGCTGCTATACTGCAGAAATTCTTGTTAAAAATAAACATCTAATTTGACATGCTTGACGATGCTGTAAAATTTTTGCACAGTTATTGGGGAACCAAGATATTTTTTTCTTTATTTATTTTATATTATTTATTTAGTTTAATTCTTAATTATAACTCCTTTAAATACCCCCTCCCCATTTGATAGTTTTTTTTTTCTGTTTCTATTTTTTGTTGTTTTTGTGTGTTCTTCTTCACTCTCTATCTCTTCATCTTCTCTTCCATCACTCTCTATAATTAAGTATTATAACATTATATTCTCCTTTCACTGTTCTTATGTGATTATAACTATATAAAATCCAATAAAAAACAAACTTCAAAGCCAATTTTCATGACCTGATCAAAAAATGATAAACTGCTTCAATTTGAAATAGAAATTGAAAAGATACTTCACACTAAAACCAAGGAATATAAAGGAAGAACATAAAGTAACACTAAGGAAACCCTTTTTTAAAATCATGTGGTCATAAAAAAAATCAAAAACTGAACCCAATCAAACCCAAGAAAACCTGGATACAAATAATTGATCCTTAAAAGAACGGACCACCCCGGATGTGGAGTACCAACCTGCATACATCCAATATTCTAGTGAAGTAACCTAATTTGAGCTGAGATCAGGCCTCATACACCTACTTACAGAATTCCATGGTCTTCTTGGTGAGAACCATCATAAACTCCTTAATGTTTTTCTCATAGTGAGCTCCACCATAAAACCACAAAATGTCTCTGAGGACATTATTAAGTTTAGGGCCTTCCCTTTCTCCCATGATGATTTAGCCAAAGATTGGATATAATAATTGACATCAATAATTGGTGGTTGTAATTTCCTTAAAATACTATTTTTAGGGATGTTCTTCCATTCCTCCCAGACAACATCAGTTAAGAAAAAAATTTGTGGCATCAAGCAATCACAAGGAGAGACCTTTCAAAAATACTAGGAGAGATTCAAAAGATGTTGGTCAAGATGCCACCACCACCAGATTAGTGAAGAACTTTTAATCTAATACATATATGAGGGAATTATCCCCATGGATCGTTGAATGATTGATGATGCATCCAGTGGTTCCCTATTTGATAAAACTTCTTCCACTGCTCTTGACTTAATAGCCAACATGGCTTAAAATGCACAACAATTTGGTATAGGATTTGTTTCACCAACCCAAGGAGTTCATGAGTTAATTAATTCATCCCTAGAACAAAAGGTAGATAACAAGATTTATGATATTCATAACCTTCATAGAAAATTAGCTCAAGCACAAGGTAACTCAAAATCTCCTCCGGTTCCATTACATTGTTGTATTTGTTATGAAAATACTCATATTTCAGACCAGTTCCCACAACTGCAAGATTCACCTATGTCTTCTGCAGTCGATTTCCTAGGTAATCCATACCAAAAAGAACCTCCATTAAATAAAGAACCATTAATTCCAAATCCATACCACGGGTGGCATGCACAACCCCTGTACCAACAAGGAAGAAAGTCAAGCTACCCCAAGAAAATTTGTATTGACAAGGCCAATGTATGAACCCTTCTTATCCTTCAACATCCAAAAATAATAATCCTCCTCCTCCTAAATCTAATATATGCCTTATAATATGATGAAACAAATGGAAACCCAGAACTTTATATTACATTCTACCACACAATCTGTTATTCAAGACCTACGAACTCAAGTGGGGAAATTAGAAAACACCATCGATGAGCTTAAGATGCATGATTTTGGTCCTCTTCCATCCTAAACCATTTCCAGACAGAAGGAAAAAGATAATATATGTGTAGTTACACTTTTTAGTTGTAATTAAGTTTATCCCTCTACTAAATCTAGGCAATAGGTATTTCCCCCTATTCAAAACTCTTTTATCCTACCCTAAAATGTTTAAAATAAAGAAAAACAAGAAAAACGGGTAATCAAATTATCATTGATTATTCAAATTAACAATACATTCATCTTACATTCCCCCAAAGAATCTCTAAATCTAAGAATAATTGGGATAATGAGATTGATAATGAAATAATGGAGACATTTAAAAAGGTTCAAGTTAACATTCTTCTGTTTGATGTAGTTAAACAAATCCCTTCATATGATAAATTTCTTAATGAGATTTCCCCCCATAGAAGAAGGCTTAAGGGGAAAGAGATAATTAAATTGGGAAGGAATGTTTGGTCCTTGATTCAACTAGTAATTACAACCAAACAGAAGGATATGGGAACATTCACAATACCAAGTACCATAGGGGAGACTTTTTTTCTAATTATATGCGGGATTTAGGTACATCCCTTAATGTAATTCCTCACTCCTTGTATACGTCTCTTCAGGTTGGAGAGATTCACCAAATAGGAATTGTCTTGAAAATTTCCAATCGGAGTACAATGCGACCAATAAGAGTGATTGAGGATGTCCATGTAAGTGTGAATAATCACATTTTCCTCACTGAAATTTATATTGTTGAGATGGAAGATAACTGAACTCAAAGATAGTCTCGTCTCATTCTTGGGAGTTCATTCCTCAAAATAGCAAAGACAATGGTCAATGTTCACAATGTTCTGCTATTGATGGAGTTTGGTGGAGAAATGGTAAGCTTTAACATAATCAGGGCAATGAAACACCCCATTAAAGAGAGCTTCACTCTTCCTATCTATTCGATGGAAGTGCTCTCAAACAATGCACACACACAATTACCTATTCTACCCATACTCTGATTCAATTTATTCTTCTTCACCCTTGGATGATTTGTGTTATGATTCAGGTTTTCAGTGTTGTTCAGGTTATGAAAAGTGTAAATTATGTGCTTTAATAGATGAATGTGTTCATTATGAGATACCCATGACTGTAAATGATTCTATAAATTTCATTTTAATACATTCTCTATATTTAAATAGTAAACATGAGCAGATAGACAGTTTCATGGACCTCACTCCCCTTAATCCCTTCCCTCTTTCAAAAAAACCTGATGTTGGAATTAACACCACCTATATCTAATTTAAAATGTTCCTATCTTGTGTGTATTGACCAATTCTCCATCATTATTTCCAATAACCTCTTTCAATACTATGAATCAGAACTACTTGATATTTTTAGAGAGTGTAAAAATTCTATAGGATAGACATTGGATGATATTCCGGGGATTAGACCATTCATTTTTATGCACCAAAATATTTTGGATAATGAGTATAAGACTGTAATTCAGGATCAATGACAGTCAAATACCACTCTCCTTGAGGTGGTAAAATTGGATGTCCATAAATTACTTTCTATTAGGATCATTTATCCTATATCTGATAGTAAATGGGTTATCCCAATTCAAATTTTTCCTAAAAATAATAATTACAATTTTGTCAAATTAAAGGAATGAATTGGTTCCAAAACATGTTCAAAATAGTTGGTGAGTCTCTATTGACTATCATCGACTGAATCAAACCATGTGGGAGGACCACTTTCCACTACCTTTAAATTATCAGATCATAGAATGATTGGCTGGTAACTCCCATTATTGTTTCCTTGATGGATATTCGGGTTATTTTCCATTCTATATAGCCCCTAAGGATCATGAAAAGGAAACATTTCTCTGTCCATTTGGAACATTTTCAGACAGGCCTTTTGATCGATTTAATGTTCCTCTTACTGTTCAATGTTTATGTTAAGTATCTTTTCTAAGTATCTAAAGAATTTCATGGATGCTTTTACGGATGATTTCACCGTTTGTGGAACTTCCATTGAAGATTGTTTGGATCACCGAGTTTCTATCCTCCATCATTGCATAGAGAAAGATCTTATATTAAATTACTAGAAATTCCATTTTGTTGTTGAACGGGGGATAGTTCTTGGGAATGTTATTTTAAAAGTGGGAATTAGTGTGGATAAATCAAAAATGTAATTAATTTCAACCCTTATATATCCAAAATGTGTTCGTGAGGAGTGATATTTCTTAGGTCATTCAGGTTTTTACTACTGATTCATTAAAGGCTTCACATAGATTCCACTTCCCTTGTCCTGGTTATTACATAAGGATTATGAGTTTCTGTTTGATAAAAATAATGAGGATTCAGTCAATTCACTAAAAATGGGTCTCACATCACCTCCCGTAATCCAACCACCAAGGGGGTCTCCACTTTCGAGCTTATGTGTGATTCTTCTGTCTTTTCAATTGGGGATGTTTTTTCACAATGGGTTGAAAAATATCCTCATGTCATTGTGAATCCCTCAAATACCCTTGAACTTACCCCAAAAAACATCACAACCACCAAAAAAGAACTCATTTTTATTGTGTATTTCTTATAAAAACTCAATTCATATCTTATCTGGTCAAAATAAATTGTCTTTTCTGATCATGTTGCCCTTCGTTTCCTCCTAAAGAAACCTGAAGCTAAGCCCAACCTCATTCGGTGGATTCTCATTCTCCAATAGTTTGACCTTGATATTATAGAGAAGAGAAGAGTAGAAAATTTGGTATCTATCTACACTAGTAGGATTCTACCACATTTAAACCATCATGTTGAATCACCCCTACCTATTGAATAATTCAACCCTTATGAGAACCTTTTTGATGTTGTGGACCTTATCCCCAGGTATGCGGACATTGTGAGTTTTCTAGGAACATCTAGGGTCCCCACTAATTTCAGAAATTCCCAATCCCAAAGTGGTAAAAATGATTCTCAGTTGTACATTTGGGATGACCCAGACTTGTGGAGAATTTGTGGTGACCATGTAGTTATTCGGTGTGTTCAGGACCATGAGTTCACCTCTGTTTTGACCTTCTTCCATGCTGTCATGTGGGGGACACATTGGCTCTAAAAATATGGCTCGATGGGTCCTTGACTCGAAACATTATTGACCAAATTTTTTTAGGGATGACCATTGATTTTTCACTTAATGTAGTTATTTTCAATTCATAAGGAATATCTCTTAGTGGAATGAAATGTCCCAATAGGCCATTTTATTTTTTGAAATTTTTGATTCAAGGGGAATTGAATTCATGGAAACTTTAACAATTTTTTTTGGATTTTTTTACATCTTATTGGTTATTGACTATGTATCTAAATGGGTGGAAGAAAAGACCACCAAGACCGATGACTCTCATGAGGTTGTTGATTTTATGAGGTCTCATATTTTTAGTAGGTTTGGTTTATCGAGATTCATCATTAGCGATTAGGGTTCACATTTTTGTAATCACAACAAGAAAACCTTTCTTCGTAAGTATGGGGTTGATCATAATGTCTACACTACATATCACCCCCAAACTAATGGACAAGAAAAAATTTCTAATCATAAAGTTCAACGAATCTTGGAAAAACTATTACAACCCTATAAAAAAGATTGGACTTTCCTCTTGGATGATGCACTTTTGGCATATCTTACAACTTTTAAAACCCCAATGAGAATGTCACCACACATGATTTTATTTTGAAAGGATTGTCACCTACCGGTTGAGTTAGAACACCATGCATATTGTTCTGTTAAAAAATTTAATATGAATCTTTCAGATATAGGTGAGCATATGAAGTTGCTGTTTCAAGATATGTAAGATATTTGACTTGATGCATATGACAACTCCTAGATCTATAAAGAGAAGGAAAAGGCTATCCATGATAGAATGTTTTATCATTGGATGTTTCATATTGGTGAGAAGGTGTTCATGTATAATAATAGGCTAAAGACCCACCCAGTTGAACTTCGTTCTCGATGGCTCGGTCCTTATATCATTACTGATGGTTACCCTTTTACTGATATATAGGTGTTTAATGAGAAGAGTGGACAAATGGAATACTATCATTCACTTCTATGAGGATTTTCCAAATCATCTCATGGAAAAAATCCAACTGATAGATTCCACATATGACACCACTTAGCAGGTTGTCCCTTCCCTGTACCTTTATTTATTTTCTATTTATTTAAAATACTTTCTTTGACGTAAAGGTAATTTCTTATTCTGGTGGAAGGTATCATTTCATATTCAGGATTGAACAAACCAAAAATAAATTAAATCAATTAAAAAAATGTGTTTAGATTTTATATTTCTATTTTTTTATTTGGTGTTTTTTTATATATATGGATCGTAAAATAAATATTTAAAATCACTTTTCATGCTTGAGTTAATTGTGTGGAAAATATAATTTTTTTGGAAAATTATTTTTTTACTGAATGTTGATATATAATATATTCTTATAATTTGTATTGTCAAGTAATTATAAGGTGTTTAATAGATTTTTGAGTCCCATGCCCCATTAGAACTGAACAATATTTTAATCCCTAGCCTAAGAGACATTATAAGCCCTATATTGTATGTTCTTTCTTTTAATCACTTTACTATGGGTATTAGGTCATTTAGAGAAACTAGAACATGCCTTGATTCTGCTTGAAGCCATAATACTCTAGTATGATACATTCATGATAGAGGCAATCATTCATTAAAACTCCCATTTTACAATCATCCTCTATTTTGTCCACCATTACATTTTATATTTATAAAGCCTTAGAGACCATGAAATGCCTGTTAGGTAGCCAGATTACAAGATAATTTATCCCCACCAACACATCTCTTGTGTATATTCTTGATTTATTTTCAGAAAGTGTGGGAGATAGGGTGTTTCCATGGGAATTATAGGAAGAGAATCATTGTTATGGGTTGATGTAATGGGATCCTACATTTTCCTTGGTCAATGGGTTCAAAATCAATATTAAAATATTCTTTTACACGTGTTTCTCTCTTTATCACCAAAAAAATATAAATTAAAAAATCATTTTATACATTGAAAAAAAACTGAGCAGAAGAAAAAAATGGGGAAAAGATGATTTTTACCCATTATTATTCACTGCTTGGTTGTGACCCACAAAAATGGACAATAGGGAGAGTGATTTGGAGGTGATACACATTTTGAGGGGTTGAGTGTATACATTAATTGTGAACACTTGCTGAATTTTTTACATGTTTTGAACATAAGAGATTAAAACACTTTTTCTACCTCATATTTTTAAAAAGAAAATCCTACCAACCCTTGAACCCCTGAACAACCTGTTGGAAGTCCTCTTGAGTAGCACACTAGTTTCTAACGGTAGTGAAATAATAATCCTGGCATGCATATGGTAAGATCACATGATGTTTGGGAAAAGGGAATAAATCTAATTTTATAGGTTCCTTGAGTGAAGAGAAATTTTTTTAGGTGATGTAGTTTGTGAAAGGTTTCATGGGTGAACAAATGAATTTTAACAAATTCTAATGATAGAAAAGATAAATGATAGGAAAATTTATTCCATAAACAATACATTATCAATATACCATCAAAATAATCTTGTATGTTTTCAAAACATTGATTTTGGATTATGATATGATTATGTTATTATAATTTTCCTAGGAGTTCAAATGTTTATGTGTGGGGGTGTGATCGTACCACAATTCATTGTTTCATTTTCACCCTTACGCCATTTTGCTAATTTGGATTTGTATTGAAAATTATAAAAAAAATTAACAAATTGAACTTCATGTTTAATTTCATTATTTTGTGATTGTCACTATTAAAATGGGAAATGTTACTTGTTTTTAATATTTCCATGTAGGCGGAGATGATTTGGATGGGCCATGATGAAGGAGCAGAAAAATGGGCCAAAATTGCATGGATCCCTGAAGACCATTCCACTATTGTGGATCATCAAAAAATTTCGTGCATTCAAATGGGATTAACTTTTTTGTGAAGTTCCGTCATTTAGTGGGATAAATTTCATAATATGTAACCCATGCACAATTCTACCATTAATGGGCCCAAACGACCTGATCTGTCTAGAACACTGAATTTGTTCGAATTCAAATGTGGCGTTCTATTATCTTTCTATATATCTGGATCCACTTGTCTAATTTTTGCCAAAAATTTAGTGGAGATATTAAGAAATTGTATCTAGAACTTCCCATTTATTTCAAAAGGGATATTCGATTATCTATTGGCTGAAATGTGTGGAATAAGTGGCTTGAAGAAATATGTGTGCCTTAATGCACCTTCCAACACTCCTATAAAATGGAACCTTGGGCTTCCCATTTGGGAGTTCGAACTAGAGGAAACATGATGCCATTTTGGAGTCCCAAAGTATTCCTTCCACCAATATTTGGCGTTTTGGAGGCCATTGTAAGTTCCAGCTCAACATCATTCTCATCCTCCCCTCCAATGGGTTTCTAAACCCCTTGTGATCCCCTAGGGAAAAATATATTGTAAATCCTGAGTGTAACGTAGTAATATTTGAATGGTCATTTTAATTAAATGTTTTTATATTGTTTTCTTCATCCTATAATTTTATTTAATTTTGATATGATTTGGTATGTGATCCTCGACTCATGTGATAACTCTTGGGGGTACCCATTCATGTGAGGTTTCACACACCGTTCACCACTATTTCTTCCCCATTTCAATTGTACGGTTTTTGTTGTTTATATTGTTCAATTTGACTCACATAAACCTTATCATGGACAAGTAATTTTAATTCATGGTATCACATTGAAATAGTAAACAAACATGGATAGCGCATTCAGTTCTTCATGTGTTTCCATGGTGATTTTCAGTTATGAAGTTGAACACAAATCACCCAATCATCAGTGGTATCTGGTGAATCATTGCATGTTTCTGAATGAACCTTATGAGGTATCCTAGTATAAACTTATTATCCTTATAGTTATCAGTCTTAAAAACTATGGATTATAAAATCATAACAATATCTCTTGAAGCTTTGAAAGATGATAATCATGAGATTTTCCTAGGTTGATCACACTTAATTAATATTGTTCATTCCTGCTCTGTTTTATCACTTTCATATTTTCTATTGTCATATTTAATCATCATACCCATGAATTATGAAACCCCATTTCTCTTTTTAATTTCATAATCAGAACCATATTTTATAAATAATGATCTAAGGCCCTGTCAAGAGACAACCTAGGGTTGCTGCTATACTACAGAAACTCTTGTTAAAAATAGACATCAAATTTGACATACTCGATGATGCAATCATGTTAATACATGGGTGACACCAGACTCAACCCTTCAATATTATTCATAGGTATTCCCAAAAGTGGGGTGATCAAATTCCTTTGAGAGTAATAGGTGGTGCACAATTGTTTGTGGTTTAGGGAGGTGGGATGATTTAAGAGCGTAAATGGTATGGATTTCAAACACTAAAAGGACTTAAGCCAAATGAACCCCCTTTAATTCCTCTGATTTAGGTTTTAAATAACTACCTTGAATGTTTTGGAAGACTTGGGCGATGCACAATGGTTACCAGAGAATCAATTAGTCTTTAGAGAAATGTTTTCTTACTAATTAAGGCATCAAGTGACTATTTATATGAAAAAAAAGACCCTGGGAGAAAGGAGTTTGGGAGCGCAAGTGGGTTGCATGCCAGATCTAGGTTCTCAAGTACCATGCACTCTGATGACTTCTTGGTCAGACTAGGGTGATCCAAATATCATGCCTTCGGAAATCCTGATTTTCATCATTTTTTTATCATATTTTTTCTTAGTTATTTCCCTTTTTCATTTTTTAGACTCTTTGACAGAACGAATGGTCAAAAAAAATCCCCCCTCAAAATTGGATCCAGATAGAGAAGAGGATCCATTACTGAGGTATAGTAATGTATAGAAAAAATGTGGGTACAGGGGTATGCAAGTTTATGAGCACAATACGAAAGGGATCACATGTTGAAGGCACATAGAATTCGGGCGCGCTAGGTGACTTTCATCACTTATATATAGCGACTTCACTTACACGAATATTATCTTGGATTCTAGAAATACTTCTCTTGGTGCGCAAGTAATTCTTCACTCAGGTTCTTATGATTAGTCATTAATCTTATGTATAATTTTTAAATTCATTCTTTAACTGGGGTTCCACACATGCACGCCAGTTTATACTTGTGCACCATGTTTTTGACTTTCACACCTTAATGCCTTTGTCGATTTTTTTTTTCAATTATTTTGTAAAAACATAAAAAAAATTACATTAAAGATGATTTTTTGATCTGTTTTGTAGGATCATTTTCTCCAAAATTATTTAGAATATCTAATGAACTATAATGTAAGAGGTTCAATGAAATTATGAATTTTTTGAATCATGAATATTTCGTCATCTTTGATACCACATTTCCAAACTTGGAAAAACATCTGATGAAATATCACGTCAGTTTTATCTGGAGCATTTATTTTCCTTTGTATAATTATGGACCTCTAAAAGATGTCAATATTTCAGACCCAAATAATTATATTAATCTTTTTTTGGTATCAATATAATTCCAACCTCTCATCTGCTAATGTTTATGTTGTTTTCTCATTTTCTAATTTTGGGACAACAGAAAAATCTCATTCATGAATCATAGCCAGTGTGCTCCAGATTTGAATGCACACACACCCAATCTATATCCACACTATTATTCATCCATATTTCGAGATTCTCAGATGGATCAATCCAAAGTCTTGATGAAAAGTTGGGATTTCTGCCCAGGATGAGGATTAAAACATGCATGGGTGATGGAATATTAGGTGTGCAAGACATGTGTAGAATATTTAAATGTCATAAAAGGCATTTGGATTTATGAGGCTATAAGGGTTGGGTTGATCTATGCATATAAGAATGATGATTTTGTGACAACGTTACTAAGATGATGGGGTCTAGGAACTAACTCTTCCCACATGACACATGGAGAAGTAGGCATCGGTTTGTGTGATGTCTACAAGGTTTATGGATATCCAATCCTTAGAGATATATACAATGAGTTTATTCCCCCAAATGTGACATGGAATGACTTACAGAAGACACCAAATTTGGTTCATGAGTTGAGGATAATATTTCATAATCTATATAATGGAACCACCATGAAGTCCAAGACAAGAAGTGATATTAATCCAGAGCATTGGATATAAATATTCTTATTAAAGAAGAAGGGAAAAAGTCACACCTTCACTCGTCTGACCGGATTTCCAATGGAAGAGAAGAGAGGTACACCTAACACTATTTGGCTGACATTATAGAAAAGAGAGATTGAAAAGTGTGGATATGAATTCAATTCCAATATTCCATCAAAGATAGGTCTGGATGGTTTCTAGGCCATGTGTCACAACATGTATCTACTACCATTCTGAGATTCCAAAGGATGTGAGAGGTCAGGAACTGTTGTTATCATAGCCATACTAGCTGAGAGAAGGATGGTAGGGTTGGAAAATCAAGTTTTGGAGAATATTCATAAGAGATTACTACGTATTCATAAAGGTAGGTGTAATTTTAGGATAGTGTGACCATTCCATGTGTTATAGGGATGGATCACCACTCATTTTAGAACTAATGTTTTACAAATTGGGGTACAGGTCATTGGATGTTCATTCCGACCATCTTTCCCTGATTTCTATGGTATTTCACCTTTCTCTCTGAATTTTTACTATATAAAGGGTAGGTTGAGTATTTATAAGGAGTTTCAACACTTTCCTTATGGGAATCATCTTATAGGGAGATTGGTGGATGACTGGGAGACTAGTTGAAATCTATGGGCATACATGTTAGCTTGCACAGATTGCGTATTAGCCACAATGATTGATGAAGAAATTAAAATCATGGCCTATTCTCCTTATATATTTATGTGTCAATTCAAATGTATGCAACAATTTACTATATCCCCCTAGTGCATATTAGATTAGAGGACCATCCAATGGTTTTCCGACAACTATGGTTGCTGCCATCTATGGAAAAGACTAGAGAAATATTAAATTTACCTAACATTGATGTAGTAAGTATATTGATTATTTGGTATACTGAAATCTGGGTCACATATTACCCGAAAGGGGTATTAAATCATGTTTTCCCTCAAGTGGGGATAAAGAGAAGTAGTAGGGAGGAACCCCATATTTTACAAGGTAATTCTTCATCACCAGGGGATGACTCACTAGAGTCCCAAGGTGGATGTGACAAGGCTCCAAACTCACTAATGTGACCTCATTCAAGATATTATCTTCCCATTATAGTTTAGAGAGCCAATCCATCGAACCCTACTGTGGTTTTAGCTAGGTGATCTAGTCATCCTCATTCTAAAGAGTGATGAGTTCCAATTTCTCATAACCCATTTGCGACTAAGGTAATTGAAATGAATCCTAAATCCAAGACTTTTGGATCCTATTGAAAACCCTCTAGAATGTACTCTGAATTTATATGATGAGAGGATGTTCAAAAATAGAAAAGTCTATATTTTGATTCCAAAACCACATTTGTGGATCTATGTGAAGGGATGCATAATCCAGGATTTGGAGATATACGAGACTATTCTGAAATTATATTTAAAAAAATCCCAATGAAGTGATTACTTACATCTGAGAGTTTGAAATTATCATATATAAAACTGACAAATCAATTCCCACCACGAGGTGCATGAAGGAAAGGATAGATCATGGTACCACTTAAGGGATTGGTTTTTCATTATATTAATAATGGCGTGATTTTTTGAGCTTAAAGATGTAAGTTTCCTTTTTCTCACATTCTCTTTTGATTTTCAATTTTAATTTAGACAAATATTTTTTAATCATGGGAAATATTATCTTAAATTGCAGTTGGTTAACAGAAAGTCATCTAAAGGTACATCACCATTATATAGCTCTAGTGGCACTTCTCTTGCATCTACATGATAACCCCATGAATCAAGAGAAAAATATCTAGGCGAATAGGACATGTAGGATGGGATAAAAAGGGTATTGTCATCTCCAATACCTTTCTTTGGAGATGTTGATGAATTTCCTCAAAATAAAATGAATTAACAAAAACATCAATGAAATAAATCCATGGTTAAACACTTTCTCAGTAGTGGTAATATTTTCTTATAATAATTAATTTTATCATTATTCCGGAAAGAAGTGTTTAAAATTCTAGGAATTGTAGGGGTTCTTCTATTTATTCTCTAAAAAACTGATAATCTTCGAGGAACTATGGATGATGCTCCTGAACAGACACAAATTTCTGCTAACCCGGTGGTTTTGGAAGATGAATTGATGCTACAAATCCAATTTTTGTTCCTATTACTACTCTTGTTCCATCTATTAGAAGAGAGTTGGCCTCGGGAAAATCTATAGTGATTTATAAGACGCCAAATGTAACAAAAATTTCTTTCATCATATTAAAAATTAGGTTTTTCTCATGAATCATAACATCCAACAACAATGGATGCTGACCCCACAACTTGTGCTGAGGAATATCATTAGGGTCCAAGGTTTTCAAAAGAAGGTTGTGAAGAAAACATGCCGAGTACTCCCATGAGTGAGACTAACCTGGTATCTAGGATATCATTGAATGATCTGATGAACCATTGATTGTATTTTGAATAAAAATTAGAACATGTTAATATAAAAAATTATTTAATATATTTTAAAGATCCATTTATAAAATCAATTGATCCCGAGTTTTCATTATTCGCCTTATTAATCTTACTATGATTAAATTTCTAAACATGGTTGGTTGAAATATGTAGTTCCATCTAAATTAACTTCTACCAAGATGATTTTTGAATGATTTATTGACATTAATGTCAATCCCATCATTACAGAGACATTGGATTAGATGAATCTTGAGACAAGAGATCTACTTGAGATTCATTCCGAGGATCCTGAGCAAATGAAAGTGTGCATTCCCCACCTAGAGACATCAAAAAAACAGTTGAAACTAAGAATATTGGAGAGGATTATTATCAAGAATCCAACCTATAGTTAGGTAATAGATACTGATATAGTAATTGTTCTCAATTTTTTAACCCTTGAAACTAACCACAACCATAAATATTACTTTATCATATAGGGATATCAACATCAATGGCTAGGTCTGTAGGTGAATCTTCTATGTCAGCTCAAATAGTATTAGAAGGTGAACCAGCCATTTTCATGGAAGGATTAGAACAAAAAACCTATTTAAGTGAATTAATCCCATAATAAGTCCCTCCCTAAGATAGAGACTCTGAATCAGACCCTAAACTGCAAAAGGCCCTTCATCTTACACATTGCAAGGCATGGAAAAATATATGGAAGATAATGTGTGATATGACCCTGGAGGAACTGCCTTCAAGAATTCCACAAATTTAATCTTTTTTTATCATACTGGGATTCTGAGGGTTTTAATACATTAAAATACATACCATAGTGAAAGAGATTATTTGAAGGAGGAAGAAAGAGCAGAAGCTATGGCATGACCTGATAAAGACTAAATTGTTGATCAATATTGACGAATTCCAATATGTGTTGTCCCGAGCTAAGTCTAATCACACTGCAAAGATGAAACAACTGAAACATAATATTAATTGAAAGACTATTTAGTAGCTTCATCCTCAATGGGAATTAGATATCATCACATGGGATCTTGAACAACTTCCTATATCAATTATAGAAGTCTAGAATGATGGTGAAAAATCTATTGCAGATGCTATGAATGAACTTAGTCATGATGAAGATAACAAAGCTAGTCAGACAAATGAACTTCAAGGGAAAAATGATTGTTCTCAAGAGGTTGTTAACTAAATGAGATGTTATTTTGAAAAACATTTGTGATTTATGACAAAATAGATAATCTGATTTGTGGATTCTCCTCTATGAAAATTTTCACATAAATGAAAAGAATTTCGTCTTCAATCGTCTGTGCTTCCATTCGTTCTAGCTGCTTTTTTTTACATAAGACAATGGGATTAATATGAATAGTTTTATTTTTTCTAGGGTTATAAAAAAATCTCCACAAACATTTCATCTTTAAACATTTTATCTCTTAATATTACCTAAATCATACATAATGTATATTTTAGTGATCTGGGGCTTGAATTTTGTTCAGAGTTCCCTTTGTGGTTTCTTAGTCCACTACGTACCAAGTCCCTTGCTTTTGGTAGTTTAAAGACATGAATGTTATACTATAAAGTGATAGTTTTAACGGTTGAATGTATTTGACCATAAATTTTGAAATTAGATCCCAAACAAGACTCAATTGCTATGAATTTCACTAATGTTATTTAAATATTTCCATGGGGAATCTTGAGTCATGATTTTTTTATAATTACCAAATCGGAGACTTTTATAAAAATAAGGGAAGTCTCTTCCTATAATGAAGTTACCATTATTTAAAAATCCTGTTATGGGGGCTGTATTATGAAGGGATGACTAGGGCATATGCCGGATAGTCAAATAGTTCCATCTTTTGACCTACATGCCTATTATGTAGGAAAACATTATACAAGGCCACACAGGGGAATGTAATGGATATTGAAAGAAGGAAATCTTATAAATTTAACATGTTACTATTGATATACAAGGGATAATAAGATTCGAGTGACTTACGACCAATGTGTGTGGTTTTTTCAAGGAAAGGGTTTTTATGAATAAAGGGTTATCTATGCCAACATTTTTCCTGAATACGAAAACCATTTATACAAAAAATTGGTGTATGAGGAATGGTTAAAATTTGTCCGAATGGAAAATTTCAAATATCATGTTATGCAGTTTTAATTCATGCAGTGACGAAATTATACTATGCAGTTTTAAGTCATGTAGTGAGGACATTGTACTGTATAGTTTTAAGTCAAATTGTGAGGACATTGGGTAGCATTAATTTATTGTCTTTATATTTGACCAAATGTATTAGACACTTCCAATTTATTGACAATTTTTTTGGAAACAAACTACCATATTCAAGTATGGAAGTGTAAATTGAAAAATGTGATTTGATAATTTCTGGATGTCATGAATGTTATGGGAAGATGGAAAAGACATTAGTGGATATATTTTTCAAGAATGAAGTTAACATTAGATTAAAAACCCATTATGGGTGATGTATTATTCATGTCTAATTTTGGCATATTCTACATAGCCAAATAGTGGTATCTTTTGAATAACATGCCTGTTATATAGGAAAATTTAATACAAGGCCACCTAGGGGAATGTACTACATAGTCAGGCAAATGATCTCTCAAAAATTTTACATTCTATTGCTAAAAGCCGAAAATTGTTTATGGTGATTCAAATTTTTCGAAGAACATAGTTTGGTTTAGGATGAAAGGTACCTGAATATGGAGAGGTATTTCTAATAATGATTTCCAAATAATCGTAGGAATAAGAATTTAATGATCTTATGAACTAAAAAAATGATGTATGGTTTTATTGGTTCATGGACATACCACAAAAACTATAAATGGAAACAATATATGATATGTGGCCGAGTGATTCCAAGTTTATTTCATATTACATTGAACATGTGGAGAAGGAAATTTGTAAACAATGGTTTTGATGACTTTTAGATTTAGAGAAATGTAATGGTTCAAATATACCTGAATGACTACTTTAAAATTCAGATTCTTGTATATTGATATTAAAGATTGAAGAGGACAAAATTCACTTTAACTAAGAATGATATTTCCATTATTTGAAAAAAAATCGTTATCGGGGTTATGTTATGTAGATTAGACTAGGTAATACGCTTCATATCCAAATAGTGTCATCTTTTTAATGATATTCGTGTTATGTGGGAAACATATGCAATGCTTCCTAAGGGCATTTACAATATAGTAATGAAAATGTGTTATCATATATTATAGACTTTTTCACCAAAAATCGTATGAATGATTATGAATATCCAAAAATATTCTAGATTAAGAGTGTGGAATATTTAAGGGGGTTTTGCACAATGCCCATGATAAATATTTGAATCAATATTTTCCAAAATTTTGTTGTCCTTTACATATGTCTGACTCATATGCAAAATGGTGACTTTCATTTTTTCCTTTTAATCAATATTATACTATGGAAATTAGAGTCATGCAGTGGAGACATTATATTATGTAGTTTTATGTCATGCGGTGAAGTCAATTGATAACCTCATAAGAAATTGAGACGCAATATTTATACAGACAATTAATTTTTTACCCAATTCATAAGTCCATGTGAGTTATGCTCGGTGTGAGAAACTAGGTTTAGTAAAAGCTACAGCATTAAAAAAAAGCTGACACAAGTAAATATAGGGTTATAATGCTTAAATGATGGTTGATCTAGGTCATAGGACCCAAGATTACTACGTATCTCATTACAGCAATAATCAAGCCAAATATAGTTCTATGATTTTTGTACAGTTTAATGTCATGTGTTAAGGATGAAGATGATCCATCATGAAAATAAAGACATGTTATAGCTATAATAAGGAATAAAATCCAAGTTTCACTACATATGTTGTTGGGGGAATGAATCAAGCCATATGTAGTTCTTTAAACATTCCATATGTAGGATTTGATTCTTATATATTGAATAAAAGGTGGGTTTATATCGTGGATGGACCATTATTGGATATCTAGGCATCTTTATGTATCCAATATAGATGAGAATCAAGTTGTATGTATTTCTTGAAACATTTATTTCCAACACCAATCGAGTTTGACATGGGAGGAAGGGGCCTTAAACATGGTCTAAATAATTTTTAAACATATGATAAAAATGGTATAAAGATAAAACCATGTATCTTAAGGGAATACTCTTAATATTTTTGATTCACAAACATGAGGATAAATAGAAATAAAAAACATTAGATGCAACTAGGCCCAATATTGTAGATCAAGTCATCTCTATGTATCTCAAATAGATGAGAATCAAGCTAAATGTAGTTCTTGAAAAGATGCCCTTATGTAGATCTGACTCAGACATATGAAAGAAAGGGAATCATGTGCCACTAAGGAGAAGAAATTATGTAAATGATACTTGCATATGGAAGCTCCTAATGTCACATAGATCAGACATTACCAATAATGTTTAATGTCATGTAACGAGGAGAAGTGTTGTCATGTAGTTTAATGTCATGTGACAATGACAAAGAGGATACATATTTTATTGCCTAGAAGCAAGGATGATTATAATTTGTATACAGTTTAATGTATTGTAGCTTGGACGTTGTGATGTCCAATTTAGATTCATGAAATGAGGAAATGTGTGATGTTACAGAAAATATTTCTCCAAGAATCTCGCATTGGATGGAGTTGTGATAAGAACCCCATTCATTGAGATTCAAACATAAGCTCCATTTGAGTTGCCCTTATGTATGGAATAAGGTCCTTCCCACTTTGGTTCACTCTTTGGAGGTTTCATTTCTGGTATCATTGGAGTCCTGAGTACCAATACAAGTTCTCCTTGAATATATTAATGGAGGTGAACATTCTTATTAAAGTCTCGTGCTATTCTGCTCGAGTAGACTTTTAAATGATGCAAAGTATGAAATTTTTTTTCTAATCATTCTAGATCATCAAACCATTTCTGAGACATCTTATCTATAGAAAAATTATCACAGATTCTAATTATGAGTGAAGAAAATTGAATTTCAATTGGTTAAACTACTTATGTTCCATACACAAATTAATAAAGAGTTTCATTGGTCGTAGTTCAAGTAGCAGTCTAATAATCCCATAAATTATGCAAAATTTTATCAGTACATGATTTCTAATCATTATCCACCATCTTATGGAGTATATTTGATAGGGTCTTATTGAATGCCTCTATCTATCTATTTTTCACTTCATTATAGTGAGATTAATTGTTGGATTTGATATTGTGCTCTTGATATAACTTTTTTACCTCAATAGAATAGAAATTGGTGACATTGTCTGTCAATATAGTATTAGGGAAACCAAATATGATGAAGATGTTAATTTTAAAAAAATATAACATTGATTTTGGATCCGACTTCTTTGAGAGGAATTTCCACATCCAATTTTGAGAAGTCATTAGTCATGGTAAGGATATACTTGAACTGCTTAGCCGTAGCTGGAGGATATATCCCTACTACATCCATTCCCCATGTGGAAAATGGTCAGGAGTATTTATTTTTATGTAGTAACTTTGGCGGTTGATGAATTATGTTGGCATGAAATTATCAAGGCTGAAATTTCTTGGTAAAATCTGTCAAATCCTACATCATTGAAGGCCAGAAGTATCCAAGCAATTTGATTTGATTAGAAAGCCTATGCCGAGACTCATGAGCACCACAAGCTCCAGAATGTACTTCATTTATGATAGCTGCATTTTCTTCTCCATAAATATACGTAAAAGGGATTCCATCAAATACACATTTATCGGGGATCATCAGATGATATGGAGTATCATAAAGAGTAAAATTGGCAAGTAGTCGTTGTATCATTTCTTGTTTATCTCTACCTGGTGGTAGTACTCCATTTTGAACGTATTACATGATGGGTGTTCTCCATCCTGTGGTATGACCATATAGCTCCAAAATAGGGCTAATTTCCTTAATTTATTCAATTCTAGAATGAACTAATGGTGAATCCACGAGATGAGGAGATATACTAATGATTGTCTCTTCCGGATTTGGATCTTCTAGGGTTATTTTTGCATTAGCCAGTTGTATCCAACGCTTTCACTGGGGTGCACGTCTGTTTGTCGAGGAAAATGAGAACGTGTTGGTTGTTACCCCATATTTATGCATTTCAAAGGAGGGAAACATCCATCACTTATTCATGGGCGTTCTCTCCTTGATCAAAAAAGTATGATGGTATGTTGGTTCTTCTTTCTGTGGATTTCACATCAGAACTCATCACCTAGTACGAGTCTCCCTTATAAGATAATATTATGTCCATGAAATTCTTCCCAGTGCCATATCTTTATGGATTCAAGTTAATTACACTACATAAATCATGAAATTCCATGGGGTTTTATCATGGAATCAACCTTTGGTCAGGGGAGTACTCACGTCGGACATCACTAGCATGTCTAGATGCTGCACCAATAGCGCATCTCGATTTCTTCCCCTTATGATAGGGCACATTAAGGGCATGTAAGCCCAATGAATCCCACATCAAATGCAAGGAATTATATTACATAGGCATGTCCATGAGGTTTTCCTAATCTTTCCATGATTAACACAGGGTATGCCGCATGTTTAACATCTAGTGGAGGTGGATCAAACTGATCGAAACACTGACTAGAGTGGATCAGATGGTTTCGACCCCTGGATGGAACTCTGATGTTGGAGATAATATGTGGTTAGTTACCTGGTTACCACTAGGTGAAGTGAAGATGTGAATTGGCATGATCTCACTGGGATGTGGTGGCCCGGGTAAGAATCAGGATGGATGATGGATGGTTATGTGAAGTGGATGGAGAATGAAATGGAGTTGACCCATGGGTGACAGTAATGATGGGATTGAGCCTCTATGATACCACATACAAAACCTCATGGCAGGGTATCCATGTCCACATAGTTCAGGATGGTGTATAGGTTCAGGGTGTGCGTGGAGGACAATGACCCGATGATATAATGGGGCATACATGTGGTTAACAGCCCGAGTTGGTGTGACACCAATGGGGTAGACAATAGATACGGGTCCCAACAAAATGGACGACAACAAAATATTGTCGATTGCAGAGTAAAATAGCTTACTATTGGATGGGATTGAAAATATCTTACCACTGAATAGGGGTGATAATGTCTTACCGCTGAAGGAGATTGACAATGGGTTGCCACTAAATGGGGATCACAGCGGCTTACCGATGCCTAGGGATCTCAATAGCTTACCACCCAATAGATAAGAGTTTAGTAACATCCAGGACAAAAGTGGGTGTATCGTTTAACGTCATGTAGGATGGGGTGAACTGACGTGAAATGGTCAGGTCCAATGGATTTTGGGCCTAATCTTTAGGGAGGCTTCTTATATACCTTTTCTTGTCCTTGATAGAAGTCTCTGTAGTTTAGGAGGGTGGTGAAATGATGTAATGGGTGGTTAGAACCAATGGATGGTGGGTTAGAACTTCATGGAGGCTTTTTACATACCTTCCCTTGGAAAGGATCAAAGTCCACATAGTTTAGTTGGAGTGGGAACTGATGTGAAGGGGGGTTGGAACCAATGGATGGTGGGATTGGACCTCAAGGAGGCTTCCTACGTACCTTGACTTAGAAAGGATCAAAGTCCACATAATTCACAAGGGTGGTGAACTGACATGAATTGGGGGCTAGAACCAAGGGATGGTGGGCATGAAAATTATGGATGTTTCCTATATACCTTGCCTAGGAAAGGACCTAATTCCATGTAGTTTAGAAGGGTGGTGAACCATTGTGAAAGGGGGTCGGAACCAATGGATGGTGGGCTTGATCACAAGGGAGGATTCCTACTTACCTTCCCTTGTCAAGGATCAAAGTCCACGTAGTTCAGAAGGGTGGGTATCCGACGTGAAGGGGGGGGGGTCAAAACCAATGGAAGGGGGGATTGAACCTTAGGGAGGATTCCTACGTAGATTTCCTTGGAAAGGATCAAAGTCCATGTAGTTCAGAAGTTGTGTTTGGGTCATACACTCTAGGATTCCCAGAGAGGATGCCATGGTCGGTGCTTGCTCTAATATCACGTGATTCATGCTCGGTGTGAGAAACAAGTGGAAACAAAGACATGACGATCATGTCATGAATGGAGTGTTCGTGGTTTTTGGAATGGGGCTGACACGTAGTCAGCATCCCAAAATTAAAATAGGGGCTTACGCATGGTAAGTAGCCTAGGGAGAGGGATATTGGGACTTACACTAGGGTGGAGGCCTAATGGAGAAAAATCCCATAAAGAGAGGGAATTTGAATAGAATATATAAGGTTTATGTTTCCTATCCCCGACCTATCTGGTCAGTATCCAAGAAGAAGATATGAGGAACAAGGATGATACCTCCTGTAATAAAGGATAGGGGCTTACACCAAGGTGGATTCCCTTTCCCCGTAGACGGACGTTGTTCTGATAAATATGATCTCATTCCATGTGAGGAATGATCTCAATCCCATGGAGACTAGTTGGCGTAGAGAATATCTGAGATGAGGCACCATGCATATGATTCATGGGGTGAGGTTATAGTTTAACTTCGTGTGCTAAGGATGATGGTGCTTGGAAGTTCAACATCCTATAGCTTGGATGAGGCGGGTTCACTCCACACCCATAGAAAATACATAACTAATACCCGTCTTCCCTTGAGAAAGGGGAGGCATCAACAATGATGTGTAAAGGGGGTGTTATGGAGTTATCCTTTGAGAGTTTCATGTTAGCATGGCTAGGCGAAGAAGCGACGCACATTTTCTTGCCTATACGAAGATGCATGAGGTGACACAACACAATAAGAAGTACCACCCAATGGATCTTGATATTGCTTCATTCAAACCTGGAGGGTCGCATAAGAAATGGAGTTTCTGAGCAATGTGGTTCTTAGGTAGAAACTTCATGAAGCTCTGGTGCTCCATATATTGGATGGGATTCATAGAGGGGTATGCTTGACGAGGTGAAGTGGCTTAGCCTATGCGTAGAGAATATGTGCATATGGAAGGTGATTTGAAGAGTGGAAAGGCATTCATGGAGTAATGATGTGTGAAAGAAAAGTGTCATGTAAAGTGTAGAAATGTGAAGAAATGTGTATCACAAAGAATAATGACCCTTCTATAGCATGTGGGTCACATGTTCATGGATGGTACATCGTGAAGCATAAGTGCTCCACGAAGACCCGAGTCCCCTTGGGGATCCCCTTCCTTCACGGAGGCTCATGGGATACATGAAGCGCATCAAACATTATAGAAGGGATGAATTCAAACCAAGGTAGAGGGACTTCATGATGCTAAAGTACCTTGAAGAGCTCACAGTTCGCAGAGCAGAAATTTCTTCTCGAGGGTTCCATCACTAAGTCGTATTCCACCTCAAAATATGAGAAACATACTGGTTTTATCTCGGTCTGAATCATCTCATCATTCCATTTATGGGAGATATGACCCGCCCTCTAGACCCAGGATGGTTCTTCAGGACATGGTATGTTTCAGGCATGAGGATGGCCTTCGGTCGATCTAGTGATGGGGTAGAGAGGATTTCTTCCTGAGTGAGCTGGGGTGCAAGGATAACCTGGACATATATCATAGGGAACATAGGGAGGACCATAGTTTCCACTGACAGATGTGTAGAGGGAATCTTTTTGAGAAATTATGGAGTGGGCAGGACCTCCACTGGAGCCGATGGGAGCACGAGTTGGACCTCCATTATTATTTCCTATGGCAGCATCAGCACAAGGAGGGTCCCCATACTGGACAAGCCGAACACGGGTACAAACTCCATGCTGGGTGTTGGTGAAGTGAAGCTGACCTTTACTCCATTGATTGCAGATGTGAGGAGGACCTTTTCCAACCGCCACAAGGACTAGGGGTGGGAACCCACACTGGTTATTGACTGGATGTGTAATGTCCCCACACCGGCGACCTGTAACAGGAGGGACAACTACATACCCAATGTAATGAGCATGAGAGAAGATTTTGTACTGATTTTCACTTCGATGGAGAAGACCCCAATTCAGATTAATGGTGGAATGGGGCGGACCTCCATGTCGATCTTTGAATTTGGTATGAAACGTGTTCTCCATGGTGACGGTACATTGAGGACCTCTGTAAAGGGTTTCGCTACTGAGGGTTAGTCTGTGGCGGTCACTAACTGCACCGGTGACAAAGAGAGTCGACCCAGCCTGCATGTGGGGTAGTTGGGGCCTTGATATGGGTCGGGTATATAAGTCCCACTACTCAGCATACACAGGGGATAATGATACATGTTGGCGGTGGAGTGGGCCATTGTAGTTTTTAATGTTGACTCCCCTAGGTGAACATCCACCTCGCCATGTTCCAGACGTGGGCAAAAGGTCAGCCGAACTGGGGTCGGCGGTGCAAGCACTTGTGTTACCTGCTCTTCTGCCCATGTGATCCGGAGGTGGAACTGGAATGACCTAGTGGGATCCTACTTGCGGGACCATGAAACGTGATCCTGGCAAGGCTTTCCTAGAAATATTCTACCTCATCGGCGTAGTGAATGGAATCATCGGGGCATTCTAGGGAGAGGCTATCGAAATGACTGTATGTTGGCGTGGAGAGCAGTGGCTCCTTGCATGGCTCTTGGGGGTGATAGTGGTGATGAGGAACTGATGCCTTTAAATCATGGTGGGGCCATACCCCATGTCGGGATAATCCCCCTCCTAATATAATCGTACGAAGCCGTTTATCACCATTCATTGTATGAATTAGGATGTGGAAATGGGATGTGGTCACCCAGTAGCTGTGGTTGTGGAAGCTGTCACATAAGAGGTAGAGCCATGTGGGATTTCTATGTTGGAATTTCCCCTGCCCCTGCATTGGTGGGTGGGTGGTGATCATATTCCTCATGTAGCAATTTGGTTCCTTGAAATCCTGAGGATTAAACCACTAGTGCTTAAATAATGAAATTGGAATCCAATTCCCCAATTCTATTCTGTCTTCTATGGCTGGTAATTAGGATCCACACTGATAATGTCGCAGTCCAGGTTGTCCAAAATTTTATCTGCCCTAACTTCTAGTGAGTTTTATGTTAGGCCCACTATTTTCTTATAAGGACCTGATGCTGAATAATAGGATCTGGTGACACACTAATCAACTGGTTTATCGAACACTAATAATATCCACATTGATGAGAATATATTCACGTCGGGTTCACCATTTATATTTCTGAATCTTTCATTGGGGTGCGCGTCCGTCTTTCGAGAATGACGAGGACGTGCTGGTTATTTCTACAAATTCCCAATATCCAAAGTCAGGTGATGTCCGTCTCTTATTCAGGGAGGATTGATCCTTGATTGAAACAGGATGATGGGATGTTAGTTCCTCCATCTGTGGATTTCTCCTCCGAACTCATCACCTAATCGGGGTCTCCCTAATAGATTATGACGTTGCTCATGAAATCTTCACAGTGCCATATCTTCATGGACACCGGTAAATTATAATGCGTATATCATGACATTCCATGGGGGTTGTTCAGGGAAGAAACAATCGGTCGAGGTAGTAGTCACGTTGGATATCACTAGCATGTTTGGACACTGGAACACTAGCATGTCTGGGTTTCTTTCCCTTATTATAGGGCTTCTAAAAGGCACAAAATCACGAGGAATCCCAAGTTGGATGCGGGGAATTATATTCCATAGGCATGTATCTGATATTTTCCTCAACATCCCATGTTTAACATAGGTAATGATTCATTTTTAACATCTAGAATAGAATTATTGGACTTATCCAACTACTGATTAGAGTGAATCAGATGGGTTCGAACCCTGGAGGGGACACTTATGTCATGGCTAATAATTGGTTAGTTACATAGGTTCAGTTAGGAGTAGTGATTAGGTGAATTGGAATGATCTCAACAGGATGTGGAGGGTTTGGTAAAATTCAAGATGTATGATGGATGGTTATGTAATGTAGATGGAGAATGAAATGGAGTTGACCCGAGGGAGACAGTGATGTAGGGATTGATCCTTGAAGAGTCCTCCTATGTATCCCTGTAGCAGGGAATCAATGTCCACATATTTCTGGATGGGGTATAGGATAGGGATGTGGGAAGAGGACATTGAACCGATGATATACTAGGGATTAAGCATGGTTAGCAACCCAAGTTGGTCTGAAACTAATTTGTAGACTAGAGATGCAGATCCCAATGAAAGAGACGACAACAACATACCTTCGATTAGAGAGTGAAATGGATTACTTCTAGATGGTATTTGAGAATGCATTAACACTGGGTGGGGTGGAAATGGATTACCTCTTAATGAGATTTAAAAAGGCTTACCACTGAATGAGGATCACAACAACTTACCACTGCCTGGGGATCACAATGGCTTACCGCTGAATAGGGAACAGTTTTGTGTCATGCAGGTCAAAAGGGGTATTAATGTTTTACATCATGTATAATGGGGGTGAACCGATGTGAAGTGGTCGTAACTAATGGGTATTGGGATTGAACCTCAGGGAGGCTTCCTACACACTTTTCATTGGCAATGATCGAAGTCTCCGTAGTTCAGGAGGGTGGTGAACAGACGTGAAGGGGGTCAGAACCAATGGATGGTGGGATTGAACCTCATAAAGGCTTCCAACATACCTTTCCATGGGAAATATCATTGTCCACATAGATTATAAGGAGTGGTAATTGACTTGGAGGGGGTCGGAAAAAAAATAGATGGTGGACTTTAACATCATGGAGGCTTCCTACGTACTGTGCCATGGAAAGGGTCAAAGTCTGTGTTGTTTATAGGGGTTGTGAACTGATGTGGAGGGGGTTGGACCCAATGGATGGTGGGGTTGAACCTCATGTAGGATTCCTACGTATCTTGCCTTGGTATGTATAAAATTCCACATTGTTCAATATGGTGGTGAACCAATGTGAAGGGGGGTCAGAACCAATGGATAGTGGGTATGAATCTCCGGGAGACTGCCTATGTTCCTTGCCTTGGTAAGGATCAAAGTCCACGTAGTTCATATGTTTGCTGAACCAACATGAATGGTGGTTGGAACCAATGGATGGTGGGCTTAAACCCTAGTGAGGCTACCTGCGTACCCCATCTTGGAAAGGATTAATGTCCACGTAGTTCAGAAGGGGTGTCTGGGTATTACAATCTAGGCTGCCCAGAGAGGATTCCATTCATGGTGCTTTCTCTAATCTCACCTAATTCATACTCGGTATGAGAAAAAATAGGCATCAAGGACCAGTCGATCATGTCATGAAAAGTGTGTTCGTGGGATGTGGAATGAGGATTACACGTAGTTTGTACCCCAAAATGGAAACAGGGGATTACATGTTGTTAGAAGCCCAGGGAGATGGAGATTGGGAGTTATTCCAGGGTGGAGGCTTGGTGGAGATAAATACCAGTGGGAGAGGGACACGACACGGTAGGTAGAAGGGTTCTGGTACCCCTCCCCCCTCTCTTGTCTTTGGCCATAAATAAGATAAGAGGAGTAGGGACACTACCTCCTACAAGAAAGGTGAGGGGCTTACACCAAGGTGGTTACACTTTCCCTACATATAGACATCGTTCTGAAAGATAGGATCTCATTCCATGTGAGGAATGATCTCACTCCTGCGGAGAGCAGTGGGCCTAGAGAATATCCAAGATGGGGCACCCCACGTATGATGCGCGAGGTAGGGTCGTTGTTTAACGTCATGTGTTGAGGACGGTGGTTCTTGGAAGTTCAATGCCTTGCAGCTCTAACGAGTTGGGTTCACTCTAAACCCCTAATTCATACATAATTGATACCCACCCACCCTTGAGGAAGGGAAGGCATCAACAATGCCATGGCGAGGGTTGTTATGGAGTCATCCATTGAGGGGTCCATGTTATCCTGACTATGTGAAGAAGAGATAGTCATTAGAATTCCTATGAGAAGAATCATGAAGTGAAGAAATGAAATGAGAAGTATCACCCAAGGGATCTTGAAATTACATCATCTAAATCTAGAGGTTCGCATGAGAAGAAGAGTTGGGGAGCAAAGGGAATTGTAGGTAGAAGCCTCGTGAAGCTATGGTGCTCTATGTAGTGGAGGGGCTTCGTGAGGGGGTATGCATCAAATGGTGAAGTGTCCTAGCCTAGGAGTAGGTCCTAGGTGTATATGGAAGGTGATTTGAGATGTGGAAAGGCATTCGCAGAGAAGTTATTCACGAAGGAAGGGTTCCATAAGAAGCGTTGAATTGAAAAGAAATGTGCTTCATGAAGCATAGTGACTATGCCTTACCATGTGAGTCATATGTGCATAGAGGGTACTTCAGAATCATAAGTGATTTGAAAAGACACGATTCCCCTTTGGGATCCCCATCCACCTAGGAGGATCATTTTTTCCACTAAGGGAATCACTCTTTGAAGAGGGGGAAATTCAATCAAATGGAAATGGACTTCGGGATGCAAAATTACCTTGAAAAGATCATGGTTCGCATAGCAGAAATAAAATTGTGATTTTAGAGATAGGAAGGATAAAGTTTGGAGGATCCTTCTTTTGTACATGAGGGTAGCCCAGTATTTATATGTATGAGGAGTCGTGATGCAGAGCTCACAGGGTTACGTCAAATGGGTTCATGGACCCTCCCACCTCCTTCCTCTGCGGCTAGTTCGAAAACATTAACTGGGTTCACAGAGTCTCTCTCCCCCTTACTTCATGGTGGTTTCACAAATGTCAAACGGGTTCGCAGAGCCTCCCACCATCTTGATGTAATGGTTAGTGTCCTAAGAACCAACTATTTTGTACTTTGATTAGATGAATGTTCACTTATTATATATTGTTCATTGTTCTCCATGACTATAATATAATAATGTTCTGGAATATTTGTTGCATTGATAAGGTCATGGAAGATCCCCGCTATGATGAGAACCTTGAAATGATATAACAATATTCTTAAATAAAATTCAACTGTTGGATGACATACTATGATAGGACACATAGTATACAAACCGTCATGTGTGAGTACTAATAAAATGGCGAGATTCTCCCTCATGGAGTTCGCACTTGGTAATCTCAAATATGGGAGATTATGAGAACAGACCTGCCAGTAGAAATTATGCATGTCTTGGTGTCATCAAACATTGCTATCTACGAGTGTGTGTAATGGTCCTTAGACTGTAAGATTATCATTAACTCATGTCATGACTCACACACTAATATTTACAAATGAAACCCGCCACACAGACAGTTAGTAGGAAGTAAGGTACGTTGGGTGCGTCACGAGTGACATGTTGTTAATGGATAAGTCGAGTAAGGATTTTTACCTTACATTTATGGAAGTTGATATCTTTTCCATTTGATTGAAATAGAACTTTTGTATTAAATTCAATGTCCATGGTGTAAACGATGAGTTTATTTCAGGTAGTCGAAGAATGACGGATCAAGCATATAGGTTTATGACACTTCCATGAATCCTGCTTGATGAGATATCGAGAAAAAGGGATTAAATTACACAGTAAGCATTCATATGAGGTGATACATCAATGTGGAATCAACTTCTTTCTCTTGGGCGACTTGACCCGTTTCTAGACAATAATCTTGGACATTGGGAAAGCCCGCCAAATGCCAACGAGAAAGAGGCCTAGAGGGTCAAACACTAAGTGTATTCAGGTATCTCAAGTAGAATAATGATTATTCCCATATTTGGATTAATAATTATTCAAGGAATCCTAAATCATTTTAATGTTGGTGGAATAATAAAATAAAACAACTACACATCGTGTATCAATGATTACGCACCATGTATTTTTATTTTGAAAACAAGTACACACTGTGTATTATTAAATATACACGCCGTGTAGTTTTCATTTTGGAAAGTAAATGAAAAAATGAAAAAAAGATATACATGTCTTGTACATTGAATGTACCCGTCATGTAGTTTTCAATGAAAGAAAAGTACATGCAGTGTATTTATTAATACATGCCATGTAGTTTTTTCAGTCGGGATTTTGAGGAAATATAATTTTATTAAATGATATTTATTATAATCAGCGTGGGATCAGGTCAAGGAATTAATTATTCTACATGGTGGTTTTATATAAGAGTCAATGAAACAAATAAAACGCGTAACACATTTATTTATTGTCATAACTCTACAACCTCAAACCCGATTATAAATATCCCCACAACCCCAACTCCTTTCCTGACACACCAGAGAATCATTTTTCACAACAACTCTGGAGAATTATTTCAAGGACGAAGAACCTCTTCCTCCAAGAATGCTCTCAAGACCGAGAGAGATCCTCTTCAATTGGATCAATATGATCTAAGGTGGACAACGCAAGAAAAGGTTTCTCCACGCTAGCACCTGGAGTTTCCTTTGGTGACGTCTTGAGATACGAGGTACACATGTGGATCACCTCCAGAGGAATTCTACGCTTGGATTCTATGACGCAATGACAAATCACATCGAAACATTATCAAGAACATCAATGAAGAAAGAACACCCAAAAGTTATTTCTGTTCAATTGTTTAAATTAATTATAATCAACCTGTAACGATCCTACATTGTGGTTCCGGGACATTCCTGTTCTTTGTCCATTTCTGTGATTCAATCCATGGAGACTGGCGTTTATCGTTGTATTGATCCTGGATTGATCATTTTTAATGAAAAAAATCCAAGTGGGCACATCCACCCATGCACTTCCACTATTCCCGGAACCTTCAAATGGTATCAGAGTGAGGTTTCAACGTTGATTATAGTAATTTAATTTTCATTGATTAATTATTGCATTTATATTTGATTTAATTAGAAATAAATCGTTCTATAAATTTGAATAAACAAGATCAGTTATTCCTCCTTCGTTTCTCGATTCATATCACAGAAATGACCTTTTCATTTTAATTTTGTTTAAAAAAAATGAGGAACTCATCCGGAGGAGCTTCTCTTTCTGTTTGTACAACACAGGATTACACAGCGTGTAATTAAAACAACACGTTGTGTACTTAGGATCAATGAACCAGAATTCATCAGCCAAACCATGCCATGTGAATTGTTTATGCCTAAGTTTTAATCACACCATGTTGACCAGAATTGAATAGCACGTGGAAACCGGAATACACAACATGTATGTTGGAGCAACACGTCGTGTAGTCCGATCTGGCCAAGGTGAAATCGTGTACAAGGAGAATCTGTTATTTTCGTACAAGGGATTGCCATGCCGGTTACCACATAACAGTGAAGTACATGTCGTTTATGATTTATCTACATGCGGTGTACTCCAAAATTTCCTATGTACAGAGAACACGCCAAAGCCCCCGACGTGTACTTTGGATAAAAGGTGAAAAGAAATAAACGCCTTGTAAATATAAACTACAGGCCGTGTACTTTCCAGAAATGGAATTTCACCAGGTTTCCTCCAAAATTACAAAGACCTGTACAAGGGATATGTTTGAGAAAAATCTCAAGGAAATTCGGAAAGGACTTTAAGATAAATAATTGATTAATTATTAGATCATAATTAATTATTTTCAAGAGAATCTTATCTTAAATAATAGAACTATTAAAATAATTTGATTGGTAAATATGCATAAATGTCGTTTCATGCTGTGCATGATCATAAGCTAGACCAATGTCCCTTGGTATGTGTGTTTGGTTTCATTTAAAATTATATAAATTTGTTTTCTTGTGAGCCTTATTCAAATAAAATGCAGGGCATCTGTGCCCATGGTTTATTTAATGTAAACACCATGTAATGGAGGTTCTCCCAAGCTGGAGGAGACTGTTCAAAACCCGAAGCTGAGGCAAAACCAACCCAATAAGATACAAAGGTGGACAGGTGGGAGCTGCAAAACATGAACCATCAGGTTCAAGGTGTTTTCCCTAGGTCAGGGACAACTTATCAAGTCGATAGATAAGATAACCAATAGAAGCTCATGATCATTCCATCTTATTTTATTTATGTCTGATGGAATTGTTTATTTATTATGTACGTATTGTCATGATCACATAATTAAAAAAATAAACAAGCATGCAATGATGGAATAAAATAAAAATTGGACTATGCGTAAACATTATTGAAATATAGTTAATCACTGAAGAAAACATCACTTAATATTAACAAGCATGTGATAATGAAAAAATACGCATAAAGAATTAAATCCTTCAAATACCATATTAAGTCAGACCAAGACTTCTGTTACTTGATTAAGTGCAAGACTTAATAAAACTTTGTGTTTGAACAACCCTTGTTGGGACACTTACTTTTATAAAGAAAGCCATTTTGAATGGTTTCGGTTTGACATAACCATATTACATCATGGGAAGTAGCCCTTTTTAGACATGATGTAATATTGGAGGTAATAGTTGAGGAAATCCATGTCAGGATTTCAGGATTGGGGAGTCCACTTAACAGATCAAGGAACTGTAAGCTCATAGTTGGCAATGACCGTCCTACCAAAATACCTTCAAATATCTTGACCAACCCTTGTTGGGGTTATGTGAAGGGGAATATAGATCCTTGCCACTAGAATGTCAAAGCAACATGAAATTCTGAGTAAAATGGTGAGGTCCATTGGGACTTGATAAAATAGTGGGAGAATTAATAAATTATTTATATATCATAAAATGTAATCATGAAAGTATTAATAAATCTTCTCTTTTAAATTGTATAATCAAGATGAAAAACTCATCAACCACATTTTCTCTGTAATCAATTCAGGAAAAAGACAATATCCACACTGGTAGTAACATTCATGAATGGTTTATGCGCCATCGGGTTGTCCTACGCCATGAACGAAAGTATTCCATGCTGGAGTCCTCACATCCAGATCCTCCTTCCCAAGTGGAAAGTGATGAATATTTCCTAGTCTATGATCAACATTTGAGCGATGCACATGATTTTTAATGTTTGATGCTATCATCAATGTCAAGTGAGCTCATGAAGTCTTATGAGGACATGGATGCCTATAGCATGCTCGAGAACCTCTGTGGTCTATACCAGAAGATAGCAAGACAAGAATGTTTTGAGATTTTCCAGGATCTATTCCAAAGCAAGCTTGGAGAGGGTGCCCTAGCTGGGCCTCATGTAGTAAAGCTCATTGGATACATTGAGAACATGGAGGTTATAGGGTTTAAACTCCCCGAAGAACTGGGTACCGATCTCATTCTTGCATCACTACCCGAGAGATTCTCAAACATTGTTGTGAACTTCATCATGAACAACATTGAGAAGACTCTGTCTGATCTTCTTATTCTCATTCTCCAAGTGGAAAATGACATGATGCGTGAAAAGCCTTCTTCCCTCATAGTAAATAAAAGTAAAGGGAGGGTGAATAGCTTGATGACCAAAGCTTCTTCAAGGTCCTTCAAGAAAAGGAAGATCAAATGGGAGGAAAAGGAACATGATGTTTTTTGTTTTACATGTGGCAAGAAGGGCCCCAAGAAGAAAAATTGCACCCAACCAAGGAAGCATGGGGAAGCTTCAGGTGCGTTTGTTATCGAATTCAATCTATCTTTTTCTACTAATTGGGTGTTAGATACTGCTTTTGGTGATCACATCTATATCCAAATATAGGATCCATGTAGATTCATAAATATTGACAGAGGTGGGGTGGATCTACGAGTAGCCAATGGAGCCAGACTCGTTGTTGCAGCTGTCAGAGAAAACCACCTCACATTGCCTACTGGGATGATCTTGGGGTTAAATGGTTGTTATTATGTGCGTTATGTCACTAAAAACATTATTTCAGTATCCAGATTAGATACTGATGGATTCATATTCATGTTTGGAAATGAATGTTGCTAATTTTATAAAGATAGCATTTGTTTTGGTAGGACACATTTATATAACAACCTTTATGTGTTAGACTACACAAACCAAGTAATGGAAATTGATGACAAAGTAAATTCACATGACTCATACCACACCCAACATTGGCATCACCGGCTAGGTCATGTCAATGAGAAACATTTGACAAAATTACATCAAGATGGGTATTTAGATTCTTTCGAACAAAAACCACTTGGTGTATGTCATGCGTGTCTACAAGGCAAAATGACCAAAACCCCATTTAGTGGGAAAGGTGAAAGGGAAAAAGAGCTTCTAGAATTAGTTCACACATATGTGTGTGGACCATTTCCAGTTGAAGCAAGGGGTGGGTTCTCGTACTTCATAACTTTTACTAATGATTTTAGTTGATATGGAAATATCTAATTTATGAGGTATAAGTCAGATTCTTTTGATCGGTTCGAAGAATACAAGAATGATGTTGAGAACCAGCTTGTTAAAAATATTAAAAAACTATACTCCGATAGAGGAGGATAATATCTTAATCAGGACTTCATTGATTTCTTACGAGAGTTTGGGATTCTATCTCAACTCAATCCTCCTTATACACCTCAGTGGAATGGTGTAAGTGAAAAGAGGTAACGCACCCTGATGGACATGGTGAATCAATGATGAGTCATGCGAGTCATCCAAAATCCTTTTAGGGATCTGCATTACAAACAACATCACACATTCTAAACCACGTACCAACTAAATCAATAAATGGTATTCCATACGAGTTATGGAGTGGACACAAAGCCATGTTATTGAATTTACATGTGTGGGGTAGCGAACCATTTGTTAAGGCCTCTTCAGGTAACAAAAATGGAACATGAGAGGGAGAACATCTCCAAAAGGGATGGTGGGAGTGAGATATACTTCGATGAAGTCGAGGCTCAAGATACACAAAAGTTGGTACAAGAACAGATTCCACAAAGCCCCGTGGAAGAACAATCTGTTCTAGAGACACAAGAACTGCGTAGGAGCATAAGAGAGGTGAGAGAACCAGAACGATACTGTTTTCTTGTCACCGAGGATGGTGACTCATTATTGGTTGAAAATGGTGATCCTCTTACCTACAAAGAAGCAGTTTAAGGCACAGACGTTTCCAAGTGGGAAGAATCCATGAATTCTGAAATGGATTCCATGTACCAAAAAAAACGTTTGGATTTTGGTAGATCCTCCAGTTGATGTAAAGCCTATTGGTAATAAATGGGTATTTAAGATGAAACTGGACATGGAGGGGCAAGTTAGCACCTATAAGGAATGACTGGTTGCAAAAGGTTTTAGACAGAATCAAGGAATTGACTATGAATAAACTTTTTCACCGGTTGCGATGCTAAAATCCATCAGAATCCTATTGGTCATTTCCACTTACCATGACTTTGAATTTTATAAAATGGATGTAAAAATAGAATTCCTTAATGGGAACCTCCCAGAATATGTCTACATGACACAACCAGAAGGGTTTGTGACTCCAAAGGATTCCAACAAGGTATGCATGTTGCAGAAATCCATTTATGGATTAAAGAAAGCATCATGGTCATGGAACATTCGTTTTGATAAAGCTGTAACATAATTTTTCTTTGTTAAGAATGAATGTGAGCATTGTTTCTACAAGAGGTTTAGTGGAAGTGCAGTCTTTTTCCTAATAGTATATGTTGATGACATATTACTAATTGGAAAAGAAGTACCTGTCTTACAGTCAGTTAAGGCATGGTTGCATAAATGTTTCACCTTGAAAGACTTGGGTGAGGCATCAAATTTTCATGGGATCAAGATCCATTGTGATAGATCCAAGAGAATGCTAGGCCTGAGTCAATGTAAATACAATGACAAGATACTGAAGAGATTTAGTATGGAACAGTCCAAGAGGGGATTGTTTCCAGTGTCACATGGCATCCATCATTCCAAGAAAATGTGTCCTCAGACACATGAGTAACATAAGATAATGGCACGAATCTCTTATTCAACTGCGATTGGGTCAGTCATGTATGATATGCTATGTACGAGGCTAGATGTTGCTTACACATTATGTGCGGTAGGCTGAGATCAAACTGATCCTGGAGACCGCCATTGCATGGTAGTCACGATGGTCCTTAAGTATCTGAGGTGTACTAAGGATATGTTGCTGGTTTATAGAGGAGATGAGGAACTAGTCATCAGAGGACATGTAGATTCTAGTTTCCAGACTGATAAAGATGACATGATGTCGCATACTAGATACATATTCATTTTGAATGGAGGTGCAATGAGCTGGAAGAGCACAAATCAAAGTGTGGTGGCAGATTCTACAGCAGAGTCAGTATATATCACTGATTCTGAGGAAGCTAATGAAGTAGTATGGATGAAAAGCTTCATCCAAGATCTGGATGTAGTACCGAGCAGTAAAGATCCTATCACACTGTATCGTGATAATACTGCAGCAGTGGCACTTGCAAAAGAGCTAGGGTCACATTAGCAGAAAAAGCACATACTTCGGAAGTATCATCTCTTGAAGGATTTTTCTCAAAGAGGTGAAGTTGTAGTGGGTAGTATTTCCACGGAAGACAACGTGGAGGACCCATTGACTAAATCCTTGACACAGTAGAAACATGATCATCATGTGAGGTCTAGCAGACTAAAATTCGTAGGCATTTGGCTCATGTCCAAGTGGGAGTTTTTAAGGGTTGTTGTCCTGAGAACCATATGTTTTGTACTTTTATTACATTAATGTTCACTTATTATATATTTTTCATTATTCTTCATGACTATAATATAATAATGTCCTGGAATATTTTTTACATTTATATGGTCATGGAAGATCCCCGCTATGATGCGAACCTTGAAATTCTATAACAATATTCTTAAATAAAGTTCAATGGTTAGATGAAATACTATGATAGGACACATAGTATACAAACCCTGATGTCCGAGTACTCATAAAAAGATGAGACTCTCTCTCATGGAGTTCGAAATTGGTAATCTACAAGATGGGAGATTTCGAGAACAGACCCACTAGAAGCAATTATGCATGTCTCAGTGTCATCTGACATTGCTATATACGAGCATGTGTAATGGTCCTTAGAGTGGAATATTATCATTAACTCATGTCATGACTCGCGCACTAAGATTTACTGACGAAAACTGTCACACAGACAGTTTGCGAGAAGTAGGGTACATTGGGTGCAACACGAGTGACATGTTGTTAATGGATAAGTTGAGGACGGTTTTGTCCCTTCCATTTATGAAGTTGATATCTCGGCCCTTTGATTGAAATAGAACTGTCGCATTAAATTCCATGGCCATGGTGTAAATGATGAGTTTATTTCAGGTTTTCAAAGAAAGACAGATCAAGCATATAAGTTTATGACACTTCCATGAAACTTGGTTGATGAGATATCGAGACAAAGGGATTAAATTACACAGTAAGCGTTCGTATGAGGTGATACGTCAATGTCGCGTCAACTTCTTTCTCTTGGGTACCTTGACCCGTTTCTAGATAGTAATCTTGGACTTTAGGAAAGCTCGCCTAATGCCAACGAGAAAGAGGCCTAGAGGGTCACACACTAAGTGTATTCAAGTATCTAAAGTAGAATAAAGATTATTCTCGTACGTGTATTAATAATTATTCAAGGAAGCCTAAATTGTTTTAATGTTGGAGGAAGAATAAAATAAAAAAAGTACACGACGTGTAGTTTTATTTTGAAAACAAGTACATGCCATTTATTTTTAAATATACATGTCGTGTAGTTTTCATTTTGGAAAGGAAATGAATAAATGAAAACAAGATATACACTCCATGTACATTGAATGTACATGCCATGTAGTTTTCAATGAAAAAAAGTACATGCCATGTATTTATTAATACACTCAGTGTAGTTTTTCCTATCATTATTTTGTGGAAATATCATTTTATTAAATGATATTTATTATAATCAACGTTGGAGCATGTCAAGGAATTAATAATTGGACATGGGGGTTTTAAATAAGATTCAATGAAATAAATAAAATGTGTAACATGTTTATTTATTGTCACAACTCTACAACCTCAAACTCGATTATAAATATCTTCACAACCTCAACTCCTTTCCTGACACACAAGAGAATCATTGTGCGAAACAACTCTATAGAATTCTTTCAAGGACGAAACAACCTATTCCTCCAAGAACGCTCTCAAGATCGAGAGAGATCCTCTTCCATCGGATCAAGATGATCTAAGGCGGACAACGCAAGCAAAGGATTCTCCACGCTAGCACCCGGAGACTCCTTTGGTGACATCCTGAGATACGAGGTACACGTGTGGATCACTGCTAGAGGAATTATTTACCTGGATTCTACGACGCAACGACGAATCACATTGTAACGTGATCAAGAACATCAATGAAGAAAGAACAACAAAAAGTTATTTCTTTTCAATTGATTAAATTAATTATAATCAACCTGTAATGATCCTACTTTGTGGTTCCGGGACTTTCCTTTTCTTTGTCCATTTCTATGATTCGATCCATGGATACTAGCGTTTATCGTCGTATTGATCCCAGATTGATCATTGTTGAGGAAAAAACCCAAATGGGCACATCCACCCACGTGCATCCGCTGCACCCGGAACCTTCACATGCTCTGCATCAGCTTCATGAAGGCGGTATCTTTGTGTCGGTCGCTATGCAGTAGGGATTTTCGGGATATCATCATGAAGAATACACTAATTATTTCCAGTTGTTCTTGTTCTTCCAAAATTTTTTCACCAACACCAGTGCATCTGCTCTGGTATTTTTTGATCACTGGACATAGGAAAATATCGACTCTGGGGGAAATTCAGAAACTAACCCACTGATGTCCACATGAAAAGGTATTAAGTATTATTTTTTGATAGAATAATCTCCTTTGTATTTTTTATTACAATCTCTTAATCCCTGTTTACTTTTCGGTGATTCACTTGTACCTGATGTGCCAATTCCCAGCCTGCAATAAGATCTTGATATAATGATTCGTTGTTTGTATGGACTTCTGACAACAGGAAGTTATTATGAAACACTACATTTTATAGGGAGATATGTACAATTCTTATCCCAGAATTGTTGAGTTTACAGTTTCCCATTCTTCTAACTATTGGCCTTCTAGAGGCATAATAAAAGTACATTTCTCATGTTTGGGAACTATCTTGAATAGTGAATGCCTCTTCATCCGGAAGATTAGTATTCAATGATGTTTCTTCCACATATGGATGTTGAGCATGGAAGTAGGCCAAACCATGACCTTTTATTTCCTTCTGATGCACAAAATGGATATCAAATTGTTGCAATATAACTACCCATCATGCAAAATGCCCTGTAAGAGAACGATGACTGAGGTTAAATTTGTGCGGCTTATTGGGAGATAGTAATTGAACCTCGTGATGTTATAGGTAGTGAATAAATTTCATAACTAATATGATTAACACTAGTATGTACTTTTCAATATTTTAATACCGAGTTTCTACATCATGCATAGTTCATCTGAGATAGTAAAGGATGTTTTCATTCCTTGAATAGTTATTTAGGGAAAAGAAGGCACCCAATGATCACTCTAAAGATGTCACATATTGAATAAGTGGTTTCCCTTCAATAGGTGTAACTAATTCCAATTATCTCAGAAGATATTTCTTGAGGGTATCAAATGCCTCTTGTATGTCTTCATTCCATTGATAGGTGACTCCCTTCCTCATTAATCTAGTGAAGGGTAAACACTTACTTACCAAATTGGTGATGAAGTTCCAAATATAGGTATGGTGTCCTTAGAGTCCTCTTAATTATATAAAATCTAGAGAAGGTGACGTACCAATAATTGATATTGTTTTCTTAGGATCAACATCAATTCCATGATGGCATAAAACAAAGCCAAGGAATTTTCCGGAGGTTTTCTTGAAAGAAAATTTAAAGGGGTTCATATTCAAACTATGTTGCTGATGTTTATCGAATATGGTATCAATATCAGACAAGGGATTGTAATTTTGTCTTTATTTTACCACAAAACCATCCAAATAACATTTGACAAATTTTCCTACAAAGGGATTGATGATATGGATCATGGAACATTGATACGTTGCACCTATATTCTCTAAGACAAACAGAATTACTTGATAGAAAAACACCCCTTGAGGGGATCTGAAGTCATTATACTCATATTCCTCTAGGGAATTCAAATTTTATTATTCCTATAGTAACCATCCATGTTGAGAAGAAAATTATATCTAGTTGTTGAATAAATTAAAAGTTCTATTATCGGAACTAAAAAATCATCTTTAAGATAATGTCGTATAAGATATTTAAAATAAATTCAATCCCTTATTTGACCATTATTATTTTTTACAGGGACAATATTGGCCAGACATTTTGAATATTGGACTTCCATGACAACTTTATCCTTGATAATCTTATCAATATCATCTTCAATTTTAGGGGAATGAGTTGGGTGTGTTCTTCTTGTCGTCTTCTATAATCCTTGGATTTCTTCTGGAAAACCCAAATTAAGAGTGGATACACCGGGATTAATACAAGGAATTTATTTATAATTCTATGAAAATATATCTCAATGTTTCTTTAGAATTTAGGTATACAATTCTTTCTATTTAAGAGTCACAGCCGCACTAACTAGAGTGGGGCATGAATCTTCTTTCTATATCCATATTTATTTAACTAAGCTCATCCACAGATGTAGAGATGCCTTTTCAAATGATGTAAGAGAATCCCTGAGACCTTATTCTACTTCTCCATTACATTTCACTTCTTCTGTTTTAACTTTCATAGTAGGTGATGAATAAAAACATTCATACTGTGGGTAGATGTTAGTATTTGAATATCCTGAAGAAGAGGCCACAATTTCTAATCCAACGGATGATGACTGGTCTTTCTAGATCATTTAAGAGGATATAATGAGTTGGAAATCAACATTCTTATCTTACTCTAGTATTTCTACAACATATTCTAATTTTATTGGTGAATAAAAGACATGTCGAAGACTAGTGTAGGAAATTAAGTTATATCCACTTAAGATTTCACCAATTCGCAATATGAGAATTCAAATTTGCGTTTATCCTTTCAATTTGATTGATATGAAACACATATTCTATACTCAAATAATTGAATGGGTTTGCTGGGATCCTTTCCTAGCCATTCAGATCATGGATTCTGGTTAAGACCTTTTTCTTAAACCTCATTCCAATCATGTGATAAAATTATACCTCAATGTGTAGAGATTCAACGGTTTTGAACAAATCCTTGTCACCATACAATGTTCCAATTTTACCTTTGAAACAGTATGTAAGGCATTGGGGGAATGACTATGGTATGGATACTTGTTGATGTAGTTGGTCCTACCAAGAAAGATGTTAAAGGTTTTGTCCAGATGACCAATATCAAAATCTGAATTAGTCACAAGATCATCTATCTATGTTCTGTGTGTAATCTCTCCTAGAGGTTCTTGATGATTATTAACTAAACATGAAACATTTTAGTGGAAGGAGATAAATATAATACAGTGAGGAATAATTGATGACGTGTATGAATGATAATGAGGATGACTCCTAATCCATTGTCAATGAAGGCTTGACAGATGTCTTTATCATTGACCATACCAGATAGATACAAAGGCCTGATATGTCCATGTACAACATCATCTTTGTCTTCATATATAAATGATATAACTGCATGAAATTATTCAGGATAATTATCTATATAATAAACCTCATAATTAAAAAATTAGGTATAAAACTCTTGATGACATGACAAAGCCTCAATAAGTGCTTCTTGAAGATCATTTGATAGATTCAAGGAATCCAAAATTTACAACAAGGCCAGTACTTGGGGTAGATATTTCAAAAAAAATCATACTTTTTTCCATAGTTATGTGTTTCCTCGAGTGGAGATGATGTCTTTGAGGTGCCTTGGATGTTCACACTAATTATTAGATGTACCATGTGTCGAAGCTGAAGTTGGAAATACTCTTGGCTTTCGTGGATTTGACTAACTAGGTCTATCTACTTTATATGTAAAATATGGTTTAACTTATAATAAATCCTCTATAATAATAATGTCAAGACCAAAACTGTCATTTTTGGAAGAATATACTTGTTCTTATTAAGCCTAATGAAGTGATATTCCTTGATTTTCCACTACAAATACAGTTTGAGCAGGGGTAGATTTAAAATAATGGCTTCTAGAATACCCATGTCTTACCCTGTATCCTTAACCATGGATTCTTCCTCTAGTTCCTCAATTAGGTATAGGGAACTCAGGTTCATTATAACCAGAATCCCCATTGGTGTAGGGATCCATTAAGTGGATAAAATTAATATAAACAAAGATAAATTCTTCATATGATGAGGATTATGGTTGACAGGTCAGTTTTGATTGTGCTGTTTGGCAGGGCGTGCACATCCTTTGAAACAGATGGACTGAAATCTGCTAGAGTCCTGGATAACTTTGGTTTTGACATGAGATCAACTTTTTTTACTCTTTTTTACCCTTCTAATCACATCGCTTCTTTTAGTATTGAGCAATATGGGACTGATCTTTTGATAAAGCTGGTTTTATTGTGGTAGGAGTAGCAGAGGACACAATCAGTTGAATCAAATGTGTTTGTAGAATGGAATGAGTTCAGTTGATTTTTTTTGATAATCTAATACTAATATTTATGCTCAATTTTACCTTTAAATTCGTGCAATTTGCCTTCTTCCTATGGATCATTAGTTGTAACGTGTGCTATTTTGGCTGATGAACTTTTTAGTTTCACTAGTGTAGAGTCTAACATTTTTTGAAAGAGGACCTAAAAAACACTCTTGAACGGGATGCCCCAACATCTGGTGAAAGGGACACCAATTTAGAAGATCATAATATATTTATTTGTTTAGTTTATTCATTATTCAAAACTGAACCAAATTATTTTCCAGATCTAAGATGAATTAACTGAGAACCTGTTCATTTTCGAAAAAATAAACATTGTTTTTAAACTCCTTGAACTGTTTACACGTTTGATCTCTTTGATCATCTTGTTGAGGCAGTCATTACTGTTAAAGCTTCGGAGGAGGAGCCCTTCGATATTATGAACGTTTCTAATTTGTAGTAGGTACAATTTCTTCAAGGAGTGTGACTGTTGGAGTATTTTCATTCTTTTTTCTCCTTCCCAGAGCTGATTGAAATACATGAGATTTAGTATTAGTGGCCACAATGGAATCCACCAATAGTTGAGAAATTGAAGAATGGTCTCGAAACCCTCATTTTTCTTTCATATGGATTAGTGGTGTGTGTAACTCATCATGTAGATTTTTCATACAAATTAGAAGCAACTCTTTTTTAGAGTGTTCCAGATTTAAGGAATATATTAATCCTTTCCATCGAGAAATGAAATCTGGGACACATTCATTTTCCATTTTTTTACAATTTGTAAGATAAAAATTGTCATCTTCGATAGCATTGTGCTATATTGAAGAAAAAATTTTCTCATGAAGATCTTCCCATCCTGTAATTGATCATGATTTAAAACTTGTATACTATAAAAAAGAAGGTCCCTATAATGACTGAGCAAAATGGTTAAGATTTATTACTTCATGTTATTAAGGGGTCACCATCATTGGATCACAAAGAGAAATGAAATGTGTAAAGTGTTGCTCTGGATCTCTCTAACCATTAAATACTGGGGATTTATTATTCGCAAAAATTTGGTTTGTGTGGAATCGAATCAACCTATTTAAGGTAAACTCACTTTTCTAGCTGAATTGGAAACACCGTTCTTACATAGCTTCCAATCAAATTATTGATTCATCAATTATATTTATAAGAATTTGTGGAATATCTTGATGATATTGGACCTATACAGGTATAGTATATGGTTAAATGAACAATGAAACCACTAGTTGTGGTGTGGTTGGTATTTTCATGGGATTTCCCTAAGGATGACGCCTATAATAATTTGTTTGATCATACCCTGGATGTGAACCGAATGGAGGGAATTAATTATCCGCCTCCATAGTAACCAAAAATACTATTTTCTAAGGAGATCTTATAGGATGAGAAAATTGAGGATCTTCCTGAGGAGTATTTCTAGTAGAAATGCTAATTTGATGTAACTCGATATTGAGTCATTTCAACACTTTTATCTCAAATTATTGCTGTGAAAATATTTCTTCAAGTGAAAGAGATTGACCTTCACTTGTGTAAAAGTGATATGCTATCTGAATTTTAACATTACCCTTGTTATATGCTTTTCAGAGAGGTGTGATTTCGTTGTTTGAGGGAATACTTAGATTCTGGGTAAACCTCTAAATTCGAGTATGCACACCTCATTCATTTTCTTCAGTCTATACCGTATTATGGATAAGAACTTCATCTTCTAATTTCCTTGAGCTAGACTCATTTTCTAGAAGTTCTTCTACAATTTTGGTAACAACATTCACTACCTCATAACGCATTGGTAGAATTATTTCAGTATGTTTTCAAAATCATCTGCTAATTTATCTTCAATGATATTCCTCTCTCTTATATGATGAATTCTTTGGATATGTTTGATGGATAGTTACCCAATGGGAATCCCTAGATATTTCGGGTGTGCGCTATCTTTTAGGATTCTTCCCTAGTCGTGAGAAAACTGAATTCCATTGAGGAGGGGATTTTAGATGTGACAAATCCCCCAGCCTTACAGGTTGGTACTGTTTATTTTCTTCTTCATCAAACCTTATAACTTTTTTTATTTAATTCAAATGTTGAATTAAGCAAGCCCCCGACCCTGTAGGATGGGGTGGCTCTTTATCTGTTATGGATGAGATTTATGCATCTTCTCTTTTGATCTTACAAATTTTGGTTTGGACATCAGGTGGGTGCATTATCTGAAAACAACTCAAATCCCCTGTTTCTGAAGATCATTATTCTATTTTTGTCATTTTAATTATCTGACAGCTGAAATCATCTAAGCGGGAGGCCTACATAAGATTTTCAAATTCGTGTTGAAAATGTAACTCATCAACTTTTCTTCTTTTGGATTGACTCTGATTAGCTCTATTTGAGGCCTATTCTTGGGCATACATTTGATAAAATACAAAATTTATTAACTGTTTCTAGTTTTGAGAAATAACATTTCATAAGACCACCTTTGGTGTGCATTGCTGAATTTGGAGTGCAGAAAATTTAATTCTCCATGTACACCCTATCCTCTAATACGAAAATTAGAAGGGGTTTCAGAAATTAAATTGAATAGCCTCTTTAAACTATTGAGGCATGGACACTTAAGGGTTGTCTACCGATTTTCATCCTTTGAATTTTGGGAAAGTGAGAGAGATGCCAAGTCAATTAGGCATTGCAACCCCTCTATGATTTTTACATGATTTTTATATTCATCATATGTTAATACATTGGATTTCTAAAGACAAAGTGTCTTTTATATGTTTAAGAGGACATCATGAATGCAATATTATTCCATTATTCTGAAATTTTATATTGATAATTTTCCAAAGGCCATATCGTGACTGGTATTTCTCCTTTATCCAATGTTTTTTTCATGTTTAACATATCTTCATCCACATTCACTAGAGTTTTCTTCACTTGTTCTGGCCAGAGCTGGTGCTTCTGGATATTTTTATTGAAAACAATGGAATCAGATGCTTTTTTATCTACTATATCAATATACAACTAACCCAAGGGAGGTTCGGAGAGTGATTGTTCCATTAAGATATATTCTGGTTAACAAATTATTTCACTTATTAATGAAAATTCACCAGACATGACTAGCATTGTGATGGAAAGTTATTCAAGAAAAGATGTATTTCTCATTATTACATTGTAAATTATAAAATTGTCTTAAAAATTTGAAATACTGTTATGGATAGAACATTCTCTGTGAATTCCATCAGGAGTAGTACAACTAAGTTGGATTGCATGATGGGAGTAATCCTCCTACTAATTGATCTTCTGGACACAGGGAGGGTTGTCGTGGTACTCATTCAGAGATAGGCTCTCTAGATTGATTGAAATCGCTTTATGAAATCATTCACGATGAATTTTTCGATGGGAAACATCATAATTACTGATAACACAATCGTATTATGGTACTTAGATGGTAGGATCTTGAGCTAGAGAAGATAAGTTTATGAGGGATTCAATAACTCAATCATTAATAGGAGAAAAATTACAACTTGGCTCTTGATTTTCCAACTATGTTTGAGGAGATTTTTTCATATATTCTCTCTTAAACATAGTTGGGGAAACATATTAAGAGAAGTGGTTATCATGGGATGGTGTATGTGCCTACCATGTAGTGGTCCTCTGAACATACTGATTACCTCCAATTGGAAATGGTGTACATTCCCGATCATGTTTTCCATATGATATTGGGATGTATTCCCCATATCCATCCTTGTCTAGAGAAGTGGTATGTATCTGCTCTATGATTTCATGCCGATGTGTCATTCCTGGTGTTGGGGCATATTTTTTTTCTCATGGTACTGCTGAAGTAATAGTTAAGATATTCTAGCATGCTTCTATCATATTTTTAGGAATGTGTGTCTACCTCCTCCAATGGCCCGAAGGCCATCATTTTTATTGATTCTTGATAATCCACCTTTCAATGGGTGAGTTGGAACCCTTACAAGGACCGTAAGTGTAAGTAATACATGGGCCGTATTCCTTAGAGGAATTCATCTCTCGTAGGCTTCAAACATTACATACAACCCAGAATAACTACTTGGAACTGCTCCTCCCCAGCATTTTCGTCGTGAAATCAGCTCTCCAATTTCGCATGGTTGTTTGGCTAGGCATTCCCGTGCATGCATAGGATTTTCCCGATGGTAGGTTCCATACCCTCTCATTCTTTTAATCCATTTAGCTTCTACTTTGGTGAAAGCTCCTTGCCAATCCTCCATGTATAGCTTGTTCCTTGTTAGTTTTCTGGTTTGCATCTCCACTTAAGGTTGCCCAAAGGCCTTGACGTGGCCCAAAGGCCTTATTGACCTGAAGGCATGGGTGGCCCAAAGGCCTTACAGGACTCAGGGACCAAATGAGTGACCCAAAGGCCCAAACGAAAGCATATTCCCAGATGCTCTAGTGCCAAACAGTTCTCTCTATAGTACCTACTACAGTACCTGCTACAGTAACTCGGAAATTCTTCCTCCACCAAGATTTGATCCATGGTCGCTTCGATGCACTTACGAAGTCCTTACTAACCGTGTTAAGGATCATGTGCTCTACCCATTCACCATTTATAATATGTGTTTGATGAATTCATCAACCATAACATGAATATATGTCCACTTTGTATCAATTGTAGCTTTATGTCCATGTTTCTTTCCTCCTTTTCATATAAATGGGTACAAGAAATAGTCATGTATGGGGGTAAAGAGTTGAGTTTGTACAATATTTGTTGTCGGATCTTTCCAAATGACTTTTAGGGTTCTTCCAAACGATACTATTGGTAGAATTCATGAATTCTAGTAAGTTTATGTTCCTTATTGATGTTTTTATTTAAGTACGGTTAAAGAACTTAGTTAAATACTAGAAGATGAGACTGCTGACAGAATTGATGAGTGTAAGTAGTTTTATGTTCTTGTTTATAGGTTTACACCTCATTTTATTGGTGGTATTCTATAAATTCAATTAGACGAGTCAACTTACTGACTGATAATTTTTTAAAATGTGTATGTTCTTTCTCATAGTACTCCACTGAATTTTCTTAGTGGGATTGGTAAGTCACTACTAGATGAGTCTACAAGGCAGCGGAATTAAGAAGAATGGGTGTATGAGGCCACTCTTTGTTTTCCATCAAGTTTGGTTGATGTACCTCTCTTGAGGGGTCAAATGTAAGAACATGCTCCCCGTTAACCGGATGTTTTCCAAAATGGTTGATCTTTCATTATCCAGTCTAAGAGTCTTGGGTGGAACATCCAGAGGCAACACCCCCATCATGCTGGGGGTTCAATGCCACGTAATTATACTGGTGGCGAATGTTGGTGGGAGTCATCATATGGGGCCACTGCCTATTTAAATTGGGACCCTGAGTGACCTATGGATCCATCTCCCTTTAGTATGGGAGGGACTAGTTATTGCATTCTTAAAATAAGGACATGAAAAGGTTGAAGATGGTGGTTGGCATCATCTGCTTCTTAACCATCAGTCAATGTTGACTAGATGATCGAGGGTTGTTATTAACAAAGAGATTCTTTCGGGAAGCCACTAATGTTGGGATAGTACCATGATGATTCTACTCCCATACTAGAACATTGAAAACCCAATGATGAAGACGTTGAGTGGGTGATGAAGTACATCTGGCAGATGGCGGTCTAGCTTGTGCAGTAGCTAGGACAATGACAGGTAGAAACATTAAAGTATCCATTTTGGATTAAATTTATTTCTAAGAAAAAACCCAGAAACAACAATAAACTTCATTAAAGAAATGTCTTTCAGATGGATATTTGCATGACTGACTGCTTTGTATAGCCTTCCATTATCAATTGATAAGGGCCTAATATGTGGGTATCATTATTATCCTGGTTAAGGATTCATGTTCTATTCACCATTTTTGTTTTGTAGATCATTGAATTGTGTGTTCTTGTTTTATGAATCATTGCTTTCAGGCAGATTTCATTGGTTTATTCATCGAACTAGAAACACCCAACACATATTCATATAAAAGGGACATTCTTTCGAAAGGTAGACATTCAGCAATTTTGAATATTATAATACTTATGAATGTTCATTGGTTGAGAGGATGAGTGGTCAGACTCATCACACCCTTTTGGGGGGTATTATTGTATACATTGGGTCTCTATTTATAAATTTAAGATATTATCATGAATCCTTAGTAATCTACCAAGTAAAACATATATTTCCATTGAAATTTTCAATCACTTATTAACATGTGTAAAATTTAAAATCATCCATTTTTATTCTAGGTTCTTTATTAATGGAGATATCTGTATCTATTTGAGGTTCTCCATTAATGGTATTCTCTCATATACTATTTATAGATTCCATTAATCATTGTTATGATGATACTGGTTTTTAAGATACTTAGTGGGGTGGTTTGGAAGTTACAGTATCCTATGGAGATAAAGAATTGTTTTGATATTGGGATTGTATGCATAAAATCGGCTACCAAAGTATCCTTGTGAAAGGAATTAGAACTCTTGTAGTTTGGTGCCACATAAGGGGACACATCATACCTTTTAAATTCATGTGATAAGGACATAATCAAATTATTTAATGTCACATGGTACGGACATATAATTGAAAGGTTCGTAGTCAATGTTTTTCATAGGACTTATGCTAAATGATCCCAAGGAACATTGAAATGATATGGGTCTCCATGTAAGATTATACAGTTTTGGAAAAAGGACCAAAGATAATAGGGTTGATTGAATGTGTTGGGTTTGAACATCAATGAGGAAATCATATGTATCCCATGTGTATGGGAATAAAATCCCACGTAGTTCATTGAGTCTCATAGGAACGAATAGTCCTTTTAGGGAAAGGAGTTTAGTATTACTTCATGAAAATGATACCTTGGTGGTTTGGGGTTTTAATTTTGGTCTTATTCTTAAGGAGGATTCCCATATTATGGGAATTATGGTTGGATTCCTAAATAGGATATCCAATGAGATCGATCCCTGAGAATGATTCCAATGTAGACCAATTATGATGGGAATAAGAGTTATAGTAGTTCATTCATTGTGTTGGGTCTTATGAATGAGAGAAGCCCATTTGTGGTGACATGATTGGGTGAACCCTTTTTGGAAGGTTAACCTTTTGAGATCAGGCCTTTAAGTAGGCATCCAACACATCCTAGTTTGAAAAAGAATTCGAGTTCTCGTAGTTCAAGTCACCCTGTGAAAATGTTGTGATCGTGAAAAATCTATAGGCCCATGTGAATCATGCTCATTGTGGGAAATAATAGTATGTCAAAGATTCAATAAAGCCACTCACACTTTTCCTCCTCCATGGGTGGAAGAGGGTACGCCTACGGTGGATAGAGTGGATACGGTCGAGTCATCCAGTAGAGGAATAGTTGATGAACCTTCCATCTAATCAATTTACATTAGAAAATAGTCCAATGAAATGATAGAATGAAGGTGAAGGATGTAGAGAGTAGAAAAAATGAAACCTCTGACTTCAAAGGTTATGGGATTACAATAGGGCAGAGGCCCTAGTGTATCTATGTAGGGAGATAGATTTCAATTTTTCTTGAAGGGAAAGGAACGTGTGAATTATACCTTCTCTACCAGATACCTAAGGTTTCACGTTTTGGAGATGTGAAGGGGAGGTCAGAACCTAAACCCTAATCCATTTAACTAGGAACCTCTTAAAACTATTCTTGGGAGAATGGTCCCTATGACTATAGATATACAAATCCATAGATAGTCTATGAATCCTAACCCCATTGTGAATTTTTTTTGGTAAACCTATGACTGTGGATATAAAAACCCAAATAAGATACTTACTGATGGGGAATTCCCTAGGGTTCCATATGTCAAGAGGTTTTGGTGAAGGTTTCAATAGAATCCTTTTTAGACAAGGGATCCAATGATGAAGAATCTTGGACATGAATGGCTTCGAATAGGTCATAATGGATTATAGATAGAAAAGTGTAGGAGAATCAAAGAGGGGAACCCAAATAGGTTTTAGAGTGAATGTATGGGAACCCAATTTGGTTCGGGCGCACAAGTTTGGGAACTAAAGTAGGATGCGGAGACCTAATATTAACTTGAGTGAAAAAAACCTAGATTTTTAATACTTGTGTGAGACCTAACTCAAGCCTTCAAAAGTATTCAAAGGTATTCTAAAAAGTGGGTCACTCAAGTTCCTGTGAGGCGAATAGATGGCACAGAATTATTTCTGATATTGGTAGGTTTTAGTGATTTAGGCGCGTAGGTGTTATAGTTATCAAACAATAAAGGACTTATATCCTATAATCCTCCTTAAATTCCTCCATATTAGGCGTTAATGAACTTCCTTGAATATTTAGGAAGAATTTGGTGAAGTACTAGGGAGAACAGGCCAGCAATTAGGCATTAGGAAAATTAGTCCATACAAATGAAGGCCCCAAGGGTCTATTTATAAGAAAAAATTAGACCTTGTGTGAATGGATATTGGGAGCACAGGTGGGTGGCAGGCCAGATCTGGGAATGCAAGTACCATGCACGATGATGACTCCATCGTCATGCTAAGGTGATACAAAACTGAAGCCTTTGAAAATCATGATTTCCGTCATGTGTTTTCTCTTCTTTTTTCGAAGGTAATTTCCTTTTTCATTTTTTAGACTCTATGAAATAATGGAGTGTCAACAAGGTTAAATGGCTAAATGATATGACGCATGTCAACAAGGTGGACCTTCCTTTTCCAGATCCTACCTAGTCAGAACTCCTTAGTTAAGTTTTCTTCTCATGGAGTAGTGATCTAGATGGTTGACCTTATGTGATGTTTTATAGGGTGTTTGTGAGTTAGGACAAACCACATTTCATATGACTTGTGTTTTATTGTGGGGATATTCATTAGTCATATGACCTGTTTGGGTTTGTGGGTGGGCCCTAAGGTGGGGACTATGTGTCTATGGGGTAACTGGTGGTACCTGGCATGCTAGGACCCAACAACCATGTTATGGTGGGGCATCTATGTTATCATTGTGACTTAGTCGTCACACGTAATCTCTAGAATTTGAAAAAAAACACATATATCACATAAAAACACATCATGTCCCATAAATGGAATTTCCCCACTACATAACCACATGTGTGTAGTTTTTTAGTTCCCTGTATTTTAGTACATTACATTTCCCATCAATGTATACTATTTTTCCATTTTTAAAATCATATATATATATTTTTAATCGAGGTGTATGTTTTATGAAAAATATATTGTTAAAAATATATCTAAAACATCAAAACACAAAAAAAAATCTAAAAAAATTAATCAAAAATCAATGATTGTAAAAACACCTCCAATAGAGCATTGGAATATGAGAAATAGCTTCAACCAACCTAAAACATTTACTAATTCTCAAAATAGATTTCGAACCAATTCTAACATCCTTACACCTCTACGGGGTCCCAAGGCACATTCTTAACCAAATATCATACAAAAACTATCAATCATGTTTACCCAACTTTTACATATGAGTTTTAAATAATTGAAATGTTAATATTTAATAAAATATTTATACAATATTGGGTCTGGTATAATTTTTTAAGGAAGTTAAGTCCTAGAATGGTCTAGGTTTTCCCAACATGAATAAAAATCTATCAATGTCTGATGGTTCACAAGTGATTTATTTCACTAATATAAGGAAATGTGGATTCATTTTATGAATGTGTCATTTTGTATATCAATGAACACCTGAGATTCTATTACATATACTTCCATATATTAGTCAAGATAATAAGTCATTACACATTATCTAATGAGTTCACTCTATATCATATACCATATTATACTCAAACTAATGTTAACATATAATCCAAACTGATAATACTCCATTATGATCATCAAATATTGTAAAATAAAAGTGATACATTCAGAGTGTATTATCATATCAATGAACACATTATAAATAAATATACACCAGAATGAATTATAAATAATGATTGAATTTATGATAAAACCATGTAACATTTTAAAATAAGTACATACAATCTCTCAATAAGTTAACACAATGAGGATCCACATTACCCTCTTAGTATTTCTATAATAATGGGTAATCCACAAATTCTTTAATTTTTTCATATGTTTCCAGCCAAAAGATAATTAAATCTTTCTTCATGTTGATACATTGAATGGGATTATATTTTTGTATAATGTGTTTCATTTTTATATAAATATTTCTTCTAAATAAGAAATATATCTTTTATTTTTACAATAAATATTAATTTTACAATTAATTTTAAGATAAAAATCATATTCAGTAATAATCTTCTGGACAAAAATAACTTCCTTTATAATATTTTGCGAAATTATTAACCTTCCCTCTGATAAAATGTTCTCCATATTGGATTATTTATAACTCTTACAATTTTGACCTCCACCAATGAGGTAAAACAAAAAAATATATACAAATATCTTATAACATACATTTCATTAGAAACATTCCTCAACGTAACCTCTAATAATGAGCTCATACTCAACATTAATTTAAATGAATAAATCCTTATATCATCTCATGTACTTAATAGAATTCATTAATATATTCTTTTAAATATCAACAATATTGTATTATGACCTACAATATTATGTAATAATAATCAATATTATTTTGAGTATATAAAATTTAATTTATGATAGATCACATGATGATGCATACTGGATCATATATATAATATATAACTATATTGAGTAATTTTGAATAATTTAATGATTACTTCCAAATAATACTATTTAATAACCCTTCTAAGAGTTCTCCAAGGTAAACTTCTTTTTCTCATCACTTATGTTTTTAAACTGTCCATGAGTTTTTTGATCAATATATATTGAAATTCTTACAAAACATTAATCTACATAAGAAATTTCTTTCACTAAAAACACCTTTCAAAAAATAATGTTTTTAAATTTATTGTTGGGTTATAATTTTCAATGTATAGTATGTCATCCAAATAATGTAATATAAATGCAACAAATATTCCCACTACCCACTTGTATTCATAAGAATAATCAGCATTCATGTTAAAACATTAATATTTTATTTCAACATCAAAGTCGATATACTAAATATAATATGTTTTAATTAATCCATAAATATAACATTTATTATATAAGAAAATAACATACCCATTTAGTGTATCAAAACATTTTGGTTTTATTTCAAAGGCATACTGTACTAAATTCAACACTATGAAAATGATTTTGATATCACTTTGATTTATATTATAATAATAATGACCAAGTATGTAAATAAATATCTAAATGTTTTTTACCATTGTAATTGAAAATATGTGTTCTTCATATTTCATATCATGAATTTCAAATTTAGTTACAAGATAATAATTATAGGTAGTAAATATACCACAGGTGCTAGTTTCCATGTATAAAATATTGAAATATTATATGGTAATTTTAGCAACCCTAATTTTTATAACAAATCAATCAAATAATTTTAAAGATAAAAGGCATAAATGTGTTACAAAACCATGATACAATGTTTTACATTCTTGGGAAAATTAGCACTATACATAACTGTTACATTCTGAAACATAAAAATTATTTAAATCCTTATTTTGGGCTTCTTACTGGCTTCCGTGTTCTCCATAGTAGAAGTATTCACCTTAGGATATACATAAAAAGATGTGGTGATATAAAATACATGTAATAGGATGAGTAAGAGAAATTTAAAATGGGTGATCACAATCATCATCATCAAAATATAATCAACGGATCATAATCATAATCATGAGAGGAAATATTAGATAAATGAATAGAATGGGGGGATATATAAAAATAAAACATCATGTCTTAGTGAAAAAATACCACACATAGTTGTGATAAAAGATAGAATAATTTTCATGCTTATTTCTCTTTATCTCATGAGATTCATAACATTACCCAAAGAATTGGAGCCCAATATTATTTTGGGCACGCTCGTCACATCATTTCATTTACATTATCACATCTGAAACATAGAATGTATATCCATCATGGACATATTGTTACCCGTGGAATGTATTAGTTTTTATTTTATAAATCATAAATTCCTAATATTTATAGCCCTTATAAAATGTAAAAATATTCTCAGTATCCAGGTTGATTAAAGAAGAAACAATCTCATGAGAAGTAAAAGATTTGTTTTTTCAAAGGTGAGTTATTCTGAAAAAAATCGTTGAATTCATTATAATACATGATTGGAAGCATGTATAACCAAGAAAAGAAAAGTGAATTAAAAATCTGATACTTAATAAAAACTAATGAAACATCCATTCTGAAAGTTTAGTGAATGAGAGAAAACCCAAAGAAAGAGAGTTGGGTTCGAGAATCCCCAGACCTTACATCTTAATGCTTTCATCACATTAACATACAATATAATCAAATTTAATTTAGTAATTAACCAATAATGTGCCTCTTAATCATGTTTTTTTATTTATTATTGTTTTATTTGGTTCATTTATAGTCTTTATATGAGTTATTGAGTTCAATTACATCATTCAATATTGTTTATTTTCATTTCATTCATGATCGGTTCGCATGAAAATGAGTACATAAGTTTACGTAAAATGAGAATGATTCAAAATAATTGAAATTATCTATTAATAATGAACATAAAAAATATTAATTGATTTATTAATCATTTATTATATGTTATTTGGATGATTTATTAAATTTAAAATTAATTAAAATGGTTTAATTTGTTTTGCGGTTTTATGACCATAATGAGATTATATATATTTTTACAATAATGATTATATATTGGATTCATAGTGTTTTATAATATATAATACGTAAAATAAAATCATATCTAACCATAATTATGATATTCTGTCCATCCTTGAAGGTGATAGTGAATAATGAAATTCCATCATTCATGGTGGCCATAAAATGACACACCATGGACTACATTTTTAATTTTTGAATAATATGAAATAGTAAGAGTTCTGAAGATTAATTATTCCACTAACATAAAGAAATTGTAGTATATAAACGATACTAGAGTTCTCATAACTCTTGTATAGGTTTATGTGTGCATAGGATAATAAAATAAAATAAATTTAAAATAAATTATAATGAAAAGAAATCATGTTTAACCACTTAAACCTCTCCCCATTGAGATCCTCATTAGGTAAAACAGTTTTGTATTTTGATGATAAAAAGGGCTCATAGTTGTCAGGCATGGGCTGGGTTACAATATTTCACAGAACTATAAAATGTCTCAAAGAATTAAACATGTGAGTAGGTGATTTTGTGTTTTGTGGAATTTATAGGGGAGGAGAGGATTGTTTTATTATTATTTTATTCAATAGTTTATTATATTGGATCTTGGATATGAATAGTTTGAGATTTATCCCTAAATATATTAAAATAGTTAAGTATAGTTTGAGATTTTGGACATACAGCATCCTTACATCATCTATGAATCAATAATTAATGTTTTTATATGTTATCGTCAATTATCATATTTTACTATTCATAAAAATCAAGTAATATTATAAAAATTCACAAATATTTACCCTAACCGTTTATAATTGTTTATAATTAAAAAATGAACTCATTTTTATAATGATAAGTTTCTAAATATTATAATTTTAATTGTTAATTAAAATCATCATTTACATGGAAATACTACATTACAATTTATTACTGATTTTAAAACACATTGAAAAATTAATCAAGGTATAATAAATTTATCTTCTAATAATAATACAAAAAAATTTTGATTTGTGTTAATATTTTATGAAATACATTTTCTTGTAAATTATTATATTAATTTTAAAATTATAAATAATCATTTATATTATATAAAATTCCAACACTTAATCAAAACAGTTTAAAATATTTATTTACATAAACAATAATATAATTAAATCATATATTGATATATAATATTCTTAAATTTTATTTATTATTTCATATATGAAGTTAATATTATATTATTTAGTTTCTTATTCTTAATTTTAACAATACTTTTCCAAAGATCATGTTATTATTCAATCGAGATAGGTTCCCTAATATCTAGAAATTCTTTTATTTTATTCATTCTTCATTTAAATATATCTTTTTTTTTCTCTAATTTCTTTTGACTTATAATATATAAAATTAGTATAAGAATTATATTTAAATTGATAAAATTTAGGTTCATTTAATTCTTCTCCATTATGATCTTTTTCCCTCGAAATTTCGCTGTACATACTATGGTGAAATCATGTGAGGGTACATCTCTTTCATCAATTTCACTGATTCACATGTTTCCGCTCCATACTTATCCTGAAAAGTAAATTTATATTCAAAATCAAAAAATCGAGAGCATACAACCAAAGTCATCAAGGAGGGAGAAAGGAATGGAGACCAATAGCGTCATTTCTGACAATGAGTTTGCAATCATCAGGCAGAGATCCCAAGCTAGTGTAGGTAATCAGTATCTCTCCCGATGTTCCCTTACTAGCCAACAAGTCAGCCGCGTAATTCCTTTCACGCCAAGTGTGCTGCACAGAAATATTATGGTTGGAAAAGGTTTTAAATTAACGGACCATATAAACCAGCTCCCAGGGGATGGCCCCATTTCCCTGAAGAAATTTCACCATCATAAAATAATTCTTCTCAACTTCAGTGATGTGGATATTGAACTACCTCCATAAGGAAATACCTATGACAAAGGCTTTAGCTTCCGAACCCATGGAGTTACCAACACCAAAGTATGATCTAAAACCCATAAGCATGGAACCCTTTCTGTCACGAACCAGCCCGCCCCCTCTCATTTCTCCGTTCAAACATGAACCATCCACATTCAATTTTTGCCTTGTACAAGGACGGACCCATCGCACCCATCGGCCCTGGTTGAGTTGGCTGGAATCCAAAACCGAGCACATACCAGGGATACATCTTATCAAAGTCATAGACTGCCATGCATTTTTAATAAGAGCCGCCAACTCCATCACAACCAGCCTCACCCTCACCTGTAAATAGTATCCTGAAGTCTTGGCTCCATACCTGACATTTCTCCAAGATTCCCAGAGAACCCAATAAGCATATGAAAAAACCATCCCACAGATCCGAAACTCTGTCCCCAATTGCCTCGACCCTTGGAACCAGCTCGAAATCACCTCCTGCATGGGACCAAATGAGACATGAAGATTGAACCCATGTTGCAGGAAAGACCAGACGCCTTTGGCCCAATCACTGTGGAAGAAAGGATGCTCTGATGTTTCCTCATGCGGCATGCTGCAACATTGGCACCGGGAAGCCAGACTCACGCATCTTTTTTGTGCATTCTCATCCATTGGTATAACATGATTCCTCAGGCGCCAAACCGGAAAATTCATCTTCCCTATGATCTCCATGCACCTGAGATTTGAAGCCTAGACATCCATACCCCTACTGGAATGGGTCAGGTTCCCGAAATCATGACTGGAGAATCTATCGGAAAAGGCTCCCAAAAATTTACACTAGTCTGGCTCATCCACCAAGATGATGCTGTCAAAACCTCTCTTTGTTCCTTGTTCAGGATCACATCTATGGATTTCAAGTGTAGACATGCCTCTTTAAACAATATGGTCGGAGCTGGGCAGCCTGGAAAATAGAGAATGGTTCCAGACCAGTTTGAGTTCCAAAAGTTGACATCACCACAGCCAATGGTCCACCAAACACTACCTTCCATTACCTCCAAATGATTCAACATGCAGCGATCATGGCCTGATAATCTCCTCGAATTCAATGACCATCTCCTCCAATCCTTCCCATATCTATCAGTGATGAACTTTGACCAAGGGGATCTCCCTTAAAAAATATCCCAATCCAATCATGCAGGTATAGCTTGTATGGACTCCTCCATATCGCGAAGACCAATACCCCCTTCATCGATAGGTCTAGCTAGTTTCTTCCACGAGACCTAATGGAAACGCCCAACATGATTTACATCCCAAAGGAAATCAGTCATAATATTTTCTAGGGTCCTAAGAGTTCCCTTCGGAGGCCTAATAATGGATAGCACATGCTTCAGAATAGAGGTGAGAACACAATTGATCAAGGTGATCCTACCTCCAAAGGAGAGAAACCGATTTTTACAATTGAAAATTCTCCCTGTGATCCGGTTAATATTGTCATCAAAGAACACCTTTTTGACTCTTCCATTAGAGATGGGGCGCCAAGATACACCATGGGCAGTTAACTACGTTGAATACCCAACATGTCTTGGACAGTAGAGATGCATCTCCCATGGCACTTATTAGAAATGAAGACACAAATCTTTCGAGAATTGATTCTTTGACCACTCAACTTTCCAAAGGTAGAAAAAACCTTAGAGAACCCAGAAATTGATTTTTTTCCTGCCATTAATAAAGAATAACATATCTTCAGCAAACATGAGATGAGAAAGCATGCCATTCCCAAACTTGTTACAAAAAGGAATGATCTTCCCCTCCAAAAGGCTTTGATGGTTATTCCTTTTGAGTGCCTCTTGAGCCATGATGAACAATGTAAGAGACAAGGGATCGCCTTTCCAAACACCACAAGAAGATTTAAAGAACCCAAAGGCCTTGCCCATAAGAGATATATTGATCCATGGAAAAGCACAACATCTAAAACACATGTCACACACCCAGTCTTGGAATCCAAATTTCATCATAACCTTGATAATATATTTCCACTCCAGTTTATCATAGGCATTATCCAAATCCACCTTAACCAGAATATTGGAACCAACTGTATTTTTATTCAAGTCATCGACCATTTCCTGGGCAATGCCAATGGACCCCTAAATAATTTTTCCTTGTACAGAGCCATGATTATCCTTAGAAATGATTCATTGAATAACAACACAATGTCTTTTATTGAGAATAGTGGATAAAATCTTATAAGCAAAGTTACATAGACAGATAGGTTTGAATTGATTCAAAGCAGATGGATCTTTCACTTTAGGGATGAGAACCACTTTAGAGGCACATACATCTCAAACCAATGGGCCACCTTTAAAGAAATACTGCACTACCTCCACCACTTTGTCTTTAAAAATGTCCCAACAACAACAAAGAAGGCATCTAGAAAACCATCTGGTCCAGGGGTGCTTTCCTTATTCATACCAAACATTGTGCTTTTCACCTCGTCCTCCTCTGGTGTCGCCAGCAACATGTCATTGTCCCTGTTCTCCACCAGCCTTGGAATGCAGTTCAGAAAAGCCTCCTCTCCTGCCCGGGCACTTAACATGTCATTATTAAAACCATCCAATCGAGCCAGGAGATCTTCAAAATACTCCAATGCCTTATTTCCAACCACTTGAGCATCCGAACTGAAGGAACCATCTTCCATCTTAAGGTTAATTCTTCTACTCACCTTTCTTTCCTTTATACAGGCATTAAAATAAGCGGTGTTTTTGTCTCCTTCTTTGAGCCAAAAATCGCAAGATCATTGTCTATACTCCCTTTCAACCTCCATAAGTCTTTTAGTAAATATATTCTGCTTCACAACCAACATAGAAAAACGGTTATCATCCCAAGAGACAAGAAGGTCATTCTCAATATCCTCAATCTCTCTCTTGATATCTTCCATACTACTATCATCATTCCTGTTTTTGGGAAGCCAAGATTGAATATCCTTACTCAAAAACTGGAGCCGGTTCATGAGACTAGCCCAGGTCGTGCCCCGCTAAGGTCTTTCCCATGAGTTCCTAACGAGTTGAAGGAATCCATCCCATTGAGGCTAAGCAGAAGAGTAGAAAAAGTGTCAAGATTGCATGTCCCCTACCTGAGAATCACCAATCCTTTCTTACCACATCTCATGATCCTCTTCCATGGAGATGTGTGGAGGAATAACATGACTTAAACCTTATACTCTAGGTATCATCAATGATTGTCTGTATAGATCTTCTCTCGACATTGGGATTCCATGATGTGTTTCTGAATGGTTATCAAATTTTCTGCCATTTCATCAACCATTTTAGGTATTTGCATATTATGTTCACATAATTCATCCTAGAAAGCTAGTTTTTTGAATCTTCCCCATAAAAGTCATCATATGGAGCCAGTTAGATGATAGAGTGGACAATATTTTTGTAACTGAACATGACCAGAGGAATATGTTGGTCCAATCCACCCTTTAAGTCCATATAATATGTCCAGAACCTGTCTTCTAGTGTCTGAATAGTTTGATGAGATTGGACTTCCATTTGAGTACGATATGTTGTACTGAAGGTTAACATCATTTTTAGTTCATATTGGACACTTTTCTAGATATTAGAGGTGAATCTTGGATATATTTTTAATACAATTGATACTGGTAATACATGTATACATACCACATATATTATTTATATCCATGAGAGTTAATCGAGTTATAATTCCTCTCGATTTGTGATAAAGTGAACTATATTTAAATGATAATCCACAAAAACCTATATAATATTGTTTCTTATAGAACTCTTTGGATGTCCAGTGAAAAAGTTGAAGGTTATATTATCCCATTTCCATGTTAGTATGGGTAATGGTTTCATCAACCACTTACACATTTTTCATTCAAATTTAACTTTATGAAATACCATGAACTTTTATGCATAAATAGAGATCTCCTTATTCATATTGTCTCATTAATATTTATCTAGGGGATATTTGAAACATCATTGTGATCCTTGGGAGAGTAGTGAATTTTTATCTTTGTGAATCATTCAGAATATCCATTTTTATCCCTATATCAAATGGTACACAAATGTGTGATCCAAATGAAACACCTCATTCCTTGTCAATTTTAATCTCTGGGGATTTTCCCTTTCCCATAACAACCACCATCTTCTTAATTTCCACACCATATATTCGAGAATCTGTTATTTTATCCATAAGGGATGGTTGATAAATCATTTGAGATAGAATTGATGAGTTACCTTCCTTAATAAATACCTTGTCATTCCTTTGAAAATATAATAATGTTATGCCCTTCTCAATTCACATCATTTATAATGTTGTAGGATCCTTTCTATTTATATCATCTTCCAATTTATTCACTTTTCAATGATTTTAGTTTATTTTGAATTCATATTCCTTGGTAAGATCTAATAATCTTTATTCATTCATATTTAGGTCATTCTATGTGAATATATATTTGAGGACCTTATGATAAATATATATTTAATATTCTCCACATTGATATAATGATTCCATATATTCAATACAAATAACATATATTCCAACTCAAAATCACTCATATGATTTTTTTTGATCGTGAATTATTGAATTACTTGACGTGTAGGCTACCAATTTATCATTTTGAATCTGTACACAACCTAAAAATTCTTGGAAGAATTGTTTATTACTATAAGGAGTTCCCTAATTTTTTGAAGTGTGAGTAATGAAATGGAGATAATAATTATTTTTATCTCTTTGGAGGATTATTCAGAATCAATGGTCCAAAAAACTTTTATCCCTTCTAAGTAATCTAGATTAGTGGGTTAGATAATCCTGATATTTTCTTCACAAGACGCTCATAACTCCAAGATAAAACGAGTAAACAATTGATCTCTAATAAAGATGTTGTCATGTGCCACTATTAGATTCAATTTTTCTTAGAAGGGTCTACATATATTCTCTTCCTGGTGAAAACATTCCCCAAGAATGATAATTCCTCCATAGAAAGCTCACATTTACTATACTTTTTCTAAAGTAAATCACTTTTCAGAGTCATTAGCACAATATTCAAAATGTCTTCACATCCCTCATTGATTTTTGAGTATATAAAAATATCATCAATAAATACAACAACAATTTTTTCAATGTAATATATAAATACTATATTCATTAAGACAATGGATATGTCTAGATAATCAGTGATTCCAAAAGGCATTACAATGAACTCATAGTGTCCAACCTCATTCAAAAGGATGTATCAAAATATATTCATTCATCACAGTAAATTGGTGATATCCTGACCAAAGGCCTGCCTTAGAGAAAAACGTTTCCCCACAAATTTGACCAAACATGTCATCTATCCCTGAAATGGGACCCTTTTTCTTTATCTTTATTCATTGATCTCATGATAATCCAAGCAAAGGCGCATTGATCCAAATTTATTTTCACTAAGAGGACTGGTGTACCCCATGGTGAGGTACATGGGCATATAATACCATTGTTTAGGTTCTCTGGTAACTATTTCTCTAGTTAATACAACTCAGTAGTGGCCATTCTATAAGGTTTCTTTGATATATATCTAGATCTAGGAATAAGTTCATTTTATAACAAAACCTCTTGATCATAAGTAAAATTGAGAAATTCATCAAGGAATACATCAGTGTAGTCCCACTCAAGGGGCACGTCTTCTATTAGGATTATATTGTTCATATCAATCATTTGAGCTAGATATTATTTCTTATAAGGAAATAATATCCACACTTGAGACAATTCATCTGAATATGATTCATCCTCCTCCTTATAAATTAATAGAATTTTAGTATACTACAGGTTGTGAAGAGTGATCTTTATTTTCTGATAGTTGAATTTGTATATTAATAAATATATCTAGTCCTTTCCAAAAATAGAATCAAACTCCACCAATGGAACTAAGATATGATTTTATGGGAGTTTTTTTTCACAAACATTAACCTGGGAGTTATGAACTTTTGATTCAATAGTTTCCATATTTTTTGTTCTCATATAATACTCTACCGCTCTATATTAAGGTGGCCTTTGAATAGTTCTACTAAACTTTCATGATATGTAAGAAATCATAGAATCAAGAATCAAATATTTTGTTTTCAATTATTTAATGAAAACCCATCATAACTATTAACACATCATTTTCATGCTCCACCTCAGAAATAGTTATGGAATAGCACTTTATTTTCACCCTTCGATTTGGTGGTCGATAACACTGATTACCCTCGAGGACTCAGGTTTTAGTTCCCTGGATGGAATTGTCCCATTTTTTCCATATAGTAAAAGCATTTGACCCTAGTTGGTTCTCTCCTTTCATCCACCACATTGTTATTCTTCCCCTTGTCTCTTCGAAATTCAAGATTTTGGGGGAATTAAATCCTATACCAATACCATTTCCACATCTATTTGAGGAAATTTAAATGATTGTTCCTTTCATATTTTTTACATGTGGTAGGTATAGTTTTCCATCCTCCTTTTTAATTAGGTTTTCCAGCTTGAAAATCCCTCATTTATTTGTTATCACCGTAGATAGTTGACTATTCACCAAACTCCACCTCCACTTTATTATCACATTTAACAACTTCTTCATTACTCCCAATGTCTTGAATATATAGCTTATCTTGAAGTTGTGGGTTTTACCCACTAAATAATTGGTATATTTTTTTCATTATTGATAACCAAACCAAAAGAATACCCTGAGAGCCCAGTGAAATCTTAATCATAAAAATGAAAAATTATTCGTATTTTTTCAGCTATATGAATTCCCCCTCAATCTCTGTATGAATTTTTTAGGGGAATATTTAATATGAAAAATTATATTAATATCTTACCACTCCATCTCTTAAATTTTTTCAGTTGGCATGGTGTTCTTAATAAACTACAACCACTGGTTGAATTCTCCATCTAAATGGAAATTGACCATAGTCAACTTCTATATCTCAAAATATTTAAGAACAAAAAATATATTCTCTATTAAGTTGCCCCATTAATTTGGGATCAGTGGATCAAAATATCTACTAATTGTCAGTGGATGTTCCATATAAAATAATTGATGTCTAGTTTATCCCTCTTTAGTGATCGAATAAATTCCACAATATTCAAGTTAATGTTCATATCTAGAGAAATATGGGAATGATTCTTCCTGAAATTTTGAACTGCACCTCCGAAATCATTTGGGGTATCATTCAGGTAATCGATGTATTGTCACTCTCATTGGTTTTTTGGGAGATTCTCCTGGTTCCAAACATTTTTCTAATAAATAAAAGGATATAACAAAACATAATTAAACCACCTATGAATAAATAATTTATTCCCTTTTGAAATTAACATTGAAGTCATATCTTTTCAGATCCATATATTTATCATTTTCAAAAAACAAAGATTCATGGGAGCTATCATATACATAGTGTCACACTAAATGTTTTCATTAAGGTTTTCTAGTCCTAATTCCAAAATCAATTATCCCATTATTTGATACCAACAATAGTGACATTGTTTTTTTATTACATACATATTAAATCATTTTAAACATAGAAAATTTTAACGATTTAGGGAACCGAGATCCAACAGTTTGGTATTTTGGGAAGATTGATATCATACATAATATTTACATAAATATACATAAACATTTATTTAATTTTTTTTTTCTAGATTTTTGTTGGGAAATTTTTCTTTTTAGTACAACTACTCACCTAAGGATAAACATCAAAATAAAAGTTGATATTAAAGCCTTGTATGATGATGAATAATACATATGAAACATGGTTGATGATAAAAATATTCATCATAATATAGGCAATGGATAAAAATGAAAATCATGAATGGAAAAATTAGATAAAAGTATGGAATGTGGCTATACATAAAAATGAAACCTAATGTCTTAGTGGTCAAATAACTCACATAGTATGGGAGAAATGTGTCATCATTTTCATGCAATGTTTACATTATATCATGAGACTCGTCACTTTATCCTATAAATTCAATCACTGTATAATTTTGGGGGGACCCATCACCTCAAAACACTTACATTATCATGCATGAAGCATAGAACCTATATAAATATTGGAAATAAAGTAACCAACGGGATTTAATTGGTTTTATTTCATAAGAAATAAATTCATAAACCTTATATATCCTAAAGGGGAATAATATTATTTGTATCCATCTTGATTGTAGAAAAAATAATCTAATGAGAAGTAAAATATGTTTTTTTAGAATAAAGAGTTCATTCCAAAAAATACATTTTTAAAAAATATATATTGGAAACAATTTTATCCAAAAAATTAAATGGGAAGGAAATAATATATTTTATTTATAAAAAAAATAATGGAAAATCTTTACTAAAAAGGTATTGAAAGAGACAAACTGAAAAGAAAAAGAATTTTGTTCATGAATCCCCTTACCTTAGGTTGGAATGCTCTCTTAAATTTTATATCATGTGTAATAAAATTAAATTAATTATTTAAAAAATAAAAAACCTCTTTTACATGTATTTAATTTACTGTGTTTTTAATATGGTTATTTATATCATTTTATATGACTAAAAATGTTCAATTTCATCGTTCAAGAGTATTTATTTTTTCGGTTTTTAGTATCACTTCACTTCAATATGAGTATAGAAGATTATGTAAAATTGGAATGATTATATATAATTGAATGTATATGTTATTAATGACCATATATAAGATTAAATGAACATATACCTATAAATTTTTTATGTGGTGTTAGGATGATTTATTTGATTCAACGTTATGTAAAATGATTTAATTAATTTGGGTTGTTTTATGACCACTATGAGCGTATATCATTATATTTAAAATAATTTTTATATATTGTTTATAGAAAATTATATAAATTATAACACATACAACATAATTTTATTTATCTGTAAAAATGGTTTTATGCCTATCCTTTAAGGTAGTAGTGGAAAATGAAAAAAAAAATCATCCAGAGTGGCTGTAAATCGGCACACCAAGGATGATATTTTAATTTTTAAAATTAGAAGGATATGTAATACCATAGAAGATTATTTATTCAATTAACATAATAAAATTACAGTATATAAAATATTCTATAGTTATCATGCCTTTTGGATACGTGGATGTCAGTTTAGGATAAATACATAAATGAAATTGATAATTAATTAAAAGAAAATAAAATAGGGCTTTACCTATTTTATTACTCTTAATTGAGAACCTCCATCGGGAAATGGTTTTGTTATTTTTATGATAGAAATAGGTCATAGATGTAGTGTTGGATATTTCTGTCATGACCCGCCCTCGGGGTCCGTGCCGTGACTACCCCAAGCCCGCCTTCCATAGGCCAGGGGCTGGCGACTAGCACCAAGGCGTAAATCCCTGTAAAAAGGGAACGCATTGCCTTTGTAAAGTAAACAAACACCACAGAGTAAGCAAGTGGAAAGCAAACACTAAGTAAAAACAGAGTACAACTGAAAGTGCAGAAAAGTAAATGGGCTAGTATAAAAACCCAAACTGAAAGTAAAGTACAACTCAAAAAGGGAAAACAGCAACTGTATGTAAAAGCCGCTACACCGAGCTGTCTACTGGAGATCCCACCTGAAGGGTGGGTACAGATAGCTCCACTACTCCACGGGTCCCGTCGTCCGCTCCGAACACGTCCCGCCCAGTGGTCTACCTCCAGGTACTGTCCTGCTCTGCAAGCCTCAGCCAAGATCAACGTTGTCCGTCGTCTGCAACCAACACAACGCAGTGCGGGAATAGCCCGTACAGGGGGGAGTATAAGCTACTCCGTAGGGACCCCGAGACCCCTGAAGGTCTCTCAAAATCCACAAAGGATAAATCACGAAGAAATGTACAAACACGAAGCAACAACCGACACTGCTTAGGTATATGCCCATACATATACCTAAGTCATCAATTCCAACACGCTCCAACCTCCGTGCCCAAGTGCAACTCAGTCCACACAGGAAAGTAAACGTATTCCACACAGGAAAGCAAAACGAAATCCACACAGGATAGCACAACACAATCCACACAGGAAAGCAACAGGAATCAGCACACACAGGTATACTTCTCGAAAGACGATAAAGATGATCTCTGATCCATCTAAGTCGTCGGACCCACGAAGGATCGATAGGTAACTAACCCCCGCAAAAGACCCACACAGGATTGGGCCCACATAGGACCTGTAGGCGCTGGTTCACACAGGACCGATGAGTGCAAAGACCCACACAGGATCAGACCCACACAGGATCGGGCCCACACAGGACCTGTAGCACTGATCCACGTAGGATCGCTGAGTGCTGTAGTCATCGTCGTCGAATCCACACAGGATCTCTGTACTGTCTTCGTCGCTGTCACAGTAGCAGTAGTAGTCACAGTAACAGTCCCAGCCAGCACTAGGGTTCCCGCACACAACAAGCTCGTACAGGAGGGTCCGCTCCACGAGCCGAGAGGCTGATACATCAACTGTCACAAAGTCCAGAGTTGATGTATCCAAAAGTTCCGTATCGTCAATAGGAACTCAACGCAACAGACGGTGCGCCGATCAGACGCCCGGTCTGAGAGTTATTGGCCTTTTCGTCCCAGGGGCCCGGTTGGTTTTAAGGCAAAACCAACCCGACCGTACTCCACCTGCGTCCAAACCTCTGGTGGAGTATGCCAAAAGATCCGTCTCACTAAGAGGAATACAACAATGCTGACGACACGTCAATCGGACGTCCGTAGCTCAAGATATGAGCGTTTCCGCTCCGAAGACCCGGTTGGTTTCGTGAACGAACCAACCCGGCCGAACTTAAAATATTCCAAAACTTTGAGTGCGATAAACCGAATCGACCGTCTCGGTCCAAGGATCGCGTAGCCGCTGACGGTTCGTCAATCGGAGGTTCGTGGCTCATGTTATGGCCAAAAGACCAAAACCGTCTCGAAAACGGGGGGTCCGGGTCCGGGCCGACCCGGCCCGACCCCCCCTGGGTCGGCCCGAACCGGGTCGACCCGACCCGGGTCCGACCAGGCCTGGCCGGCGGCGGCGTGGCTGCCTGGCGCCGCTGGGGTCACGCGCGGGGGGAAAGGCCCCCGCTTCCTGCTGGTGGCGCGGCTTATAGCCGCACCTTTTTGGAGAACCGGCCCCCATCGTGGGGGCCTGCTTGAGGGAAACCGGGGGGGCCGCCTGCCCCCCTTAATGAAACCGCCCCCCCCCCCCCAAATAATGGGGGGGATTTTGAGCTGACCGTGGGAATTAAATTCGCCCGGTCTTTGACCTTCCGGCCGGCCACATGGCCGGCCGGTTTTTCTCCAACGGGACCGGCAAAGCCGGTCCCCTTCCGACTTCCGACACCGGCGGCTCGGCGAGCCGCCGCTCTTCCCGTCTCGCCGCGGCCCGGAACTGGCCGCGGTGTTCGTCGTCCGGCGCGGTGCGACGGCACCACGCCCCTCCGCCGTAGCCCTGCTCCGGCCGCGGTGCCTTCGATTCCCTGCGACGCGGCGAGACGGCGTCGCGTTCGTGATGATTCTTCCACGGTGCGAAATTCCGCGTGGTGCGACGGCACCACGCCATCTTGTTTCATCGGCAAGATAAATCAACAAGAACAAAGGAGGGGTTCAGCCGTGTTCATGCGGTCCGGCCCCCTCACGTTAAACGATAACACATATTTAAATATCCTCACGTTTGTCATGCTAGAACCACGAACGAGAATAAATAAATAAATAAATAATCAACAACAACCCCTACCTTGGGTATAAGTTCGAAGATCGTCAATGACCCGCGGAAGATAACGTCATGGAGGTCGGGCGTCGCGGTAGTCGTTCGTCAAATCCGATGACGAAGAGGTACGTCCGAAGAGGTACGTCGTTGGTGAATCTTCGTATGCCGACGAAGGAAGTCCGAGGAGGAAGCGGCGTTCCCTTTCGTTGACACGGAAGACGTCGTCGTTTTTCGGAAACAACGGGCTACGAAGATGAGAGGAGCGGCGATCTTCATCGGAGCTCGAAGGTTCTTCACGTTCTTCGTCATGGTTGAAGAAGAAGAAGGAGCTCCCAAAATCTCTCAAGAAGGCTAGAGAGTTCTAACCGAACAAAATAAGATAGAGTCTTAATTTATTCACAAACATAACAAATTGAATTTCAAAGGTTTGAAATTCAAATAAAAAAATAACTCCAAATTAAATAACAAGTTGTCATGTCATTTAAAGAGGGGTTAATGGAGTTTTGAGAAGAGATGGAAGGTTGGGTTTCGTGTGGGCCCCACCACACTTAATCCTCCCAAGGGAGGTTAAGTGGATGTGGGTCCCACCTTTAACTTCTTTTGAGAGGAGTTAACCAACAAGTAAGAAAAATAAAAAGTGTTCCACATTTTTATTCAACTTTTTATAATTCTCCCAAAAACTAACTTTCGTCCCACAATAAATGCAACTTCAGAAAAGGTCTCCTTAAGCGAATATCGGCGCTGCGAGTTCATCGGTGTCCTCAGATTTCAATTCCGAGCACCGGATCAAAAGTAAGAAATTCCCGCTCGTTCGTTCACTGAACGTACCCGAGCCAAACTTCGGAAATTGATTCTGGGCACTCCGGGCCTCGGAATCAGGTGCTGTCAGAAACCGCGATCTTGTAAAATTCCAAAGAAAATTAAGAAAAAAAAATTCCCTTGAATTTTACGGGTCTTTACATTACTCCCACCTCAGGGATTTACGTCCCCGTAACGAAACATCAAAAACTAGGGAAACAAATGAGGGTACTGAGCACGCAACTGAGCCTCCCGCTCCCATGTGCTCTCCTGGAGGTTCCCGTGCTACCATATGATGTGCACAAGAGGAATCTTTCGCCCACGTAGGACCCGCTCCTGTCGATCCTCTATCTCCACCGGGACCTCCATAAAAGTCGCCCCATCGCCAACGTCAAGCTCCCTATGGTCAATGATGTGCGTCGGGTCGTGCACGTATCTCCTCAGCTGAGACACGTGGAAGACATCGTGCACCTGGTGCAACTGAGGTGGTAGAGCCAGGCGATAAGCTACCTCACCAATCCTGCTGAGGACCTGGAAGGGTCCGATGAAGCGTGGAGATAACTTGCAGCCTCGGCCAAATCTCTGTATACCACGTTGAGGTGAGACCCGCAAGAAGACGTGGTCACCATCCTCGAACTCTAGTGGCCTCCGCCTCCTGTCAGCGTATGACTTCTGCCGGCTCTGAGCTGTCCTCATCCGCTCCTGGATGACCTGGACCTTCTCTGTCATGGCCTGGACCATCTCCGGTCCCACCAGTGCTGATTCCCTAGGGTCTGTCCAGCACAATGGAGATCTACAAGGTCGGCCGTACAACGCCTCATACGGTGCCATCCCGATGGTGGAGTGGTAGCTGTTGTTGTACGCAAACTCCACCAAGGGTAGGTGGTCCTCCCAGCTACGACCAAAGTCGAGGACACATGCGTGGAGCATGTCCTCGAGAGTCTGAACGGTACTCTCCGTCTGACCATCCGTCTGAGGGTGAAAGGTTGTGCTCAAACGTAGCTGCGTCCCGAACGCCTCCTGTAACCCCTTCCAAAGCCGGGAAGTAAAGCGAGCATCTCGATCGGAGACGATAGATGATGGCACGCCGTGGAGCCATACAATCTCCTGAACGTAGAGAGGTCCTAAGCTCTCCACTGATCCCTGATCTCTGATGGGTAAGAAGTGTTCCGAATTGGTGAGTCGGTCAACAATCACCCAGATGGAGTCATGACATCTGGAAGTGCGTGGAAGTCCAGTCACGAAGTCTATAGATATGTCGTCCCACTTCCACTCTGGGACCTCCAAGGGTTGTACCAAGCCTGCTGGTACCTGATGCTCTGCCTTCACCTTCTGGCAGGTGAGGAATCGAGAAACAAACTCTGCTACTACCTTCTTCATGTCGGGCCACCAGTGCTGTCGTCTGAGGTCTTGGTACATCTTTGTCACTCCAGGATGTACTGCCAAAGGAGAAGTGTGAAACTCTATCAGCACTTACTCTCGAAAAGCGACTGGTACCATGGTATGTCATCTGAAAAGGATGTCGTGCTCTGCTCCAAGGGAGAAACCATCAGGTGCATGTCCCGAGGATATCTGTGCACGCCGTGTCTCACAGTCAGCGTCCTCACGCTGTGCCCCTCTGACCCGCTACAGTAGAGGAGGGGTGACTGTGAGAGACTGGAGGAAGGTTGCTCCATCTCTATCCACGAAGGATGTCTGCAAGGAGACTAGCTGCTCCGTCACCTCCTCAAGTAGCTGAATGCTCGTCCTCCTGCTGAGGGAATCAGCTACTACGTTCCCCTTTCTTCTTAACGTACGGCAAGCTGCAAAGATTTCTCCTTTGACGAAAAGTGAAATCCGGTATCATCCCCTTGATGAACCATGTTCCGTGCCTAATACAGTCAATCCCGTCATGATTAGTTAATTCATTGCATGTATGACGTCGTAAGGCCTCGACGCTGCTACCAAGAGATCCAACCGTTACTCTCGCCTCCAAGGGTTGAGTCACACTGTCGGCATCAGTGTGTGGTCACTGGGTCTCCTCCAGTAAGAATCTCGCAAGTGAGGGTCAAGTCAACAGTTTTTAACCGGCACCTCTTAGTAAAAACAAACAAAAGACAAGAAAACAGAAGTCACAAAGGCAAGTATCTTTATTACATAAACGTAAAGTACAAGGACACAAGGCAACACAATCTACGAAGCTAGAGGCATTATGGGCAAAGGCCTCTATGCCTGGAGCTAGTCACGAACTAGTCAACCCACTTCCGGATCTCCATGATCGTAAGCTTCAGCTGCCTGAAGCTGTGCTCTCCCCTGAGGTCGGGGTGGACCTCCTGGTGGTGGTGGTGGTAGAGCCTCAAAGCGGCGCACACCACCTGCTGCTCGGCCAGCTCCTCTGCCTCGTCCTCCTATTCCCTGCGGACCGCCACGGTCGAACCTTTGCCTCTACCTAGGTGGTTCCTCAACCGTCTGCTGCTCCTCTGCATGGCGGGTCGGGCAGTCACGAGCCATGTGGCCCTGCCCGCCGCATGCATAGCACTGTCTTCCACTCGAAAGACTGGCTCTGCGCTGTGTGCCCCGCACTGTTGAGCCAGTGTCCTGAGGTCGTCTGCCTGAAGGTCTGGTCTTTCCTGGACCCCTGAGTCATCCGTCGACTGCCTGTTGCAGATGACTCTGCCACGTGCCGCCATGCGGTGGGTCTCAGTGCTGGTGTAGACTCAGCAAGGAAGCTCTCGATCAAAAGGGCCTGCTCCAGTACTCCTGTCTAAGTCGGTATGCTAAGGGAGATCAGCGATGCTCTGATCTCGTGTCTCAAACCCTTCTCGAAGGTCCGGTCCCAGAAGAATGGGTCTCGTACCATGTCAGTCGAGTAACGCGAGAGATCAGTAAATCTCGCCGAGTACTGAGCGACCGTCATGCTGCCCTGCCGCAGCTGAAGAAGCTCCTGGATACGCACCGCGCGAATGGTGGCTGGGACGAACTCCGAGCGGAAGATGCTCTCAAAGTCCATCCAAAGTAGAGATTCCTCATCGTGCACCTGGAGAATCAAGCTCCACCATCGTCCTGCTACTGCCTGTAGTAGGCTCGCAGCGAGGATCACCATGAGGTCTGCTGGTGTCCTCACTAGCCTAAACACACGTACCACTACCTCTAGCCAGTCCTCTGCTACCTGGGGATCCGTCTCCCTGCGAAACCCGGGTGGTTGCTGGCGCTGAAACTCATGCAGTGCGCTGAGGCGACGTGCATCGTCAGCGGCTAGTGCTGGAAGCATCGGGGGCTCGGCGGGTAGAGCTACCACCGGTGCCACTGCTGACAAAGGGCCCTGCACCGAGGTCTTGTCGCTCGGTGGGCTGGCGTCACACTCGACTCTCGGAACCCTAGCTGGCTGCTGTCGTGGGGCCATCCTAAAAAGGAATCAGGTGCGCCATGGTCAAACAGTATACCTGGTGAGCTGATATAAACTAATCACAAAGAAAACTTTGAAACACACACGCAATCAATGTTTTCGTGCATTAAGTCGGAAATCAGAAGTCAGGGTCCTGGTGTACGGATACGTCGGCCGCCGCACCAACAATGGACTCCCTAGACTGATAACCATAATAAATACGCTAAACATTATTGCTTCGCATAGAAAAGATCAGAGTTCGCGGTAGAACCGGACTCCTCTGATACCAATTTGTCACGACCCGCCCTCGGGGTCCGTGCCGTGACTACCCCAAGCCTGCCTTCCATAGGCCAGGGGCTGGCGACTAGCACCAAGGCGTAAATCCCGGTAAAAAGGGAAGGCATTGCCTTTGTAAAGTAAACAAACACCACAGAGTAAGCAAGCGGAAAGTAAATACTAAGTAAAAACAGAGTACAACTGAAAGTGCGGAAAAGTAAATGGGCCAGTATACAAACCCAAACTGAAGGTAAATTACAACTCAAAAAGGGAAAACAACAACTGTAAGTAAAAGCCGCTACACCGAGCTGTCTACTGGAGATCCCACCTGAAGGGTGGGTACAGATAGCTCCACTGCTCCACGGGTCCCGTCGTCCGCTCCGAACACGTCCTGCCCAGTGGTCCACCTCCAGGTACCGTCAGGCTCTGCAAGCCTCAGCCAAGATCAACGCTGTCCGTCGTCTGCAACCAACACAACGTAGTGCGGGCATAGCCCGTGCAGGGGTCAGTATAAGCTACTCAGTAGGGACCCCGAGACCCCTGAAGGTCTCTCAAAATCCACAAAGGATAAATCACGAAAAAAGGTAAAACACGAAGCAACAACCGACACTGCTTAGGTATATGCCCATACATATACCTAATTCATCAATTCCAACACGCTCCAACCTCCGAGCGCAAGTACAGCTCAGTCCACACAGGAAAGTAAACGTATTCCACACAGAAAAGCAAAACGAAATCCAGACAGGATAGCACAACACAATCCACACAGGAAAGCAATAGGATTCAGCACACACATGTATACTTCTCGAAAGACGATAAAGATGATCTCTGATCCATATAATTCGTCGGACCCACGAAGGATCGATAGGTAACTAATCCCCGTAAAAGACCCACACATGATCGGGCCCACATAGGACCTGTAGGCGCTGGTTCACACAGGACCGCTGAGCGCAAAGACCCACACAGGATCGGACCCACACAGGATCGGGCCCACACAGGACCTGTAGCACTGATCCACGTAGGATCGCTGAATGCTGTAGTCATCATCATCGAATCCACACAGGATCTCTGTACTGTCGTCGTCGCAGTCACAGTAGCAGTAGTAGTCACAGTAACAGTCGCAGCCAGCACTAGGGTTCCTGCACACAGCAAGCTCGTACAGGAGGGTCCGCTCCATGAGCAGAGACGCTGATACATCAACTATCACAAAGTCCAGAGTTGATGTACTCAAAAGTTCCGTATCGTCAACAGGAACTCAACGCAACAGACGGCGCGTCGATCGGACGCCCGGTCTGAGAGTTATTGGCTTTTTCGCCCGAGGGGCCCGGTTGGTTTTTAAGGAAAAACCAACCCGACCGTACTCCACCTGCGTCCAAACCTTGGGCAGAGTATGCCAAAAGATCCGTCTCACTAAGACGAACACAACAAAGCTGACGACACGTCAATCGGACGTCCGTAGCTCAAGATATGAGTGTTTCCGCTCTGAAGGCCCGTTTGGTTTCGTGAACGAACCAACCCGGCCGAACTCAAAATATTCCGAAACTTTGAGTGCGATAAACCGAATCGACCGACTCGATCCAAGGATCGCGTAGGCGCTGACGGTTCGTCAATCGGAGGTTCGTGGCTCAAGTTATGGCCAAAAGACCGAAACCGTCTCGAAAACGGGGAGTACGGGTCCGGGCCGACCCGGCCCGACCCCCCCTTGGTCGGCCCGAACCCGGTCGACCCGACCCGGGTCTGACCCGGCCCGGCCGGCGGCGGACCGGCGCGGCGGCGCGGCCCGGCGCGGCCCGGCGCGGCGGCCGGGCGCCGCTGGGGTCACGCGCGGGGGGCAAGGCCCCCGCTTCCTGCTGGCGGGGCGGCTTATAGCCGCGCCTTTTTGGAGAACCGGCCCCCATCGTGGGGGCCTGGTTGAGGGAAATCGGGGGGGGGGGGCGCCTTCCCCCTTAATGAACCCCCCCCCCCCAAATAATGGGGGGGCTTTAGAGCTGACCGGGGGAATTAAATTCCCCCGGTCTTTGACCTTCCGGCAGGCCACCTGGCCGGACGGTTTTTCTCCAACGGGACCGGCAAAGCCGATCCCCTTCCGACTTCCGACACCGGCGGCCCGGCGAGCCGCCGGTCTTCCTGTCTCGCCGCGGCCCGGAACCGGCCGCGGTGTTCGTCGTCCGGCGCAGTGCGACGACACCGCGCCCTTCCGCCGCGGCCCCGCTCGGGCCGCGGCACCTTCGATTCCCTTCGACGCGGCGCGACGGCGTCGCGTTCATGATGATTCTTCCACGGTGCGAAATTCCGCATGGTGCGACGGCGCCACGCCATCTTGTTTCATCCGCAAGATAAATCAACAAGAACAAAGGAGGGGGTTCGGCCGTGTTCATGCGGTCCGGCCCCCTCACGTTAAACGATAACACATATTTAAATATCCTCACGTTTGTCATGCTAGAACCACGATCGAGAATAAATAAATAAATAAATAATCAACAACAACCCCTACCTTGGGTATAAGTTCGAAGATCGTCAACGACCCGCGGAAGACAACGTCGCGGAGGTCGGGCGTCGCGGTAGTCGTTCGTCAAATCCGATGAAGAAGAGGTACGTCCGAAGAGGTACGTCGTTGGCGAATCTTCGTATGCCGACGAAGGAAGTCCGAGGAGGAAGAGGCGTTCCCTTTCGTTGACACGGAAGACGTCGTCGTTCTTCGGAAACAACGGGCTACGAAGATGAGAGGAACGGCGTTCTTCGTCGGAGCTCGAAGGTTCTTCGCGTTCTTCGTCAAGGTTGAAGAAGAAGAAGGAGCTCCCAAAATCCTCTCAAGAAGGCTAGAGAGTTCTAACCCAACAAAATAAGATAGAGTCTTATTTTATTCACAAACATAACAAATTGAATTTCAAAGGTTTGAAATTCAAATAAAAAAAATAACTCCAAATTAAATAACAAGTTGTCATGTCATTTAAAGAGGAGGTAATGGAGTTTTGAGAGGAGATGGAAGGTTGGGTTTCGTGTGGGCCCCACCACACTTAATCCTCCCAAGGGAGGTTAAGTGGATGTGGGTCCCACCTTTAACTTCCTTTGAGAGGAGTTAACCAACAAGTAAGAAAAATAAAATGTGTTCCACATTTTTATTCAACTTTTTATAATTCTCCCAAAAACTAACTTTCGTCCCGCAATAAACGCAACTTCGGAAAAGGTCTTCTTAAGCGAATATTGGCGCTGCGAGTTCATCGGTGTCCTTGGATTTCAATTCCGAGCACCGGATCAAAAGTTAGAAATTCCCCCTCGTTCGTTCACTGAACGTACCCGAGCCAAACTTCGGAAATTGATTCCGGGCACTCCGGGCCTCGGAATCAGGTGCCGTCAGAAACCGCGCTCTTGTAAAATTCCAAAGAAAATTAAGAAAAAAATTTCCCTTGAATTTTACGGGTCTTTACAATTTCAAATAGTTTTGTTCATAATTTGGATATAAATCAATGATTGTATCGTTTTAGGAGAATATGTTGTGAAGGGTGGTATTTATATGGGAGGAGAAGGGTGTTCTCTCATTATTTTATTCATTTGTTTGTTATTTAGGCTCAAGAATATAAACAGTTTTAACTTTATAACTCATTATATAAAAATTTATGGATAAACTTATATTTTGAGAATACATCATACTTACATCATATATGACTCAATGATTCCCGTATTTAGATTTTATCAGAAAATATCATATTTCACTTTTCACTAAAAATTGATGTATTTTTGAAAAATACCGGAAACTCAATGTGACCATTTTTTGATGTGTTGAATTAAAAAATGATGTTTATTTTATGAAACTAATTTTAAAAATATTAAAACTTTCTTTTTCTACTTAAAATCGTTATTTTCATGGAAAATACTAATTTAAAAATTATAAATTATTTTATAACACATTAAAAATAATGAAATGTCTCATGAAATTATATTATAATAATATTAAAATAAAATTATAATTTATTATTCTATTTTATGAAAATAAATTTTATATTAAATTATATATTATTTATTGAATTATAAATAAATATTTATATTATATTAAAATACAAATAGTTAATCAATAATTATTAAAATTATTTATTCACTAATAATATTATATAATTATATACTCTATTAATTTATAATATTCCTATATGTTATTTATACTTTCATACACAAGGTTACAAATCTATTGGCTGGTTTACTATTCATAATTGTTCCAAAACTATATCAATGGCTTTGTTACTTTTTCGTCGGGATTGGTTCCCTAATTTTTAGAAATTCCTATAAATTATTAATTCATAATTTAAAAATGTATTATTATTTTATATAATTTAATATATGTTATTTATACTATATAACATAATTATAATAAGTTAATTTTCATTGATAAAATTTTGGGTTGTTATAGGACTTTCCACTTCAGGTGAATCCATTGATTTCCAAAAAAATGTTAGGGTACATAGATTTCATAATAGAATTCAGAAAATTTATCCAATTTTTAGATTTATAAACATTATGGTATACATGGTAGATCTTAGGGTCCTAATAAGTGAATATTATTTCATTATTATTTTTAATAACAAATTCATATCCCTCAAGATCCTAATGAATCTAACCATACCACTATGATTAATTTTTATTATGAGTTGGTTATTGGTACACATATATTTATAGAATCATTTAATATTTTATATTAAGAGAAATATATATATTTATGTTCTCAACATAAATATTGTAGAGGCCCGAAGCTTGACGTACATGGACAATACATTACTTTTGCGGAATACTTAATACATAACAAAAACAGTCACACGGGGAGCATAATAGTTTAGTGTCTTTGGAAACTTGGAATAAAATCTTCTAATCGTGGTAAAAGATCTTCAACATCTCCCAATAAAGATCTTCCCCTTTTTTTCTTACCTAAAACCTTTCTTTATATCCTGGGAAAAAGAAAACATGAAAAGAGTGAGATCAAATGCTAAGTAAGGGTAAGCATGGATAAAATAAAACATACCATATACATTTGAACTTAAAAACGTGAAAATAATGTTTAAACATCAAAAGCATGAGAGATGACATAAAACATTGAAGTATGTAAGGAATAGATCTTAAAGAAACATTAAGAATAATAAAATAGAATGGGAATAAAACATTTAATTGTGGAAACCATTCATCACTTGTTATGATTTCCATAGTAGCAAAGGCGTTGCTGCCAAGACCATCTTAGTGGACAAAGTCCCTTTCTGGATCGAGTTCACTCCTCATTTCAGTCCTGTAACACTGAACCGTATTAACTTACCATTCCAGCCATGTCTATCTCATGAGATACAAATCATTACCCAATGCATTGGAGGGAGATAGAGGTCCCACCCATCTCATAATGAAATCATTCTTACTTGTTCCACAAAATAAAAATACATCATTCATAATAACCCAATAAATAAAATGGGTTTCATAAACATCATCACATCATCACATAATCCATATTATAGAAATGTATATCATTTCATAATAAGAAAATAGAAACCATGTAAATCATAGAGACATTTTACTTGAAACATACACATATTAAAATAATTTCATCTTAGATGGAAAATGGTTTTGATAAAACACTTGAAATGAATTCTTGAGGAAAATATCTTTTTTTATTCAAAATCATATTGTTTTCACAAAATGTCATGCAATTTTAATGAGAAATGATTTTGTTGAAAATAGTAATGAAATATTTTTAAGGAAGATTCATGAAAATAAGGCTTCATAAAACCGTAAAAATCCTTTCATGTCGTATACGTTAAAAAAACATTCTTCTCGAACATTGGACGGAAAAGTCAAAAAGTACATCGTAAAAAATGATTCCATACATACAATGTAGTAAAAGTAAAAAATGGGTAAAAAGGTCTTTAAACATGCATGAATACACTTTTATAAAACAAGGACATGGATGATAGCAATAACCCCAGTAAATACTTGCGAATAAGAAATCTCAGAAAAAAATGAGATTTGCAAAATTATCCCTTACCGTAGGTCCGATATGCTTTGTACATATCCAAACCTCATGTATAATGATTTAAATAATGTCATTGACTTATTACAGAATCATATTAATTGTGATTATATCATATATGGTTCACTTATGACTTTATATTACCCGTTCTTTTGTAAATTTATGATAAAGTAGCATTTTGGGTAAAATCGTTACATTTGTCGTCCGTGTTTTGAATTGTAATTATTCATATGATTACTTTGATCATGATTAATTAATTCCAGAATATAAAACATGATTTATATAAAATATATATTCAGAAAATAAATATATATAATATATCGATAAATGGAATGAAATACATCGTTCATGGAGACGGTAGGACGTACATACGCATGAACGCTATTTTCAATTCTTCGTTGAATTGAATGGAATTAATTGGATGACATACATATATATATATACATAAATCCTGTACCATTATTATGTCATATATTTCATGATTACTTATTATATATACTTTATAATCATTTATGAATGGTTAATCATTGAGAATTAATCTCATCGCGTCACGGAGACGGTCTTCCATACATACGCACGACCAATGATATCGTTCCCATGATCGTGGAATTTTATTGGAGTGTATGTATACTATTAAAGAATAAATATCACTTTAATATAATCATATATAGTTATTATTTACACCATTATACCCATCCAAGTAAGATGGTGGTGGAAAATAGATTACACTACGGCGTGGAGACGGTATTCCATACGTACGCACGCACGGTGATTTCATTTTCCGTAGGATGGATAAGAGGTGAAATAGGGTTGTTTCATATTTATAATAACATATCAGTATATTAGGGATACTGATGTTATTACCTCATAATGAAACAACTAATGAAGAGGGAGTATAAGAAGAATGGAACTTGAAGAAAACGGAAGAAGGTATTACCTCTTTCTGGAAGTGTCTCCTTTAAACATTCTCTTAAGGCTCTAGAGTTGGTCTTTTGAGAAGACCAGTACCTCTAGTAGGTTTCTAAGGAAGTTGGGAAATGAAATGGGCAGGGGTTGGCCGAGCTTGAAGGCTCAAATTGGTGTGAGGAAGAGATGTAGGAGGTGCCCATTTATAAGGGAGGAGAGGGGCACCTTTGGAAAGTGTGGAAATATTATTTTATTATAAACATATCTTCGATATCAAAAGGTCCAAAAATCATTAAAGATAAAGATAATATGACCCAATGTCGAAATAAAATCATCCAATAATAATTGGACATGTTTTGGAAAATATTTTAATCATTATAATGTTATTCATTTAATTCATTTTTTAATGAGGTAAATACATTATCATTATTGTGTCATAAATAATTTAATTTATTTGGTGTCTAAAATTTATAAAAAAATATCATTATATAAGAAATATTTTTCACTTCTAAAGAATACTTATAGTCGAAAATATAATTTATATAACCCCTTATTAAAATTAATTACTAAAGGGTTTGTGTTAATGTCAATTTTGTCTTTACATTAAATTAATTAATCCAAATTGTCATTGTCACTACCAAGTGGCTCAATGAGGTCCCAAAATCGACCCAAGGATGCCAATGGTCGGCCACTCCTCATCCAATAAGGTTAGGACAAGTGTCAATGGAATTTTGAATTATTATAATATTATTTAACCTTGAATTACCCTATTTACCTTTAACTATGGTAAATAAAATTTACAGTTGTTGCTATTCATAAAACCCAAAAATAAAAAGTACTCTATTAATATAACTTGGACCCACTGATTCCAAATATGGAATCCATTTTTCCAAATTCAATACACAGAAGTTTGATAAATTAAATTAAAATTAATCCCGTTGTTGAAAGAAAATGGGTTTTTGTTTAAAACATTGCAAAATATTGAATTTATTTAACCTACAAATTCAATATAAAATCAAGGCTAATGACATACATTATATTAAATGGTAAAAATATATTCTATTTATAATTTTAAACCATTAAATATTATAATTTCATCACATAAGTTATTACGATGAAAAAAGTTGTTTCTAATTAAAATATAGCGTGTTTTTACTATTCATTAAAATATAAAAGTTGTCAGAATAATATGAAAAATTTATCCAAGGTAAAATTTTATATCCTGATTCCAAATAATATATTTATTTTGTAAAATTGAACTTATAAATATGTCAAAAACTAGATTTAATGTGGGTGTGCCATCAAAAGGCGGCAAAACTGCATTTTTTTGAAAAAAACCTATTTTACCTGAAAATTTTATTTTGATCTTATACCATGTTCTAGAACATGTGTAATATGAATAATAATGTTATAAAATTAAAAATTTAGTTAATACTATTCATAACATCTAGTTCATTATAATACTATAATAATATATCATTGTTTAGTAAAACCTGGTATTGCGTACAACACACGCTATTGAGGTAGGTCCCGATTGCGTGTAATGAAAGACAAGTCAGGGTTGCGTGTTGTGCAAGAATCCTTTATTATTTCATATAACAGAATCCAACCATATTTCATTTATACATTGAATATATATATATATACACACTCAATGTTGTGTAGAATGGCTATTATAAAACGAACTTGAAATTGTGTGTAACACAATCTAAGAATAGTGTTGTGTATACTTCAAGCTAATACAGTGTGGCGTATAGCACAAGATAATCTTGTTGTAGACTAAAACACATGACATCAAATAAATTAAAAATAATTCTTATCATAAAATATCGGGTTGTAACGTTCTACCCCCCTTAAAATGAATATCGCCCTCAAAATTCGCCGGGGTTATAAATGGTTTACTACTAGAAAGTTTTTTTAATAGAAACCCACATCGTAAAAAGGAATACCAAAACATCTCTTTTAAAAACTAAAGTATGAAAGGTAACGGTTACCCAAATTAACTCATCGCTGGGTTTTCACGTAGGAGAACATAGGTGAAAATATGGATATGGAAGAAAAATCTAACCATCAAGTTCTTGATGGAGAGTGGTAGATAACATGGCTATGAAAAAGCCATCAATCACAAATCCAGAGATTTGTGATGATCTAAGGTACCATCTGATTCCTCAGATATAAGAGCACTACGACAACAATTTTGGTTCTCAATATCATTTCCCTAAATTTGAAAATTTTGAATTAGAAGAAATACATGATTGATTTTGGTACAATCTCACCATTGTTCATTCTTTGAACAATTTACAATTAATCTCTTAAAGAAATGATGTTGAATTTGTTATTTGTGAAGAGTTAGTAGATCATGTGATAGAATGATGGGCCATTCCATCTATTTGAAGCAAAAGTTATCAAATATACATAAGTTCATCTATGGTGAGGTTAATCATATATGATTCAAAAAATGAACTTATACATCATATATCATACTGCTTAATAAAATAAAACTTGTTTCTACTAACCAGGGACTTCTTGTAGGCCATTGGTAGGCGATAAAGGCTAGTCGCACTGCGGTTGTGGGTTAGATTCCCACAGCCTTGTCCGACGCGATAGGCTGTCGCCCGACCTACAGGTTGTCCTTTTTCTAAAACTACATTACTATAACATCCCATCAATAATATCTAGAAAACATCTATCCTTAAACAATACTAAGTTATTTTCAACATAATCCATTCTAATATTTAGGCGTATCCATAATACTGCAGTACACTCTAATATTATAGAGAAAATGATTACCAGAGATTTCATATTACAAGCATGTTAATTCCATCATTGATCCCCATATATCATAAGATATGTCTTGTTGGTAACATTCCGAACATTTGAATGCCTTAATCATGTATTCTCCTGAAAAATTAATACCCATTGATTCTTAGTGAAAACATGAGTGCTGTCAAAAGTTCACTATTTCCTCATACCAAAACCCGAAAATTCTATATACTCAAACCATGATATAAATATTTCCTTACATTAGTCATGAGCTCATGAATACTGTCAGACATTTCATTTTCTCCTTTTCCCTTCATTATGCGCATATCATATTTTTTTCTAAAAATATCTTAATCTCTTTCCATGGTTACCGGTACCATAAAATTATTGAAAACCACAATAGACCAATACATAAATATTCCAATATTCCACGATACTATATACAACATTATTTTGGAATCCCATTACATAAACACTTAATCATTCCACCACATCTTTGTCATATTCAACATCGCCAATAGTGATCGCATGTGACTTCCCTTTGACGTTTTCCTTAAGTTTTTTCTCATGTCGATCCTCACTAACCCATGGATTAGAAAATTTATTAGCATAATGCCCCATTTCCTTGAACATGAAGCATTGAAGTGTTGGTAGAGAGTTATCTGTAGTCTTTTCTCTATTCACATCATTAGCAACCTTTTTCCCATTACTTCGACAATCAACTGCTCTATGACCTTCTTTTCCACACTTAAAACATTTTCTAGCCACTTTAATACAATCTCCACTGTGATTCTTTCCACAATTTGAGCATAAGGAAGCATTCATCTTATTTTCACCATTGTTCTAAGATTTCTCCTTGAACTCCATCTTTCGTTTCTTGTCAAAACCATGAGATGGATATGTAACACCAACTTCCATTTATACCTTGACAGCACTACGCACAATTTCTTCATAGCAACTGAAGTCTCTTATAGCTAATTCCCTTCGAAGACTTGGTTTTAAGCCACTGAAAAATCGATCAACTTTACTTTCACGTTGGATGATAAAGCTAGATGCATACCTTGAAAGTCTTGTAAAATTTTCTTCGTATATACCAAAAGATTCGCCATCCTTCTGCTTAAGCTCAAGAAAATCCTTTTCCCTCTTTTTTCGAAGAATACGAGGAAAGTACTTACTGGAAAACAAGTTCTTGAACTCATCCCATTTCATGGACTCAATTTCATCTCTTTGCCTCGTATTCTTGATAAGATTCCGCCATTGATCAGCATCACCTTCCAAACGATATACTACTAAGATGACTTTATCATGCTCAGAACATTGTAGAATTGAAAATATCTTTTGAGTAGTACTGATCCATTGTTCAGCCACCAAGGGATCAGAAGACCCGCTGAATAAAGGTGGACGCTGCCTCATGAAGGATTCAACTGAATGTTGCTCCTTTCTCTGCTCATTTTGAAATTCAGAATGATTCATAACTTTTGTAAGTATAGAAATAATATTGTGCACTCCATCTCCCATGACATTAGTTTGGTCAGCAAGACAATCATTTCATTGTCCATTACATTGATCAACACGGTTCGTTCGGGTTCCAGCCATCATCAAAAACCAAAAAATAATAGTGTGAGAGGAAAATACGATGCTAGGGAAAACAACATAATAAATGGGGAGTACCTTCAATATCTAACATCTTAGGTTTAATTCTAAGATTGTTAGCCCAATTCTAGGACTATAACATATACTTATACTTAACCTTAGGGACATCCCTAGACATACCTTAGAAATATCTCTAGGGATCTCAATAAAGTTCTCACATCCTACTTTCAAAAGGTTGACTAAACCTTTCCTCTGATACCAACTATATAGACCTGAAGCTTGACATACATGGACAATACATTACATTTGCAGAATACATAATACATAACAAAAACAGACACACGAGGACCGTAATAGTTTAGTGTCTTTGGAATCTCGGGATAAAATATTCTAATCGTGGTGAAAGATCTTCAACATCTCCCAATAAAGATCATCCCTTTTTTTTCTTACCTGAAACCTTTCTTTATATCCTAGGGAAAAGAAAACATGAAAAGGGTGAGCTCAAATTCTCAGTAAAGGTAAGCATGGATAAAATAAAACATACCATATACTTTTGACTTAAAAACATGATCAGAATGTTTAAACATCAAAAGCTTGAGCAATGACATAAAACATGGAAGTACGTAAGGCATAGATCATAAAGAAACATTAAGAATAATAAAATTGAATGGGAATAAAACATGTTATTGTGCCAACCATTCAGCACTTGTTATGATTTCCATAGTAGCCAAGGCATTGCTGCCAAGACCATCTTAGTGGACAAAGTCCCTTTCTGAATCGAGTTCACTCCTCATTTCATTCATGTAACACTGAACCAGATTAACTTACTGTTTCAGCCATGTTTATCTCATGAGATATAAATCTTTACCCAATGCATTGGAGGGAGATATAGGTCCCACCCATCTCATAATGAAATCATTCTTACTTGTGCCAAAAAATAAACACACATCATTCATAATAACCCAATAAATAAAATGGGTTTCATAAACATCACCACATCATCACATAATCCATATAAATGAAATGGATATCATTTCATAATATGAAAAATGAAAAAATGTAAATCATAGAGACATTATACTTGAAACATACACATATGAAAATAATGTCATCTTAGATGGAAAATGGTTTTGAAAAAACACTTGAAATGAATTCCTGAGGAAAATATCCTTTTTTCTTCAATATCATTTTCTTTTCACAAAATATCATGCATTTTTAAAAGTAAAGGATTTTGTTGAAAATAGTCATGAAATATTTTGGAGGAATCTTCATGAAAATTAGGCTTTATAAAACCGTAAAAATCCTTTCATGTCGTATACGTTAAAAAAACATTATTCTCGTACTTTGGACGGAAAAGTCTAAAATTACATCGTAAAAGAAAGATTCCATACATACCATGTAGTAAAAGTCAAAAATGGGTAAAAAGGACTTTAAACATACATGAATACACTTATATAAAACATGGACATGTATGATATCAATAACCCCAGTAAATACTTACGAATAAGCAATCTCGGATAAAAATGAGATTTGCAAAATTATCCCTTACCGTAGATCCGATATGCTTCATACGTATCCAAACCTCCTATATAATGATTTAAATAATGTCATTGACATATTAAAGAATCATATTAATTGTTATTATATCATATATGGTTCACTTATGACATTATATTACCCGTTCTTTTGTAAATTTATGGTAAAGTAGCGTTTTGGGTAAAATCGTGTCCTTTGTCGTCCGTGTTTTGACTTGTAATTATTCGTATGATTACATACATCATGATTACTTAATTCCAAAATATAAAACATGATTTATATATAATATATATTCAGAATATACATATATATAATAGATCGATAAATGGAATGAAATACACCGTTCATGGAGATGGTAGGTCGTACGTACGCATGAACGCTGTTTTCGTTTCCTCGTTGAATTGAATGGAATTAATTGGATGACATACACATATATATATATACATAAATCCAGTACCATTATTATGTAATATATTTCATTATTACTTATTATTTATAATTTATACTCATTTATAAATGGTTAATCATTGATAATGAATCTCATCGCGTCGTGGAGACGGTATTCCGTACGTATTCACGAGCGATGATATCGTTCCCATGATAGTGGAATTTTATTGGAGTGTATGTATACTATTACAGAATCAATATCACATTAAAATAATAATATATTGTTATTATTTACACCATTATACCCATCCAAGTAAGGTGGTGGTGGAAAATATATTACACCATGGCGTGGAGACGGTATTTCGTACGTACGCACGCACGGTGATTTCGTTTTCCGTACGATGGATAAGAGGTCAAATAGGTTTGTTTCATTTTTATAATAACATATCAGTATATTAGGTATAATTTTGTTATTACTTCATATTGAATCAAATAATGAAGATGGAGTAGAAGAAGAATGGAACATGAAGAAAATGGTAGAAGGTATTACCTCTTTCTCGAAGTGTCTCCTTTAAACATTCTCTTAAGGCACTAGAGTTAGCCTTTTGAGAAGACCAGTACCTATAGTAGGTTTCTAAGGAAGTGGGGATGTGAAATGGTCAGGGGTTGGCCGAGCATGAAGTCTCAAATTGGTGTGAGGAAGAGAGGGAGGAGGTGCCCTTTTATAAGGGAGGAGAGGGGCACCTTTGGAAAGTGTGGAAAAATTATTTTATTATAAACTTATCTTCGGTTTCAAAAGGTCCCAAAATCATTAAAGATGAAGATAAGATGATTAATGGTTGATATAAAATCATCCAATCATAATTGGACATATTTTGGAATATATTTTAATCATTATAATCTTATTTATTTAAATCATTATTAATGAGGTAAATACTTCATCATTATTGTGTCATAAATAATTTATTTATTTGGTGTCTAAAAATTATAATAAAAATATCATTATGTATGAAATCTGTTTAGATTTATAATGAATATTTATAGTCTAAAATATAATTTATATAACCCCTTATAAAAATTAATTACTAAACGATTTGTGTTAATGTCAATTTTGTCTTTAAATTAAATTAATTAATCCAAATTGTCATTGTCACTACCATGTGGCTCAATGGGGTCCCAAAATAGACCCAAGGATGCCCATGGTTGTCCACTACTCATCCAATAAGGTTAGGATAAGTTTCAATGTAATTTTGAATTATTATAATATTCTTTTAACCTTGAATTACCATATTTACCTTTAACTATGGTAAATAAAATTTACCGTTGTTTCTATTCATAAAGCCCAAAAATAAAAAGTAGTCTATTAATATAATTTGGACCCACTGATTCCAAATATGGAATCCATTTTTCTAAATTCAATACACAGAAGTTTCAGAAATTAAATTAAAATTAATCCCATTGTCAAAAGAAAACAGGTTTTTGTTTAAAACATTGCAAAAGATTGAATTTATTTCACCTACGAATTCAATGTAAAATCAAGGATAATGACATACATTATATTAAATGGTAAAAATATATTCTATTTATACTTTTAAACCATTCAATATTATAATTTAATCACATAAGTTATTATGATGAAAAATGTTGTTTTTAATTAAAATATAGCGTGTTTGTACTATTCATTAATATATAAAAGTTGTCAGAATAATATGAAAAATTTATCCAAGGTAAAATTTTATATCCTGATTCCAAATAATAATTTTATTTTGTAAAATTGAACTTATAAACATGTCAAAAACTAGATTTAATGTGGTTGCGCCATCAAAAGGCGGCAAAACTGCATTTTTTTAAAAAATACTTATTTTACCCGAAAAATTTATTTTGTTCCTATAACATGTTCTAGAAAATGTGTAAGATTAATAATAATGTTATAAAATTCAAAATTTAGTTAATACTATTCATAACGGCTAATTAATAATAATATTATAATAATATATCATTGTTTAGTAAAACCCGGTATTGCGTATAACACATGCTATCGAGGAAGGTCACGATTGCGTGTAATGCAAGCCAATTCAGGGTTGCGTGTTGTGAAAAAGTCCTTTATTATTTCATATAACAGAATCCAACCATATTTCATTTAAACATTGAATATATATATATATACACTAAATGTTGTGTAGAATGACTATTATAAAACGAACTTGAAATTGTGTATAACACAATCTAAGAATAATGTTGTGTATAGTTCAAGATAATACAGTGTGACATATAGCACATGATATTCTTTTTGTAGCATAAAACACATGACATCAAATAAATTAAAAAGAATAATTATCATAAAATATCAGGTTGTTACATCTATGACCAAAATTACACCCACAAAACCATGAAATATATATTAATTCTTAATTAATATATATATTTTACATTAGAGAAATACTGATCAGCATTATTTTTAAAATAAGATCCCATAATCACCTATAGATAACACCAAAGCGTATTTTTTAGTTTAGGTTTTTTTCCTTGTAAAATAATTTCTTAATTCATAACAAAAAACAGTTATAAATTTCATGTCATTTATTTTTTAGTCTACATATTATATATTTCCTTCATTAATTATCTAAATGGAATGAAAATATGTATGAATTCATCAGTTTCAAAAGTATAACCCAAAATTGATATAGAATTGTTACAAACATTAATCATATATCAATCCATATCTAAAAGGGATTTATTATAGCTCCGTATAACCAATATTGCACTATGATGTTCTAAGGGGAATGATATAACATGTTAAGAATCACACTCCTTAATCCAGTGCTAAAAATATATTCTTTACATTGTTGGATGTTATCAATAAGAATAATATTTCCATATGAGTATAATGAAATAAAAAATATGCATGAGAAAAAAATGAGATTGTACATACCCATAATACATGGATCATAAATCAAGAGACAAGGAATAAATAATTAACATTGAAATAGATTCAAATAAATCAACAACAATAACCCAGACCTAAAAATTCCATACGAAAGGTATCCATTATAGGTTGAAACAATCCATAATATCTATATAAGTATTAGGGAACATCAAAAATTCATCATGAAATATCATAACAAGAAAATTCCATATTCATTTGGAATAACCTAAAACTGATAAACTTCATCATCTCTTTGGAGTGACATCAATATAGTTAACTCCATCTCATTAACCAATTCATTGGTGGGATATAATAGACACACCTAACACATATCACAAAAATTCCATTAATAATTTGGCTTCAATACCAAATTCTACATTCATAATTAATAGTTATTTGTGTACCGTGTCATGAAACAAAACACAACGATTCATTTATTTAATTAAACAATTCATAACATGATTTACAAGTGAAGAAGAAACAGTTTTCCTGGTAATCTGTTGAGAACATAATAATAAAAACGTTAGATAAATGAAATTATTATATCACTAGATAATATCCCCATTTATGAATAAGGATCATAATATTGTTTTCAAATATATTAAAATACCTTTAAAATGACATTTAAAACATTTTTTGAAAAAAGTGGGAAAATAACATTTTCCTTCGGTGACATTAGAAATTAAAAACTATAAAAATATTGTGAAAATAAATTTCTTTGATAATAACCAAGGAATAATATAAAGTATGATTCAATGATAAGTATAATTGTTTTCAAGGTAAAATTTAATCATGTTGTTAATGTTAAAATTAACAATCATTTTCAGATATTCATAAATATAGTCAAAAGTAAACCATGGGGAAAATTATATGAAAAAACCATTTTAACCCAATAATTATAGGGTCAATAATTATTAATAACAACATAATGAAATTATTTTTTTATAAAATAACATTATGTAAATAATAAAATGAGTGTGGAGGAATATTTTAGAAAATATTCTACAAATACATTAAAATATTTTAAATGGAATATCGTTTTTTTAAAAGAAAAACCATTGAAAACAATAACATAAAATGAAAAATAAAATAACATTAGTATACATAGTATCATTATATTTTATTTACATTCTAATTATATACACCATATAAATTAATATAGTTCCAAGAATATAAAAATGTCTCATAGAAGGATTTTTGAGATGAGAAACCCATGAAACATGGGTAATACATGATTTGAAAATCCATGGAGAAAGGGTAATAATAGGATTATAAAATACCTTAATTTCCACTAATTAATATATGTAAACAAATTGATGGGGATTTACATATATAATATATATATATATATAATCCTGGTGAATAACATGAATTATATCTCAAATAATAGAAATTGAGACTGTGATAACCCTTCCTAATTATATAATTCATGAATCTATATATTTTTAGGGATATAAAATAAAAGAAACATAAAATATAAATTTCAAAGTGTAATTAATCCTAGAGTATCACATTATGAATCATATAATAATTATTAAAGTAATTAGGTTTATAATATATTACTTTTCTCAAATAAACAATATTGAGACAAATAATCATTAGAAACATTATATCATCGAATTTAGAATTTAATTAATGATGTTATTTTATATAATATTACTAAATCCCCATAATAAAATTACAAAAAAAATTCTAAAAAAATTCCCATTACAATATAATCATATCATTTCATATTCAATGAAGTAAATTAATAAACCAATTAATTGAAATTGATTTATGAAACCCCTTACGATTTCATAACATTAATGTCAAACTACGATGGATGAAATAATTTCAATTACAAAATAAAATAACATGATTTATTATGGATTCCTGATATAAAAATTAATAAGGTCAATATATACACCCTAACAGCTAAATTAGGAACATAATATTAAAACATTCCTCCATGAAGGGATTTGGAGGCAAAATACCTTACATTGAGTATAAGAATGCCTTGTATATTATATTACTCATTTATAATATAATTATATAACATATATACATTTATAACAAAATTTTTATTGTTTTTTATTTCATTATTCCATTTAATTCACTTTTTTCAATGAAAGTTTTAATTAATTAATCAATTAAGTCCATGTTTTTGGTTTGGAGAATGTATTGTTCAAAATTTTAAAATTGATTTAGTATATTTGTTGTGGAAGAGTGTTAATTGTTCAATAAGCTCCATTTTAATTAATATGAAATAATTATCATTTTTAGACATTAATTATAATATTTTTATCAACTATGTTTAATTGATACAAAAATTAACTTTTTTATAATCAAGGACATCTTCAAATGTACACTTGAGTACCATTTCCATTTTTAATGAATGTGAATGAAAGAAGGTAAGTATCATTATATATTTACATTTTTATGATTATGTTTTAATTTACATATTATATCATTATATACATTTATACTCCAAATGTCCTGGATCCGGTGTTAGTCGGCCCTGAAAAATTATTAAATAAAAATGAAATGGAGTCAGGAATACAAGAGGTTATTACATAAATGAGAGTACATGAAACCACATATATCCACCTCTACTATTGGGGCATAATAATTTGGGGCCATGAATGTCCACATCATGTCCATTCTAGTGATCGCCCTTTTTTCCATAGCGTCTGCCTCTTGATTGGCCTCCTGATAGACATGCGAAACAAAAATATCAATATGAGCCATCATGTCAAGGAAATCAATCCAGTGAGGTAGCACATTCCATGGGACATTACACCTATGTAATTTCAAAGAATAATCCCCAATCTCAGAGTCATATTCAAGTGATATTAGCCACCAATTGTAGTGGACAACGTACCAGATAGCATGAATTATTCCCCATAATTCCGCTTAATAGGAACATCTAGTTCCATAGAAATGATAGAAACATCCTCTGACGAACCCATGGTACATGCGAAACACCCCACCCCAAACCGGCGGACCTGGTGCACCCGAGGCAGCTCTGTCAACATTCACCTTGAGGCTTAGTGAAATTAGTGGTATCCACCAGATGTACATAAGTATCTGGGGCTTTTGTGTCCAGCTGGAAAACCTAAGCAATATTAGATTTTGTATGTCAGAAACTTTATTTTACATTTTTCCATCCCAGAAAAAATAAGCTACATGAACCTCCCTATGAATGGACACCATCTCCCACTACACTGCACTGCTGGACACCTTATTGTGCTACCCATCGCTATTATCCACCATGGCCTGCATAACGCTGATGTCCTACATTCCTTTGTTGTTATCCACCGCACCCCACTGTGTAGCACTGTGGGTGAACATTCCATGATGCACATCGCTGCTGGCCACCACGCCATGCAGATAGTTGTTGTCTACCATGCCCTGTTTTGTAGCACTACTGCCATACTGTACAATAATTCTAGCCACCAGTCCCTACAGGAAGAACTGTTTTCATTGTCAAAAGTGTGGAATTCCGACCATCCCAATGTGTTTCAAAGGTTGCGGTAATAGAAACAAGATGAAAATTGCGGATCTGTTCACTATGGAAAATCATCCGAATCTTTTCAAGAAAATATATGACCAAAGTATAAATTCCAAGATCCCAACCGAACATGTACCCATATTATGACCAGATCCTCCTAGATTGGTCACATTCATGGAAAATATTCTTCATCGTATCATTTGCACACATATATAGAGGTCATATTGAAGCCATTTTAAAACCATCTCGCTAAAGCTGTTCAGAGGGAAAGAGCCGGTTTTTTCAGATCATCCAAAACAGGATGAGTCAAGAAGGCTGAATAAACCTGGTTCTGAATTTCATGAGCCTGGAGGTGGGTGGGAGAGTCCCCCAAACTCAATCATGTAATAGTCATGCTAGTTTAATTGACTAGTCCTTATGTGTGTCAAAATAAATGTGTCACAATCCATAATTGTGTAAGAGTGTATTTCATTCTAAACATGGGGAGAAATGATGATATCATCATAGTGCACTCATGAATTAAAATCAGATATGGAGAGATGTTCGGATTCAGAAGGAACTACCATCTCTTGGAGAGGATGTTTAAGCCAGTTCTTACATCAACTGTTGATAGTGGAATGCTATCATACCAACCACTTTGTGTCATATATTATTTTCCTGAAGGTGTGCTTATGGGATGAAAAAACTAATTAAGCAAGGTAATACATGTACCCATTCCACAACCTTCATGCGAATCTTTTTGCAAGGAATTCATCAGAGCACAAATTGGATATCACATTCCATGTAAATTTCCAAATTAGGCCATCATTGAAGGTTATAATATCATTAACACCGTGACCTCCCAATTCGACCGGTATGATGCACTCTTTCCATGAAACAATGATTAATTTACTCTCATATGTTGACCTTGTCCATATGAATTTACAGACCATGCTTTGATGCAGTTTAGTGAGGCCTCACAACCATCTATATAGGTTGGAAGAATAAACAGATTTGGATGTGATCACTGAGTTAACAAAATAAACCTTCGTAGCAATAGACATCTCATTCCCTTTCCACTTAGCAGTTTGATTAATGATGCAAGAATATATACGCTCCAGATATTTCCTCTTCACTTTCCCCCAAAACAAGGGGACACCCAAATACTAGAAGGGATGAGATACCCTCTTCACCCTATGATAATTAATTATCATGTGGCTATTAAAAGCTATAATTCCATTCCGAAATACAATTAAGGACTTATTCTAGTTAATTACCTATCCAGCCACCTCCTCATTGTTGGTGAAGAGGGATTTAACAAAGGATATTGGTTTCTTGGAGGCATGTCCGAGCAGTAGAATATCATCATCATAAAAAAGGTGAGAAGGGTCACAATAATTCATATCATCCTTAATTTGATCTTATAGACTAATGTTAGTGAGATCATTGACACTTGTGCTTAGTTAATCCACTACTATGGAAAAGAAAATCATTGATAGTGGATCACCTTGTCTCAAACCCATGGTTCATTGAAAGAATCCTCTGGGGGAACCATTAATAAGGATGGTAAACCTTACTGATCTAAGAATGGTGCTGATGAGTTTGATGAAAATCCGGAAGAAGAAATATCTTTTAAGAACATCAAAGATAAATATCCATTTAAGTGAGTCAAAATAATTTGAGATGTCAATTTTGAGAGAAAAATACCCATCATTAAATTTCATTCTAATTATGATTACACTTTCCAAGGACATAAAGAGACACTATTAAATATTTCACCTTGGTACAAATCCAAACTAGTTTGCAATGATCATGCCATAAACAATTCCTGTCATCTTATTAAAGAGGATTTTACTTATAATCTTGGGGATTGGGATCCCAAGTGAAACTTACCAAATGTCCTTAATGTCAAGATCATTTTTCTTTTGTAGGAATGAGGGAAATGAAGTAGTAATTCATCATATGAGGCATGTAATAGTGTGAAAATAAATCCATGATGGCTTGGGTGATATCATCCAAAAACATATCCCTGTAGGACATGAATTTTTTTAGTAAACCCATCTAGGCTAGGGACACATTCCTATTTAAGAGATAGGAGGGAATCCTTAATCTCTTATTTACATGGGGAGGAAAACAAAATATGATTCATGAGTGCATCAATTCAAGTATTTATATTATTAACCCTATTGTGCGTATTATCCGGTCAATCATATGTATAAATCACCTTGAAAGGCTACCCCACTACCCTGGAAATATTATTTTCAAACGTATACAAAATTACATTGATATTTAAATCCTTGTCACCTAGTTGTTCCCTACTCCCATTATGAAATCTATTAAAAAATAATGTGTTCTTATCTCTATAATTTAACCAAATCACATTCAGATGCTTCTGGAACATCCTTTCTTTGTTCATTAGTAGGTCAACATGTGTTTTATGAGGTGTAATTTCTTCTCTAGAAATGATAGACTTATTCTCATCTCTATGTTGAATACATGAAAGCTCCTCCTCCGCAGTCCTAATATCATCATCCACATTAGAGAATGTTTTCTTGATCAACTCCATCAAAATCCCCTTAAGATCCTTATGTTTCACAACCAACTTTTGTAGAGGGTTCCCAATAGGGTCAATTTTTTAGGCCTTCGAAAAATGTTCCATGCACTCTTGAATCACAAGAAGTCCATTGTAAAACCTAGAAGGGATATGCACGTACCTTGTTTGTTGTGTGTTAACATAAAAAACTATAGGATTGTGATTAGAGTGATGCTTTGGTAGCATGAACCCAGAGACCCCATGGGAAGCATTGTGATCATAAACATGGAGAAACCATCTATCAGGTTTCCTAGCTTGCTTCCCATTAAAGGTGTTTCTAAATCATGTTAAATCATCTCCATCAAGGGGGATATCAACCAGGTTTCTTTTTGAAATTAATTTAGTGAATTTAGAAGTAGAAATCCTACAAATGTTACCTCCATTTTTCTCCTTAATTCTCATTATAGTTTTGAAGTCACCAATGATTACACATTTTTTAGCCATCTGCCTAGTTGAAGCTTGAAGATCATCCCATAGGTCCTTCCCTCTAAGGTATGAGGTGGAGGCACACACAAATGATGCTGGTAATTCATGGATCTCCAAGATTCTAATAATGAAGACACTTTAAGACCCACTAACATAAGAAATGATCTGAATGGATTCATGCATGAAAACCCACAAGTGTTCCATTGAAAGTACACATTGGGTTCAACAAAAGAAGTTGTAACCAAGAGAGCCGCACCTAAATCATTTCCAATTATCAAAAAGGTGTTTTAGTTTTTCAATACCAACAAGTGACTGTTATTAGGCCATGATATAATGTATAAGGGCTTTGGTCATGCATGAATTTCCCAACACTTGACAATTATAGTAAATTATACTAATTTATATGGGACATTCCCATTCCCAAAGGGACCTATTTTTTCTCCAACACAATTTTTTATTTTCATATATTTCCACTGCACATTTTTTCTCCTTTTAGGAAAATTCCAGATCCAGATCCCATGTGGCCATGGTCTTCCTTGTTCACATGTTTGGACTACTAACATTATGCCCATTTCCAGTGCACTAAGTGTGCGTATGGGGTGTATCAGTGCAGAAAGTCTGTCAATCTACTCCACCACTAAGAACATCAACATCATCCCCTGGATTTTTAGAATCTACATCTGTGTGTTCTATTTCCTCCACCTCTTCTGACCATAACTCGCCACTCAAGGGCATGATGGTGCTTGTAGATTTTGTATGATAGGGATCACTACCCACCTGAAGATTCCTCTAGGTAGCCTTAGAGAAGGAAATCTGAGTGATGTTACCTTCTATATTAGAAGATGGGTTCTGATCAGTGCATTATCCATTACCAGTACCCCGACTAATAGGCTTAGGTGATCTGACCCAAGTATCGGCATGTGCCTCAACTCCAATCCATTCAGGGGAATCCTTTCCCTAAGGGTAAGTGACAAAGCAGATATGGGGGAAACATGATCCATATCCTCATTATACACTATAGGAGAAGTGTCCCTACAGGGGGAAGGGGCCAACTCATGAGTCCCAACATCCATTCCCCCAGCAAATAGGGCCTCTTATACATGTGTTTCCTCGTCGGTGTCCTTCCCCACTATATTTTTTCCGACCATAAGATCAGCACCAGAGGAAAGTCCCCCTATGTGATAGTGCTTATTCTTCCTAGGATCAGCCTCCTAGCCAACTTCACTGTTCTCTTGAGGTTTTAGGGGGGGTTCCCTTTATATTTCCCCATTATACTAGTGTTATCATCATTACCCTTCCTCTTGTAGAAGATTCAATCCTTTTCACTCTTGCATTCAAAATTGATACGTATAATGAATAATAAAATCAATTTTTTTGGATATCTCTAATATAAAATATCATGCGTCATAATATCATACATATTTGTGAGAATAACCTCCTCAATAAGTATGTTTGATATGTCAACTTCAACTAGGATTCTGGCATAGTTCCTGAACCTTGGGATATATGTCCGTCAATCTATGTGAATAAGAATTACAACTACTGACACAATGGCCCATAAAATCCTTGGGTGCTAGTATATCTAGTTTAACATAAATATTATATTCCATATTTGGGTTACAGTGTTTCAAACATTCATAGTATCAAAATCCAAGCCCCATTCCTGGATATTCAAATAACCATGTTTCAAAGAGACAATGCCTTTTCCCCATGACTTTTGCATCCTTTCATCAGAGGGGAAGACTACATTATAGTATATATTTCCCATCATAGTCATTCTCCATTAATATAATCCCCATAACTTCACAATCCATCCCATTAGCTCCTAAAATTTGTAAATCTGATCATCATTATGAGTGATGACTAGTGCGATGACTGAATAACTACACAATGCAATTCATTCCTCAACCACTTATTGATCAGCCAAAATTTGAGAAATCCCCACATTCCATTTCACTCTCCCAGGTGGTGGAGAATCAAAATCACAGAATGATGGTCCAGCTATATCCTTCACAAAATCTGTGAAATTATTTCATGGGATTGTAGTTACATGCGGAGATATCACCTTGGAAACTTCACCCTTCTTTTAAATGATAACAACTCTTTATGTACCAATGCACTCAACAAGGCCTCTCGGATTTCCGACACCATATACTCATTTCTCCGACATATTCTTCAAACAATCAGCTAATTAAACAAGTTTAGTGTTCTCATATGATTTCCCTTGAGTCACTATCTCCCTTATTCGATAAGAAATACTTCATAGGAGGAATAGAAAGTCAGAAAAACAAACACACAATTAATATAATATATTTTCATTTAATTCATTATTTTAAATATTCTATATAGGTGGTGAGGGAAAAAATTTGGGGGATTAAGTCCACACATACACTTGAATATTGTATTCATTCCATATTTGATGGAAAGTGAAATGAATTTATGTTGTACCATAATCATAAAAACCTAAATTTATATAGTATATAAAAATTCTTGTATAAAAAGGATTTATATTAATGGAATTATGTTTAAAAATATGTAAAATGAAAAAAAATAAATTAAGAGTTATACAACTTTTTTTTAACCACTATTGAATTACACCTTAAACATTTTAGGTTGGAAATTATATCACACTGAAACCTCTATTATATTATGATTTATTTTCAAGAAATAAATAGTAAGGTATTGGCTTATCTGTACCTGTCCAAAGTTGTAAAGAAGATATGAGAGGAGGTTACCTCTTCTATCTGAGGGAAGGGGAACTCATTCAATTAGTTATTGAATTATATTAATATAAATTAAATTTCATATAAAAGAAGAATAAAATGGAAGTATCTATAATATGTGATGATTATTAGTAGTAATAATCTCATTAAAATATATAAAAATTATTATGTGATGACTTCATTCTTATCTATCATTTTTAACCCTGCATCACACCATTGAAGATTATCATAATATGAAGGTTTTGTATTTATGGGGTTAAATAAATTTATTATAAACTGAAAAATTAAACCATAAGTGAAATATGGTTGAGAAAATTGATCATATCCAATTTATTTAGCTTGTGATATGTTTTTTATGAATTATAAACATATAAATTAATTATTATTTAACAAATTGTTCTATTAGTCATTTTAAAGAATATTCATACAGTTTTACATCAATTATATCAATATAAGAATTTAATTAAAATAGAAACATCTAATGCATATGTAATATTTCATATTTTCCTAATAAATTCCTTAGATATTATAAATCAGCCAAAAAATATTACATTTTGAGGTCATAAAAACGGTTACGAGATTATTATACTATTTTCACAAGCACCATGTTAGTATTGCATGAGAATTTAATGTGATTATCTCGTCAATAATTATTAAGAATCAATGGAAATATTAGAAAATATTATTCCATCAGTATAATAACCATTTTGACACACCTTAATTTGTGTTTCTAACTATTAAAATTTATTTTAGATATTTAGAGAAAGAGAGTGATAATTATGAATTCATAATTTACATAAAATGGTATTTCTTTTATAAGAAAATGCATAAGAAAAAGAAATTAAATATCCCAATTAATTTCATAATAATTTTGTTTCATGAATTAATAATATTTATATTTTAAATTATATATAGTAATATTCATTATAATAGTATTAAGTAATTATTTAGTTGAATGGAAATTAAATTATTTCCAAAAATTATGATTTTTAGGAATTATAAATTTGTTTAAATCAAGATTTCTAAATTATAAAATTTTATTTTTAAAATATGGAATTAATATTTTTTTATTTCAAAATGTAAAAAATTTCTAATGATTATTTTTTTGAGTTTTTTTTAAAATATTAATAATTTAATGAATTTTAAAAATATTGATTTCTATTTAAAATATAAGATTACTTTCTTATAATTTACAATTTAAAATTATATTTTTTATTATTTTTAAAATTTAATTGAATCCTTTTCATTTTTTATAACAAAATTATGTGGAAAAAAATATAATTCATTAATTTAGTATAAAAACATTTTATACTTTAAAAAGTAATTTTTTCAAGAAACCATTTTTCATCATGTTTTGAACAAAAATTTTAAAATAAATCATCATCTTATGTTTTATGAATATTGAAAATTTTATTCCATATTAATAATGAAGGGGTATTAATTTTTAAAAATTTCTTTTTAATTCATTGATATTTTGAATACTAACATTAGTATGTTTGATTCTATAGTAGAGGGTAAATTTAGAAAATAATGTTTAAAATATTATGATAATAGAAAAATTTACATAACGGTTTCATTTATCCTATTGGATGATTTTTGATCCACCAGGTCCATAAAAATCACAAAATAATGGTATCGTGGTGCCATATTTAATTCATTTTAACGTTAATAATATTTAAGTGAATATATATGCAAAAATATCACTCTTTATTTTAATAGATATAATTTCATAAAATAGTGATAATTAATGAATATTATATGTTATAAATATTTATTTTAAATAAAAAATATTTTTTATAGTGCTGATTTATTTAAAACTTTTATCTAATAAATAATTACAATATACACATATCTAATGTTTCATCCATAAATAATCAATTAAAATAAAAATAAAATAAATGATTTTAATAATATTTAAATAAATATAATTTTAAAGGTTTTTTTTTTACATGCATTTTTCAAATACTGATAACATATTAGATATGTTTAAAAGGATTAAATATAAATCTCAACCTTTTCTAAAAGACTTTAATGTCAAATTAAATGAGAAGCTCCCAAATGACAGTAATGATATTTTACAATAAATATTATTTTATTAAATGATTTAAAATTATGATAAAATCATTATTCAGAGAAGTTAATGTTATATGTCTGAAAATATTTACCATGGTGAATTTAAGGTTCAATTTTTCTTTTATATTAAATATATTGACCCCTAATGTGTAAAACATTGGTTATCATAATAATCATCAAAAAAGGTGAGTACGAGTAACAAAAAAGACAATGGTAAAAACCCATATCTAATAATTCACAAATATTATTATATTAGATTATTTAAAATCAACATTATATTTTTGATTTAGAAATATAAACTTTTTTAAAATTAAATTTAATTAATTTTAATTTAATATTATAATAAATTCCAACAGTTCCCCTCCCCTCTCTTATACAACAATACCATTTATTCCTATTTAATCACTCATAAAAAATCATTTTTCGAAAATAAATACCTAAATATATTAAATAAATCCTTATAAATATAATATAATGCATTATGTGATCAAATAAAACTTAAAAGATATTTTATAGTAAACCGAAAGAGGTTTCTCGAAGAATATGCATCTTTCTAAATTGAGAATTTTAGTTTTATTTATACATCAACCTCTCCCAAATATTCCTTAAACATGATTATATAATTAAACCAATATAAATCATATACTAATATTTTATTATTTTTATTGGATAAAATATATCCATCTTCAACCCCATTAAATGGGAATCGAATCCATCATTCATGTGTACAAAATACTACTGCATAACAAACCAATGAAATTCATTTTCAATCAGTGCCAATTATAAATAATTATAATAATTAATATAATATAAATATATGTTTAAATATGAAATTAATGACATGTTTATCCTTAATAAAATGTAATATATCATTTATTTACTTTTATTTTCCTTGCATTGATAAATGATTACGTCCTTCATGCATACTTGTGGACTACCTCCTATATGAACCTATGTGATACATTTTTCATCACTGCAATAAAGGTATAAAGTTAGTATTTATAATTAAAAATTATTAATATTTTTTCTATGATATAATTATAATTCTAGATAGATAAGATAATATTAATCTTCATTCTGTGATTGTTTTTTAAAAAGAGAAACATTATCCATTCTTATGCATAGCTTACTATATCCATTATATATTTAATTTTTCATAATAAACACTCAATATTGGTTTTAAAATTCTAATTAATGTAAATAAAAGTTTGAATTATTTCATTATTATTTATCTATATGTGATTAAATAATTACCACTTTTAATATATTCAACCTACCAAAATCATTTTTTGAGTTCTGATTGAATATCTTCTAACTATTCGATATGAATTTAATTAATTAAATAATGGAATAAGAATAGTGTGACGTAATGTAAAATAAAATTAAATATGAAAAAAGTAACTTATTCTATTAAATAATTTACATATTTTTATAATATAAAAATATAAATAATTTGTGCGATGAGTCCGATTCAATGTAAAAAACATTATTTTAAATTTCACTTTTAAATATTCCATTCCAAATTCCTTTTATTCATATTCATATTAATAATATATATTTTTGGATTCATTTATATGAATATAAAAGTATTAAAAACAGAACATCATCACTCTATTTTTATTATTTTAATATCAATCAAACCTAAACTTATTATCAACATTATACAGAATATTTGAAAATTCTTTAAAAAATATAGATTGAATGTTTTATTTTAATGTATAGTTGGAAAATGACATTTTTCGCTACCATAAATATTATTTTATGTTTGACTTCTAAAATAACATTTAGTGTTTTTTCAATGGAAACACCTCATTGCCTATACATTGGTTATTGTAAAAAATTATTTCAAAATGGGATGGATATTTAAATATCGATATATGTTTTCTTATAGGATCAATGATTATTTATATTACTATAATGATTAAAATAGAATATTTCATGTCTGATGATTATGTAACGATTTATTGGATTTTTTATGATTTTAGTTGGTTGTGTTATAAACTAAGTAAAATTGGTGATATTATGAACCAAGTATGGATAGTTACATTATTAAAAATATATGGGTTCTTCAATTATATACCAAGGACAGGTGGGTTCCTGATAGGCCCCAAATTTATTGGGAATGTAATTTGATAATATTTATTATTCCATTTATAATAGTGATATGGAAAATGATATCCCAAGTTACCTTCATTTTTACTTAGGATTTCAATTTTTTTATATAAATAATATGATTTTAAAATGTAATATAATGATATTATGTTTAAAGGATGTCATATATAACACTTTAATGGTGAAAAGTATTCTTTTTTTAAAATGTTTTTATAATATTTTTATGACTTAAAACAAAACTTTCACATTATTATTTTTAAATAATGATGTCTTTGGAAATAATTTATTCAGATCATTGGTAATATGTGTTCATTTCATTTATATGAAAATGTTTATTTTTATAACCTAAATTTTGTTTTAAAATAAAAATTTTTTGAATGTATTACAGTGAAAACATGTAACATAATTTATTTATTTTTTAGTCATTTACTATGATTTTTTTATCATCCAAATTTTTATAAAAATAATAATTTCTTTGTACGTTTACAGAAGAATAAGAAGTCATTTTTAACATTATGAATATTAATCCCGAAAATAAATCAATTATTATTTAATTTTTCTATATTTTGGGTGTAAATAGATACTGAGTAGAATTGTAAATTATATAATACATGGGTTTGATATTTAAGTTAAATGATACAATTTTCAAAAAACCTAAACCCAAAATATTCTCATGAATGAAAGAAATTTATTTCTTGACTAAAAATTCAGGATTATTTAATGTTTATGGTTAGGTCCTTTTATTTTCATTCTGATGAAAGGATTAAATAAAAGTTTGGGAAAGGATAATGATAGTTTAATTCAACTAAAATATTCTATTTTTTATTTTAATTTCAAGTGATATATCCTAATAATATAAATATATTTCATTGTATAATCTATGTCTATTCAGAATGGTTTCTAGTATAGTATATAGGAAGCCAAATAATGATGGAACTGAAGGGATGATATCCTTCCAAATCATCAACCTATACTATTATGAAAGAAAAATATTTTTTCTTAAATAATGGATTATCCAAAACAAGATATATATGGTGGTGGAATATATTATAGATAGTATATATGTCTATTATTAAATAACATGATGATAGAGGATCATATTATTAGACCACATCCTGGTATATAATATTTTTTTCTCGAGGTTGATAAAGGATAGATTAAATCATTGGAGAATATATTTTATATCATGGTTTCATTGGATCATCAAAAGTTAACCTTTCACATTTATAATTTTGATTGTGTAGATGACCAGTATTGGTCAACTGATAATAATTTTAAAGAATATGAAGAGATATGGGACATGGAATGGGTTTAATTTAAAATTCCTTTCATTAATAAATATTTTCTATATATATTATGATATAGGGAAAGAATTTTTTTTAAATTATGGTTGAAGTATGAGGATTAAGTAGTTGTGTATGAAGTAAAGTTCACATTATTTTAAATTTCAGTGAGAAATTTTATTTTAAATCATAATCTTAAAATTAATTCATCTTACTCTAGATTGAGGATATTATATTGAACATAATTGGATTCATGTGAGTTAAAATGATATGTGAAACGTAATTGATTTTATAAAAATGTAAAAAAATTTGTTTCATCATGTAATTTATGAAAACATGTATAAAAATAGGACATGTTTGTAGGAAATAGGGATTCATCCATCATGAAATCTGGAGTTATGAAAATAAAGTTCCCATAATTTGATAAGTGTCATTATAATAATATTGGGTAGTTTCTTTTGAAATCTAGGAATTGATGTCAACTTGCTATGTGTCGGAATATGGGTCACGATTATTGATAAAAGAATATTAATAGTGGTGGGACTAATAAGAAAATATGACAGTGAAATATTTTAATTGAAATGGGTTATGAAATTTTGATAATTTGTGTCTTATGTTAGTTTGTTAGTGTGGAAATCAACAGGATTTACTGAAAAAGGGTGTGGTAAATTATCTTTCAACAAAAATAGTTGATTTTGGGCCATCAAATGAAGCAGAGAAATATATTTTTCTTGTTTATTATAATTAATCGAATACCATATTTGAATCCAAAATGTCGCATTCATTCATTTCTATGAAATTTTCATGATAATTAAGAGTATCACAACATTAATTTATGATAGAACATTCGGTGAAAAATATTGCTGATAATATTAAAGAACCAAAGATTTATTGGAATCTTTCTATTGTTATCAATATAATTGTATTTCATTAAATTATTGTTAGACATCCCATATTACAATTTGATATTTTATTGGGTATGTATTTCATTTCAATTTATCACTCTATTAAAGATTATAGATATACTAATGTTTTATTATATAATTTAAAACATTTTATAATATACTAATATATGGATAAATTTATTAAAAATATAAGTGATTGTTGCATAGATAATTTTTTGAGAAGAATGAAACTATTCAGATTAGTGATTTCCATGTTGTAAAGGAATTTATGGTTGTATTTTCTGATGAATTTCATAGTGTTAATCTAGATCAATAGGTTTCTATTACTATTTATTTAGATCCTGATTCAAATAAAATTTGAAATCCCTCATATCATATAGCTCAAGTAAATTTATTTTAATTGAAAAACCAATTAAAATTTTAACTAGAAAAATGTATCATTCATTTTATCACATTAACATAGGGTGATCCAATTTTATTTTCAAAAAAGTAAGATGCTTAGATGGGGATTTTCATTAATTATGGTGACTTGAATGACATAACTATTATGAACACATAACGTTTTCCACATAAAAATGATTTTTTGATCATATCATATGAGAATAGAGTTTTTAAAGATTTATTTTAGGTTAGGACAACATTAGTCGACGTTGAAGGAGGTAAATATTCAAAATTGTAAAATTCTTAAATTTTCACCATTCCCGAAAGAAGTAGAGAATTTTTCATCAATGATGAAGCTTTATTAAAATGATTTGATTTTTCTGATATTGAGTTATTAGGTAATTAGATATTCATCATAATAACTAAATCCAAATGACGTTAATTTTTTAATACATTTTCAGGAAGTAGCTAAAGTTTTTTTTTTGATGTTAGCATTTGGAGGTATCATTTATATGGATTAATAAGTGTTATCAATATTGATAAAAAATTTAAGAAATATAATTTCACTACTAAATAGAGGATCATGTGTCATATGATATGTTTGGAAATAATTATGGATTATAACAACATGATTCATTATCATCAAATAAAAATAAAAAAATTTGTTTGGTCAATTGAGTTAAAAACCATCCATAATTTACTTTGTTACTTTTTTTATTATGACTTATTGGTTAATATTTTGATGAATTTCATCCTTGAAATTATAAAAGTTGGAACATATTCTATTTTCTACCATGTTAAGTATAATAAATTCCATTTGAATGAATCAATTAATCTCACAAGGTATAACAAGTGTTATAAATAAAGGTATAATTAGTTAATATGTGTATATTGGCTACAATTAATATTGACAAAGAATGTGTTTTGAGATTTTGGAGGTGATTGTGTTTTCTATTTGAATACTAGTTAAAGCTATGTTTATTAATTGAAGTTTATTATTCCCTTATTTCCATTCATCCTATTGGTAACATGATGTAAAATGACCATCAATAGTATTTGTAAAGGGATTATATAAGAAAATATATTTATTACTTTACCACGAAATGTTTAAAGTATCAAAATGTTAATGAATAACTACAATTCGTGAATGGAATGCTTTATTCATGGAAATAACACTAGTATAAATGGTAAAATATATCATTGGATTTCAATGTTGGATAATCAATGTCATTTAGATGAAAAAAATGTGATTTGGGTTATTTATGATCTATTAGCTCGATTATTACCTTTCATTACTATTTAAGATAACATATCCTCAGATCGTATTTCAGGACATTATATCCTTGCTATAATAAGGTTTCTTAAACATCCCCTTCCCATTGTATCTGATCATGATCATAGGTTCATTTCAATTTTCGTAAAAGGCATTAAATTTCATTGGGAAGTGAATTATATTTCAATATAACCATTGATCCTGAATATATTTGTTAATACGAGTGAACGATTCAGACCCTGGATGGAATTTTTGATCATGTTCAATTTATTATAATTGATTCTCAGATCTGAAACATTATTTTGTTTAGTATTATTATAATAAAGTTTCAATTCTAGTTTCTAGATGAAACATTTTGAAGCATTATATGGAAAATAGTGGTGGGATTCTAATTTTGGGGATGAAATAGTGGAATGATTATTAATGGAAATACATTTGGAAGAGAAAATGGTTGAAAGGATGAGATAATTCAATAAAATATGAGTAACATATATTGATGAAAGAAAATTTACAAATATAAACAGATGGGTGATATGTCATTTGAGGTTGCTGATCATGTTTTTTAAAGTATATATATAGAAAAGTGTTATAAATTATTTTTAAAAATATTTTCTAAGTATGTGGCTTAATGGACCATATGTAATCGTAGATAAATTTTGATTAGTTCTCCAAGGATAACAAATTCCTTTATGTTTATCCTAGGTACAAAATGTTTCTTTGTTTCTTATGTTATGGAAATGTATACATGATTTGTCCCATGATTTTTTACAAGAGGTAGTTCATGTTGAAGATAACCATTATTATATGGAACAACATATTAAAGTTACAAAGAATTGTGAGACTTTTTTGTGATATAAGGTGATTAACTATGTTATGATTTCGTGGAAAAACAATATGGATATAGAACTAACAAGGGAATCTAAAAATTTTATGAGGTAATGACATCCCAACATGCTTATTATGTGAATAAAATTGTGAGGAAATAATTTTCAAAGGGGTTAAGGAATGTAAAAAATTAAGTTGTTTTAAAATAAATAATTTTCATGTTTAATTAATAATATTTTTTTTATATTTTATAGAGGTATATCATTTATAAAAATATTCTTTAATTATTTAGTCAAAAGGGAAATGATTTATTTCTATCCAAAATTGGATTTCCATGAATTATATGTTTTAATTAAATAATTTATTTATAAATTTCATAACATTACATTGAAAAAATTGAATTCAATTGTCAATTTATATTTTGAAAATTTTCATATGATTAATATTTTGTACATTTCTAGAATGATTGATTTTTAAGGAATAATGATGATACCAATTTTTAAAGAAAATTATATTTTATTATTTATTATTTATGAATTAAAATTATATTTTTTATTGGTTTTAAAAGTATAGTTACATCATTTTTATTTATGATTATCCAATTTTGTGTTTTAATTTAATTTTATAATAGAATTTAGTATGAAAATATTTTATAATTAAAAAATCATTTATCTTAAAAACCATTTTTATCGCATTTTTTCAATTTAATTTTAAATTATAATATGGAACTTTTAATGTTTTGAATATTGGAAAATCGATACAAAATGTGTAATATTGGGAGTCTAAATATGGTAAATGGTATCTTTTTTTGGACATTATCAAGAGCAATTTTCATGATATTCTTACCATGATAATGTGTAAATCAAGTATTTAGGATTAAATATAATATGATAATGGCTACGAATAAGCCCAACACATGAAGTTATTCTACTATATGTTTTTTGTTTATCTATGTAAATATAATGTTCAAAAATATTGAATATTTTTGGCATATTTCATTGATTTTCCCATTTATTAAATTTTAGTGAATATAATGCCAAACTGGCCAAACACACACTTTTAATACCTATAATATTTCTAAAATAGTGATAAAAATAGGGTATTTTTATTGAAAAAAAATATAAGGAATATGAATTTATTTTCTAATAGTAAATTATTATTAACAATTATTGAATTATTATTTATTATAAAATATTACTCAAAGCTGACACAATTATTAATCAATTAATAGAAACATAGAATATAAGATTAAAAAAATATTTAAAGTAATATAAACATAAAAACAATTACTGTACCAAGAATTTTTTAGATAAATATAAAATATTAGGTATTATTTAATGTTTTATATTCTAATTACATATTTTCCATAGAGTCTTTAAAGTCAAATTATATTAATTGTTCCAAAATATTCATTAATAATTTTTGAAAATAATTTTTTTAATAAATGATTTAAGAAGTCTAAAAATCATAACCACTACAGAGTGATTGGGATAATTCATTAAATATTAAATTTTTTCCATTTATGTAAAAATTTATCACTTAATGTTAATATATTGACCCCTAAATATTAAACACACTATTATGGAGATAATCATAAAAAATTGTTAATATCAGGTAAAAAGAATGGATAAGAGTAAGAACCATATATAAACAATTATAAATTTAATTTATAATATTTTGTGACCAATAGTAATATAATAATAATATTTTATACCTTTTGAGAAATTTTATAATGAAAATTAATTTATATTAATTTAATATTACATAAAATTCTCGGAGTGTAACTTCCTTTTTTTATAAAACAGAACCATTTATTCTTTTTTTATCATGCTTCAAGAACCATTTGTATTGTTCAATACCAGACCGTATACCTTAAATAAATCCATTTATACATCATAGTGTCCTTTTAAATATCCTAAAACAATGGAAGGGTATATTTTAGTGTATAACATAATAGGTTCTCCAAAAAGGAGTTATTGTTCTCAATGATGTATTTATTTTGTTCACAGACCACCATTGAATTTTCATTATAAATAATGATATAATAAAACTAGTCTCACCAATATACAGATATTTTATTATTTTATTCCCATAACTTATCTCAACCTCTAAATTATATCAAATGGGAATGTAATTCATTGTTTGTATATATGATTAACGTTATCCTCCTGAACTGATTCAATTTGTTTTTCATCACCACCTCTATATAATGGTTATAATGATGAATCCAATTAATATATTTGATATTTATGAAATTTATGTCATTATTTAAATATAATATATCATTTAATTGGTTACTTTTCCATTCATTTAAAAAATGATAAGGTGGCATATGCATGCTTTTGGACCACTACTTCTATAATGAGATGTGATTCGATTTTCACCACTACATAAAACAAATGATATATATGAATCTTAATATAAATATTATGGTATTAATTATATAAACATATAAATTCAATGAAAACATAATGCATACCTTATTTAAATAAATATTCTTTAAAAATTTAAACAATACTGATTTTTATGTATAACTTATTGCCTCAAAGATTGTGAAATGATTCATTTTTCTTAGCTATAATTCTTAATTGGATTAAAAAGTATACATGACATATGAAAATGATAATTATTTAATTATCATTTATTTATGATAAAATAAGTATGTCATTGAAAATAGTGAACCTACCTTATTCATTTTCGAATTAATAACTGAATATTATCAATACATTCCATAAGAATATAACTGCTAAAATGATTACATATACCATATTAAGAGATAAAACAAATGGAACAATAAACATGGAAACATTTCTTATACAATTACATGATTAACATAGTTATTTTTTTTTATACAGTGAACATACAAGACAATTCATATTCAAGGTATTGGATTTTATTTTTGAAAACCTATGTTAATGTTTCCCTTGAAACTTATTTTTCGTCCATGTTTATATTCATAAAATTATTTCAAGGATATATTTATGTGGATATAAAAATTTATAAATTTAACTTTAACTGTATTATTACATTCATTAAAATGTTTTTAAAAAGATACTTTTTTATATTTTATACGATACATTTTAGATTTATTTAAATAAAATTTAAAGGATTGTTATATTTTAATATATATTGTTAAATTATATATTCCCACCACAAAAACAATTATTTGGTATTTCAATTCCTCTATTTGATTACATATTTACATAATATAAAAACACCCCTTCCCATTATTATGGTTATTTTAAAAAAAATAAGGAATAGATTTTCCAATATCTATAAATGTTTTAATATCTGTGTAAATATTTTTTTTATGATTGTAATAATTAAAATGGATGATTACGTGTTTTATTTTATTTCTATTGTTCCTAGGAAATATTTTTTATGTATAATTTTTTATAAACCATGTATTGATTGTTTCATTATAATCCAATGATTGGAGATTATTTTATTAACCATGGATATGTGGATCCATTATAGTCTTTGTTCATGTGGGTTCGTGAATCCCTCATTTACATTTGTAATTTGAGACAACCATATTAAATATTACATTTTTAATCATTATATGAATGAATATTTCTTAATTTACACACATGTTTTATCTATTATTTTTTTGGGGATTTACAAAAATCAAGTGATTTATCATGGTAGAATAATGATCTCATGTTTAATGGAATATATATGATATTTTTAAGGGTGAAAAGATTAACATTTTGAAAAACATTTTATGACATTGTCATAATGTAAAAACATTTAAGGGTTTTTTTTACTATTAAGATATATTATGAAATTTTTAATGAAAATAATTTGGAGCCTAAATTGATTTCATGGGTAATAAAAAATTTTATTTTTAACTACAAATATTATTTGGAAAACAAATTCATTTAGTATTCATAGAAAAATTTGTTCATTTCATTGATTATTTTTAATTTTCTTATTCAGTTATTTTATAAGTATACCTTTTAATTGTTTTTATATAAATTATATAAGGATAGTTTTGGGATGAAATGATTTCAATTTGAAAATTTTAAATATTAATCATAAAAAGAAATATTATATTATTTTAAAAAGTTTATGTTTAATAAAAATATATTATGAATAAATGGGTATGATTTCTCATATATATATTTTTATTAATAATTGTTGACCAAATTATATAATAGTGAAAAATTGATGGACCCTTGGTAAATCATGAAATTGATAATAGGACTATAAACATTTGATTATGTAATTATTAATGATTTGTCCTTATATGATATGTGCACATTTTTTAATAATCGATAGTCATGGTTGAAAAAACTCATAAAATGAAATAAATTAATGTTTATTTGCAATATTTAATGTCTTAACCTGTAGATTTACTCATCATTAACATGTTTTATCATTGATGATGTGAAAAATATTTATTACTATTACTACTTATAATGACCAAAAATAAAATGGACATATTTCCATAATAAAAAACTCTTGATTTCAAATATTGAATCCATTATTTGTGATTCAATTTATGTTTTTCTAAAAAAAATTAATATAAATTTATAATGAACAAAGAAAAGGTGTTTTTAGAAAATTCAATTTTACACCTCAAAATATACTTATAACAAAATAAAGTTTGAGGATGATTCTAAGGAAATTAAAAAATTAAAAAACATTGAAAATTTATTATTTTACTTTATGAGAAATTTCAGTATATAAATTGACATTTTAATGAAACTAAATGATATATTTAAAAATATCATTTCTTTTAACTATGAACTAATATTTCAGTATTTAATCACAAATACCAAAATTTAATCATGGAATAATATTGGCATGCTGATTTCAAGAATGGTATTCATTTCAAAAAATAAAATTTAAAAAATGGATAAAATTAATATTATTATTTCTACCAAAAAATAAATAAATCCTATTTTGAATAAGAAAAATTTTTGATGCACAAAATAACTTCACAAATAAAATTAATTAATTATTTATAAAAATAAACCCATATATTTTCATTCTAAGAAAATCAATATATCTATTCTCATAATTTGGTTATTACTATTCATACTACAGCTTTTAATACTTGGTTATAATTGTCATATTTATATTATAGTATATTTATATTATATTTTACTGTTAATAAATCTTTTGAATGTTGTTTATGTTTTATATTCTTGTTGGGAGAAAAGTGTATGGAGGAAATAGTTTGGTATTTTCTTTTATGAATAGTGAAATCCAATAACATGTAATCACAACCCCAATCTTATCATATGATATTAATTATTTATTCTAGTTGATTATTTAATTCACATTTTAATACCATAAATAGTTAAATAGCTTCTGAATTTTTTCATGTTAGAAAAAAATAACAATAGAAATTAATTTCATCAGCAAAAGTTACTACATAACTATATCAACCTCTTCACTGAGTACACATTAGTCATCATACATCACTATGTTTATTCTCTAGAAGTCCACTATACATTTAACTTTTCAAATAAATATAATTAGTGCCATATTACATGATAAAAATACTCACATTTATAATATGATTCAAAATATAATTAGTAGGGAAATCTACAGATATGGCGTCGTTAGATGCGTCTTATTATATATTTCCATTATCAAAATTTGAAAGATGTGTGGGGAGTCAATTGACCCAATCCTTCATATCCTGAATGTGATTGATTTTTTTATACTTGTCAATAATGTATAAACCATTCTCTATAATAACTATTCTATAAAATATTTACTTCATATATATACAACAAATCCTAGGATTAATAATGAATGAAAATATATTGTTCTCCAAATAAGTGGAATATAATAAATTTATTTTCATAGATGGAACATGATTAAATTTGAATAACCATATAATTAATACACTAGGTTGAAATATATCATAATTTTCATCCATCAATGAATCAAATCTAAATCAATTAAAAAAACATTATCTAATTCCCCTTTCATCAATTACCTCATATTAATGAGTGTAAAATTATCAGAAAAATATTTTGATAAACATCCAAAATTCAACACCAATTTTTTGGAAATAGATAAATTTATTTATATGAAATTCACATTTGAACTCTTATAGTGACTATTTTTCAAAAAATTCTAATGATATAGTAAAAATAATATTATTTTATATTTCATAATTATAATAGATCAAATATTTATAATCATGGTCCATTAAATAATATAAATAAAAGACACATAGAAATATGGGTATCATGTTTTCCATCTTTCCATCAAGTAATTTTAAATAAACGACACATACTAAAATGTTAACCACATACATAATTACCTTTAGGGGGAAGTATATACATTTACGAAGGATTTTTCTATTTTATAAATTTATCCCATAGAATATCCATTTATGTATCCCACTAGTATACTCATATCATATATGAATCTTTGGTATTTGATTACAGAGACCCTTACCAAAATCCATCCTAGAGAAAAACTAATATCTATTCCTTTATTATCACAATTATATGATGTTTTCCACTCAAATTGTATCCCAAATACTACATTTTTATATCAATAAATAATCCTATTTATGCCTCAAGTACCCAACATGCGTTATATAATCTTATTTATTAGAACCAAACACTTTCATTATATATATGGTTATATGACAATGGTCTTGATATATGATTGAATTTGAAGAAATAATATACTAATTATTTGAGTAGTTTCCTTTGGATCAGTAATTCTATATGAATCTAGTACATATATATTTCAGAACTATATCATCAAATATAATCTTTATTATATCATATTATATTTCAATATTTATAAATTTATATAAACATTTAGTCTCATAATAGAAATTTCTTAAATTGAATTATAATGTTCATAAAATATTAACATGTTACCCTTTACATAACATATAACATTGGTTACATACCCAATAAAAATCGACTGATATTTTTATATATCAAAATTTAACCGTTTAAAATTTAATATAATCCATTTCATGAAAGGGGTTAGATTTATATTAAATATATAAACACTATAAGTGATGATGGAAGAAAAAGGGGAGACGAAGGAGGTAAACAAACCTACTGAACCAGAAGAAAATGAAAAGAGTAATCCTATAGATTCTACAAGATGGCCAATAATGATCAATTATGTTGGTAATAAGTATTTCTTTAAATTTTCTTCTAAATAAAAGGTTTTGGAGGAAGCCCTCACTAATGAGGTAGCATAAAATAAGAACATTCTGTTTTTGGTAAATTCTTATTCCACCATTTATTTATTATATTTTTATTCACCTCAACCTGGAAGGATCGTCCCAAAAGGGAGATTCTCCCATGTCATAGAAAATAATGATGCATTTGAAGAACATGTTAATCTATTTATATAATATATAATTTATAGGGTTCATATGTCAAAGGGAGAGATATTGAAGAGATTTAATGGTCTCATGTAATGTATATAAGAGATATGAGGGTTTAAGTACTAGAGAGTGATGGGAATGGGGACGTGGTTTTATTATGTGATTTTCTATATAATGAATGTTAATGGAAAGAATGGGGAATCCAATTAATCTATTTGAAACATGGGTTCTCATGAATCTATAAATTTGATATGAATTTTTATCTACTGGATGTAATGAATTTTTGTGATCATATATGTATTTGTATCATCCAACTAAATTGGTTTTACCTAAAATCCATGAATCCTCTAGGATATTGCCTCCTAGGATGGGAATACCATTTGGATAGATAAGAAAATGGATAACCCATGATTTTTTCATAATAAAAGATTTTTAGTATAGGATTATATGCCCTACAATTTATTATAGGAGGAGCTGCTAACTATAAGGGGTGATAACTTAGAATTGGAATCCCAATATGAAAGGAAGCCAAGGGTCTATATGAATTATAGATTTTTTTTTCCATACTTTTTTCTAATTCTAATGTCGATTAGGAGTGTATATATTATAAGGAATGGGGACATGGTGTTTTCTCTTGTCGATAATGTAATTGTAAGGATATAATCCAACTCTATAATAAAAATGTGACCTCGTTGTAAGACCTTATAGTGAGTCTAATGGTGGTAGGAATGGTATGAAATTAGTGATTACCCCTATTGTGGATATTCAGGTCTAATAACCTCTTGAATATTAAGTATATATGTTGGTCCAATACAATGCTTCTATAGAGGTATTCAATGGAAAAAATACAGATGATGAAACTTCATTCCATCTTCATGGTAATGGAAATGATCTTGGTGTTGGAACTAGTTTATTTCTTCCCAATTATGATGATGTATAAGATGGAATGGATAATGGCCTCTACTGTTGTTGTTAACACATGATGGTCGATACATAATAATCCTGGATCCGTAGATGGAATGGTAAATGAGACATCACATGATGAGTTATAATTAAAAAACATAAATGATAAATATTATGTTATAATCCGTTATAATGTGAACTAAAATTTTATGATAGTGGAAGGAAATCAGGAACACTAAATGGGTGGTGGGAAGCCCCTCATCGATTATAATGCCCAGATAATCTATCAGTTGGTCGGTCCTTCTGATAATGTTCTGAAGTTTCCATCTAGTAATGTACCCATTTATTGGAAAATTGTCATGACACTTGATGATTTAAATGCTCTAGAATCTAATGTTAATGGAAATTTTCCATGGTATCTTCCACTAAGGCTTTCAGAATGATGGCTAATTACAATGATCACATTGAATCCCATAACCAATTCACACATATCAAAGGGGGGGGGGTCGGTTTGATGATTTGGATGATACTCACCCAAATGAAAGGATTAAAAATATTACAAATGAAGAAGAAAATGATCACTGTAACTATTATGTGGACAAGTTCATTGTTGAGATATATGATTTGGTTGGATCAACAATGAAAAACCCCTTAAAAAGAGAAAATAAAAAATCTATAGGAATAAAGAAATCACATATGAATGTGGAAAATAAACAGTGGAATATAAAAAAAGTATTTTATTTCTAAAATTTAGGATTATATTCTATAATTATCAAGGGATAGGGAATATCTAATAGAAAAATCCCATAGATGTAATTTCATTTCATTTAAATCCATTTTTATTGGATTTGATGAATCAGATATGGTGTTCAAGTAATAGAAATATTTCTAGTGGGCCTCTCATGGTTGTATCTTTGTTGCTAAAGATCTAAATGAGTACAATATGAATCATATATGGATCTTGAATCATGAATGAATTAAATTTAATACATGCCAAAAAAGGACTCAAATGATCTCATTATCCTTTAACTCTTCATATGGTAAATGTTCTATCTCTTTATTATATTAATCTACTTAAAATACTTGAATATGGGTTTTATAGAGGAATAATGGAATCTTCAATGAAAATATAGATCATTAATGAAAGATTATGAGACATTTAAACAATATTTTTAAGACTGAAAAAATAATAGGTTCCACCATTAGAAACATATCATCCTTGGAGTTTTCATTATTTATTAACCAGTTATTTTTTTTTTGGAATTCCCTCTTTATGGAGATAAATACACATGGAACATCATTACAATGAATGAGATACTATCAATAAATCTTGACTGATTTATTATATAACTGAATGAAGGGAATTATGAAGATTTGGTCTCAAGTTTCTCCCTCCCAAAGCACCACTCGAATTATAATCCTATCACTAGAGATACTTCCACTATAATTAAAAGTTTAGTACCTCTAAATTTTCATTTTATAAATTGATGGATTTTAAATCCAGTATATAGAGATATTATTATAGAGTCTTTGGGATTTAACCCCATAAGTATCCAAATTAAAATCATTGCATTGAAATTAATTCACAGTAAAGGATGACTAATGGAATATATAAGGAAAGCCTTATATACACATTATGATGAGATCAAATATACTGAAGAAACTATTTCATATTGTCAAATCAAGGATCGATGTCATACTTCTCTTTCTAGAGAGGAAATACTGGACCACTCAAGGTTGGATGAACTCCATACTACGAAGGAAAGGGTGGATCAAATTTATTTGAATATAAAATTGATAAAGGGGGTGATATATTTTATATGTTCTTTAATGTATTGAATAAAGGAAATGGAATAAAAATAGGGAATAATCCCAAATAATAGATAGATAAAAGAACACTTCTGAGGATGGAATATTAGAGGATGTGGTGGAATATTGTCAATGGTTTTACTCTGATGTTGGAATGAAAAACACATCCAATAGGATTGATAATATACTTCAATGCATCGATTAACATCAAAACCAAGAAGTATTCATATATCCTTTAAAAAATAAGTTAAAATATCCCTAGTTTATTTGAATATGGATAGTTTAGCTAAACCATATGGTTTTAAAAAATATTCTTTATTTTTACTATGATATTATGGAAGATGGAATTATCAATGCAGTGGAGAATTTCATCATTAATTATTTCATGCATTTGGGAATAAGTTTTTTTTATTTCAATGATTACAAAGAAATGAGGCTCAATTTATATACATGAATTTAGGATTGTGTCCATTGGGAACAGAATTCCTAAAATATTAGTAAAATCCTCATCTGTTGGTTGGGTGGAATGGTGAATGATCATATTATCCCAAAAAAATTTTGTTTTGTACCTGGAAAAAGAATTCAATATTTTTTTCCAAATCCCCAGAAAGTATCAATATGAGGATAAAAATATTAAGGAGGGATTATTTTAACTCAAAATTCATATTTGCAAGGAATTTCGATACATTTATGTGGATATTACTTATTGCTGACCTCTGGAAGTATGCGTTTTTAAAAAATTCATCAAAAATGTCAATATCATTATCAACTCTACAAGATTATTCATACTCATCAAAAGATCAACCATGTAATTCATTTAGATCAGTGCAAGTTTTAAACAGAGAGAACCTCTATTGGGAATGTTTTTTCTATCGCTAATGATTATATGATAATAAGCCTAAATGATCATGCACATCTTTGATTTTACTATAGAATAGAATATGAGAGAGGGGGTTTCACTACCTCACACCATGCATATGTGTATTACATACTCCTCTCTGGTCAATAGTCATAGGGTACCATATCAGTTACTAAGGCCATTTTTATACATTATGGGGATGTGGCATGGTAGAAAATCACCTCGACTAAATATTTCATTGTGTTTGGAGATAGAGTAATTGATCTAATAAAGAAGATTATTACTATAATGAATATAGTGATGAAAGGATACCCTCAATTTATTTATCATTTTTCCATTTATTTTTTGGGAAAGGTGAGGAGTAAATATCTTGAGATGAACTTATCTATAATTATTAATCATATTTTTATCTAAAATAAAAATCATTTTCTTAAGATGGAAGGGTATTCCTTGTCATTTAGTTTATTAAATGTTAATTTTTCTAGGCCTTACCTCTTTAAATGTTGATAATAAGTATTATCAATGAATTTCAATGTTAGATAACAAAATTCAAATGGAATGAATTTGTGTATCAAAGGAATTTGATTATTGTTGCATGGAATGAATGGATAATGCCTATAGAAATGGTAGGTCTTGGAATTAATCATCTAGGATCATCAATAATGGGCTAATTAGGAATTTCACATGGAAACTATTGTGTTATAATGACTTGATTTGTGAAATTCCTCACATATATATTTAAAAGGAACTTCTTTGATACATAAACTCAACATCTTGATTCAACATTATACACATTAATTAAGCTATCATTCAAGCATATTATGAAAAACAGTTTCTGGATGGGGAGAAGGATGTCCATTCTCAACTCATGGAGCTCCTTATGGATATCCAATCCAATCAATGATATCATTATTGTTCCAGATGAAAAAGACAATATTTCAATTATTGGTCCACAACATCATGTCAATAGTTCGGATTATATTGTTCCTCTTCAAATAAAAATTCAGATTCTAAATTATTCATTCATTGGTGTGGATACCCTTGTTTGGAGACCCAATATAAAATTTTGTTTCAGGGTTAATTAATTTTATAAGATTGAGTGTAATTGGTCTACTCTAACATAAAAATTGATTTCAAAATTCTTGTCACATTTTATTCAATCCAAAATATTTATTTTCCTATAGAGTATATGGAAAAACTAATTTCTTACACACGATAAACAAAGCATGGTTGGATAATATATTCTCTTAGCATTAAACTTGTGATTTAAGGATGATGAAAATAAAATAATCCTCTTTATGAAATGCGATATTACATTGGTCCTCTATAAGTTCTTGGATGATATTTTTATATTTCAATTATGATATAAAATGTAGATGGAAAATCATATGTTGTATGTCATTTCATCTGGACTGGGTATAAAGTGTTCAACATGCTCTTGGAAATAGTTTCATCCATTTTTAATGTTTTTTGGTAAGAAAGAAATAAAAATATTTATGATTATAATTCAACAACATTTCTAAATGATGTTACACCAATTCGTATGGAAATTTCTGCTATGTAAAATTACAAACCACAGTAATGAACAATATTGTTGAAAAACAAAAAATCCTAAAACTATATGTGATATGGGAAGATATAGTAAACCACCTGTACTAAAAATTTTATTCCATATTCCTTATAAAAAATTGTAGATTAATTTAAATGTTGATGGGGTAGTTTCTAGTATACCAGGGCTATCGGGTTGTGGAGGGGTCTTTAACACCCACTGTGGGTTTCTCAAGGGTTTATTTCATAAGTTTATTTGCATAATATTTTCTTATTAATGTTAATGTTGGGTTTTGATAATTATAATTATTCATGATGTACATCACAAATGGAAGTATTTATGGGTTTGATTTTATTAGGAAATTATGTAGAGGGATTTAAAACTAAGAACTACGTATATGCTTTGGAGGATTTGGCCTCATTGCATTCAGTGTATGAACATGGTAAGGCATCTCAAAATTATTGTTTCACATATATAAATTAAATCCAATCATTAGGTGGGTTATTTATTGAGTATTTGATCATGGTGATGATAACCATGTTGACTTTATGGACCCCGGGTTATTGTGTACCACTAGTGGAGGAAAATATTTTGGGGGTGATTCTATCTCATATTTTTAAAACCTCTGGTAATTAATTATATTTTTTTTCCAATTTAATAAATTGTTTTGGAATTGAACATCATTTAATTTTTTGTTATTATTATAAATAAACCGTATAAGAGATATAATGGAGTGATATGTATCCATAACTCACTTTTCTATAAAGGAACTAAATTTCTAATGATTTTAGATATCTGAACCGAATTCTCTATAACATATTTATTTACACAAGAGAGACACTAATTCAATCATAAATTTAACACCATATATATTTATACTATAATAAAACTCTACAATAAATAATATTACATTATATGAATTTTTTTTAATTTTCTATGGAAGGAAAATATTGTCTGGTAATTCCTAGAATGTAATTCATGCTTTGAAAATATTATAAAAATTTATTTAAAATAATACATACTACATTATAATTATATAAATATCATTTATATATGTGTAATTAGATAGAAATTTCTTGATTAAATGATAAATATAGTTACTGAACAGGTGATAGATATATTTTATTTTTCAATAAAATTTCATTTGAGGTAATCTAAATTAATGTGTATTAAGGGAATACCATCATAGCCATCATAAAAAGGGTTTATCATTTAATTTTATTTAAAATATATTCATTTGAAATATTATTCAATTATGACTTTTTTTAAAATGAATATGATATTTTGAATTATAGACTATCTGAATACCAGATCATTGTATAAAATTATGATCTATTTTGCTGATCTGTTCTAATAAAGGGTTAATGCAGAGGCCTAACATTTTTAATAATTTTTCACCTCTTTGAGACGTTTTAGTTCCACAACCCATGTTTTTTAATATTTATAATTTTTCCATTGGTATAAATACGAATCCAAACATAAGGAAAGTTTTTAAAATTTATTTTTACTATTTTTTATCATCATCTAAAATCATCATGAATCCATATTCACGCCACATTGGATATCATATCCCACATTGAATTGAATAATCATGTGGTAAAAACATTATTGCATGGTTAGAAATCATGAATGAAATGAACATCGTATAAACAAATGATGACCATTAAATTGATAATTCAAATATATTTCCCTAAAAACCATGATATAGTTGATATTATAGGCCATGGTTTATTGGATCATTCCGTTTTTATATTACATTTTTTATATTCATCTTATAAAATAATCAATGATGGATTATGTCTTACCAATTTTGGGAAATATGGGATAACATAATTCCCGTTAGTAGTGAATACAATATGGCATTAAAGGAATAACATGAACTGATATGAAAATGATAGAATAAATTAATAAAATGATAAACTATTTTTACATCACTCTTTATGCATTTTTTAACAATATTTTTCTTCATTATTTAACCTAGTCATCAACCAACAAGTTTATTTCACAGATGGCATCTACTCTCCAGTTGAATCATTGAAAAAATTAACAATGGATATTTTTTTAAACAGTGTGTAAACACCTCATCTATGTCAAATATGGTATAAAATAATGTGTAATCATTATCCATGTGATCATTATCCTTAATATATCTACAATTACATGATTAAACTCTTTTATATTTGAAAAATACATCAAATATAAAATCTAATTATAATTCATAACATTATAATTTTTTGTAATATCTAAAATAATTATCTACAACATTATTTATTAAAAAATATATTATACTTATTTACCATTAGTACATTGTTTATAAATCATTACATGATTATTTATAATAGAATAAAAAATGATAATAAAATTGAAAGATTTGGATACATAGAATCTCATACAATTCTCACATTCCTTATGATGTGTTTTTTTATATATATATAAACATCAACCAATGTTTGTTAACCATAAACACAAAATTGTATAATATTTAATTCATATTTAAAAAATTATTAAAAAATTAAGTTTCATTATTATTCTATGAGCCTTCTATGACCCCTGGTTATTGATAAATTATAATTTGTGTATTTTCTAGTAATTATAAACCTGATGAACGAAGCAAGAAAACTCTCCTAATATTGTTATCATTGATCACAAAACAATGATTTTTATTGGTTTTAATAATAAAAATTATTATAAAGAGAATTTAATTATATATCTACTAATGAAATCTAACACTATATTGGTTTAATAGGGAGGTAAATCACAATTGGGCACATAGGGGTGGGTAGGATCACAAATATGTGATTGTAAACAATTATTTAAATAAGAAACAATAGTATTATATTAGTGAATAACATCTTCCATGATAAATGTTAAATATATAAATTAATTATAATATTAAAATTATTTTTATAATAATTGGTTTAAAAATAGATTAAAACCACATACCTTTATTGTGTGATTCCTCTTATTAATCACATCTATAAAAATATGGAAATTCAATTTTTTTAAACCCAATAAATGGGATCAGTGTTGTGATAAATAAATATGGTTGAATTTTTACTTTAATAGAATGCAAAAAAATAGTTTATTAATTTACTAATACAACTATATTGTATGTTTAGAGCACCCAATGTATTATTATAGAGGTTTTATAATAAATTGATGAAAATCATCCTGGATACCATCTAATCAAAACAATAAAAAATAAATTGACTAATTGTTTTTATTTTTTTTCCATTTTTATTATAATAATAGTTTTTTTCACAATGTTTTTTATAAAATAATTATTCTATTTATATATCCCTTATTACTAGGTGTCATGACCATATTGATATAACAGGATATGCACCAAACGATTATGTTTGATGACACATGGAACCCCCACCATGTCCAAGAAAAATAGATTAATTTGGGGTGTCTATTTATAGAACTAAAAAAATTTCCCCCCTTTGGAAGATATAGAATTATGTTACACTCCTATTAATCATTTATAAATTTTAAATGGGGAATTTTTTCAAATACCTTTGATTTTCAAGGTACCATTTGATTTATTTTGGCCAATCATGTGTATATTGATAACTTTTACCCACATGTGGATTTGAGAGTTTCACAATGGAAATATGTTGGGAAGGGTTCCACAAAAACATTAACAGTTATATTCTATGTACCATTCACGTAATTATCATAATGCTTAATTCATGAAAATGTAGAGGAAGAAATCCAAACATGTTGCATGTAGCAGTAAACAAGAGGAACTCTATTTCCACACCATGAAAGTGATCATATATCATTTCATACGGAAACAGATTAAATTTGGACATTGACATATATATTTCATTTATGTTTCGAACCTCACTTGGAATTATAATACATTGTATCACCTATTTAAGGATTTTCATTCCCTCCATCTTATCTCTTGGTAGTTTGATATGTTGTTCATAGAAAAATGTTTCTCATACTAATTCTAACACTATTGAATATGAGATCCCAATCCATTCACTAATTATGATTCCTATTGATACAACCCTAGATTTAGGTGGTTTTGGGGATTTTTATAGGGTTTTAGTAAAATGGAATATTTTGGGGGCAATTCCTAATGATTAATCTCAATTAGTTATAAGGAATGATGTATTTAATATTTCATTTATATATTGTAAATTTTTATGTTACATTGACATCTTGGTGTTTATGTATCCATATGATATTTTATTTATTGTATAAAATATTCTATTTTATTCCATCCATATATTTTATACCATTTAGAGGGGTGGTGATCGGTTTATGGGTGGTTTAACGTTGAATTTTACATTTTTCTGTGGGTGAGTATGGGATGTCTACCCATGAAATCAGTCATTGTTTGAGTTATTTCGGATCTTTTTATGATGGTTTGTCTTGGATAAATGATATAAAAGTATGGGTGATGGATTTAATATATAATGTGAATTCTATCACATGATGTTAATTGTTTCTATCTCTTTGTTGTCAAATTTCCCTAAGTGTGTTGGAATAGGTTTCTTGTGCATGATTTTTCATTTCTTGAGTGTGTGGGGATGGGTAAAAATGATATATGTTACATCCCTTAAGTGTAGGTGGATAGTTTAATACGCTTTATGTGAAATACATTTACTATTAAATAGTGGTTTGGTGTACTTGATGTGACCTCGAGTGAGTTGGGATGGATCAATGTGCTTGATGAGTTTGTGACCTGAGTGATAAGTTACAATATTTGTGTGATATTTTCTATTGAGGTTCTGAATGAATATATATATGTGGTATGTACTTGAATTGGGAATTAATGGGGATTCATGGTGGACATGTCAGTGTATAATGAATTGGAAGGTTCTAGCTATTTAATATTTTCATAGTTATGTTGATTCCTTCAAATTTATTAGTTAAAAAACATAATTTCGATAGAATGCTCATGGTGTCCTATTGGTTTTATTCTCACACCGTGAATGGGAATCTAATTTTTTTTACTAAATTCATGGGATGAGATATAGTAAAGGGAAATGTTCATTAAATAGACTAATGAGTAGATGTTGATGGACATGTAATGATTTTATACTAACAAATGCTTGATGATATTTTATAGTGATTATAATTTTATTTATTTAATAATTTTATTTGATGTATAATAAATTCCATCACATGTGGGAATCCAATTTTTTATTGTCGTTTTGAATTATTATACTCGAGATGATATATACTTTTCAAATTTTGTTATTACATATTCTATCAGATTTAATATTATTTTCCAAATATATATAATATCTATAATTCCATTACACAGATTGTTATTTGATAAACAGGGAATGGTATCCCAACTATTCTTTTTACTACCTCTAAAAAAATAAACCTATTGTATATGGGGAAGAATGTGTGATTTAATTTGACCCTCTAGCCAAAAATTGGTATTTCAATTGGGGATGATTCAAAATGCTCTCAGAGACACTTTTCAATTTTTATTGTTATGTGTATAGGATCAGCAGAATAGAGGTATGTTGGATTAGCCATGGGTATGAGAGAAAAGACTACACATATCCAATACAATTGTAGTAGACATTAATTTCAATGAGGAAGCAGGATTAATTTTCCCATTTTTGGTTACAAGTTCAAAATGTTCTTGGTAATTCTTGTGTTATTACATCTTATGTGGTTTTATCTTAGCCTGATTAAAAATAGTGGGTATGTTCATGAATCCTAAACATTCATTCAGGTTTACGTGTAATATATCAAATTCATTGGGATTTATATTACATTTAATTAATTTAATTCCATCCGTTATATATTTTGTGTTTTCATGTAGTGAAAATTTATTATTTTAATTGGATAGTGACATTATTTTCTATTATTATGAGTGTAATGATTTTGGGTTAGATATGTGTAATGCAAATACTTTTATACCAAGTTTTCATGGGTAGTTCTATGGTGATCTTACTTGGATAATTTCATGAATTCTCTTATTATTTTAATAATTATATTAATATTAATTCCATTATGTGGATTTCTATGTTATCTTTGAAATTTAGTATAATTCTAACACATTGAATACCCACAGTGTTTGTGTGGGCCTTGAGAATATAAAATCCTAATTTAGGAAATTATATCATGGTACCACTCTGTTTTCAAGGGGTCATTTTGAGCATGCTCAAGATTCTTCTCTTATAGTCCATGCAGGATGACATCTTCAGATTGGATTAATTCTCTATGTGTTGGTGGATGGTGGCGGTTCCCATCTCGGAGTGTCAATGATGGTCAACATAACATAATATTTCTATACAAAAACCCCTCTATACTTCTAGGTAATTTATAGTCCTCTAGATACTAATTACTATATTGATATTCTTGAGGTAATCATTTATATTCTTGAGATTTTTACAAATTGATGGGTGATGTTGGATTATTTTATGAAATGGGGACCTACCCAGAGGTGTTGGGGCTTGATGATCCAATCATTGACACATGATGATCTAATGTGGTAGATTTCATGGACATGTTTTTTAAAGAGTTTTTTCTAGAGAAATTGATTCCAAATGAGTCTTAGTATTCTATAGACATACAATATGGTATGTTTTTTGTGGGAGACTATTCATCCCATTTTTGAGAGTTTATTCATTTTACTCTATTGTTGGACCGAAATTATACACAAAATAACTTGATTTTTGTGATATTTTTTCTTCATTAGGTTAGGTGATAGGTATATCATTTTACATAGACTTATAAATAATTATTTTATAGAAGGATATCACCATTGATATTGTTTTAGTAGAACATGTTGCAATTTGGATTCATCCCTTATTTAGTGGTAGCCTTATGATTGGAATTGTGGTCACTTATTATAATTATAGGAAGATAATATCTGTGGAAATTTTCTAGGGAAGTAACTAGAAGTTAGATAATGTCAGGAGTTTGTGTGTACCTATTCCCAGTGGGACACAACTATTGTGTTATCAGTGTAGGGAGTGTGGTAATTACTATAGAACATCTACCACTCAACCAAGAGAGTGGCAATATTACAAAACAATGGGACTTATTCAACACTAATTTTTAAGATCCTCTAAATCTGTTATTGGAAAAGGTTCAAATATAAATTTTACTCGAGGGATTTGACAGGTTGGCCTCAAAGTGATTTAATATTTTCATTCTAGAGAGTCATGAATGGTGACAAACCCGTCATCTCCATATCTATAATAGTAGAATATTTTGGGATCAATTTCACATTAGAGATAATGATCATAGGGCACATGCCACAAATCTATTATATAATGTGATTCTGAATTATATAAACATATCTTAGATGATGGAGAGGGTCCATTGAAGGGTATAGGTATTGATATGATGAAATTGACACTATATGAAAAATTATTTTATATTGGATCATCTATTTCCTTAATTTAGGCTCATTTTATATATGTGTTCAGGATTCTGGTTTAGTTTTCCTCCAACTTATTTTCTTATTAGAACTCTTGGGAAGAGGTTATATCATGTTCTATACTATATCACAAGTTCCATAGTGGTCAGAATCTATGAAAAATTGTGTGATAATATTCTCCTAATAATTACATGTTTTGAAAACATTTACAAGATGGGATACCTGATTTTCTTATATGGTCACATTTTCATTTAACTAAGGGGAATTTCCATTACTTCCATATAGAGAGAAGAGTATGTTCTTAGGGGGAATGGCATATATTAGTATATTTTAAAGAAATAAATCATATACATATTTGGGTTATTATAGAATATGTGGAGGGAATGTTTTGGGATGTATAATGGGTAACAGCTCCATATGTTTTTTCTCTGTTGGTTTAATTTTTTAAAATGTTTTTTCTAAAAGATTTATTTAGAAATTACACCTTGAGGTAGATTAGGTTAATAGTGATATTGTGTTGGATGTAGTTCCCATATTGATTAAATGTTATTTTATGTCACAAAACCATGAAAAACGTTGTGTAGAATAAGATTTGGATCATGATGTGATGTTAATTTTTAACCAACATACCATTGATTGTGGTTTTCAGGTCTTATTTACTATGAAGGATGATTTTTGTTAGAGGTAATATGTGGGTTAATATAATCTAATATATGAAATTGAGAAGAATATGTGTCACTTGTCCAGGATCGACGATCGAGTTAATTAATGAGGGGTTCTAGTAGTTCTCTAATGAAGATATGTGATATTTTTATCATTAGCTAGAAACAAGGGTAAATGGTATAAATAAATGTTTTTTTGTAGGTAAATTTTGAAATTTTATCATGTGATTTAATTTGGTGTAAAAATTTCTCTAATCGAGTTTAAATATCTCATGAACATGAACTTTCACCTGCATCATTACTCCTTTTTACGAATGTTTATTGATAATATAGTATTATATTTATTTACATGGAAATCACTTTCTAGGAATCTCAAAATTGTTTTGAGTAAATTAATGGAAAACCAAATTTATTCCAAGCATTATATGTGATTATTTTTTATCTATTATGTACTTTTTCCAAGTCCTGTAATCTTAAATGAATGAATTAATATTGATCCAATAAAAGATGAGGTATTTGTGTCTTACACTCAACCTCAAAATTATTTGAGATTTATAGTTCTATAAGACTAGTAAGGTGTTATTTATGGATCATTCCAAGCTTATTTAATTTGGTAGAACATATTATAGGGATAATAATAATAAATGATATTTTTTTGAGTGGACATGAAAGTGTGGGAATTATTTTTAAGAGATTAAATAGTGGTCGATGTCGGGTCTGATTAAGATTCTACCCTAAATAATGAAAGGGTATATTGTTTATTATGGTGACTTATTATTGATACTTGTAAATTTTTGATATAAAGTTATTATGTGATCACTTATCGGTGTCTTTATTTATGACTCTATAAATGTAACTACGCTATCCATCATTGTTTCATAGTACTTATGTACCATGATTTGTTATTTCCACACAAATATCTATTTGTCAAAAAATTTAACATTTATATAGACTATGATATCACGTGACATATATTTTCCATGTGATAAGTTAAACAATGATAGATGTGTTGGATTATTCACTTGAATTCATTAGACACACACACGCACACACACACATATATATATAGAATATTCCCTTATGAATGACAATATATTTATAGATTCCATGAGGATGAATAATGCATATTTTTTAATTAGAACATCATGTTTTTATTAGAGTCAAATGAATTTACTCATAGATAGATATATTGATGTGTTATAGGATTGTGATGTGGGGTTTTTATTTGATGACAATTTTGTGTTCTCTTTTGGATTGAGTGAAGAAAAACCATATGTCTTATTTACATTTTCATAGGGAACGTGAAATATTAATCGGGAATGATCATATACTACAATGGAATTTGGATATAGATGATTTTTTGTAATTATATAGTATATTGTTGAACTACATTTCAATTACAAAATAATGGATGGTATACTATCAAAAATCAGGATGGTGTTGCATATATGTTCCACTGAGATGTTTTGGGATATTAGGTTTCATTTATTATATCATTATATCTATTAGGATATTGTAATATTTATTATATATAACCTTTTATATAATAATGTAATTATAGAGAACTAATTTTTAGGTGGTTTAATTCAACCAGTATTAGTTGCAGTATAGTAATGGGATGCCGTGTCGTCGAGATTCATCACAGTACTACCCATGGTATATAAGTGTCGAGATACAGTGTAGGTGTATTTCAACCAATTGATTAAGGTAACACATTTAAATACATTTTGGCAGACTCTGTTTGATGATGATCTGGTAGGATATATGTGTGACATATGATCTAGTTGGATGGTGTGCCAATAAGATTAATATAATATTCATATGTGAATTTTAGGTCCTGGTTTTGGAAAATACAAATAAGATAACGAATTCATAATTGATAATGATAAAAACAATATCACCCATAGACAACCAGTCAGTTAGTGAGGATGATCCATCTAAGGGAATATGATATAAGGGCATGACTTCTTGATATTTTTGGATCTTGGTATGAATAACTGGCCTTAATAGGAGTATTCTATAATAATAGTAATTATGATATAATACATACGGAAACAATTGATTCTATTTATAGTAATAAATCCCATTAAACATTTTTCAGTTAAAGGATAGTTTATCACCTATAGTTGGATCAAATTTTTTGTAGTAATTCACATTGTTATTTGATTATATAAAAAAGAATATGGTTACCTCTAAGAGTAGGAATTATTTATATGATTAATGGAGGTATATACACTTGGATTTCATTGTGAGTTATTAGTGTTCTTATAGATATCATATTATTTAGGGTGCCAATGATTATGGAAGGAGGGGAGACTTGTGATATAATTTTCTAGACCCTTTGAACCTATATAATTGATTTGGATTGTAAATTACCACATGGATCTATATCCAATAAATCATAGTATTCAAGAGATGTTTAATGTGTCACTAATTAAGATATATGGCTCATAAACTATTCAAATGATTGATGATTGAAAAGATTATTTGGATGAAGATTATTTTTTTAGGAATATACATTTTAGATTATATAATTAATTGAGAAGGTGATTTCTATGAAGAAAATTCTTCATTTTTTAAGGTTATGCAAGAATATAATGACTCAATATTATAATTTAGAGTAGAAGATAGATATCCATGCATATAGGCTATATATATTCTTCCATTTCCCTTAGATACCAAAAGTGGGAAATATAAATATTTTTAAAGGGATTTAATAATTCCCCTTCGATTTCATTGTGTTTTGGTGTATTTGTTTTCAAATAGTTATATCTTGATTAGTTTTATCCATTTCAAAGGACATGAGTTAATTAATGGGTAATAATTTATAAAATGACCCATCCTTGTAATATTAATGCTATAAAAGTGTCATTCATGATGTGAACATAGTTTTCATGTCTTGAATCAGTCGATGTAGAACTGTGAGCCTCCTACCTAAAGTGGTTAATGTTTTGAGTCATTTGTTTATTCTATTGAATGATACACCGTCTTCTTTGGGAAAAGGTGGTAAATTATGGTTGGAAAATTTTTAGACCTCCCCATCATATCTCTCATGAATCACATGTGATTTTAGTCTGCATGATCTCTTACTTAGTGATTTTATCTCCCTTATTTTTATCTAATGGTTGTTTCATGTTTCGTTCAATGTAGAAGGATTGTAATGGTTTTTTATTTCATCTAGGTCATATTTTCCCATTACCTTCTATTTTTCATTTTAATCTTGATTTATACACCATTATTTGTTATATTGGGGTTAATTATAGGATAATCATGTGATTGGACTATTTTTTGATGGGATTATTAGTGATTGAACATAATCATTTTTGAGTTTGGGAATACTAATCATTTTATGTATTTTTATATAGTTGTATGTTACTTTTGATTAGGTTGTTGTATCCATTTTATTCTTCATCCAATGGTATTAATGTTACAATATATCTATTTAGATATCTTGTAGTCTAATTAAATGGAGAATGACCAGTTTATGGGTTTTTAATGATGAGTTTTTTCTGGTTTCATGGGTGATGTTGGGGTTGTCTAATAGGGATACTGGATCTTATGGGGTGTTTTTAATCTTTTTTGAAGCTGGTAAGGATTTGATAAATCAGTTAGGGTCCTAAGTGATGATTTAACTCTTTTGTTTTACCTTTATTGCTCAATGGTTCATATTTCATGATACTTGATGTGACCTAACATGATTTTATATTGATGGGTCTATTTACTTTATGTGAAATTTTTTAACTGTATACAGGATTGATTGTGTTCTTGATGTTACCTCCCTTGTCTTTATGGGGATGGGTGGGAGTGAATGTTGTGACCTCCCATGATTGTGTGAGGATGGGTTACTATGCTCGTTCTGATATCCCTTAAGTGCATGATGAGGTTTTAGTGTTCTTGATAGATATGTGACATGAGGGATAAGGATTACAAAATTCGTGGTGTTTCCTATAATGGTTTCAATAGACATTAATTTTGGTAGTCAACTAAAATAGTTGGAATTTGGATTCAAAATAGATTTTTTAGTGCATGACTTTGTTGGTGTTGGTTATTTTTTATTTACTTATATTTCATTATATACCCATATCAATGATGAAAATATATTTATGATAATGTAATATTGTTGGTGTCTCACTATGATTATTTTAAAACCTTATATGGGTGTCCTAATGCTCATTAAGACATTCTTTTTAGGGAATTATCTGCAAGAAAGAGTCCAGAAATAAACTATTGAGCATTTGATGGCGGGTAATGGTAATGGAGATACAAAGGGATGTTCAATGTTTTCTCTGTGAAAACTATTTTATTTATTTTTTATTATATATATAATATACATTCAAATTTATATATAGGATCCATTATTTTACTTTTTTATGAATTATTGAATACTATCTAATAAATCATGTGTTTTTGTAATTTATTCTAATTTTTATCATATTTTCATAATTTTTATTATTTAATTACCAATATAGTTATCTTATATAAAGGTAATTTGATCCCCATATGGATTTTAAAGATGTTTATATTAGTTTAGAGCCTTTTTTCTGGGTATGTGCTCATAAATTCATGTGACCCTTTGTCTCATAACAAGTAATTTTGGTCCTAGTGTTACAAAATGGTATCATAAACCATTTTCTTTATTCTTTTCATTTGGTACAAACTCTGTAAAACAGGGATTGGATGGATTGGAATATATTTGGGGAGATAATGTTTTTCTTTTCTAGAACATTTTAGTGGTCCTTTGAGTTACTTGGGAAGTGCTATTGATTAGTGTTTTTTCTTGGTTATAACATTACGATGTTTGTGGGTTGTGTTGTGTTGTAATGGGATTTTATCTTGTCCTGGTTGGATAAGATGTTTGAGTTCATTCATAATGGAATTTAATATAATTTAAAGGTTATACAGCTAATTATTTTATAAATATAGATTTAAATTAATTAAATTCCTTAAACTATACCTTCAGTATTTTCATGAATACATTTTGGGTGAAAATTGATTATTCTTACATTATCAGGACTATATTTTATTAATTCTTTATATAGACAGCCTGATGGTGTGGATTTTTTCTTTTTATGAATAGGAATAGTCCAATTAGTTATATGCATAGTGGATGCAGATTTCTCTAGTTTATTCTTCCTATGAAAGTTCTATAATTAAACCTATAAATTGATTAATTGTTTAACTGTTTATAATATTAAATGAATTTTATTTTTTTATTTGAATTTCATATTAATATAATTCATTAACATATTATGGTGCCACTAAGGGTACATGTTGAGGTTTATCATAATTTTAGGGGTTTCATTATTGAATCTACATACATTTAGGAGTGATAATCTTATAATTACCTATATTATTATCCTATAGTTTGTGATGGAGGTCCTCCTTATCCAGGTGTTTTTTCATTATGATAGATAAAGGTGGTTGTTTATATCCTAAATGGCATAAAATAGTGAAAATAATTTTTAATTTTAATCCATATCACCATTTATCCATATAGAACACATGTGGTTATTAGGATACTAAATAATGTATAATGATTTTTAGGGACTCTTTGAGCTAGTATATAACCTTATATATTTTGATATTATATTGATTTGTTAATACTAAACATTTTTCCCAAGAAGTGTGTGGGATTAATGATATAAGCATGGAGAAATTAGGGTTTCATTTGGTAAAATTGTAAAGACTGCAAAATTGACGAGTTGATTCCAGATATGTTGAGTAAGGATAGAAATATATATTATATATATATATATAAAGGGATTTTATTAGTGTATAACTACCTGAACAACATTTTGGTGCTAATTAATTTCACCACTAATTGAAGAAAATTAATCTGAAAATAATAATAAAAAATTAATGTGATGTATATTTAATTGATGATTGTTTTTGAATTTTGACCCAAAAACATATTCGAATGAAATCTATGAAGACGTAACCATTGGTAACAGTTTATTTGATTGAAATATATCAGTGATTCATCTATTATTTAATGGTGTATTCTTATGTGTAATTTTGTGGAATTATTCTAAGAATAAAATTGGGAGGTCTATGGATGTGCATTGTTTTAGTGTTAGTATTCATGGAAGTACATGAATTCATATATTCATATTTTATGAGAAACTACTCTTGTTTAAAAAGTGTTGTTTTTCTATGAATTACCTCAACATGTCTTCTATTAATTCAATAGAGTTGATATTCTAATGAATAATGGGAAATATCTAGTGTTTTTTTGAATTTTAACTCTGTGATTTGTGAGAATAAATTTCTAAAATAAACAGAACTCTGCATCATGAAATGGAAAACCATAGATGGAAAATAGAGTTATCTCATAGAGGTCCTACTATAGAAATTGATAAGGGTCATTAAATCCACATCAACATATTCTGTATGGTTTTTCTCGTAGGAGAGTAAGGGATCTTCAGGTAGATGAATGAATATAATGTTTTTCCATGATCATATATTGTACCATGATCTAAAAGAGGGTGGGGAGGAAACATCTATGTTTAAAGGTATTATTTTGATCTCCTTCGTTATTTAAGTAATATTTTTTGACACTAGGGGTTATCATTCCAATATATCTACTATAAATATACTTGATATGGGAATAGATATAGAGTTTCCTCGAGTTTTGTTTCAATTAATATTCTCATTTGGAAGATTCTATATCATGTTTTAATTTATCTCATATTATCCATTGTTTTCATACATGTTGTGCCCAAGTGAAGTAATTGCATTTGTTGTCAATAACTTGTCATGGTGTGCTATCTGATGAAGTACATCTTGAAGATTGATGATTATAGAAGCATAAAATCTGACGATTGTTGAGCTGTTCTTAAAGTCCCAAGAACTTGTATCAACTGGATACAAAGTCACAACACTTTTTGAAGACCATGCATTGTCTTCACAATGCATGAGGAGTTGATGAAGCAAGATGATCCATTCACTACTTCTAAGTGGATGAAGTGGTTTAATGAAGTCCATGCACTATCACTTAGTGCATGTGAACATGAAGATGAACCTTTTGAATTCCATATCCTAAGTGAAGATCATGTGAGAAGAAGAAATGGAGGAATTCTTAAGATGAAGAAGAGAAGATAAGAAGAATAGAGGAGGAGGAATTTGGCATTTTGAATTGGTATTTTTCATGGAGGACTTTGTTTTTGACAAAGTCTTATTTGTTACTTTGCCAAAAAAAATTGGCCAGCCAAGGCACCTTGGGGGTTCAACCCCAAGGCATGGGCACTAGGGCACCACGCCCGGGGGAACCCGTGGGGCGAGCCAGGGCGGCAGGGCGCACACCCAAGACACCGCATGGGTGCCTGGGGCACGCCCGGAGGAGCGCGGCAGGGACGCATGAGCGCACCCGCGGGTGTCAGGAGATGCATAGTGGGCACTAGGAGCGCGCCCGCAGGAGCAGAGTGGGCGCAGAGCGCGCCCGCAGGGAGAACACGGTGCAGGGCGGCACCGTGGAGGGAGAAGATGCAACTGAGGAGTTGCGGCGGGCGCTTGGGTGATAAAGCGCGGAAAAACCGCTGGAGAATTCGATGTGGGACGCGCATTTTTCACCGGGAAGGAATCCCAGCCGCATGATTCATCGCGCGCTCGATCTGGACCGCTCATCTAATCCGCCGCGCCCCCGATTTGATCCAGGCCGTCTGAGGATAATTGATCACCGCATCCAACTGCCCGGCATCCATCTTCTACCTCGAGACATGCCGAAGGCCCCCGCGAGCAGCCGCTGAACCAGATCCCTCCGAGCACCAGTTTTTGAGCTCCCGGCCACCTCTGAGTAAACCGAAGCCACCCTCGTGCTCGTCTGGCCATAATGAACAGAACCATGCTTTAAAAAGATCTTGCATGCAACCAGTGGATAATTTCGAATGAGGCCGAGGCAAACGGAGTTGCCGAGGCATCGGGGTATTCATGTTTTGCATGGTATGGCCAAAACCGAGGCCGTGCATGCATTCGAAGTCGCATGCACGTAGAGGAGAAAAACATAAATGGATCCCGCGTGAAACAGAGAATAAAAACGGGATTTGCGGATCGTTTAAAGATTTAAAAGATCTGAAGATCTCGGGATTTTGAGTTGAATCACGCGGATAGAACCGCCTCTCCTCGCCTATAAAAAGAGAGGCATAGCCCTCGAGAAGACGCTGCTGATGCGCTGATTTTTTGAAGTCTCGTGAGCGCATCTCTCTGCCTCGCGATGTATTGAAGCCCCGCGCAAGTATCTTGCGTGGCTGAAGTCCCTTGCGCGCTGCTCCTTTGCGCGACAAGAAGAAGAGGTTGGGCTGCACCAACTTGCAAGCCCCCTCTGTGCACCGCGGCCCCCTGCACGGCAAGCACTTGCGCAGCAGTGGCCCCCCGAGGCCTTGCGCGCTTTGAACTGCTTGCACCCGTGGCTTGCGCGGCCCTTGTGGCTTGAGCCTTGCGCGGTAGTGTTGAGGAGGAGGCCGCACCTTCCATCCCTTCGTTTGGTTGGTGTTCGGGTGTGTGCAAGTGGAGTCCGAGACTACACATTGTGTGTGTTTAAGAATTGGAAAAGGCCGCAACCAAGTGTGTGTGCAAGACAAGTGAACAAGAAGCCGAGGCCTTTGTGTTTGTATGCCAAGTGAAGAAGAGTATACGGGTAGAGTGTGTGCACAGAGAGGAGAAGGCCGAGGACCTTTGTGCTTTGGGTGCAAAAGGAAGACCACACTTTGTGTTTATAAATTGAAGAAGAAGGACAAGTCAAGTGTGTGCACTAAAATAATGATTAGTGTATGTGTGCACATGTGAAGAAGATCAACTTTGAGAAGAAGAGGAGTACACACTTATGTGTATGAATACAAAAGAACTGATCATTCTAAGTGATTGGGTTTTTTGGTGAGCAAGACCAACGAGATCTTTTGAAGACTGTTGAAGCTACTTGAAGTTTTGAACAACACCTTTGAAGAAGTGAAGTGGAGCCATGATGAAGATGATGCTGTGGAGTTGGGGGGTTTAACCAACTTGTAATTGGGGGGGCAACCAATTACTGTGTAATCATCTTTTGGCATAGTGAAGAATCCGTGTTGGGGGGTGTAACCAACACGGCAAGGAGTAGGTCTTTGTACCGAACCTTGTAAATCTCTGTGTTCTGTGCTCTCATTATTACTGCACCACTAAAAGAGTAGATCTAGGCTTTAACCAGCTTCAGAGGTTGAATTGATAATCCAAAGGGAACAATTCATAAAAATAAAAAGTTATCACTGATTCACCCCTCCCCTCTCAGTGATCACAACCGATCCAGGCATTTCAAGTGGTATCAGAGGGAGGTTGCCTCTGTAAGGATCTACTTCTGAGAAGATGGACAATCTGAATTCTGTTAATAGTAGGGGTGTTCCAACATTCGATGGAAAGAATTACCACAGCTGGAAAAATCGGATGTTGCCTTACCTTCTATCTCTCGGCCTTGATGTTAGAAATGCAGCCTTATTTGGATTCCCTCCTCTTGCTAATGAAGCTGCTATGACACTCGATGAGAAAAGAAATATGGAAGTTGATGGTAAAGCTCAAAATGCCATTCTTATGTCACTCTCAGAAAAGGTATACACAAAAGTCATGGGACTCAAGAATGCTAAAGAAATTTGGGACAAATTGGAAAGTAGTTATGAAGGCAACATGAAAGTCAAGGAAGCCAAATTACAAATTTGGAGAAGCAAGTTTGAAGATGTCAAGATGGGAGAAGAAGAAAATATTGATGATTATTTCACAAGAGTCAATGAAATTGTCAGTAACATTCGAGGCATTGGAGAAAAGTTGGAGGACTCCACTATTATTAAAAAGATAATAAGAAATTTTCCTGATAGGTTTGACCCCAAAGTCTCAGCATTAGAAGACAGAGATGATCTCTCTCTTGATGAACTACACAACATTCTCATTGCATATGAAATGAGGAAGATCCCAGTATTTAAGAAGAAGATCAAGGATGAGATGGCTTTTGAGGCCATGAGACAACTCAAGATAAAAGATGACGAAGTCCTAGAATCAAGTGATACTGACAATGAAGAAAAGGATGAAGATCTCAACACGATTATTTCTCTTTTTTCTAAAAGGTTTGGAAAAACTAAATTCAGGGGAAAAGGGAAATCACCATCGAGATGTTTCAATTGCAATAACATCGGACACTTTGCTGTAAACTGCCCCAAGAAGAGATATAGTGCTCCGGAAGTTGAAGATGAGAAGTCACAAAAGAAGAAATGGAGTAGATACCCAAGAGAAGGAAACAAATCAGGTGTAAGAAAGAAAAGGTTCGTTCCAGGTGAAAGAAGAAGCTATGTAAGCAAAGAGGAAGAATCAGACTCTACTTCAGCCAATCAATCAGAAGAAGAAACGAATTTTATGGCTCATGTAGAAAAAGGGTTTGATACCTGCAACAGTGAAGATGATGAAAGTGAACGAACAGAGCTTGAATACAGATTGAAAGATGAATTAGTGGCTTGCCTTGAACATAACACTGGACTCAAGAAAGAGAAGATATTTTTACAAAAGGAAACCAAAAGGATGACTGAGGAGTTGGAAGAATGTATGAAGAAAGAGACAATGTACATTGATGAAATCAAGAGACACAAACTGAAGGTAGCTGATCTGGACAAGATAGCAAAAGATCTTGAGGAGAAACTTCACCTCAAAGAAGAAGAGCAATCACTGACACATTCCAAGTGGATTGAAGCACAGAATAGCTTGACAAAGATGAGAGAAGACTTCAACAAGGCTGTTGAGGTCAAGGCAGAATCATCTTATGCTGGTGCTCAGAGGCAGGTCAATTTTCCACTAAGTAAATCTCAAAATACATCTGTTATTTCTAACAATGCAGGTTCAAAGATAAAATTGAGACAAACATGGCATGAACCAATCTGTGTAAAATCATCTTCAATGGAAGAAAGAAAATCCTCAGGAAGGACTACTCAAATCTTGGACAGAAAATTACAACATGACTCTTATCAACAAAGAAGGTCAAGGTTCAGAGGCTACTGCTGGTGTTGTGGTGTGTTTGGACATAAGGCCTATGCATGCTGGTATAACATGTCTCGTCCAAACATGAGGCATGAGTCAAGGGGGAGACATCCTGAAACCCAGAGTGTTTTGCAGAAAGCATCAAAACCACCAACTCAGAACACATTTGACTGCCTGAGTGAAGCTTGTGGAAGATGTGACCAACAAGGTCATAGAGCTGATAAATGTATGACAACTCTTCCTAAACAAAAAGTCAAAGACATGAAAGGGAAAGGCATTCAAGAAACCAATGATGAAATCACATGCTTTGCTGAAGTGGCTCTAAAAGCCAGCAGTAAAACCAAGTCATGGATTCTTGATAGTGGATGCTCATCCCACATGACTGGTGATAAAAAAATTCTAAGCAACCTTGAAAGTCATGAGGGAGGAACCATGGTGTTTGGAAATGATCGTTCTCTGAAAATCAAGGGAGTTGGAAAGGCTATGATTGCAACAACAAATCTAAAATCCAATGATGTGTTGTTTGTTGAAGGATTAAAGCATAACCTACTGAGTGTTAGTCAATTATGTGATGATGGACATGAGGTGTTGTTCAAGAAGGACTCATGCATCATCAAGAGCTCAAAGGTTGGAAAAATCATCACTCAAGGAAGAAGAACCACTGGAAATCTATTTCAAATTGGTGATCCGATCAATTCTTGTTTTCTTAGCTCTAAAGATGAAAACAACCTCTGGCATAGAAGACTTGGCCATCTTGGTCAAAGGAGTATGAGTAAAATTCTAAAGTACAATGTTGTACGAGATCTACCCAAATTAAAGAGAGAAAGAGATGAAGTCTGCGACACATGTCAGAAGGGAAAACTGACCCATAGGTCACACAAAGGAGTTGATATCATGTCTACTAGACCTCTTGAACTCATCCATACAGACATATGTGGACCAATGAGACAGAAGTCTACAAGAGGAGATTTCAATTTTATAACCTTCATTTATGATTACACTCGGATGACCAATGTCATGTTCATGAAACACAAGTCAGAGGCAATCACGATGTTCAAGACTTTCAGAAGGCATGCTGAGAAGGAACTGGAGCTCTGCATCAAGAAAGTAAGATCAGACAACGGAAAAGAATATACCGGTGATATCTTTGAAAGCAATCTGGTCAAGCATGGAATAAAACATCAATATAGTACACCATATACTCCACAACAGAATGGAGTGGCTGAACGAAAGAATCGAAGCATAGTTGAAATGGGGAGGACTATGTTAGCTGAGCATGATATCTCTAAGTTTTTCTGGAGAGAAGCAGTATGCACTGCTATACACATACAGAACAGATGTCTCCTGAGACCAGAAACACAAACGACAGCCTATGAAATGTGGTTTAACAGAAAACCAACTGTTAAATATTTCAAAGTCTTTGGCAGTCCCTGCATCATCAAGATTAAAAACATCAATCTGGGAAAGTTTTGAAGAAAAAGGTGAAGAAGGAATCTTTATGGGTTACCTACCTAATGGAAGATGCTACAGATGCTGGAATAAGAGGTTAAATAAAATGATTGACTGCAGTGATGTCATAATAATTGAAAACAACACCAAACCATACACTGTGGATGATGATGACTCAAAGAATGACACAGCCTTGGAACAGAAGAATGCAGAATTACCTGAGCCAACACCAACTGCTGGTGAGATCAACTCTGAATATACCAGTGATGAAGATGAAGGTAATGAAAATGGAAGAAGAAGATACAACAAATTGAAGAAGCATGTTGACACAGAAAATGTCCTTGGAGACCTACAGTCCTCAGTAAGAACTAGAAGAAGATTGAGATTGGAAGATCAGACGGCACTGGTTTCTCAAGTTGAACCTCACACAGTGGCTGAAGCAGTTGTACATGAGGAATGGATACAAGCTATGCATGAGGAACTCAATCAAATTGAAAAGAACTCCACTTGGGATCTTGTGCCAAGGCCCAAAAATAAAAATGTTATTGGGACAAAGTGGGTGTTTAGAAACAAACTCAATGAAAAGGGAGAAGTTTCCAGAAACAAGGCCAGACTTGTATGCAAAGGATATTCACAAATGGAAGGAATCGACTTTGAGGAAACCTTTGCACCAGTTGCAAGACTGGAAACTATCAGAATGTTCTTAGCAGTTGCAGCACACAAGCAGTACAAGGTCTATCAGATGGATGTGAAATCTGCATTTCTGAATGGAGATCTTGAAGAAGAGGTGTATATTGAACAACCAGAGGGATTTTTGCTGGACAAAGATGGTAGTATGGTGTGCAGATTGAGAAAAGCCTTGTATGGATTGAAGTAGGCCCCTAGAGCCTGGTACTCAAAATTGGATGGTTGTCTTAAAGACATGAAATTTGTCAAAGGAACAGTTGACAGTAACCTCTATGTCAGAGAAATGGCCAATGGTACCCTCATAGTCATTATCTATGTGGATGATATCATTTTTGCTGGTAACAAGTAAGGACTATGTGAAGAATTTGCTGAGCAGATGAAAAGAACTTTTGAAATGTCAATGCTTGGTCAAATGACATATTTTCTAGGATTTCAGGTGGAACAAAGAAAAAACTCCATATTTCTTTCACAAGAAAAGTACTCAAGGGACTTAGTGAAAAGGTTTTGAATGGAAAGTTCAAAGGAAGTCTCCACACCCATTTCTGTCGGAACCAAGCTATGCAAGGATGACGAAGGCAACAATGTTGATCAGAAAGAGTTCAGAAGAATTATTGGCAGTCTACGTTATCTCACGGCTTCAAGGCCAGATATAGCATATGCAGTGACTTTGTGTGCCAGATTCCAAAGTGATCCAAAAGAATCTCATTTAACTGCAGTCAAAAGAATCCTGAGATATGTTAAAGGAACCCTCAACTATGGACTCTTATACAAACACAGTGCAAACATACAGTTGTTAGGATTCACAGATGCTGATTGGGCTGGTGATTGCACTGATAGAAGATCCACATCTGGTGGAACCTTCTTTCTGGGAGAAGGATGTGTTAGCTGGTACAGCAAGAAACAAAATTATGTAACATTGAGCACAACTGTAGCAGAGTATGTGGCCGCTACACATGCATGTACTCAAATGATTTTGATGCAGGTGCAGCTAGCAGATTTGAGGATTAAAGCTGAAAAACCATTGAGGATCTTATGTGATAATCAAAGTGCAATTGGGTTGTCTAAGAATCCTATCCAACACTCCAGATCCAAGCACATTGATATAAAATATCATTTCATCAAAGAAAGGGTCTCCAGTGGAGACATCAAGCTAGACTACATTCCTACTCAAGATCAGGTGGCAGACATTTTCACCAAAGCTATGCCTACGGAAAGATTTGTTGAATTGAGGCTGAAACTTCATGTTCAGCCTTCTACTCTCACTTGAGGTAGAAGAAGGTCCCTCCTTATTCCCTAAATTTTTTGTATTCTTGTACTTACATGCAGGGAATTGAAGGAGATGAGTGCATCCCCTGAGGGGGAGCATTGGTACTTGAAGATGTGCAGATTCCAGAAGCTCTATACTCTGAGTATGGCTTTCATTCATCCCTTTGCATTTGTTGGCCAATAAGGGGGAGAAATCATCAGGCACACACGACATTCTCTCAGGGATCTTCGGAGTATTGACAACCAAATACAAAGGGGGAGATTGTTGTTCCCAAGTGAAGTAATTGCATTTGTTGTCAATAACTTGTCATGGTGTTCCATCTGATGAAGTACATCTTGAAGATTGATGATTATAGAAGCATAAAATCTGACGATTGTTGAGCTGTTCATAAAGTCCCAAGAACTTGTATCAACTGGATACAAAGTCACAACACTTTTTGAAGACCATGCATTGTCTTCACAATGCATGAGGAGTTGAAGAAGCAAGATGATCCATTCACTACTTCTAAGTGGATGAAGTGGTTTAATGAAGTCCATGCACTATCACTTAGTGCATGTGAACATGAAGATGAACCTTTTGAATTCCATATCCTAAGTGAAGATCATGTGAGAAGAAGAAATGGAGGAATTCTTAAGATGAAGAAGAGAAGATAAGAAGAATAGAGGAGGAGGAATTTGGCATTTTGAATTGGTATTTTTCATGGAGGACTTTGTTTTTGACAAAGTCTTATTTGTTACTTTGCCAAAAAAAGTTGGCCAGCCAAGGCACCTTGGGGGTTCAACCCCAAGGCATGGGCACTAGGGCACCACGCCCGGGGGAACCCGTGGGGCGAGCCAGGGCGGCAGGGCGCACACCCAAGACACCGCATGGGTGCCTGGGGCACGCCCGGAGGAGCGCGGTAGGGACGCATGAGCGCACCCGTGGGTGTCAGGAGATGCATAGTGGGCGCTAGGAGCGCGCCCGCAGGAGCAGAGTGGGCGCAGAGCGCGCCCGCAGGGAGAACACGGTGCGGGGCGGCACCGTGGAGGGAGAAGATGCAACTGAGGAGTTGCGGCGGGCGCTTGGGTGATAAAGCGCGGAAAAACCGCTGGAGAATTCGATGTGGGACGCGCATTTTTCACCGGGAAGGAATCCCAGCCGCACGATTCATCGCGCGCTCGATCTGGACCACTCATCTAATCCGCCGCGCCCCCGATTTGATCCAGGCCGTCCGAGGATAATTGATCACCGCATCCAACGGCCCAGCGTCCATCTTCTACCTCGAGCCATGCCGAAGGCCACCCGCGAGCAGCCGCTGAACCAGAGCCCTCCGAGCACCAGGTTTTGAGATCCCGGCCACCTCTGAGTAAACCGAAGCCACCCTCGTGCTCGTCTGGCCATAATGAACAGAACCATGCTTTAAAAAGATCTTGCATGCAACCAGTGGAGAATTTCGAATGAGGCCGAGGCAAACGGAGTTGCCGAGGCATCGGGGTATTCATGTTTTTCATGGGATGGCCAAAACCGAGGCCGTGCATGCGTTCGAAGTCGCATGCACGTAGAGGAGAAAAACATAAATGGATCCCGCGTGAAACAGAGAATAAAAACGGGATTTGCGGATCGTTTAAAGATTTAAAAGATCCGAAGATCTTGGGATTTTGAGTTGAATCACGCGGATAGAACCGCCTCTCCTCGCCTATAAAAAGAGAGGCCTAGACCTCGAGAAGACGCTGCTGATGCGCTGATTTTTTGATGTCCCGTGAGCGCATCTCTCTTCCTCGCGATGTATTGAAGCCCCGCGCAAGTATCTTGCGTGGCTGAAGTCCCTTGCGCGCTGCTCCTTTGCGCGACAAGAAGAAGAGGTTGGGCTGCACCAACTTGCAAGCCCCCTCTGTGCACCGCGGCCCCCTGCGCGGCAAGCACTTGCGCAGCAGTGGCCACCCAAGGCCTTGCGCGCTTTGAACTGCTTGCACCCGTGGCTTGCGCGGCCCTTGTGGCTTGAGCCTTGCGCGGCAGTGTTGAGGAGGAGGCCGCACCTTTCATCCCTTCATTTGGTTGGTGTTCGGGTGTGTGCAAGTGGAGGCCGAGACTACACATTGTGTGTGTTTAAGAATTGGAGAAGGCCGCAACCAAGTGTGTGTGCAAGACAAGTGAACAAGAAGCCGAGGCCTTTGTGTTTGTATGCCAAGTGAAGAAGAGTATACGGGTAGAGTGTGTGCACAAAGAGGAGAAGGCCGAGGACCTTTGTGCTTTGGGTGCAAAAGGAAGACCACACTTTGTGTTTATAAATTGAAGAAGAAGGACAAGTCAAGTGTGTGCACTAAAAGAATGAGTAGTGTATGTGTGCACATGTGAAGAAGATCAACTTTGAGAAGAAGAGGAGTACACACTTATGTGTATGAATACAAAAGAACTGATCATTCTAAGTGATTGGGTTTTTTGGTGAGCAAGACCAACGAAATCTTTTGAAGACTGTTGAAGCTACTTGAAGTTTTGAACAACACCTTTGAAGAAGTGATGTGGAGCCATGATGAAGATGATGTTGTGGAGTTGGGGGGTTTAACCAACTTGTAATTAGGGGGGAAACCAATTACTGTGTAATCATCTTTTGGCATAGTGAAGAATCCGTGTTGGGGGGTGCAACCAACACGGCAAGGAGTAGGTATTTGTACCGAACCTTGTAAATCTCTGTGTTCTGTGCTCTCATTATTACTGCACCACTAAAAGAGTAGATCTAGGCTTTAACCAGCTGCAGAGGTTGAATTGATAATCCAAAGGGAACAATTCATAAAAAGAAAAAGTTATCACTGATTCACCCCTCCCCTCTCAGTGATCACAACCGATCCAGGCATTTCAATACACTACAAGAATTTTTTGTATTTTCTAGTCCTATAAATTATTATTTGTAACATTATTTTCAAGAAGGAATAGCTGAAGGAATCATGGATTAAGTGGAGTTCTATTAGATGTGTGTTTTCTTTACCTAAAATATGTGTTTCATGATTTTTTATATGGAAGATTGGGATGTAGAGGTGGGAAGATAAGGCTTAGAACATACACATCATGGTGATTTACTATGATAGTGTTTGGTAAGGTTCTATTAGAATTCCAATTAATAGATTTTATATTTTTCATCTAATGTTGGATTGATCAATTGAAATAATGCTATAAGGTATTTTTGGTCATGAACAAAAGTGGGAGATCATGATTTTATTGATATAGTTCCTCGTTCACAACCCATATTTATTCAATATAATTGTTTGACACTAATAAAGTTGAAATAGATGACATCACAACATTATGATCATCAAAAAATGTCTTTCTTCACCATAGTAACCCCACTTTGTTGATTTTATGTGATTGACCAGGATTTATTATTATTTCCTTATTTTATATTTATATTTGTAGAATCTAAACCATGATATTGAAAAACATTTGCATCCCAAGTTGATTTTTAATGATATGTTTGTCCATCTGAAGGGAGCTTGTTGGTTCTCCATGATTGATCTATAATCAGGTTATTATTAGCTACATGTTATGTAAGAGGATTTACAAAAGCAAAATTAAGATATTAGTATGGGATATATGAGTATATTTTAATTCACCTAAATAAGATGAATATGAATGTGTTGTTCATATACATCATGAATTTAATCACTCATCCCTATTTGGACTCCTTCATCATGGGGGTTTTGAAGATATATTTATATATTTTCCAACCTAGATGTCACATATTAAGCATCTTGATGTCATTTTGAATAAATTTCTTCTGAATTAGCTATATGTGAAATATGATATGGGACAATTTAGGATCATAGAGGATATTCTCTTAGTAATTGAAAATTAATGGTAGCAATTTATGTTAAACCATTGAATGGTGAGGTAATGAACTCTTATACTCATCTAATTAATTCATTTAAAATGGATTTTTCCTCGGATTTTCTTGGTATTATCATTGAATCATTGAATACATTTCCCGTTTTAGAGTTTTGTAGTAAGGTCTATTTAAAAAGTTTACAATTGTATTATAAAACCACAATAATTTTAATAACTATTTGTCTCTAAATAACTTTAATTCGTTAAAATATTTTCTTACACATCATCATGAGTTTAAATAAACCACGAGATGCTATTAGTATAAAATGATTGTCCTAAAATTTCTTTTAATTTTGGGGGAAAAACTTAATAACTAATTTTTGATATAATAAATAAATTTCTAACTCCCTATGAATGTATTGTTATGTTCTTAAAATATAATCATTCAATTTTTAGTAAAATCACATTATTTTTCAGGAATACAAAATAATCATAAATAAATCTATTTTACTTTTATATGTCAGTAATAGTATTTATAATTTCTAGAAAATTTATTTTTAAAAATGAGATTTATTTATGAATTCATCATGTTGAAATTATCATAATTTGTTTAATAAAAATTTATGAAATCATTCATTTTATAAGGAAAAATAAAAAATAATTTTTTTTGATTTTCTTTTTTTAATGTCATTACAATTACAGATTATGTTTTTTATTAGTTATAAATTTTTATTATGTATTATTGATTTAAAATAACACAATTATGGTTTTTTAAAGGGTCTCAATAAATTAATTTTTAATAAAAACATTTTATGTTTTAAAGTAGAATTTTTCATAAAAATGTTTTTCTTGATATTTTACATGTTTTATTTAAATTAATTTCTGAAACTGTAATTTATTTAATATTTATAAATTAATTCCAAATGCTATTTCAAATTTATAAATTTAGGTAAGATTCCCTTTTTATTTTTTTCCAATATGTATAGTGACTTTGGCAAATTTTGTGACAACGATAAAAGGGAAATTGGGTAATTTAGGTTAAAAATAAAATGATAATGATAATAGAATTACTCTAACCCATGAAAAAATATTTTATGATGATACCTCATCCATAAACACATATGGATTGAACATAAGTTATTTAATGGACACATGCCCTTGAAAATGACATATTTAATTATTAAATTAATGAAATAAAAAAGAAACTTTCTTTGTCTTAAATATCCATATTTATGGAAAAGGTATTTTATGAATGAATATTAACTGAAATATTTAACATAATAAATTTATTCTCATTATAAAAATTTATTTTTATGTTTATTTTCTACTTATAAGGTATTTTGATATTAAAAAAAATTATTCAATGAAAAGTTAAATATGTAACATTCATGTTTTATATATTATATCATTATAACAATAAGAATGAAAAATATATATATAATTATAAAGGTTATTCGGAAATATAAAATAATTATCTCCATCATTTTAGTTTAGTTTCTATTTTTATTTCACAAATAATGATATAAAATAACTATACAATGCTCATGTATTAATTATTTTATTCATGGATATATAATATAGCTATAATTTTTTTTAAATAAATCAAATTTGAGATAATTAATGTGATCAAATAATTTGATAGATTAATATGACCTATTAGGGATATAATAAAAGATATATTTTTTATATGTTAACTTGTTATCTGGATATTTTAAAAACTCCAAGAAATCAATATTTTTATAATTAATACTATATATATTTTATCAATTAAATATTTTATTACGTTATTTTAAAAATCATAAAACTTATTTAAAATAAAAAAATAATTAAAATACGAGATAAAATGTTACAAAATGATAATATATTGTCTAATTTACATCAAAAAAGTAAAAACAACAACCATTTAATATTAAATGAGTTGTTACCCTAGATAAAAATAAAATATTTTAATGAACGGTTAATTAAAGTGATTTGGTATAAAAATAATGCTGAAAATTGTGTAAAGTATATTAGATGATGATATTACAATAATATTTCATATGATCATAGAATTAATTGAATTTTGGATGTATTTGGAAATATATTGAATTTATTAAATACTTATATGTTGAGAAATTCCAAATGTACCCCTCACATAAATTACAAAATAGAACATCCTATCCCACTTATTGACATCACATTGATCCTTCAGGAAAATCCACCCCATTGATGTATTTCTAATAAAATACCCTATTCTCATTCTATAAGTTACTTTCTTCCCAAAATACCAACCCTATATTCCCTAAGAGATTATCTAATGGAATTTCTATATGGAAGAGTTAATTGTCTTTACTGACTCTTTTAAGATTATTTTATATTCCAATTCCATTTAATTTGTTTTCCCCGTATAGAGTAATAAATATATTATCACATATATTCTAATTTCTGATTATAATTTTGTAACAAATGTATTCTACCATTTATATATACTATAAAAACAAAATAACAACTTCTGAAAACATACTCCTTACCATCTCCAAGCCATGGTGTAATATGGTTTTTGTGTCACCACATTATATGGATGGATATAATGATGGAAATAATATATTATATAATTATATATATTTTATAATTAAAAAAATATAAATATTTTTGGAAAAACTATTCACCATCTAGTTCTTTACTGTTTCATGATTAATATAATGATATAATTTCTCGTTGGTATGTACAACCTACTATCTCCATGACGTGATGTTATTAATTTTCAATGACATCCATTCTTGAATATAAAAATATATAATGAATAAATATGATATAGATTACATTAATATAATTATTTCAATTATGTGACTTTATTTTATGCACAATAACTGTGACTTACACACACAAAAATGATCATAAAAATAAAGTATTTAACTCTCAGAAGAAGAGTAATAATGAAATATTATTAACAAATGTGTGATAATATGATATAAGATGATAATATATTATACCATAAATATAAATATTGTTCTTTAAAATGTTAAGAAAATTATTTAAAACATTATATAGGATTTTCATATTGGTATGATAGAAATTGAACATACAGTAAGGGTTAATTATAGAATCGTATTATTATTCAATATTGTTTATATATAAGAATCTATTAGGGAAAATTCATCTTCGAATTCAATTTTCTTGAAAAATGTGATTACTATTTTTATAAAATTATTAATTTCATGTATACCCATATTTCAATTTTTACTGACCGGATTGGAAGGAATTATTTTTGCCTTCTTAATGATGTACTTTTTGACTTTTCTAGAAAATGTTTGAGAATAGTTTTTTTTACTTTTAAGGCATAAATGATTTTTTTTCACATTCAAGAACCCATAATTTCATGAATATTATATTAAAATCTTACAATGTTACTACCAAAAAATAATTCTTCTAATGTTTTTTGACATTTTAATAAAATACTTTTTTTACAGAGGAAGGTTATTTTTTGGTAAAATATTTTTCATGTGATTTTGTAGAATTATTTTCCACTAAATATTACATTATTTAATGTTACATATGTTTTATTGGGATTATGATTCAAGTATATTGTCTATATTCATTATATATTAGGGTTTTTATTTTTATGGAATGATATTGATGAAAACCATTTAATTTCTATGGGTTAGATTTTGATGAAATGATATTTATGAAACCCATTAATTTTTATGGGTTCTTATATGATGAATGATTTGTATTATTCTCACACACATATGTGTGGTTTACATTATGTGATGGTTATTACCTATATCTCTCTCTGCTTAATTTGTAAAATATTTATATCTCATGATATAGATAGGACTATAATGAGTAGTAAACTAGATTCTAAAATACAAGGCTAGAACGAGGAGTGAACCCAACTCAGTAAGGGACTTTTTCTACTATTATGTTATTATAAGCAATCTTTGACGAGTATGGAAATTATTTTCCATGACTATGTATATTATAATGTTTCATGTATTATGTTATTCTCTCATGTAATATGTTGTTTGATTCATTATGGACTATTATGGTTTATTCCATTACACTATATCATGATCATTGATATAGAGAATATAATTTTTAAACGTTTTTTCATTTTATTTTTCCTATTTTCTTACTTTATCTCCCTTGATTTACTCTTATTGGTCATATAAGCTCACCATTTTACTATTTTTCATTTCCCATGGATATGATGAAATATATTAATTTTGATGTGTCAAAAAGTGTTCTTGTTATGAAAGATAAGAGGGAGATGATATAGATGTTTTTGAATATATTGATTACATTTACAAGTTTCCAAAGACTCTGAACTGATATGGTTATATTGAGTTTTTTATGTTATGTAATTATAATTATAATATTTTGGATTTATGATCTATGTATGAAATGTATGGGCCATTATAGTTTGTATTAGATTGAGGTTTCATTGGAATATAGGATGAAAGATCCTTAGTAAAAACTTAAAGGATATGTATATGAATATGATACAATCATAGATTTTTGTTAAAAATAACTATTAACCTAAGATATAACCTGAGGAGTCCGAAATTGATATTTTATTATAAATTTTCCTTGTTATGTGTTTTTCCACTATGATTAGTGTTTATCACACAATTAGTTTTGGTATTGGTAAATGGATGGATCCAAAACGAACTGCGTTAATACTGAATGCGATGTAAAATTAAATGATTTTACACATGAGAAACCAAATATTATGGGATCTAGAATGAAAAATATTAGTTCTATTCTAATAGAAGTTTCCAAATATATGAATCAAGTGTGAATTACAAATGATAAAAGGAGGAAAAAGTTATGTTTAATCCTTCATGAAGAAACATCTAGTTTATTTCAGTGCATCTTCATAACATCTACAGGATAAACAATTGATTAGTAACACTGATAATATATTTTTGATTCTCCACTGTCCAGAACGTGAGAAAGTAATTTTTGAATTTAATCATTATGAAGGTGAATAGTATCAATGGTTAAACCTCATAAATAATATACGGCCACAAGATGAAATTGATTCCGTGGAATGGGAAGAGTTCAAGAACATACTTTTCAATAATTTTTTCCCTTATTCATCATATGATGATGTAGAATAAGTTCCTTCAATTTTAAAAATGATAATGTATACATCAGTACTTATGAAGAATATTTTACAAGACTTTCGAGGTACATTTCTCGAATTATCATCCAATGAGAAAGTGAGGATGATATTCTTTAGTGGATTAAAATATAGTCTATGAAGGGAATTTTACATAAGTTACATCAGTAACTACTAGGATAATGTTCAATGTTTTCTCAAGGATTATATAGAGATTAGATTCTCCCATTAATCTTACAAGTTTGCTAATAAGAGAAAAATGGAATTCATGGGAAAATATAAAAAAAAATTAAAAGAATATTAGCTTCTATTATGATCAATGATTTAAAATAAACATGGAGGAAAATACCTTAAGGGTACCTATAAATGATATATTTTTATAAAATAAGGTCATGATTAAATTTACTATATATGTGATGAAAAAAATATAGATAATGACGAAAATAGAAAAATGCAATGTAGAGTGAACCTCCCTCACTTTAATTGAAATAAAAATGAGAATTATACTAACCAATTCCAAAATTTTAGGTTTATCTACAATGAAGGATGATAGAAAAATCTTAATGAAAAATAAAAAATCAAATTTCATATGATCACAATTGGAGATGTGGACTATGATAATGATGGGGTGAATGGTACACTTACCATTATCTCTAAAAAAGATGTTTTATTTCATTATATATCAATGAAATATTTTATTTCTAAATAATTTTCAAAGGAAATATATGTATTACCTTAGAAATTAGATGTTGTGTTAGCTGTAAAAACTGTTAATGGCACAACAATCACCTTACATGTTTTTGACTCTTCTCTAGTTGTGTCTTTGGGAAATTGATTATCGTAAATCTTATGATCCTTTAGTTTAATTCTGTGAGATTATTGGAATGGATTGGATTTCTATATATATATATATATATATATATATATATATATCACATCAATTATTTTAAAGTTTAATTCATGTTTATTATTCTAAATAAAACAATGATGACTAATCAATTCAAGGATGAATATAAACGTTTAATTATATTTAATTCCATCTTATTTATATCAATTGATATAAATGAAGGTCATATATCTGAAATTATCATGGATAAATAGGCCATTAAGGATACATCTATTGTAGGGAACATTTTTGATTTCATTATAGAATAATTTACATGTCTTCCACCATATCCCGATATTTAGTTTTCAATATAACTCATATCAGACACTATTCATATATCAAGGACACGTTATATAATGGTTTAAATTATGTTCATAGATTTGAATAAGAAACTCCATGTGAATATTAAAAAGGGATTCATACATACTTCTATATCACAAAGGGGTCCACCTATTCTATTTGTTTTAAAAATATGGATCAATACGTCTCTACATAGATTATTGAGAACTTAACAAGTTCACTGTAAAGAACAAATATCCTCTCCCATGTATTGATGACATTTTTGATCAACTACTAAAAGATAAATATATTTATAAGAAGGATCTTCATTCTTAATATCATCAATTTAGGGGTAAAAAATAGGATATACCCAAGATGAAATTCCATATATGGTATGGACGTTATGAATTTACAGTGATGCATTTTGGTCGTAACAGATTCCCCATTAACATAATAGATTTAGTGAATAGTTTCTTTATAAACATTCCTGATATGTTAGTGGTAGCGTTTATAAAAGAAATTATTGTATTTTCAGTGATAATGGAATTACATGAATATAACTTGTGGAATGTACTAAGTAACCCAAGAAAGGATAAAATTTATCAAAAAATTTCCAAGTGTGAATTTTGGCTTCTGAAAGTTTCATTATTGTGTGACATAATATAAAGAGAGTGGATATCAATGGAGAGACCAAGGATGGAATATATTTAATGTTGGACTATACCAACAACTATAACTAGGATCAAATGATTTTGTGGGATTATAAGATATTATCGACATTTTGAAAATATATATCATGATTATGTAACACACTTACCAAGTGGAATTATATGGGAGTTAAGTTCATATTGACAGAGGAATGTGATATGAATTTCAAGGAGCTAAAAGATGGTTAGTTTGTGTCCCAATGTGTATAGTAAACTATTAGGGATAAATTTCTGTGATCTATAGTGACTCATCCAAGAAGGGGATGAGATATTTTTTAATTATAAATGACATCATGAAATTTTATTACTCAGAAAATTAAATATCCATGACCAAAATTACCTAACTCATGATTTGGGGTTATCTATTGTAATATTTTCATCAAATATATGGAAGCAGTATCTTAATGGAGAAATGTGTGATATATATTCAGATCAAAAAACGTTATAGACTATTTTTTACTCAAATGGATATGAATAAGCTCCAAATAAGATGGTGTGAGTTGATTAAATATTACAGCTACTAAAATCATTAATACCCTATGAAAATGAACAAGGTGGAAGATGTATTAAGCCAAAAGGGCCTTAATATCATAAATATGATGTGTATAAAAAATATCCATTAATTATGTACTTTCAACAGATGGATCTAGAAATCATAAATGGAGTTTGTAAATTATATTGTGATAAAATGAATTTTCATCCTTCTCTGCAAGTGAATATTAAGGAGGCATATAATGGATATGTAGAGCTATACGAGAAGGTGAGAAAATTTCATGAGTTCAACATTGATTGTGAAAGAATATTTTTTGTTGGAAAAAAATAAGGGAGATATTGCAGTGTATGGTTATCAGTGCTTCATTTTCCATTAAGTTATGGTTGAGAGATAGAAGTATAATGGGATGTTAGAACCATTACCTATACCATAATGGAATTGGGAAAATATCACCCTAGACTTTGTTTTAAAACATCCCAAAAAACCTAAATGACATAATGCAATATGGGTTATAGTCAATCGCCTCACAAAGTAGGAACAGAACATTATTATTAGAGAATACTAATCTCATGATCGTATTTCCAAAATATATATTACGAAATTTGTGAAATTTTATGTAGTATCACCTTACATTATATTTGACCATAACTGGAGGTTTAAATCAACATTATAGAGATGTCCTTAGCGAGATCTAGATATAGAGTTAATTTACATCACTACTTATCATCCTTGTAAAGATGTTCAGTTTCAGAGGACTATTGAAACTCTATAAGAAAAGATGAGATATTTCTTTATAGATTTTAAAAGAGGTTTGGATCAACACCTATCATTGGTACAATTTTCTTACAATAATTGCATTCACTCAATTATTTTGTTATCTCCTTAGGAATCCCTCTATGGTAAGAAGTGAATAAGGCCAATATTATGGAATTAAATTTTAGAAATAATGTTTCTGGGACTAGATCTAGCTGAGTAAAATGTAGATAAGGTTAGATCTATTCAGCAACACATAAGAGAACATCAGAGACGACAAAACATTTTTTTAATAATCTATGAAAAATATGTAGAGTTTAAAGTGAGAGATAAGACATTTCAGCTAATATATCTCACTTTAATATTGTAATATGATTTGGAGAGAATATAAATATAAGCCCTAGGTATATATGTCAATTTGAAATTACAAATCGTGTTGTGAAGATATCTTATCAATTTGTAATACCACTAAATATCTATCATGTTCGTGATTTTTTCTATGTATTTATCCCAAAAATGTACATCCATGATCATTCCCATGATATAAAATTAAAAAACATATCCCTAGATTAGGATAATAATTCTTTAAAAAAAAATACATATTCTAGATCATAGAGAGAATATTCTAAGAAACAAGATCACTCGTTTGGTTAATGTTTAATGGAGGAACCACCAATTTGGGGACTCTACATGGGAACTAGAGAATGGGATGAGGTAAATGTATACTCATATGTTCTTATCTGAGTGAGGAATTTTGGGGGTGAAATTCATTTTAATGGGGGTAAAATGTATCACCTGATATTTTTAATAATTATTAATCTTTAAATAATATTAATTCTTTAATAGCCTATGTTATCTGCAACCTTAATATTAAATGAACCATGATATACTATTAGTATAAAATTACCATTATAACCTACATGTTAAATTGGAAGAAAAATCAATAACTAGTTTATGAAATTAAAATGTAGGTATAAGTCAATGTGATTGTAACATTTTTTTCACAGAAAATAATCACACACTTTTTCGTAAAATAAAATTATTCTTTAAAAATGAAATTTCTTAAAAAAAATGTATGAGTGAATATAAATTTTTAGTTGTTATAGAAATGTTATTTGACAAAATTAATTCAATTTTTGAATTTTCGTGTCACAATTATCATAAAATTATCATTTTTTACAATTTTTGTAAAGTATGTTTTTAAGAAAAAATTAGAATATATATTTTTATTGAAAACCGTATTTTCAATACTATTATTACAATGTAAAATTAGGTTATGTATTAGTTTTATATATTTATTTCCTAATTTTATTTAAAATAATAAAATTACTGTTCTTTAAAAATATTTTATACATGATTTTATATCAAAACATATTGTTTTCTAAAAGGTAATTTTTCTGAACAATAAATTTTATCGAAGTTTACCGATTTTATTTAAAATTAAATTCTATAAATTCTATGTTTTAAAATTTATCAAATTGATTCAAAACATTAAATTATAAGGTCTATATTATTGAATATGTCCCTTTTATTTTTTCCCAAAATGAATAGTAACTTTGATAAAAAAATACCACAGTAATGGGTAAATTGGTTAATTTAGGTTATCAAAAATGATAAATACTATAAAATAAATCTAACACATTATAAGTTTTATTGGATTATAATAATTATACCCTTAACACATTAATATCAAAATTAATTTCTTCTATGTAATCTTTACCATGAAAATTACTTATATAATTTTTATATCAATTAAAGACACAAATAATCACTTTCTTTGTCATAAATATCCCTTATGTTTCCACATGGTGGAAGAATATTTTTTTAATGAATATTAATATATATTTTTAACTTTAATAATTTATTTTCATGAGGTAAATTTATTTTTGTCTTTTTTTCGCCACTTAGGCTAGATTATGATATTAATAATATTTTATTTAATGTAAAGTTGAAGATTTCGCATTCATGTTTTAAATATTATATCATTTTAAAAAAATGTTTTAGGAAAATATATATAAGAGTGTAAATATTATTCACAAATATAAAATGATTTATAATAATCATGGTATATTATTTTAATTTTTTTAGTGAGGAAATAAGTATATTAAATTAATACACAATAATTATCTAGTAATTAATTTAATAATCGAAATATCAAATAAACAAAAATAATGAAATTAAAACAAATTTTATTTCATTTAGTTAATGAGAAAAATTTATTTTATATATTGTGGTGATATAATAATTTTTTTTAAAGTAAGGTGTTATATTGATATTTATTAATGATAACCTAATGATTAGTGTCAAAATTGATAGTAAAGATATTTTATCAAAATAAAATTTACTAAAATTATATTAAATATAATAATAAATATCTAAAATATATGCTTTATATGATATAAAATTTTGAAACCATTCATTTATGGTCTATTTTACAAACCACAAGTAAAAAAATTCAACCTTTTAATATTAAAAGATTCGTTACACCAGTTAAAATTAAAATAGGTTAACTACGATTTATTAAAAATGATAAGGTTTAAAGTAATATAAAAAATGGTAAAAAATATAATGGTTGAAGATATTTAATCCTTATAACATATTTTATTTTAATAAATAACTTTTTTAAATTATTTTTATTGATATTTAATTTTTATTAAATTAGTATTTTTAGAAATTCAAAATGGTCACATCACCTCAATTATAAAAGGGCACTTTATCCCTCACTACTCCACATAACATTGAGCCTTAAAGATGAAACACCCTCAACCAATTTCTCCTTAAGCTCCCCTGGACACATTTTATTGGATATTTTCTTCTCAAAATAGAAAACATAGTGTATCTAAGAGGAAATCAAAATTAATTTCTCCTAGGAATAAGTAATCGTCTCTAAAGACTATTTTGTGATTATTTCTTATTTTAATTAATATTCTTGTATTATTTCCATTATAATGTAATAAATATAGTCTCAAATATATTACAATATGTAATTAATATTATGTAAAGACTATATTACACTGTTAACTTATATTATTAAAAACAAAATCACAATGCATGTGTATGTATGCCTTACCTTCTCTATTATGTCATGTTGTCTGTTTTTTTCATTACCCCATTACATTGATATCTAAAATTATGGAAATAAAATATATATGATAATTATAAAATTATATTTATTCTAGAAAAATATATTCACCATCCACTTCTTAACATTTCCCCATTAAAGGAATAATATCATCGCTCGCGCATACATATGGTCTACTGTCTCCACGACATGATGTGAATCATTTTCAATGTTAACAATTCATGAATATGAATTTGTATAATTAATAAATAAATTATAAGTTTACTTAATATAATTATATACATTATGGAACTATATCATATTAGAAATAATTAATACATATTTGAAAATAAATGTATAATTAACAGAAGTTGTTAACAACCCAATGAAGAGTAATAATGAAATATTATTATCATATCGGTGATGAGATGATATAAGATGAACAAATATGATATCATTAATATGAACATTATTCTTTAATAAGTTAATAACATTCATTAAACCACTATATTAGTGTTTTGTGTATAAACAATGTAAATCATACATAAGGTAAGGGTTAATTTCACAATCTCAATATTTTTTGGGATTGTTTATATTTATGTATCTATTGGGGAATATTTATCTTCCATGTCTATGTTTCCATAATATGTTATTTCTATTTTTCTATAAAATATTAATTCATCTTTATCCATGTGATCATTTTTTCTAAATGTTTTGAAAGGATTTTTTATTATTTTCCCAAGGAGGTAATTTTTCACTTTTTCAACAAAAGTTCTAAAGGAATGACTTTTATCTAATAAAACATGAATGGATTATTTCAAATTAATGATATCTTAATGCATTAACTCTTCCCATAAAATAATAAATTTTATATTTTCAAATAATTTTTTTTATTTTAATTTTGTGCGTGATTTTATGAAAAATACGTGTTTTTAAAGTAGAATGGTTAATTCCCGCTAGCATCATTTTCATGTGATCTTGCAAAATTATTTTCAATCTAATATAAAATTATATAATGTTAATTTTTATTTACTAGTGTTATGAAAAAAAAATGTTATCCTCATTATATATATGGTTGGTTTGTGTTTATGATGAGTTGATATAAATGAAACTTATTTCATTTGAATGGGTTATGTTAAGATGGAATGATGTTTAAGAAACCCATTTATTTTTATGGGTTCTTTTATAATTAATTTATTATGTTCTTATAGAACACATATTTAGGGATTTCATTTTGTTATTGGTGGGACCTATATCACCCTCATATTAATTTGGTTAATATTTGTATATCATCATATATAAAAGACTATAATGGGTAATAATCTCTGTTTAATAATATCGAGCTACAATGAGGAGTGAACTCAGTCCAGTAAAAGACATTACCATTTATATTGGCCTTGGAACTGTGGATTGAATAATATGGAAATAATTTTCTATTATTATGCATATTCTAATATTTTATGAATTTTGATATGCTCTCATGGATTTTTTTATTATATATGAACTTCTAAGATATATTTCATGAAACAATATCATCATCTTTGATATGAATGATATAATTCTCAAAATACATTTTCATGTTATCATGGCCGTATAAAAATTTTATATACCTTGATTTACCCTTATAGAGAATCTAAGATCACCCATATGTTATTTTTACTTTCCCTTGTATATAAAGAAATATATTGACTATGATGTGTCAAAATGGTTCAAATTATGATGAAATAAGCAAGAGATGATGTTGTTTTTTATAAATAAGTTGTTTATATTTCTCAAAATCCCAGGATAATTATATTATATATTTACATCATGGTTTATTTATGTTATGTAATGATTATTCATCGATTTTATATGAGTTATTTATGACTTCAATGTTTTTGTGATTATATTTGAGCTAACTATAATGTGTGAATATAATTTACAAGAAGAAAAAAATGTGGTTGATATCTACTGAAATTCTAATTTCTCCTAACCCAGGGACTGGATAAGTTATATATTTTAATACCTTAGTAGTTGTTCTGGGTTCTTTAATGATGTATAGGGACTGATTTTTCTCATATGGGTCTCTTTAGTTATGAACCTATGAGTACAACTACCCTACCGATGAATCAAAGTTATTATCCATAGTCCATGATATGATGAGTCAAATTCATTATCTATTCAAATGAGTTATTTTTTTCATCAATTGACATAAAATCATATATATATATATATATATATATATGACATTGGGGAATTTACTTAAACCCATTAAACATTGAAAATTAATATTAATCGAGGAAAGGGAATCTCATTATGTATACCTTGTGTTGGACAAACCAATAGATGGGAGTTTGGACATCATGTGAGGAGTAAAATATAAGTAACATTAACATTAATTAGTAGGTTTATGTTTAATAGGATCATAATGGAGTGTTTTTTTCACCCTTAACTTTTTCATATTTATATTTGAGCAACATGAAGACTATCCATAATTATGACTCAAATTTTCAGGTAATTCTGGAACATATATTCTGGGATGATCCAATCCATGGTTTTTCCATGGATAGAGATGAAATATTATTCACATATTATAAAGTTGTTTTCCATTCTAGAATAATGGAATAAAGGATTAGGAACTATCATGCCTCATGCCAGATAGTGTATCAAGATTTCACCAAGATGTGTCAGGATATGAGGATGTGAATCAGGTGTCACGGTTCTCACAATAATATCACATGGTTCATTTTTTATGGATTATGTGCTAAAATTTAATGGTGGATCTCAGTGACCTAGTGTTTTACTTTAAACCAATACAGTCTCAGTATGTACATATGATAGTATGACAATAAACATTATAAAGGGAATTCATTGTACTTAAGATTGTATTCAAATGTATGAATAAGTATACACTTTGATTTTCTATTCAAGATAATCAATCAATATATGATAATGCAATGTCATATGTGTGAGAAATAGTTCGGTTGGATAGTGTTCCTATGAGTATATTTTTAGATTATGATTCACATTTCACATTAATGTTATTGAAATTCCTATAGATGGTGACGAGGACTTTGTTAAAAATTATTAAAATATATCATCCATATACAGACAAAAAAATAGGGTGGATGCCCTGTGTCCTATAGGATACCCAAATAGTGTGCATTATACATTTTAGAGGATCATGGGATGATCATATATCCCTATAATAGTTTCAATATAATAACAATTACGATGATTTAAAATATATAGAACTCTTTGAGGATATTAATGGAACCCATTATTGTAAAAGGATTGTAAATGGTTTATAGATTGATCAATCATATTGTATGGAACTATTGAGTTAGTGAAATTGATCCCAAAGAGGTTGGTTATCAATCTGAAAAGAAAATATTTATATTCATACTAGAGGTGTGAGCCCTATAGTTTAATTTCGATTACTGGGTTCTCTTATGGGTATCTCATTAGTTAAGGCATTGATGATTGAGGAAGTATGAGAAACTAGCATCATTGTTTTTTTTGATATTATAGAATATATTGGAATGGTATCTTATTTTTGGATCTCTATACATAATATAAAGGTATGAATGATTTGATTCATGTGTTAAAACATTATATGTATGAAGCTGATGATGGAGATATCATGCAATATTCATATTCAATGTTCCAATAACATCCAATGTGGAGATTATATTAGAGTGAGAAGGTGATAAGAGATAAAATATTTCATTTATCCAAACTATTAAATATTCATGGATAAAACCAAAAGGGTACATGTATTTAGGAATCATATGTATAGTGAGAGTTGATGCAGATGTTCATCAAGGAATAAAAGAGATGATTCTCTTCAATGAGAAGCATTTAGTGTGGAATTTTGTATTTAACCTTCAATTTCATTATGTGATTTAGAATAATTAATAAAAATCATGTGTATAATGATCATATTTATTAATTTTATAGGTCTATAGTTTCTTGTGGTCATCTATATTGAATAGAGACAATTCTATAATGGGAATACTACATCATGTAGCATTCACGACTAAACAAATAGTGCTTACAGAATGATTTTTTTTTGAAAAAAAAAACACTCCAGCTACATGAATAATTTTATGATGTTAACCATGTGTTAACACTATGAAAGGCATTATGGTGTGAATCTTTAATATAATTTCAATAATTTTACATTTGACCACATTAATTTTTCCCCTAATCTTCCATGACCCTTACTTGAAATATTATATTGTATGATATACTTCATAGAATTTATTCTTCCCCCATTTTCATCAATATTTTTTTTCAAGTTTAATCATAGAATATAGTTTCTCTTACTATCTATAATTTATTATAATCCACTTATTCCCCGTATTTTTCTTTTTTGGCTCCAAATTCCGACCCTAATTTTTCTGAATTTTTGGATGATTGAATGGATCTACTATGTTTAGATTATATTATGTGATGATTCTTATTGATTGAGCTTTATTAATCTTGATTTTAGAATTATATATAATTTTATATCTTTTTGTGAATTTTTATATGTAATATTCATGCGGGTGTGTGTGTACCCTACTGAGATGTTTTCCTGGGGTATTAACGATACTAGGTTTTTTCAATTTAGAATTGATATAACATTTATAAGAGAAGTGATTATTTTATGGATGGTTTAAATTTTACATTTTCTATGTTCTATGGGTGACGTTGGAGACATATTCTATAGAAATAATAATGTTTTGTTGCCATTAAGACGTGGATATGGATAGTATGGACTGAATGAATGACATTCTCACATAGTTGATGGATCCCCTCAACTTTGTTTCTTATATATCATTATATTTATTATTAAATTTATATTCTAGTGACCACCCTTTGGTGTGTTGGGGTTGGGAAGTGTGATTGAAGTAGAATCTCATGGGTGTATAGATATGTGATGATGTTCATGATGTGAAATCGAAAAATATCTTCAATCCCTTTTCTTGACTATAACCTTTTGCAATTAAATATAGTTTTTTTCCAATTATAATACTATACTCACCAATAATGTGCCTATATACCCACTAAGAGAAAATACATAAATAATATTTGGTTCTATATACTAACTAGTATACTTTATATATTTCAAATTATTCACATTCTTCATGTATATTAATTAACGATAATAATTATTTTTCATTGATGATATTCAGTTTAATCTATGAATTGAATGACTGATGCCGAACTAGTATTCCAAGTGAGACTGGGGTTTGACTACCTTTATCCATAACACCTTCAACATCAACGAATTAATTGTTTGTTAGAGTTCTAATCATTCTAGGAATATATAAACATGGTTATTTCAAGTATTATTCTAGAATAGGAAGTATTTGAAGGTATATGATATGATATTTATATGGTAAATATGTATAAATATCATGTTATCTATTTTATTATTGATATACATATTTTATATATCATCATCTCGATTTTCTAAAGCTGGTTTATGTCCATGAATAAATGTATAATCCAAATTGACAAGAAAAATTCCTTCTACAACATTGAATTTCATGTAATGGTCTATATAGCAATTACTAGTGACCGAGTAACCTTAAAAAGTAAAATATTTCTTTTTTCTAAATTTTTTCCCAAATTATCAATTGCATGCATAAATTGCATTAATAAAATTAACGTGATTAACATTTGGGTTCCCAATATTCCATAATTAATATTTAAACATTTACATGATTGGTACGATGATAACATTATTAACTTTATAAAAAGTGGTGTTAATAGATTCATCCAAAAAATATACATATGTTTGATATTCACTAACCACAGTCCAAAAAAAATTCATGAAGATCCATGTTTCACATTTCAACAAACCCATTTTTGAAAGCTGTTAAAGGTGTAGAGATATTGTGAGTATATCAATGTCATTGGTAGCGAAATTCTAATTTTTTATTCAAAAACTATCAACCACAATCTCTTCTAAAAGTATTTATAGTGATCCCACTAATGTTTTCAACTATATGGTTTTATTTATCAAAACATTATGGTGATTTAATTTTGGAATAAAGAAAACAAAACCATGTATATAATGAATAATAATCAATAATAACATAATATTAGTTTATTCCTAACATAATAAAAAATATTGATGGACCAAATAAGTTCATATTGCAAAAATTATTGTTGTTGTGAGGAAGAATCCTCTTTTTAGGGCATGGAATAATTGTTTTTCTTCATTCCATTTTGAAAAGTATTGCACCATTTTATATGGAATTAATTCTTACATATATTATTAAAAAATTCCTTTATTATTTAGATTTCTATATTATTAGACATTATAGTGTAGTAGAATTATATTCCATTATGAATATTTATTAGGAAAAAACATTTAAGTTTGAAAATAATTTTTTTAAAACAAGTAATCAAAATTAACACCTTAAAATTGTAATTTCTAAAAGTAGTAACTATTAATGCCGGCTTGGAATCATAGATCATAGATAAATCATCAAAAAATTTGATTTTTAAACCATAATAATATGTATATGAAATAATAATCATGTTATATTTCAACCAATAAGAAAATTAAAAATTATACATAAAAACATGTTATGAATTTCCAATTTTTACATTCTAAAAAGATTTATTTTTACATTTCCACTAAAAGTCACATGTACACCATCCAAATTTATAGATTTATTGAATAATGAATATATTTTTTCATATTCGTGAAACATTAAACATCCATATACTATATATTATTTTCCTATATTTCAAAACATTTTCCATATAATCAATTAAATAAACATTTATTTTGGTACCCAAATCTATTTGTGTCCCGAACAGTTAACAATCAATGATTTCAGAATCCATATTTATTTAATAGAATTTATTGTAAAAGAATTAAATCATTTATAAATACAATTTTTTGGCCAATGTTTCTTGAATTATTTCCAAAACCTTTAGTTTTCTTAGAAAATATTGTCATGTTTTTGAACTAGGAACAAAATAATTTATATACATCTTATGTTAATTTAATGATCCATTCTGATTTAAAGATAGGTGTTTTGGATATTTATTTTCACCCAATATGAAATGTAAGGTATTAATAATATTAAAAACTATCCCATAACCTTTTATAAAATTTCATTTATCAATTTCAAATAAATATTTTCCATTATCATATTAGCATTTTTTACAACATTAAGATATGATTTATCTACAAAACATAAAACATAAATCTTCGTCCTAAATTTGTACATATATTTTATCTAATTCATGGTGTCTTCATGAATAGCACAATAATATTTTAATTTTCCATTAGAAATTTAATTTTATTCAAAAATGTGTTTATAATTACTGGGTACCTTATAAAAAGTATACATGATGTCTAAATTTTACTTTCCATTTAAATAATATAAGCATGAATCAGAATCATTCATGTTATATTAAGACTCATAGCACCTGTCCTTCATTTCTTATGTTGTGAATTTTTTTATATTCATATATTTTGTTATATTTTATCTCAGAAAAATAAAATTTTATATGTAACATACAATTACATTAATATGTTGTAATCTCAATTGAGTTATCATCCTTTTTTAATCTATACTAAAATTTCCTCATTTTTCACATTTTACATTGAAATTTAAATTGGGATATGATTTAAACCTTTTATAGAACAACTTAAATAATTTGGATAATTAATCAATTTCAACATAACTATTAACATCATCTTCAATACAACTTGTATTATCAAGTTTTCCAGAAACCATATATTTTGAATATGTTTCCAAGGAGTCATATTATATTTTTAGGATATCCTCATCGTTGTTAACATTATTTTATTCTTCATATGTAAATTGATTTTTAATTTTTTTTCATTAATATAGTGTTTCCTGATGTAATGCAATTTTTGATAGAGATTTTAATACCTCTACATCAAACTCATAGAAATTTCCAAAATCTTATAATTTGAAATTTTTTTGTCATTTACTATCCACGATTAATCATAATATTTATGATTTAATTGAAATTATGACACATGTCATATGTAAATTCATCAAAATTAAGTTTCAAAGTATCATAAAAATAGTAATATTATTTAACCTCATTATATTCATATTACATGTTCGTTCATGACATATATAATGTGTTTGAAAACTCTAAAAACCATTTTCACATGAATATAGGTTATTTTAGTATTATTCTCTAAACGCGAAATATAAATAATTCATTGCATTTATTTTTGAATCATATATTTCATTAGTAATAGTATCTCAATATTTTCTAGTAGTTTTATGAATTTTATATTAATATTGAATAGATACCTAAATATTGAATCGCAAACTCTCTTGATGATTTTTTATTTCTATTTTTCAATATTCATTTTCATGACCATTTAACCATGGAGGTCCATTGCTAGAATGACCTTACAGACTTAACATCGATAATTAAAAATTAATTATTTACAAAAACATCATACAATAAAACATGATTATTGTTAAATATAAACAAAGAAATATAAATTCTAACCCATTGACACCAAATGATATCTAGAGTGGACCACTAAAGATGGGTGATTTGAGATTCCCATAAATTTTTCAATATAAATTCATTTTAAAATAATATATTCTACAATGAAATATAACTTATATAATTAGTATAAAAGGTTTATAAAATTTAATTATTTATTTAATCTCTCAAAAGTATAATAAAAACTTAATTCTAATATTATTTTAGCAAACATAATGTTATGATATTTATATAGTCACACTGAATAATTGATATGTGACTAATAAAAATAAAATATAAATGTAATATTTTTCAAATTTAAAATTTATGATTTTTTTAAATAAAATAAGAAAAACAATAAAAGTAAAAGTTTAATTAATAATAATAGGTTCAGTCACAAGATGAGACATTATCTTCTATACATATCAATCACCTAATGTTAAGAAAACATCATCCAAAAAGAGAAATTAGAAACAGATCTTTATGAAACCTTATACTATATATGAATTCATAGAGCATTAAATTCTTTTCAATCAATGTTTAATTTTTTCCAAGAATTGTTTGGAAAATATTAGATTTAAATATAGTATGCACTTTTATACATGAGAGATTTATTTGTGCCATGGAATATTATTGAAAATTGTTCCAAAACATAGAGAAAAAATTGATCAGACTCATTGAGAAAGGAATATGATTTATTACATGTCCTAATGACCAATCTTGTACATTTAAAAAATACATACTATCAAATAATTAATTAAATGCGTACATTGTAGATTTTATTACATCGCTAAAATAAAAAAATGAGACGAATATTTACGAGAGAAATTTCATTCTTGATAAAATAGATATTTGAGAAGATTGCGACATTATAAAATGGCTATGTAATAAAAATATATATTTTGACTGATCAGGTAGATCTGTTACGTAAATATAGAGTTGGTCTAATAGTTTATCAAACACTCAAACATTCATATGGCTAATTGAAATCATAATGTTGTTTTTCTATGACTTGGAATGGATTCAAACCTATGGTAAAATCATGAAGACACATCCAATGGTCCAATAGGTCTCTTGGTTTTTAATGTGGTTGATTGTAACGTCCAAGTTCCAGGTGCCACTCAACGGGTTCCCCGAACCCGGTTGGTCACATGACATCAAGCACATTTCCCCAAACGCTAGAGGCTGCTGACTAGCAGCAAGGGCCAAGGTCTCAATGTGGAGAAACTATGCCCTTATTTGTCAAAGTGTAGCGTAGCGGAATAATAAAAACATTCAACAACATCAGAAGCAATAAACCATACACATTTCAAATAAAAAATTGCAGTAAACGATAACCAACTGTTTTATAGATAACGATGCAACATGTCTCATGTTCTAAGAAAACAGCCAGAACAGGTTACACAACAATATAGTACAATACAATATAGAGTACAGCAATACATAAGAAAATAGTAGGTAGCATCGCGAGCCTAAGCCTGATCCAATGCTCCCCTACTCCTCATTAGCAATCATGTACCTATATAGGGTCCCTTGCCCTTATCCACACCTGTATAAATGTAATCTTTTTGGGCTTAAGACATGACCCAAACAGGGTGTGAGAAATAAATCCTAGTATGCGCCCACCAAAGGCTTGTACCCAACTGTGTGAAAATATGCAACAACAGTGTGCAGTAGTAAAATTAAATAAACTAACCAGTCCTCAAAAGTAACTAACTTTACCAGTTATATTTCCATTTTATTATTCATTTAATCGTTCATTATAAGGAAACCACCATAGTGAATTTCTATTTAAATACTCAGTGTCCTCAGATATGCAATCCCTTACCCTCAGGTAATCAGAAACGTAACCCGCAGGTAATTGTCCACAAGCATAACAAATATTTCCCTTAGGCGTATAAAGTGTCGCCCTAAGGCACAGGGACTATTTCCCACAAGCACGAAAGATGTTTTGCTCAGGCCGAAACAACCACTACCCTCATGCTAAATAAAAACACTTCCCTCAGGCTTAACAAGTTATCGGGCCATGCCCCACATATAAACAAGCAATTCACATGAAATTCCTCTCAAGGAAAAAGTAATGCACAAAATAAACATGGTATACCCTCGGGTATCCTTGCTAAACGGCTGAACAGAGGAACGCACCCCCAGGGTGGTCTTGGATCCAAGCATCAATCCCAAATAACAGTTTATTATCAAATTTAATTACCAATAAAATTCTAGGTATTTAAAATGGCTAAGGCCGCATCCACATGAAACCCCAACATGGGTTTGTGGCATAACTATTCACACAAAAATGCACAATAGTTGGAAATTAAACACCAAGCCACCTACCTTAAACGCCCAGAGTTGAATATGCGAACGACGATGCTTGAATCACCCTCGAACGATGAAGATATGAGATGAATGAAATCCATGTTCAAACTAAAATAACATACCATAGAGGAAGAAATTTCAAGAACGTCTTAAGGAGAGTTGAGGGCTTACCCGTACGGTTCCAACAAGACCGTTAAAGGAGAAAATGGATTCCCGATGCTCGATCTGGAGATCCTCGAATGTCCGGACTCCGCTCTTGACTCCTTCCTCCGGTTCTAAGACAATATTGTGAACGTGGTTGGATACTTCACATTTTAAGCGAGATAAACAATCAACATGGAGTGTACTATTGACTACATGATGTGTACTTTTCTCATTTAACTATTCCTATGGTGGTACTACCGCACTATTCATCCATCAATATGAGTACACGGTGTGTATTTCTGATTACACAGTGTGTACTGCCACTCCACTGGCAACATCTTCCACCACCTTACTATTTTCCTTCCGACTAACTACACGGCGTGTAAATATCTACTACATGGCGTGTAGTCGGTTTTTACACCCTTCGTCGCCAACATGGCTACACACCCTATGTACTCATCCCACACGACCAAAGTACATAGCGTGTGGAATAGTACACAGCGTGTAGTCCCGAAATTTAGGTTTTTCCCCATTTTCCTTATTTTCTCAAAAACACTTAAGGAAAAGTGAAAAGAAGAAACTCGTACCTCAAAAAGAAGAACCGGGTTCTTAAAAAACATCCCCCCTTAAAGCAATTGGTCTTCGAATTTCCCTCCTATGGGTGGTGAAAATAATTCTCAGAACAACTCTGGCCACTGAGCACGTACATTGGTCTCCCACTCCTCAGTTTCATCCTCCACTCGGCCATGCTGCCATAGCACCAGTACGAGAGGAACTGACCAGCCTCGGAGAACCTCTGTGCTCTTATAAACTATATGAATCAGATGCTCCTCAAAGGATGCATCTATCTCATGCTCAACCTCCTCGGGATGAAATATGTGATACATGACTGAATGATAATGACGCAATTAAGATACATGGAAGACGTCATGAATGGCTTGGTACCTCTGTGGTAACTGGAACCGATAGGCAACCAGTCCGACTCTCTGTAGAATCTCAAAATGGACCCACATACCATGGTGAAAGTTTACCCTATCTCCTGATCCGTATGTGTCCCAACCTCGCTGAAACACGCAGGAAAACCTGATCCTCGACCACAAACTCTAGGAGTCGTCTGAGGCGATCAGCATAATATTTCTGATGAGACTGTGTGGTAACCATCTGCCTCTGAATCAACTATACATGCTTAGAAGTCTCCTGCATGAGAAGTGGTCCTAGTAAAGCTACCCCACCTTCCTCTAACTAGAACAATTGTGATCGGCATGGCCTACCATATGGAGACTCGAATGGTGCCATCTCTTTAGTTTCCAAAAAACTATTATTTTAGGAAATCTTGACTAGGGGTATATACTTCTCCCAGGATCCCCCAAAGTCTAGGATGCATGCACACAACAAGTCCTCAAGCACCTGTATTGTATGATCTGACTATCCATCTGTTTGAGGGTGGTACGTTGTGCTCAGAAGAACCTGTGTACCCAGTTCCCTCTAAAAACTCTGCCATAAACGAGACGTAAAATGGGAATCTCTATCTGAAAGGATAGAATGAGGAACCCCATGAAGATATACGATCTCTCGGATATTAAGCTTCCTAAGCTCATCAACTCCAAAGGTCTCCTTGATTGGAAAAAATTGACCTACCTTCCTGAGTCTGTCCACAACAATCCACATGGAATCATTGCCTTGAGGTGACCTCGGCAACCCAGTCAAAAAGTCCATCGCGACATCATCTCATTTCACTCCGAGATGGGTAACTGTTGTAACAGTCCAGTTGGTCTCTGAGGCTCCACCTTCACCTGCTCATAGGTGGAACATCTTGTAACAGAACTAGCTACATCTTTCTTCATACCCGTCCACCAATACTAACGTCTCAAGTCACAATAAGTCTTTGTAACTCATGGATGAACTTCCCAAGCTGAATCATGAAACTCCCGCATCAAATCCTCGAGTATATCCCCTGGAACCCATACTCATCTATGGAAACGCAGTACCTCATCATCACCTACCGTCCACCCATGAGGAGATTCCTCACTTGCCACCGACTCTAGTAGAACTAGGCCTTCTGAATCAGATTGTTGTCTCATGCTCACTCTATACAAGAGGGTAGAAGTCGCAACAAAATATGAAAGATAGGTATTCCCCTGACTATCGTACACCTCTAGATACCTCTCAGAGATCAAAGCCATAAGCTGCCATTCACCACTGGCCTCCTGCACTGCCTGTATCTGAGTCTTCCTACTCAGTGCATCAGCTACCGCATTACCTTTACCAGGGGTATAGGCAATCTCAATGTCAAAGGACTGAAGGTATTCAACCCACATTCTCTGTCTCAGATTCATGTCACACTGAGTAAAGATATATTTCAGGATGTTGTGGTCGGTGAAAACCAAAAAACTCTCTCCCAATAGATATTGTCTCCAACAGCGCAACGCATGAACAACTGTAGCCAACAAGAGATCATGTGTCAGGTAATTCCACTCATGTGGCCTCAACTCCTAAGACCTGTATGCAATAAATCGATCATCATGCATCAACACAGCTCCCAACCCAATACCGGATGCATCACAGAAAACTGTATAGCTCTTTCCCTGCTCTGGGAGTATCAGGATTGGTGCTGATGTCAACTTTCCCGTCAACTCCTGGAAGGCTGTCTCGTAAGATTTTGACCAAACGAACTTCACACCCTTCTTAGTCAAATCCTTAAACGGATCTGCAAAGCGGGAGAAGTCTTGTATGAAGCGTATGTAGTAACCATCCATCCCTAACAAACATCGTATCTCAAACACATTTTTAGGATTCTCTTGGGAAACTACTGCTCTCACCTTCTCTGGGAATACTGAAACTCTTACCTCTAAGATGATATGAACCAAGAAGTGAATATGATCCATCAAAAAGTGGCACTTTGAGAGCTTGGCAGATAGCCGATGCTCTCTTAGGGTACTCAATACAATATCAAGATGGGTGTAAAGGTCGTGTTGAGTGATAGAGTACACTAAGATGTCGTCCACGAATACTACCACAAAAGAATCCAGATAAGGATGGAACACACGATTCATTAGAGTCATAAAACAACTGGCGCGTTCGTGTGTCTGAACGGCATAACCCGGTACACATACAGACCATATCTACTCTGAAAAGATATAAGTGGTATATCCGATGGTATCACATGCAGCTGATGATATCCTGATCTCAAGTCAATATTCGAGAACACTCGTTCTCCATGAAGTTGATCAAAAATATCATCAATCCGTGGAAAGGGATATTGGTTCTTGGCTATCAACTAGTTCAACATCCGATAATCCACACAGAGTCTGATGTTATAATCTTCCTTCTTCGCCAATAGGACTGGAAAACCCCAATGAGATGTACTGGGTTGGATGAAACCCTTTTCCTTTAACTACTCAAACTGCCTCTTCGGCTCTTGAAACTCTGGTGTAGAAATCCTATAAGGAGGAATGGACACTGGTGCTGCTCCTTGCAGTAGCTCAATAAAGAAATCCACCTCACGCTCTAGAGGTAGACCTGAAAAGTCATCCGGGAAGACATCCCTGAAACAATCAACCACTAGAGGGAAATCCATCTGACAAGTCCCCTGATTATCCAGATATAAACTTGCAATCTGGGCTGTGACTGAACCTCACCCAGGAATATCTTGTCCAGCTCGACTCTCCTGAACATCCCATTCACCTTTTTATAGAAACTATTCACTCTTTGGTGATATGAAACACACCCTGTAACGATATCAGTCTACAAAGGCTCGAAAGGGATCCAACCAGTCCATCCCAAAAATGAAATCGTAGCTCATCATCTCTATGACGTAGAGGTCCCAATGAAAGTGACACCCACCAACCTCAAGAAGTAACTCCTTGAACTGACACACACCAGCTGTTCTAGTTCCCAACAGAGTGTCCAGCATCATAACAACAGAAGATGAAGAAGAAACACAAAGCCCAATTCTCTCTACAACGGGCACAGATATGAAACTATGTGTAGCACCCATATCAAAAACCACTGAAGATAAGATAGAAGGTACTAAAATAGTACCTTAGATAGTAGAAGGTACGAGATCCTACTCATGTTGGGTCGGTTGTACTACATATTCCTGCATAGTGCCGCGGCCCTACGACACAGCCTGGTTACCCTGAGCTGTCCCGCCTTGCTGCCTCTGCGATCCGGGTGTCGGGCTACCACGACAACGACCACCATCCCTGCCTGCATGCCCTGACATATTCCAGTTTCCCGATTGGTGAGAAGCTACCAGCCCTGCTCCCTCACGCTGAGTCTGCACATAACCCCTCTCACTATACACTAGTAGAAACTCCCTACAAAAGCACTGCATATGACCCATATTTCCGCAAGCTCGTCACTCCACAAGGTCTCGTGTATAATGAGGTCTGTTGTGCCCCTCCTTACCACACTGATTGCACATGGCCTGGATCCCGAAAACATTTTTCTGGTTGGTAGTGCCACCCTGAGAGAAGTTCATCAGTCTCTTCCTCATTCCAGTAAAAATAGAACCAGAAACTGGTGATGAACCTCCCTGGACCACACCACTAAAATCCCATATATTCTGCTCAGTAATCAGTGCCTCGTTCACAATTACATATACTTATGGAAACCTAAAAACATTTACCAGTGCTCAGATGTCATATCAAAGACCATCCTCAAAGCTTCTTGCTCTCAAAGACTCATCACCCACTAGAGAGGGTGAAAAACGATGAAGCTCAGTGAATCGAGCAGAACAATCCATCACTAACATAGTGCCCTGCTGTAGGTTCATGAACTCTTGATCTCTATCTGCCCTCAGTGTCTATGGAAATAATATGACATAAAAGACTGCCTGAAAATATTCCCATGCTAGGTATCTATGCTGCTCTGTCCGAGTGGTAACATCCCACCTCCTCTTGGTGGAATCACGTAGCATATACGTGGTGAGATTGACCCTCCACCCTAGAGGCACCTCAAGATACTCAAAAATATTTTTCATAGAACCTGACCAATAATTTGTATCCTATGGTCCGACATCCCCAGAGATCATCGATGGATGTTACTGCTAGAATATACGAGTCAACACGGCCATAGATGTGGAAACCGATGGTGCTCCCTGAAAGGTCTGCATGAACCTCAGAAAGCCTTCACAGAACTGCGCCTCCGTGCCTGCATCTGGTATAACGGCTGGCACTGAATCTGGCACTACTAGAGGATCCACTAGTATCCCATGGCCCACCATTTTTGGAGTATAATCGTTGCCGCTCTCTTGGCGAACAATGTGTGGTCGCCTCGGTGGCATGACTCTACAAGGTCAATCGCACACTTTAGATCAATATTATCAAAGAATGAAAATGAAGGGACCAAAAAGGGGAACAGGAGGAAGAAGGCATTCAAGATATGAAAAACAAGACTACACGGCGTGTATAATGACAACATAGTGTGTACCTGACTTCTCTTCTCCTTCCTGGGTCCTTCTACACGGCTACGCCACATGGCTTCCGTTGAACACAACTACACGGCGTGTATACTGACTACACGGTGTGTATAGTGTAATTTTCCAACTACCCATGTAATTTGTGACACGACCGACTACTCTTCTTGATACTACACGACGTGTTACACCCGCACACGGCGTGTACACCACCTCGTTTTCTAGCCACACGGTTAGGTCCAAACTGTTTTTCCTCAGACAAGACTACACGGTGTGGCCCACAGGTACACGGCGTGTACTAGACGAGCTCTGCCGACCTGTTATGTTAGTTACATGGCTAGATACATGACTCACACTACACGGCGTGTTCCATATACACACAGTGTGTACGTGAAAGGATTACACCGACCTATTTAATTAGTTACACGGCCAGATCCCAGGTCAGACTACACAGCCTGTTCCATAGTGGAAATGGCATGTATGTCTTTAGGTCTCCTCCGTCTGTGTTTTTAGTTACATAGGCGGACTCTGGGTCACCACTACACAGCGTGTACATCTGGTACACGACGTGTTTTCCCCAAGAATTTTTATTTCCCGTGTCCCTTCCCACACGGTCTATGACACGGAAAGAGACAACATTGCGTGTACTGAGTGTACATGGCAGGTACTCAAAAAATTTTATTTTCTTCCCGATCAAAAGAACACAATGTGTGTATCCAAGGAACTACTGATTTTGTATCATGGTTTTTCTGGATAGTAAGCCTCTGAAACTACTCTGGAACCCATAAAATACTGAAAAACAACACCTAAGTGTCAAATTCCGATCCATGAAGTCCCATACTCCCCGCGAATCAATGTTTGGCATCTTATATGTGTTTTAACAAGATAAACAATTAATGATCCACCAAATTATGGTCAATGAGGGACTATACTCCCCAAAAACCATTTTTTGGCATCCATTCCATCAATAGACTCACATGAAAATACCCTATCACATAGCAGGTATTTATCAAAGTAGCTATCACAACAACATGCTTTTCTAGCACAACTACTTTCACAACAACATGAAACATCTAATGCACCTACATAGCATGTAAACTATGCATGGAATGTGATTCCTAGAATGTGCCTAAATGATGCATAAGATGTCATACCCTCATCTCATCGAGTTGCAACTAAATACAACCCATGGATAAAATATAACAGCACAATCAGAAGTGCGTCACCTGACGGTGAAATCAAATAAACGGTAATTTGGAAAATCATTAAAATTGCACACGAGGTAAATTGGATTTTACCTATACACAGGTTAGCTACTCCCAGTCATAGCTTATTACCAACTTCCATTCCCATCCTATCCCTGAGTAAGGTTCCAAATTGTAAGAGAAATAAAAGAACCCCTTTGATACAACTTTGTATCATCCCGGTTCTGGGTGACAATCAACGGGTGCCCCGAACCCGTTTGGTCACATGACCTCAAGCGCATTTCCCCATACGCCAGAGGCTGCCGACTAGCAACGAGGGCCCATGTCTGATAGTGGGGAAACTATGCCCTCATTTTTTAAAGTGTAGCACAGCAGAATAATAAAAAAATTAAATAACAGCGGAATTAATAAACCGTACACATTTAAAATAAACAATTCCAATAAAAGATATCCAACAGTTATGTAGATAATGGTGAAACATGTCTCTTGTTCTATGAAAACAGCCAGAACATGTTACATAACAATACAGTACAGTACATTATAGTGTACAGAAGAACAAAAAAAAATAGTCTGTAGCATCATGAGCCTAAGCCTGGTCGCATGCTCCCATACTCCTCAGCAGCAATCAAGTTCTTGTATAGGGTCCCTTGGCTTTATCCACACATGTAGAAATGTAATCTGTTTGGGCTGAAGACATGACCCAAAAATTGTGTGAGAAATACATCCTAGTAGGAACCCACTAAAGGCCCATGCCCAAATGTGTGAAAATATGCAACAACATTGTGCTATAGTAAAATGTAATAAACTAAGCATTACTCAAAAGAAACTAATTTTACCAGTTATATTTCCATTTTATTATTCATTTAATCATTCATTATAAGGAAACCACCATAGTGAATTTCTATGTAAATAGTCAGTGTCCTTAGACACACAATCCCTTACCCTCCGGTAATCAAAAACCTAACCGGCATGTAATTTCCCACACGCAAAACAGATATTTCCCTCAGACATAGAAAGTGTCTCCCTCAAGTAGAGAGTCTATTGCCCACTGGCACAAAAGAAGTTACCCTCAGGCTGAAATAAACACTACCCTCAGGCCAAAGGAAAACACTGCCCTCAGGATAAACAAGTAACCAGGCCATGCCCAACATATAAACAAGCAATTCACATACAATTCCTCTCAAGAAAAAAGTAATGCACAAAATAATCATGGCATACCCTCGGGTATCATGTCCAAATGGTTAAATAGAGGAACGCCCCCCAGGGTTTTCCTGGATCCAAGCATCGATCCCAAACAAAATTTTATTATCACATTTAATTACCTTTACAATTCTAGGTATTTAAAATGGCCAAGGCCTCAGCCACACGACACCACAACATGGGTTCGTGGAACAATGATTCAGACAAAAACATATAAGAGATAGAAATTAAACACCAGGACACCTACCTTAAATGCCTCTGAGCGGTATACGCGAACGCCGATGCTAGAATCACCTTAGAACGACGTATATCTGAGGTGAAATAAATCCTCATTCAAACTCAAATAACTTACCTTCGAGGAAGAATTGGAAAAAACGGCTTAAGGAGAGTCGAGGACATACTCGTGCGGTTCCAACGAGATCATCAGAGGCGAAAACGGATTCCCGACGCTCGATTTGGAGATCCTCGAAGGTCAGGCCTCCTCTCCCTACTCCTTCCTTTGGTTCTAAGCCAATCCTGTGAACATGGTTGGATAATTCCCATTTTAAGCGAAAAAAACTACACAGTGTGTACTGTTGACTACACAACATGTACTTTTCTCATTTAATTGTTCCTCTGGTAGCACCACCACATTGTTCATCCGTCGACATGAGTACATTGCGTGTATTTCTGATTACACGACATGTACTGCAGCTTCACTGGAGGCTGCTTCCACCTCCTTATTATTTTCCTTCCAACTGACTACACATCGTGTAAATATCCACTACACGGCGTGTAGTCAGTTTGTATACCCTTCGTCACCGACATGGCTACACACCCTGTGTACTCATCCCCCACAGCCAAAGTACACGTCTTTTTGTCCCGAAATTTAGGGTTTTCCCCATTTTCCTTATTTTCTCAAAAACACATAATTAAAAGTGAAAAGAAGAAACTCGTACCTCAAAAATAAGAACCGGGTTCTTACATTGATTGTTGAGATGAAGATAAAATACCCATGGTCGATCCCATAGGCACGTATTCATTTCACTAAATCTGTGGTTGATCCACTAATAATGTAGTTGATCTGATCCAATGATAATATATAGCATCTAAAGTAATTTTTCAAGTTATTTTTATTAATAGTATGTTTATAATTAACTAATAAGGTTTTTAATAAAATATTTAAAAGATATTTTTTATTAAAAATAATATTTGATATTAAGGAAATGATTTAAATTATAAAACGTGTTTTTATATTGTTAAAAATAATATTTAATGTTTTATTCAAAAAGATTTAAATGCTTTCATAATTTGTTTTCAACAACAATAGAAATAAATATTAATATAACAAAAATTTTCTATAAATTAAATAAATTTATAAAGATGTATATTTTTTTTGGAATGAATTAATAATATATTATTTTTATATATCATGAGATTCTAATATTTAACACTAAAATATGATTTAGATCAATTGATAATTATTTTTATAAAAATTAATTATAAAAAAATTTAAATGATTATATTATAAATCATGTCTCCAAATTATATAATACAAATTATTATCAAATATTTAAAATAAATTTTTTAATAAAACAAAAGATTTTATTAATTATAAAATAATCATTTTGACTTATGAACACAATTATTATGATTTTAAATAAATGTTATTATTATTATTATTATTATTAAATATATGATATTATGGAATGTTTTTATTTCATTAAATATTGAAGTCATATAATTATATTATTATAAAGAAATTAATATATGTGTTAAAAAAGGGATGAATCTAGATAGGGTATTAGGGTTCCGTCTCATTTTGGGGGAATGTTCTGGAAGATGGTTATGTTCATGTGTGATTTATTCAAGTAGTGGTGTTGTCTTCATCTGAAGCAGAAAACATCGATGCCAAGAAAGGTATGGGGTGCGGTCACCGGTATTACTTCATCTGGAGGTCTCAATCGCGGTTGAGGAAGGAGAGAGACTGCCAAGGATGGTGGTCCAAGCATCGATGTTGATTTTCACACACATATAAGAATGTGGAAGTAAAACATACATAGGTATATTTGGTGGATTGAGAGATGTTATATGTTCTTTATCTTCGATATGTGTGAGGTATGTTGATGTTTTTCAATCTTGGTGACTTCTGTACTAATCTTATTGAGTCATGACTATCAAGTCTCTTCTGTTTTTTCTGTCGGTACTGCATGTTGTAGCTAATCTGGTTTGTCTTATCATGAAATTCATATTATATGAATTGAATATAATTATATATATATATAAATCTATTTAATAATTCATAGTTTGAAAAATAATTTATGTGTTTCTTATAGTCTGCAAATTGTTTTACAGCTATCAATTTTTACTTCAATTATGTTGAATCTCTCAATTTTATACTATTTTCATTATTTGAATGAAACTATTCAAGTGAATTCATTTATTATAAATTCAATTTTTTTTCAGCCTCAATTTTCATCTTTCTTGGCATGCTTGATTTCATCACTATATGAATAGTTTCTTTTATGGCTATAAAATCAGTTCAAACCTACTGTGTAAATGAAATATGGGAAAAACCAACTTGGAGTCTAGATAATGGGTGTCAGGAGTAGAACTTGTTCTATTTTTTAGTAATTCAATTAAGGGATTTCATTTATTTAAATTATGCTTTATTTTTATGGTGATAATGTTATAGATTCTCCTTTAAAATTTATTTCCTTGTAATTGAGCTCTATTTTATGTCAAACCTCAGTAAAGTGATTTTTTTTGTTTTACATACCCAATTATGTATATGTTTTTGTACGAAATTAGTTTTATAAATAATTGGTTGTGTAGTGAGTTTATTTTCATATATTTTGATATTCTTTAATAAATTATTAAATTTATAAATATTATATTTTAATTTTGAATTCATCTACTACTACATATATTTTTATTATTTTATTTATATTTCCAAATATGGATCTTCGTAATTTCTGAATTGGTTTATATTTGTGTTTAAGAGTAAATTTATTTCATTCAAATGAAGATTATTTTTATTTAAAAACATAATCCTAATAATTTCATTTTGAATATTATATTTCGTATCTATATTATTTTTTTATGAGATTTTCATTTATAAAAATAAGGATTTATGTTAGAACTCAATTTAATTCTATTTCATATAAATATTGTATAATTTATAATATATGATTTCGCAAGGGATTTTTACTAATAAAATTTTTTTATCTAATTTTAATTCATATATGTGTTGTAAGGGTTATTTATTATTTTATGAATGTTTTGAAATATTTGAAAAATATTATTAATTATATTATATATTTCATGATATATACATATATATCATTAATATGGTATGTTTGAGTCCTTTTTTTAATTTTAATTCTTGATTATATATAAATATATAAGTGATGTTAATATTTATGATTGTAAAATATATAAGAATTATTACAAGATTCATTATTTTAAAAATAACTAATGTATTATCTTTAACTATAACTTATATATATGTCATATTCAATGATGAATAACAATTGACATGTAGTTTCAGGTATATATGTATTCAAAACTATATTAATGATGATTATTTTTAATGAAATTAAAATTTAAGAATTCTAAAATTTTATTATATTATATGCCTGTCATTAATAATCATTGACATATGGACTTAATAAAATTTATTCATGACATTACACACATTTATGTATGAAAATACAGGAAAACAAGTGAATTGAATAATTTTTTCATTTATCAAAAGCCCCATCAGAAATGTATTTTTGTGAGATTATGAATTAAACATTGAGTATATGAATATTTAATTAACCTTCTATTCAAATATGAATAGTCCATTTATCCTGAAATTTGGATTTACCAAATCTAAGAAGTCATTTCGAACAAATGTTATTATTTATATATTTATATATATAAAGAAAACTGTCTTCAGTTAATCAGTGTACAAATATACTTTTAAAATAAATATCTCTATTAAGAATGTATTTATTGATATGTAAGGAAATTTGAAATAGTTTTTTAAAATATTGGATCTTGGACATAGTAAACATGATAGGGAGTGGGAGTGAACTTATCCCTCAAAAATGTTAGTAGACCAAGACAACCATCCATGATTGTAATGCCCTTGTGCATTTTGTTTTCAAGATATTGCTTATTGTTTTTCGAAAATAACTAGACTATTTTAAAACCATTTTAAATGTATAATTATTTTCAAGGTATTATAATGTTTTATAAATACTTATTACAATTTTTATTTTCAATGGTATTTCTAAAACCCCTTATTGGGAAATTGAATACTTTTCCCCTATTTTAAATGCTTTCATAAGTATCTTAGATGTCAAAAAGGGACGTCATCACTTTTAGAGTTACCTCATGAATAGAAAAATAAATCGTTTTATTCTTGATAAACTCAGATAAATTGTTAGATGTTTTCTAAATATCCAGAAAATAGATTAAAATATTTCCTCTATTATATAAAGTGTTGTATATTGTTTCAATTTGTTTATAAAATAGAATAATACACAACATGTTTTTCACTAAATTTTAAAGAGTGGGTTTATGGAGTTATAATTTCTATCATAAAAATGGTCTAGATAAATTTGGATATTAGACATTTTTTCTAAATTTTAGACTATTTAGGTTTCATAGTTCTCATTTTTTTAATACTGATGAAAAAAATTAACAATTTTTTAGAGTTTAATTAACGAATTGTGAGGATGAAAATCTTATGAGGGGGAATAATGTGACATAACAATAAATTTAACTAATAATTTTAATTAATTTTATGTTTATAATTAACAAATGAAGGTTTTAAAACATTGATTTTATAATATATTTTTTAATCAAAATAATAATTTTTATTAATTAAATATTTTAAATTATAAGGTAATGTTTTATTTTGTTAAAAATAATATTTTACTTTTTACTCAATTGATTGATTCAGTTTTATAATTATTTTGAAAACAATATAATCATTAGCTATATAATTATTATGTGTTTTTTAATAAATAAATTATTATTAATAATATTCTATCTAAATATATGACATTATGTTATGTTTTATTATTAAATTATGTAAACATATATTATAACTATTAAAAAAATTATATGGGTAAAAAAGGGATGAATCGGCTATAGGGTTTTAGGGTTTCATTGAGTTTTGGGGGAAAGGTTGAGGGGATTGATGGAGTCGCGTCTGAGGTCATCACATAGCGGGGTTGTATTTATATTAAGATACAGATGTCAATGTAGTGCGAGGTATGGTGTGTGGTCACCGATATTGATTTACAAAGGGGTCTTGGCATCGATCAAGTTCGCAGATCGACCACATATGAGTTTAGTCTGATCATCGAGGAAGCATTTTTCTTGCAGCTAGAGATTTCAAAGCTAAACATCTAGATCAAGATTTCAGGGTCTGATCAGTTTAGTTATTATTTGTCTTCAATCATTTTAAGGTTGTCATTGTTTTTATATCTTACTGAATTTTATATGAATTGGGTTTAGTAATTCTTATCGAATATGGTCTACATTCATTGTTCGCACTACGTGATGTAGACTTTATGGTTTGGCTTGTCAAGATGTGAGTATTATATGAATTAAATCTACATTGATTTATATATATGTATCATGTTTCGTAAAATATTTTTTGGAAAATGATTTCTTTTTTTATTATGTTCCATATATATATGTTTTAACATTCCCAGTTAACTTCCATTATGTTGAATTTTTCATTTTTACCGTTTTGATTATTCAGATGAAATTAATCATGTAAATGACTGAATTATAAATAACATTTTTTATGTCTGCCTCAATTTTTATCTTTCTTGGAAAGATAAATTTTATCATTTAACGAACATTTGATTTTGTGGATATAAAATCCATTAAAACTAGCATGTAAATTTTATATGGGAAAAACATGGAATCCGAAGAGTTGGAGTCAATATCAGAACATCTTCTATTTTTTCATTTATTCAAGTATGGGATTTCATTTATTCAATCATATTTTAATTTTTTCAAGATATGTGTATTGTTACTCATTATAAATGTGTTTTCTTATAATTGTGGGCCATTTTATGTAAAACCACAGTAAAAGGATATTGTTTTTTTATTTACAATATTATGATTTTCTTTTTGTATGGAATTATGTTTATCATTACTTGGTTGTGTAATGAGTTTATTTTCAAAAAATTTCTTATTCTGCAGTAAATGATTATATATAAAAAAAATTATGTTTTAATTTATAATTAATATGTTGTAATATATATTTTAATTATTCAATTTAAATTTTATATTATGGATCTTGAAAAATCCAGCAAGGAGTTATATTTGGGTTTCATGGTTAATTTATTTCACTGAAAGGAAATTTTTTTTCCAAATTTTTTTCTCATATTTTTTTGGAATTTATATTTCTTATAAATTATAATTTTGGAAGATATTTTTATTTATAAAAATTAGGATTTATATTATAACTCATGATAAATTTATTATTATTAGATATTTTTTAATTAATAATATATGGCCTTGTTTGGGATTTGTACTTATCATATTTTTGATCTAAATTTAATTCATAGTTGTTATGTAAGGGTTATTTTTATTTTAATGGTATTTTGATATAATATTAATATGATATAATGTGAATTATATGTTACATGATATATATATATATATATTATTCAAATAGTAAATTCATGTTCCTTTTATAAATTTAATTCAGGATTATATATCTTTATATAATTGACTTTAATGTTTATCATTGTTGCATATTTAAGCGTTATTCCAAAAAAAATTATTTCAAAAATAATGAATGAATTATATTTAAGTAAAAGTTTTATATATGTTACATTCACTGAATAAGAACAATTGACTTTTACTCTCAAGTTTATATTTGTTCCTAGAAAAATTATTGACGATAATTATTTAAGAAATTGAATGTTAAGTATTCAAATATTATATTATATTATATGTATTTCATTTATAATCATTTACATATGTCCAAAATCTAAATTATTCAAGACATTACACACATAAAAGTATGAAAAGAAACCCAAGCACATACATTGAATAAATTTTTCATTTATTGGAATCACCTTCGAAAATGGATTTTTTTGGGATTATAAATCGAACTTTGAGTATTTCAATATTTAATTAACCTTATATAAAAATATACAAATTCAATTTATCATGTGATTTTTATGTAAATAATCTAATGAGCCATTTCAAATAAAGTGTATTATTAATATATTTTTATTTATAAATATAAGCATTTATGTGTAATTAATTTCTGATTATATTTATAAAATAAAAAACCCTAATTGAAGCATATATATTTATTTGAAAGGAAAGGTGAAAAGGTTTAAAAAAATATTGGAGCCTAGATATGGAAAATATGATGGGGATTGGGGAGCGAACTCATCCCTAAGGAAAGTGTATAGACCCAGACTATAACAACCCTGCTCTTTTATTACAAACATAAACATGAATTTTTAGATAAACTCTTCACTTGATACAACATGGAAGATCGAGAAGACTAGTGTCGTTGAAGATTAGTAACGTTACATAAAATCTTAGAACACAAAACACACAACAACTTTATTGAAAACTTTCTTTACATGACCACTATATTTCCTCGTACTTAGCATTGCATGGCATAACCCGAGGACTTGCATTAGAAAATAGTGAACAATAATGCCATGTAAGGGAATAAAAATGGAATAACATGAGGATTAAAATACATTTTAGTCAATATGAATATCAATATAGAATAAGAGAAACATAATCATAAAGGCATGATAAATAATGTAAATATAAACAAGGAAATGTGGCAACAACACTTAACATGGAATTAGCATGATCCATAGATCATTGCACATGGAGCATGAGTAAACCCTCATTACGCATAAAGCACGAGTAAACCCTTATTGCACATGAATTAGAATTAGTAAAAACTCATTTCACATTATTATCATGATACTATACTTTATCCAATGCATTGGATCTCTATCAGGGCGCACCATTTCTTAAAAATTTCATTTCATGATTAAGTGTGCCACATGTATCGTATAACAAGGAATCAATCAATATCATATGTTATTCCACGATTAATTAATTTGGAAAAAATACATGAAAGTACCATTGAATATGTATGAGTGAATAAAGTTTAATACCCTTGATAGGGACATGGGTATGGTATTCACTACACAATGATTTTGGCTTGGGAAAATGCATTGCAATTTCAGCAGAGTAACAACGTGACATAAGAACTCATAAAAATGTTAGATGGGAGAGAAAGGGGTGTATGATATTATTTACATGAAATTTAAAGTAATAGGGTCATATAGATACATGTCCCAACAATTTTAATGGAATTTATATTCATGATACATAAGTATTTCTTGAATGTTAATGAGGAGAGAGAAATTCCTTACATAGTATTGACATGGTAAAGGGTATACATGGAAGGCATTAATGAGAGATAAAGGGAATATATCATTGTTATAACCTGAAGCGGTATGTATGGTGATGGTGTGAAATCATACCCCAATATTTATAAGTGAAAATAAAAGTGCATAACAATATAAGGAAACTTGGACATAAAGAAGGAATGTGAGAATCCCTTACTTGGAAATGCATTCCCAAATGATTGGGAGAGGCTTGAGAGATGATGCATGGGATCTTGGGGCACCTTGGAAGGATTTTATAGAGAGGAGCTCATGGGTTGGAAAATCTCCAATGATTTTGAGTGAAGTGTAAGTGGGAGCTTGGAAGGGTTTATATAGGAATGGAGATGGAATTCTTTAATATTTACATTTGGGAATCCTCACATAAAACTAATCAAAAACAAAAACCAGCTCATGGTTTTTTCCATGGTTTTTTTCTAAAGGAAAGAGGAAAAAAAATTATGAGTACAATGACCTTAATTTTTAAAATAATATATTTTCTTATGTGGAGGTGAGTCACACTCTCAAGGAAAATAATTAAAAAATACAAAATGTTTTATAAGCCTTTAATGGTCCACTATAGCTTTGTAAATTAAATCAAACAAACATAAAATCACATCATTTTAATGTTAAAACATATATTGGCCAAACATAAAGTTTATATTAATATATTACATCACTATTGGGTCATTATGTTGTCTAGAACACATTATATTTTTAAACTGTATATAATTTTTAACCAAAAAATCGACTATCTATGAAAATTTTGAAAAATTCACTGTTGGATAATTTCAACATCCTTATTTGAAAAATAATATTCATGTTATCTAAATAATTTTATAAATATGGTAATTTTTTAATTTTAAAATAAAAACAGACATGAACCAAAAATTCACGGGTTTTGATAAAAATATCATTCAAACATTAGTAAAAATTACAATTGCATTAATAAAATTATATGATCATTAAAAAAAGTAATTTAATAATAATACTTTATTAAAATATTATTTATTCCAATAATCCATTAATTCATCCATATATATTTCATAGTCAAATATTAACTAAAAATACAATTTGTGCTTTAAAACCATTATAAAAATTAACTATAAAAAATGTATATTCTCTATAAAAGAATAATGTACATAGTCATAGTTCTATGGTCTCGTTAAATAAACCATTCCAACACTGGAATAAGACATAAGGGTGAGGTATGCGATGGTGACCGACTCTTGGGGTGGCTCGGATAACATTGCTCGGGTGGTAATCTCTATCAACTTCCACTTTTCCCGTAGTGGGCTCTGATCAAGCTTAAGGTGTTCATGATCGGCTTGGGCTTCCTCCAGAGTGAAGCCTAATGACGCCACCACCTTTCTGAGCTCCGAAAAATGGGCATCATATGGGGAAAGTCTACTAGATGAGGCCATCGCTTCCTTTGTCTGAGTAAATTGGATTTTTTAAATCCCTATATTTATAATAATCATGGTATCACTGTTCAATGATTGTATTTTCAATAGTCATAATTCTTAATGGTATTTTAAAATCCAAAACATAAAACCATATAAGTGCATACATTTTACATAACCATAAGAAGACATTTAAATAAATCAAGATGAATTTTCATTAATAAATTTTTGTTTCGTTACAATCTTCTTCCCTTAGGAAATATCACCCTCGAAATTTCCTTTTCCCACTTTAAAACAGATTCGTGTAACTCTACTTCATCACTTCCTCATATTCCCACATCACATCATAAAACTATTTGTTTTTTCAGAAGACCTTGAAGAGAGTCATTTTCATACTTCATGGAACATTCTATATACGATCTACGATATTCACAGGTTTCTCCTCATAAGAAAGATCATCCTCTAGCTATACTACCTCAGAAGATAGTACGTGTGAAGGGTCTGGTATGTATTTTCATAAGACGGATACATGAAAGACATCATGTACTTTGGACATGGTAGGTGGAAATGGTAGGAGATAGGCCACAACCCCAACACAATCAAGAATCTTGAAGGGGATGATGTACCTAGGACTTAAATTATCTTTTCTTCTAAAAATGATGAACTTATTCCATGTGGATATGCATAGAAATACCATGTCTGCAACAATAATCAGAAGGTCTTGTCGACTGTTATCTGCATAACTCTTCTATCGATTCTAGGCTTCCTTGATATGTTGTTGAATGGTTTTCACCTTATCCACCATATCTTTGACCATTTCGGCTCCAAGAAACTTATGCTCACCAACTTAATCCCAACATGCTAGTGTTCTACACCTCTTCCCATACAAGGTTTTATATTGTGCCATTCAGATCCTTGAATGGAAATTGTTATTGTAGGAGAATTAAACTCGAGAAATATGTTGATCCCAACCTCCTTTATATTCTATTGACCATGGTCTTACCGTATCTTATAGTGTTTGAATAGTTTTCTCAGATTAGCCATCATTTTGAGGATGATAGGCCGTACTTAAGTTCAGTTCAGAAACCGGAGCATGTTGAATTCTCTTCCAGAAAATTGACATGAATCTTGTATCTCGATCTGAAACAATAAATAGTGGTACTCTATGAATCCTTGCCACATCCCTAATATATATCCATTCCAGGTAATCTACTATGAAATCCTCCCGAAATTGCAATAAAGTTTGGAAACTATGTAAGACAATCCACAACAACCCAGATTGCATTATGGACTTTTGATGTCTTGGGAGGTCTGGTGACAATGTCCATAGTGATGTTCTCCCATTTCCACGCTAGTATGGTAAATGCTTTCATCATCACATAAACTAACTCATCTCTTCATTCACTTATGGAAACGCCAGGAACATTAATGTATACTCAGATATACCCTTCTTCATATTATCCCACCAATAATTCTCTCGGAGATCGTGATACGTATTTGTGTTTCCTGGGTGAATAGAGAAATTTGAACAATGTGCATCACCCAAAAGTTCTTTCTTCATCTCTGGACTTTACGGAATATATAGTCTTTTCCCAAATCTCACAATTCCTTCTTCATTAACATTGAACACTAAGGATTTATTTTTTTTTGATAGCTTCCACTTTCTTTTGAATTCTCATATCATCCTTATGATAATCATTTATCCTTTATAAAAGTGATGGTTGAGCAATCATTTGAGAAAGGATTGATGATGTTCCCGTCTTTATGATTCCCATGTACATCTTCATCATGTCTAACAAGATTCGATCCTTCTCATTTCTCATCAATGATATAATTGATGGGTCCTTCCTATTTAGATCATCTTACACATTGTTCACATTCCCAGGGTGGTAATGGATTGAGTAGTCATAGTCTTTGATCAGCTCTAACCATCTTCGTTGGTGTATGTTCAACTCTTTCGGTGTGACTACATACATGAGGCTTTTGAGGTCTGTCTATATTTCACACTTCTCCCCAATCAGATAATGCTGCAAAAATTTTAAATCAAAGATAACTACAACCAACTCCCAAACATGTGTTAGATAATTCTACTCATGGAAATTAAATTTCCTTAAATCATATGCAATGACATTATTATTTTGCATCAAAACACAACCCATTCCCTTCTTCAAAGCATCAATGAATACCACAAAACGTTCTCCTCTTGTGGGTAAAGTGAGCACGAGCATAGTGATAAACCTCCTTTTTAACTCCTTGAATATTTATTCACATTCATTACTCTAATAAAACCTTACTCCCTTCCTAGTTAACTTGGTTAGAGGGTTGGTCAATCATGAGAAATTTCTTACAAATCTTTGATAATATCCAGCTATCCTCAAGAAGCTAAGGATATATGTTACTGATGTTGGCCTCAGTTATCCCTCAATTGCATATGTTTTGGAGGGATCCTTAAATTTCCCATTGCTCGTGATGATATGGACCATGAATGAGACCTCATTCAACCATAAGTCACACTTGTTTTACTTATCATAGATATTCTCCTTCTGCCATGTCTCTAGTACAATTCTTAGAAGTTCCTCATGATACTCTGTAGTTTTGGAGTATATCAGAATATCATCTATAAATACTACCAAAAATTTGTCAAGTTAATACCTAAACACTCTATTCATCAAGTCCATGATGATATTTGGATAATTAGTGAGTCCAAAAGGCATTACTATGAATTCATATTTCCTGTATCTTGTACAAAAAGAAGTCTTGGGAATATCTTCCTTCTTCACCCTTACATGATAATATCCCGACAGAAAATATACTTTGGAAAAATATTTTTATCCATGAAACTGATTGAACAAGTCATCAATTTGTGAGAGAGGATACTTGTTCTTTATCGTGATTTTGTTAAACTCATGATAAAAAATGAAAATGAACATTGACGCATCCTTCATCTTGATGAAGAGGACTGGTGCACCCCATGGTGAAGTACTTGGGCATATAAATCCTTTATCCAAATTCTCCAGTAGTTGTTTTTTAGCTACTCAAGCTCCACAAAAGCCATTCAATATGGAGTATAGGATATTGGAAATTCCCCAGTTATAATATCAATTGATAATTCAACATCTCTTCTAGGAGGAGGACATGGAAATTCCTCAGAACCCACATTAAAAATTTCCCTCACAATAGGCATGTATTCAAGGATGGTTTCCTCCTTAGAATCAATCCACTGATCCATATACGCATGTTCATAGGGCATTAATATACACACTTGAGATGATGGAGGTAAATAAGATTCATATTCCTCCTTACACTTGTAAATAATCAAGGTTCGATTCTCTACATGGAGAGTGATTTCCCTCTCATGGAAATTTATGTTGGATATTTATAGGGAAAGCCAATACATGATAAGAATTGCATCAAATTCCACCAGAGGTAGTATGATGTGGTTTCCTGGGAAGTTCAATCCACCAATTAAGATAGGGGAGGAGTTATATGCATGGGATGAAATGTGTTTCCCATTTTCATTACTAACTAACATCATTAGATCAATGATTTGTGGTGGTGTTGGGATTGTTGCCCAAAACTTTTGGGATATAAAACAATGCATAGAAGCAAGAACGATATCCCTACCTTTAACTTTTTGATTCATGTTATACCTTATCTGATACAGTCATGGGATGAGTACATTAAACTATTAAACACATAAAGGGGAATCCAAAGGGAAATATTGATAACATATAAATTGCATTAATTTCCTTATCTTATAAATATATAAGCTTTAATCAATGTTATCCAAGATCTAATTTATAACATGTTTTTTTAGAGTAATTTATTTTCGAATTCCCTTAATAATATTTTATACTATGCTTGTGAATTTACCAAAACATATCACCCAGGAGTGTCATAACCAAGAGTGTAGCAAGGCCCACTGTCATTCACCTGTTCCCATTCAAGTATAGCTCAAACGTTGTTTTCAGGTTTTACCCCTCGAAAAAATTTGTTCCAGAGCCACCTCTACCTTCTCGTATCTAGATAGGGATGTATTTCCTTTATAAACCACTTACTCAATACTCACCAATACTTAAGGATGTTTTTATTATACTCATTCCAGTATCTAAGTCTTCACTTGTGTTTTCAAATTCTAATCCCAAAAATAACTAAACTGCTCCTCAGATACCAACTATGACAACCCTCATTTTAATTTCACACATAAACCTGATTTATTACATAAAATCTTCACTTGATAAAACACAAAATATAGAGAGGTCTAGTGTATTTTGGGATTAGTAACACTATATAACATCTTATAATATAAAACACACAACATATTTATTGGAAACATTTTTAACATGAACACTACATACCCACGTACATAGCATTCCATGGGATAACCTGAGGACATGCATAATAAAAGGGTGAGCTATAAAGCACAGTAGGGGAATAAACATGGAAGAACATGAGGAATAAAAAAATGTTATTCAAAAGGTATATCAATGGATCATAATAGAAACATAAACATAAAGACATGATAAATCATGATAATCATAACATGGAAATGTGGCAACAAAACATAACATGGTATTATCATGAGCCAATGCTCATTAAACTTGGAGCATGAGTAAACGCTCATTCCACAAGAAGCACGAGTAAACACTCATTGAAAATTAATTATCATGATTCATCACTCGTTACACATGACATATCATGACACCATACATTACCCAATGCATTGGAGCAGTATTAGGGAGCCACCTTTCATAAAAATTTAATTTCATGCATAAGTGTGCCACATGGATCATATAACATGGAATCAATCAACATCCTTAGTAATTACATAATTAAGTAATGTGGAATAAATAAATGAAAGTACCATTCAATATATATATGAATCAAGGTGAATACCCTTGATAGAGACATGGGTATGGTATTCACTACACAATGATCTTGGCTTGGAAAAATGCGTTGCAATTTCAGTAGCGTAACGGCGTGACATAAGAAGTCATAAAAATGTTCAATGAGAGAGAAATGTGTGTCTCATAATATGTACCCGAAATGGACAGTAATGGGGTAATATAGTTACATGTCCCAACAATTTTAATGTAATTTAGATTCCTGTTACAAAATAATTACTTGAATGTAAATGAGAAGAGAGAAATTCCTAACGGAATTTTGGCATGTTGAAGGATATACATGGATTGCATTAATGAGAGAGAAAGGGAACTCTCATTATTCAAACATGAAGAGGGATGTATTTGGGATTTTCTAAATTATACCCCAACATTTATTATTGAAAATAAAAGGTCATAACAATATAAGGAATCTTAGAGGATTCTATATGGAGTAGGGAAGGGGTTGGAAGAACTCAAAATTCATTGAGTGAAGAGGAAGTGGGATTTTGGATGAGTTTAAATAGGATAGAAGAGGTAATTATTTATTATTTAGTTTTGGGACACCTCCCATTAAACTAATCAAAACCACAAACCAGACAATGGTTTTTCCCCATGTTTTTTTCAAAAGGGGAGTGGAAAACGGTATATTATAAGTAAAATGGCATAACTTCTTTAATTAATATATTTTTTTACATGGATGTGAGTCACCCTCTCAAGGAAAACAATTTTAAAAGACAACATATTTTATAAGTCTTGAAGGGTCCACTAAAGCATTGAAAAATAAATCAAAATAACCCAAAAATCTCATTATTCAAATTTTAGAACATATATTCTCCGAACATAATGTTTATATTATTTTATTAAATTACTATTGGGTCATTATGATGTCATAAAACACATTATATATTTAAACGGTATTTAGTTTTTACCCAAAAATTCGAATGTTAGAAAATTATGAAAAATTCACAGTTGGATAATTTTGACATCCTGATTAAAAAATGATATTCTTTTTATCTAAATAATATTATAAATATGTGAATTTTGACTTTTAAAATGGAAACCATCATTTACAAAAAATTCATGCATTTTGACAAAAAACAGCTTTCAAAACATTATAAAAAATAAAATATCATTCATAAAATTACATGATCATTAATAAAAAGTAATTTTATAATAATACTTTTTTACTAAAATATTATTTAATTCAAAAAATCCATTAATTCATTGAAATAGATTTCTTAGATGAATATTAACTAAAAATGCTATTTGTGCTTTTCAAATTTTATTCAAAGTAACATTTAAAAGAATTTATATTCTCTATAAAAGAATAATGTACATAGTCATAGTGCTAGGGTCTCATTAAATAACCCCTTATAACACCCACATAAGGCTGAAGGGAAAGGTGTGCGATGATGGAAGACACATGGTGTGGCTCGGATAACATCACACTGGTGGTAATCAATAATAACTTTCACATCTTTGGTAGTTGGTTCCGCTCAAGCATAATGTGTTCAATCTCAGCTTGGGATTAGTCAAGAGAAAAGCCCAAAAAATCCACCTCTTTTATCAGCTCAAAAAAATGGGTATCATATGGGGCAAGTCTACTAGATGAGGCCATTTATTCCTTTGTCTGACTAAATTGGAATTGTTAAATCCTTGTATTTATACTAATCATGTTATCAATGTTCAGTGGCTATATTACCAAAAGTCAAAATTCTTAATGGTATTTTAAAATCCAAAATATAATATCAAATAAGTGCATATGTTTTACATAACCATAAGAAAACATTAAAATTGCCCAAGATAAATTTTCATAAAATAATTTTTGGGTCGTTACACAGACAACCTTTCTTGTTTCATTTGGCATCAACTGTTTGGTTTTCAAGATATTGCATTATGTTTTACAAAAATAATAGGACAATTTTTAAACCATATTCAATGTATAATTAATTTCAAGATATTATAATATTTTATAATTAATTTTTAAAATGTTTATGTTCAATGGTTTTCTAAAATCCCTTAATTTGAAATTTCATGCTCATCCCACATTAAATATGATTCCAAAAGTATCTATGAATTTTTAAAAGGGACATATTTACATTAGGTGTTAGAATACGCATAGTGAAGTTTACACTACTGGAAAACTAACTTATACCAATGGTTTGGAACCGTTGGTATAGGCCTCCAAACCATTGGTATAGCCTATACCAACGGTTTGGAGGTCCGTGGCTAAGTAAGACGTTGGGATATGTCCATTCCAACTATTCTAGGAAAACCGTTGGTATAGAACTATACCAACGGTTTTCAAAACTGTTGCTATAAGTAATATGAAATTCTATGCCAACGGTTTAAAACTGTTGGTATATGTATTTCAAAAAAAACAACCGGTGGGATTTGATCCCAGGACCACTAATTTATAATTGAAGGACCTAACCACTAACCTAACATGACTTTTGTAAACATAATTTCATAAATATATATTTGTATTATCATATATATTTTTTAATTTTATTTATATCATATTCTGGGTAAGAAGATTTGATAAAAAATCAAAGCACCTATACCAACGGTTTTGAGAACCGTTGGTATAGGTCCTTTAATTTTGGGACCTATACCAATGGTTTTGGACAAACTATTAGTAAAGGGGGGACCTATACCAACGGTTTGGCCAAACCACTGGTATAGGGTCTCTATAATGGACCTATACCAACGGTTTGGCCAAACCGTTGGTATATGTCCAAATTGATAAACTATACCAATGGTTTGGCCAAAACCGTTGGTAAAAGTCATATTTCCAGTGGTATAGATATTTTTTTTCAACTATGATAAATTGTAAGATACTGTCTAATTCCCTAAAACCATGAACAAAAAAGGTACTATTTTGTATAAAGTGTAGTGTATTATTTCATTTTCTTGTATGAAAAAGTAATAAACAACTTGTTTTTAGGACCAAATATGGAACAATGGGTTCATGGTGTTATGAAACATCTCAACATCTACAATTAATTTGAAATATAGTACATGAACGCATTGTTTGGAGTGTGGTTTCATTATTATGTTGTGAATATTTCATCATGGTCAATATGATGGAATTATGGTTGATCATTTATCATGTTTTTACTAAAGTAAATTATCAAATACATCATTTCCAAACATATGGTTGGAATTCTTGTTAATTTGGATTCATTATCGAGTTAGGATTTTTAATTTTTTAAAAAAAATTTGAAGAACAATTTATATCATTCAGAAAACACTGAATTAATTTTTAAAATAATTATTTTTCTATTAATATATTGATTTTTTGGCTTATACAACAAGATCATTATCCTAAAATGATTAAATTAATAGACTTGTTTCAGGGACACAATATTGATTATATTAGGATGATTTATTATGTTATTTTATTACTATAATTGTATTATATACAGATACAATCAAAATTTATTTTTAGTGATACCTTAACACTATTATTAAATTTAAATTTTCATTAGATGAGAACTAGTTTCTTAAGAGTTTGATAATCCTATATATGACTATTAAATTAAATAATTCTTGATTCTCCATAGATTGATTCATAGAGGTCAGATATTCCTTCAATTTAAATATCTATTAGATGTGTGATATAATTTATATATGTATTAATATTATTCCTACAAATGATTTACTATTTGGTAGACAATTTTCGATTTTAAATTAGGAACATATTCTAAAATATCTAAATCCATTTTCATGGGGTCGTTGTTTTGTATCATTTATTTTTGAAATTATTTTTATTTTCAATATGATGGGATATTTGAGATGAAATATATATATAAGTATAATGTAATAGGTTAAAAAATATTTCCAAAAATTTAATATAACCAATCAGATATATTGAGTGCATAGATCTCGTATACATATTATTATTATATTTATTTGTTATAAATATATATTATTCTTTTTCTAGTTTTTTTCATTAATATGGATATCCTTTTAGTTATTCATATACTCACCCCTACTTTAGAAATTGTGTAGTGATGAATTTCAACTACAAAAATTAATATCATTTTATATGATATTTTAGAGGTATTGACATAAGTTATGTGGTTCAATAGAGTTTAATCAGTCATTCAATATGGGGTAATATAATTTTCATAGAGGTAACTTCATTATTTATCTAATTAAATTGATATTATTTCATGTACACATTTTATGTTTATGTACCATGATAATATCTTTAGAAATATGATTTCTGAATGTAAAATTATACATTTTTCTATAATATTTTTCCCTTATTTATTTACTATAATTTATGTTATTTTTTTGTTCAAAATTTTTTTTTTTCAGTTCTATATGGTGATTCCTTTAATCATTGTTTTGTACACTAGAATTTCTAGCCACATTTTTATAACCTATTATAAATTGGATTGGTGTGCCTGACATGATTTTAAATCTATATCAACTATGGTACATGTGGGTTTGTTTCAGGTAATAGGGTAATTATATATAAAATTTTACATAGGAATAATTATTATAGTAGGAAAATGTAATATTATATCTTGAATAAGGCTTGTATTTCTCATTTAAGTTTTCATTGTTCTCTCAAATTATGGACAAAACTAAGAGTTTTGTAATTAATACATTCAACGAAGATTCTAATGACTAAATACAGTATAGATTAAGTACATAGAGAATTTTTTAAAATGAACTATCTGGTAGGTACATTTTTCATAATAACTATAAGGTCATGAGTTGTATTCTTGATTTATTATGATAATGAAAACTTCAGGGGATAAAAAATTGGTGAGAATTTTATTTCATGGTTTTTTATATTTTATCTACATTTTATTATAGTCATGATTAAAATTAGAATTCTTACTATTTAACTAATTATTTAACCATGTGGATATTTAATGGGAATTAATGATGTCACATGGACTAGTTATAGAGAGGTAGATATATATAATGTATTATAGTTGTTGTATATATTTTTTGTCCACATTCCACTTTTGTTTGTAGGTTATCTTGATAAAAACATTTCCATTATTTTAATATATGTGATTTAGATTTTATTATATGTGCCCAATAGACCTATATCTCATAGGTTATTGTTTATATGAGTCTTTTATTTCAATGTTGTCTAGAAGTGTCAAATTTAACTCATCGACTTAGAATAAGAGTAACATTGAACCATATAGCATTAGAAACATATTTATTTAAGAGAATTATTCATTTTCTTTGGAATTAGATATTGTAAATGAACTATGATATTTTTTATAATAATGTTTATCCATTATAGAGTATGTATTGTGCTTCTATAACATCATAGTGTTCTGTTGGGATATGATGATAAATGTTTTTATAAGGCCCAATGAGTTAATGGAAGCAATAATAGATATAATACAAGTTAGTGTTAAAAAAATTAAGCTATCAAATTATTTAAAGTAACTGTGATGTATGATATAGATAGAGATATCCTCAAAAGATCCATCATTCAGAATATAAGAATTCATATTTTTCTTCAGAGATGAGAATTTATAATGGATTAACTAAAAACATATTCCTAAGATTAAATAGATGATATTGAGACTCTGCCATTCCCAACTATATGAATTTTTGTATGAGAATAATAATTGGTTTGCATATAATCCGAGGTACCAAATGTTTACTTTGATATTTTATAAATCCCATTGTGTGACAATTTTCAAATGAATTATATAATGGGGCATAGAGGGATAGATAAATGAAGAACCATATCCTCAAAGATAATATAATGGTATGGGTCTTGAAATAATAATATAGAATGGAGTTCAATATCATCCCATGAACAATATCAATAATTGTTCATTATTCATGATTAAATATATATTATATATGTATTATTGTAATAAAATTTGTATTTAGTACATAAAATTTTAGATTTGTTTTTTGGTACAATGTTTTTCTTAAGGAAAAATCTTTTATAGGGCTCCCCAAAAAATGATACATATTTAAACAGTTCTATATAAGTTACCTAGTCGAATGTGTATTTATAAAGGTAAGGTAATCTATCACTTTGTGAATGTTAATTGAGTTATAATTTTGAAAATAATTATTTATATTATTATAACATCATATGAATAGTAAAATATATATTGTTTATTGTAGAGGGTTTTCCAATATGAGTTTTATTGTTAATAGGCAAAATCACATTATTAGAAAGATGTTATATTAGGATGATAGGTTGAATGATTATATTTTTTTGGTTATAATAAATTTTTACCACATTATATGTGTTATTATAGATCGTAATAAAAATTTACTTCCATTAATGTAGGTCCATTATATTATGTGAGATTTTGGATGGAAAATTTAATGATCCCTTTAAACTATTAGCTCCCCCCTTACAGGAATATTTAACAATAAAAATAATATAGACCAAGCCATTTCCATTTTTATTCTCTTAATGATAAATTAATAGATATATGTTAGTAATGATTTTCAATATGTTTTTAGGTTCATATATATAGTTAGTGAAATATTATTAATTGTTAGGTTATTATAGTGATTTGGTTTATTATAAATCAAGAGATTAAATATTTATTCTCATGTTTAAATGTAGTCACAACTATTTTTATCAACCCAAACTATAGTTTTATAAATAAAATTTTTTGTAAGGTTGGGGAAATATTTGGGTTTCTTGAATAATAAAGTGTAATTAAATGAATTTTATTATCAATTTATGGTTAGTTATAATTGATTTTATGTGAAAATTATCATCAATTACACTCTCCTCGTATGTGATATTTTTTTCTTATGTATATAGATTTTTTTAAAGATTTGATCCATTTTTGTTAAATAATATTCACATTTTCTTTATTCCACTCTTGGTGATTATGAGATTTGGATGGTGTGAATATATTCATGATTGAGATGACAGATTCTCCCAAAATATGATGTAATTTTAGTATATATGTGTCAATATTTGGTTGGAATAATATATTATTATTAGAAAACAATTATTAAGGTGACCCAAGCATTACAGATATACATATTACATCACTATTGATGATTTTTAAATACATATCAAAACAAAACATATCCCATAACCATAAAGGTTTATTGTATTTAGATACTAGATATATTCATTTATTTTATTCATTAAATATCTTAAAATTTTCTAACAATGGTTTTCTTACATAGATATACACAACCTAAAATCATTCTTAATAACATTAGGTAAAGAAGCATAAAAAAGTGGTCTCAAAATCTTAGTATGGGAAAAATTAACACATATCACTAAATGATCGTAATTAAAAAAATAACATATGATAATATGATGATAACATAAAATAATATTTCCTAATTAAAAAAAATATTAATAATAAATAATTAAATAAGGATTCACTATAATAAAATATATAATTAAAACGTCTAAATAATCATCAATAATCAATCATGATCCTTTATATTATATCATGATCATAAAAACATTGTTTGAAGCCTATAAATAAAAATATAAAACCATTTAATTTGTTTTGGATTACTACTAATTCATTCATAATGGATTCAGTTCACTCAAGATTACATTACTTCTATATAAAATGATTACACATAAAACTATCACATTGTATAGAGTCCCTTACTGATTTGGGTTTATTCCCCAATTATAGTCATTATTATTCCATGGGATATCCAACTTTACCTAATCCCTTTCGTTGGCTAAATAATTTTCTTCCCATCAATCAAAAATTAATACCATGAATACTTGTTGCAGAAGGTCATAAAACAATAATAATTTCATTATATCATAACATGTGGAAATAAAACAATTATTACAAAAAATAAACATTTTATGGTGGAAAGACACATAAGAAATAAACTAGTTTCATCATGTCTTTTTCAGAACATAAATAACTCTTAAGAAATAAATGTTTTTCACCGAATCACCCATAAATCATCATCAAAAAAAGATATCGACTGAAATTTTTTTATATAATTATAATACCATTACCTTAGTAAAGCATAAAAGTCCTTAATGTATGTTAACATTTATAGAAAATTCCATTAAAATATTATTCAAACTATTCTTTAGAATCATGAAAAAATATCCTTTCCATTTTAATATATTTTTACTAATAATACCTATAATATTAATAAAATCATTTTCCGTAAAAATAAACAAGAAATATTGTAATGGCTCTATAAATGTATAGAATTGTTTTAATGGAAAGAAAATATTAAAATTTAGTATATGTAAAAAGATTAAATTTCTGTTAAACATTAATAGAAATTAAACAATTACATGGTTAGAAATCATTTTTTATGATTTACTTTTAATCCCAAGTAAATAAATTCATGTTAGTGATGTTTCATTGTATAAAATTTCATATTTAATTTAAAATTAAAAAAAATTAAAGAATGAAGGCATGGATGACAAATGCATCAAACAATTAAGAAATAAGGCCATTACTTCATAAAATACATTTTATCCATTATAAATTATTTAAAAAGAGAGGAAAATAGTAATAATATATAAAATCACTATAAAAAATATTATAAGAAATTTTATTAGGATTAATGGATATAATCCTTGTTTTTCCCCTCGATTTAAATTTAGTATAAACAATCCTAAAAATAGATGTGATTATGACGTAAATGCTTACTAGGAGTCCCATATTTATTCATACAGGATCACATATAATATATAATAAATATATAATTATTATAAATATATCATATAACCATATTAAATAATAATTATCTATGAATCATTCCATTATATTTTTAAATTTTTACTAAGAATTCATCCGTAAAATGGACATTCATGTGAAAACTGGTATGTTTTCCCTACATTTGTCTATTTTTTGATTCTTATACTTGAAGCATGGTCATAGTTAAATAGTATACAAAAATTAACATGATAAATGTTCAATATGTATCTATTATATAATATTTTAAAACCATTCATAAATAATTTTGTGGAAAAGTGAATTATAACGGTTCATAGAGATGGTAGTATGCGCTAACAAACATGTGATGGTTATATATTTTAATATGTGGAAATAAAAGAAAATTAAATTATAATTCACCATTAATGATACAGTATTAAATAAATATCATAAAATCTATTCAATAAATCTATTCTTTTACCATCAATGCATGTGGAAATTAAGGAAAAATCACTTCATTTTGTAGATGTTGTAATAGCCATGTACACATGAAAATTTTTATCTTTTTCAATAGATGAAAAGTTGAGAAGGTAGATAAAAAATTATATTTATAGAAAACTAATTGTCTCGTAAATATAATATATAAATATTAAATAATTCATACAACCTAACCAAGAGTTATGTTTATGGAAAAAGCATCATATCACCATTGGGACGATGTAATCCGGTCATACAAATGAGTGATAACTTCATTACCTATTTTGTGGAAAGATGGTTGAAAATGATTAATAGATAATCATAAAAAGAAATTATTATATTGGTGATAGTAAATAATTTTTATTTATAGTGGATCCAAAATATTTATAGGATATAGAAGAATATATAAAATTTAATGTACTGGGTTAAGAGTTATTCCTCTCCATTGGGAAAACTCATTGGCCTGACACCAAAATCCTTAAAAGGATTATATTATGATTAAATGAAATTTATAGGATGTTTGTATAAATTTTAGGATGGTATTAGGTCATGTATGGTATGATTTATAAGGATCATTTTTTGATTAAGATGGTATATTTTCTATCCATTTATAAGGGAGGGATAGAAAAAACATGAATTTTTGAAAATTTTAAAATATATTAATATCTTAATCAATTCATGGCATTGAAATTGAAACGTGTTCTACTATAGTATGTAAAAATTAAAAATAACATTAAATAATACAATTTAGTCAATTTCATATGACATTTAAAACCTTATCTCTTTATCTACCACCCCCCACAAACCATTTTTATCCCTCAATATGGTACCATAATTTTACAATATTTACTCTTCACTATAAAAAAAAATTATGTAAACCAAATATAATAATTTTAATTATCATAACCTAGATTAAGTAATAAAATTTTAACAAATCATTTTCTATAGGTGGATGAAAATAATTTTCAAATAAATACACTAAATGCAATAATTGTTTTTAAAGAAAATTCATTTTTATGAATGAATCTATGTTTTATTTCCATACATGCCATATAAAAAAAATTATTTTAGGAATTGTATAAATTTTTCATTAAATAGATTATATTAAAATTTCATTTAAACCATTAATTAATACATACTAATTAAATTTACTAACATAAAAACAAACTGTGCATACAAAATCACTTTATTTAAAATTCCTCGATTTTTACCTTCAAGTGATTTAATATTTATTTATAACCAATTTATATTGAATGAATACACGCTTAAAAATTGGTATTTCAAAATTTAGAAAAATATATTCAAAAAATACAATTCAATGGATTCTCGAAATTTTTCATTATAAATAATAATATATTAATTGTATGTCACCGTTCTTTTAAACCTAGTGTTGTGTGTAATGAAATCTATCAAAGACACAAAATTTATTAAATAAATATATATCAAATAATATGTGTGTGTTAAAATAAACCCCATTATAGGAATTTTATCATATAAATTTCATCTCTATGATATAAACAACTAAGGAATCAATAATCTCAACAGATCTTATGGTTCCCCATATCCTGGTCAATTTTATAGATTCTCCACCGAACATTAACTATATTAGTGGTGTTGTATCATAAATCATTATCTATTTGATATAAAATCCCAATGATTTGTAATTTATAATATATATCATAATGTTTAGTTATGGCCTATTATTTCAATACATATGGAGTATTATGTATGTAATCCCCAAGATACATATGTGGGACACACCAGAAACATGTGGGAGATATTGCTGATGTATCATGGGATAATAATCATTCCTGATATGATCTTTACATTCAAATGGATTGATATATATATATATATGGGTCTACATTACCTTATTCTTAAACAATATAACATTCTTATAATGAGATAATCTTAGGAATTAATTTTCACCAACATTGAACATTATATCTCACTGATGAAAATCATTATAATTTTTCTATTGAATTTGAGATACTTTGTTGTGTTACTAATAGACTATGACCTTATATTTTATTTCCCATACGTGATAAAAAACAAATATCATTATTTATACAACATTATCCTAATAAATTAGAGTTTATATATTCATATCGTTATGTTATTTATATGTATCGATTTGATTTATCAAGTTAAATAATTTTTTGTAAAAACATTTGACCATAGAAAGGTATTAATACCATCCACAAATAAAATAAAAATTAGATGCTTTAAACATGAATTATATAGTTTTAGAAAATATCGCAAAATATTCATCTTTAAGATTATTAAATGGAGTATTTTACTTCAACTGAATATCCATAGACCGATACAGACCTTTCCGGAATATCAATGTTAGCCTTGGACCTCAATCAAATAAAAATAATAGTTGTACACCTTGAAATCCTACCACTTCCTTAATTTATATCAAAAAATTATGATCAAGAGAGAAATATTCTCTTGTATAGATAATGTTTTTTATCTTTATTAGGAAATAAATTATAACCAAATAACTATATTCCATTAGGATGTTTTCAAGAGTGTGATGTAAAATCTACTGTAACGTTTTCCCATTTCTATTCTATTATGTTTCATGGATGTTACATATGCTCATACATTTATTAATATGAATTTACATGTTAATATACTAGGAATAGAGATATATACTCTTCAATATCTATTTTCATTTTATCCCACTACAAATGTTTATTATGATATTCATACACACTCATACTTCCATTTTGAATAAGGATTGATAAAGAAAATATATTTACCCAACAACTAATATTATAGGTCATGTATTGGTATAATACACACTATGTTATCGAACCTTATTATTTTTTCACAATTATGGGTAAACTTAGGAGTATTTCTACTCTTCTTTGGAAGGCTCCCATATTCCTTATAATCGATTTTTATAATCACATTGATAGATGTATTATCATTAATATGAGAATGTTATCATCTATCATATTGTTTCGTGATTTCAACATCAAAATTATTTATATACAAAAATATTGGGTCCTTTTTATTACTCATAAGGGAGAACTGGAATGAATATTTCAACTTACTGAACATTCCACTATATTCTCTTTCCCCTTGGTGTAGTGTATTGAGTAGTCATAATCCCTAATCAAAATTTTCCATCTCCTTTGTTAAAAATTCAGCTATATACATGTAAATATTTAGATAAATATTTTTTATAAGTTTCAACATTCACCATAAATGAAATGACTCTATATTTTTACAAAAAACAATTCTACATCTAACTCCATATCATTAATTGGGTAATTTACTTAATTAATTTTCAATTAGCCTAAGGCATAATCTATAACCATATCATGCTTCAAGGGGATTCATCAAAACCCCATATCTGATGCATCAATAATGCTCAAAATCCCTTCTACACTATAGGGTATCTTAACTAAAGGTGCCCTGAACAACCAATTTTTCCCCCTTGAGGTTTTCCTCACAATAATATATCTAAAGAAACGTGGTTTTATTCTATATAAACATGGTAATTAGATTATATATATTTGTCAAATACCTCAAGAAACTATAAATAATATCTAACTAACCAAATTAAAATATAAATCTCAATTACCAAGGTTGGTATTGGTTAATATTTAATAACATCTATTTTTGAAATATCTACTAATATACCTTCAAATGATATTATATGACCCATTGATGTGAATTTTTGTATCCAAAATAATAACATGGTAAATTTTACATAAAACATCACCCTCCTCATGGTCTTATCAGAATCCCAAATGATCTTTATAATTATCATGTCCCTATAAATATATAATAATATCTACTCTAATCACTACCAAAATATTATAAAGGTAATCTCTAATAACTCTATTCATTATAGAGGGGGAATTAGATTCCCAGAATGGCCCTACTATAAATTTCTAAAGATCATACATCATAAAAATTGTTCTAGAAATATAATCCTTCTTCACACTAAATTAATGATATAAAAAATGATTATAATTAATGGAAAAATATTGTAATCCCTATAATTGGTAAAAACTATTATCGATACATGGTAGATGATACATTTTCTTAATAGTTTCCTCGCTAATTTTTTATCTTCAATGAAGAAAATCATTGAACATTATTTATATTTAATAAAATGAACATGGTAACCTCATGGTGTTTCTCTAGGTATTTTGAATCCATTATCAATATTTTCCTCTAATTGCATAATGAAATATCGTAACTCAATATTGTCAATTATATATAGACACATTGAAATTGTTTTATCATTATGATTGTATTATATTTAAATATTAACATCCGAATTTTTTAGAAGATAATGAATCTATTCATGATGTATACCACCATAAACCTAAAAAATTCTCTAATATTTTATTTCACGTTTTTTTCCAACCATTTAAGTTATATATCGTTCATGAATAAGCAGTGGAACTGATATAATATAAATAACTTCCCTTATATTTTTATATTTACCCTTCCACTGAAAAATGATTATAATTGGATTGATAATGTATAACAAAATTCCCCCTCATTATTAATTGAAATTGGATTTATCTAAAGAGAGAGTAAACATTCTAGAAATCACACCTTGTTTAACTAGTTGGAGTGTAAAATTATTTAAATAATATACATTATAATAACCATATATTATAGTGAATCTATATAATTAAGTTCGATCAACATAAAATTAATATTTTTTACTACTAAATAAATATCCAATCACTGAGGTGGTGAAATGATAACCTTAATAGATTCGTCATATATAAAAGAGTGGGTAGATATGTAAATGATAATAGTAATTTAATGTTCTATAGTGGATCATAAGTGTATCTTTTCCCATGTTTTTCTTGTGACACGCATCAATAGTTTTAATTCAATTATCTATTCTTTGATCTCTAGGCATAAGAGGTTTCTGATACAAATTTTCAACGTTAACACATGGATTTTTTCATTTCAGGGATAAATTTATATAATCCTTACAATTATGTCATTGGAGTGTGGGTGGAACATTTAGTTTGTCATTTTCATAAATCCTTTCATTGATTGGACTCTTCATTAATGTTCTACATTATTTTTCTTGATGACATAATTTTCCCTGATAAAAATATTTACTAGACCACATAAGTAATTTTTTCCATGATTACTTGCGTACATTTAACCTAATGAAAAATTAATTTTATTTTCACCATTATTTCATAAATTATCCTAAAAATTCAATATTTATCTTTTTCCCCAAAACAATGATAATTCTAAGATTCTACTATTTATAATTACTTCCTAGATAACATTGAGCCATTTCTTCATAGCTATCAAATCCACTTAAATACAATGATGTTTTCATTTTTTGTCACAATATAATACTAAATTTATAAAAACAATTCAGGATAAATATATTAACAAGAAGAATTAGCTTCATGTCCTGTGATTTTTCGGCATAGTAAAATATTGAATCATTATCCTTCTGGTTTAGTTTTAGAAATTTATGTTCTATTTTTCTATGAAGAGTTTAAGGAAAAATAATTTTGAAAAATACCTTATTAATCTATTCCCGTGTCATGTAGTAAATTTCCATCAAGGTCCTGATATTCTTTAGTAGAGACAAAAATTAATATTTTTCACTTTAAAAACAATATACTCCTTGGAAAGATATGTCATTTTATGACGACCATATAATGATAAATACTTTTTCAGTGGTATAGTCCCATTAAAAATAAATTCGTTGATTATATAATCCACTAAATAAAGCTAGAGGATGAAACATTAATGACTCAATAGTCTGTTTTCCTTCCTTTGGATATTTTTATTACAAATATGAGTTAGGTTATGATTCCTAATTTGAGATATTTTCATGGGAAAATTGCATGATTTTTTATGCCAGATTTAACTTCATTTAGTTTCTCTTGAGAATAGTCTTTTAATTTCTTATAACATTAATTTTTAAATTGATTCATCCTATATATTTCTGTTACCTAATACCAATAATAATTGTTGAGAAAAAACAATCACATTGAGTAATCATGTAATCATGACAAACCATTCATTGGATGTCTAAATCACTAAACCTTTTTTAATATATGACACATTTGGTTTAACATTTTATATTAATTTTCATTATATATTCAAATATTTTAAAATTAATTATAAATAAAGTGTCAATTATCAAAATTATATCCTCTTAGACTATCTAGAGTTGTGAACCATATGAGGGCATCTAATTATACACTAATGATGATCAAGATAATACCATATCCTCCACATTTAGAGTTTCTACCATATGATGCATATATTACATAGCCTTAATTACATTCTATTTTCTATATATGTAATTATTTTATTGGAAAACTCCCAAAATGTACTTTTCCAAACATTTATGTTTTTATCAAATTAATACCCTCAACCAAATGTTTTCCAACCACATTTTATCATCCTAATATCTAAAAATTAACTAAATTCATCCCAAATAACAAATGCAGAAAAAATGATTTTAAGAAATATATATTACATCATTTTAGATGAATATACAATATTTCTCAAAAAAAACATAAACCCATAAACAAAAAGTTTTTTTGAATTGTAAAAAATATACATAATCATAATTTGTTATGATATATATTTAACATATCCTATAATAGTCTTCTCACGTAGTTCCCTTGCAATACATACTCTACATAAAACTTTTCTTCATAACTCCAGAGAAAGGAAAAATATTAAAGGGTTAGCTGAAATGTTTGGTTAGTTTAAACATTGGACAGATCAATTAATGACTACAAGATAGTATAAGATAAGATATGTTGTATGAGACGACTTTTATAAATTAAAATAATCAAGACCTAGATGTTAATGATCTTTATTTATAAATCATGGAATACAGATTTTTCATAATGAAGTACTGAAGTAATCACTCTAAATAATATTCGTTATGAAATAATGGGACATGTGATCATATAATAATTTTAAAACATATGATTGTGCAATATGCACTATCATATAAAATAATTTCCTTATCCAAGACTGTCGATTGTGGATTTCAATGTAGATTTGGTTTACTCCACAATACATTGTTCACTGCATCATGTTTCACTCCCAAAACTATTATAGTGGAGATATCCACATACTATACTTTGTTCACTCCCTATTATAGGACATATATTCTCATGAGATAAAAATATATAACAATTCATAGAAGTTATATATGATTATATGTCGACTTATCAAATAATTAAAACTATATTTGTGTGTGTGTGCATTTTATAATATTATTAGATTTTCACTGTATCATTATATCATAACAAGTAGAGAGGAAACGAGTTTAACATTAGTTTCATCATTGCATAATTATATTTCCAACTAAATTCAAATGAGATTTATCAAGGTTTCATTTTAAATTATTTAACTAGTAGGAAAAAACGTGTTTCTCATAACCTTCCTTTAATAATCATCATAATAAGAAATAAATAATATTAATGTAGATGGTATCATATGATCAGATCCATATTGAATAAAAATAATCCACAAAATCTGTAGACATAGATAGAAAATACATTTAAATATTAATCTAATTATTCTCTGAAATCATGGGAAAATATTGTTTTCATGTTACAATTGTTTAACTACAAATTCCTAAAATATTGGGAAACTTATTTTCATAGAAAATAACCAAGGTAACTTTTAGTAGAATATTCAAATAAAATAATGGTTATTAATGTGGAAAAAATATGTTCATGTCATATTTGTTAAACAAAAACATCCCTTTCACATATTTATAAAAATTAAATAACGACTTGTTTGAAATAAAAATTTATGATGATTCCATTTGAAAACATAGGAAATAATTTATAAATTTTTGAAATTGAACATTTTAAAATGTTAAATTTTATGTAATAACATAAATAAATCAATTATGGAGACTATGGTTATTTAATAAAATATTGGACAACCACCTAGGATATACATTACTCTTTTCAGAAAAAAAATAATACTCTATAATTTTATGTTTCAAGGAGAGGATAATGGTATTTATGCATAAAACAAATAAAATAAACAAAAATTGTCAAACATTATGTGTTTTAATATATAACATACATATAATATCCCTCAAAATATTTTAGTATAGAAAATCCCTTAAATAAATGAGATAGTAATGTAATCCCTTACCTAATATAGATATCTTGCATTGTATGAATTAAAATATCATGTATAATAAATATATTCAAAAACCATATTAATATATATATATATATATATTAGTATTTATCATTTAATTATCATTTTTAATTATCATTTTATAAACAATTCATCATTAAATTGATCGTTCATGTGAAAATTGGTATGTTTTCAATGAATTGTTTTGTAATGAATCCGATTTTACCGACTTTATTTTTCAAATATTTTTGGAAAAATTATGAGATTAGTTCTTGAGAAATTGTTTGATTCATAGGAACATTATGCTCAGAACAATTCCCTGAAAAAATTTATGTTTTTAATATAATTTTTGCACATTGTTTCTTAAAAATTTAAATAACATTTAGCGGTTACCTAAAGCTGAAATATGAGGCCATCATTGAGCTCAGAACATTGGCATTACAATAGGTTTGACATACCCTTGGTCACTACTCATCATCTGTAGAAAAATCCACCATATGTGTAACCTTAAATAAAATATTTAAATATTGTTATTTTATTTTAAAATCTTAATAACTCATAAACTGCAACTCAGATCGGTAATATGATACCACCTCTGAGTTCGTACCATTAAAATATTTTATTCATGACTCAACATCATGTTTTCTTTTATAACACATTTTCAAAGAATTCAAGGTTATCAACATAACCTTGAAATTCCCTCAAATTCAAGGAGACAAAACACTCTCGATGAATGGTGGAGGATCATAGATCGATGATAAGCGACGAACCTCGAATGTGATGTATCTTCATCCATGACAATGAAGTGACATTTATTCTTTCTTAGGGATCAAATGAAATCAAAGTAGGGAGTTTGTGATTTTACTTATTTTCCACATTCATTAATTCCATGATGAATGAATACAACTCAACAAACAAATTTTCCAGAGGATCAATTGTTATTGTAGGATGGTATTTAAATTGTTGGGATTTTATTGGACAATGATGTTGTGATTATTTATTGGATTCATATTGAGGTTCTAATGGAAAAAGACCATGATTGAAATGAACATTGGTAATAATCTATTACTCTTGGTTGATTTAGGCTTTTCTGTCACCCTTGTTCTTTCTTCATCACATGCAATATTTTTTGGACCACAACTCAACATTTTTTTGTTGATTGATAATCATGAACTCGATACTCGGCACAACGATATGATATCGCAGATCTAGGATATGTATGGCATGATAGTGGTGCGATGATGATGGTGATAGAAAGATCAATATTGTTCAGGAGATATCACAGTTTGAGATTGTTTTTCTCGGAATGGATTATTATGTTGATACAAGCCTCAAAAGTGAATAATATGACATGGGGATCACATACAAGCATCTTTTTTTGAAAAACAGGGCACTTGAGGAGAACCAGTAGCTCGCAGAAGGGGCCACCAACACGCCCGCATAGACACCTGCCACCAGCATTGGCATATAGTGGAGGCTGTGTGTAGCAGTTTTCTTGTATTTGTGGGGAACTGTGGTGGAGGAAGCTACATGACCACCTCTCAGTTGATATTAGAGGAGCCCTGGAATGAGGGGGCCATGGGAGTAGGCTGCAGAGGACATACCATGTGGAGTCGCGGTGGATGGGACTGGGGATGCAATGACCAACCACATTGAATTTGGCTATACATTGTCGACCGAGTGACATGGGAAGAGACACAGAATTAGGTAGGGCCTTGTAGAATATGGGTGCTGCAAGAGCGGGCCACTTCCGGTAGAGAAAATCGTCCAGCATAGAGCATGTCAGACCATAGTGGGCGGGCCGCTCCTACAGCCCTGCAATCTGTACCCAGCTTTCTAGGGGGCTTGGTCTATTGGGACCAGCAGGGGAATCCTAGCAGGCCATGCTTAGTGGGATAAGGCCATCAGCCCAGATCAGGACTGTTTAGGTTAGGCTAGTCAGCATGTCAGGCTGGTTTAAGTGGGTCAGGTAAGACTTGGATAGGACTGATTTTATTAATTTTTATAAAGACAACTATAACATTCAAACTGTGTGTCTGTTTAATAAGACATTTTCATCATGGGTACCATTGTGGTTAGACAGTACTCTTTGGATACTCTATGTAAGTTGTTTTGGAATTTTGAATACAGACTAATGGGTTGAGAAGTATATTTTCCTTGTACAAGCACAAAATGAACGGAAACATACTGCTTTATGTGACTGGGTGACTAGGTGACTTGGGGGATACATGAAATATCATAACTCCATTTCTTACTAACACTATCTGTGTTATCAACACTCCATGTCTTAATGACACTCCCTATGTTACTGAAAATCCGTGTGTTATTGAAAGTCTAAGACTTACTGTGGATGGTTATCTCATGGAAACTATGTAACTTGTCGAGACCCTTGTGTTCTCTTTATTTATTTTGGAAGACCTATTATACATTATTTTAACATATAACTTTAGGATTGAGATATCTCGGGATGAGTTTGATATGAGAAGAACCACATAGCTGGCATTTGATGTGACTTTGAGGCTTGAAATCCGTTATAGGTATACATGGTTGTTATTTTAATATTTTCTATAGACATATACCTATGTTTATATTACAATATCTTCTTAGTGTTTTTTCCCTTTGTGTTATTTTTATGTGTTATCTTATTAGTGGTGTCTCATCAAGTTATTCCTTAGTGTTTTCAGGGTGTCCTCTTGAGTATTTTTTTTCTCACCCCTACACGAGCATTTCCCAAACATGTTATGTCATGGGAAAATGTTTGAATTTATTATGGAGTTCTAGGAGGACCAGGGCCAGACAGTTCATGGTGAGTTCAAATAGTTCAATGTGTGCTCATATATCTATAGATATTAGTCCCTCTTCATTTTTTACAGGTTGGAATTTGTGGTTTGTAGAAACTTTTTGGTGGGATTGTATTTAAGCCCAATTGTTCTTTACTGCATTTTACTTCGTGGTCGTACTCTTCTGCTTGGGATATATTATATGAATTAAATTTATTACTTTTTTTTACTTTTATGTTTTTTGTCCTGGGATATTTGTGTGTGTGCGCAGTTATTAAGATGCCTCCCATTTTTGGGATATTCCAATTCTATGCTCATTTCCAACCCCTGGCCTAATGGAGGAAGGATTGGTGTAGTCACAGGATGGGCCCCTCTTAGATGGGTCCTAATACAATGGTTTTAGAGGATTTGGATTGGTTTTAGGATAGTGAGTTTGTGATATTGGTTTGGAGAAATAAGGTCAAGTGTCTCGACATTGGATTTAATGCTAGGGACTACAGTATTGGTGTGGTGGATGACATATCAATACACTAAGACTCTTGACCCCTACATTTGGAATCAGTATGTGAAAATCCTGGTTTCACAGAAAAAGAAAGGTTCATCTATCATAATGTAATGGCTTGTATTTTCCACATCCTTCTTTAGTCATCTCACTAGGTATACTCTTTTAACCGTGAAACATCATGTTTTATTATAGGATGTATTCATGATGCCAGCCGGTGGCATTTTTCATAGACATATTAGGTCATTGACCCAATTTTTTATTAGTCCTCTATAAGGAGAGACAATCATAGAGAAATTTTAATTCAAGATGGTCAATAGGGTTCACTTTCTTTGGTTGATAAGTTTGTAGACCCGCCTCCAGTGGTTCGAGTGGATGTAGTTTGCAAGACTAAGCCATGGATGGCTCTTTGGGCACTAGATGATGATACATAGGGTTAAAAAATTTATCATTGGCTTATTAGGCAGTGATCACCAGAGATTTTGGGTCAGCATAACCTACCGATAGTGGGTGCATGATACAATTCATAGAACATAAGGTATCGTTGGAAGTTACAAGGGTGTGATAGTTTACTGAGGAAGATGAATTTCTATGATTTTCATGGGAAGGAACATTCCATCCTTGAATGTCTCAGTATTTAGGCTACATTCAGATAGAAAGATGATGAGCCTCTAAGGATGTGTCAGTGGTAGGAGCAGGCATATCCATCAGGTGAAGGATGTGGTGGAGGAGATGGGGAAGAAGAATGAGGTGGCCAATGTTTTGATGTTTTACCACAACAAACCCCATGTGGACCATTCCAGACTCAAGGAATTAGAGGATCTGGGGACATACACTGGCGGCCACATTTTATGATCCCAATACTCTGGGAATGGATCATGGTGTGATATGTGCCTTTCTATATTTTCTATAGTTTTAATAGATTCTTATGGTAGTGTATTCCTTTCTAAAACATTTATTGTTTGATACATAGAGATTTAGGTTAAACCATTGACTTCACCCTCATATTTATAGAATCTTACTAGAGGCGACACAATGATCACAAACTCGGGCGGAAAGTGTGACCTGACACTTCAAGGAGATTTTTTTAGTTGTGATCCCTTGGTTGTAGCGTCGAGGCTTTACAGTTTAATTCTCTGTATGGAACGATAGACATATTTAATGTTTTGATTGATTTTTAAGCAAATTTTTCTAGTTCCTACGAAATTATATAACTGGATTTTATTTTTTATCAAAGAAATGGAAATCCTAGCAGCTACACATGGGATCACACATTTTAGGGTACAAATATTTACTCTCCGGTTGGCTATCTTGACCCTTAGTGTAGTGGATGTTTTGTTTCCTCCGTTTCAGGTAATGGTGGGGAATTTTATGGACATTGTACCTATATATTTTCTAGTTTCACCTCCCCATTGAGAGTTATACTTTTTAATTGATCTGCACCCAAAGACAATATAGATATCTGTACAACCATATCTGATGGTTCTTGCAGAGCATCATGAGCTAAGGGTGCAGTGGGAGGACATTCATTGGAATCACATAGGGAGAAACATTGTTTCATCCTGGGGAGCCCCAGGTGGTCTTTTTTTATAACATCCAAGTGTACATAGAACCCACAAAGGATCACATGAAACACATGAGGATGGTTTTGTACACACTTCGATAGGAACAACTTTATTGGAAGCTCTCGAAGTGCCAGTCGGGGATTCAGGAGGTCGTTTTTCTGGACATATCATCTCAGATATTGTAGATACAATGGATCTAGTGACAAATGAGGAAAAGTTTGATGATTTCTCCCTATATGAGGATTCCAAAGGAGCGTGTCATGTAATATTCATTCTGTGATGCATTGGGAATCAGGCATGGTTGTATCCTGATACAGAGGTAAGCATTTATTTCATATGGTTCATTCCCGTTTAAATTACATGAGCATAAGTATATGACCCGTGATATTTAGTTAGAATAATTGTTCATTTCATTAGGTATGTTGTGGAACTACATAATGGGAGAGTGGTTTATCGTCTACTTTGACAAAAATAATCTCAAGAATAAATTCTCTCCAAATGATTTGAACATGAGATAGAGGTGAGGCTAGAGGTCCTATAATAATATGACTTAGATATTTTCTATAATTATATAATGGGGACATGGTAGAATAAAATATCAACAGTAAATATGACTTGTAGTTTCTAAACAAGGAATCAGAGAACTTTTTCTCAATGAAAATATCCAATTTGGATTGAATTGGAGCATCTTATCTATAGACAATGGTTTTCATGCATCCAATATTACAGCGATTCAAGTAGGTCCGACATTGGTATACCTACTGTAATCCCCTACATACTCAGCTGATTATTGTGATTAATATTAAAAATGTGGGGATCACGTTCTTTTTTTCAGATGATGTTGGATGATAGAACTGGTGTTGTGAGGGGAGGTTAACAGGGTTTTTCTTCAATTCCCAATAGCGATACATCTAGGTGTTGATATGATGTACTAGGACCTCAAAAAATAGTTTGTTGGATAGGGATAAATAATGATTTTGTAGATTTTGTGTCTTGATGCCTATGTATTCGACAAATGAAGGATGAGAATTAGGTTCTAATGGGGTTTTCTCATCCTCATGAGGTTCCTGAATGAAAGTGGTATGGGATAACAATGGAAATTGTGATGGGTTTACCATATACGTCTAGGCGCTCAGTCACATCTTGGTGGTCATTTATTGGTCACCAATTAATTCCACTTTTTATCTATCTGGGAGTAGAGTTTAGTAGAGACCTATAGAAGCCTATATGTGCATGAAATAGTTCAGATTCCTGGAGTTTCATCGATTATTGATTCTGTAATGATGTTTTCGTCACATCTCAATTGTGGAAGGGATTTATGATGGTGTTTGGGCCTTAGTGATTCTTGACCACGACGTTTTATCCCTCGAAGGATGGCCCAATGGAGAAAATCATACAGGTTCAGGATGACATAATTCAGATATGCTTGTTATGTTTTGACTGTATTTGGGAGGACTGTCTACCACTAGTAGTGTTTGCCTACAAAAAATTGTACCCATCTACCATCGATATGACACCGTTTGAGGTTCTGTACATGAATCCCCACAGATCATCAACTAAATGGACTAACCCTAGAGAATCAGCACTCATGTGCCCGTAGTTGGTGTATATGACTACAGAGAAGATGAAGGTGATATGTGAGCGAATAAATACTACATAGAGCTTTCATAAATCTTATAAAGTCATTTGATAGATCCCTTTGGATTTTGAGGGGGATACTATTTGGTCCTTCGGGTCACTCCTTTATAAGGGTTATATAGATTTGGTATGGGAAAAAATCTATATATGATGTTTATAGGACCATTCTGGATACTACGTTGTGTGGGTGAGGTGGCATACAACAAGACTCGACCCCACCGTTGGATCGGGTACCCGATATCTTCCACATGACTAATCTGAGGAGATATGTGCATAATTTATTTCATGTCACTAACTGGGGATACTTTTGTCGAGAAACTGGTGGAGGTCAAGTGTGGATAGAAGGGGATCCTTTGTGGGTGGTTGATTCTTGTAGTGCAAATTTTGTGGTTGCATGTGAGCCTCAATGGGAGAACATGGGAGCAGAATGCTCATATTCATGCTTTATACCCACAATTTGTTGTGTATCATCTTTTTTGGATTTTAAGGACATAAATCCCTAATGCATGGAGAAATTAATGACTCATATTTCCTCATGAGTATTTTCTAAAATTAATTGGAAATATTTCGAGACCAGGTTCTGAGACAGAGTGCGATTTTAAGGCCGGGTGTGCCCAGAACCATTCATTGAAATATGTGACATATTTGTTATGACATCCACATGACCTTTTTAATAATTGAAATAAAATTTATATGGTTTCACAAATCATAAATATGAGGGCACCATTGAGACCGGAATGATGGATTTACTCTTGGTGCGACCAAACCCTGGTCGGTGTGGGTAATCTAAAGAAAAATCCACCTAAGGCATAATAGTAAATAAAATAATAAAATCATTTTATTTAATTTCATAATCTTATTACCTCATAAAGTTTAACATGGATCGGAAATCAGATACCACCATTGAGTTCATAGTGGGAGTTTTTCCTTAGAAGAGGACCAACATCTTTAAGCGTGGGCTGGCTGTGAAATAATGTTGTTAGACATAAACGTCATTAAAATATTTTAATAGAAATATTTTATTCTTGGTGAAAAGATCTATTTTCCTTTAATACATATTTTTGAATGATTGTAGGGTTATCAACATAACCCTAGAATTATTCTATGGCAAGGAGAGGTATCTCTCTCAACAATTGATGGAAGATCATGGATCAATGACCAATGGTGAACATTGTATTCAAAGGATTTTCACCTATGATAATGAAACAATGACTCTTCTTCATCAGTGATAATAGTATCGACGTAGAAACATTGTGATTTTATTTGTTTTCCCTGCTCATGAAATCCATGATGAACATGGACCAATCACAAAATAGATTGTCATGCGGATTGATCGCTGTTGCGGCGAGGGATTTACCTCTACAAGGTTTTTATGGGAGAAGGATCATGTTATTATTTTTTGGATTTCAATTTTCATTCTAATAGAAATTAACCTCAATCGACACAATCATCGATCAAGGTCTATTATTCTAGGTTGATTTATGCTCTTCTCCACCCCGTTCTTTGTTTGTCACTGGAATTCATTGTTTGGGCCATGAATCAACATGTTGTGATAAATTGATCATTGTTCCCTCAATACTTAGTGCAATAATCTGATATCACAGATCTGGGATTGACATGGCATGATGGAGGTGCGATGCCAACGATGATGGAAAGATCAAAGTTGTTTGAGAAATTTCCCCATTTGGTTGGATTTTTGTCGGAATTTGTATTGACAATTATCCAATCATTGGTAAGTGAAGAACATGACCTAAATATCACATACACACCACCATTTAATATATCCCAGAAGAGAATAAGTGGCCCACTGATGGGACCAACAGCTCACCTGTGGTGGTGACTAGCACCGACGGGGGCATGTTGTGGTAGAATGAAGTGGTGAATGTGTTTGGGAGGAAACGTGAGACAGTGGATAACTATGGTGGAGGTAGCTACATGAACTGTGTATTGGTCATGGTTGGAGGAGCCCACAACAGCAAGGGTCGTGGGAGAAGGCAACAATGATGGGACCACCCAGGAAGCACCACTGGACCGCATTGTTCCACCATAGTAGGATCCATGATAGGGATCAGGGATACGACGACTGATTGCATTGATCATAGAGGCACCACTATTACTGGGAATCATGGGGGAGCCACATGATCAGGGCAGACCACGTAGTCTAGGGGTTTCGTGGCCAGGGTGGGCCTCATTAGATAGAGAAAACTGGGACCCATGTAGTGGGACATACTCTGGTGGTTGTGCCACACTAGTGGCCCTATCGGTTATACTGGACTGTGTCAGGTAACCCGATGGGTTGGGTCAGTCGGCTGATCGGGTTGGACTCAGACAGGTCATGGGTCAGATCATTTTATAAAAATAACAATAAAATTCAAACTGTATGTATGTTTGAAAAGACATTGGTAGAGTTCAGAACCTTGTGATGAGAAATACCTTTTTTGATTATACAATTGAGTTTCTATGGATGTTTTTATATATCCAAAAGTCATGAAGAGTTGGTTCTCCCGGTACATGGATTTTACGAGCAGAATCCTAAAGATGGCTTTGACTTGGTGACTGTTTGACTTACACTGCATGACTTATCGACTGTCAATGTGCCACCAACACTTAGTATGTTATCGTCACTTGGTGGTTAGGTACACATCATCCTTTATAGAAACTCTATGTGTTACTAATGAAATATGTGTTATAGACCCTATATGTGTTACTAGAACTCTCTATGATACATGCACTCAGTGTGTTACCAATACTCTATGTGTAACCAATACTTCGTGTTTTATCGACACTCCGTGTGTTAATGACACTATGTGTGTTATCACTACTATCTATTTTATTGATACTTCATGTGTTAAAAACACTTTGTGTGTTACTGACACTCCATGTGTTACTAACTCTCTGTGTGTTTTCCAAACTCTTTGTTTTAATGAGATTTGATGTCTCAGGGAAATATATGTAACTTGTTATGACCCCAATGTTATCTTGGGTACATTTGGTTGACCAATTATATGTTCTTATATCAAATAGCTCAAGGAGTGAGATATCCAAAGGAGAGCGTGCTACGAGAAAAACCGGTGACTGGTAGTGGATGAGGCTTTGTGTCTTGAAATCCATTATGAGTAAACATGGATGTTTTTGTTATATGTTAAATATCCATATACCTTCTTATCCTTTTATTGGTATTTTCAAATGACTCTTTTTAAGGAAGGTGTGAATACAAACAATTACAACCATGTAACACCATTAAAAGGTAGAATATATTCTAATAAAGACTATTCGTAGTTTCTTATCCCCAACACTGACATCAATAAAACAAACTTCCACCTCTGCATGGTTGCCTGGCTAACTGTCCTATGGAGGGTTGCACAGGCCCAGAACAGATGTCAAGTGTCATACCCTCTCATATGTCCAAATATGAATGGTTGTGTGCTTGTGGACACTTCCTTCCCTGAAACCCCATTCGAGGTATATCCTCATAGAATGACTATAGACTTCCACATAAAATCTACATAACAAAATAACAAGGAGAAATAACAAACTATCATGAATTCAGACAAAGGAAGCATAAAATAACACTAGGAACACAGTCTAACATGACTTCTTGTGTAAATTCGGTCCCGTGAGTCCTCAATGTAAATATTCATGGTCTGTCTCCTCATGGAGAGGGTAATAGAATTATAAATATTAATGTTATGGTCGCATAAAGGTGGATGCACCTCATTACTAAAACTAGATCAGTGAGTGTAAGAACCACCACCCAAGATGAGTGAACCATTTGGAGTTTGAATAAATGTTGTATTTTATATGTGATTGGGGGGGAAAGAAAGACTCCCACCTACAAACCCTACCTTCCCAGCTTGGGGGAGTATTCCTTGCACATTTTTTCCTTACTTCCTTGATATAGAGTGAATCCATCCTCACCAACCACCAATGGTTGACCCTTTTTCATATGAGATCTACATGTTTCCTTCCAATCCATAACCATAATAACATGCACCAAAGAGGGGAGTACCCGACCGATACTCGTACTTGACTCATGCATGTACCTGTTAGGATAGGGGGAGATTAGGGCAGTGCAGACCCTCATCTACCATTTTTCAGGCAGAAACATAGGCTGAGCAACCTTCATCATGGCACTTGGAGAGCTAGGAAACACTCGAACTAGGGTATGAGAGGGGGAGAGAGATGACAACTACATTGAGGGAGGTAGAACAGGTTCCTCTTTTGTAGAGGGAGGTTCATACACCTGATCAGCTGAGTGGGAACCTCTTCTGTGATGACCTCCACATCTTCAGCATCTGGTTCTTGAGTGTCCTTAACAGAAGCCTATCGAACAAAAACCCTCAACCTCATTATAGCTGATACGTTTCTAGAATCCCTCCTCACCACCTATAAAGAGCCAAATGTGATGAGGAAGGACTCTAGAAACATCCATTTTGATGCAATGATGTGCAAACCAGGGGTGCAACACATGAAATATGGAATCATCAGTGCATAAGATGCATCCAAGATGATTGTCGATAAATGTTAAGACACCCAGGTATATAAAATGTATAGGCAAGTTGGGGAGGCGAATCCACATGGATGAACGTTTTCAATATTCTCCTCTATGAAAATCAACCGTCCACCAAAATAGATGGATAGGCCTGTTGTCACACCTCCATGACTCACACGACCAAGCCTGGAAAATGTTCTCTAGAGATTAGACATGAATACTGAAATGGTAGCGGTCGAGAAATCCAATAGCTGCCACATTCAGCAACCCCCAAGAGGCATTCACATACCATGAAAAGATACTCACCGGGGGCCGATCCTGACAAAATTTTGCAACCAACATATGCTAATGTTCCGGTGCAGCTTCATGGAATTCATAAGGTGACAATGAGATCGTAGGGGATCCGTTAAGTAATAATGAAGCCTTCAGAGAGATCCTGAATTCCTACACCTCTAGAAGAAGCAAGAGTGAGACGGAAGGTTGAATAGAGTCCCTTGGTATCTCTGAGAGACACGATATGAAGGGCATCGTCGGCCCCATGATCTCGACCTCTGATGATGGACCATGCACCACCACAGGAAGTGCTAATGTTAGCCTCGATCCAAGGGGAATCTCACTCCCCATTCTCTAGCAATAACCATATACCTATGTTGAGATAACTATATCTTCTTTATGGTGTTTTTATTTTTATGTATTTCTATGTGGTATATTATTATGGGTGATTCCTATGTGATATTCCTTTTCGTTTTCGAGGTTTCCCCCAAAGTATTTTTTAACTCACCAATGCACGGGCATCACCTGAACGTTTTGTTTCATATGCATATGTTCTACCTTGTTATGGAGTTCCATGTGGACCATGAACAAACATTTTTGGGTGATTTTACCCAGACAGAGGTGTGCTCCTATAACTGTAGATATAATTATTTCTACATTTTTTATAGTTTGGTATTTTTTCTTTTCAAACTCAATTCTGTGGGTTTTATTATGTGCTAGTTTTAGTTCACTACACATTAAATTCCTACAATACTTTGTTGGTTGGGATATAGTGGTATGCATGCATTTTTTTACATTCTGTTTTTACATTTTAGTATTTCTGGCTTCGATATGTGTATGTATGTGTGTGTACAAGTAATTAGGGAAATGTATCCCATTTTGGGTATATCCCTATTCAGTTCTAGTCACCATCCCCTGGCCTATGGGAGGTGTTCTTGTGGTAGTAACAACATTGTTCCCTCTAGGATGAGTAATGACAGGTTAGGTCTTTTTCTTGGTATATTCACCATGGTAATTTTTTCAAAATATTAATAAAATTAATAAATATATAATTCTCATGTCTATTCGTTATATATACAATCATAACCCTTCCTAAAATGTGGAGAGTAAAAATGAAATATATCCCTTCATGGAGATGGTGTTTTGTACAGACTCAAGAGTGATGATATTTTCAACAGATATTATGAAATAGAGTTAAATTATAAATCAACATAAATTTATCATTATTGTATTAGTAAAATGATATGTAGAAATTAGATATTCCTTTTTTAAAATCCATGTAATGCATAAATGAAAAATGTATTGGATCACTTTGTGGAGGTGGTCGTTCACATATTTTCATGGGAGATTTATCATTTCCAGTTCATGGATTGTTCAAAAAGAAGATAATTTTTTACTATAATATAAGAATAAATATTTTATAACTATATTATATGAAAATTAAACCTATTATAAAAACAAAACATGATTTATGGTTATTTAAAATTAATCATATCAGTATATGGGGGCAGTAGACTATATGTACACATAATGGATAATTTCATTTACAATTTGATTAAAATGAGTTGGAAAATTGTTTATCAATAATATAATAAAAATAATTTTAATTTAATATAATGAATTATGTATATTATAATATAATCCATTTATTTAGAGGAGGCAGAATAAGAAATAAAATGAATAGTACTTAGTTAAGAGTCATAACGCATCATTGAGAAACATCCATCACTTTACACATTATTCTTTGAAAGGATGATATTATGATCAACTGTTAACCTATTAGAATTGTAAAAGATTGTTAATAATGGATTAGAGTTGGTATTGGATTATCAATTAGTATCATGAAGTTTGATAAATAGAGGAGGCTTTTTTATAAGGGAGGGAGGGGACACACTACAAATTTTACAATAAAATAAAATATTTTAATGTATTCCTCACCTAATGTGGAAAAAAAATAAAAAATAATGTATTATAAGATTGATAATGTCAAAAAAGCATAAAAGAATAAAATTAATTTAAATTATTTTAGATATTTTAATCCTTATTTATTATTTTAACGACTACATTACACCCTTTTAACCCTAACCATGATACAAAAAATTAATTGTTCTCTAGTCATTATGAAAAAAAATAATTCAAATATATCAATAAATAATTAATATGAGGAATAATTTTTTGAAAAAAATTATCATGATTTGGTTTATATATGTTTAAAAGTCCATTTGAAAATAATTATACGAACCTCAATGAAAATAATTTAAGAAAAATGGAATTTTAGGCTGAAAACAATGTTTACCTTCATTCTATGACATTAAAAAAATAACTAGATGTTAAAATATTATATTGAATATATTATTTAATATTTCATTAAAATGATTCATTAATAGAGATTAATTTAAATTATATAGATATAAATATACTGTGTCTATAAAAATATGTTTTTTAGAAAAACATCACTTTTTACCAAAATGTTATTTTATTTTTTTATCCATCTAATTTAAGTCATTAGAATACATATAAGTGTTTTTTCATAGTTTAACTATCATATTAAATAATAATAAATTAATAGTATATCATAGTTCATTTAAACAAGGTATTGAGTTTAAATTATCTTATCAATGAATTCTATTTTCCATATATAATTATATAATAAAATATCATGGTGTTATAATTTTGAGTACGAACCCTCTAATCCTTCAATAAGATAACAATATAATACAAAAATATATTTGTAATGATGTTTTTTACATTAGTAGAAAATATCATGTGAGGATTAGGTTTGTTTTTTCATTGTGTGGTTTATTGTAGTCTCCTCTGGTAATGATTGTTAACTGAAACAGAGATTCAAGATAAGGTAAAGAGGGTATGATTTGATTTTCTTATGTAAATTCATACATGTTTATTCAAGAGTTACCAATATCTCAAATGATTATATTTTTGGGATACTAGAAATAAGTGTGTTCAAACCCATAAGATTTTGAATCATTTGGATTATATTTTTTATAATATGGTTAAAATATATATAGGAATTGGTGATTTATTGAATAAATTGGGTTGTATTAGATAATGATTGGGTAGTTTGGATGAATATATTAAAATATTTTATAGTTTTGGAATCACTTTATCGCATAATAAAATATTTTCATGGGCAAAAATTCATGAGTTATTTGGAGTATGCCACTTCCAATAACAAGTATATTATTTCATAGATGATAATAATGTCACATCATAGTTTATAATCTACCAGAGGAGGTGATATATCAAAATAAATATTTATGATTCCATTAAAGGATGGGATAAAATATATATCTATTTTTTCAGTTTTCAGTGGGATTTGATTCTTTCATATCTTGGATAATAAAATGGAATTATAAAGAGTATGTTATCATACATTATTTTCATGGAAATCAATTAGTATATTTAACTACCCATTTTTTAGATAAATGTTCTTATATAGATTTTGATTTAGAGATATTAAAATATAGTTAATGACATATTTTTAAATAAACAATGAATTTGGTATATTCCAGGTTGTGAATTGAGATATAAATGGATGATACATAACAAAATCTATCTATCTGACATAATGATAATAGAAAATGAATGTAGTTATTTTGTTATGGATAGTGACAATAGAAATCAACGTTTCTAAAATTTCCATAACTCATTTCAAAAGAATTATTAAATTTATTAATCAACATAAAAAACTATACTATTTTATTCATCCTTATCACATTCCATGATTGAGATATAGGTAAAGAAATATATCTATGAAAGGACACAATAATCTAATCACATATACAATAAATGGATGAATGAATAGTTATAATTTCTTAATATAAAAAAACAAAGGAAGAAAACTATTAATGGATAGTGATAGGTGTTTCTCATATTCTATGGATATATAAAAAATATAGATTGAATTTTATTTGTTTTTGAGATATGAAGAGTTCTTAAGGTATTCATCCATAATACATAATTTCTTATACAAATATAGAAATAATATTAGTTATATTAATAAATATTAGTGTTCATAATTATGTAGTTGATGTGGGTAAACATTTTTCCATAATCTTATGTGTTATTTTATATTATTCTACATTAAATCATTATTAGATAATAATAATATCATAGTAATTTTTTAAAATGGCCATGAAAAAATAGACTCTGAATTCATTAAATAATTTAAAAATTAATGTCAGTATTTGATCAATATTAATTATTTTAGTGGTTCATGAAACATTAAATTTCCAAAAATATTCCATGGTGAATGATGAATACCAATCATGAATATACTATGATCTAACTATTTGAGTTTTTTAGTTTTTCATAAAACTGTTAGATATTAAATATAAGGGGATATACACTAAGGAATAGAGAGGGGTGAAATAGTTTTCAAAAAAGAGTTCATTAGATGTTTAATTTTGATGGATACTATATAATTAAACCACCAATTCTATGTGGGTGGGTTTGTAATTATTTTATCTCACCTGACATGAAATTTTTTTCTCTTTTAGTGGGTTATTTGTTGGTAATTTTAGATATAAATTTATTCTTTCCATTATATTTTACTTTTTATAAGTGAATTATTATGATGACCAATGTATTCAATAAATAATTTTTCATACCTTAAATATATCATACATTTAGAAAACCAACTAAAACAATTTTTTATTATTTTCTCCCGTCATTGGTATCATTTCAATTATTAGATGATATAAATTTATTGTTGAGATATATAATCCATATATGAAATTCATCACAACTAGAAATGAGTTCTAATGATTTGGGAGGATAAATTTACACCACATTATGTTTTTTATCTATGTAGGAAAAGGTTATATACTAATAAAAATAGGTATCTGATACATGATTATATGAAACATATTTTATTTTTTATAGTTTTTATAGAAAATTTATATATCCAAAAATATAAAGTGTATTAAAGTATTTAACCATAAAAATTTCAACTTTGACGAGTATGTTTCATAATTATTGTACGTTTATTAGAATTTATATATATATTGAAAATTTATATATAATATCGATATTAGATGAAAATTACACAAAGATTAATATGAGGAATAAAAATGAGATAGTGAGTCATTGTACAACAATTTTTTTAAGACAATCATCTTGAGAAACTATCTGCACCTATATGATGACTTATAAGTTATTTAAATCCATGGGGGATAAGGTTATTAACATTTATAATTGATATTAAAATGATTCAAAATCAATGAAATATATTTTATGATTTTTTTGAATATATAATATTTTTTTAACATTACACTCTTGATTTATTCATTAATATATTTATACACATCATCGGAGCTATGAGCAGTCTTATAAAATACATTGTGAAAATTTATATTTTCAAATTAATTTTAAATGAAATTTTTTTCATTCTTTTAGTCTGATAGAGTTTTTTTATTTATATAAAAACAATTATTAAATATTCTCCTGATAATATATAAAGAAACCATGTTTCCAATAACATTAAAATGAATGCTTGTTTTCAAATTATTGAAACACACTACAAGGTAGTTCATCAAAAATATATGATTAATCATTCTATACATGATGAATTGGATGAGAAATTCAATAAGTTTTTGGTAGTTATCTCTTATTGCATAAAAATATGTTAGGGTAATCTCAATTGAAAATTCCATCATTGATTCTTTAACATCTCAATTGTATAATATTTTATTCCTTATATCCCATTAAATATAATGATAAACAAACATATTATTTCCTTCCAATGAAATTAGTATTGAATATTTTAAATATATAATTAAAATAACATGTCTATAATGAATGTTATTTATAGATATAATTGTTGTAGGATTGTAGAAAAATATATATAGAAGTTTAATTTATTATTGATTAAAAATATTTCAAAAATGTAATTTGAAATAATAACGTACATACATTATATTTAACAACATGAATGTCGATCATTTGTGTACCATGGAAGGTAATAGTTGTAAAATTTAAATTATTCAAAAAATAAATTTAAATTTATTTTGGGGATTTTTTTAATTAAAAATATGATTTAATGGAATAGTAAATAGGTATTAGATGGTATACCATGATGATAATTGATTTTTTATGAATATTGATAAATATTTACAAGTTATATCTAAAAAGTATTTGTCATAAGTAATGGATGTTAAGGTTGAGGTTTCATTGGATTAACTGAAGCAATCATAAGGTATACCAAATTTATATCACATTGTAGTGGGTTATGTCACAGCGAAATAAATATACCAAGATGAATCAGTTCTATAGGTTTTTCCCAAGAAATGAGTCACACCGTGTATGTTTTCCCATTAATATAAGGTGAGAGAATATATATATATGTTTATTAATTTACTCCATAAGAGTTTTTTTCCCACCATATAGATTCTTTGATGTGGATAAATTGAATCCATGTAAGAATAAATACATATTAATCAATGATAAATCATTTAATATTATGTGTTATTTCAACATGATGTATTTTTAGTAAATTCTACGAATCATTATAAGAGGTTGATTAATCACTATAGAAGGAGTCTCACAAGGCGGTGATCTAGACAAAAGTTATCCGTAAAATATTCAGAACAAATTAATTTGTGTAGTTTAAGATTTTAAAAGTAGTGGTAAATGGATTTATGAATCAAAGGATTATTTTAATTTTTTTATATTATATTTCTTAATTACGTGAATCTATTCATTTTAGTAGACAAATGAATTTATTTATTATGTTACATATAATTTTTTTAAGGATTGAGGTGAAGAATATTTTTCAGATTTAAATATACCTATCTATTACGATATATTGGGAAATTTTTATTGTATGTTTGGCTCAAATTTGAAAGATAAAATTTAACTACTTTTTTGAATCTCAATAAAGTCACTCTGAATATAAAAATGATTGAAAAAATTGATATTTTCTAATTATTTAATATATAAATATCCCAAAAATAAGTCATGAAATATCATAGTGGGATCAAAGGATAATTCTAGATCCATGAAAGAATGTATGTGGGAAGGGAATTGGCTTCTAAGTGTAAGTATTACCATAGGTTCAAATTGATTCATCATGTGATTGAATATGATTTTTTTGGTTAATCCTTGGTGGTGTAATATTATTTTTGGTCAATGAATATCCTAAATTTTTTTTCATAGATGAAAAGTGATTATTATTATTTATTTAGATAAGTGGGTTCCCTTCTTGTACATGGTGTAAACCATTATGTTTTTTTTGACTACTATGATTTATATGTAACTCAAAACACATTAAATGTTTCTATATTTTTTAAAATGTTTCATTATATACTCCATGAATTATCCAAATTTTGTAAAAACATGTAAATATTAATTATATCCCTCCTTCCATTCAATATATTAACATATTTATCATAATGGAAAAAACTGTTCCAATTAAAAATGGATAAGGATCCTCTATAAAGTAAATTTTATGAAATTTTAAAACCCTAATTCCTGATCCTCTTAGAATATTACTAAATATTAGTAAAAAATGGCACTTTTTTAAACATTTATCTTCAAATATTTTATCTATAAAACCATATATGTGATTATCAACTAGCATGGAATTGTGATATTTAATGGAAATCATTGTAAAATCAGGAAGAAACATATATAATTCTATTTATAATATTTTGGAATGGATTTCTATATAGCTTCCAAACATATAATCATTATTATATTTTAATGTGGTGTATGAAAAGATATTGAGTGAAGATAGTTGGGGATGTTTCCAATGAAATCCCATAATGGTACATCTATTCACATAGATTGATCATCAAAAGACATGAAAATTCAAAAAAACATCACAATAATATGAGGATGGTCCAATGGATCAAGATGAGAAATAATATCCTTATTTCTCAATGTATGTACATCAGTAGGAACTTATCAATAGTTTATGGTTATAGTAGAAAAATTTAATAAATATTTATTTAAAATTAATATATTAATCTAGAGTAGAGATTATAATTATGGATGCACTACCAATGTGAAATAAAACAAATATATTCCCAGTATGAAAAAGTTTGACAATCAGGGTGTCATTTGTTTTTTAAATGATTAGTGATTGAAGATCATTGGCTTGGTAAAATTAAAAAAAATGGTAAAAATCATGAGGCACATACGTTTTATTGTTTTTAAGGCCTTGTTCACAACATTCATTGAATAGTCAATTATTTAATTTAGTGCATGTGATAAATTTCAATATAGTGACATGAATTATTAATGAAGAGGATTTGAAAAAAAATAAAACAAATACACACAAATGAGCATATCTACCTCGTTGGATGAGAAAAATACATGTGATTTCTATCCATATAAGTAAAGAATATATAGAGGGAAAAATGTTAAAAAATAATCTAAAAACATAAATTATTTGGAAATAAAATAAAAAGAGTGTTATATCTTGGAACCTCCTCATGTTCACACTTAAACATGTAATAATTTTCCAAAGAGAATATTATAAATAAGAAAAAAAATACAATAGAAAATAATATGAACATGACTTTTTTGAATTAGTGTGTATTGATATATGTGGGCTAACATCACCGACATCCTTCACAGAAAAATTTTACCATGGATTATTTTTTAATGAATATTGTATTATAGAGTGGATTATTGTGATCTATCAAAATATGATAAGCTTATGTTTTCAAAAAATTTAAAATGATTCATGTAGAAGATGAATGGAGAAAATTATTTGAAATTTAGAAATGATAATGGAATGAAATTTGTATACAACAAATTGGAATATTATCTGGATGAACAATGTATAATGACCCATTTATCAGTGGGGGGATCATTAAAAAATGCGTTCTAGATATTTTTAACAAGATCATTGTAATCAACAACTGAATTTTTCTCAATGAGATTTATGTACTAGATATTTTTAAGTGTTTGTTGTCATAACATCGTTATAATTTTCAAATAAGGGATTATTGTGTATGGAAGAAGACAATATATATTATGAAACATAGAATAGGATGAATGAAAAAATTAAAATACAAATAAATTTTTTTGTGTCTTTTATCTTAATATGGAAAAAAATCAAGTTTATATCCTTTGGGGATAAATTTATATTTATTGGATGATCATATATGACTGAAAAATTTAAATCTCTTTAGGAAAAGTTTTGGAAAATTATTAGGATGCTAAGAAATATCTATTGTGGAAAATACGAAAAATTATCAATCTAGTGAGTTGTTTTCCAAAGAAAACAGTGTTGAAATTATGAATGAATTTAATGATGAAGTTAGATAAAAACATGGATATAATAGGGAAAATATGATTTAAATAAATACATTAATGATGGGGGAAAGGAATTAATGTTATTTTTTTGATGATGTCTATAAGAACGGTTTAAATCAATGAAGACAATATTTCTAGTGATTTTACAACCATATTTGAAACAAAACGCACAAAGACTCAAAATTAATCATTATTTCAGTTACATATAATGGAAAATAAGTTTTTATAGGCTTCCTGATGTCAAAACAGGGTAAACAAATACATTTGGATCGTGATAGAAATGAGAAGAATCAACCATGGTTGATTTTCATTGGATAAAAGAGAAAAATTAAATTGGAACTATGTGGGTTTTCAATATTATACTCAATGAATATGTCATGGAAAATTATTACAAATCATTAATTATTTTTAATGGTTATTCCAAAATATATGAAATTGAATTCAATGAGAAATTTTTTCCAATTGTGTGATTAAAAAATTGGATACTGTTATAAGTTCTTATAGTAAAAGAGGATCAATTGTATACAAATGTATGACTATCAATATTACTTAATGGATTTCTTGAAAAGAATTTGTTAATAAAAACCCAACTTATTTTATTACATATTGAAATAATAGAGATATATTATGGTTGAGAATGGATTTTATAAATGAAAAATTCAAAGAGGTCTTGGTATTCTAGGATTGTAAAGTAGTTCAATGATATTTTTTGTATTATAGAGTTCATCATAATGTCTAAATCAAAAACTTGTTTAAATAAATGTAATTTTTGTTAATTTTTCTAGATGAAATAATTTTTTGAGGTTCGAATGAAAAATACTCCTAACTATATAAATATGTCATGAAGTATGAGTTTAAGATATATTTAATCATTGAGTTAGTTTTTCCTTTACAATTGTTGTTAATAAAAATAATGAAAGGATATTTTATTTCAAGAGTGTAAATATTCCTTACTTTTGGTCAATTTATTAATAAAAATTGAATAAAAGGATATTAGAATCCTATGTGAATTAGTGATAAAATTTCCATTATATGATGATGAAAAATATATTTTTCTGATATAATATATAGAAAATAATACAGATATTTTTCAAATGAAACTGATATGACCTAACATTATGATTTATACATTTCAAGATATTTGTTACAAAAAATAATCCAAATGAAAGTCATATTCAATAAGTAACATTGAAATTTTATAAAAATTAACATTATTTTATTAATATTTTAACATAAAATAGATGTGATAGAGTGAATATTATTTAAATATATAAATTAGTATGGTTTAACAGAAAATTTTTATATAACTTTAAACAAGTCATTCTATCTGGTATGATTTTTTATTTCTTGGATTAATAATAACAATTTTTAATTTTTAATTTTTTTAGAAATTTGGTATAGTTCAGTTACTATATAATTTATTAAATTTATATAGACAATATAATCAAATAATGATGTTCAAGTTGATGTGTTGTGTATTTTTTTAATCAGATGTGACAAATCATGTTCTATTAGTATTATATAAAAATATTAAAAATCATTTTAGGATAAACCACATTAGGGTAATACATCACTTCATCAAGGAGGATGTCAAACAAGGGATAGCTATGTTAGAGTATATTTCATCATGAATTCATTTTTATGACATAATGATAGAGTAACATCCCAATGATTATATCATAAAAATTCATTTACTATTATACAACAACCATATCCATCCAACTTGATGGTTTTCAAAATGGACCCCCACACCCCGGTGGAATTTTCAATTTTCATAAAGGTATGTTGGTTCTATTCAAAAAATTGTTTACTTTATAAATCTCTCTTATGAACAATTAGATACTTTCTCTTTTGAATCATGAAAATGGGGAAGATATTGCCCCAGATTGACATTAGTGATTTTTATAATTGTTCTCTCTTTATATAAGGGGAAAATATCCATATATAAAATAATTCAATGTGGAATATTGATTGAAAGAAAATGTAGGGGGAGGATCTCAGTTGTGAATTGATAATGATATTGATGAACAAGGATCTGTTTCCATGTCGTACTATTCATTTAACTTTTGATTCAAATAATGATATTGATTCGTGTGGGATTAAAGATGAAGATCAGTGAATTCCATCTAATCTAATTTGAGGAAATATATTTTATACTATTTTTATTATAAGATATAATGGTTATTCTAGATGTTGGATTGGATATTTTTAAGGGTTTTCATTAATCCCAAATGTGGTGATTGTTATTAAAATTTTTATTGATGCATTTTTGATATTGGGTTACCTGAAAATGATTCTAAAGAGTATATTAAAATAGATTCAAAAGAAATTATATGGTATTAGGTAGGGTTTTTAATGACTATAGAGAATTAATATGATGTTATATCTATATGTATAGAATAAAAATGAATCCCCATAGATTACACAACATTAGATCTTATTATATATAAAATCATGTGGTTTTAAGAGTTACGATGTCATGATTGGTATATCAATGATGAAACGATCCAATATAATCTAAATTACAAATATATAGAATGTGTGGCCCTTGATATGTAATATTAACTCTATAATATTGAACATTTATAAATATCTAACAATGAAATAATGAATAATTTCACGATGAGAGAAATATATGTTATATTACTCTATTATAGTGGTTGTATTCATGGTGAATTATTATCACCCTCAATGTGTTCTTGGAATTATTTAGTCCACAAGATATGAAAATTTGGTTTTTCATTTAAACCCTAATAGATGGGAATAATTCTTCTACGAGTCTTGTTTGTGATTAAATAAAATACATGTAGGAATAAACAAGGAATGCTAAAATTTAAATCAAACCATAGGGTGAGATATGATACCATGAATTAGTTATAGTCTTATATTGCATTGTATTTAAATGTGATGGATACACAATGGAATAATGATCCCACAATGGTGAACTGACCTGGATTTTCTGAAATATATATTTACAAATGATTTTATAAAATTCTAAACCCAAACACTTTGAAGGTGTGTGATTATGATTCCTAGTGTTCTTGAATTGTTCATTGAAATATTTTATGTATTTAATAGTAGGTTTTCCAAGTTTTCCTAAAAAAGAGGAATAACTCATAAACGGGTTCTTGGATCATAAATCTAAGGGCACTATTACGTTCTGAGTAGTGTTTTTACCTTTGGTGAGGCCTCACATCAGCTGGTGTGTGTTGGATATGAAAGAAATTTTTTGGGGCATAACCATAAAAATATTTCTAAATAAAAATTATTTTATTTTTAAATCCTAATAACTCATGAAGTGATTCATGGATTAGAAATATGACACCAACGTTGATTTCATTCTATATTGTTTTTCCTAGCCACGACTTAACTTTAATTAACATTGGTCTTCTTATAAAAAACCCTAAAAGGAAATAATCATCATCTAATAATTTAATGAGAAATTAATTTGTTGATGCAATGATGATTTCCATTAACTAAATATTTATGAATAAGACCCAGAGTAATCCACATAACACTAAGAACTATGATTACTATCTAGGGATATCTTGGATACATAATCCTCTAGAGAGAATGATGCAGTATTATATATCATATCATAGATATTTGTGCCAAAAAGTTGGAGGATCTAATCAATAATGAACACACAATTGTTCCTCATCGACTGATACAGAATTGAGGTATGATTTTTGATTTATTTCTGATTTTATATGTTCTTGAAATCTATGATGATTTTAGATTAATCCAAAAACAAATTATCCGACAGATCGATCATATATTGTGATATGGATTTGCTGTGGGTTAACAGAAATTATCTTGATCTGTTTTAACCCAAATTCACAGGATCTCGATTATTAGACAATAACGATTGAACAATAATGAAAAAAAAATCTATGTGAATTTATCTCTCTGTTCAACATTATCTTTACCATTTAAACCTCTATGGTTCCTAGACTGATGTTTCATGGTGGTTATGTGCATGATCTGGCTACTAGAGTAATGGAAAGCCAGATCAAAGGCCAAAGAAGGTATGATTTATACCTGAGGATCCAGAATGAGGCCCTATCTCAAAAAATGGTGCATCAGAGAAAAATGTGTGGACTCTGGAATAATTGTTTCCAAAGGTGGAACATGATAAGGCCAAGTGGCATGAGGTAGTGGTCATGTGCGGGTGTGGAAGAGGATTATTGTGTCTTATGGTGGAGGCCATGGGAGAATGTAGTGGTGCAGATAGACTGTGAGGAGCCCGTGATGGTGGAAGCTATGGGTGGAGACTGGCATCCATGGTATAAGGTCGTAACGGTGAGCTAGTACAAACCATGAATCCGCATTATATGAACCCATGGCAGAAATACATGAGCCGTGCATAAGACTGGGTACGACCATGTGAAATGAGGCACATTGCCTCATTGAGTGGGTTACACAGGGGGAACCATGCGGTCAGGATAGATCACATTGACTAGGGGGCATAACCATGATAGGCCATGTCCAACAGAGCAAACGGGACCCCCACACGATAGGGACTAGGGTGGTTGGGTCGTGCCCAATTGGCCAAGATGGATCGGGCTGAACCAGACCATATTTGGAAGGGATGGGTTAGATCTGGGCTGAACCCAAGCTGGTATTTTTCACAATAACAGTTGTAACATTCAAACTGTGCGCCCATTGGATGATTAGATTGCAGTGTTGGGACCAATGTGACGAGACAGTCATTTTGACATACTCTAAGTGAGTTGTTGTAGATGTTGGCATATGACCTAATGGCTTGAGGAGTATGTTTTCCTGGGACATGCGAGCTACGAGCTAAATCATGTGGCTGGTTGTCCCTTGGTTAATATGTGACTTGGGGGTTTCAGGACTCACTATGATCTATTGATTCTCTGGGAACTATCAACTCTTTATGCATCATCTAATCATTTGTGCATGGAAACTAGGTGATCTGTGAACTAAAACTGAAAATCTATCATTTAATGCTTAGAATTATACCTTTGTGAACTGATTGTACTTCATGTACTCCATAGTGATTTTCCTTCATGGCATTCGTTGACGGTGTTCCTTAGTCGTGTTACTTCGTAGTGTTCCTTAGTGGTGTTCCTTCATAGTGTTCCTTCGTGTTATTAATTCATGGGTTTCTTTTATGGTGTTTATTTTTGGTGTTCTTTTGTGGTGTTACTTTGTGGTGTTCCTTATTGGTGTTCCTTAGTGGTGTTCCTTCGTGGTGTTTTGTCATGTTTTTCCTTAGTGGTCTTCATTAGTGGTGATCCTTCGTAGTGTTCCTTCATGGTTTTCCTTAGTTTTGTTTCGTCATTGTGTTCCTTAATGATGTTCCTTCTTGGTTTTCTTTAGTGGTTTTATTTTGAGGTGTTCCATAGTGGTGCTTCATAGTGGTGTTCGTTCCTAGTGTTCCTTAGTGGTGACCTATCATGGTGTTCTTTCATGGTGTTCCATCGTGGTATTCTTTAGTGGTGTTCCATCATGGTGTTTCTTCATGGTGTTCCTTAGTGGTGTTCCTTTGCGGTGTTCCTTTGCGGTGTTCCTTAGTGCTTTTCCTTCATGGTATTCTGTAGTGGTGTTCCTTCATGGTAATCCTTGGTGGCATTCTTTAGTGTTGTTCAATCATTGTGTTCTTTACTGGTGTTCCTTCGTAGTTTTCTTTCATCCTGTTCCTTAGTGGAATTTCATTGAAATTTTCTATGTATTATATTTTTTTTGGTTTTGACGTGTCCTACTGAGTATTGTTTTACTCTCCCCTGAACGAGCTCTGACCACATTTGTTGTCTCTTGTTTGGATTATATGCACACTGATGGAGTCCTAGGTTGACTAGGACTATGCGGTCCATAGAGAGAATAGAAAGACAGGGTGTTCTCTTGTGACATTATATAGATGCCCGTGTACCTACACTTCAAGTAGGGTTTTCTACAGATAACCATCATAAACACGTGTGTTCACTTTTAAATACTCTTAGTTTTGGTGGGAATGTATTTTGGCCATATTTCCATTCCATTTTTCATACTAGTGTACACTGTTGTATGTATCAAATGGTATACATTCTTGTTTACATAGTGTTTTTACATTTCAGTATTTTGGGCTTGGATATGTGTGAATATGTAAAGGTGCATTGCATAATTCATCATATTTATGGGTTATGAATACTCAGTGCTAGTAAACATCCCATGCCCTATTGGATACAGGATTAGGGTAGTCACGCATGGGCCCCTTTGGGATGGTTCATGAATGAGTGGTATCAAAAGAGGTCAGTTCTACATAAGGACCAAGAGCCAGTGAGGTTGGTTTGGGGAAACTGTGTTAAGTGTTTTATGATTGGATTTTTGGACATGGAACTCAATGCTAGTGCAATGGTCATGTATCCATACACCATGACTATGAATTCTCCAATTCAACTCGGTACCTGAAACTCTAGATGTAGGTAAAAATAATGGTACATGAACATTATAGGATTTGGGTGTCTACTCATGTCCTTCGTGTGTCAGCTCACTGGGTATACTCTATTGTAGGTGGAACATCATGCTATATTTCAAGATGCCTTCACAAAGATATACAACCAAGACACTATCGTGTGATCATGAGGATGTTCCACTAGATGAAGAGACATCAGTATAATGATTTGTACTAGAGATAGCTCCTCTAGGTGGTTCACTAGCTATACCACCACCTATAGAGAATCACAGGGTACCTATAGTACCATTAGATGAGGATTATAGACTAAGCATTCCTCAAGATTTTTACTTATAGTAACACCTCAAGTCTGAGGTGATCCTGACACATAGTCAGCTGAGGACAAGCTTGAGATAGTGATCTAAGTTTCCCATTTAGTCAAGACACCTGTAGATCAGATTTTGGTCTTATTAGTGAGTCTTCAACATGGATTTGCGAGGCAATAGAGTGGTTCGATTACCTGATCGTGTGATGAGGAGACTTTTCTATGGACAGAGTTTGAAAATATTTTCAGAGATGAGTTCTCAGCTTATAATCTAATGGTATTGTGTTTTTAGGATCTTCTATAGCTTCAGAAATATAATGTGTCAGTATTTGAGTATTCATAGGGGTATAACATCCTTTCCAGAAACTCTATGGATGTGATACACAACCATTACATCAATGATTAGACCATTAAGTGAGGTCTACACAGGGACATCTAAGACATAATTACCTCTATGGTAATTCCTACCAATGCAAGGGTGCTAGAGGGAAACATCACTGGTAAGAGTCCCTTGGTTGAACACACAATGATAGTGATAGACAGTTGTGGGCAAGAAAGATCATACAGATCTTCAAGGCTGAGGGCATGGAAGAGGAGTATGTTGGGAAAAAGGAGGGGCACAGAGGTTCAAGGTACTTCCACCACCACCCCCATGTGCTCCACCATTGGATTTGTGATTTAGAGTACATAGATGAGTCTACCATTATGCGATGGAGGTTTATGACCTCGAGGTTGTGGATATGATTACTCGTACGATCTATGTACTTTTAACCTTTTCTAGGGTTTTGATAGACATAAGATATGATGACTATTTTCTCATTATAACCATTGTTCGAGACCTGGAGATTTCAGGGGAACTTTCGACTCGATATCATTGCATAGATACTCTAATAGGGGGAGATTCAACATTCACAAAATGGTTCTAATAGTGTGACATTACGTTAGGGGGTGAGAGTTTCTGTTGGGATCTCTTAGTGGTGGCATCGAGGCCTTACGACCTCATTCTCATTATGGACTGGTTATCCATAGTCCTTGGTCATATATACTTTTTGAGGTGTATATTATGGTGTCACCGTTATTATTGGACCATTTTTTCTTTGTTTAGAGAAAATGAAACACATGTCATGAATGATGGAATCACACAAATGAGGGTGCATCTAATTCTCATTAATTTACTGTCGTAACTCTCAATGGAGTGGTTTTTATGAGTCTTCAGTTCCCTACAATGGTGGAAGATTTATAGTGCATTCCGTAAAGGATAAGTCAAGGGAATTTTTATGAGTTGCTCTATGATTATGAAATACTTATATTCTGTACTCTTGGGATGGGGAACGTTTTGGCAAATTCTCTCTACAGGATATCTAGTTTGTAGTTGATGAATGAGGAGTCAATGTAGTAGGATTTATTCAGGTTATCCTTTTATGGATAGAGATGTGACTTCTTACCATGAATTGATGGTTGGAACCCATTCACTCTTATATTGAGTCCACGTGGCCCAACATGGAGATACTGACTCTGAGACTTTATGTGATCATATGTCTATCGGGAATGTCCCTAATGGATACTCAAAAAGTGGGGAGTATGTCATTCATTTCATAGGGTGCTCATTAGTACCTATAGCCTTACAGGATGAGGTTCGTTGGGAGTTCCATACATCCCCTTTGGTGGTACATACAACTATGATGAAGATATATCAGGTCATCTACTGTCATTTTTGGATGATCATGATGAAGAAGGGAGTTGCAGAGTTTTTCTCTCAATGCCACACTTGTCAACAAGTGGAGGCCAAACACCATGTTCCAACAGACATTTCCCATCCCCTTAAGGAGCTATTGTGGAATTTGAATATGGTTTCCATGGTTATCAGGATGTATTTACCATGTATGTATAGGGGACACAATACTACATGGGTTCTCATTGGCTGACTCACCAATTCATAGCACCTTTTACGAGTGAGGAGGATAGTTCAATATATATCTTGGGACACCTCTATATTCAAAAGATAGTTCAACTCCATGAAATCCCATTGATGATAGTTTCAAATCATTATTCTCACTTTACATCCCAATCATGGAGATTGAGGATTGATATTAGAGGATCCTTTGTGGGTGGTCAATTAATCTAGTGAACATTTTGTGGTAGGAGAAAAATATCTAGGAGACAACATGGGAGCGGGAGGCTCAGGTTCTTGCTAAGTACCCCCATCTATTCTGGTAGCCCTTGGTTATACATTCTGTTAAATAAATCACTACATTGGGGACAATTTAATGTCACATATTTTTATGACTTTTTTTTGAATTTTGTTTGGGAAAATTCCAAGACCAAGCACTATGACAGTGCATGATTTTGAGGCCTGGTGTATCTAGCTTAGTTAACTGAAAAATGTTTTGTTTTAAATTTTATTAGCACATTTGTTACCTAAAAATGTTGAATAAATATTAAATGGGTTCCCATATTATAAATCTAAGAGAACCATTAGGTTTAGAGCTGCACATTTACCTTAGATGAGGCACAACATCAACCAGATGTGAAATATAGTTTTTGGGACAAAACCAAAAATAAAATAATTAAATAAAAATTATTATCTTTTAAAACCCTTATAAAATTGGAAAATACACTCCTCTTAGAAATTTGAGACCATCATTGAGTTTTTAATATGGTTTTTTCCCTAGGGGTGACTTAATTTTAGTCAGCATAGGTCTTCTGTAGAAGAACCTAAAAAGACGTAATCATTATTAAATAATTTAAATATAATATTTTTTTATAGTGATGATTTACAGTAAAACAAAAATAATCATATAACCCTTGTATTATCTGCATATCCTTGGGAATGTCGAAGAATCACTAGGCATAGCTTGGATAAATAATCCTCTCGAGCAAATGATGACGGATCAGATATCGGATCATCGATCCTCGCTCTAACTGAGTTGGAGGATATCATCAACAAGGACCACACAATCATTCCTTGATATATACTGATCTACAATTGATGTAGGATGTTTGATTTCTTTTTTATTTTCCCCATTGTTGATATTTACGATGAATGCAGACAAATCTGTGAACAAATTAGCCAATGGATCAACTATTTTTTATATGAGGTTTTTTTTTCAGGTTAGCAGGATTCAATATGATTTGTTTCTTACCCAAATTCATCATATCTCGATTTTTGTCGAAATATTTTTGGACAAATACATTTAACATTTTCAATTCGTATTTATCCCTCCATTCTACATAATCATTACCATTGTAACCCGTACGGTTCCTAAATCTGTATTTTCGGGTCGTTTATAGGACAATTGGACCCCTGGAACAGTGGAAATCCTGATAAAATTCCATCAATGTGATGATTGTGAGCTAATGATCATATATGTGGATCCATTTTTAGAAAACCAAGAACCTAGGAAATAGAGGTGTCCCTTGGAATAGTTGTCGTCGATATCCAGTGCTTGAAATAGTGTATGGTGGTTCCCAGGGGCATACGGCGGGGATTTGTGCGGGTGAAGTGGAGGATGGTAGTCACCAGCGGTGGAGACTATGGTGGCGACCGCTGGAGCATGCAGTTTTAGCTGGACTATACCAGCAGTGGTGGTCGGATGACATACGTTGTGCGACCCGACAGCATAGAGCAAGTGACGGTGGAATCTGTGATCCAGGGAAAGAGGCTGCTGTAGAGATCTGGGATGTGGACCACAACCACATTAGAGGATCCCATGGCAGAGGAGGCTATCTAGACTCGTGAAAGTCTGAAAAACACCACTTTGACTAAGTGACATGGGGGAACCACTCATTCAGGGTGGAAAACATGGACTATGAGTGGCAACTAGGGAGGGTTGCATACATTGGAGTAAACCATCCCATAGGTTAGGTTTGACTATGATGGATGGGTCGCTCTAGTGGCCCATTGAGCTAGATAGGTTCGGTCAGATCATAACCATTTCAGGTTAGATCCGGGTTGGACCCAGGTCAGGCTTCTCACAAATACAACTGTAACATTGAAACCATGTGTGTGTTTGATGTGACTTTTCCTATTTTAAAACCCTTGTGATGAGATGGAACTTTTGATATACAAATTGTGAGTTTTTTTTGATGTTTTAATATTTCCTAATGTCTTGAGGAGTAGGTTCTCTTCGTACATGTGTGCTACGAATGTAATCATGTGGCTGGCTGTGAATTGTTGACTGTGTTACAAGGGAGCTTCATGAACCATCGATGCTCTATTCACTATTGATGCTCCATACACCATCGACACATTGTGCATCCTCAACACTCCTTGTTTCATTGAAACTGGGTGATATGTGGACTACAAATGAAAATCCTTCACATCATTCTCATACTTTTACTTTTTGGAGATAACTATACTTCATTTATATCTTAGTGGTGTCCCTTCATGGTTTTCGTTTGTGCCACCCTATAATGGTGTTCCTTCTTGGTGTTCCTTAGTGGTGATCCTTCATGGTGTTTCATTATGGTATTCATTCATGTTGTTCCATTATAGTGTCCCATAGTGGTGTTTCTTCATGGTGTTTTGTAGTGGGTTTACTTCGTGGTGTTACTTTGTGTTATTCCCTAGTGGTGTTCCTTAGTTTTGTACCATTTTGTGTTCCTTCATGGTGTTCCTTAGTTCTGTCCCTCTGTGGTGTTCCTTAGTGGGGTACTGTAGTTGTTTATTGTAGTGGTTTTTATTCGTGGGGATCCTTAGTGGCATTCATCAATGGTTTCTTTTCGTGATATTCCTTAGTGGTGTTCAATCATGGTGTTCGTTAGTGGATTTTCATCATGGTTTTTGTTAGTGGAGTTATTTAGTGGTTTTCCTTCGTAGTTTTCTTTAGTGGTTATCCTTCGTAGTGTTCCTTTATTGTGTTCCTTTTTGGTGGTCCTTTATGATGTTCTTTTAGGGTATTTCTTCATGGTGTTCCTTCTTGGTGTTCCTTAGTGATGTTCATTCATGGTTTTACGTAGTGGTGTTTATTTGTGGTGTTCCTTAATGGTGTTCCCTCATGGTGTTCTTTAGTGGTATTATTTTATGGTGATCCTTAGTGGTGTTCCTTCGCTGTGTTTCTTTTTGGTGTTCCTTAGTGGTATTATTTTCCAATTTCCTATGTATTATATTTCTTTTGGGGTTATAGGGTGTCCTACTATGTATCGTTTAACTCTCCTTTACAAGGTCTTTTCCAGAAAATGTCATGTATTGTGTATATGATTGATTCTTTGATGGATTCCTAGGTGGACCAAGATTGGGTTGTGCTTAGATAAACTAGACGGTCAAGATGTGCTCCTACATCTTCAGACATTTGTCCATATACCTACCCTTTAAGTAGGTTTCTCTATAGATACTCTTCAAGAACATGTGTGTTATCTTTTAAAGACTCTTATTTTTTTTGGACTTGTATTTTGTCCCAATTTACATTCTAGTTTTTTAATTTTGTACCCTTTTATTAGTATCATAGTGATATACATAATTTTTTATTTAGTGTTTTCACATTTCATCATTTTGCATTTGGAGATGTGTGCATGTGTACAAAAACATAAAAAATTCACTCACATTTATGGTTATTCATACTCGGTTCTAGTCACCAGCCCCTAGCTGATTGAAGGTGGGGTTGGTGTTGTCATGGAATGGGACCCACTGGGATGTGTCATGACAATGGAGAGTTTCACAAACATAGAAATTTGTTGTTTTTCTGTAATGTGATTTGAAGAGTCTGGGTTGTGAAACTATAATATGAATGGATTTAAACTATTAATACATATCTATGAAATTATTGTTCCAGATTTAGTATAACATGGATGTTTTTATGTGTGAAATAAATCATTTTCTTATGATTCTGATGATCATATGGTAAAGGATAAGAGCTAATTAGAATTTTCAATATTCAATATTCCAGAATTTTAGGATTTTGTTCTCTATTTTATTTGTAGCTCTTTAATCAAATTTTAATTAATAAATTTAAATAATATTTCAATAATAACTAATATTTAATTAAGATAAACTTATTATAGGGCTTATATATTTTCTCAATATTGAAGATATATGGTTCACCCAAACGATGAATGGAATATTATAAATGAAAAAAGTAAAATTCTAGAGCTATGTATTAAATTAATTCTGAAGGGAAAGGGAGATCAAATATTTCACCTCACATTAGTACTAGGGATTTCCATAACATGGATAAATGGGGAGATGGTTGATGCATCATTTTTGTGGTAATCTCTTTCATACTTCATCAGTATCAAGTCATTTTTTCATGGAGGTGTGGTGATAATTTATGGAATCTAAGATTATTGATTTTCTATATTGTTAGAGTAACAAACCTAGAAAGTTGATGATGCATCTACGAATTTCTAGAAATGATATGTGTTCTATTTTTTCTGGTCTATTGACACACCTCCATTTTATAGACATTTTATTAGCCATGTTTTGGTGTATCCATAAAAAATTAATTGTACCCCTCCTTACTAAATTTATAAAATTAAATTTATTATCAGTAAAATGAGTTTTCATGTATATTATGTAAAAATATTAATGATGATGGAGGTTTGAAGAAATTATTATACCTAGATTCACCACCCAAGTCAGCATTATTACATTATTTAGAACAAATAGTTTATATTATTATTAAATATAGTGATGTTACTAATGATTCAAATATTATATTACTAGGAATTAAATCAATTATGAAAGAATTATAAAATATTAATATTCATGGAAGGATGATAATGTATATTAATGAAATTTTATATCAAAATAAAAATAAAATGATAAAAGATATCATTGATGATATGACCTGTTTATCCAAGTGAAAAATGATTAATAATATAAGATTTTGAATCTATGATTATGGAATCTAAAACAAATATAAAATATAAAATAAAACGTAACATTAATAAAAACAAAACTAATAAATAATTTCTCTTAGTCAATCAATATTATGGAGAATAGTGTAAATATTTCCAGAATATTTAAGACTATCATAGTAATTCAAGGTCTAATAAAATGTAATATTTATATTTTGATATGATTTCTACAATTCCTATGACTTGAATATAATATTCGAGATAATTATTTTCAATCAATTTTATTTAAAAATTTGTAAGGAAACACATTAAGTTATAGTGCATATAATTTTTTCATAAAGATATGATTATTCTATTTTATCAATGGGTAAAATATAAATACTTATAAAAAATTGGGATTTAGAAAAGTAATAATTAGTTTCAAAATTAGTTTAAGAAATTAATTATGAAAATTCACTATATATTTTTTTTATTCATAGATTATAGTAATAATGTTTATTATTCTCTCATAAGATTCATGTGAAGAGTAAGTAGATTATATTTTATAACTTCTACACTATTTTGAAATTTATCTTTGAACTATTTGAAGAATTGAAATATAATTTATATAATAATTTAAGAACAGTACAACATAAATTATATTAAAACATAAAGGTTTAATGATATAACATTTGGCTAGATATTGTAATGAAAATTAGATATTTAGGGATAAATTTAGATAAATAGAATGATTGTTTAATGATACATTAATGTCAATTAAAAGTTAAGGTGCACAGATATTAGAGAATGATTTCTCATAATATATCAATGGGTAATTTTTTTAGGAACTTGATAATTTAATGTTATAATAATGTAATATTTGGTAATAATCGGGTATATGAATTTAATCACAAATATAGAATTTTTTGGAGCTAAGGAATTACATTGTTGTAAATGGAGTGTATTTTGTGTTTATTGTTAATCGATACTAGGGTTGATGTAGGAGTTTTCAAGTCTCGTGATCTTATATTATAGATCACTTTAGTGGTGAAGGTGACATAATTTTCTATTTTTTTTTCTAGATTATTGGATCTAAAAATAAGAATGAAGATTAAATATTTATGTATGGTGGATTTCCGTGATTAAACCTTTATAAATATAGTAAAGGAATGAGTTTTTTAAAGACTTGGTTTTGTAATGGTTGGGGTTTGTGAAGGATAATATTTCAAGAAGGTATGGATATATGTGAATGTGTGATGGAAATATGATGATCTTCTATAAACGAGAATATTCTATATTATTTGATGATCTGAAGGTAAATCTACAAAACCACTAGAAGGTTAAAAACTGGCTAAAATTTGACTATAGATTTTTGAATAAAGGAGGTTTACAGACATGAATGAATAGTTTTGTGAAGTGGATAATGAGACCTTATGATTATCATGAGGAAAAATATTATAAATATATAGCCACCCCTCATTTTAAAACATGATGAAAATTTTGGAAAAGGATGAATTTATTTGAATTCATATTGTTTGAGAGAATTGTGGACCTCGAATTCATGGAGATCATGTACATCATGAAAAGAATACATAATTATCAACCAATACTAGGGATTCATGGAAAAGTGTGCTTAATAGAGAAGGGTATTTTCACAAATAATTAGTATTCTGTGAAGGTTGTGAGGCTCATGAACGCTTTGATCATCACGATGTCTATGAGTGTCATGATGGTTGGGATATTCTCAAAAGTTTGTGGGTTTGTGAAGGTTAATATTTATTTGAAACAATAAGGGGGTTTTGTGAATATTGAGTGCTTTGAGAAAAGTAGTATTGAGCTTCCGTTATAAGTAAACAGTGATTTGATGTTAATTAGATCAGAACTAAGATGAAATCATAGACTCGTGATAATTAGATAAAATGTATTAAATTACCAATATACTAAAGTGATCTTCATGTCGTTAAACTAACTACAACTTCACCCATGGTAGTGATCTAAGGGGAGTCAGTGGAGGTGTTCCAAGGGAATAAATGTGTTATACATATAATTATTATAAATTATTTGTTCTCATAACATAGTAACTAGATCTAATAATCTATATAACACTGAAACTAGTGACTATTTTTTCATTTAGGTCTTACAGATACATCATCAACATATTATCCTTAGACTATCCCTCAGCGGAGAAACATATAAAATAGTTATGTTTTCTCCCTATATTTAAATGTTCAATAACTATAAGATTCCATCTGATAGGTTTCATTAGTTAATTCAAAAAATAGGACAATTACATTTGTTTATGTGAAAATTTTGACATCCTGATTCACCCATCCCCTCTCATGGTATTCTAGGGTCCAAAAGAGATAATATCAGTGCATTATAAATTTATTGAGTTACTGATTTATGGGCAAAAACATTGAACATGATCTCTAGGGATACAATCAATTATAATACTATGGGAATGAAAAAAGATTCCAGAGTAAAAAAATTTATTCCTTCAATGAATAAATCAATGTGGAATTAGTAAAATATAATTTTTTAATAAATTCCCAAAAAGAGTGACTGAGTTAATATCTACCAAGATTTCTAAAATGTAAGTTAATAAGAAATTGTTAATATAGTAAGAAAATTTTCACCCCATTTTGTAAACATACATCACATTTTCATATATAGACCAGTGGGATAGAATGGAAAATATGTAAATTATAATATCTTTTGTAAGGATGAAGTAAATTGAATGGGTTTTAATATCATTCTTTCTAAAATGTCTATTTTTAACTATGAGGTATAAAATTAGTTTGAATAATTCATTTGAAATAGTATATAGGTCTTGATATTAGATTATTGAACTGGAATCACTAATTATTCTATAAAGAAGTGTTTGGGGAATCAAAATATTTTTTTATTTCGGTGAAAATATTAAAATACTTGAAAATTGAGGATGTTAATAAGTGATATAGAGAAATCAATAATAACATAAATAATGTTTTCATTAATATATTCATTTAAAGGTATTATTTAAAGGGGGAAATCAATATTTTAGTTTATATTAAAATTAGAGTTCATATATGTTTATGTGAAATAATTTATAAATATATGTTATGGTATAGATGGGTTCTAGTTGTAATGATTTTCCTAATCATTCGAAGTAAGTTTTACTTTATCAATTTTAAATAAAATTAATGAAATTATGAAACCCATTTTTATAACATCTTGTTTCTTTTTTATGTACTCCACTATTTTTTCATCATGCATTGGTTGGGTCTCATTTAGGGGTGCATTTGGTGAAAATATATTTTTTTTAATTTGATAGGTTTTGTACGGTTGGTGCCCGATTTTCCAAAACCATGCACAGTGTATACCATGAAAACCCAAATATTGGGAGGGGGTTTATGGTTCTATCATAATTTGAAAATTTTTGAACCCACCAAGTAGAAACTATTCATTAAATTAAAGGGTTGAATAGGTAGGGTTCACTATTTCACAAATTGTGTCACCCACTCTAGGATACTATGCATACAAACCACTTTAATTGTTAACATAAAATAAAAAATAAATATACCCCCATCTGAACCCCTCATGACTCTAACTCATGATTGTACATATTCCATGGTTTTTGGAGCTCCCAAAAACCTATTTTGGATCTTCCAAACCCCTTTCAAGGAAAATTGAACCTTGGAAGACATTATTTGATTCCTCTGTATTAAGTGATATTTTCTTTTTATTTATCTCCCACTCTCTCTATCTATCCTATTTACTGTTTACTATATAATATAGTTTTTTATGGATTGAAACTCCATTGATTTGATTCTTGAGTCTATGATTGATTCTTTGAACTCTATTTTCAATGTTCGTTATCGAAAAATCATGTTGTGGGTCTTGTTACAAGTGATCACTGTATTAAGGGTCAGTTGTTTCATTGTGATTATCTGGTTATAAACACATTATTTTCATGACTTAAATTAAATATTTTTAAATAGAATTATGAAAAACCAATTCTATCTAGATTAGGATTTAAATTTGTTTGGAATTATTTTTGGAATCCTCCCAATTTCTATGGAATAGGAAATGTTTTGTATGATTAGAATTTGATGGAATTTGTGAAATTGATTTTCAAAAAAATTGAAAAATTTTATTTTATAGAAACATAGTATTGTATTTATCATGAAAAAGGCCTCAATTGATTAAAAACCCACTTTATACTTTTTAAATGAAAATTGGAATATTGAAACTGAAAATGGAGTAGTTGTATTTTAAATAATTTTAAATGATTTTAACATTTTTGATTGATTTTTTGAGCTCATGAATGACTAGGTATTTAGTTTGTTATTTGGATAAAACACTCTAGTATGGGAATTCTCTAGAAATGGATTCAGTCTTTAATACCCAAACAAAAACCTATTTTAGATGATCTTATCCCTTATGGGATATTGGTGAGTCTGATTTGGCCAACTTCTGAGGGATATGTGTGCCCATATTTATGATCCCCTATATGATATATATGAGGATCCCATATATTTCAACTATCGTACCACTTATAATAATATTAAGTTTCTTTTTATAGTTATGTTTATATATATATTCTATTTATTGTGAACTATATTACTCATTCCTAGTTATTTATGTAAAATGTTTTATACAGATTGATTACATAATCCATTATTTAAAATGTATCCATAGATTGAAGTATAAAACATTTTTTTTAATATGAAATTGGACTTCCACACCTTTTTTGTTTAAAATTGAATGTATGATTTTGTTTATTTATTATAAAATCTTATTATGGATAACTTTGTGAATCATTTCTAGGATTTTTTCTCACACACTACATTTTATTTTTGGAATTTTTTGGTTTCTACCTACTATGTCTGACCAAAGGGAAACCGAAACATAGAGGTGGTGGTTTTTTGTTGATCCTTTTGGCCTTGGAGTGAGGTATCAGTTGGGTGTTTGATTTTTTAACTTATTCTCATTTTAATTTTGTGATGTTCTACATGGGTTTTGTTATAAATATTTAATTTTTTGTATTTTCCCCATTGAGAGTGTTTTGTAGCATACTGATATGTTTATGTTCCCCTATAGTAGATGTAGAATACCATTCCCAGTTCAATTTTATATTATGATAGGTTCTATTCAAGAACCCTTGGAGATTGATAAATCCATTTTTACTATTTCATTTCTAAATCTGGTATCACATTACAAGGTTATATGGGGTGGTTATTAAAAAAGTTGTATCATATGTGCTAGTTAAGCATGTTGCCTTCAAGTCATTATGCAGTTTGAAGAATCCTTTTAGGAAAAATGAGTTAGTTACGATTGAGTGTCTGGAAATCTATCATCATAAAGATCCTCATATCACCAAGGGAGGTTTTGGAAAGGATTTCTTGAGGATTAGTACCAGTATTTTCTCTTCAATTCATTTGGTTTGTTGAAATACTATTCATTTTTCTTATCTCATGGGATTAATTTCTATCTTTTATCTAGGTTGAGAGTTGATCTATGTTATCTCCTGATATATTCTTTGTTTATTATAATTTAGTGTAGAATCATTCCTCCAAGAAGACATGTGAATATGATCTAGGAGGAATCTACTAATTTACGATAGAAATAAATTCATAAAGTGGACTAGAATCTGTTTGAGGTTATTTTGTGTTATGTCCATGATCTTTGACAAGAACTTTCACCCGTTTCTATTTAAGGTCCAACTGTGGATCCTCAAAGGGATAAATTCTATTATCATGCTCAGGAGTTCCTCTACTAGAATACTCAAGTAGTAAATTGATCAAATGATCACCATGTGGTTGAGGATTGGTTGGGGAGTATTTATATTTTTTCTGAGTTAATGGAAAATCTTGATTCAATCAATGTGAAATGTGACACCATTAATGTATAAGTACCTAGCATGAGATAGTGGGACATGTTGGTGATACTGAATAAGCATAATGGATTAGAGTGGGAAGAATTTAATGTCATTTTCACTAACCAGTTCTTTTCTGATTCAATGGCATTCTCAATTGATATAGAGTTTTCTCAAAATTGAGAAGTTTAAATGTACCATGAATAAATATTCAAATTACTTTGGTAAGCTTTTGCATATTCAAAATAAGATTTCCATTTTTCATTGAGACTCCATACGTTTTTTCCATCTCACTTCAATGGTTTTTCATAAGAATGGTTGTTAGGGTTTTCCATTGATTTACATCCTATTACTCAAAAAATACTCTATTCCCTATTATTTAATTGCAATATATGAAATTAAAGAGTTTCAAGCACATATGGATGATCTGTTAGAGAAGTTATTTATAAGCCTGAGTGTTTCACCATGGGCGGAACCAATTATATTTTCTAATAAAGTTAATGGAACACTTAACTATTGTATTTATTACATAAAATCGAATCGATTCATAGTATTGAACATGTATCCATTAATATATATTAATGATCTTTTTGATTAGTTGAAGGAGAAAAATTAGGTTTCAAATATTAATCCTCTAACTAGTAATCAGCAGTTGAGAATAAAACAATATTCCATTTAAAAACTACCTTCAAGAGTATGTATTTACATTATGATTATCTTTTCATAGAAATTGATTAACTAATTATCCTAAATTCTTTATATCCTTGATAAAAAACAACATCCATGTGACTCTTGATAAATTGGTGGTGGTATTTATGGATGAGGTCTTTGTTTACTCCAGGTATGAGAATGTTTATGTGTATAATTTGAGAGATGTTATGTAATTGTTGAGAAATAACCTCCATTATGACATGCTATAAAAAATTTATTTATGGATTCAATAGGTGACTTTATTGGGACACATACAGTTGAATCATGGTATATCTATTTATCCTTAGAAGATGAAAGCATTCAGGAAATGTGATAAAAAAAATTATATTTAGTGCTTTGTGGGATTACCTATATATTATCGCTGGTTTGTAAAGGATTCTTAAAATTTGTATTCTCATAAGACTTCTCTAACTCAAAAGGGAGTAATGTTCATTTGGGATGAGAAATTTCATAGTTCATTTTTTTAGTTGAAACATCTATTGATTAATATTCCATTGTTAACTCTTTGAGAGGTTGGGTAGGGTTTTTGGATCTTCTATGATGCATTATGTTTATGTTTTGGATGTGTTATTATGAAGGGTGACCACTTCATTGCAAATGGCTCCTGGAATATTTGGCCACATGATAAGAATTGTCCGAAAAATGACATTGAACATTTAGATATGATGCATGCCCTTATGAGTTGGAATCTTTACATTTTCAAAGATAGTTTTTCTATGAATTCCGATTACAAGGGCATGATTTATAACTTTTATAAAAAAATACTTCAACCTTCATAAAAAGAGTTTGGTGGATTTCCAATAATATATTGATTTTGAAATCACCTATACCCTGGAGAAAAGGAATGTCATTGTAGCTACTTTGTGTGGGAATTTTTTGAACTAAGTCATGAATTAATTGTCAGATGAGTGGAATTAAATGACTTTTATTCATAGTTAAAAATTAGTGTTTATTAATTCAGTGTAGAGTTTTTCTTGGTATGTTTTATGTTTTCCTCATAAATTATTTAGATGATTCGTTATGAATATCATCTTTATGATTAATTCCATTTAATTAGGAGTTATTTTTAATTTGGGGAGACCATTTATGAGTTTCTATTCTCTATAGAGTCTATGCTATGTTTCTGAAAATAAAATGGTGTATCTTGTTATATAATTATAGGTTTGAGGGGGGGGGGTATAATTACCACTATGAAGTGAACCAAAAAACTATAATGATATTAAATGAGATGGAGAAATCATTCTTGTTTCCTTGTATGAGATGCAACATCTCTAAATTTCTGTCACACTACTATACTTCCCATTAAATCAAGGATAAACACATGAGACCTTCAGGTTTTTCCCAGCCACATATAATGCCGACATGGATGTGGGATGAGATCAGTATGTAATTTTTGGTTGGATTTCCTCACACCTAGACAAAGAAGAATGTGACATGGGTAGTGATGTATTGGCTCACTAAATTAGCTATCTTCTTACCCATTCATGATAAAACGAATTTTGATGAGTTGGGAAATATTAATGCTAAAGAGACTTTTTTTCATATAGCTCTGTCTGATATAGTCTTTGATCAAGGTACCGGTTTTAATTATCACATTTGGAGATTCATTCAAGAGGTTCTTGGATATTAGGTTTGTTTGATTACAGTATACCATCCACAGATGGATGTCTATAATGATATGTCTACACATGTTCTTCGGGATATACATTGTGCATCTATCCTTATTTTTTATGGGCATTGAGATAACCATTTGGGACTCATTGTGTATTATTATAACAATAGTTAATGACCCATCATTATAAGAGATCCATTTGGGACCTTTTATGGAAGGCTTTGTAAATCAGTGTTTTTTTTTCAGATATCGGTGAAAGATCCTTAGTTTGATCAAGATTTTTCTGGGAGAGTACAATAAAAATTATGTTAATTATCCATATAATTTTGATATAATAGAGAAAATATCAATCTTATATTGATCTTAATCTTAAACTAATGGAGTATTCAGTAACTGATCATGTGTTCATGAAAATTTCACCTTTTTTGTTCAATAATGGCTTGGGAGGAAAGGGAATATTGATTTTGATTTTTTTCACCTTTATACATTTTTGAGAAAGTGATGAATGTGTCTTACCATTTAGAACATCCACCATAGTTTACATGTAACGACCCAAAGTTTTTCAATGGAAAGTTCCCTTATTATATTTATTTCATAAAAACACAAAATAATGAACTACTAAGTGATAAGTGACCTTCAAACATAATTTTGTCACCCCTATGTTTGCAATTTTGAAAATTTGACATACACGGTTGTGTTCAAGATGGTATTTGGGGTCTAATAAAACAAAATACTTTTTTGTGAATAGTAAACTACCTTTATGAATATTAACCTACCTTTATTAATAGTAATATGAACCTTATTATTAGTAAATAAGAGTAACATTACATGTGAATAATAAAATAAAATTTAGACATCTTAGAAAGTGATAATTTGACCTTAGTAAACATTTTTGGTATTTTATAAGTCATAAATAAATAATTATAATTAAATAATTAATTTAAAATAATATTTATTTCCCTGAAATGTATTCATAATGTTTTTAATCAGTGTCTAATATTTTTTAGATAATTTTATAAGACCCTATGTAATTTTTGAAAGAACTAAAAAATCAGTTTTAATCTTAAAAACAGTTTTTTAAGTAAATTATGATTTTAATTAAATATTAAATTAATAATATTTAGAAAATTATTTTCGAAAAATGGACTTCATTTTTGGATTCTACACGTCAAAAAATGGTTGGGGTAAATTTTTGGGATTTTTCTAAGATACTTGAATTTTTTATGAATAGTGAAATACCGTCATTTACAAAATAAGCTAAATAAGGTAATTATTGGGTGATTTGTGATGTCATGCTGACGTAAGACCACTTCGTTCAGGATTACATTATAAAATTAATATTCTTGGTCTTTAAAGACTTTCTATTCCTTGTCTTGTGGGGAAATAATAAACTAATCAATTTTAAATTAAGGAAACCCCTCTCCCCTCCACTATAAAAGCCAGCCTTCACACCCTCTTTTCCTCACACCTCTCAAGCTCCAAGAATTCTCCAAACTCTGTCCAAAAGTCTTCCCTAGCACCTCCTCCACGTCCAAAATCTTATGGTCTCATAAAAAGACCAAGAATATCTTCCTTAAGGAGGATCTCAAGAGGAATATTTAAGAGGTATTTTCTATCCCTCTTCTCCTTTAATTTCCTTTCAAGTTCAAGTTCCTTTCATGATCTCTCCCCACCTATATTCATCAAAATTGTTTTGTAACTCCATTATTATAAATATAATGTAACTTTATGATTATAATGGGATATTATATCACCCCAAACCCTTTCCCTCTTCCTTTTATTTTATTAAAGAGAAAGTTGTTCATGAGGTGTTAATTTATCACCTTCAAAAATGACATGCTCTCTTCTTCCATTTATACCTTCATATCTGGTCATGAAACCATTTTTATGGTTGAACCAGAATATTCAATATGTATTATGTTCTATTTTATGTTCTGGAGATAACCTGTGGCTATATTAATTAGTGATAAGTTAAAACAAATTCGTTGTGATCCAAAAACCGCTCAAATTAACCCAAATAACTATCATTAAATTCTTATCTAATGATTCGTCCACATGGATATAATATAATTAATTATAAAATCATTAATTCTCCTGTAATATCATTAATAACATGTAATTTCAGTTCTGGATGATTACCCATGATCTACCCAAACATCAATTTAAGAATACAAGTGAACCACTCAAGAAAACCATGAAAATGAACATCCCTGAACAATGCTTTTAAAATCTATAAGTCATCGAAAAGAACATAATATGAAATAATGAAACTAGAATGAACCCTATTAATGCATAAAAGGTTCTGGAATTTCTAAAGTAATTAATATAATGTCATTATACAGGACATTAAAGAGAAGGAGGCTTTCGAGTACAAGGTAAGGGGAAATTATCGAACCCAACTTTCATCCTTCAGGTTCTACCTCTTTCACTCCATTTTTCATATGGTCACTCTGTAAAGATCATTTTTTCATATTTTTATTTCCTTTTCTGGGATATACAATTTTTATACTGAAGTTTATTTCAATCCAAATGTTTTCCGAAAGAACTCTTCTCTTAAGAACTCAACTTTTACCTCTCCTTCAAGGTTGATGATTCTTGTATCAAGTATGTTGATCCCTCTTTATTTTTGGAACCCAAAGTTTATGACTGTGTTATTATGATAGGATATCCATTCCTTTTCATGGGTTATTTATGTTCATTTATGTTATATGTTCATTGTGGCATGCATGATAAATGATAATGTTGGGATGTGATGGGTGCGCTCGGAATTATATATCGCAATATGAATGTTTAAATGTGACGGGTGCACCTAGAATTAAATAGTGCTCCAATGCACAGGATAAAGCGATGAATCTCATGAGTAAATGGGAAATGACATGTGAAAAAGATGCTATATTGGTTCACAAGTATGTGTGGTAGTTAACCACTAAGACATCATGTTTAATTTTTATGCATTGCCACATTTCAAGTCTTTTATTTATGCTCCTATCATGTTCATGATCATTTTCCTATGTCATGATTATACTCACCCCATGCTATATTGTTCTTATCTATCCTCTTAATGGGCTTCTAGCTCACCCCATTTTATGTATATCCTCATGTGGCTACATGTACTAAGGAGAGGACAAGTTCCACTAAGAAGCTAGTGAAGAAGAAATTAAATAAATGTTTATGGTTGCTGTTGTATTTGTTATGTGTGGTCCTAGTTTTCCCAAGACACTAAACCTTTGGATCCTATATGTGTTATACTATTATTTTTTTATCTTTGAAATTATGTAATAGTAATGAATGAAAAGGTTTGGTTTCTATAGTTGGTATCAGAGGAAAGGTTTAGTTAATTTTGGAATTAGGATTAGTAAACCCTAGAGAAAACCTCTAGCATGAGAATACGTACAAATATGTACACAATAATATTTACCTAGGGATACCATATGTTATGTTTTTGGTATAATTGTTTAAATGATTAAGTTATTAATGACTTGTTTACTTGTGTTTTGTTCTAACCTTTTCTATTTTAGAAGTGGTGGGAACTAGGAGAAATCATGCCAAAAACTCATGTGAGGTCCAATGCAAAGATTTCCCGAACGACATCTACAATGATTTGGGGGATTAAGTTCAAAACATCATGGCAATGCTTACCAAATTATCTCAGGTTATTAATAATAACCATAATAATGGGGGAATGTCCTCTTTCAACAAATAGGGAGCAGGTGGAAATCGAATGTTTTATGCGGCAACGACCACTAACGTATTATGGATCTTCTGATCCACTAGTTGCAGAACAATGGATCTACTCCATGCAGAAGATCTTTTCTGTTCTTCCCTATTCTGAGATGGAGAAGGTGACCCTGGCTGTATATCTCCTAGATGGAGAATCTGATCAATGGTGGTATTTGATTAAGAACACCAAGCCAAGGGAGGAAATTGAAGAGATGGAATTGGAAGAATTTAAGATAATGTTTCTTAATAAGTACTTCCCACAAACTCTTTCCACAAATATGGATAGGGAATTTATAGAGCTCAAGGAAAAAGAAGGAGAACCTGTCACAACCTATGAAGAAAATTTCAGAAGGCTCGCAAGGTATGCTTCGGGTTTTGTTATCAACAATGATAGAAAAATAGATAGATTCTTTAGTGGATTAAAACCACTTCTTCGAAAGGCTCTTGCAATTCAAGACTTTGGGTGTTATGAATAATTTGTTCAGTGTGCTCTCAAAGTGGAGATGGAGTTTGGAGAATGGTCCCATGGATTTGGTGATAAGAAAAGAATGATGGAGTTTCAAGCCGGTGGATCTAGTGAAAATGTTGGGAAGAAAAATCAACAACCCACATGCCAAAAATGTTGGAAGATGCACCATGGGAACATCTTCAAAGGTACAAGGAAATGATTTAAGTGTGGGAAATAAGGACACCATGCTCAAGAGAGTCGAAAAGACATGAAAAGGAAGGATAATTTAGCCGATGAAAGGAGAGAACCACTCGTGGTTCAATGCTACAACTATAGGGAGCTAGGGCACTATTCAAACCAGTGCACTAACCATTGAGCTCTCGAGGGTAATCAGTGTCAGTAGCCACCAAATCCAAAGGAAAAAAGGTAAGGCTTATGCCATCACTACTGCGGATGTGGATCATGATAATGAATTCATACAAGGTACACTTCCTATTCACTCAAGAATGGCAAAAGTCTTATTTGATTCTGGTTCTACGCATTCCTTTATATCATTCAAGTTTTCTAGAACTATAGAATCAAAGCTGCGAAACCTTGAAGTAGAGATATCTGTAAAAACACCAAGTGGTGAAATCATTGTAACCCAACTGTTTGACTCTTCTCCTGTTGGTGTGTGTGGGAAGATTCTTCCGGAAAATCTTGTAATACTTACCTTGGTGGAATTCGACGCTATAAAGGGAATTGACTGGATCTCATTATATAGAGCGCATATCAACTGTCAGGAAAAGGAAATATCTTTTCATATTATGAACCATCCCATGCTCTTATACAAATTCAAGGAAGATCATGAATATCCTTTGAAAAATCCATCAATGGTGTGGGTGTTGATTCCCTATGAAGAATCATACCTCTCCCAAATGGTTGAGTCGAAAAAAAGTTCCAACCTTGAGGAAATGCCCATCGTGAGGGAATACAGTGATGTATTTCCCAAAGAGTTACATGGAATTCCCCCGGGTCGTGAGGTAGATTTCCCAATTGAACTCATACCTGGAGCTACTCCTATCTCGAAGTGTCCCTATAGGATGCCTCCTATCGAACTGGAGGAGTTAAAGAAGTGGCTGCAAGAGCATCTGGACAAAGGGTTCATACGCCCTAGTGCTTCCTCTTGGGGTGCGCCAGTTCTCTTTGTGATGAAGAAGGATGGAACCATGTAGGTGTGTATCGATTATCGGGAACTCAACAAGATCTCCATAATGAACAAGTATCCTCTCCCAAGGATTGATGACTTGTTCGATCAGTTAAGAGGATCTCAATACTTCTCAATGGTGGATCTTCGTTCTGGATATCATCAGGTAAAGTTGAAGAAGGAATATATTCTGAATACTGCCTTTCGTACAAAGGTAAGGGCACTATGAGTTTTTGGTGATTCCCTTCGGACTAACAAATGCCCCTGAAATCTTCATTGATTTGATGAATAGAGTCATTATACATTACCTCGACAAATTTGTGGTAGTGTTTATCGATGATATTCTCATCTACTCTATGAGCAAGGAGGAACATGAAGAACATATAAGACTTGTGTTGGTGTAATTGTGAAAGGAGAAGTTGTATGCAAAGTTCAGCAAGTGTGACTTTTGGATGAATCAAGTCACGTTCTTGGGACATGTGATCACAAGTGAGGGAATTTCTGTGGACCCTTCAAAGACAAAGGTGATTGAGGAATGGCCCAGGCCCTCTAGTGTCACAGAAATCAGTAGTTTTCTTGGATTACCTGGGTACTACCGACGTTTTGTGAGAAACATCTCACAATTGTCAATCCCACTAACTAAGTTAACAATGAATGGGGTAATGTAGGTCTGGACGGAAGAAAGTGAAGGAATCTTCAAGGAGCTAAAGAGAAGGCTGATCACTGCACCTGTACTCACACTACCGAAAAGTGGAGAAAGTTTTGTGATATACAGTGATGTTTCAAATAAAGGCATGGGTTGTATACTCATGCAAAATGATAATGTGATAGCCTATGCCTCAAGAAAGTTGATGATCCATGAGAAGATCTACCCGACGCATGATCTAGAGTTGGCAGCCGCGATTTTTTCCTTGAAAATATGGCGGCACAACCTTTATGGTGAGAAGTGTGACATATACACCGACCACAAGAACCTAAAGTATATATTCATAAAAAAGGAGCTTAACATGAGTCATATGAGATGGTTAGAGCTAATCAAGGATTACGATTGTTCTATTCACTATCATCCTGGAAAGGCAAACAAGGCAGCTGATGCTCTAAGAAGAAAAGAACCTGCTACTCTATCCATGTTGCGGATTGAGAATGACCCTATCTTCTTGGATATGAAACGGATAGATTTGGAAATAATAAGGACAGGGGATACATCCTACCTTTCTAAAATTATTACGCAACCATCCATCCAAGGGAAGATTAAGGAAGCACAAAGGGATGATATGGAGATACAAAAGAGGTTGAATGCAGTAAAGGAGGGGAAGCTACAAGAGTTCCATATCGACGATGATGGTGTGATTCGGTTTGGAATGTAGCTTTGTGTGCCTCCATCACCCAGGATAAAGAAGGAGTTAATGGATAATGCACATAGCTCAACTTTCTCTATCAATCCTAGTAGTACCAAGATGTACTGTGATCTCCGAGAACACTTCTGGTGGGACAACATGAAGAAGGAGATTGTGGAATATATATCAAGGTGCTTGGAATGTCAGCTATAGTTAATGTTGAGAGACAAAAGTCTAAAGGTATGATGAAAACATTGTTTATACCCATGTGGAAATGGGAAAATGTTACTATGAACTTTGTCACGGGTCTCCCGAAGACGTCAAAGGGGAATAATGTGATATGGGTTGTGGTTGACCGACTCACCAAGACTGCCCATTTTATCGCTATTCGGGAAGACCCATCGCTTGAAAAACTTGAAAAGATATATGTGAAGGATGTGGTGAGACTACATGGTCTTCCACTCTCAATTGTCTCTGACCGTGATCCTAGGTTCACATCTAAATTATGAAGGAGCCTTCAACATGCTTTGAGTACTGAATTAAATATCAGCACGGCCTATCACCCCCAAACCGATGGACAATCTGAAAAGACTATTCAGACGCTTGAAGATATGCTAAGTGACTGATCTCATGAATTCAAAGGTGGTTGGGATCAGCATCTCCCATTGGTTGAGTTCTCATAAAACAATATCTTTCACTGGAGTATTCTGATGGCTCTGTATGAAGCTCTTTATGGGAAGCGATGTAGAACTCCATCATGTTGGGATGAAGTTGGAGAAAGAAAGCTGCTTGGACCCAATCTTGTTCAAGAGATTACAGATAAGGTTCAAGTCATCCAGAAACACATCAAAGCTGCTCAATGTCGGAAAAAGAGCTATGTTGACAACCATTGAAGGGACTTGGAGTTCGACGTAGGAGATAAAGTCTTCCTTAGAATAACTCCATGGAAGAGAGTCATGTGATTTGGGAAGAAAGGGAAGTTAATTCCAAGTTATATTGGCCCCTATGAGATCCTGGACCGCATAGGAGCTGTGGCCTATCGTCTAGCCATTCCACGGAATATGGCTCATTTTTAATGATGTGTTTCATGTGTCCCTACTGAGGAAGTACATACCAAACCCCTCACATGTACTAAACTCAAAGGTGCTAAATTTGGAAGATGATCTCTCCTATGAGGAGCATCCAGTAAAGATTCTGGACCGAAGAGATAAGGTTCTACATAACAAGTCAACCCATCTTTTCATAGTGTTGTGGAGGAACCATATGTTTGAGAAAGAAACTTGGGAACCAGAAGAGTCAATGAAGAATAAGTATCATCACCTTTTTGTGTAATGTGAAATTTTGGGGGCGAAATTTCATAAGGGTAGAAGAATGTAACGACCCAAAGTTTTTCAATGGAAATTTCCCTTCTTATATTTATGTCATAAAAACCCAAAATAATGAACTACCAATTGATAAGTGAACTTTAAACATAAATTTTTCACCCCAATGTTTGGAATTTTGAAAATCTGACATGCACAATTGTGTTCAATATGGTTTTTCGAGTCTAATGAAACAAAAATATTTTTTTGGTGAATAGTAACCTAGCCTTATGAATAGTAACCTACCCTTATGAATAGTAATATGACCCTTATGAATAGTAAATAAGAGTAACATTACCTATTAATAATATAATAAAATATAGACATCTTAGAATGTGATAATTTGACCTTAGTAAACATTTTTGGTATTTTATAAGTCATAAATAATTAATTATAATTAATTAATTAATTTAAAAGAATATTTATTTCCCTGAAATGTATTCATAAAGTTTTTAATCAATGTCTAATAGTTTTTAGATAATATTATAATACCCTACGTAATTTTTCAAAGAACTAAAAAATCAGTTTTAATCTTAAAAACTGTTTTTTAAGTAAATCATGATTTTAATAAAATATTAAATTAATAATATTTAGAATTTTTTTTTGAAAAAAGGACATAATTTTTGGATTCTAAACGTCAAAAATGGTTGTGGTTAATTTTTGGGATTTTTCTGATATACTTGAGTTTTTGATAAATAGTGAAATACAGTAATTTACAAAATAAGCTAAATAAGGTAATTATTGGTTCATGTGTGATGTACTGCTAATGTAAGCCCACTTGGTTAGGGATTACATTATAAATATACTATTATTGGTCTTTCAATACTTTCTATTCTTTGTCTTTTGGGGAAATAATTAACTAATCAATTTTATATTAAGGAAACCCATCTCCCCTCCACTATAAAAGCCACCCTTCACTCCCTCTTTTCCTCACACCTCTCAAGCTCCTAGCCTTCCCTAAACCCTGCACAAAAATCTTTCCAATCACCTACCCCACGTCCAAAAGCTTCTATTCACATCAGACGACCAAGACTAGATTCTTTAAGGAGGATCTCAAGAGGAATATTTAAGAGATAATTTCCCTCCCTCTTGTCCTTTAATTTCCTTTCAAGATCAAGTTCCTTTCTTGATCTATCCCCACCTATATTCATCCAAATTGTTTTGTAACTCCAGTATTATAAATATAATATATCTTTATAATTCTAATGGGATATTATATCCCCCCACACCCTTTCCTTCTTCCTTTTATTTTCTTAATGAGAACATTGTTCATGAGGTGTTAATTTATCACCTTCAAAAACGACATGCTCTCTTCTTCCATTTCTACCTTCAAATCTGGTCATGAAACCATTTTTATGTTTGAACCAGAATGTTTTATATGTATTATGTTCTATTTTATGTTCTGGATATAACTTATGTCCATATTAACAAGTGAAAAGTTAAAACAAATTCGTTGTCCTCCAAAAACAGCTCAAATTAACCTATATAAACATCATTAAATTCTTATCTAATGATTCGTCCACATGGATCTAATATAATTCATTATAAAATCATTAAATCTCATGTAATATCATTAATAACATTTAATTTCAGTTTTGTATGTTTACCCATGATCTACCCAAACATCAATTTTTGAATACAAGTGAACCACTCAAGAAAACCATGAAAACGAACATCCTCGAACAATGTTTTTAAACTCTATAAGTCATCCAAAGGAACATAATATGAAATAATGAAACCATAATGAACCCTATTAATGTATAAAAGGTTCTGGAATTTCTAAATTAATGAATATAATGTCATTATTTAGGACATTAAAGATAAGGATGCATTCAAGTACAAGGTAACGGGAAATTCTCAAACCCAACTTTCATCCTTCGGGTTCTACCTCTTCCACTCCATTTTTGATATGGTCACTCCGTAAAGATCATTTGTTCATATTTTTCTTTCCTTTTCTGGGATATACTTGTTTTTATAATGATTTTTATGTCAATACAAATGTTTTTCGAAAGAACTCTTCTCTTAAGAACTCAACTTTTACCTCTCTTTCAAGGTTGATGATTCTTGTATCAACTATATTGTTCCCTCTTTATTTTGGGAACCCAAATTTTATGAATGTGTTATTATGATATTAAACCCATTCCATTTCATGGGTTAGTGATGATAATTTATGTTATATTTTCATTTTTGAATGCATGATAAATGATAATGTTATGATGTGAAGGGTGTGCCCGGAATTATATAGCGCAATATGAATGTTTAAATGTGACGGGTGCGCCCAGAATTATATAGCACTCCAATGCATTGGGTAAAGTAATGAATATCATGAGTAAATGTGAAATGATGTGTGAACAAGATTCTAGCTTGGTTCATAATTATGTGTGGTAGTTAACCACTAAGACATGTTGTTTCATTTTTATGCATTGCCACATTTCATGTCTTTTATTTATACTCCTCTCATGTTCATGATCATTTTCAAAGGTCATGATTATGCTCACCCATGCTATATTATTCTTATATATCCTCTTACTGAGATTCTAGCTCTCCCCTTTTTATATATATCTTCAGGTGGATACATGTACTAAGGAGAGTACAAGTTCCACTAAGAAGCAAGTGAAGAAGAAATTAAATAAATGTTTGTGGTTACTGTTGTATTTGTTATGTGTGGTCCTAGTTTTCCCAAGACTCTAAACTTTTGGATCCTCTATGTGTAATACTATTATGATGTTTTCCCTGAAATGATGTAATAGTAATGAATGAAATGGCTGGGTATCTATATTACATCTATTAATAATGTGTTCCATATATTGAATTCATGGAAGTATTATTCAAATCTATCACATATTATGTGATGGATTGATCTAGACATTCAGCATAAATTTACTATGACAGAGAATCCATTATGGATTATTTATTTTAAAAATGAGGAACATCAGGGGAGGAATATACATTTGGTTATAGTACTATGTAATCACAGTTCTAATACTCATGATGTGTCAGAGAGACAGGCACTACTGAGAGAGAGGTGACATTTTCTTCTTAACATAGAGACTTCATGATAGGCTTTGTATGGAATAAAATATTTGGTGGTGGGGAGGTGGTGATATATTATTATTCTTTTTAGGAAATCCTTGACCTTATTTTTGATTAATCTTTATTTAGGTCTTGTTTAGTGGTTCTTCTGGTGAAAATTTTTAAATGTTTTGAATTTTCTATGCTTTCACTATTGGCACATGTTTTTCCCTAAATATGCACCCTCCTAGTAAAAACTATGAAAACCAAAATAGTAGTTGTTTTCACTATTGGAAAACACATTGAAAGACCATGTTCTAAACTATTAGAAACCATGCATCCCATTATAGGGGAACACAATTTGGGTACACGATTTGACAAACCATTCAGGCCCCTCTATGAAATAGTATGTGAGGAAATTTTTTATTCAAAAAATGATATTATAAATTCATTATCCACTATATGAACCCTATAACACCCCCACATTTTTATGTAATTTCCTTATTAAAGATAATCACTTTTAAATATTATGTTTCATTCAACATCTAGATTAAAAAAGAATTGTCATAACCTATGCGTTAAATTGGCAGGAATGAACAATTTTAAAAAATTATAAAATAAATACTATATATTTCATCAAATTTTCTTAAATTCATCAATATGACTTCATTGGAATATTATAATAATGAATCTAATTTTACACCTTAAAAGGTATTCTTTTTCTAAATGTAGTTTTAACATATTTTGATAATTATTTTGATTAAATTCTAGTTTTTGAACATTTATAAATTATATCAAAAAAGTAAACTTCTTATTTTAAATAGTAATATAATAATTTACTTTAATGATTTTTTTGATTTTTTGGGACAAGTTTCATGTTTTTATGAACAGGGAATAAATATAAAATTTTAATTGAAAACATCGATTTTTTAAAAAAAAATTATATTGATATTTACATTTTAAATTTGTTTTAAATTATAATATTGTTAATATATTATCATTTATTATTATTTAGGTCACATTAATAAATTTCACATTGAATTTTGATATAAAATAATTTAATTCTTTAAAAAGTTTTCATTTTAAAAACATATTTTCACATTCTATAAATAGATTAATTATTAATTAATTACTAAAACTTATCTATTTTGAATTTTGAAGAATAGATTCCATATTCAATTCTAGTGGGTAAAAATTATATAAATAGGATCTTTTTTTGATATGATTAATAGTAACATTAGAAATTTTTTTATTAACACATTTAAAAGTAAATCGACAAATTTTGTGTAAAAATAATACTATAAAATTATCCCAACACTTTTTATAAATTTATTTGATGTGTTATTTTTGAAAAAACAATTATAATTGGGAATGATTTTATTGCCTCTTGATGCCACATGGATGTCTTTAATCCTTTTTTATTATTTTATTATAAGGAATTTCCACTATTCCATACTCATGTTTTTAATACGTATTGATTTTTTTATATGTGGTTAATCATAATATATATTAGACTATAAGTATTATTTTGAAAGAAAAAATAATTTTCTCCATCATGGTAATTTATATTTATTTATTATAAATTATACAATTACAATAAAGTCTTAAAAATTATGCTGCAATAATTGTTTAATTAATTGAAATATAAAATAATTGGAATTAAAAATATAAAAAATAAATTTTATTTGAGATAATTAATATTAATAAATATATTTATACAAAACCTGTAAATATTTGGGATGTATTAATGATTTTACTTTGAATTTATCTTATGTATTGATATTTTTAAAAAAGGCATGTAATGAATAGTGTTAAAAATGACAATAAAGATATAATAAATTAAATAAATTTTTTTAAAATGATATAAAATTTATGAAATTCAAAAATTTAGTCAACTTTTTTAGATAAGATTAAATATTTCATAAATGATAAATTTATGGGTTGTTTTTATTTTAACAAAACTATGTTAAACATTGAAGAATAAAAACACTTATCCTCACAGTAAGAGTTATAGTGTTTAAATAAAGGTTAAAACCAAATGATAGTGATTTGAATGAGTACTAAAAATCTATAAAACTTTTATTTTGAATAGGATTAAACAATTATAACATTAATTTTTAATATTTTTCATTTAATGGACACTTTTTTTATGATGATGAATCGTATATTATTTAAATCAAATATAGTTACAAAATGTAACTCTCTTTAAATTTAATATCGTTTATATGTGCACAATGTGACGAAATCGTGATTTGAAAAAATATAAATATATATTGTGATGATAATGAAATTATTTTTATTATTTTTATTTAACATTATTTTTTATAAATTATATAAATAACCTAAATGCTTTGGCAATGCAAACATAGAATTTAATTAATTAACATAAAAATAAAATAATTGATTTTAAAAGTATTAATTATGCGATATTTTATATTTCATAATGTGTGAAATTATTTTTTAAATTATATAATATATAATAGATATGTATTAAAACATTATATTCTAATTACCACTTTTTTTTATGTATTTAATGCTAAATTAAATGAATTGTACCACGTTTGGCAATAATGATATTTTATATAAATATTATTAAATTAAATTATTTAAAAACAATATAAACAATAAATAATTAAAAATGGAATATTATATGGTCTAAAAGTTCTTATACTATAAATTTATATTCCATATAAAAGTGTTTTTATCTAGAATAATCAGATTATAGTCTAATATTTTGTGGATTTTTGAAATTTCCCTTCAACTCAATTTTAAAAGGGATCCTCCTTCGTCACATACTAATTCCATTTATTGTAATATTTAACGACCTAAACCTGCATATATCTCATAAAAATATTTTTATTTATGGTAAATAGTTATTTCCCTTAATATCTACCCTATTTTATTTAACATGAAATTAATGAATATCCGTTAAAGAAGACGTAATCATTTTTAGTTACACTTTCAAGTTCATTTCATCTTCCACTTCCTCTTCATGTGTTTCTTCCATGAAAAATTAATAATTTATTTATAATATATATATTTGGTGATTTTACTATTGTCATCCAAGAACCATATTTCACAATTTAGCTAATCTATGAAAATAGAAGCACCGTTGTTGCATACATACGACTTTACGTATCCACGTCGTAGTGTAATTTGGTTTCATCACTACAATACTTGGATGGGTATAATGATATAAATTATAAATATATATTATAATTATGTAGTAATGTTGATTATTTAAAACATAATTTACTATACATTATATTATCCTCTAACTTGTTATTAGAATTATACAGTCACTCGTTGATGTGTACAGACTACCATCTCCACGAGGTGATGCACTTAAATTTATATGTATGACATTAAATAAATGATATAAATAAATATTAAATGACTAAATATAATATTTATAACATTAATATCAATATTTATAAGTTTCATATATATCATGTTAAAAATAAAGATGATTTACCGGATAAAACATTCATATTAAATTGAATCATTTAACACCCGAAACAAGGGTTAAAAAAATATTATTAACAGATGGGTAATAAGATGATAGAATGGGATTATATATGATAACATAAATATTAATATAGTTATTTCATAAATTAATAGAAAAATTCAAATCAATATACATGTGTTTAAAACATGAAAAACTAAATGGATGTTTGAGGTAATGGTTTATTTCAAAATCACATCATTATAGAAGATTGTTTTTATTTATGTCTCCACTGGGAAATATTTCTCTTCATTGTTAGTGTTATCTAAAAAGTTTTTTAATTTTTTATTATTACCTAATGAATTTTTAAATTCATAATTTCCCTTTTTCTACTTTTTACAAAATTATTTAAAAGGAATCTTCCTATATTTTTCCAAAACCTGTTATTTTATTTTATTTTCTTATAAAAGTAAATGGAATTATTTTTAACCTTTACAAAATGAACAGAATTTATCGTTGTCATAACACCCTACTTTATTGAAACATCCGTTGAAATTTTGTACATTTATTTTCAAAAAAAATAAATTTTATAAATTTGTGTCTTTTTAAATAAATTACTACCAAGTGGTATGGTTTTTTCTAATCTCGGTTTATTTTTTTATGAGATCTGGCTTATTCACCACATATTTTTTGTGTGTTGTAGTACACCATTCATATATCTTATGATGAATATCTTTATATTCATGGTATTCAAATATTATTTTGATAATTATTTAATTTATGAGTATTATTATTCAAATATTTTAATTTTAAATGGGACACTTTGGTTTAAAAATATATTTTTAACATGATAATTTGATATCAGAGGAATGCTTTGGACAGGTAGAGTAGGGGGCTCCCAGTTATATGCATCCTCTAGATTCATATGTAGACTCCTGGGAAAAATATGTTGGCAAAATTAGATTATACTATATTATATTGATGATATAACTTGATAGTATAGTGGTTCATGCTCTAGATACATGACATCCAATATGAAATCATGTCCTTCTTTCATAATTCTTTTAATTTATTATCAATATGATTTTCACTCTGAAAAAAAATATATGGATGTATTTAATTTTCATAATTTCGATTAAATGGAATTTGTTACAGTTATTTAACTTTACATATTATTCATAACTTTTGTAGTTATTTAATTGACATCTGTTATAAGTTATTTACCTTTCTATATTGATTTATTCTCACTGATTATTGATAGCTTCTTTGATAAATTACCATTTCTATTAATTTCACCTCACCCCTTTATTATGTTAAATCTATCCCAAGGATTTCAAGAAGTATATTACGACTGATATGCTGGGTTACACAAATGTGGAATAATGTATGAATCAATTAAAAAAATTTGTATTAAAAAATAATGTAAATTTCATGAATGTATCTAGTTTTCCATGGCTAATATAATATACTGTCATATGGGATGCAATTTATCGTATCGTATCCTAATGTAATAAAGTAAATAATCAGATCCTAGCTATTGGTGTCTATGTATTTATAATGTAACCCCTCAAGAATTTATTTTATGTATCTTTTTTAAGTTAATATTTTTGAAAACTTATGTTCAACGCAGCACACAACATAAACGAGCAATGAAATATAATTATAACCAATTAGTTATATTTAGGTGAATGAGTTGTATGATAAAAAAAAGTTTATATATTATATATTTAATCAATTTTTTTAAAATTTTTCCAAATTATTTTATAGGAATAAGAAATAAATTAATAAAATTTTACGTATAAAAAGACTATATTTTTCTAAAGGCGGTTTTACCACCTTTTGATGGAATGCATGTATTAAATGTATTTCATTCACTTTCTTAAATTATATTTGAAAAATAAAATTTTTATTTGAAATTAAAATATAATAATATACTTTGATTTAATTTTTCATATATTTTTGCGATTAGTTTTATGTTTTTATCAAAATTGAAAAAATACTTCATTTCAAATAAAATCTTTTTTTTAATATAAATACGGTACAATGATAAATTTTATTTTTAATTTATTCTAAAGTATAATTAGATCAATTTTTATCACGTAATATAATTTGAGTCATGTTATTTAATTAAACATTTAATCTTGATATAAAAACATTTCAATATCTTGAACGTTTTCACTTTAAAAACATTTTTTCTCATTGAGTTAAAGGGATTAATTTAAAATTAATTACTCTAACTTCTATTTTATGAATTTTAAAAAATGAGATAAAATTTGGAATCAGTTGGGGAAAATTATTTAAATAGGTTCTTTTAAGTTTTTTAAATTTTGAATAGAAAATTTAGTAATTTCTTGATAACATGTTTAAAGATAAATCAAGTAATTAAGGGTTATAATAATATTATAAATATTTTAGAATTTTCCAAAAAAGTGATATACTTTTATTATATGATATATTGTTGACCAAAAATTATCCATGGTATTGTTTTAGTGCATTTGTATACATTAGGATCACTTAATGACTTTATTCATATTTTATTCTATGGAAAGTCCAATATGCATACTCATTTTTTTAAATGATCACGAAACTATTATTAAAAAAAGAGATATTACATGAAGCGGAAAGATGGTATCTTATTACAATATATTAAAAAGTTTGGGAAAAGATCAGCATGGATTGTATCACTCCTTGTCATTACATGGTTAACTATTTTGTTAGAAAGTTCATCTACCACCATGTTTTCTTCAGGTTACGTATGGGTGGAAATGTATCTGAGTTCAAGAGAGAATTGAGGCAGTTCATCCAGCGTACATTGAGAGGCTAGGAAAGGTGGATCACCCCATTCCAAATAGCATGCACAATGGTGGTGGGGTAAATTTCTATCCAGATGTTTTTTCATCCTTTTAGCTTGACAGAAATAATGGCATGAATCACTACCATTATTTCTTTTTCAAGAGCAGAGGCATTGCCAAAGCTCCCAAACAAGCATCCATGACATCTTCTGAGAGAGTCTCTGAAAATGGCCCCATATCCAGCAGGACCCTAGTTTCATCTAGAAGATCCACATACGTTTATCTTGATCCATCCATGAATTGGAGCTTGCCAAAATACTTCGAGAGAAACCCTCAGCTTAGTGTATACGCCATGAATTTTGAGTCGTCAAAGAATCCGAAAGTCCCCAACCGAATTGTCGCAGTGGGCTTTCTGAAGTAGGGATGCTTCCCTAATAGAAATAAGAATCCTTCCCAAACCTGCATTAATATTAAATGAGAAATTTTTTTAATAATTGCGTTTCTATAATAATAGATCACATGTAGGATCTCAACAACAATGGAAAGGAAGAGGTTCTTGATTTGTCGAGAAGATTCAAGATCCATAAAATTTTTTAGCTGAGAACAAATAGAGTCATTGGATAACCATATGTAGTCAAACAGGTTCATAACATAATTCCAAAGAGTAGAGGATACAACATAAGACAATAAAAGATGATTGGTTTCCACCCTATACTGATGGAATAATTTACATTTAGAACATAGTTGGACACCAAAAGACTAAAGACAAACCTCGGTAGGAATACGTTTATGGGAAATGATCAAGAAATGGTTAATACTTGAAGGTTTAATACATGGTCTGTCAAAAAACTTCAACCATGAAAAAATGGGGCCAGAGTTAGTGAAACAATGGTTTTAGAAGTTTTTGGAATCCAAAATACCGTTGTGAGAAGGCTCCCAAGTAACGAAATCGTCCCCATTTACAATGGGGTAGTAGTCCACAATGTTCTATAATTTGATCAGGGATATTATATAGAGTAGAGTGCATTACACAATTTTTGGTGAGGTTGATGTTATTCGGAGAATCATCCAGAGACAACATGGGAATTAGGGGGGTTCCAGTCTAGTTTTCAATCCTTAAGTTCATATTGGAATCTGAACTAACAATCCATCTTGTGTTATACATGATGTCAACAAAGGTATTTCTAATGGATGGATAGAGGGAAGAGTTGAGGTAACTAGATTTTCATTTTTTATGTTTATTAATAAATCTATTAGGAAGAAAGGTCATGGAGTCGGATTTAATGTTGATCAACCTCCAGGTGAGCTTTTCTTGAATAGCCTCATTAAAATGTTTGAGATTTTTAATACCAAGACCGCCTCTTTTAAGAGGTTTGTAGCATGACGACCAAGGGATAGTAACAAGCATTCTTTCATGAATATTTTCAGTCCAAAAAGAGTTTTTGATGTAGCAATTAACTTTTTTAATATGAGTATTAGGCCATTTATATATCAATAGGGAGTAAACCATTTTGGGGAAAATTTTCGATTTCACGGGGAAAATCCCGGCACCTAGGGAGAGGGATTTCCTTTTCCATGAGGCCAGTTTCTTAGTCACTTGATCCAGAACTTCATTAAAGTACATAGATTTAGGCCTAAACTAAAATAGGGGAACTCCTGGATAGGTAAAGGGGATGGATCCCTCTTTTATGCCAAGACAGTCAATGATAAAGACTTTTCTAGAAGGTGGGACGGTTTTCCCAAAAAAGGAAATGGATTTATTCCAACTAACAGATTAACCAGAGACCTTTTCATAGTGATACATGGCCTTTTGAGGTTAAGGATATTTTTTCTACACCCATTAAGGAACAGAATAATGTCATTATCACAAAGGAGATGGGTCAGAAAAGCTAGATTTCTGGCAGCCTATTTGGGTTTGATCATGCTTTGGTGAAAAAGGGAGGATAGAAACCTACTAAGGTATTATTTCACAATGGAAAAGAGAATAGAAAAAATTGGGTCACCTTGACACATCCTTTTTGAGCATTTAATGTATCCTTTAAGAGAACCGTTAACAACGATGGAAATAAAAGCTGAGTTGAAAGGGTTTTTTATCCTACCAATAAATTTATCATTGAACCCAAAATCTTTAAGGATGGTGAAAATGAAGCGCTAATAGATGGTGTTAAAGGCTTTTTTAATGTTAAGTTTGATTGCAATATTATCTCCTCTGAACTTTTTATCAAGAGAGTTAATGCATTCCAAGGCAGTGAAAATGAAATCTTGAATGGATATGCCCTTGATGAAACCAAACCGATTCTAGGAAATGATCGTGTTATATAGAGGAGAAATCCTATTAGAAATGAGCTCAATAATGATTTTATAGATAGAGTTAATGAGGGAAATGTGCTGAAATAGGTGTAGCTCAGAAGCATTAGCCACTTTTGGGATAAGAGTCGGGAATTTTCCATTGAGGCCATGTGGTAGGACATCGTTAGAAAAGAAGCGTCGAATGAGTTTGAAAACATCAATGTTAAATACCTCCCAATGTTGTTCAAAGAATCAATTATTGAAACCATCAGGCCCTGGGCACTATCGGAGTAAAGGATGAAGATAGTATCATTTATTTCGTGATCTAGTAGGGTGCATAAAAGAAATAGATTATCTTGTTCATTGATCAGAACTAGAATGATCCCAGGAATGGGATATTTATTGATATTAGTTCCATTTAAAGTGTTTTGAATGTAAGAGACCATGTGGTTGGATATAGATTCATCAAAGTCAAGAATAGTGTCATTATCTTTAAGAAAGGATAAAGGATGATATGTTTTCCTAACGCTCTAGAGGAAATTGTAATATTTAGTGTTTTTATCACCATTAGAGAGACATATAGTTTTGAAAATATATTTACACTTGTTGTCTTTGTAGATCAGAAGAGAGTTTATTTTCATAGAGATTTTCAGTTCATTCTGAGGTATTAAGGCAAAATCAGCGCAAGTTGAGTTGTTTTGTATTTTATTGAGTTTAGTCTCAAGAGTGGTTATCTCTTTATACATTTGATTTTATTTATCCCTACACCAAACCTTAAGGAAATGTTTGAGGTGATTTATCTTAATGACACAATCAAAATCATTTGAGTGATGATTCAACGACTTCCAACCATTTTGTATGAGATGACAGCACCCCAAATTCACAGACCAATAATTATTGAATTTGAAGGGAATGTTGGGTTTTCCCCTTTTTGATAAGAAACTTACATGGATGGGATGGTGATCCGAGTTCATTTTAGGTAATGTGATACTGGAAGTGGTGTCCCAGACATCCAAAGCCGACACATTTACAAAGGCCCGATAATGTTTACTAGGAACCACTCTGTTGTAGTGTCTCCTATACCTGGTGTATTTGGACCCTGAGAGGTTGATTTCAACCAAATTACATGTTTCAAACAAAGCTCTAAACTCTCTAGTTGAGATTAAGGACTGAGGGGGACCAAGTTCTCACTATGGGAAAGAATGGCATTAATGTCACCAATGATTAACCAGCTCTCCTGGATAGAGCCAACTATGTTAGAGAGGTCTTGCCAAAGAGGTCAATGATCCTCATATATATTCATAGCATAGACCATGGTACATAAGAAATTCAAGTTATTGAATGTAAAATGACTAGTGCGCATTTGATCAGAAACATTTTAACAGTAACATCTCTAAGAGAGGTGTGTAAAAAAATTCCAAAGGGAGTCAATAACATTGTTATTCTTGCAGGAATCATGGAAATTTTAAACAAAAGAAGATAAATGCATACCAATCAAAGAGTAATTAGTTTTTTGTTTAGTGATAGAAAAAAAAAATTAGGGTTATGGTTCACCAAAATCCTGTTCAGGATAGATATAGTATCAACGTTAGCTATGCTTTTATAGTTCCAAAAAGAAAAATCCATTAGGACCTGTGTTTGGATTGGGAGTTACCGTTTTTCTTATTAGATCCACTCTATCCTTTGTTCCTCATTGATCTTCTATGATTTGAAGAGGTGACTGGGGGAGTCTTGTGGTACTGATTACCCATAGAAGGATCAGAAAATATGTTTGTAGCATTTGGTAACACACAAGATTTTATAGTGTCAATGGATTTATGGGAAGAAGAAGTGTTCACAGAGACACCCTCAGCCTCAATTAAACAGCCCCTATCTGGGATGAAATTGGACGAACATGTGAGGCATGTTTTCCTATTGTCCTAACAAGTTCATTGGATGAGGTTTTTGAGTTTACTCATGTTTTAAATAAGTATTACATTTTTTATATATGGTTATTCAGAATATATCATTGATGATATATAGTAATTTTAAATATAAGTTTTTATCTTAATAAGGGTAATTTAATTTTAAATTTAGGAAATAATAATTTACCTTAATTTATTTCATAATTATGCTACATTAAATGTTGAATTAATTTAAATATCAAATAAATGATATTAATTTTTTAAAAATAAAAAATCATATTAGATAATTCATATCATATAAAAAATTTAAAGATTAACTATACATACAAGGGATTCATAAAAGGGTTTGGATTAAATATATCTTGTGTATTCATGTTTAAAAAAATCATGTAATGAATATTGTTAAAATTGGAATTAATGATATTTTATAATAAATAATATATTATTAAAGGATATAAAATTTATAAAAAATCTAAAAAAATACAAATAATTTTTATAAAGATTAATATTTCATACAGTTGCCTTTATGGATTTTTTATTTTATAGTAACTATATTATACCTTAAATAATAAAAACACATGTTGTCAAGATAAAATATAGCATGCTTAAATAAGGGTTAAAACCATAAGAAAAATGTATAAATGTGACCTAAAATTTTTCAAAAATTATTGTATGATAGTATTTAGATCCAACCTTATCTTATATTCTATATTAGTCCATTTGGGTATATTTGGAAATTAAAATTAATTTATATTAATTTAATATTTCGATAGTTTCCAAAGTTCCCCTTACCTCAATTATAAAAGGGAACCGCATAACTCACAGCCTCACACCGTTTTGAGCCTTCTAGATCATCCAAACCTGCATAAGTAATCTCCAAACATCATTACCATAATCTTATGAGGCTAAATTTTGGAATAAATATAAATAAAGATGTCTTTTTTAATAAACCATAATATTTTACTTGAAAACAAGTTTACATTCTTCAAATATCAGTTCATTTTTATTTATTTCTCAATACGTTTAATTATTATTTTTCAGTTATTATATAAAAACATTAGTATGAAATATATACTAATATATTTTTATGCTACTATTTTGACCAACACTTTTACACACGTCCATAAAATGGGATATACAATCATTTTTGGTGTGTATGTAAAACTACAGTCTCACAAACTGAGGTCGTTCATTCTTCTATTTACCACATTTTGAGGTTGTAACAGTTATGGATTGTAGTTAATATTATACATATATGATGTTTATTATTTCAGTATTCTTCAATAATTCATATATAACTCATTAATTTTTTATTTTCATTTTGTGGGAATAAAATAACATCATTTGTCGATGTGTGGACTACTTCCTCCTCAAAGCGACGTTATTTGTTCACACTATACATGGAATGTAATAAAGATGTAAAAAATGAAATATATGAAAAAATATGATATTAAATGTATAATATACATATTTTACTATTCATTATTTAAATAAAAAAATGAAATGTTAGTAGCATTCATGAATACGTAGGGCCTACCATCTGCATGAACATTGCGTTTCATTTCTATCTCAAAAATTTTATGGATTTTTGGAATAAATATATAATTAAAATATATGACATTAATATCATGTTTTACATTTGAGATGCTATTAAACCATAATATAATTAATAGTAGAAACAAGTTACATGTCAAAAGATACTCAAAAGACCAGGAAATTAACAACTGAAATAGTGAAATTTTTGAAATATTGTTAGGAAACAGATAATGAGGTATTATAAGAAGATAATATATGATATTTCAAATTTTAGTTTTTTATTATAATTTAATAACATTAAAAATCCCATTATATAGTATAATAATTAATGTTCACCCAATAGGAAACGCATGGTAATGAATTATTCATGATTTCATTTCATTTAGTCATTTGTAATATTATACACCAATTTTCATTTATATGTTGTATATACTACCCTTTGACATTTTATATCATGAATATACAACTTAGTATGATATTCAAACATAAATTTAATCTTATTCCTTAATGGGGATTTTGATTAAAATGTTTCAAATTGTTATGGGACACATTGGAATGTTTAAAGATTACTTTCCTCAAAATTGTTTTGATGATATTTTAGTGGCATTTCCATTCATAAATATCAACCACCCTTATTGTTACTTAAGAAAAATTTAATAATTATTTATAAATCTATTTTATTCAATCAATATGGATATTTTCTAATATGTCACGTTTTTACTTATTAAATATTGTATTCGAAATTGGAGGAATGCTTTGGACTAGTAGACACAGGTGGGGCCCTATTATAGATATCATGTCGATGAATCAGTAGTCTCATGGGATAAATCAATTGGTCAAATCAGTTAGGTTTTAACTATATCAAGAATATATCTTGAAGGTTGAGGTTTTCATGTTCCTCCAACATGATGTCCAATAATTAGCTATTTAATTCATAGATATTTTAGTTTTTAATTTTATTTCTATTATATTATCATATGATAAAATATATTGATTAAATTAATTCAAATTATATTGATTAAGTTTTATGTATTTCAGTTATTTACCTTTCCATATTTTTTTATTCATTATCCAATTATTAAAATGTCATGTTTCTTATTTATTTACCTTTTAATATTGATTCATACATATTTATTGATTATTTAATCCACTATACTTTATCTTTACTAAGCATTTTAGCTTAACACATTCTTATATATTATTTTAAATAGGATTCGAAGAAGATTTTTATGACTGATATGAAATGCTAAACAAGTAGAATAATGGTGTTCTTGAAGGTTTTTTTCTTTTATGATTAAAATTTAATTAGAATTTCAAATATGTAACCAGTTTACCATGATTGGTAAGCTGATTGGTCTTTTAGGATTCGAATATTGTATATATGAAAATGTAATAAATTTATGCACCATCTACGATCTTCTATGATTGGTTGTAAGAAACCCCCTCTTGACCCTAACTATGGATTGAAAATATTCTTATTTATTTAGAGCACCCATGAACAAATTTAGGATCCAATTAAACCCTTTAATGGGGAGTAAAGCTTGGTGAACATGGTTTTACTCCCCTCTTCTATGAGAACATATCATGTTCTTTATCTTCGAATATCATTATCCCTCCACCTAAGGGTTTATTATTTCATCTATCTATTTATGGAAATTAAATATTTTTATTTGGATCATAATTCTATGTTTTATTCATTGATCTATATTTATAATTTTCATTGTTGAGAAATCGTGTTTCTATTATTGTGATATGTGATCTTTGTGTAGAAGGTAGGTAGTTCCATTAATATTTTTCAGGTTATAAACCCTTGATTTATTTGATTTAAATAAATTAAATTTAATTTAATTACGAAAAACCAATTCAATGTGGATTGTAATTTTAATATATTTGTAATGATTTTGGGGAAACCCCCCAATATAATAGAACTTGAAATTTGGTGTGAGAATGTAATTTTATGGAATTTGTGAATTTAATTTATGAAATAGATTTTTAAAAAATGGGCTTAAACGATTATGATAGAAACCTTGGATATGTTCTATCATTAAAAGGTAATTATTTTTTAAAAACCCTTGGTTTGTTTAAAATGTAAATTGGCATATCGAAACTCAAAACAAGGTTGATTTATTTTAATTATTTTTAAATTAATTTTCCAAATTCTGATTTCTTTATTAAGAAAATAGATTCCTTGGTATTTAGTGGGTTATTTACGAATAAAAAAATACTATTGTAATACCCTAGAAATAGAGTTTTTCCATATAACTCTAACAAAAACCTTGTTTTGAATATCTTATCCCTAGTGGGGTGTTATTGTGTCCTATTTAGAGAGTTTCTTAGGGATTAGTGTTCAAATTTATCTGAATATTGATATGAGATTTATAATTATCCCATGTCCTGGAATTATCATATCCATTATTATATGCTCACATTTACTATATTTATTATGTATATGTAAATATTCCATTGATTATTACCTTTTTTACTCATTGCTCGTAAATTATATAAACTTTTTTATATAAAATCAATTCTTAGTTCATTGTTTAAAATGTATCCATAATTTGAAATGAGAATCATGTTTTTTCTTAATTATGAAATGTAATTATCGTGCATCTTTTATTTAAATTAAAATCATGATTTTATTTATTATTATGGCATATTATTAGGCAATAGTTTGTTATTTACTATCATGTTTTTATCTAAAACCCTACCATTTCCCTTGGGAACTTTTAGTTTTCTTGCTACCATGTTCAATCAAAGGGAAGGTCCCACATTGTGGTTGTGGTTTTTATTTATTCATTGGGTATTGAAGTATTGGTCCATTTAGTCTTGTGTTATTTATCTAGTTCTTATTTTTGTTTTGAGATTTTATGGTATGATTTTTTTAAACAGTTTGACATGTGTTAATGTTTCATTTTTTATTTTTCATTGTTCATGCTAATATGATTATATTTATTCCAATATACATATGAAAAAACCAATCTTGGTTTTATCAACTGTGATTCCAAGTGCTAGTCCACAACACATGAAAGTTGGAATTTCTTTTGGGTAATATCAGTGTCGACCCAAGAATCAGAATACCAGGTTATCCATGTTGGTTTATTATAATTTTTATAATTTCATATTTCTCAAACAAAAATTTAAAAACCAAAATCTATATATGGTATAACCAGCGGAACAAATTTTATTTTAAAAAATATTATATAGTGAGTTAGGGAAAACGTTTTTTATAGGATAATTGATTTTTTGAAATAAAAAAATAATTATTATAATAGAAAATTGTATCTCACTCTGATAACAATGAACTTATAATAGATTCATATGCTAAATATGAAATTTTTAGTGAAATGAAAAATTAAAATTTAATCTAAATGAACTGTTATATTTAAATGTATTAATGAGGAGATTATTATGGGAAATATATTTTTTATATCAATAAACTAGATGATGAATAAATTTCAAGGTAAATCTATCATTTCTAGATTTGATGAATTATTATTCGATAATGAAATAAATTATTAAAATTTGATCAATTCTATGAATGAGGATTAAGATGTATTTCTAAACAATAATACCTGAGAATTAAAGCCCTGATGAGTAGATGGAAATTTTATTTATTGTCCTGATATACTGAATAGAATAATGATTTCCTAAGGGTATCTTAATTATTAATCCTTAGTGTTCATTGATCACAAGATGATTATAAATAGTGACGATGATTAACATATAACAATTTTAGAATTTGTTTCTATAAATGAATATAAATATTTAAATAGTAACCATGATTATGTTTTTCTATAAAATTATAATTAAATAAAATATTGATTAAATAAAATATTGATGTATGAAAACATTTCAATAACAAGGGTATCCATCCAATGTACATGACTGAAACCACTTGAAAATTATAGAAGATTCATCCTATGATTCTCGACCAACACTGATACAATAAACCATGAATATAGATCTTCATTACTATTACCAAGGAATATGGTAAATTTTGCCTTCCCTGAATTACATATAAATGACATATATATATATATATCATTCAGTAAGGGTGAAAAATATGTTACTCAGTGCAATTTTTCTAAATACCATCCACAAAATCCCATATATTATTTATTCCCATCCATGTAATTTGATGCAACAAATTAACATGTTAAATAATGACATTTTTATTACCCTTAAAATGATAATTAATTAGATCATGACATTTCAATTGTTATTAAGTTTATCCTTCTTCCCCATGAAATCTTACTGTATTTATTTATGTGTATGAATCTTTTTAAAAATAGGGTGGTTCCAATATTCTATGGTATGAAAATCTATAGCTATATAAAAATGATGTTTCTTTATCTCTTAACATGAGGATATAAAATTAGTTTAATTCTTGATGTATGTTTTAACCAATTATAAGAGATTATCTTATGACATATACAAACAAGATAAATTTTTATGTCAATCGTAAGGTGATATAATAATTTTTTTGTTGTTATTTTATTAGGTCTACACAGTAGTATTAAAACTCTTATTTAATAAATAAAATGTGGTACTATTTAGACCAACTATTTAAATTTTTTTCAATGGTATATAAATAAATTTTTTGGGAGGTAAGATGATGTGAAGATTCATCGTAAGTTTTCATGTATTTAGAAAATGGATTTGGATTTCATACACGAGTAATTCTCCTTAATAGGATTCTTAGATAATTTTTTATTCACTATATCCAATTCGATATCAATTAGAAAAAATAATCCATATTCTAAATGTGGAAATTTTTTAACTGATCTTCAAAGCCTAAATACTTATGAAAAATAAATTTTATAATGTTAAATTATTTAAATCATATTGAATAAGACTATGAAAATATTTATTTTCCTGAGTATTTTTAGGTCCCGTAGAATATTATAGTAACATCGTGAAGAATATAGGTTGAATTTTTTTGGAAACTATTATGGGATGAAATTTATAATTTAGATAAATGTTTTATTGAAATAATACTCAAAAAATTGAAAACTAACTAGCTAGAAATAGGGACCCCACATCCATTGATATCGTGGGCAGGGTTACCCTCCAGCCAGCATAGAAGCAATAAAGAGATGAAATTGATTTTGTCGAAAGATGGGAAAATGGTTGAGGACCTCTATAATAAAGTGGAAGTGTAAATCGGTGTTCATATGGATTTGTGGATCCACCATGTAAGGTACCACTAATGTGTGTGTCGAGTGTGTGGTATGGTTTGGGTATCGAAACTATATGTCATCTTGAGAAGGTGGGGGTGAAATTAAGTATATATATAGTAACTAAAATGAGAAAATGTAAAATATTGGATTGTGACCTTCAATACATTTCTCAGTTTCTTAAAAAGATATGCATATAATATCAGTTCTATAATGTGAATCATGGGAGTTGATTGATTAATTTTTTCTATCATCATCATCCTTTATCCTTGACTGGGTTATTCTGTAAACCAATATTATTTCATTCAATGAACTTTGGAACAAACGTAATTCCTATAAAATATTTAACAATGCCACATCAACCTTGGGATATCCTGTCATTTTTGGGATACACATGGAATGTGATATTCATGAATATTCCATGTGAAGATATAATTAATATAAAGGTGTATTGCCTTGAAGTAGAAGAGCCTCCAGATGATGTTAATGTTTGATAAATAATTTTGGTACATCTGAAATTAATACAAATGACTACAGTTGAACATTAATTCTTGAATAATGAATTAAAAATCGATGAAAATGTGTGATGAGAAGGATACTTTTTACCTGTAGATTTGAATATGCACCTTAGGGTCTATCCCTTCACCACAAAAGTTCAATGATGATTAAAATTCACTTTTACTCGTAAAATTAATACACCATTTGTAGAATGAAGAGCACTCAAATACCTCAAGAATTTAATGGATTTTTTCAAAAATTTATGAGGTTTGGTATTTTTTATGCCCATGAAAAATGAGAATCTTGAGTCTTCATGGATTTTTTATACTATTAATGATGATTTTCATAACATATAAATGTGATACATGATTTAATATTGAGGTGATCTGTATCTGTGATCATATAAGGAAACAAGATTCCTTATAGTGATTCCAAATCTAGGCCACACTTCCTACATAGTGTGACACTATATGAAGGTGAAGTAATATGCATAGAACCAGTCAAGTATTCAGAATGTGTTTCATGAAATATTAATACCCATTGTATTTGGGGTATTTATTATTTATTAATATATTAAAATAATAATTCATATATTTTTTTGTAGAATGAAAAAAAAAATTATTTATTATGGACACTTATATTTGATGACAAATAACAAGGGGTTATGGAAATTTAAAAATGATGCAATATTATTTTCTCTTGTGGATAAATTGTGCATGAAGGTGACGAGAAAATTTATTCTAGAATTGAAATATTATTTTCAGAACCCATTAAGACATTATATAAAATATGGAATTTTAATTTGATGTTATAATACATTACAGGAATAAAATAACAATATTATTACGTTTATAAGGATTTAGTAGAATCGAAATTGAACAAAATAATGATTTTGTCTCAATGACATCATTACTAATGTTTTTTAGTAAGTGAACATTTAATGGGGAATCCATATTATTTTTTGTATATGTCTATCTATGAAGAATATGTTTCAAGGGTTGGACTAATATTTAATGAAAATCTTGCAATCGGTTCTCAGACCAACTACTGTGTACATATTGTCGTGGTGTCTAACTAATCAGATATAAAGATAAAATGGTGTCTAAAAACAACTTGGGATGTAATCAAATAGGGTTTTCTAAAAAGTTATATTGTCTTGTAATGGGAGAGAAGAATCAATGTTAGTGAATGTAACCAACATGGTATGGAGTATGGTTTTAAACATATCATTATAAATAATTTTAGATTCACTCTCTTTTATTAATATTTCATAGGCGATGATAATGATAGATTCTATTTATTATATCATTAACTTTAAAAGGTTCAACGGGTATAAATTAAAATTGGAAAAAATTCATAAAATGAGGGTACCACTAATTCACCCCCCCCCCCAAATGTGGAACCTTACCAATCCAAGGGATCTACATAAACATGCATGATTGATTTTATGAAATTAATTTTCATATTGATTATTAAAAACTAAAAATTTGTGAATAAAAATATAAATTCTTCGAAATGGATACATATTATAATATTTATGACTATTTAAAAATTGTGAAGGATGTGGTGAGTTTTATATGAGATTTTGTCAGAATTTTTATGATTTCTGTATTGTAAGAATGCTAATGAGAATTTTAACTTATAGATTTAATACAAATATGAAATTGTATAGGATAAAGAATACATATCTATATTTGAAAAGAATTAAACCCTTTGATTATGAGATATGGAATCTTCATGTTTTATTGAAAAATATATGGAGAAAAATGTAATTTTAATCCATAAAGAAAACTAAAGATAAATATGGAGTAATACTAGTACTCTAGTAATTCATAAGGTGTTTAAGAAAATGGTTACAAATTTTGGAGTTAAAATCCCATTATCTATTAAAATTTAATTAATGTGAATGGTAGTATCATTCTATTACATCACATTAATTTTATATATGTGATGTAGTTTGATGTTTCAAATATGTTCATTCAATAAATAATATTGTGAAGGATGATGTTGAATGATATAAAATATATCATTGTATGAATTTAATAATATATTATATAGAGGTTATGAAATATTTGTGTGAGTAAACAACAACATAAAAGGATTAAAAGGTGTAATAATTTAGTAATGTATAGGAATACTATTTAACAAAATAATTAAATTTTAAGGATAAATTACTAAAATGATTAGGTATTCTTTGATCTTTCTTAAAAACATAATGAAGCTCTTGATGTAAATAAAAACGAGAATAAACCGACACTGAAAAAAATGATAAAGGTTTTTCATGAAGTGGTTCTTCAGGGGAACTCACAACAAAATATGAATAAACACTCAAAAAATATTTTTAATTACTAAATGAATAAATGATTAATTTCCTAATAAATATAGTTACTATTTTGATGAGATAATGTTTCTCAAGTAATCTCTTCTTGAAAATGACATAATGTTAGTGATGTTTTAATAGAAAAAGTTTACAAAGGATGAATAATTTTACATGAAATAGTCATAGTGTCACATCATAGAGAATACTCATTGAAAAATGACCGATTAATATAGTAAATCTGTTGAAATTAATTAAAATTCATCACAAATAAATGATATGTGTGATTTATAATCTTAGGTGAATAACTCAGATGTTTCTCACAATAATGTTAATCATGATTCATTTAATTATGAAGTTTATAAAGGAATATATTTAAATTAATTGTTTTATAAGACATATAGAAATACCACTTCTATACCCAATCATGTTAAATGTAGCTTAACAATAAATTCTTATTAAATAATAATATAAAGTCGGAAATATACCAAAAACAATAAACTCCGAGTTAAAGACAGACTCAAATATTTTATATATAAAATGTAATGGATAATATTACTATTTAGGAATATTTAGTCATAATGATTGTATATTCTATTAATATAATTCTCTATTATAGATCTAGAGATAATAATACATAAGAGGTATATATATACAAAACAAAGGTATTGCTCTTGAGGAGTAGTGTTTAAGGATGAAAAGTTTATCAATGTATCCCATCTAAAATAGTTCTGAATGTTTGGTGAATATTTATGGTTTGTGTAAATAATAAGGACACTATGTTATGGAATGTAAGACCACAATTTTTTTAATAAATAATTATGTTATAGGAAGTTTCTATATTTTGAAACAAAACTAGATAAATAAGTTTTATATTTTTAATGTGGCTCTCAAATCCATCAATAAGAGAACAAAATATATTCATAATAGCGGGTAATCAACACATATGACATTAAATTTTTTTTTAATTTAAATGAAGTAATCAATAGAGGTTCTATATCTTTTATAAATAAAATTCTCATTTAGGATTAAATAAATTGGTTTGGATGAATATGAACAGTAAAATTTTGAATTTTAAGATATATTATTTATTGATGGAGAGAAGAACAATATACTCAGTTTGAGTCATATTTATAACGATTGTAATGAAGTTACATTCAATAGAAACAAATACCTCCTTAAGTGAATAAAATGTTGCGTAATTTCTACTAACTATAGTGGAATGTGTTTGAATCTATTTCAATTTGGTGATCCATTTAGTTCCCAAATCCTCGATGCAATATAAAAAAAGTTCTCTAACATTGAAAATATAGCCATCTATGTAAGAAAAGTCTGAGAGAAAATAAAGAGAAATTTATAAGGGAAATAAAATAATTATTTTGATATAAATATTATTTTGGTGAGCCTGTGAAAATGTGAAAATATTTTAGAGAAAATATATAAATTGAAAATCATGTCAAAAAGGCTACATGAATTAATCCACCCTGTTTTATGATGACTAGTGAAAAATCAATAAAATATATATGAATTATAATTCATCAACGTTCTTTATGAATTTACAAGACTGATTTTTATTTTATTTTTAAAACATAAGTCATAGGGAGTGGATATATTTTATTTTTTAGAAGTAAATATGAGTGTGAGTGGGGAGTTTCAATTAAAAAATTGTTAATAAAAATGTATGAAATTTTACATAAAAAAATATTTAATCAACCTTGTTAATAATGGATTCATGGATAAATATATTAATATTTACACACATTAATATAATAGTTTTTTTGAGGGAATGGACATATGTATTGTTTAAATTTTAATAATAGTGATTTTTGAGTTGGAAATGTAATTTTTTTTTGCATGAGGTTCTGTGAAAAAATATGGATATTCATAATATATGTGTGCTATGATATAATTAAAATATTCCTCTTTATGATATATAGTAAAATATAAGAAAATTGTTAAAAATCTATAATAATTTTTCCCTTACTTCTTAAAAATAAAAACAAGAATCTATGAAATTTTTAAGGGAAGGCTATGAAAGGTATCTATTTGGGATAATTGTCTAAATGAAATGGTTAGAGTTACAAGAATAATAATATTCAAAAGTAGGATGAGATATATTTTTTCATGGTTTTTGAAAATAGAACAATTTTTAGTATTATAAATTATACAAGTGTATCATTACACTAATGAATATATTGGGAAAATATCTAGGGGTTGAAAAAAACAAGCTAAAACGAACCACATGATATCGATAATTACTCTAATTATACCATTGATGAATATAAATTTTCTGAAATAAAAAATTGAGTATTAAAAAGGTTGAAATGCTATAAAATCATTGAATATAATGGTAGATCAAGATTCTTCTGTTTAGACAAGGGTTAACTAAGGAATCAAAATTAAACAAGTCTTACCTCACATATTAAACCCCATATACATTATTAGAATACAAATAATAAATAATTATAAAATTATACGAATAATGTGATTTATCAAATTGATATAGAATGCACTAGGGATCCAATACCTATACAAATAAGTTTTTAACCATGGGTTATTTATAAATAAATCCAAAATAACTGATAAGTTATATGAATTAATTGTAAAAAAACTAAACACTGTTCAAACGCTGATGGATTTAGTTTGGAAGACCAATTTTTCCTTATTGTATGACTAAAAGAAATATATATGTTCTATACAACATCATATCATTGGAATTAAAACTTATATTATATGAAAGTAAAATATCCCTTCTTGAATATATATGTGGATAATGGAATTTTTTTATACAACCTGAATGATTTATCCTTAATAGTGATGGGTTAAGGGTATAGGTACATAATAATTCAATTAGAAGTTAAAAAATTCCCACATATCCTATAACAAATTTTTGATTGATTATGGAGAAATATAATGTTCACCAGGGGATATATAGACATAAGCCTTTATATAATGGATGTGGAGGTTTTTTTTATCATTTAAATTATTTATGTTGATGATATCACTTATTCATGAGATAAAGTGATTTTTAAAAAATATTTTTTTAAATGAAGTATCTTTTTTTGATATATAATCATAGAGAAAAAAGATATTATCTTTTGTTGCAAGTACTAAAAATGGAAGACGTCAATTTTCATTCATGAAAAATATATGCAATATAATTTTTAATAGACTCTGGAAAAGAATATTCTTATCTATAAAAATTTAAAATTTCATGTTGTAAAATCCTTGGAATAATATTGAAATATATTATGTAAATCAAATAGAGTTTAAAATATTTATTTTATACTTACACTATCCGACTTCATCAATAAAAGATTTTGTCAATGTATTTAGATAATGTATAGGGTAATAATGTAATGTAAAATATCAAAATTTTATATAATATCTGAGAGTTATAAAATATATTAAATTACCCTTTAACTTTGTTATTATTTATAAAAATGATGATACTTTTCTTTTTTTTAGATTATTTGATGGAGATTTAGAAGTATATTGTGATGAAAAAAGTTCAATTTTAGTTGATATATTTTTTATTGGTAAAAATTATGTTAGTTGGAATTAAAATAAATTGAATTTAGTAAAATTAGTCATCATTGAATACTATTATGTAGATTCTAATAGTGCTTCTCCCTATATGGTCTAAATTAAACAACAACATGAATATTTTATAATGAAGGATGAAAATCCACACTTACTTTTATTTAAAAGTGGTAGTACCTTTATCCTCTTGAAAATTATACAAAAATAAAATAATTAAACATTGATATAATGATTTAATTCAATAAATATATATTATCTAGTTTAAATAAAATGATTGAATTAAATTCTAATAATATAAACATTATAATATCTTTACTCAAGAAATGACCGATGTCATATTTAATTTTTCAATGATAAACATAGAAGTTCATTGCAACCCTCTCACTTGAGGGGATATAGGTTTCTAACATACTGTCATATAATTAGATTGAAATTGGTGAAAATATGCATAACATTTAACCATATCGATTTGAATCACTATTTTTAATGAAAATTGAGAATAACATTTTAATTGACTATAAATATTGAGGGGAGAAAATCAATAACACATAGACAAAATTTAATTTTAATTGAGGACTGGAATTCACTCAAAATACTAATTTATCATGTGGTTCTATGTGTAGTTAATTATCATTGATAATTTATATTATTTTTTATGAATTTTTTTGTTTAATTTGAAACGAAATCCATATGAGGATATTGATGAAAAAAATCAAATAGGTAAATCATCTTGTATTTTTTATCACCCATGGGTTTGATTCATTGAGAAATGATTTACTGTTTTTTTCTATCTTGAATGTGATTGAGAATTAATTGTGTAGTTTGGAAGTGTTAATCATATTAGATTATGAAATATAGAATTTTCGGAATGAATTTTTCTTAGTATGAATTAATGTATTAGTTGATGAAATATATACAAAAGATTTCATATGATTATAGATTATTTTTTTAATAGAATATGTTAGAATACCTAAAAACAATACTTTTTTCGGTGGATATATTTATATATTAAGAGATAGTGGATGTGTAATTAATATATAGGTTCATAAGAATCTAGTTTATGTCTATGAATTTTGGGAATAAATAATATTCAAGGATTGGGATTCAGTTTTTAAAAACATCAGAAAATAAATGATATTACATTGTCTTGTAAGAATCTAAGTTGAACTATTTCTATCTAAGGTGTGAAGGTAAAAAAAATTAAATTTATTAAATTTAAAAAAATCTTATGTAATGTGTGATATGATTTATTATCATAAAAATTCAATGTAATGATATCAAATATATTTTTATACTTTATAAACTGTTAGAAATTGAGATGAATAAAAAGCATAAAACAAACATTTTATGGTATACTAATATCTCTTTTAATGAAATAAAATTTGATAATTATTTATGATTAAATATAGAAATAATATCTTTTAACACATATTATATCATTATTTTAATACTAATTATCCATCAAATGCAACCAAGGGTTGTAAAGTTTACTGTCATTGGAAGATTAAGAATATAATTTTAAAACATTTAAATATAACACATCAATTATTTATTAATCATTGATAATGATATCAAAAAATCCTTTTTGATCCCATATAATAATAGTATTACCTAGGGAATACATAGACACAATTTTTAATAAAAAAATGGTAGTATCAAAATAAACATGGGAATGAATTATAGCATGTGATATGGAAAGGCATAAAGCGATTACATAAAGGATATGGATCATGAGTAACCATATTGAGTAATTAAATATAGAATGTGGAATCTTATGATCATATTAATATTTTAATTTTGAAGAAACATATAACATGACATAAACATGAGTCTAGGATAACTACCAAGAGGGAATCACATAAGAGAAAAAGTTCCATAATGTATTAAGATCACGCCCTAATCCCCCACATGATTTCTCAGTAGACTAAACATTACCAAATGCAATGAAGCACACTCAAGTTGCATCTAGCATAACATGTATGTGCATATGTGTGCCATATAAATAATCAATCATATGTATTAAACATATCTTTTACCCTTGGAAGAAAGGGTATCATAATCATGTCATAATGCATAACCAAATGGATTACTATAATGGTATCCATGAATGAAAGGATTTTAATCATTATATTTCATTAATAAATGAAAAATAAAAATATATCTTGAATTAAATTTTCCAACTAAATTGAAAACAATATATAGAGTGGTTAGTGGCCGTTAGAAATGTCCCACTTAAATGTGATTTTAAGGAAATGAATAAAGGGTTTCTAAAGAGGATAAAGGAATAATTATTTGAACAAACCCCAAAATTATCTATAATACATTTTAATGATAAAATGAGTTATTTTATAAAAATATTTGTAGCATAAAATAGTTTATTTAATATACATTGAAATGCGAAAGAAATGGAGAACTTCCTTTTTCTCAAGTTTTCTAACTAGGGGAAATTGAGAAGGAAATATTTAAACAAAAATATTTCCCAATCAATGAAAGATGAAATGAGATATATACACGTTTTTGGAACATATAAGAACATTTATTTCTAATAGTATATGATTCATGTAGATATACATAATAGAAATGGGTGATAAAGCATAATCCAAAGGAAAAAATGGTGCTTCAAAGAGATCCCTTACCTTATGTTTGAATGTGTTCCACACATTCCCTTAATGTTGTAGATATTAAAATTACATTAATTAATTATTTATTATAGTTTTTCTATATGTATTTTATTTTTTATTTTTATTTTGGTTTATTTATTACCGTTTCATTGATTACTAGTGTTCTATTTCGTCATTTCAGAAGCGTTCGTTTTCATCATTTCATGGTCGGTATACTTGTGTATAATTATGGATGTTATTTTAAAATGAGAATATTAATATAAATTTGAAATTATATGGTATTTATAAAATAATTTTTTAAATGGTCTCATTTATTATGTTTTAATGGTACGAGGATTATTGATTTGATAAAACATTAATTATAATTGGTTTGTTTTTTTCGTGGTTTTTATGATCATCATGAACTAATTTTGTTTTATTTAATATTATATATATATATAAATATGAGTCATATAACATAAAAAAAATAATTTAAATATTTTAATATATTTTGACCATAATAATGGTTTTATGGCCACCCATGAAGGAGATAATAGAATATGAAAACTCGTCATCCATTAATGTTGTGAACCAATATATCCCGTCAATGTGTTCATTTTTAGAATAATAAAATAAGAGAACTGATTTGATGATGGATATTACATTAACATTATTACATTATATTGTATATATTATTCTGGAGTTATCATTCTTCATTGTTTAGGTGTGATGGAGATAGGATAATAAAGTAAAAAAATTAAAAGAGAAGGATTGAGGATTTTACCTATAGATTGTTTTATTTTTGATAACCCACTTATGGACTTAGGTTTTGTATTTTTTTGAATGTATAATATCTAGGACATGGGAAATAGTCATTGGAAGGTAATTAGGCATTTTTTTCCAATCTACAAGGTTTATAATGTTGGAGAATATGGGTAGGTGAGGGTTGAATTTATATGGGACGAGATGGGTGTTTATTAATATTATTTTCAATAGTTTATTATTTTAGATCAAGATAATAAATAGTGTTGAATACTATTAAAGAAATGATAAATCATTCCATATATTTTGAACCAATGTGTTCATAACTCATTCATACATCATATATGAATAAATCACAAATTTATTTATCTTATGATATTTAACACTATAAATTATAATATTCATTATTCCCCAAAATTCTTCTATTTTTGAGAAATTCCGAAAAAATAAAAAAATTATTTTTTGATATGTATATTTATAAAATTGAACCCATTTTATGAAAATATTTTTCTAAATTTGAGAAAAATATTATATATAAAATCATTATTTATTTCAAAAATACATATTTTAATATTATAATTGATTTTTTACTTTTTGAAAATATTAATTAAGGTAAGATGATGAAATTATAATTATAATACAACATAATCTGAATTTATAAATATATTTTATGAAAAAAATTATTTAATATCATTAAATTAATATTAAAATTATAATTAATCATTCATGTTAAAAAACTTACTAATTTATCATTTTTTAAAAATTTTTAACTTATACAATGAAAAAATTATATCATTTTTATTTATCAGATACTTATATTTTACATTATATTTTATTAGGAGAGTTTACTATTCTAATGAACAAATTACTATTCATTATGGTTATATTACTAGTAAAATGTTTAGATTTATAACTTTCATATAAGTTCAATAGTTTATATAAATTCCGGTTATTTCATTTATTCTTAGTTTACATATACTTTCTCTTAAGTTTATATGTATAATTTAAAATTATGAATTAATATTATATTATAAATATTGTACTTTCTTTCTACATCTTTGCTCATGAGTTCAGTCATTCTTTTGGATAGAGCATATCCAACTTATCTAATTCTTATTATCATATTTTTTATTTATTACCATTATATAATATTAAAAATTCTTATTGGTTTATTTTCTTAACAAATGTATCGTTATTCATATATGATAATAATGTTTTATTGGGTTCTCTATCTAATGTATTTGTTTTACAAAAAAATTATAAGTAAGAAATTCCAATGATATATTATGGGTCATTACATTTAATCGTGGAAGGAAGAATCTTGATGGTATCTTTTCTATGAGGATATACAACTTTTTTGTGAGAATTTGTGTTCTTCAATGAAGTTATATGAATGAATTAGTTGAAACAATTGAAAATATCAATTTAAATTGGTGATATTTTGAAGAAGTAGATAGACAATGTATCATATATAATTAAATGATGATATTTACTAGAAAATTGATATTTATTTAATATTTTTATGTTAGGGGATTTCATTAAGAGTTTATTATAGTTTCATGTAGATTTCAAAAAAAATATAGGGATTATATTTTGAAATTTGTATATATTATTCTTCGTATTCTCAAAAAATATTAAACAAGAAAATGATATATGTATCGAATGGTTTTTTTGAAATGCGTTTTAAGAATATTATAGTTATATATATTTTTGAACTACAATGTTTAACTGAGAGTGGAAATGATTCCATGTTATTTTATTTTACAATTAGTTTGTATTAAGTTGAGGAAACATAGTTGTATTACATATCATCATAAGGTTATTTTTTCAAACGGAATAGGTATAAACTATTTTATTATGTTCTCAATGTCATTTACACTATTTTGGATGTTTGAGAATTAATGATGATGTGTATACTATTTAGATTTATCGTCAATAGAATTCGAATACCTAGCATGATGAAAAAAAAGTCATATTCATTATAGAAAGGAAATTATGATATAAAATAAATATCTTGTTTCCACATATAGGGATGAATAACAAATAGAGTAATTATAATGATCGATACTACTATAAATGTTATTCAATTTTAAATTAATACATTATTTATTATGTATTGTAGTTCTATAATACACATGAACTTTTATTCAGTTATTATTTTGAACTGTTTTTAAATGAATACATGCTTTTTATGATTAGTTTAAATAACTATTAAACATGATATCAAATATTAATATACAAATTAACCATTTACTGATAAAATTACTAGTTATTAAGTGATATAAAAAATAAATTCGACATATAAATAATAAGTGATGTCCTTGACAAAAGAATCATACACCATTAAGCCCACTATCAGAGATTCGTAAGGATGTGAAATGACCAGTATTTTTCTTTTATGAAAATAAAACTAAGATTAAAATACTAAAAATCATATTATTACATTTATGGGATCAACTTTATCTTATAAAGATCCCCAACCAAACCATTTTGGTCAAACCACCTTAAACAATTACCTCCATCGCACACCATAATCATGGGACATATAATGGAGTAAAAATGGAAAAGGATTCTAGACATTAGATGTATGAATTATTATATTTTACTTTTAGTAAAAAAATTATAATATATATAAATTTCCAATATTATTATATATATAAAAGATAATATAATGATTTTGATTAAAATTAAATTTCAAAAAAAATGAAACAAAAAATATATTTTTAGGAATAATATTATTTAAATTAGAACATATTTTTTATATATAAATGAATTCATCAGTAAAATATTTTTTTGAAATAGTCTAACTAAATAATTTTTTTCAATATAAATTATTATTTATTGTAATTAATTTCCATGTAAATTAATAAGTTCTGAAGAATTTTCATGTCATAAAAACTATCAATTTTCAGTAAATAAAATTTTCAATTTAATATTTAAAATTAATTTACATAGAATATTTTTTTTAAAATTTATTTTTTTAAAATGGACATGAATAAATTATCCAATAGTTCAATTTTCATAATTTTCAGAAAACTAATGTTTTGGGAAAATAATAAATACTGTATAATTATATAGTATATATTATGTTGTCAAAATATAATAAAGGAGATGTGATAAATTTAATAAAACCCAATAATACAAAAAAACACCTTTGATATAATATTTTTTAATTTAATTTTTTTACTTTTAAAAAATATTGATTCCTCTAAAAACCATTACTATATTTTATGGTTCTAAAAACTATTCTTTATAAACATGTATAATTTCCATGTCATTAAGGGCATTGTTATTATTTTTTTTATATTAAATTAATAAATTGTTTTAAAACAACACCCTTTGACTAAAAATAAGGGAATAAATCATGGTATCGTTTTTGGATTTTATTATATTATAATATAGTGTCCAAAATTAATTTATAGAAATTAATAAATAATTCCCATTTCTTTTACAATAAATACCCCACCAACCTTTATACCCTTATCACTCAATTCCCATTGAACATGATGTTCTTCATCTTATACCTCTCAAAATCCATTCCTATGTGTTCACATGATCTTAAAAATATCCTCCAATTATTTTAGAATAGTCCACTCATGTATTGGATTGTCATTCTCCTCCTCTTTACTCATGTACTTTCATTTTTCTAGGATTTTTTATTTATAAATATTTATGTTGAAAATATTTTTAAAAATCAATTTAATATCCTTGTGACTCCAATGTAATTATAGAATTAATTTCACTCCCATTTATCTTTTCTATGGACCTTTTTGTACACTCGTTAGGAAGTTGAAATTATCCCTTAAATTAGCATGGAAAAAAAATTATTGTAAAGACCCATCCATATCTATACTAAGTGATAGTGACCTAAAAATATTATCATTCATTTATTGGGGGTATCCATGTATATGATCTACAATCCATAGTCATGGGATTAAATTTTATAAATAGCATTATTTTGTTATGTGATTTATGTCTCACTGAAACACGTGAACATGATAATATTATGATTGGTTGGCCAAACATTATACATAACTCCAATGTATTTGGTAATGTTTTTATCTCATGAGATGACATGGAAACATCATAAATGGTTAGTATAATCCCACAATTTAATTATTCCTTGATTGTTATCCTTGATCTATGATTATGATATCTTGTTTTTTATTGTTCTGCATTCATATGTTACCTTGTTGTTATCAACATATGTTTTAACTCAATGTTGATTCACAACACCCTATGTAACAATTTTTCCAGATTACCCACATGTGATAATTTAGTTTATGATATTAATATGATATTCCCTTACTTGGATTAATATTTCTTCTCTTTCTTATGTATGGCCCAAGGATATCCACTGTAGTTTTTGAAAATTAGTCAAATTTTATACATGTTTGCGACTTTTTAAATAATTTTTATCTATCGCAATTTTATGTAATTATGACATGTATCTAATTTCCTCAATAAAATGGTCCTATATTTTATATGGGAATATTATATACACTTCATTATATAAAAAATATTGAAATATTTTTAATGAAATTTTTAGATTTTAATAGTTTGTATCAGATTATGGGGTAGTTATTTTTTGGGATTAGGATTATAAAACCATATTGAAAACCATGGATATTGGGGTAAACATATGAAAATATACCTATGTTTTATTAATTTATAGAGATATTTTTTGATAAAATAAATCCTTATTTGGATACTGGAAAGTAGACACGACTATGGAAAAAATGTACCAAGTGGTAATAGTACTAAAATGTCTAGATGGGTATTAAATATACCTATAAATAGTACAAGATAAGGATTAATAAGAATTCACACATATACAAGAACTCCCATACGTTATTCCTTGGTTAATCACAATATTTTATGAACCAAAATATATGGAATAAAAAGTATTATTAAATTTAATTCTACAAGATAAACTCTGGGTAACAAATATTTAAACCTAGAAACAAATAGGATAAATAATACATTTAATTTTTCGGATATTCCTTCAATGTGGATTGTTCTACTTTTATATGTTTAATAGTGAGAAATTGATCATCCCATGTTTCCCCATAATTTGATAAATGAGAAGACATATGAGAAATCATGACAAAAATCATTGTGATGCATAATAATTTGGCCTCCCAAATGGAAGAAGCAACCTGGTGGGATTTGGAGTCGATAACATCATGATAATATTTAATTAATTAACTAATGTTATGAATAGAACCATTAAATGGGAGGAACACAAAAATAACATAAAGAATGTGATTTTTTAATTTGGTACATTAATGAGAAAATATACCCTAACATTCAGTGGAAATACTAATCCCTTAATCACTGAAAAATGGATCAAATATACTGCAATGATTATTTATTCCCTCTATAGATTCATATAAGATAATTTATTTTAGTAAATTTTTCTCATGGTGGGAGAAATTGATTTATCATTAAGGGATACTATGAATAAGAATCCCAAATACGAAATCAATTTGATTGAGTGGTAGTAATTATTGAAAATGTTATTTTAAAAAAAATATTAATACCATAAGTATTGAAAAATTGGGGCCATCCTTATAATAGTGAAAAAGAGAGGAAAAATCCACCAGTGTATATGTGGAAAACCTTTAATGAAATTAATGATTTGTGTTAGCCATTTCTATTAACCCATAATGTATATTCAATGACATCTGTTTATAGATAAAGCTGAATGTACGTAATGTGATAGTGATTGGATACATTGAGAACTATAAATAAATTATCCAATGATCGGTGAAAGTGAAAATGGAAATAAGAAATCACAAGGGTATCACAATACTAGATATAGAAGTATAGTTATATATAGAAAATCACACAATGTTAAAAATTAACAGCTTCCCACTTTTCAATATTTTGGAAGAATCACAATATGAATTTCTAGTGGGAGAAATGAAATGATTTTGGTGTCGGAAAGAGGAGAAATGAGCTAGAAAATGGCTTTGAGAGATAAATAAACCCACTAATGTGATTGGAGAAGCATTTATAATTTAATACCTTATCCTATTGTCCTATATTTTTACTTTAAGAAATACAGACACTAAAATATCACTAACCCAATGGTTGTCAAAAATAAAGAATGAAAACAACGTCTAATGCCTATAATGAATGGGATATCGTATACCATAAAAACTGTTATTGTGTATCCTGATATTAATTTTCTCATAGGTGCACTAGTTATTTATTTAATAATATTAAACACACTATTTATTATGGTTATATAAATTATTGTTTTTTATATAATTTTAGAAGAGGAATTCAAAACCCACCTCAAAAAATTGAAGACGAGTTATCAACAAAAATATCTAATTTGACAATTTTTTCATCTGAAGAATCTTGTTTATCCACTATAAATATTTTCAAACTAAATTTACAATTGATACTTTTGATACTACAATTAGATGAATTTCTTTATATTTTGGGTATGGATTGGATTTCATTTATTGTGCAAACATAAATATCCAAGAGAATAGAATCTACCTCTATATAGTGAATTTCCCTCCAATTATATATAATGGTAATGAGGGGGATTAATAACCATTTTAATCATAATCTGAAGCATGTATATTATTTCCTTATTAGTAAAATTTTCTATATCATTTCATCAAGGCTACGTAAAAGGTTCTCTTTGAAGAAATCATTGTTATAAAAGATTGTTTTGATATATTCATCAATTAATTGCTTGATCATCATCTTAATTGAGAGGATATGTTCCCAATAAAACCCATAAACAATTATTTTAAAATATATAATAATAAATATATATTTTAAAATATTAATCTTGTATAGATTATGAATATTAAATGATAAGAAAATCTAGATAACGTTTTTATAGACTCATGTTCTCCACCATGGGGTGTTACAGTCCATTTATTCTGAAAATTGTATGGATAAATGTCCCTCTATGTTCAATATCATGAGATCAAAAAGATCATGATAAATAAAAATTATGCTCTACCACATACTAATTAATTATTTAACTAAATATGCAGTGATGATTACTTATCTAAAGTGAATCTTTAGATGGAGATTATCAAAAAAACATGAATATGGGGGATATCCCCAACAATATTTTTTTAGATGGTATATTTACTATTATTACATTGTGATTTCACTTGGACTTACTAATTTTACATCTCTCATCATGGACAAAGAAAATATTTTTTATGTATTTCCATAAAAATAATATGGTAGTATTTTTAGATTATATTCTTGTGTATGCAAATATAAAGGATGAATATGATGACTATTTGAATATTATACTATTGAAATTTCAAAAGGAAATATTATATATGTATTATAGTAAATTTTTGATTTGGAATAATCATGTGAAATTATTTGTGCATTTTATCACTACAAACATCATATTGGTGGATCCTTTAAAGACTCTGGAAATTGATGGATGACTTAGAAGAACATCTATTATGGAGATTCATTATTTTCTTGGATTATTTGTGTACTGACATTGATTTGAGAGAAACTTCTCATTGTTTTTAAAATCCACTAACTTTGAAAAATAATACAAAAATGATATTTTACTTGACTGATGATTGGGATGAGTTATTTAAATAACTAAAAAAAGTATAATTACAACACATGATCTCAAATAGTCCACTAATAGGGAATGATTTTTGATATAAAAATATTCATCTACTGATGTAATAATTGTTTCTCATCAAAATTTAAAATTCAATAGCTTATGTATCCCACAAATTGATTATCCATGTGTATAACTAAAAGAAACATGATCATGAATTGGATTTAATGGTCTTTTCATTGACAATTTGGGAACAATATCTCCATGTGGATAAGTATGAAATTCATATAGTACGAAGGATCCTAATATATATATTTAAACTAAATGAACTGAATATAAAAAATCAAAGGTGGTTAATGATGATCAAGTTTTTTTGAAGTTTAATCTATTCCTATTATATAAGGTTAATAATTTTTCACATAATCTAGTTGTAAATTATCCCAAAACCATATCCATGATGAGGATTTAAAGGGATCCATTCTATATAGAAATTTAAAGGATGTAAACGGTAATTATAAAAAGAATATAATAAAAAATTTATATTATAAATACCAAACCTTCCATTCATCCTAATATTTTAGTTGGACAAAAAATGATCATTATATATATATATAATAATAATAGTATAGAATATTTCATATATTGACATTACTCAAAAATGATTTATAAGATTTGAAACCGGGATATGTGTCTTCTAAAATCCATTACTAATAAATTACTTCACCATGTTATCTGTAACTCATTCTTATCTATTCAACTAAGAGTCACAAATTTGTTTAGATAGATAAATAATTGTTTTTTTTATAACCTAATTTGGGTGTTTTAAAATATTTATCTTGATTCTTAGTGGTAGTTGTAACGTCCCAGTTCTGGGTGCCACTCAACGGTTGCCACGGACATAGTTCACCATGTGACCTCAAGTGCATTTCCAAAACACCAGAGGCTGATGACTAGTAGCGAGGGCCCAGGTCTAATTGTGGGAAAACTAAGCCCTCATTTTACAAAGTGTAGTGCAGCAGAATATAAAATAAACATACAACAATATCCGAAACAATAAACCATACACAACTGGAATAAACAACTGATGACAAAAAGGGAAACCAATAGTCATATATATATATATAAAGATGTGGTATGTCACTATTCTATAAAAAATATAGAATGTATTACACTGCAATACAATACATTACAACTAAAATACAAGTACAGAAAGCCGAACAGAACAACCCACACCATCACGAGCCAATGCTCGGTCCCATGCTCTCCTACACCCCAGCAGTAATCATGTACCTGTATAAGGGGCGTTTCCCTTATCTACACCTATATGAACGTAATCAGTTTGGGCCGAAATGCATGGCCCAAACAAGGTGTGAGAAATATATCACAGTAGGCACCCACTAAAGGCTTGTGCCCAACTATGTGAAAGCATGAAACAACAGTGTGCAGTAGTAAAATGCAATAAAGTAATCAGTACTAAAAAGTAACTAACTTAACCAGTTATATTTCCATTTTTAATATTCATTTAACCATTTAATTTAAAATATCACCACAGTGAATATACTCAGTAAACATCCAACGTCCTAAGACATGTAAACCCTTACCCTCAGGTAAAGTGAATCCAAACACAAGAATCTTCCCACAGGCAGACAGATATTTCCCACGGGTGTAAGAAGTGTCGCCCGTGGGCATAGAATCAACTGTCCACAGGCACTAAAGAAGTTTCCCATAGGCTAAGTAGTACAATGACCACAGGCTAATCACAACACTGCCCTCAAGATAATTGGTAACCAGGTCATTCCCAAAATGTAAATAATTAGTACACAAAAAATTCCTCTATAATAATTACTTTAAAGGCATACCCTCGGGTATCCTGGCCAAACGGCTAAACAGAGGATCGCACCCCCAGGGTGATCCTGGATCTAAGCACTGATCCCAAACAACAATTTTACAATTTTATTTAATTACCTATTCAGTTCTAGGTAGTTAAAATAGCCACGTCCTTATCCAAAAGACACCCTAACATGGTTTTGTAGAACTAAAATACACAAAACACACATCAGTTGGAAAAATGAACATCAGGCCACCTACCTTAAACACCCACGAACGATATACGCGAACGATGCCTTTTGAAATGTCCAAGAACACCGTAGATATGAGGTAAAATAATTCTCACTTAAATACAAATAACTCCCATTTGGGGAAGTATTGCCAAGAAAAAATCAATGAGAAGGGAGGGAATACCCGCGTGGTTCCAACAAGATCATCCGAGAAAAAAACAGATTCCAGATGTGCGCTCAGCGGATCTCTAAACTCCGCGCTTCCTCTCCCGATCTCTCTTCCCATTATAATCCTTCCCTATGAATAGGGGAGGCTACTTACCATTTTATGTGAAAAAACAAAGTACATGGTGTGTATTTCCAAGTACACGGCGTGTACTTCCCATTTTTTAACTGTTCCCCTGGCGGTTTCCTGCTAGCATGGCACTGTTCACCTGCCGACATGACCACACGGTGTGTCTTCATCAGTACATGCCGTGTGCTGCCCCACAGCTGGCCACCGCCTTACTATTCACCTGTCGACTGACTGCACGGTGTGTAAAGGACCACTACACAGTATGTAGTCGGTTCTTACACCCTTCATCACTGACATGGCCACATTCCCCATGTACTCATCCCACATGGCCATAAGTACACTGCGTGTGGAAAAGTACATGGTGTGTACTTCCAAAATTTGGTATTTTTCCCCATTTCACTTATTTTCTTAAAAATACTTAAGGAATGGAGAATTGAAGAAACTGGTACCTCAAAGATAAGATCCGGGTTCTTACAAACTTCACCCCTTAAAGAAATTTGTCCCTGAATTTCCCTTCCAAGGGTGGTGAAGATAAAGCTCAAAATAGCTCTGGCCACTAAGCACGTACGTCGATCTCCCTCTCCCAGGTTTTGTCCTGCACTCGACTATGCTTCCATAGCACCCGTACGAGAGGAACTGGTCGGCCTCGGAGAACCTTTGTGCTCCTGTCAACGATATGAATCAGATGCTCATCAAAGGATGCATCAAACTAAAGCACATCCTACTATGGATGAATGTTGTGAGACCGGTCTGAATGACAGCGATGCAACTGAGATACATGGAAGAAGTTGTGCATGGCTCGGTACCTCTACGGAAACTGCAACCGATAGACAACCAGCCCGACTCTCTCCCGAATCTCAAATGGGACCACATACCTCAGTGAAAGTTTTCCCTGTCTCCTTATCCACCTGTCTACCAACCTCGGCGAAATGCTCATGAAAACCTGATTCCCGACCATGAACTCCAAGGTTCATCTACGGCAATCAGCATATGATTTTTGACGATACTGCGCAGTAGCCATCCACTTTTGAATCAACTCGACCTGCTCAGAAGTCTCCTTCATGAGACGTGGTCCTAGTAAAGCTGCCTCACCTGCCTTTAACCAGCACAAAGGTGATCGAAATGTCCTACCATATAAAGCCTCGTATGGTTCTATTTGAATAGTCGACTAAAAAATATTATTATAGGAAAACTCGACTACGGGTATATGATCCTACCAAGATCCCCAAATTTCTAGGACGCATGCACGTAGCATGTCCTCTAGCACCTGTATCGTTCGATCTGACTGGCCATCAGTCTGAAGGTGGTATGTTGTGCTTAGAAGCTGTTGTGTACCCAGTGCCCACTAAAAACTCTGCTATATACTATACTGAAAGAGGGTGTCCCTATTTGAAACGATAGAACGAGGCACCCCATGAAGACGTACGATCTCTCGGATATACAGGCTTTCAAGCTCATCAACCCCGAAGGTCTCCTTGATCAGAAAAAAGGGAGCTACCTTCGTGAGTCTGTCCACAACAACCCACATGGAATCATTGCCTCAAGGTGACCTCGACAACCTAGTGACGAAGAACATCGCGACATCATCCCATTTCCACTCCGGGATGGGTAACTGCTGTAACAGTATGGTTGGCCTCTAATGTTCCGCCTTCACCTGCTAACAGGTGGAACACCTCGTAACAAAACCAGCTACTTCTCCCTTCATACCTGGAAACCAATACTGATGTCTCAAGTCTCATTACATATTGGTATCCATGGGATGAACTGTGATACTGAAGCTTGAAACTCCCGCATCATCTCCACGCGTATATCCACTGGAACCCATACTCGTCCATGGAAATGCAGAACTTCATCATCGCCTACCATCCAACAAGGAGGAGGGTCCTCACTTCCCACCGACTCCCGTAGAAGTAGTCCTTCTGAATCAGATAGTTTTCTCATCCTCACTCTATCTAGGAGGGTAGAGGTCACAGCTAAAGATGAAATATAGGTATGCCCCTGACTATCATGCACCTCCAAATTCATCTAAAAGAACAAATCCATAAGCTGGTACTCACCACTGGCCTCCTGCACAGCCTGTGTCTGAGTCTTCCTGCCCAGTGCATCAGTTATTGCATTACCTTTACCATGTATATAGGCAATATCAAAATCGAAGGACTATAGGTATTCGAACCATCTTCGCTGCCTTAGATTCAAGTCATGCTGAGTAAAGATATACTTCAGGATTTTGTGGTCGGTGAAAAAAAAAGCTCTCCCAAGAGATAATGTCTCCAACATCGCAACGCATGCACAACTGCAGGCAACTCGAGATCATGCATCGGGTAATTCCTCTCATGGGGCCTCAACTGCCAAGACCCGCACGCAATAACTTGATCGCCATGCATCAACACTGCTCCCAGCCCAATACTCGATACATCACATTAATCTATATAGCTCTTCCCCTACTCTCGGAGTATCAGGATTGGTGTTGATGTCAACCTTCCATTCAGGTCCTGAAAGGTTGTCTCATGAGCTTCCGACGAAACGAACTTCACAACCTTCTTAGTCAAACCCGTCAACGGTGCTGCTAAGTGGGAGAAGTCATGTATGAAGAATCTGTAGTAACCAGACAGCCCTAAGAAACTCCATATCTCAAACACGTTCTTAGGTTGCTCCCAGGAAACTATTGATCTCACCTTCTCTGGGTCTACGGTAACTCCTGCCTCTGTGTTGAAATGTCCCAGGAATTGAATATGGTCCATCCAAAAGTTTTACTTTTAGAGATTAGCATATAGCCGATACTCTCTCAGTGTACTCAATACGATCTCAAGATGGGTGGAATGGTTGTGTCGAGTTTGAGAGTACACCAAGATGTCTTCCACAAATACAACAACAAAATAATCAAGATAAGGATTGAACAGATGGTTAATCAGAGCCACCAAAACTGTTGGCGCTTTCGTGAGTCAGAACGTCATAACCAAGTACTCGTACAGACCACATCTTCTCCAAAAAGCTGTAAGTGGTATATACGATTGTATCATGCACAGCTGATGATATCCTGACCTCATGTCAATCTTTAAGAAAATTTGTGCTCCACAAAGTTGATCAAAAAGATCATCAATCCTCGGAAAGGGATATCAGTTCTTGAACATAAACTGGTTCATCTTCAAATAATCCACACAGAGTCTGAGGGTACTGTCCTCCTTATTCGCAAAAAGGACCGAAGAACCCCAAGGAGAAGTACTGGGTCAGATAAAACCCTTTGCCTGTAACTCCTCTAACTTCCTCTTGATCTTCTGCAACTCAGGCGTGGCCTTCCTATATGGAGGAATGGACACATGTGTTGCCTCTAGAACAAGCTCAACAGAGAAGTCCACCTCACGCTCCGGAGGAAGACATGAAAAGTCATCCAGGAAGAGATCCCTGAAATGATCAACCACTGGAGGGAAATCCGTCTAACAAGTCCCCTGGTCGTCCAGATATAAACTCACAATTTGGGTTGTTACTCCGCCTCGCCCACGATGCTCTGGTCCAGATCGACTTGCCTAAACATCCCACTCACCCTTGTCTAGAAACTTTCCACCCTCTTGTGACGTGAAACTCAACCTGCAACGATAGCAGTCTACACAAGCTTGAAAGGGAACCAACCTTTCAATCCCAAGAATGATGTCATAAGCTGTCATCTCTAAGACATAGAGGTCCCAATGAAAGTGACACCATCCAACCATTAGGGGAACTCCTTGCATTGATGCACACCAGCCGTTATAGTCCCCAACGGAGTGTCTAGCGTCGTAATACCATAGGAAGTAGAAACACAGAGCCCAAGACTCTCCACAATAGGCACAGATGTGAAACAATGTGTAGCACTTGTATCGAAAAGTACTGAAGATAAAACAGAAGCTACTATAATAGTACCTCTGACTGTAGAAGGTCAGGGATCCTACCCTTTCCGGGTCTATTGCACTACATATGTCTTCCCAGTGCCGCGTCCCTATGATATAGCCTGGCTACCCTGAGCCGTCCCGCCTTGCTGCCTCTGAGATCCTGGTGTATGGCTACCATGGTCATGACCAGCATCTCTTCTTGCACGCCCTGACGTATTCTAGTTCCCTGACTGTTAAGACGCCACTAGTCCTGCTCCCGCATGCGGAGTCTACACAGAACCCCTCTCACTAGCCATCGGTGGAAACAACTGCGAAAGAGTTGTAGATGACCCATCCTTCCGCAAGCTCGACACTCCACTAGGTCTCATGAACACGGTGGCCTCTTGTGTCCCTCTCTACCACACTGGTAGCACATGACTTGGCAACCTGAAGAATTCTTCTGACTGGTACTGCAACCCTGACAGAAGTTTATCTATCGTTTCCTCTTGCCAGCAGAAATAGTACCAGTAAATGGTGCTGAACCGCCCTGGCCCACACCACTAGATTCCCGCAGGTTCCTCTCTGTAATCAGCGCCTGGTTCACAAAAGAATGTAATGATGTCGACCTGAAAACACTCACCAGCACTCGGATGTCATATCGGAGGCCATCCTCAAAATGCCTGGCTCTCAACGTCTCATCACCCACCTGCACGAGTGAAAAGAGGTGAAGCTCAGTAAAGCGAGCTGAATATTCCATCACCGATATACGCCCTGCTGCAGATTCATGAAATCTCGAGCTCTATCTACCCTCAAAATTTCTAGGAAAAAGAAGTTATAGAAGACTGCCTGAAAATATTCCCACACCATGTCCTTGTGATGCTCTAACTAGGTGGTAACATCCCACCACCTATTGGCGGAATCACGCAGCATATAAGTCGCAAGCTTGACCCTCCACTCGGGAGGTGTCTCAAGATGCTCGAAAATAGTCTGCAACAACCCCAGCCAAGACTCTGCATCATGTGGTCCTCTATCCCCTGAAAACGTAGGCAGGTGCTGCTGCTGGAAGATACGAGTCAGCTCGGACAAAGATGTTGCAGCCTGTGGTGCTCCCTGAATGGTCTTCATGAACCACATAAATCCTTCTCGGAACTGCACCTCCGTGCCTGTGTAACGTATAATAGCTGGCGCCGCATCTGGCACTGCTGGAGGATCCACTGGTAGCCCGTGGCCCACCATCTCTAGAGTATACTCGGCGCCGCTCTCCTAGAGAACAACACGTGGTCATCTAGGCGGCATGACACTACAAGGTAAAAAACACTCCTTAGATCAAGATTTATCAAAGACTGAAAGTGAAGGAACCACAAAGGGAACAAGAGGATGAAGGGATTTCAAGATTTTACAAACAAGACTACATGAAGTGTACAATGACTACACGACGTGTACTTGACTTCCCTTACCCCGCACGGGCCCTTCTACACGGCTCCTATTGAACAAAACATACACGGCGTGTATATCAACTACATAGCATGTTAGGTGTTATTTTCCAACTGCCAGTGTCGTTTATGAAATGACCAACTACTTGGCTTGCAACTACACAGCGTGTTACACCCGCACATGGCCTGTACACCACCCCGTTTCCCCGCCACATGGCTAAGTCCACAGGGTCTGTCCTCGGACAAGACTCCACAGCGTGTCCCAGAGTACACGGCGTGTTCAAGGAGAGGTGACACCGACCCATGTTGTTAGTTACAAGGCTAAGTCCCCAGGTCACACTACACAGTGTGTTCATCATTGACACAATGTGTTCTATACATGAGTTCACCGACCTGTGCTGTTAGTTACACGGCTGGACTCCCTAGGTCAGACTACACGACATGTTCCATAGTGGACACGACGTGTATTTCATAAGGTCTCCTCTATCTATGTTTTTCATTACACGGGCAGACTCTAGGTCAACACTACACGGCGTGTATATCTGGTACACTGCGTGTTTTACCCAAGATCTTCTCTTCCCCAGGTCACCACCCACACAGTTTGTGACACCGGAAGATACTACACGGCATGTACTCAGGATACACGGCATGTACTCAAAAAGATTATTTTTCTTCCTAAACAGAATACCATACACGGCGTGTTTAAAGTACAAAATGGCGTGTATAATGGGTTTCCAAATAGTATTCCCCAGAAACTACCATGGAACCCAGAAAATATAGAAAAGCAACACCTAAGTCTCAAATTCAAACCTGTGAGGGCCTATACTCCCCAGGAATCAATGTTTGACATCTTGTGTGTGTTATAACAAAATAAAAAGTCAATGAGACACCAAATTCCAGTCAATGAGGTCCCATGCTCCCCAAAGACCAAATTTTGGTGTTCATTCTATAAACAGGCACAAATAAAATTACCTTATCACATAGCAGGTATTTTATCAAAGCAGCTATCACAACAGCATGCTTTACTAGCACAACAACTATCACAACAACAGTCGATTTCTGATGCACCTACATGGTATGGAAACTATTCATGGCATGTGATTTCTAACATGTTCCTATATGATGCACGAGATGGCATGCCCTCATCTCATCGTGTTGCAACTAAATAGAACCCATAGATAAAATATAACCGCACAATCAAAAGTGCATCACCCAATGTTGAAATCAAGTCAACTGTAAATTGAAAAATCAATAAAACTGCAACAGGGGGTAAATTGGATTTTCCCTATACACGGGTTAGCTAAGCCCAGGCATAGCTTATTACCAACTATCGTTCGTCCTATCCCTGAATAAGTCTCTAAATCGTATGTCAAAGAAAAGAAACCCTTTGATACCACTTTGTATTGTCCTGGTTCCAGGTGCAACTCAACATTTTCCCTAGCCACAGTTCACCATGTGACCTCAAGTGCATTTACTAAAATTCCAGAGGCAGCCGACTAGCAGCGAGGGCCCATGTCTGATAGTGGGGAAACTATGTCCTCGATTTTACAAGTGTAGGGCAGCGGAATATAAAATAAACATACAACAACAGCGGAAGCAATAAACCAAACACAACTAGAATGAACAACTGATGACAAAAAGGGAAACCAGCTGTCATATATATATATGAAGATACATTATGTCACTATTCTATAAAATAGCCAGAACATATTACACTGCAATACAATACATTAAAACTAAAATACAATTATAGAAAATAGAACAGAACATCCCACAGCATCACGAGCCAATGCTTGGTCCCACGCTCTCCTACACCCCAGCAGTAATCTAGTACCTATATAAGGGCCATTGCCCTTATCTCCACCTACAGGAATGTAATCTGTTTGGGCTGAAAATCATGGCCCAAACTGGGTGTGAGAAATATATCTCAGCAGGCACCCACCAAAGGAATGTGCCCAACTGTGTGAAAGCATGCAACAACAGTGTGCAATAGTAAAATTCAATAAAGTAAGAAGTACTAAAAAGTAACAAACTTAACCAGTTATATTGCCATTTTAATAATCATTTAACCATTTAATTTAAAATATCACCATAGTGAATATACTAAGTAAACAGCCAACATCCCCAGACATGTAAACCCTTACCCTCAGGTAAAGAGTATCCAAACACAAGAATATTCCCATAGTCACACAGATATTTCCCACGGGCATAAGAAGTGTCTCCCACGAGCACAGGATCAACTGCCCGCAGCCACGAAAGTTGTTTCCCATTGGCTAAGTAGTACAATTCCCACATGCTAATCACAACACTTCCCCCAGGCTAACATGTAACTGGGACATGCCCAACATGTAAATATGCATTACAGAAGAAATTCCTCTCAAGGAAATTCTACAATCATTACTTTAAAGGCATACCCTCGAGTATCCTGTCCAAACAGCTAAACAGAGGATCGTACCCCTAGGGTGGTCCTGGATCTATGCACTGATCCCAAACAACAATTTTACAATTTTATTTAATTACCTATATAGTTTTAGGTAGTTAAATTATCCATGGGCTCATCCAAACGACACTGCAACATGGTTTCGTGGCACTAAAATACACAAAACACACAACAGTTTGAAAAATAAACACCATGCCACCTACCTTAAACACCAACGAATGATATACATGAACGATGCCTTATGAAATGTTCAAGAACGTTGTAGATATGAGGTGAAACAATTCTTGCTTAAATTAAAATAACTCTCATTTGCAGAATAATTGGCAAGAACTACTCAAGGAGAAGGGAGGGCATACCCGCGTAGTTCCAAAGATCGTCCGAGATAGAAATGGATTCCAGACCTGTGCTCAGCGGATCTCCAAAACTCCAGCCTTCCTCTCCCGAGCTCTCTTCCCGTTTGAAGCCATCCCTGTGAACAGGGGAGGCTACTGCCCATTTTAAGCGAAAAAAACAAAGTACACAGCGTGTATTTCCAAGTACACGGCATGTACTTCCCATTTTTAAACTATTCCCCTAGCGGTTTCCTACCAGCTTGGCACTGTTCACCTGCCGACATGACCACACGGCGTGTCTTCATGAGTACACGGCGTGTTCTACCCCACAGCTGGCCACCGACTTACTATTCACCTGCCGACTGACTACACGGCGTGAAAAGGACAACTACAAGGCGTGTAGTCAGTTCTCACACCCTTCATCACTGACATGGCCACACGCCCCATGTACTCATCCCACACGGACAGAAGTACACGGCGTGTGGAAAAGTACATGACGTGTACTTCCAAAATTTGGGATTTTTCCCCATTTCCCTTATTTTTTTAAAAACACTTCAAGAAGGGAGAAAAGAAGAAACCTGTACCTCAAAGATAATAACCGGGTTCTTATAGTAGTGGAATGGCATACAATGTTATCACATTTCATTGATTTTAAGGAAGTAATATTTCTGGACCAACTCACTATGATATATATTTATATAAGGTATGTTGTAAGATGTTATGGAGTACCAATATCCATTTTATTTAAATGTTATCTTATTTTTAATTAAATCTTCTAAAGAAGCTTCAGTAAGAATTGAATATATAGTTGAGTTTTATATATGCGTATCACCATCAAACAAGTAGCCAGTCAAAGATAATCATTGAAACTATACATTATATTTTATGATCATGTTCAATATATTTATATGGATGTTTGTATTAACACCATACCTTAATATAGATAACATATAACAATGTTATTCATTATAACCATCAAATAAAACCTTATGAGGCTTTATATTTCACGAATTGTCAGTATCTGACATGTTGTGATGATGTTGGAGGAAAAAATATGATGAGAATTTATTTCATAAAAGAGATTATATATTTTATTCATAAAATTAAAAATTATGTGAAATATATTCAAATATATTATAAAATATATGAAGACACTAATAATCAATATCTGGAGTTTTAGGCTAAAGATATCGTGATCCTCAATATATCATCATGGAAGAAAATAATGTGGTTCAGGAAGAACATAAATATGTTTCCAAAAACTATGGTCCTTTTTATATCATTGGTTTCATTATATATCTTCCATGTAGACAAGAAATCCATACTAATATATATAATTTACCTGATGTGTTCCATGTATACTTCCTATGTACATACATTAAAAACCCCTCAAATATTCTAAATCTAGATGTGGTACCTATAGGGAATAGTTATTTATATGGGAAATAGTTGGTGGAGATCCTAGATCATACAGAAAGTGTTCTACAAAACTATGTAACATAACTTTTCAATGTACTCTTTAAAACACACATTTTTTTGGAGGTAACATTTGACTAATAAATATGTTGATAAATAATGTACATTCATATTTATTTAAGTAAAATATAAAACTTTTATTGATAAATATACTAAGGGGGGTATGTACAACCTAAACTATTATAAATGAAATTACATTATGAATTAATATATTTTTTATTAAATAATAATGTATTGATAACACATTCACTTTTTCTATTTTTTATTTTGAACCATTAAAAAACATAGCCACATTTATTTTAGGCATAAAAGTACATTAGGCATGATAAAATATGTTAATATAGATAATATAAAACAAATATTAATATTAGTATATATTTAACATTATAAAAAGGAAATATCGACACTAAAATAATAAGTAATAGACTTAACATGTAGAATTTTACCATAAGATTTACATTTACTAGTGCTTTAGATGGATATGGAGTAACTAACCTTTTCCAATGACTAACCCCATGCTATGATTTTTAAACATTAGATAAAGAGTATTTTTCATGGTAAAATTTCAATATTATAGTGATAATCACCCAAACCATGTTCTTTGAACCACCCCATGAAAATTCTACCATCCCACGCCTTTCCCTTAAACAGTGCACTGGTGTAATTTGGGGTTATGTATCAAGTCCCTAGAACTATGTTAAATACTTTTTTTACTAATAATATAATTATTATATTTAACCCCTTTAATTATTACCTTTGAGAAACACATTATTATAGAAAAATTAGATAAAAATATGATTTGAGACAAAAAAATAATACTATAAATAAATTGAAATTTATAATTAACACACTCATTATTTTAAATATATGAGTTTCTCAATAATTTTTATCTCAATGAAATATTTTTATTAAAAAATATTTATTTAAGAATAAATGATCATAAAATTTAATAAGTACAATATAATTTTAATAAGGGTCAAAAAGTTTTTCTTTCATAAAAACTAAATTTTTCAATCAAAAATATTTTATAATTTATAGCCAAAAGTAATACTTTAAGTAAATTATTTAATTAAAAAATATATTTTTTTTATTAAAATTTTCAAAATTAGACAGTGGATGTGTTTTTATAATTTTCTTGGAAAAGAATAAAATTTTTCTGAAATTTAATTATTATAATAATATATAGTATATATTATGACATCAAAATAGAAATAAAGCGAGGTCATAAATACTATAAAATTCATCCAAAAAATATTTCCAAATAAATAATATTTTTGATTAATTTCCCCAACCAATAATATTCTGCTAAAACAAATATTATATTTAAATTCTTAAAAACAATTATTTTAGAACATTACACAATTCCACACCCTGGATAGTATAATTTCAACGATTTTTATTCTCAAACTAACAAATATTTTGAAAAAATTCACCTTTTGTATGAATCATTGGAAAAATAAATTACAAAGATCGTGGTCATGATTATATTATTACATTGATTTCAAAACCATTGTTTATAAATCAATAAAAAACTATATCTATATTTATATAAATAACCAATAAAACACCCTTTAATCATTACCCAAAACTCATTTAGCATGAATTCAATATCCCTATAACTCTTAAAATCTCTCACATAGAGATCCCATTATCTAAATAATATTCATATATGATTTAAAAAGCATCCTCTATTTTAAGGTATTATCTTGGACTTCCACTTCATTCAATTATTTAATTTCTATTACTCTTTTTTATTTTATGTATTCTTGTTGATGTGGGTATTAACAAATCTATTTACATTTCTTATTATGATAATTAATTTCAAGAACACATTTCACTCCAATTAATCCTTTCTACAAACCATTATGGATTACAATTATGAAACGAAATATATCCCATTATTTTCAATGAAAAATTATTATATTTTGAATACCCATCCCCCTTTCCAATCATGTTTATTAAACAATATGTAAATATCAATCAATGGTTTAGAACTTTCATGTATGAAATCGACACTCTATAATTGTTGGATTAAATTTGATGAAATTCATTCTGATATCATAATATTTATGTGGGAAAAAATTCATTTACATTATATGATTATGATGTGTGGATCCCAAATTATATAGTCGTCATATTTGGTACGTAATGTTTTTACCTCAATAGAACACATTTATATTGAATGAGAGGTTATAATAATAACACTATTTTATTATGTCTTAGTTGTTACCCTTGACATATGCTTATGATTATGATGTAAGGTTCCAAACAATTTATGTTTTCCTATGATTACTTGGTTTTATTATATTATATCGATACACGATGTTGATTCTCCCAACTCAATGAAATTATTTTTTTTCCTAAGTGACTCATTTTTATTTCTGTAGTATATTATATGATTTTTTATTCTATGATATTGATTTATATATCACCCCATTTTTATTACTTTCTCCAAGTTATTATTTGTAATATTATATGATTAATACAATTTAATGGAATCTTATGAAGTTTTCAAATAATGTCGACATATCTCATTTTCAGGTTATTATGTTATCTTTCTAATTTCCCAAAGACATTGGGCCTCTCAATTTATTCATATTGTTATATGTGTATCATTATATAATAAATAATGAAATAATGTGTATAAAAGAAATGGGTTTTTTTAATAATTGTGTTCATTGGAATAATATACCCTTTTCATTTATGAATTATATAAAACATATCATAGGAAGTAGATGATACATGAACAAACATTTAATGCAATTTATATGAACTATTAATCATTATAAATTTGAAATAGTGAGATAATATGGGTATCAATATATCATTAACATATTAATTAATAATTTTTTACATTATGGAAAAACATATAAATTTTCCATATGTTGTTTTCATATTTTAAAATATATTTTATATTAGGTATGATAGTGTTTAAATAAGAGATGATGAAAACATAAAAATATAAATATTTTTTATTGGTAAAATATTTTATAAGAAATTGTTCAATTGATTCAAAACCATCATGTTGGTGTTCTAACTGATCTAGAAAGTTCAATACACCATTATAGAAAATTTAAAATAGTTTACAATGAAATGATTCATAATAGTATTTAAAAAATTAATTGAAATTCATATCATGATTACCAAAGAAACCATATTTCCATATATAAAATCTTTATTTATGTTACCAAATATACCATAAGATAATACATAACACATATTTTATAGTATTTTAGTAATAAAAAAAGTTTCCATATTGAAATTATACCAATTAGCATCATACATCACCTATAATTAATCATCACCCATCTATGTGTCTTAATAATGTATTTCAACCCTTTCCATGACACATTAGTAATAATCCACATGGTTATCTCAAACCATGATATTTTCAATGATCATATCTTTTTAATTATTTTAAAATGATATATTAATTAATTTTCAATATTATTTCATTTTCATTAATAATATGTGAACTCGGTATATAGTAAATTCAAATGAATTTATGATAAAACGCTAATTTCCATAAATATGAAAAAACAATTTTATGAAATAAATTATTTGTATGTTTTTTTAAATTAATAAATTCTTTTTTATCATAAAACAGAATAGAAAATATTTATATAAAATCAAAAAGATGTCATATTTTTTAAAAATAAAACATTACATTTTGATTATGATATGTATGTTAATCGCAATCAAAGAAATCATAATATATATATAATTAAATATTATTTTCTTAATTTAAATGTTTTCTATGGAACTTTTTACAAGTTTTTATATGGATGACCATCTAAATAAAACACATATCTCATCCACCAAATTCCATTGGAACCATAATTATTAAACACACAGGACTGAACGTCGGTTTTATTAGGCCTAAACTTGACCTAAAGTAATTTTTTCTAAAACACATGTTATTTCAACATAACCTTTTAAATATTGGAATAAACATTATGTGAGTTGTGGTTTTACGGGAAATTACTGATATATATAGTTATAAAACCTATACTTTTTTGTATATCCAGGAGTGATTCATTACCTTGGAAGTGTAGAATAAGAGTTGTTAGTCCATGATGTTCATTGAGTAGTAGGAAAACTATTTCAATTATCAAAAATCCATTCCAAAATATTTACACCCCATATTATTCAATATTTTTAGATAAAAAGTAAAAAATAATAAGCTTATGTTTCATGAATGAATTATTTATGTTTTAATATTATTTAGAATAGACTAAAATTGTTTAGTAATGTACCTTATGATTGAATTGATCACTCATCTATCATGTCATATTACAAATAACATCATATCAACCTCCCCCCATAAAATGGAAGAATATAATGATTCAATGAATGTATTTTCAAAATAACTCCACTATTTATCGGCAATATTACCATAATTTTTCATTTTTATTTTCCCATGTTTAACCCCATTTTTCTTATGAAGTTTTTAATACTTATATTAACCCCACATATGAACTATATATCTTATTCCTTGTAACATTTATATTAACTATCTATGCATATTTTTATGTTTATCCATACTAATCATACTTTTTTCAACAAATATACTACTGTTGTATTATTTAATAAAATTAACCATAAAAAATCAAATTTTTTGAATTATAAAATATAGCTTAAATACCCCATGAGATATGATTCAAATCAATTATATATTATGAAATTCAATTCTTATAAAATTTCTCATGATGAAGCATTACTTCATAAAATAATAAATAATATTAAATAAAAAATAAGTTTATCAAATACATTGAGTAGTTAGACCATGTATATTTCCTTATTAAATAATTCAATACTATATTATAGTTTTTATGGTTAATATAAATATAGGGCTTGGTGTCCATAAAATTTCACCAACTATATTTTTACTAAAAAATAACTATCTACTTTTTTGTGTGTGGGATTAGGTGAGGCCCTAGACTGATTCTCCCAAATCTAGATCCATAAATATGTACTTTATATACTCACTTTGATACTAGATATAATTTTTTATATAACTATCATGAACCTCCTTCTTCAAGATGAGGGAAGGTATAGACAGATGTTGAGACCTTCCTTTCTCAAGATGATGGTGAGATAATAATCCCCCGAGTCCCGCATATAGTAGGCCCAAGTGTGGGTACCAGCACCAACTGTTTGTAAACATACACACAATATGGGAGTTGTTACCCTTTTTAAATGAAACTAATATCTAGATATAAGATGGTAAATCCCAAATATATCCAAAAAAATTATAAGAAGAATAAATTGAAAACCACCCCATGCATATTTTAGAAAACATCTACATAGTACAAAAAACTCCAATGTAATATACCAAAACAAATCTATGTAACCACAAAACGAATACTCTGATGCTCGAGATAGATTAGTCTTGCACATTCCTAAGTGTCATCCTATAAACATAAAAATAATTTTATATAAGTAGGTTGAGAATACAAGTATACTCAGTTGGAAAAACCTAAGCCACTCATGAAAAAGTGGGAGAACATACTAATTCCCCTATGTGAAAATAGCAGAACCTCAAAATCACCTCACAAGGAATACTTAGAACCCCATGTTCATCAATGCACACTCACCAAATTATTCATGTTAAGTAATGTAAAAATATAATCACATCATGGATAGGGTACCCCAGATGACTTCCCACTGGTTGACTGATCATCCCTAATGGAAATTTCTTAACACTACAACTTTTTCACAAGACCCATTCTCACAATTTACCCACACCCACCTAGGAAAAAAACCTCACAAATCTCTCCCACAGACATCTAGGTGACAACCACCACACATGTCACCTAAAAACACCTTGCCCTGATCCTGAAGACAATAGAGAAACAAACCACATGCACGAGGCCAATACCATAAATCTTGTCATAAACCTCAACATATTATAGCCTTCCTAGAAAATAATGGGTGATATTAAACCTCAAGACATTGCAGCCTTCTTGAAGAGTCTTGGGAGATAAAGGCCTTGATGGGGGAGCCAGGAAAAGTCAGGATCCAACCATCCATCCTCCCACCATAGTGTTTGGAGGGACACCATCACCCTTGAAATGGGGACATTCAGAACATAGTTCTCAACAATGGTGGGGTGGATATAGAAAACCTAAATAATTACATGTTTATACATATAGGAAACAAGCACTAATCCCATCCTATGGGTTTTAAAAAAGACATCCTTCCCACAGAAAATTGTCCTCACTACTATCCTTATATTCACATACACAAAAACATCCATAGCCAAAACATAAACTTAACCCCTTTCATTTAACCACTCTACCCATGAAACTACCAACCACAACTGTACCCAACACATCCATCAACACATACAACACACAAACAAAATTCAGTCTCACTACACAACACTATTAAACAACTGAACTAGCAGCAGAGCAGTATCACTTCTCTAAATGTTGGTCAATTCCATAATCAATCAACCTTCCAAACTAGGATTCCATCACACCTCTAATACCACCCCATATAAGAATCCCACAACAGCTGCCACTAAAACAACAACCCTGCTGCACAAACAAACCCTACCCAACTCACTAGGCCAACCCATCTCTCTACACATATACCCACAACCATGCTACCAATAGAAGCACCAAACATCCCAAAAAATGCACATATCCCAAAAAACCCCACATAGCACACATCCACACCAGGATTCAAAGAGTATTCATATTTAGCCAAAAATGTTCTTTAATTTCCACATTCATTATTTTGGGGAGATGATAATGCAAGTTTGATCTTGGGGAATTATTTTCAATGAACTTTATGTTTGTGATTAATAGATTGATATTATATTATTATTCTCATGGTACCAGGGGGCACAAAAAATTTCACCAAGAAGCATGATTTTTTGAAGCACACAACCCATAGAAACAATAATAAGAACCCATGATAATAGATAAAACATGATATAAACATCATCATCTACCATGCCATTAAATTTTTACTTATATTAAAAATCAGATTATATCTTAACAGACTTAATAATTTATTCTAAATATTATCTAGAGGCATCACAAGTATACCCACCCTGCAAGATTCACAATGAAAGGAGATATGAATTAAATCCCTACCTAGAACAACAGGAGACCAAAAATCCTACTTCTGCAAAAATAGAGGGGACACGTGAATAAGAACATGATTCATGTGGGGAGGGAGGATCTAGACTCACCAAGAGTGAATGAAATGTTTCATGGAATATTGGATCCCACAAAGTACAAAAATTAAAGAGATAATTTCAATGTACTTAAAATTCGGGATGGGGTTTTGACAACATGGCTAGATAGTTTCAAAAATCTCATCATGTTTAGAATAATTAAGATACAATTATCCTCCATGTACATGTTGTTAATATCGTAAATAACGGTAAAAAATGTATGTTCTCATTTTGTGATGAAAAGCACGTAATAGGGGAGAAACTGTAAATCTTTGAAAAAACTAGAAATAACACACCATTGGGTGAGACACTTGTGGTGAGTAACCAGTCAGTGAGTCACTGTTTGGTGAGTCACCATTTGGTGAGTCACCATTTTGGTGAGTCTCCATTTGGTGAGTCACTGTTCAGTGAGTCATCGTTCGGTGAGTCACCGTCTTCTGAGTCACCATTCAGTGAGTCACTGTTCCAGTGAGCCACCATTGGGTGAGTCGTTGTTTGGAGAGTCACTGTTCAGTGACCTACCATTTAGTGAGTCCCCATTTTTTCATTCACCATTCCAACGATACTCATATGAGTGATTCATTGTTTGGAAAGCTACCATTCCCATGACATACCAAATCAAAATTTGATTTTAGGAAAACTCGAGAAACAAGCCATTTTGACCTCCAAAAACACCATGAGCACTAGATTTTCAAAATTTAAAGGACCTAAGATGTCCAAGTCATTACATCAGATACCTCTCAAACTATTATTTCCCACATGAATTTAAAACCAAATCCAAAAGAATGTGGGATCCGAATAGCCACACGTAAGATAACTCCAAGGATAAACCAACATGTATTGTTTGAAAGATGATTTGGAACCTAGAAATCAAAAAACACCTTCTTGACATCCAATGCACCAAAAAAACACCCAACCCCTAAAGGTAACACTTTCTAGACACATGTATTATGGAATTATTTCCTCCATGGCATGCTATTATCTTCGTTGTGGGGTACTAATTCATCGGCACAATTTTAATCACATCTAAATTAATGTGTCTTGATTAGGGATTATGTCCTCACCTCCACACATTTCATGAATCCTTCACACATCAGAGAAACCAGTCATCTTATAGAATATTGGGTTCAAGCATTACATCATAATGAAAGGTACAAAATAAAAACTGAAAAAAAGATTCGGGTATTGGGCAAACATCTATGCTTCTCACTCCCAAGTACTATCCTCAAGTCCACCGTGAATAAAAAATGAAACACAGGAATGGTATGTCCATGAAGAACCTTCTTTAAATGATCCTAGATCCCACTTAATTGCTCCACAAACATCATGTTGTCCTTGAAATCCAATTAACCATAGTGAATGATGTTGGATTCATTGTGTAGATATTGAAAAATATAGGAGATGTAGAAGACATCGTTGATCCTCTCCAACTGCGGTGGTAACAACAGAAGATATTCGACATCACCCAATCATCCAAAAACCTTGAATGTTCTAAAAAAACCAAGAAGAAATCTTTCTCCTTTTAGTGAAGCTCACTTACCAACATTGGGGGGAAAGTATCAAAAACACATGGTCACCAACCATGAACTCCAAGGGCCTCTTCCTAAGATAAAAATATGACTTCTACCAATACTAATATACCATCATCCTCTCATGCGTGAGTTTAACCTTCTCCTTCATGCTCGACACTACCTCTGGGATAAAAAAACTATCTCCCCAACCTCCATCCAGCATATGGGTGAATGACATTGCCTCCCATACAAGGCTTATAAGGGTACTATGTTAATGGTAGGGCGATTCCAATTATTGTAAAAAAAACTCTACCCTGTGAAATTGATGTACACACAGTCTTTTGAAGTTAATAACACACACCCACAACATATCCTACAACATCAAAATTTTCTGATCTGTATGCCCATCTGTCTGTGGGAGGAATGTAGTACTAAGGAGTAACCCAGTTCTTAAATCATGTTGTAATCCCCTCCAGTATCATGATGTAAGTCTTCTGTCTTGATTTGAGATGATGGATCTTGGTACCCCATGTGTCCAATCCACCTCATTGATATACCTTCTCACCAAGACATCCACTACACTTGAATCCTTAATTTCCATGATCTGATCGGATTTCATTAGCGGATCCACCACTACCCCAATAACATCTCACCCTCCGGGATCCCATGGTTGCCCTATGACGAAATACATTGAGATTTCATCCCACATGAACTCGGAGACATATAAGGGGTGCAACAGACTATTGGTAATGTGTTTCTCAGCCATAACATACCTAACACACATGGCACATTTCCAAAAACATAGCCACTACCCGCTTCACCCCGAGCAACCAAAAATATTACCTCAAGCCCGAGGTGCATCATAGAATCTCTTAGATGTAACGTCAGTGTGATCTATGTAAATCATAGAGAACTATCTCATGCATTTCCATATGGTCTAATAGCTTCCCATGGAAAAACATCAAATTTTTTCCATCCTATGACCATCCCTCGGAAGCATCATCCTTTTCAATACAGTCACACATTACATTAGCCTCTGGGTCTCCCCACTGAGACCCATCAACCTTTAAGTGTCATAGAAGACTTTGCGGACATCTAAAATAGACATCCTCATCCATAATCCATACCCACAACCAGGTGCAAGGCATCTAACTCCCCCATTTCCTTCCAAGAATCTACCGATTCATGAAACAATTACCTTTTCATCTTCCTTCTCAAGGCATCGGCCAAAACATTCCTTTTATCTGAGGTGTAATAGATCTTGAAGTCATAGTCCAAGAGAAACTCCATCCACATCAATTTTCGCATGTCCATATATCAATAGCATAAGATATACCTCATGCTCTTGGATTCTGTGAATACCACAATGTTCTCTCCGATGAGGTAACATCGCCCCAACTTTAGTGAAAACATGACCACTTCATGTTCTAAGACTTTTGTGGCATACTGGTCCATTGACCAAAATCCCCCTCAGATAGGTGGAAGATGGATCACTATGTTCACTCTACACAAATTCATAGTCATTCCTAGTCAAATCCATAAATTGATCCACAAATTGAAAGAAGTTGGGTATGAATCTCTAATAATAGCCTGCCATACCTAGGAAGTTGCGAACCTCTTCAACATTATTATGTGCTTCCCAAGAAACTATCACCTCAAATTTCAAATAATCTACTATAATACCCTTATAAGATACCACATTTCCAAGGCAGTGCACCTCTCATGTCCATAATTTACACTTGGGAAACATACCATATAACTTGTGGCATCGAAGAAACATCAAGATAGTCTTTATGTTCATGGTTTTATCCTCCTATATCTTAAAGTATATGTGGATTCAGTTTATAAATAAGATGAAAAAATTACAAATAATCATTGTATATAGATTTCATTCTCCCCATGAACAAATTTGGCATGTTCGAAACACTAAACGGCCTGACTATGAACTAAATGTGCCCATACATGCACCTGAAATCATTCTTCAGGATGTCTCCCTCCCTCACCCTTAACTAGTGATACCTAGACCACATATCGTTCTTAGAGAACCAACCTACTCCAATAAATTGGTTTAAATTATCATCTATCATCGGGATAGGGTAACGGTTCTTGACCAATAATTAATTCAGCCTATGGTAGTCTATGCACAGCCTTAGACCATCGTCTACCTCCTTCAAAAACAAGACCCGAGCACCCCCCTGGTGACACGCTGGGATAGATGAAACCCATATTTATCAGATCATCAATGTAAATATTCAAATATCTCATTTCATAAGGTTCCAATGACATCGAATGAGCACCATGATGTAAGTATATCCAAAACTCAACTTCTTGTTAAGAGGGAAGAGTCACGTCCTCCTTGAGAAACAAATCCATAAACTATATGAAAACTCAGGGAACTTACACTATCTTATCATTCATCAATAGCACTGATAGCTCGACTAATACAGAATAAAGAGGCTCCATACATTGGATTTTCACTTGATAGCTCTGCTCGCCAATTAATACTACTCGTTTTTCTTCCACGTCTAAAAACATAGATCTTCATCAGAAGCAGTTGATAACAGCATGCACCGAAAACATCCATTTGATGCGATGTTTGAATTTTTATGACTGCATATATTATAGAACGAGATCCCCACTGAACTGATGTAGCCCCAACATCAGTCTCCATCCCCAAAAAACGAAAACAACATTTTTGACCTATGACTTGCATAATCGACACTAGAGGTACAAATATTCCCTCTATGTCTAGACCCAATGCATTATCCAAAATGGGTGTAACAAAAGAGTGTGAAGCTACTAAATCTGAAAAAGAACAAGTAACGATGCTGAACAGATGACTCGTACCTCGAATGATCTCCTACCCCACTGGAATTACTACTTCTGTGACATGTAACTACCCACACCTTGCTCATATTTCCCTCGTTTTTCACCCAACTCCTCAACCATTCCTTATTTCGGGTCCTTAAAGAAAACCCTATGGTCGGCCTCCTCCTGCACCTTCTTCCCATGGTGGAGTGGGGGACTACTATGCAGACTTGTAGAAAGGCCATGCTGGCAACTACTGCTGAGGTGGGATCTAAACCAGGTGAACACCACCATATATAGCTCGATTCTAGCACTGTACCATGAGTTACCATGTACTTCCGCAAAAAAAACCCTTAGTCCCAATCCAATGAAAAAAGAGAGAAGACTAGAGTTTAAAAACAGGAATTTCTGGGGCCGAATCCCCACGAACCGAAATCTCAAAGGCCCTTATGACAAAGTCATGCTGCTAATGGCCTTCCCCCTTTAAAAAATAAGCTGGCTTCCCTCTCACTATATAACTCCTATTGATTTCATCCTTTCCACTACTTAAGCCTTCTTATGAACCTCTAATAATTTTGATTGGGTAAAGGGATTAACCTCATACTGAAGAGAAGGATGGAGTTCCTTCTCTACCTGTCCATCCCAAGACTCCATATTCAGAATGAGATCTAGAATAAAATGTAGGAGATCCTTGAACTAGATCCAAAATTCCCTCACCGAAACACTTATTTTTTGGATTGATAGTATCTATTGCCTCTTCTCGGACCTCATCATCATATAAAGAAATTCCTCCCGGAACCCCTTCTCAAAATCATCCCATGAAACATCAGTCTACTTCTTATTCTTTAGGTAAGGAATCCACCACTGATGTGATGCTCCCCTAATTTAGCTAAATTCCAGAGGAACCCCAAACTCTATTTGAGCTCATCTCAAGGTGATGTTGGTCACCAGATCCTCAAGCCAACCCTTTGTCTCTATGTCTAAAACACTATTGTTGTACTTCCCTAGATTATATTGTAGAAAATAACTAAGGGTATTTTTCAATAGTGAATCGTCTTCCTCTCAATAAATCCTCATTCTATCAACCATGTCACCCGAATGACACTATGCTACTCGTACCACACATGGGAAATGTCTTAGATCCCTAACTAAAAAGTAAACAATGACTTATAAAGCTCGGGTAGTATGAAATTAATTTTTGATTCATTTTAACTCATTATTTATTTCAATTTCCCCAAAACACATGAAACATAAATTTTTCAATTCATCATGATTGTTGTACCTTTCCTGGGGTATTTACCTTTCATTCAGTATAGCCTCACTTTGTCACTCGATAAGATCATAGTCCTTACATCATATCTTAGGGGTCCTAAAAGGCCATGTCCTAGTCAGTATTCCCGAGACTATATCATGTACCAAAATCACCTAACATTGTTTCCCTACTTACCCATCCAATCCAAATTGTTTCTAACTTCAAACTCTAACATATCTCTCAACCATCACCTCTGATACCATTCAGTCACAACCCAAATTATTCAATATGAGGGAAGGGATAACAAGATTTTGAGACCTTCCTTATTCAAGATGAAGGATATATAATAAACACCATGTTTTTCCTCTACTAGTCCCCATGGTAGTGACTGTCACCAAGTGTATGTAAAAACTAAAAAAATATAGGATGAATTTACCTTTTAAAAATAAAATATGATAAGGAGATAAGATGGTAAATCCAAAAAAACTCCAAAAATTTCATAAGAAGAAGAAACTGAAAACTTCCCCATGCATGTTTAAACAAAACTACCACACAATATAATAAAAACTCCAATGTAATGTACCAAAACAAATCTAACCTGCATCAAAATGACTATCCCAACACTCGAGCTAGCAAGATCCAGCATGGTCCTCGAAGTCATCTTGAAATCCTAGAATATGTTTTATATATGTAGGGTGATCATAGAGGTATACTCATTAGGAAAAACCCAAGTCCCTCAGGCACAAATGCGAGAACATACTAATTTCCCTATGATAAAATAAGAGAACCTCAAAAGAACCTAACATGGAATACTACTGACCCCATCCTCAACAAGGAACACACACCAAATAATGCATCTCAAGTAATGTAATAATATAAGTAAAGCAATGATTGGGTACACCACAACACTTCTCACTGGTTAATTGCATGTCCCTAATGGTGAACATCCTAGGGATTCCACTCATCCACAAGCCATATTGTCACAATCCACCCACACAAACCTAGTCCACAAACCACACACATCCTACCCATAAACACCTAGGCCATAACCACCACACATCTCACTCAAAAACACCTTGGACTCATCCCAAAGACACATGGGAAAAAACCACCACCCAAGCAGCCAATACCATTACTATGGTAATAAAACTAATGTAATTACGAACTTCCTATAAAATTCATGGCGCTAATATATCTAAATACATTATAACCTACCCAAAGAGTCTTGGGATATAAGATCATAGAATAGGAAGAAGGAAAATGTTAGTAATCATCCATCCTTCCTCCCACTAGGTTGTTGGAATAGACGACATCCCATAGGAAGTAGGGATGTTTGGCCTATAGTTCAAAAAAATGGTTTGGTGCATATAGATAACCCAAGTAACATAATGTTTTAACATATACATAACAAAAACAATTCCCCACCAATGGGTTTTCAATAAAACTACTTGCCCATACAAAAATTGTCCTTACTACTACCCTTATACGCACAACCATAATAATAGCCATATCCAAAACATAAAATGAACACAATTCATTAAACCACTCATAATTTTTTATTGGGAAGTTCACTTAATTTATTCCAACACTACCTGGAAAACTACCATCCACATCCATACCCAACACATTTAGCAGCTCTGACAACACAAAAACACATTTCAATCCCACTGCACAACATTGTTCAGAAACCACAACATAAACCAAGAGTAGTACGACATCTCTAAAAGTTCATCCATTCCACAATCAACCAATCATCGAACCTATGATTTCATCACACATCCCATACCAACCCATAAACAAACACTACTGCAATCGATACCAAAACAGAATTCTCAATAAAAAAACATACCACACCCTACTCATAAGGATGTCCCCATTATCCACCCATGTACCTACAACTATGCTACCAACATCAGGACCACATAACCTACATGAGGAACAAAACCCCACAAAATCCACAAAATCATAGTTCATGTTTCATATTGGGGAATACTTTTCAATTATCATGGTGTATGTGATTAATGGATTGTTACTTACAGATTATTCATAAGATACCAGGGTTTGAAAATAAATAAAAAATGGACATGCTTTTCAGAAAGCATACAACCAGAACAAACCATTAAAGGTACATAAAATAATATATAAAACAGGAGATACACATCACTATCCTTCCCGCCGATCATTTATTACAAAAGGTACCAAGAATATTATATCATAAAACCCTTGAGAATTTATTCTAACTATGATCAAAAGGCCATATGAATATACCCACCCCGCATGATGCAGAAATAAAGGGCATACATAGGAAACCCCTTCTTTGAAAAGAAGGATACCAAAACTACTCCTTGCGCTAAAACATGCGGGTCGCTTGAGTAGGATACTCCCAGGAAATCTGAACATGGGGTGAAAAATCATAGTCTCACAACATGTCTATGGAGGGAGTACATGGGCCCAACTAGAGTGAACATATAGTTTCAAGGAATATATGATCTCGGTGGATCCTAAAATTAGGGAGAGAATTTCAGTTTACTTAAACATCGTGTTGTGGCCTTGAACATGTGGATGGGTGGTTTCAAAGACCTCGACCAATTAGGAATAATTACGATATAGTTATTATCCTAAAAGATGGTGAAAATGGATTTGTAAATGGTCAAATAATTATAGATTCTCATTGAGAGATGAAAGACACATAATAGAGGAGAAACTGGAAAACTCTTAAAAAACTGGAAATGTACCACTATTGGGTGAGTCACTGGTAATGATTCGCCATTCGGTGAATCACCATTCAGTGACCTAACATTTACTAAGTCACCATTTAGGGACCTACCATTTAGCAAGTCACCATTTCGGTGAGCCACCATTGGGTGAGAAAATGGTCAGAATGTCAAATTCAATAACTCATCGTTTGGTGAGTCACCATTAGTCGAGTCATCATTACGTGACCTACCATTCAGTGAGTCACCATTCTGGTGAGCCCCCAATGGGTGAGTCACATTTCGGGGAGTCGCTGTTTGGTGACCGACCATTATGCGAGTCACCATTCAGTGACCTATAGTTTAGTGAGTCACCATTCTGTTGAGAAACCATTGCGTGAATCACCAATCGGTGAGCTACCATTTCCAAAACCTTGTGACACAAAAACTATATTTTTGAAAAAATCATGAAATAAGCCATTGTTATCTTCATGAACACCACAAGCACTGGATTATCACAAAGGAAAGGAACAGAGAGGTCTGGTTTATTATTATAACTGCCCTTTTTAAAATTTACAAAATTATTTTTTCCTCAATTTCATTTGGAGGATCATTATATAATTATGGTTTTAGAATGTATAGAAAACAATTAAAAAACCCATGATAATTTAATCAAATGGTAATTATTTCACTATAAATATATGATAGTAAATATATGATAATGAGTCTTTAACATATTCTATAAATTCAATAAAAATTTTATACTTATAAACATCTAACATTACTTATTTTATAATTACGCAACCATAAATATTACATAATCATTAGTATTAATCCATGAAATAGATCTCTTATATTTTAGGATTTTTTCACATTTAGAGATTTATATAATTGGGTCATAAATCATACATAACAAATGAATATTTTACCATATGGAAACTTTGAATTTGTTACCATTTTTTCATAAAATTATACATTTAAAATGAAATATGTTTTCTTTCATCATAAATCTGCATAAACATCTGCATGAAATAGTTATTACCATTAAAAAAACATAAACACTGGGAAATATATCTAAAAAATGGGATGATAAAAGAAATATTAGTAAGCATGGATAAAATTAAATAATTAAAATGTTATGCCATTAACCTGGTTAAATATATTCCTTTTCAAAAAACTCTTTTTTGGGCTCAAAATAAAGACTTTTGTACCCATGAAATAAACTCCTCTACTTAATTATATTCATAAATCATTTCATAACTAATCATAAATGAAAAATAAATCTCATTATAATATCATTGGAATGATGAATAAATAATAACAACTTTTTCAAAAACATATACCTATTACCCTTAAATATTATAATATAAATTCCTATAAATAAAATAGCATTATCATTCTAGGAAATAGACATCAACCCGTTTTATCCTCACCTAACTTTTACATGATTTAATTGAATATTCCTTAAAAAAATCTTTTCTAAGAGATATTTTTTCTCTATTTTGGTTGTTTTTTTCTTCCCAAATATTAATGTATTTATTTATAATTACCATGGTGGCCGATGATTCCTACTTGTCAGACTAATGATGTTATATCATGATGATAGGCCTTTTACCTCTTGTATTTAAGTGGATCCTCTCCATTAACTTGTTGTTTCATCAACTAAATTAATTGGTAATGTTAAATTACCTATTTTCCATAACAAGATAAGTTATAAATCATAAAATAATGTTCATAACTTGTTTCAATGTATTATATAATTTTATTGAGGACATATTTCTTTATGATATGCATGTTTTAAATATTTATTATATTATTTGTGTAAATTTATTAAATTTAAAAGGAATTTGTTGTCTATTTAATGGATAAAAAATATTATATTTTTTGGAAATGGATCTTTGAGAATATTTGTTTTGTAAATGGGGTTTCTTTAGAGAAATATTGTTTTACTGGTAAGGTTTCCTAATAAATTTCTATGATAATAATTGATTCACTCTCCATAGAATTATATTACATATTTTTGCAACATAGGTTTTGATACGATCACCATTCCTTATGGATATCATTATGAATTGTTCTAGGATGTTTAATTCCCCATATGATTGTTTGGTGTAACTTTTTTGGACATGAGTAAGTGTAAGAGCCATAGGGAACCCTTACCATATCTATATTAAAGAATACATTATGGTTCTTTTTTAAAACTTCTATTCAAATGGTTAATTACTTTCACATTTATTTTTTATAATGAATGTGATATATTACTTTTCATCAATAAATTTAATTTTTAATTTCATATGGTGTAGTTTCAAAAGAGATTTATAGGATTATATGATAAAGTTTTATAACAGAACCCTTGATGGGATTATACTTGTGTTTATATCATTACACCTTTTATACACCTATTGGGTGTGTAAATACCTTGTTTATATTTGTATAGTTGAGGGATCAGAACCATATATTGTTATTATATTATCATTTTTCTAGCTATTTTTTAGTGGAGGAGTCGTTGTGAGAGTGAGACATCATGTCACATTTAGATGGTTAGTATTTATATCTATATTTTTATGGGTATTTTATTTTTATACTTATTCATTTTTGTCTCTCAATATTCATTCCATATTTTCCACCAATCTTAATTTTTTTATTTTCATTAATATTTACTAATGGTTCATGTGGGAAAAAATTTAAATGGTTTTATGATATTATTATTTTTATAATTATTATCATATCATTTATTTGGTATAATTACAAAAATTAAATGGTAGGTTCATTATGAGTTCCTTATTAGGACCCCCATTTTGGTTGACATATTTATTAGGAAAAACAATTGAAAGAAATAATTAATCATGACACCCCTACACAAGTTACAGAATCATGTGTATTCGTAAATATTATAGGTAATTTTCTGGGATATATTATGTTCAGAGATCAAGGGTATCCATGGATAGTTCATGAATAAATAGTATAAATAAAATTTTTGATGTATATTATATTGTAATATGTGGTAGAGAATATATAATATTTTTTAGGAGGGTTATGATGTGAGTGTGTATCTGTAAAAACATTGTTTATAGTAGAACATAAGATTCCATAGGAAGTGGGGAATGATTACTTTTGGTTTATAATTATTTATTATTTCACCCAGGTTAGGCACATTGGTTCCAGACTGTGCATCCAAATAGTGAATTGGGTATTTTAGGTTTAGTTATTTTTATCCCAACTTTAAAGGATCTCTCATTATTCTTCTTATTTTTAAATGGATTATGCTGGTTAATATTGGTATTATTTACCCATTTTTATTGTTATTACTATATTAATTTATTTCATGTGGTAGCATTCCCCCATGGATACCCCCTATAATTGTTACCTTGGGTGATATGAATAATTTTTCCTGAGATAATCTTCAATTTGTCCCAAATATGACCACGATATTAGTGAGAATCATTTGATCTAAGGATCATGGAGAAATCTTTTTCCTAGGTCATGTTAGGTACATGGTTTTGATTCTAAATCAGGATAAGGACCAAGATATTCTATTTATTCAATATAGACAACTATCATTCTAGAGAAGAAACAATAATCAATAGGAAATGGATTATTTGAGAATGATTGATTTTTTTTGATACATTATAGGATTTTGAACTAAATGGAAATAATTTAATGAGTAATGATCCTATGGAGAAATTTTTTGCAAAAATATTCAAATCCATGATTCATGATAACTAGTAAAGAAATGATTTTGTTATCTTATTTAAATATTAGTTAAATCTAGATATGATGTCATTAATAAGGTTTCGTGTGTATGTGTGTTTTATGTAAGGTATGCAAATTGTTTTTTTGTATAAAAATTAATCTACCAAAATGTTTGATTTCACTCCGGATATGTTTTAAAGTGATATTTTAGAATAATATAGTATAGATAAGGGATCACTACATGAAATCTGAAATTATTTATTTCAATTAATGATATATACATTTATAAAATTAATAGAACAAACATGATAAAATAGATAGACAAGGAAATGATTCAAGGCTAATTTATAATCTGTTTTGGCTTACAAACTGTTAATGTGGATTCTAAAAAAACAAGATGAAGTGTAATTATTGTAGATGGGGTAGTGTATGTGAATCCATGAACATGTATCAGTCTATACCATGATTCATCATTAAATGATGAACATAGTTATAATATCTTTATTGAATGATAGAACATGTGATAAATTTTGGTTAAGGAGGACCAATGTTTTTAATACTTGTTTGTGTATGGTTTATCAATATTGGGTTTTGGGAAAATTTATCTCCATAATGCTTTGTTGGCTCATTATCTCAAAGAGTATCTATGGTTTATAATTATTCCTAAATTTTATTTCACCTCAATCCAATGGTAGTGGTGCATAGAGAGGGATTTTATATGGGAAAACGTAGAAAAGGGACATTCCTTAGGTTTTTAATAGGTCTCAAGACCATTATTATATAACGGTGTTTCATAAGGTGGATATAATTTTGGAAGTATTATACATACAAAAAATATATATGTGGAAACACATTATGTAAAACGTCTACTGAAACTATTTTATTTAATACATGCACCTCTCACTAAATTTTATGTACATGTTTTCTATATTTCTTTAATCTTTTGTCTGAGAATATATAGTATTTGATTGATATATACTCACATCATGCAATGAATAATGAGTGTGATTTCTAGTTTTCGTATTTTGTAATCTATATAATTGTGGTAGAGGTATCATAGGAATTCCATAGTCTTGAGAGGTACTTATTTGATATAATTATACATATTCAATGGATGAATGGTTTTAGTGATATTATTGACCTTCATTCTTAGAAGGGGAACTTTATTGAACCCAATGGGAGTTCTTTCATTTTTAAGGAGAATATGGCCCTTTTTTCATATAGAACCTCTACATATGTCATTTATAGCTTTATATGGCTGATATCATTCTATTATTGTTGAGTCTAGAGAAGGGTATTTTCTATGAATGAATCTTTCTGGTTAGAATTGGTGTTCTTGAGTGATCTGAAACAACATATTAAATTTTTTTCTTAAGTTAGAGGTTTAATTTTTTATTAATATTGCATAAATGATGAAACATTTTTTATTGACATCATATAGTATGTAAATAGTTTAATTATAAGTGTTAATGATGCTTTATTGGTGGATTAAGAAGTTATGAAATTTTATTTCACTTTGTTTCTCTATGGGATATTCCTTTTATCATTCCCAATAAAGGTAAAGCGACATACCTCTTTTTAATAGATTACAGAAGACTTATCATGTGATGATTAGGAAAAATTATCCCTTTCCATACACTAATAAAAATATTGATCAAATAATTAGGTTAAAAAAAATTTCCGATATTAATCTTCAATCAAGATATAACTATCCTGATTAATGATTTTTCCTAGATAGAGAACATAAGATAGCTTCAATATGTGTATTCATTGAAGTACTATTAACTTTTTTTCATCCACTTAAATGAACATTTTTTAGATGTTACAAAATATGAAACCTTTGAGTACAATAGCAAATTTAATTAGTGGAAATTAAAATATATCAGAAGAAAAATAACATAACTGATGTAAATAAACAATCCAATAAGAATTTATACACAACATATAAAAATAAAAACCTATAGTATTTAATAATGATAAAAAATACAACTATAATGTATATTGTTTAAATATAGTTCAACATCAAAGGAAACCTTTAAATTAATCCCAAACCAATTGGATTTTTTATAAATAAACAGTAGTATACAATCTCTCCATAAATAACATCTTTGATCTACTACATCGGAAGAATAAAAAAAATGCACTAGGAACTTCTTTGAAAATATTTGGTAGGATGAAGAACTATATATGATATCTTATTCAGTAAAAAATATTTATAGTAATTAAAAACAGTAACATTGTTTGATTGGAAAATTAATAAATAATAATTTTATTTTAACAGAAACCATATCAATCATAATGATTTAATAGAACATACTATTTACCTGAGATCTCATTGATCGCTATGATTAGATGAAATTATTACAAAATGAAGAATACGTTTATTTACAGTAAATCCTCAAACAAGTAATATATAAGAAAAAAACTAATAAAATATAATGGGAATCCCTAAAGAGTATCATGAATATAAAAGACGTTATTATATTATCTCAGAATTATATAACCATCATGATTCAGGATGAAACATAATATATAAAAATTAGTGTAACAACCTTAAACTATTACTTCTAGAAACCACAGTTTCCATGATAATAGCCCACGTAGCACAAAATATCCATTATTTTCTCCATCTATTGGATAAAAAAATCTTTTAGAACTAATGTGTAACATATTCAGTTTACCACACAACATAAATAGGGAATTATATTATTCACACTTGGATATAAACAAACAACATCAAGATAAATGAACTTCAATTATGTGTATAGTTATTTTCAAACCAATTGATATGTATCTAGTATTTTTCTCAAAAAACTACCCTTATTTAGAATCACAATACTCCTAAAAATGTTTTATTTGAATGAATTTAAAAAATAATACTCTCTATAGAATTAGATAAAACTCTCCATGGTCTCATGATCCGTGGAATTTATGTTCTCTATCATTAATAAAATCACTACATAAAAAATAGTAGTAGGAAAATATCCCCATTAAAAAAATAAAATAGACTAATTCATGAAATTATCCCTCATTTTCATTTTTAAAAATAGAAAAAAATGAATGAATGATAAAAGTACATATAAAGTTAGGAAATAAATTTTGAACATTGTTGTTTCAAAAATCCAAACCATGTTATAATAAAAAAAATCAAATGAAATGTAATAGTTTTGAAAAACTCCTATAAATTATGATTAAATTAATCCCTGTAAATATGTTCATCAAATGTAAGGGTAAATTCAATATTTTTGTGACCACCATATATCTTCTGTTTCACTTTGAAGAATAAAATATATGCTCCCCCTAGGATTCCCTTATCTTTTCTTTATAATTTCCTTTAGAAATATACATTACCCACTTTTTATTTCTCATATTATATAAAATAAAAATTTATTTTTTGCTTCTAAAATATCCTTAAAATTTGAAACATTAAGAAAATTTAATAAAACCACTCTCCCTTATGGAGTAAAAACTAATGATTTCAAAACATAGAATAATATAATATTGAATAATGATACAAGAAATTAATCATTCCACAAATTAGTTTTTTCATGGTAACAAAAAGAAGATATGGTCCTCAATAACTTTTTCATTCCATACATCATGTATATTTCAATCTAATCATTCACACATGGTGAGGTCAAATCTCACAAAAACATAAATTTCCTATTTCTTTTCGAACTCTTTTCACTTATTTTCCACAATTTAAAAACTCTTAATAAAATACATAAATATATTATAATTTGAAAAAACTCAATTTAAATTAATAAATAATCATTTCATATATTTAACATGATAATATATAAAAACGCATGAAATTTTATCTTCTAATGTATCAATTATTATCTTCTGATAAATTTTATTCATGACATTTTTCAATGATCATCATCCAATATTCAATATAATGTAATGGTAGTTTTGAAAAATTCACCACATAAATATTATCTGGACGAAAAATTTCCTTATATAGTAGAGATAAATAACATATGATGTAGATCATTTGATGTTATCTAAATAAATGATTATGAAACCACTTATGTCTAACCCTATAGTGTCAAACATATATCAGTTCTCATAAAATATAATCCATATTTTTTTTGAAGGAATAAAAAATTTCCAATTAATAAAGTTCCCACAAGTAAACTACATTATACAATTTAGTATTGAAGGTGAAATTTTAAAAAAAAGTTTCATACTGGAAATTTTACATTATACAAGTAATTCCATGATTGAAAAATGTATGAATTAGATTCAACTATGTTAATATATTATCATTGTCCTCCCTACTGAATGTGAAATTTGATAAAAAATCATATATACTACAAAATCTAGAAATTATGTTTTCAAATAAATATATATCATAATTAGTTGAGATAAAAATATATTAAGTTTCCACTTCAGAAGTATGTTCCTAAATTCAATAATTATCCTCAAAAATAAATTCATTAAATAAATTATAATCAATCATCACAATTTTATTTTTATTCTCAATGACAGATACATATCTATATATCTCATCAAATTATGTAGTTTAATTCTAATAATAATTTATTAAAAAAGGTCACAAGGAATATTTTGAATTTTTTAATGAAGCCTTTATTACCTTTTTGATGAATCTTATTTACTTATGATTTATTTTCAAAACAATTGTTGACCTTCTAGTTTTTATATCTATATAATTCATTAAAATAAATATAATATGGATCCTTACCAGCATCCCATTTAACAAATGTAAATAAAAAATATTTTATGATCACCAGTGGATCATGTAGAGTCATTGAGAAAGAGATGGGGGGATTCGGTGTACATGTGTTTTACATAATACATTTACATTTACTTTTTACCACTTTTTATATTCAAACATAAAAACATGTTAGGATAAATTAATTATTACTATTCAATAATAAAATTACACTACATTTGAGACATAAGATAAATGAAACACAATATTTATAAAAGGTTCTACAATGACCTTATATTTATTGTGTTCGGGTTAAGTATAATACATGAATTATCCACATGAGACATGGTATTAATTAATAGTTTTTTTATGAAGGATTAAATCCACATTTCATGTCATCACTATATTATACAACGGAAGATTTTTTAATATTGGAGCATGCTACTGTGATCATCCACCTAAGAGGATCTTTCTTTTTTATACTAATTATGATCTATTCTTTATAGAATCATTTCCATGATCCAATAAAAACTTTATTAATTTAATAAATATTTAGATATAGTGTGAACAATTTACATATTCTCTAATAAGCACACATAATATGATATTCTTTTGAATCCAAATTTATGGAATTTCATACATTTAGTTTTTTGGGAATTATATTTTATAAAAATATTCACCTTAATTATGGAAACATTTACTTAATTGTGTCTTGGATACTACTACTAAAAAAGGTTCACAATATTTACCCTTCATGAACACATATTCCACTAAATGATCCTGTTGACTTTTATTCACATAATAAAAAAACAAAAATAAATTCAGATGTTATTCCTCATGTATCATGAGGTCACTGTACTCTCTCCATATAGATGTACATCAATTCATGAGTTTTTTCAATTTTGTTCACACTATTCATCTTCTTGAATATTTCATTACTATACTTATTAGGGATTTTTGGAAGCTCTAGTTCCTTAATCATATCATCTTTTTGAAATATTAAATTATTTCATTTTTTCTCAAATACTCTTTTCATATATTAGATTTTTCCTGACCATATCTCTATAAAAATTATTTATTTTAAATACTTAACATAAATTAGTGTACTATGTAATTTATTTATTAAATCATTTCTTTCTCTATTATTCTCGACACAACAAGTGTAATAGGAAATTCCTTCACATGTGTTCAATAAATGTTCCTCTCTTCTGCCATTTCATTTTTCCTTCTACATTTCATTCTTTGTTATTAAATATGTTATGAAAAATATGCATTATTTGTAATTATAGAAAATTGTAATGTAGATATCACCAATGAATCTTATGAAAATATCAAATAGTAAATTATATTTATTTTAAAATTAAAAAAATTCATCTTCTAACCCCATAAAACACAAACCTTCATTTACAATACTAAAAAAATCTAATTAAAAAATCTGCATGAAATCGCATATTTGTTATATTTCATTATGATATAGAACTAAGATTTAATTTTATCTTTTTATAAAAATTCTTATATATGAATTTGAATCTTATATTCTAATACACACTGGCTCCAATATTAGTTCATATCACAATCATAAAATTTTGTTAATTTTTAAGATAAAGAAACAAAAAAAGAATTATAAAATAAAATATATATATATTGTCTTCTAGATTATCCTCATCTGAGATAAGTATTATCAAACACATATTTTTGAGTATATAGAACCAACTAAATATCATTGAGTAATGTATTGAAAATATATAATGTGTTGTATCATTTATATACATCTTGGGAATGTGATAAACATGCATTCTAAACGTAATGAAAATATCCCAACACTATGAAATGTGATGATGGAAAACTATTACAGGAATTAATGATAATTTTACTTATGTGAGGATACACAAAGATTCATCATAATCTCCCTCATGCATGAAATCATTAATAAGTCAATGTTTGAGATAAAAAAATATATTCATCCAATTTGAAATAAAATTTATTATTATGACATATAATGTATCATTATACTTATTGTTCCAAATCAAGGACTACTTTTCATGGACTCTTCATAATTATTCAAGAACAAATTTGAAGTTTCACTAAGTTTCTAGGGATCCACCTCAATCTATGACTTCGTCATTATTGTGAATCCTCATATTGTGGATTTTAATTAGAACTTCCATACACCCTTTATAAATGTGTCATCCTATTTTTTCTATCTCCACCTATATAGATGCTCTTGACTATTGATAAATTTAAGATTGTGTATTGTGTCCTTGATTTAATCACTCTTGAGTGGTACTATATTGAGGGACGGATTATATATTTATTATATATTTATAAAAATTATTTTAATAAATTCATGTATATATATTCAAATCCATTCTCATGGATCTTTAAATGGGGTTGAAATATATAAGAAATTTTCCAAATCTCTATAAGTCTAAAGTAAAATCTTTGATAACCCATTTATATTTCTACTCGATTTAACATCTATCATATTGTATGTTATTTTATTCTCACAATCATAAATAAATGAAATTATTATTATTATAATCACAATAATTATCTAAAATAACATTTATATTCCATTACCCATCTATGTTAATGAAATAAATCTTAAAATATAATAATCTATTTAGGTTCTTCAATCTAAAACATTGGAGTTGCTATCAAGATATATTTATTTTCAAATATAAATTTTCATCTACAATGATATCAATAATAAATGCAATTTCTCCTAGAATATAAGTTTGGTATACCTTATCACAATACTTATTCCACAATTTGAAATAGCATCTTATCTTTTTTCTATATTCTTTTTCTTTCTTCATGGAAAACACGTGAGATAAATACTAACTGTTTTAATTGGGAGAAGGGTGTAATAAAATTTATCCTAATCATGATGAATAAATTTATTATCCATAAACATTTGTGATAAATGATTGGAAGATAATTATTTTTTCCATACTATTATACAAATATATACATTTATCTTCCATCATATGATATAAATTCATTTAAAATAACAATGGGTTTTTCAAAATATTTTCAATTAATTTTAATGTATTCATTACAAATTACTTGCTATGATATTTAAAAACATTTTTGGATTATCCCCTTTCAATTTTAATTTTTATTAACTTCAAATAATAAATCTCCCACATTCAATTTCATAATTTTTTTGAATAATGATAGTAGACTATAGTTTTAATTCATCATAAATTCCAATCATTAAATCAGATAATTTCATCTTCCAGAATAACTCTATACAAAATTTTGTGGAAAAAATATTCTTGAGATATTAATTTGGTCATAGATATATTGTGTATATAATTATATGTTCTCGATTAATGTATGTATTATATATTTATTCATCATCATTGATTTTTTTCAATAAAATCAACAATTTTTTTATATCAGTTTATGTGTTAAGAGGCGGAAATTACTTCGTAATAGAAATTTTTATCTATTTAATATAAGAATAATAATATTTATTTCTTTATTTATCCCCTTAGTATATTCCAGTTCTTTAATACAATTCCATGAATTAAAAAATATATTATACATGTGAATCAGGTGGTTTCTTTTTTAATTCATATTTAGTGAAAGAAATATAACAGTTTGCTTCTCAAACGTGAAATATGTTTCATTTCAAATATATTCATATATATAATAGACATAAATATATATTTAAGCATGTCACATTTATTATTTGGTAAATTATCTGAGATGTTACAGAATTACAACAATATCTTCTATAAGGATACACATTAATAAGAATCAAACCTAATATTATTCATGTGTGTATACTCATTGTTTGTCATAAAAATATTATCATAAGTGTTCACTGGTTAAACTGCTTTGTCATTATAAATTTCCACCTCTCTAGGATACTATATCCTGAATTTTATATTTTTTTCCAATACATTTAATACATTATAAAAAAATTCCGTATGTAATTTTGTCTTCTCTTATGGAAAATATCCCACGAAATTTGAGTTCAATATATTTGATATCATACACCAAAAAAATTATCATATTCATATCTTGGTTTTATTATACTCTCTTTGAATCCAAGGCCCTAAAACACTTTTCTATTTCCAGTAAAAAGTTCAATTATGACCTATGGTATGTCTTTCTATACACCAAAGGCTTTCAACAATAATTTGGAGTCTTGGTTAGTACTGTTGGAAGACTATACCCCTATATCACATTATTATTATTGATGTGAATGACATACATAATCCATTTTAATATAATGATCTAGGGATATTAATTAATAATTAAATGATATAAAAAATCTAAATTCAGATGAAATAATTCGTACAAAATCATTTCCAATCTAGCACAATAAAGAATGATCACCCACTAGTCTCGTCACATAAATGAGATAAATAAAAATTAAATATAGGAGGCTCTGCTGTCATCATCGATCCATACCTCATTCAAAATATTCATATCCATATATTCTTTATTACATTCTCTTTTTGAACTAGGATTCATCTCAATATTAGACTAATAATTGTAATATCATCTTAATTACCCAATTCCCATGGTCACCCAAGAATGGTGTGAGTAAAAGTTATTTGGGAAGCATCAATAGGGCCATATACATATCATATGAACTAGTGTAAATGCTCTGTGATTCTTTGAGAATAATTAGAATAATATTAGAAGTGTAAAAAAATAATCATTTATCATCATGTTTTAACAAGAAACTTAGTATCTATTTATATTTCATTGTCTAGATCTAAAAAATCTTATAGCACATCATTTTATCATATTAAACAGTTCTTGTCCAAAAATCAGTATGTCAGCTATTACAATGAAACTATCATTGGAATTATCCAAAATTCCAATTATTATTAACTAGAAAAAATAATTCTTTTCATAAGATGTAATCTGGGGAATTCATTATAATATCATCATGTATACAATTGATTATTATGGGATGAACCCAAGTAATCCATATAAATGAGGTATACTCACCTAATTCATGGTTTCTACCTTGGAATCCCAAATTCATTAAGATTCATGACCAAATACTAAGTAGTATATATGGAATTACGATTATTGTAAGCATCCACTAAATCTGTGGAAGTATCCTAGTCATTTTATTAAGGGGCGTAGTTAAAACCTCGTGATGAGAAAAAGTGAATGTCCTTGATGAATAGTCCTACCCGAGTACATCTCATATAACATCTGTCTCAAAAAATGAATCAAGACTGATACCCATGGTATTATATTATATTTCTGTATAAGAATAATCCATATCATTAATCCAAAATATTCTATATTCAATAGGAATATTCTGAATCATATAATGTAATCTATGAAATTCAAAAATTACTTCAATTATAGAATGCAAATCCTCGATGCCCCAGGAATACCATACATGAAATTATATTTATATCTTAGAGGGAGAACCCATCTTATGATAAATAATCACATTAAAAAATTAATTCAAATTTGACTCTTTCAATCATCCCTACCCATTCACATGTGCACATAATCAATTATCATTATCTCAATAGGGAATCCATCAGTGTACCCTAGGTATCATAAAACATGTACACCCAAAATGGGCTCTCTTATCTCTACCACACCGCTTGTATTCTTCTAATTCAAAGGGAATCATTCCAATCAACATAGTTATAAACAACCCTATTATTTATTGTATACCTAGTCTAATTCATAAGGGCACATCTCAAGAGAGAATTCATAAATCCCATATCAAGTGCATGCTCTCTTAGGATGGTCCACTCACATAACCTATTCATATTATACATAAGATATTCCCACCATGGAACTCACAATCCTATAAGTTAACAATACTCACCCTATACACATATCATTCGTCTTGAAGTATTCAAGGAATCTCAAGGTTAGACCATGTCTTGTAATGATCATTCACCTACTTTTGTCTTTCCCCAGCAAGGAGGGTCTTCGTAACATGTATTAAGTGAAAACATGACTAGATTTTTTAATATAACTTCTACTTCTTATGCCACCCATTAACCCCTTGTAATTTAATTATATGTAGGGTATCATCCACTGATATCCATGGAATGAAGCTAGTGCCTAAGACCAATTGTTCCCCGTGGAAAATTTTTCGTTACATTCATGAGAATTAATTTCTAAATATAAAATACATATTTTTTAGATAATAAGATAACCATTGGTGGGGAGAAAACATATGACACACATTTGAAATAAAATGAATAAATCCAAATGGAATTTCAAAGAACCCACTTACATTAATTCTAGATTAATTCTCTTTTTAAGAAGGTTGGTGCCTTTCACCCAATCCTATCTCAATCCTTAAGCCTTTATCTCATCATTATGAGGCCCTATCGGAAGAAAAAATTGAAATTGATTAAATATAAACAATTTATTATTATGTTTTCAAATTATTTATACAATTTAAAATAAATTTATATTATTTCAATTGTTTATAAGAACCTAATAACTCAAAAACACATAGCCACACACATAAAAATCAATCAATGAGTAGTCTTAGGATCCAAACATGAATCCAAAACTAACTCGTACATATAATTAAATTAATTGTTTTAGATATAATTACATACAAAATTAAATCAGACAGCCTCAATTTCCTAAAACTCGCCCAGAAACCTTATCACACTGAAATAAGTAACATCCTTTCATGAATGGTCAAGGATAATGTTTAGTCACCATATTATGAAAAATTCAAAACACATGATATTTATTCAATCACCATTATAAATTATTTAATAAATATCATTATTATATTAATATGTGACATACCTTCAATGAAATGAAATTTCAAAATATGTAATAAATATTTCTTGAAAACCTATGTCCACTTTTTCAATATTAATTATACAAATGAGACTATTCAACTATGAATATTTGTTGTTTCCTCTAAAATCCTTCAACAGAATACACAAAAATTGGAAATATTAGAAATTAGAGTGCATGAGAAGGGGGGATAAATCACTATCAATAGTTAGGAATTTGATAAAAAAAATACCTTAAAATATGAGGGAATTTAAGTGATGCATGGGGAGGGAGTTTAATCCAACTCCCACAGTACAACTCTACAAAAAATAGGATTGGATTATGGGTGTGTTTTTAATATATAATGTGAAAAAATACATTCCACAACCCCTATTTTTGGGAATTAGAGTTACATTATGATATGAACTGTGTTTTTGTGCAACCACGGCCAACCCCTGAGTACTAGAAACATACATGATCCTATGATGGGGATCCTTCACTCTTTTTCATTTATAACAAGAAACACAAACCTAGACCTCAATGTTTTCCATGGTGTGTGTATCTCTATTTTCATACATTAATGGATAAAAACACATTCCATGAAATAGGGGGGCCTCCTTTTTGACACTGGTAACCTCATCCACATTGGACTCTACTACTGTCACCCAAAAATACCAAGTATTGAATTTTTTTATTTGATCAAAATAGGGGAAATATAACCTAAAACTCCCAAAAAACCAACCAAATGTAGAGAACTATTTTTTGGTGGATATTTCAAGGGTCTATTCCCACCAAGGTTCCATTGACTCAAAAATAACCATACCCCATAGTACATACAAGCCATAATTCTTTTAAATATATTTAAAAACCTCCCCCTAACCATTTTAAATGAAACATAATAAAATATAAGTGTTTACCACTACCCATTTCATTTATTATATCTTCCGATGTTCCCTACCCATCCCTGATAAAAACATTATCCATTGGGCCATGTATCACTTTCCCATGGTGAACTACACACACTAGTGCTTCCCATGGTTGAGAACCTATAACTATATATATATATATATGATAAAGTTGAATTACTCCTCCTACCATAAAAGAAAAGAAGTCACCCATAATTCCTTATCCCACATAATAAATCACCACCTTGATAGGTTGCATGGATAAATATTTTGATTCAAACTCTAGTTCCCAAAATGAACACATCAACATCATTAAAAAAATAGATTCATTATCAATATCATTACATGCATTGGAATTGGGGTATCCATACAACCCCAAAATGTCCACTCTAAACCCTAGGAAGTATTTATGTTATTTAGACACCATAAATGACCTATATTTGTTCTCAATTCATGATTAAATTATCTTGTTATAACTTGGAACACAAAATATGATTTCTTTGTACAAATCCAAATCAGAGGCACCAGATTAAAAAACGAACCCACTACCCATTAAAATCACATAAAACAGTGACTTTTATCATCAAAAAAATTATAAAATGAGATACAATCACATAATCAAGAAAATATCATCAGTTTTATGGTTCTCCCAATAATAAGTGTCTTCTCACAAGGGCTAATTCAGAGACACATTGTTACCCATATCAAATTTGGCTACTGATTCTCATTCATAGTGGTCTAATTACATAGTAAGTGTGATTTCCATCTCAAAAAATATAATTTTAAATGAAAACAGCTTAAAATCCTTCTCTAGAGTACCATACTATAAATCAAAAAATGGTATACACAAACATACATTTATATCCATATAATGATTCCATAACTACTTTTGGTATCCCATTATAATCCAAATACCGATGCTAATGATTGTTCTTGAAACTCATTTTATTTAAATATTTAGGTTTCCAACCACATAATTCCTCATGAACTTACCAAAAGAATCAAAAATCACTTTTCATTCTCTCACTCATATTATATGAAGACCTTCGTCATCTAGGTTTGAATAAAAAAATAATAATCCAATGCTATGTGTCAGAATCAAATAACATATTACCTAATGAAATAGGTAAAATAAAACTCAGCAAATCACCATTATAAAATAATCATATATATCATTGAATGATAGGTCTCATCTTGCTCACAAACATACCAACATGTTGTTGTATCATCTATGTGTCACACTCTATCAATTATTTCAAAAAATATATTGATGTTACTTTCCTACTCATAGCTGGTCACCAAAAATAAATGTTACACACTACCCATTATACATTAATAAGAAGATCATCCACAACATCCATTGAATTTACAATTTTAATGAGGGTGAAATCCCCCATGGTTATTCATTTACTCCCAACAATATGTCTTCTCTGATACCACTTCTATAGTGAATCCTCAATTGATTCAGTCATCACATATCACTGAAAACAATTTGCATTGATACTATAAAAAATGACCATGACATGACATCTAGGTCCATATTTGATGACACTTTCACTATAGAATTATAGTTTCCAATTCCCCAAAACTATCAAGAAACCTTACCCAGAAATATTCAATAAAATGAATCTATCCTCATCTAATATAGGTACTCTCGTATATCCATAATTAAAATGGAACCATGTGTAACCATAATTTAATATCTGTATGTAATAAAAAATGGGTGTACACTTACATACCACTCAAACATATGTCCTTACTAATTTATGAGGATCCTTATATTTTCAGGACAAGGTGTATATGACTAAAATATTACTATACTCATACACAAGTTAACCTCATCGAACAAGATGAACCTCCATGCCTATTTTCCCACAAGACTTATTTCATAACCTTATTGAGTCTTACCATACAACCACTGACCAATCTATAATGTTTTCAATAAATTAGAATCATATACCCATTATTAGGTCATACCATAAATAATTCATTGGAATAAACATGGTCTTATACAATAATAATAATTCCTTTTAAAATCAAGCTTCAATTCCCAAATGAACCATTACTCAAATTTATTTACCTAAAAATATAATGTCATTTCAACTCATATAACATTAAAATATTATCACCTCACATGCCCTGATATCATACACTATAGAATTTACTAATTATAACTTTTTAAAAGGAACTCATAATGTCATAACAACCCATTTATTAGGTTACCCGCATATTTCAATACCATACCTAAAATTAATAGTCTTACCCTATTAAATAGATTTCTAATATGACGAGGCTAAGATATCATTTGGTAACACCCATATTGAAATCTCAAAATCACATTTTATCTCTAGCTTTTAATACCTGAATGTAGGTATTTAGACACATTTATTAATTTGGAATAAATTACCAAGCTACTAGCCCAATAAGGAAATAGTCTTTATCATTAAACTGTATATAAGACTACCCCCATGAAAACCCTGATATCATTTATCTTCATATATAATAATAAATAATAATATGATGAAAAATCTAAACTGATCCATATTTTAGTGGTTATGTAAATAAGAATTTAAATATTAAACTATATGCGAAAAAAATATAAATAGTTTTTGACAAATTTAATATCTAATTTAATATAATAATTATACATAAGGGGCTGATTATCAAGGAATAAAATGCCTATATATACCATGAAAAGTTCAGAATGAATCCTTTATAAGGGGGAATACCATGTCTTCATCAAGGATGATCCCTCTATAAGATCTACACATCCCTATATAAGAGTAATCTATCCTATAGTCAATCAATGTAAAATTCCAATAAATGTTATAAAATAATTTATTGTTTACTCATTGAGTAGATAAATCTTATCACTTGTGATATCAATACAACATAAGCACACATATGTATTCTGAATATTGTGTTCTAACAATAATGTATAAAAACCCCATTTTATAATGAGATGAGAGAAAACCCCAAAAATTAGTATTCCAAAACATCAGTGCATCACTATAGTTGGCATCATATCTATAAAAAATTAATCGAATACATAAAATATTATATCCTAAGAAACATGGACCATACATTAGTTGTTATTTTTTCCAAATTAACTAGTTTGGGAACTGTTATAATCTTTGGAACATTGCATTAATATATATAAATCATCTCTAAAATAGTAAAACAAAATAAAAATATTGGATAAAAATTTCTGACATCCAAAACCTAGACTACTGAAAAGATTCTTCGATGGGGATCTATAGTGATATTAAGCACAACTGCTCAAAAACTAGAGGCTTTTGACAAGAAATTAAGGTCTGGGGTTTTACCATGGGGTGAAAAACCCTTATAGTAGAGTACTAATTAGAGAAGAAAATAAATCAAACATCATTCATAAAAATAAATAGATTATGTTGATGAAATAATAAAAACATGATATATTAAATATAAATTCATAAGCATGTTGCAAAATAGAATCACTATCATGGAAGCACAGATAAACTGATTTCAATCTAGGATAAATATATAAATCAAATAAATAAATTAATCAATTACTAGAGGCTCTACTATAGTTTTAAATACATACCACAATCCTAGTATATATGTCTGTTTTAGATATCCAACCCAATCATGAAATATAACGTGTCTTCCTATATTAACATACAATTAGTTAATATTTATTTTGTAACCATGTTTCATGACTAACCAATATGGTGTTGGCATATCACTCTAGGGAACCACCAATGTGGTTACATACATAAAAAAATAATTCAGGTATTTTCTCTTTGATATCATTAGTGAAACTAAAATTATTAGGTAAGTGTAAATAAATAAATATTTTTAGTCCTTAGGTTCTAACAAGACACCTAGTGTTAGATATAAGTTATTTCTCTAGCTATTGGGTGTCTATTTTCTTTTCATTGAACATTGAAATACAATAAACATCCATATAACTAGATAATAATATGTACAAAAAATTGATACATGTATTTATCCAAAGGATGCATACTAATATTTGGGAGAAAACCTAATAAAAATTAAGTAATAATGGGAATTACGAATAGTATAATTTTGTATAAAACTAATTCATATGTTGATAACACTAGACAATACATATAAATAAGGAATACTCAGTGGATATGGGGTAACCAATTGAGAATAAAAAATTCATCATGTTTTATAACCATATCAGATATAGTATCTATAGTTTTCCACGTATCAGATGCATCCACTTGATCTTAGAGTGTATCCTAGGTATCATATTATGGGTTATAACAAACATGTCCTAAGATAATACACAACTATATTTGAGGGAATGGAAACCTCCATGATAGATCTGATCTACAACTCAATGAAAATATCCCATGTTATCCTCTTGTTATAAGATGAATCCTATGTGGTTACCTTAGGAATTCTATATAACATTACATATAAAATATAGATCCTATAAACCCAAAAAATCCCATACATATAATTATATATATAATTTAGAGGGTAAATCCTCTACCATAATATATCATGTAATGTTTTATTCTTATTCTAGGGAAACACTATAAATCCTCAATACCCATTACCGGACACACCCACTCAGGGGTCATGATATAATTGGGATTTCATCATGTGTCCCCAATGTAACATAATCCACAAACACCCAACGTGATCTCATTCATCTCAATAATACATCTCATATCATCATTCATTACTCAATGAGAAAACAATCCCTCAATATGCTCATAAACATCACACAAACCCATTGTCCCATAGTGAAATCTATAAAGGAACTTATCTTGAGATGAGGCTTAAATCCCATATCAATAACCAAGTTATCAAGGTCCAGTACTCTTACCTAACTTATAAATACTATTCCATGGGAATTATAACATGACTACTCTCATGATAAGGAGAAACAATCTCACTCCTTACTTATCTCATTAATCATGAAGGCATCAACGAATATCCAAGTTCTATTATGGAATACTAACAATATTCACTACTATTAGCCACATTCCAATACAAGCAAGGTATATGTAGCCTATAATAATGGAAACCTCATATAATTAAATAAATAATATTTCCACCCCAAAAAATGTTCTCTTCTCCCAGAAAATATACTTATTAAAAGAGACTCACCAATTGGTAGTCAAGTTATCAAGCTTGTTCTTTGGTTCCCTCTTGGGGATTAGAACTTTGTTTATTCAATTAGGGTTCATTAATTTCGATCTAAATAATTTGTATAATTTCAAAGATCAATAAAAAATTTTGGTGATACAAATTATCACATGATATATAAATATAATGTAAATACCATTAGGAAAAATATTGGGGAAACCTACCTCAATTTCAGAATTACTTCCCTTAAAAGCATCCCAATGTCTCCCTCCGAAGCTCACCACTTTAGAACTAGTCATAATCCTTCGATACAAGGATAGAGAGCATGATAAATAGAAAACATAGGTCCTTATGATGATTAATTATGAATTATTAAATTCATTTATTCAATTTATAATCAAATTAGGAATAAATTCAATTACTAATAAAATCTTAATAACTCATTGTACTATAACTGGTCACCGAATCCTTAAGCTACAAGATGTAATCCACATCGTTCATTTACCAAAACCTAATCCAAAAAACCCAAAAATTAATTTTAACCACTATAATTAATTCTAAAATTATATCAAATAGACATAATTTATTAATTTTCACATGGGGACCTTGTTGCATAGGATCAATCACCAACCTCAAATAAAAGGACCGTAATAATCTTATAGAATCATCCATAGAAAAATAACTTCACGTGACATCAATTAAATCTACATTAATGTCTTATTTAAATATAAACCATGATGGAATTCAAATATAGACATAACGTAAATCAAATGGAATATAATAGTTTGTGATCATCCTTTCATAACATCCTCTAGCTACAGCAAAAAAATCCCTATCATAATGGGATGATTCCACAATTTTCTAGTTCAGTCTTCTCTCAAATACCTATCCAGAAAAGGAAAAAATAGAGGCATAATAATAGAAATTAGATAAGATGAATGAATATATTATAACCCTCTTTAAAATAAAAAAAATCTATCACAATTTCAAAAAACCAATGTACATAAAATAAGAAGGTAGACGTGGGAGCTCATACATTTCCCCTTGTATGATGCACGGGAGGTGTAAGAGAAAATGGGTAATAGTTTTAATAAAAAAATGGAGATAAATGGTTCTCAAATTTTCAGAAAACCAACAATCACTATAACATAAACCATGAATTTATTCCCCCCCACACATCCCACAAGAAACCTAACATGTTAATATCTATGGTGCGGCCCCTAACCTAATTTTATTTTTTATGGGGACACACTGACAACATTCGGAACTCCGAGGTATGGAGATCCTTATGGTTTAACCTAAACACCTATATGTAATAGAAAATGATGTAGAGGAACCAATATTTCTCCCCAAGGAACTCAACAACATAGGATTCCATTAATTTCTCCCAAAATTCATATTATCTGTTTGATTGATTCCCACTTTCCTAGAGAGGGAACAATCACCCAAAACCCCACTAAATATTCTAACTATTGGGAACCATGGAATGGGTGATAACCCAAAAACCCAACCCACCAAAGGACCATAAACTCCAAAAAACACCTTCCCCAATTCTCAAATTAATCCAAAACACTTGACGCCATGGTGTACAAACATCCCTATAACCATTTTCCAAGAATAAAGTCCCTTTAAACATTCAATTAGAACCTCCAGTTTAACAAAATGTGGCTCCCTATATGAAATTCCATGATCAAAACCCCACAACTATTAATTTTTCCTCCAACCCACTATGTCTAAGGACATGGTTCTCCCTATGGGGGAGAAAATAAGACTAAAATCAACTTCTGGTCAATCCAACCTCAATCTATCTACCACTTAAGCACCTGGAACACATTCTATTCTTTGTTCCTTATCGAAAAATATCTCCAAGAAATGTTACAAATCTTATCATCTTTATAAATATAATACTATGGAATATAAACAACTCATTATCATTTAAAAAGATTAAATTCAATTTGAATATCATAAATCCTATAGGACAAGTAGTTTCCTAAACATTTTATCATTTTGATTGTAAATATATTAATTTCAATATCATGTTTTAAATTGTTCATGATATGGATTTCCATTATATATTAGATGTATGTCATAAAATTTGTGACATCATATCTTGAATAATTTTGGGGTGAAATTGTAATGACCCGGACCTCTCCGGTCCATTACTTTGTGAAATGTTGGTGTTGGAGGTGTTCTGGGAGGTCAAGGGGACTTATCCCCAAAACTTTTCCATTTTTTTCATTTCTATGAACAGTGTTTCCAGTTTTATGAATAGTAGCAGATCGGTCACACCGATCGGTCTGACAGATCGGTTTCACAGATCGGTGTGATAGATCGGTTTCACAGATCGGTCTGATAGTTCGGTTTCACAGATCGGTGTGACAGATCTGTTTCACATATCGGTCTGACAGATCGGTTTCACAGATCGGTGTGACATATCGGTTTCACAGATCGGTCTGACAGATCGGTTTCAAAGATCGGTGTGACAGATCAGTTTCACAGATCGGTGTGAGATATCGGTTTCATAGATCGGTGTGACAGATCCGTTTCACAGATCGGTATGACAGATCGGTTTCACAGATCGGTTTCACAGATCGGTTTCACAGATCGGTTTCACAGATTGGTGTGACAGATCAGTTTCACAGATCGGTGTGACAGATCAGTTTCACAGATTGGTGTGACAGATCGGTTTCACAGATCGGTGTGACAGATCGGTGTGATAGATCGGTTTCACAGATCGGTTTCATGTACAGTAACTGTGGGTGAACAGTGTTTCTAGACTCCTACAGTTTGGCCCCTTTTGACGTTTCTTTTGACGTAAAATACATTTAAAGCCTTATTTTAAGGGCTCTTAAGGCCGTTTCAAATGCCATAAATCCTATATTAATTATTCCTAATGCTTGGAATGTTTTACTTGGTCAAACCGCATGGGTTAATGCGATCCGTTTTTAATGGAGAATTAACCGGATCTTAAATTGTCGCCCCATTAAATCTTAAAAAGGGACGAGATATCATTCTCCCTTGTTCTTTACATTTGTTCTCAGCTAAGAGACACTAGAACCTTTCAATCCTTTCCGTAGGAGTTTCACAATCAATCTTTACCCCGAGGATTGGTTCTGTTCTGTTTTGGATGCAACTGAGCCATGTCGATCAATCTTCGATATAAGGTATGTTGTATCGTCATTCTTTTGGGGTTCATCTTTTCGTATCCTATTTTCCATAATTATACCATGTATTCTCCAAGATTCTAATGGGTTTTCTTGGGGTTGGTTGGTACTGTCGTACCGCAGCATCCTCCGGTGGATGCAGTTGTCGCGAGGGGAGGATCGTGACCTATTTTGTGGATAAAGAACGTGAGGTGCTGTTTGAGGTAGGGGATTCATGGCTTCTCTAATTGTATATGTGAAATCGTAGAATTAGCATTATTTATCCCTTTGGATCACAATGAAATTGACCTAATTAAATACATGAACCGGATTAAAAGAATTGGTTGATCGCATGTTGTTGCTTATTACCGTGATAACGGTTTGCCTCATGATTTCCTTGATATAGTGATATCTATGTTTTCTTTGTCTTGTTGTTCATTCATGATAGAAATTGATAATGAACGTAAAGCCGGAATTAATTTTTAATTAATTGCCTAAAGATAAAGAGGCATGTAAATTAATCTGTTTTTTGCCATTGTTGTAGTTGTTCTAATTTGAGGATAATCAAATTAGGGAAGTAAGCATGGTTATTTGTTTGTGATAGCTTGCGGATTAGGAATCCATGTTTGGAACCTACGAATAACAAATCTGTTAATTCAATATGGATTAGAGAACAGATTATGTGGGAATTTCAAAAGGGTTCTGAGTTACTCGCTTGCTTGTAAGGCTGAATGCCTTGTGGTTTGGAGCTCTGAGTGCTCATTTTTGTATGAAGGCTAAATGCCTTGTTAAAGGTCCGAGAGCCCATTTTTTTATCTTTGATGTCCTGCTGCTTGTGTTTTGATGTGAGCCTGGATGGCTGTTGTGATATGTGGAGGTATGGGGACTTGTGGTTGTGGCAGCGGATGACGCCTAGTGTGGCGAGATGCATAAGTTTATGCATGTGGGTGTCAGGGAGGACACCAGGGGTGATGGAATGGGATGGATGTGGTTGCTGGTTGCTTGCGGTTTTCTTGAATGTTAATCTACTTTGCTTTTCCCCACTGCTCAAGGTAGCTGGTGTTTCTACCCTTCTTCCGAAGGAGGCGAAGACGCGCGGGGTATTCCACGTGCTTTCCGTGTTTAACCTCTCGAGGGAGAAGGGGTATATGCTCTTTATATAGGCGGAAAAGACATGACAAGTAGTATATCTACTCACCGTCTTGAGCCTCCTTTGTGTTTAGAAGCATAGGATGATTTTCTAGAATGCCTGGGAATGTGGAAAAGTAAATTTGTAATGAATGTTTGATTAAATGCTGAAAATCCACGGGCATGGAGATGCTGGAATTTAAAGGTGATGTGAATCTTAAAAAGGAGCAGTTGTTTTTGAATGTGATGCCAATTCAGTTTAATGTGGAATTGTTCATTCTTAATTAATGTTTAAAGAATTAATTAATGTACAGTGGAACTGATAAAATGAGAATGGAGTAATCTAATAAATCTCTTCAAATGTTTGTGTGCTTATAGGATACCTAGTCTTAGAAGTATCAGCCTGGAGTCTGAGAGACGTTAGCTGCAGTTGTATCTAATACTAGGTAATGCCCATAGTGTGGATGTGAGTTACTTATATATTCTGTACTTTTTGTGTTTCTATACGCTACTCCACCCTTTCGGTAAGGGAAACTGACACCCCGTGGATTCTGAGCCCTGGGGGGTGTTTTCCCCAACATTCTGATGGGAGGTTGAATGGCTAACTACCCCCTTTGGCCCCGCTCTCTTCTCTTGGTAGATACTTGTTCCATGAGGCACAACGGTTAGTTACCCCATATATGTGTGTAGAGGGCTGTAATGGCTTGTGGTTATTCACACGCATATATTCTGGATATAGTATCCTATGGACTACTATAGGTGTAACGTGTATAGGCTATGATGGCTTGAGGATCCTTACTCGGCGTATGGGCTGTAATGGCTTGAGGTATTATACCCAACATATGATACACGTTATGCGAGCTGTGGTGGCTCCCGGAAATTACCTGGTTACTTTTGGTTGTGAGGATGGTGTGGTGCTTCGCCTAGGTGTCTGCGGCCAAGCCTATGTGGTGCACGAGGTGCAGATTGTGGAGCTTAGCCCAGGTGTCTGCGGTCAAGCCATTGGAGAGAGATGCACAGGACGTATGTCGTTGGGGCAAAGCGGCAAACCAGTGGGGAAGTAGTAGTGGGGTACCCCTGATATTCTTTACTATATGATATATTCTTGCATGCGTTACTTGGTGAGAGTAGCCCTGGTGAGGTTGGGAACATAGTATACCTGTTTAGGTGACGAGTTAGTTTCACTTGTTGTTCACTGGGCTTTAGCATGCTTTCTTTACTTTTTCACGAGAGTCTTGGGGAGGATCCTACTGAGTATACTGTTATACTCACCCTATGCACATATAAACTGTTTTTCAGGTCACTTGGAGCAGGTTGGAGATCAAGCTGGTTACTACTAGCTTGCGGTTGGAGGAGGAGCTGTTCGGGCTTGTCGTCGCTGTCGTTTTTTTTACTTTATTTTGGGTACTTTTAGTTTCCCCTTTCAGTTGTAGTACTTTTGCATGACATTTCATATATGTACTTGGTTTCCTTTTATATTTCAGTTCTGAGTTGGAGTTGATTGGAGTCTATTCTATCTCTCTCTTCTACATGTGTTCTCTTAGAGGGTAATGCCTCCCATTTGTATGTTATTATACCCTCGGTGCTAGTCACCAACCCGGGGCCTACTGGAGGCGGGACTCGGGGGTCATTATCTCCCTTTTCACATTGCCGGCTCAGGATGGGTACACTATGTGGGGAGGGGGTCGTGACAGAGTGGTATCAAAGGTCTGGTTGAGGGATAGGATGGAGTTTGGAGTTAGGCACAGGTGAGGACTCATTGGATGGTAGGGAAACGATGTCATTCATGTTTAGAAAGTGGGGTAAACACTTGAGACTGGCAGAGACATAGGCGTTTAGGGCCCCCTATGATCTATTGCACGGACCTTTAAGTTTACGATGGCTACTAAACAAAGTGATACTAGTTGCAGGGTAGAGACCTAGGAAAGGATCATGCATCATTATTCTTTGCGCCTGTGTTTGAATGGGTCGACCTTGGGATAGGTAACCTATAATTAATAAAACAAAATAATTAATTAATTAATGTTGAGTCTTCCATATTCTAGGCTTAGGAGCTCTAACGGTTGTTATTTTACAGGTATGGCTCCAGGTCGACGTCCTCACCAGGTTTGCGCAGAAGGTGCCCAGCAGGCTGTTCCAGCAGATCGCCACCGGGTAGAGGTTGACGACGATGACACTTGGAGGAAGACACTCTGAGAGTTTCAGCGCCAGAGTCTACAGAAGTACGAGGGCTCCGTTTCAGATGCAATCACAGAAGACTGGTTGAAGGAGGTCGAGATAGGCTTCAGTTTGATTCGTGCTCGGAAGGAACACTGGGTGTCCTTGGTTATGACGATGTTGCGTGGAGCAGCAAGACAGTGGTGGTTCTTGTTCCTCGGGGATCGTGAGGAGTTAGCGATCTCATGGGAGGAGTTTCGAGACAGGTTTAGAGTCGAGTTTCTTTCTTCGATTGCGAAGGCGTCCAGTCGCCAGGAGCTTCTTACCCTTCGATAGGGGAGCTCCAGTGTTCGAGAGTTTGGAATTCATTTCAGGAACCTTCTACGATATGCTTCAGACCTGTTACCATATGAGGAGGCCAGGGCAAGGCATTTCGAGGAGGCATTGCGTCCAGAGATCCAGCGCCAGGTCACCCCATTTATGCTGAAGACATATCTTGTGGTGCTGGCGAGGGAAGAGGTTGTTGAGAGGACTTTGGCTAGGACCGGATCGTCACGAGAGGGGAATCGTCATGATTCCTCATGAAGTAGAGTTGTGGTTCGGGGTTCCCGGTTTTCAGGACAGAAGAGTTTCCGTTCACCTGGGGGTAGGTCCCAGCCCTTCCCATCTCGTTTTTACAGATGCAGCAACTCTCAGGCCTATGCCAAGGGATCAGGCGCTTGTTTTTCTTGTGGTGGTCGTGGTCATCATCAGCGGGAGTGCCCGACTTTTCAGATCAGTCATCGTGCACCAGGCGCTCCACTCCAGGTTCCTCCGTTGAGGCAGTTCCAGCCGAGGCAGCAGCAGCAGGTTGCACCAGTTTTAGATCACCATAGGGTAGATGGAGCAGGCAGGGGACAGCCCCACAACGCTCCCCATCCTCAGAGAGCAGAGCGTGGCTGTGGTGGTGGTCGTCATCAGGGTCAGAGAGGCCGTGGAGGTGGTCGTCGCCAGCTTCATGCTCTAGCGTTGCCAGCTCCAGGCGATCCAGACATCGTCTGAGGTACCCTTTGCTTGTTTTCTACCTTGGTGTATGCCTTGTTTGATTCAGGAGCAACACACTCCTTTATATCCCCTACCCTTGTCCACGCTTTGGGACATGAGGTAGAGATGCTTCCAGTGCCCTTGGCGTTGACTACGCTAGTTGGAGGTCGAGCTAGCTTGTTTGAAGTATGTAGAGACTGTGAGCTAGTGTTGGGGCAGCACAGCTCTTGGGGAGATTTCCTATGTTTACGTATACAACCATATGATGTCATCCTCGGCATGGATTGTTTGTATTCAGTGCATGCTATTGTGGATTGCTACAGGAAGAAGGTGGTTTTCTTTGATGAAGATGGAGAGGAAGTGGTGCTTGTTGGTGAGAGAGATCCTCGAATGAATCATAGACGAGTTTCATCCTTATCATCCATAATGGCTGGGATGATGCTGAGTCCTTCAGAGGTTCAATAGTTGTCGTTTCCTAGGGTCGTAGAGGAGTACCCTGATGTCTTTCCAAGAGAGGTTGTATCCTTACCCCCTTGACGAGAGATCGAGTTTGGGATCGAGCTACATCCAGGAGCGTCCCCTATCTCTATGTCTCCGTATAGGATGGCCCCTTCTGAGTTACGAGAGCTACGTATTCAGCTTGATGGTCTGTTGCAGTGTGGTTTTGTTCGGCCAAGCATGTCACCGTGGGGTGCACCAGTTTTGTTTGTGAAAAAGGCTGACGGCAGTTTGCGGTTGTGTGTTGATTATCATTGATTAAACAAAGTGACAATAAAGAATCGCTATCCTCTTCCAAGGATTGATGACCTATTCGATCAACTGAAGGGTGAAAGTTGGTTCTCAAAGATCGACTTGCGTTCAGGATATCATCAGATGCGTGTAAAGGATAAGGATATCCTGAAGACTGCTTTCCGTTGTCATCATGGGCATTATGAGTTTGTTGTAATGCCATTCGGCGTGACGAATGCTCTAGCTGTTTTCATGGGGTTGATGAATGCTGTGTTCCGTGAATTCCTGGACAAGTTTGTTGTGGTTTTCCTCGATGAAATCCTTCTGTACTCCACATCTGATGAAGAGCATGCAGAGCATCTATGAGCCATTTTGGGAGTTCTTCGCCAACATCAGTTGTTTGGGAAGTTTTCCAAGTGTGAGTTTTGGGCTCGAGAAGTTTGTTTCTTGGGGCATGTTGTGTCCCAATAGGGAGTAGCTGTGGATCCATCGAAGATAGAAGAAGTGGTGTCATGGGTAGCCCCCAAGACCGTGTCAGAGGTGTGAAGTTTCCTTGGTCTCGCAGGCTACTTTAGGAGGTTTGTACCCAATTTTTCCCGAGTTGCGACTCCTCTGACAGCTTTGACCAAGAAGGATCAAGCGTTCATATGGACTTATCAGTGTCAGGCAGCTTTCGAAGATCTAAAGGAGAAGTTGGTAAGTGCTCCAGTCCTTTGTCTTCCAGCGGAGGGAGTCCAGTTTGATGTTTTCTGTGACGCTTCACATCTGGGGCTAGGCTGTGTTCTCATGCAACAAAGGTCAGTTTTTTCTTATGGGTCCCGTAAATTACATCCCCATGAACGCAACTATGCCACCCATGATCTTGAGTTGGCAGTCGTGGTGTTTTCTCTGAAGTTGTGGAGACATTACCTTATTGGTGAGCACTTTGTGGTTTTCACCGATCATAAGAGTTTGAGGTATGTTTTCTCCCAACGTGACTTGAACTTGAGGCAGCATCGGTGGATGGAGTTCTTGCAGGAATACGACTTTGAAATATCGTATACACCTGGAAAAGGGAACGTTGTAGCTGATGCACTAAGCTGAAAGTCACGTAATGATGTTGTGCGTGAATCTGGTGATTCTTGGAGAGTAATGGAGGAAATGTCCGCATTACATCTTGAAATGAGAGAATTTGGGGGTAGAGGTTGTCTTTTCCAGATGACGGTGCAGTCATCCCTGATGCCGAAGGTGGAAGAGTCTTAGTTGGGTGATCTAGAGGTGGAAGTTTGGAGAGATATAGTTGTTTGTGGGGAGGCCCCTGATGGTTGGTCAGAGGATGAACAACACCGAGTGTTGTATCATGGAAGGCTGTTTGTTCCCTTGGCGATGCGAGAGACGGTTCTCCGAGAGTTCCATAATTCACCCTTGGCGGTACATCCTGGTGTGACAAAGATGTACGGTCCTGAGGAGTCAGTGTTGGTGGCCTGGGCTGAAGCGTGTAGTGTTAGAATGTGTGTCTCGATGTTTAGTCTGCCAGAAGGTGAAGGCCGAACACCATGTTCCTGGTGGACTTCTCCAACACATAGAGATTCCTCAATGGAAGTGGGAGGACATCTGAATGGACTTTGTTACAGGTTTACCTCGAGCTCTGGGAGGACATGATGCTATATCGGTGGTAGTGGATCATTTAACTAAATCGGCCCACTTCATAGAAATCAAGGAGTCGAGCTCAGTGGAGGTTTTGTCGAGGCAGTATCTGGAGGAGGTGGTGAGGCTTCACGGAGTTCCTAATATGATAATTTCTGATCGAGATCCTCATTTTACCTCTAGGGTGTGGAGAGGTCTCCATCATGCTTTTGGCTCTCAACTCTGCCTTACCACTGCTTTTCATCCTCAAACGGATGGTCAGACAGAGCGAACCATCCAGACTCTTGAAGACATGATGCGCTCTTGTGTTCTTGATTTTGGAGGTTCATGGGTGAAGCAATTACCCTTGTTAGAGTTCGCTTACAATAATAGTTTTCACTCTACCATTGGTATGGCGCCGTTTGAAGCCATGTATGGCCGGCCATGTCGTTCTCCGTTGTGCTGGACTGGGGTCGGAGAGTCAACAATTCTTGGACAAGAACTAGTGCAGAATACAATAGAGATGGTTTAGGTGATTCGTGAGAGGATGAAGACAGCACATGATCGTCAGAAATCATATGTTGATCAATGAAGGAGACTGTTAAAGTTTAATGTTGGGTGTCATGTGTTTCTAAAGGTGACTCCCCATCGTGGGTAGCGAAGGTTTGGTCGTGGAAGTAAGATTTCTCCCCGGTTTGTTGGGCCTTTCGAGGTGTTAGCTCGTGTTGGAGCTGTGGCGTATCGAGTATCACTTCCCCCTCATATGAGTCGGATACATAATGTTTTCCATGTATCACAGCTCCGTCGTTATCTTCATGATGAATCTCATGTTATCGATTGGGGATAGATCGATATTGACGATGAGGAAACCTTCGAGGAGCGACCTGTGGAGATCCAAGACCGCAAGGAGAAAGTGTTGTGTGGGCGTTCTATCCCCTTAGTTCGTGTCTTGTGACGACACGGTGGCATGGAGGAGAGTACCTGGGAGCGTGAGTCACAGATACGTGCTCAGTACCCGGAGTTGTTTAATGTTTAACTCCTTTCATGTAATGATGTTTCCTCTCTGGTTAGACCTTTCATGTTTTATTTAAGTACCTTTGATGTGATGTTGTGAATGAATTGTTTGGGTATGGATTGTTTGTTCCCGGATGTCATAGTTTTGTTCCAGCTTTCGAACAACTCTTGGTGGTTTTTCCCTGAGAGGTATGTTATGGGGTGGTTGTTCGGACCCCTATTCTCTTCTGGGTTGGTTTTTAATTGTCGAGGATGAGAATGTTTTGAGAGGTATCTAATGTAATGGCCCGGACCACTCTGGTCCATTACTTTGTGAAATGTTGGTGTTGGAGGTGTTCTGGGAGGTCAAGGGGACTTATCCCCAACACTTTGCCAATTTTTTTTCAGTTCTGTGAACAGTGTTTCCAGTTTTATGAACAGTAACAGATTGGTCTCACCGATCGGTCTGACAGATCGGTTTCACAGATCGGTTTCACAGATCGGTGTGACAGATCGGTTTCACAGATCGGTGTGACAGATCGGTTTCACAGATCAGTGTGACAGATCGGTTTCACATATCGGTCTGACATATCGGTTTCACAGATCGGTGTGACAGATCGGTTTCAGAGATCGGTCTGACAGATCGGTTTCAAAGATCGGTGTGACAGATCGGTTTCACAGATCGGTGTGACAGATCAGTTTCACAGATCGGTGTGAGAGATCGGTTTCACAGATCGGTGTGACAGATCGGTTTCAAAGATCGGTTTCACAGATTGGTGTGACAGATTAGTTTCACAGATCGGTGTGACAGATCAGTTTCACAGATCGGTGTGACAGATCGGTTTCACAGATCGGTGTGACAGATCAGTGTGACAGATCGGGTTCATAGATCGGTTTCACAGATCGGTTTCATGTACAGTAACTGTGGGTGAACAGTGTTTCCAGACTCCTACAGTTTTTCCCCTTTTGACGTTTCTTTTGACGTAAAATACATATAAAGCCTTATTTTAAGGTCTCTTAAGGCCGTTTCAAATTCCATAAATCCTATATTAATTATTCCTAAGGGTTGGAATGTTTTACTTGGTCAAACCGCGTGGGTTAATGCGATCCGTTTTTAATGGAGAATTAATCGAATCTTAAACCGTCGCCCCATTAAATCTTAAAAAGGGATGAGATATCATTCTCCCTTGTTCTTTCCATTTTTTCTCAGCTAAGAGACACTAGAACCTTTCAATCCTTTCTGTAGGAGTTGCACAATCAATCTTTACCCCGAGGATTGGTTCTGTTCTGTTTTGGATGCAACTGAGCTGTGTCGATCAATCTTCGATATAAGGTATGTTGTATCGTCATTCTTTTGGGGTTCATCTTCTCCTATCCTCTTTTCCATAATTATACCATGTATTCTCCAAGATTCTAATGGGTTTTCTTGGGGTTGGTTGGTACTGTCGTACCGCCGTATCCTCCGGTGGATGCAGTTGTCACGAGGGGAGGATCGTGACCTGTTGTGTGGATAAAGAACGTGAGGAACTGTTTGAGGTAGGGGATTCATAGCTTCTCTAATTGTATATGTGCAATCGTAGAATTAGCATGATTTATCCCTTTGGATCACAATGAAATTTACCTAATTAAATACTTGAACCGGATTAAAAAAATTGGTTGATCGCATGTTGTTGCTTATTACCGTGATAACGGTTTGCCTCATGTTTTCCTAAATATAGTGTTATCTATGTTTTCTTTGTCTTGTTGTTCGTTCATGATAGAAATTGATAATGAGCTTAATGCCGAAATTAATTGTTAATTAATTGGATAAAGATAAAGAGGCATGTAAATTAATCTGGTTTTTTCCGTTTTTGTAGTTGTTCTAATTTGAGGATAATCAAATTAGGGAAGTAAGCATGGTTATTTGTTTGTGATAGCTTGCTGATTAGGTATCCATGATTGGAACCTACAAATAACAAATCTGTTAATTCAATATGGATTAGAGAACAGATTATGTGGGAATTTCAAAAGGGTTCTGAGTTACCCGCTTGCTTGTAAGGCTGAATGCCTTGTGGTTTGGAGCTCTTAGTGCTCAATTTTTTATGAAGGATAAATGCCTTGTTAAAGGGCCGAGAGCCCATTTTTTGATCTTTTATTTCCTGATGCTTGTGTTTTGATGTGAGCCTGGATGGTTGTTGTGATATGTGGAGGTATGGGGACTAGTGGTTGTGGCAGCGGATGACGCCTAGTGTGGCGAGATGCTTCAGTTTATGCATGTGGGTGTCGGGGAGGACACCAGGGGTGATGGAATGGGATGGATGTGGCTGCTGGTTGCTTTCAGTTTTCTTGAATGTTAATCTACTTTGCTTTTCCCAACTGCTCAAGGCAGCTGGTCTTGCTACCCTTCTTCCGAAGGAGGCGAAGATGCGCGGGGTATGCCACGTGCTTTCCGTGTTTAGCCTCTCAAGGGAGAAGGGGTATATGCTCTTTCTATAGGCGAAAAAGGCTCGACGGGTAGTATATATACTCACCGTGTTGAGACTCCTTTGTGTTTAGAAGCATAGGATGTTTTTCTAGAATGCCTGGGAATGTGGAAAAGTAATTCTGTAATGAATGTTTGATTAAATGCTGAAAATCCACGGGGATGGAGATGCTGGAATTTAAAGGTGATGTGAATCATAAAAAGGAGAAGTTGTTTTTGAATGTGATGCCAATTCAGTTTAATGTGGAATTGTTCATTCTTAATTAATGTTTAAAGAATTAATTAATGTACAGTGGAACTGATAAAATGAGAACAGAGTAATCTAATAAATCTCTTCAAATGTTTGTGTGCTTATAGGATACCTAGTCTTAGAAGTAGCATCCTGGAGTCTGAGAGATGTTAGCTGTAGTTGTATCTAAGACTAGGTAATGCCCATAGTGTGGATGTGAGTTACTTATATATTTTGTACTTTCTGTGTTTCTATACGCTACACCACCCTGTCGGTAAGGGCAACTGACACCACGGGGATTCTGAGCCCTGGGGGGGTGTTTTCCCCAACATTCTGATGGGAGGTTGAATGGCTGACTACCCCCTTTGGCCCCGCTCTCTTCTCTTGGCAGATACTTGTGCCATGAGGAACAATGGTTAGTTACCCCATATATGTGTGTAGAGGGTTGTAATGGCTTGTGGTTATTCACACGCATATATTCTGGATATAGTATTCTATGGACTACTATAGGTGTAATGTGTATAGGCTATGATGGCTTGAGGATCCTTACTCGGCGTATGGGCTGTAATGGCTTGAGGTATTATACCTGACGTATGATACACGTTATGCGAGTTGTGGTGGCTCCCGGAAATTACCTGGTTACTTTTGGTTGTGAGGACGGTGTGGTGCTTCGCCCAGGTGTCTGCGGGCAAGCCTATGTGGTGCACGAGGTGCAGATTGTGGAACTTAGCCCAGGTGTCTGTGGGAAAGCATTTGGAGAGAGATGCACAGGACGTATGTCGTTGGGGAAAAGCGGAAAACCAGTGGGGAAGTAGTAGCGGGGTACCCCTGATATTCTTTACTATATGCTATATTTTTGCATGCGTTACTTTGTGAGAGTAGCCATGGTGAGGTTGGGAACATAGTATACCTGTTTAGGTGACGAGTTAGTTTCACTTGTTGTTCACTGGGCTTTAGCATGCTTTCTTTACTTTTGCACGAGTGTCTTGGGGAGGATCCTACTGAGTATACTGTTATACTCACCCTATGTACATATAAACTGTTTTTCAGGTCACTTGGAGCAGGTTGGAGATCAAGCTGGTTACTACTAGCTTGCGGTTGGAGGAGGAGATGTTCGGGCTTGTGGTCGCTGTCGTTTTTTTTACTTTCTTTTGGGTACTTTTAGTTTCCCCTTTCAGTTGTAGTACTTTTTCATGACATTTCATATATGTACTTGGTTTCCTTTTATATTTCAGTTATGGGTTGGAGTTGATTGGAGTCTATTCTATCTCTCTCTTCTGCATGTGTTCTCTTAGAGGGTAATGCCTCCCATTTGTATGTTATTATACCCTCGGTGCTAGTCGCCAACCCGGGGCCTACTGGAGGCGGGGCTCGGGGGTCATTATCTCCCTTTTCACATTGCCGGCCCAGGAGGGGTACACTTTGTGGGGAGGGGGTCGTGACAGAAATATACTAAAATATTTTCTTATTTGTTTACCACAAGGAATACATGTCATAATTTTTTTTATAATTTTTATCTTATTCTTGTTACATAAAATTTTTTCTTTCTGAAAAATTATATATACCTACCATTTTAATAATAATGGATGTTTATATTTCATAAATAAAAAATATAATTAAGTCCTTAACATATGTTCTCACTATAGATATATACTTTAATTTATGTACGTAAATTATACACAACATGATTTCACAGTAATTTTGATCTCCTAACCCTTGAAACATGCCTATTATGTCTTATAATTATTAATAAATTATTCTAATATTCCAAATAATTATGTCAAAAAATTCCATAAACCCAATAAGAGTTTCCATATATTGATTTTTTATTTTACAAAATATTCTACCATGCATTGGTATCTTATTACTTTTGGATAATATAGCAATTATATTTTTCTTCCTTCTAGAAGCATGACCTATTTCACATAGTTATAACCACATTTGATGATATAGAGGATTTATAAGATTTATTATTTACCCATGACTGTATATAATTAATTTAGAAACATAAAATTTTTAGGCAAAAAATATTAGAACAAATAGTTTTTTATTAAAAAAATTTACCATTCTTTAAAATAATGTAGTGGACTTATCATTAAATAATAATAATCTCTTTTTATCACTAGAATTTTTTGTTTAATATGAAATAATATATTAAAAATTATTCTTATACAATATTGTTTTTCTATTTTAAATGGTTTCATATTTTTGATTTTTTTGTTACTTCATTATTTTTAAATTTTACTTGAAATTAAAAATACTTCATGTTTAGATAAATAATCTCATCTTATGACTAATTAAATATTTCAACACATTCACTTTTCATTTCTAGATTCATAATTTCATTTTTTTTCTTTTCTTGAAATTTATTTCTCAACTCTTTTAACATTGTCTCATTTATTGCAATCAAATTTTCAATGATAAAATTGGCATCTTATTGTATGTTTTTTAAAAAATGTGTCTTTTCATCATAAGATTTATGCATATCATATTTTTAATCTATATATTTTTCAATTTTCCTTTTGTTTGACTACATATTTCATAAATTATTTATATATGTTTTTTAATTGAAATTAATATATTGGGAAGAGTGTTATACTCTGGTAACTTCTTAGCTAAGAAATTCTACATATATTTGTTTCTGTAATAATTAATGTTTTCTCATCAAATTTTTCATGAATGAACATAAATATATGAGTGATAAAATCACTAGGAAAATTCTAAAAAGTAATAATTAACATTATATTAGTGGTTCAGAAATTATTCTTAAGACCATACATAATCAATTTTAGAATCAAATATATCAATATGATAATTCATAATAAATATTATAGAAGAACTTCATCATTAATTTCATGAAATTAGTTGATTTCTTTATTTATGAAATATATAACTCTTAAATTTATTATCTGATTTATTATTTCTATTCTTCATGGTTTAAAAAAAAATCTGTTTTGGAAATGAAAGATATAGTTATTTTATTTTCCATTTGGGGAAACTCTTACTATTATTATAAATAAAATCTACATATTTATATTTGATTGAGAAAACCAAATTTAGGAAATTATTTTAATATCAAATAATATGTGTGACCATTTTCTATATTAATAATTAAGATACTAAGTGGATCGTTGAAGTACACTTAGATAGGGGTGAATTAGTGTACATTCGATTAATTAAATTTTTATTTTTTAAATTTTTATCTATTTTCATATTCAATACATGTAACTAATAAGTATGAATTTTTTTTTCAGAAGAACATTCTAACATTATGAATGAAAAAAATGTAACATATATATATAATTATTTTTCATATAATTTTTATCCCCATGTTTGGTGAATATGTCCATTAAATCTATAATCCAATTCTAATATATATATTCTCAATTAGAATCTTTTTATCAATTAAAAGTTGGTTATTAATTGTTTAAATTAACAAAAAAACATCACTATATAAAAAAGGTAATAAGTAATTTATACTACCTTCCAATTATGTCAACTATCTCAAAAAAATAATATCCCTATTTGAACTGGTCTACACAGGTTCTTTATAATCATCTTCCAACAAACACTTGAATAGATCATAAACTACACTTCATTTATGATATGGTGATCATTTATTCTATACTCCCATTAAATTCTATATAGCCATATATAATTCATCATCTAAATATTTTTAATTTATTTCATTTTGTTTTAAGATATTATATTCATTGAAAGCTATCCTTGCAACTAAATAATCATTCACTGTTTGATATCGAAACAATTTCTAACAATAATAGTTGTTGATATTTTCTATTCATTGATACATATTCTACTCTATGATCCTTTAAAACATTAATCACATAGTCACCTCAGTGAAAAGATTTTTTGTTCTCATTTTTATATATTTTATGTTTTCTTTTTTTATCAATATAGAAATAAATATTTGTATGTATTTCATCATAGCTTTATAAGATATTTTTGTTCTAGAATGGTTTTATATTTACATATTAGTGATTTTTAAAAATTATAGTTTGATAATCATATCATATTCATGAAGGCATAATGAATTTTTTTGTGATCTCTAATATTCTTCACAAAAATTAGGGTATATATGAATATTTCTTTGAAAATAGAAATTTTTGTGAATACTTCACGTAAATTCAGTACATGGTGCTTTTTTCATGAGTATTTATATTATATTATATTATTTATAAATAATTATTGGAGAGAATGTAGTAAATTGAAAATATTTCTCTATTTTGAAAGAAAATAAATTCTTATTTCCTTATCAATTACCCCACCACTTGTCTTTCCCTTGCCTTATAAGTTCCATGAAATCAATGTAGTATTGGTAATTATAGGAAATGTATTTATATTAGTCACACATAGATCCTACAAAAATAATTTCTAAACACAAATTAATTATATGGTTTCTTAATATGCATCAACTTATGAAATCATAAAACATTTCCCTTAAATTTCTCTACTCAAACACTCAAATTAACTAAAATCTACCATGGAAGGACTTTGGACTTTGGTTTATATTTTTTAAAACATTGTAACCATCTTCTATTTTCTGATCACAAAGTATTATTCAAAAATTAAAATTCAATACTTTGATTCATCCTAAATCTAGAATAATAAATGATAATTGTTAAAAAAATACTATGATTTTTTTGATGATGAAGAATCATTCAATAATCATGACATTATATGATTAGATTATCATATAGAATATCCTCAAATGAGTTATGTATTTTAACCACCATATTTTAGGGTATGTATAAATAACCTTGTATATTATAATTCTATATCTATAATAAATTGGATATATATTATTATAGTGTTTCAACTTGAGCATGCAATCTATATGAATTTTTAACTTCATAGTGTATCTCAACCATAAATATTTCAATTATAGTCGACAGTTGTAGGCATCAAGCTCAAAAAGGCTATTGTGAGATAGTCACAAATGTGTAAAAAACAATTCAACCTCTCTCTCAATGAGTTTTCATGATAAAAAATACTCATTTATGATTTTATCAAATCCAATGAGGGATTCTCAGTTAATTGAATTGAATACTGAATAATATTCTTAAGGATTCAAATGATGTAATTCAATAAAATCATGAAGATATTTGAAGATTAATTTATAGACCTTCATGGAGTCTTAAAGAGTTATATTGGATGATTGGAATCCTTGTAATGGAGGTTAATTTTTTAATAAATTGATTTTAAGGATGTAGAGGTAGAACCAAAAAAAGTACAGAATACACCAACATGATAGTGGAATAAAATAAAACCCCATAAAATATTGAATAACCACTGATCACCAAATGGTGTCTCACTAACATGATAGTGGGATAAGGATGTTTTAGTTTCCTCTTGGTAGTCTAACAGCTATATAGTGGGGGTTACCCAATATTCAATGGTTTCAAGACTATTAGTCTGAGTATGACATTATTAAGGTGAATTTTAGTTTAAAATAATTCATATTCATCTTCAATCCAGCCAATGGATTATAGAATACTTACATGCTATGTGGAGTCTATAAAATGAAATACTAGTTGTAATTGAAACAAAATTAATCTTTTAAAACAACTCTATTCTAGAATAAATATGTTGAATCTCTATCATTTTCTAAGATCACCTATCATATATACCATTGTCATTTCTCTATCTCAAACACTCTAACCAAGTCTCTATTTCTCTAACTAAAATTGTATCTATCATTAAATAGATAAATAAGACCAAATTTATAATGTATTTTCACTAATTATTTCATCAATTATCATTCAACTTTATACCTATAATAATTGTATTTTTGATAAAAAAATAGAAAGGTTGGTTTTTGGGATTCATATAAAACTAAGGGATGTAGTTTATTTGTTTTTGTTAAATCTAATAAAGGATGGTTCATGGGATTCCCATAAAAATAAGGGATGGTACAATAGTTCATACGATTCTAATCATGCGGTGGAGACATTGGGTAACCTCATGTGGTATTCCTAAAATCCTAATAAAATTTTGTCCACTCTCTTAATTTCTTTTATGCATTGAATCTACTAATCTTTTTATGAATCAATTCCGTGAAACTTCTTTTTTAATTTTATACTTGGAATAAAATTATTATGTATCATTTAAAATACTGTTTTTATATGAATCTATTTTTAGATTTATATATTAACTGATGTCATTTGTTTATCTTTTAAAAATCATTTTATTTTGAATTTTTATTTTTCATTTTTTAATACATTATTTAGAAAGTAATTCAACACCCTGATATAATTTTTAAACAAACCAAACAAGTTATTTAAAGAGATAATTTTTAATTTTTGAATCATATTTTTTAAAAGTAAATTTCTATTTTAATACTATTCAATAAAAATTAATGTTTTATTTATGATAAAATTTAGCTCCTAATGTCATTATATCTTCATTTTTGACATTATTTTTACATATTGGGAAAATTTATATGTATAAATTTCATTGGGTCATCAGATATCCTATTTAGAAAATATATTTTCATGAATATATTACTTCTAAAAACTATAAGATAAATAGAATCCTAAATATATTATTTGTTTTTTAATTAATTGAAAATCATGAACTCTTGTCATTTCATATTTGACTGAAATAAATTTAAACACATATATACAAGAAAAATAACCCATGAAATATATAAATTATTTAAATTAATAAATTATATAATAAATAATGATATATATTTTATATTAGATGTGTATCTTCATGATTTATTATGTTTCTCTGTGAATCCAAATTAATATATTATTAGTATGTTTACTCATTTTATTAGAAGTTTTTGTTGATTATTGTCGCAGGAAGATGATTTATCTATAGAAATGGTTATAAATAAAATCCTATCGGTTTTAACTAGTTCATAGGCACCCAAAGTGATGATGATATATGAAGTAAAGTACATAAATAATGTGGTGGTTGATGAACTAATCAGGTCCATAAATATTTTTTAATTCACCATGAAACACAATGTAATGAAATAATAAATGGAATCAGAGATAAAAATTAAAAAACATAATTTAATTAAGTAAAAAAATTTGATGAGTATCTGTCTATATGTGACACCTATTACGAATGGTGTATTGAGTAACATTTCAAAATTCTAAACAAAATCATTACAATGTTAAAATATTCTAAAATTGGAAAACATTATGATTAAATATATTAATAATATGTAAATAGTTTTGAATGCCACAAAAAATGGTCCTATTAGAAATGATTTTCCCATATGAATAATTAATTTGAAAGATAAAAAATAGAGTTAAGAGAGCTAAAAATGTTTTAACTTTTCCATATTCATCCTCACAAAGAGACCCAAGTCCTATATGCCTCATGAAACATACTAAATACACTTTTGAGGTTAGTTCACTAATTTCTCACCCTCCATCTCATTCATATTATTTTATTTATTGATCCTAAATTGACCATAATTATGTATTCTTAAAATGAACTCTAGATAAAATCATAAATGGTATTCATGAACATTACTGTAATAAAAATATCATAAAAATAAATATAAAAAAGTTATTATATATAAAAAATATTTCCAAGGAAAACAATTTTATTTCAAAATATAATGATAATTTGCTTTTTCATTTCCAAAAATAGAGTTTGATGTTTTAATTTATAAAACTAAGGATCCTAAAATAATGATTTTAAAATTCAAATATGACGAAAAAAATGATAAAATTATCCTTGGATCAAAATTTAATAATGTAAATAATCATTTATTAATAATTATTTCTCATTAAAAATTGATACATTTGAAAATAAGATATCTAAATATATTTGTGAAAATATTTTTTAAAACCCTTGGAATTTAATTTTTTGAGTGTAACTGAAAAAATAGAAGATATAGAAAACCAAATATTATACACATATATCTTATAATATATTTAAAAAAATATAATCAAATTTGGGTTATAAAAATATTTTTAGCTAATATTAGTTTACCAATGATTGTTCTCTATCTCAATGTTTATTAACTCACACTACATGACCTAAAATCTAGGTTACAAATGGTATTTTCTATTTAATTCTTACACTAATATGAAACTGAGCTTCCTTTATCTATCATTTGGTGGATTCTAAAAAAATATTTTGTTATTTCTTGAAATAATTGATCATATCGTTCCATCATTGCCTATTTGTAGCTTGATCCAATTGTGGGGGGATTAATATTTGTTTTATCAAATTATGTTATTGGATTATCAACATGGAAAAATTGCATTGGGATTTATTTAAAATTTAATTCTCATCTAAAATTATTTTATATATCTCTTACATCTATCTATAATATAATATTTATTTATTAATGTGGATTTAAATTATTAATATTTTATTTTTAAATTTTTTTTATTTACATATTTCTTGTAAATAAATTCCAAATTAATCATATTTATTCCTTTTCAAACTTTTAAGTTTATTTTTTCCCATAAATCATCTTAAAATTGTTTATTTTTAAAATTTATTTTCATATTCCATTCATATCCTTATCAAAATTTATTTTCATATCAATTTTTATATTGTTTTCTTATGTTTCTAAAAATTCATTCATAATGTCATTTAACTATTTCTAAAATATTGAGATTCAATATTATATTATTTTTTTAAAATATGAAAATTTTATTTTAATTGATTTATCAATCATAAATCTCTTTAAATTTTCTACTTGTTATTATGTGATTTTATTTATTTTACATGAATATTAAATTATCATGGATTCTATGTTTTTTATAATCATTAATGGGGAGTTCATGTTACTTGTTATAATTGTTTTACCTTATGTTCAAATAATCACTTAAATTAGTATTCTATTATTCCATTACGTATTTCCTTTTTTTATAATCGCGTAGTGGCATAAACATTTTTTCAATGGGGTAATAAAACATTTTATTTCAAAGGGGAGAAGGTTTTATAGTTTTTTGGGATAATTTGGTGTATTTTTTATCATGTTCAATATCTTGATAATAATTAAAAATATTGATTATATTTATTTTAATAAAATTAAAATATTGAATATCATAAATTCTAGTGTCATGAATTACTTTGAATAATTATTTTACTCTTGTTATGCTCCTATTTTATATTTTTTGTTTGGTGTTTTAAATAATAAAAATGTGGTAGATTATTTCACCTATCAATCTGAAGGGTTTTTTATGATGAAAAAAATTATGTTTTTAATAATTTCATTGAAGGATTATGGGTAATATCAATTAAATACCAAATTATCTTCTTAATGATTCAAATTGTGGTAGTAAATGATATTTTGATTATGATTGAAAATTATTTGATATATCAATTTCTAAATCATAAATAATATTAATGGATGAGTTAAATACATAAATCGAAGGATCAAGGTTAAATAGAAAGTGTATAATTAATTATTAGAGACCCTAGTTGAAAACAAAAAATTGTTGGTGGAACTGGTAAGTTGTTGGATCCAACAGAAGAATTTTGGTGTACATATGACCTCATAGTCCATTAGTGGAGTCCCAGTATCCTACAAGTGGGAGTTCATTGTATGAAATATCATTCAGTTAGTCACCTTATTACCATATATAGGATACTGGGTATCTAGTGGTGTATGGACTACAAGTTCGAGGATTCATTTTATTATTATCAACTTTAAATTGACGTTGGTTCACTTTATCTTAAATGAACCTGATGGTTTCTTGAATGTTCTAAGACCTATTAGGTCCAATAAAATGATATCATTGATGGATAATAAATAACACTAATGTAGTTTAAAAAAATATAAATATTAATCAAGATAAATAATCTCTATAATTCTTTAATACCTCTTCTCAATATGACAATATTTATTTGACCATGTTAAAATCAATCACCTCGTATCTATCTATATTTCTATTTAAAAATGTACAAAATAATTTGTAGCTATTAAATTCAATGTTTTATATGTACAATAATTAATAAAATAATCTCTTATCATCCCTAATTCAACCTTCTATTCATGTGTTTTCATTAAAATAATCTAAAGTAGGTCCTTGGGTTTTAGTTAAAAAAGGAAATTGATTTTCATGATTTTATTAAAATCAGTGGATGTTGGTTCATGGGGAACCATAAAAAACATTGTAGGATCTGATATGAAATATATATCTAATCTAGAGGTGGACATGTTGAAACACCTTTTTTCCTCTTATTGAACGTATTATCAAATTATGTTTTGTCTCAATTTAATTTTTCTCATTTCATCATCTAATCTCTATATTCATAATTTTCTTAAAATTGTTTATTACACATTCAGTTATTTTAAAAATTCTTAATTAAATTTTATTTAAACATTTTAAAATAATAAAATTAATCTTTTACTGCTTAATATATTCCATATCCTTATCATTTCAAAATTGTTAAAATTTTCGTTTGTCATTTTTATTTATCATATTACATTTTAGTAGTAATTCCACCCCTATTATCATGTTTAATCTAACCAAACTAAACTCTCCAATGAATTCTATTTATATGTGATCGAGGTAAAAGACAACTGATATGGTTCCATCCAATTTTAAATCTATTTTTTTACTTTTAACATCTACAGTACATATAAGTTCAATGTCTCATATCAATGATATCTTCTGGATAACACTTCTTAATTATTCAATATATGATGTCAATTTTTTTTAATTCTCCTTTATCCACCCCATTACTTGACCATTACTCTTTTATTTCAACCTAAACATAGATCCACCATAGTATGGACCTATTATACTTATGTTAATACTAACCATAATGAATTTTTTGACCTCCATAGCCACTCTTTACTGGTTCAAGCATTGATTCTATCCCTAGCATCCTTGATTTGTGTATTCTTAGTTTTTACATTCTTTATTTTTGTTCTATACATTTATTCTTCGATTAAATAATCTCATTAAAAAAATTCTTCAATAAAATCTATAATCCAATCTCAATAGTCATTAAATGAATTTGAAAAATGTAAATACATATCCAGATGTCATCAATTTCCATTAAAACTATTTAATTTCCACATTAAGCATCTAACCAACATCACATATATCGTGTTATATATAGAGTGTTTCTCATAGTCATCAAATAATTTGTGTGACTTTATGACTAGATAATCAATTATTGGATATAGTTTTGACATTTCTTCATTCAACTACATTGAAAATAAATACAACATTAAACCCAATGATCCCTAGAAGTTCTTCAAGATTCTTATATTTTCTATTTAATTATTTTTTGGATTTCTTCTCCTACTTTACCAATTCCAAATAATAACTTATAATTTACCATATGTTCATGCAGCTGTAATTGATATCCTTTGACTTCTATTCAATTATACCATTAATTTCAAATGTTTCATATTATTATCTTTCCCTAATTATTTATATTCACAAATCATGTTCTTTAACATTTTTTTAGTATGTTTATTGTATATATATTCTTAAAAAATACTAAAAAAAGATAGGTACATTTTATCATTGAAATTTTACTTGGTTTAAAAGAAATAGCTTTAGATGATAAAATATGTTCTGTTAGGATAAAAAAATTTATATTATTTCGCATAACTTCTTCAGTTTATCACTTCATCATATTCTTAAGCTACATTTTTTCCTACTCAATTTCTCCAAACTTAGTATCATTTCTTCTATAGAAAGTGGACTTGAATTTAATTATTTTAAAAAATATCAATAATGATTTTAATAAGATTATAATCTATAATTTATTTTCAATATGGAATTATTATCTAGTTGCTAAAACTATATATATTTGAATCATTTATGTCCCTAACTTGCCTTCTATAATGTTAGATGTCTGATTATCATCAATAATTGTACAATTAACATTACAAATGAACTTAGGTGTCAAGAACTATGTTCTAACAAATTATAACCTAATTTACATCAATGATCTACATAATGAAATTGTATGTAGATATTTCTCATCATAAAACATATCCAATTATACTAAACACATCAATTTTCATAATATTCTATATTTTAATATCTATAAAATTTAGAAATTTTTTTTCTATAATTCCTTACATTTTCTTATGATCAATGTATAGTGTAACACTAGAGTATTGATAAAAAATGTTCCCATTTAATCATGTTAGTATAAAAATATGATAGTGGATCAAAATGTAATTCACAATAGTTATTATTGGTATCCCTTCAATAGAAAAAAAATTAACTTCTTCTACAAATTAGTGTAAGGTAATATTTATTAATTAATTACTTAATGGAATTATTAAGTTTGGAAGGGTTTATATGAAGGGTATCAAAAATAAGTATGGATTGATTCTCTGATAGTAAGTGTTCATCGAGATGAAGAGATTATGAAAGCTTTATAAGGGGGTTGAATTAATGTAAATAACTTAGCATCAAAATATATCCCTCTCAAAATTTATTGTTATTTGGAATTATTAATATCTTAATTATCAAATTATAACAAAAATAGTATGCAATTAAAAAAATTGAATTTTAAAAAACATAAATAAATTATGAAAATTATTCGGTCAGAGTTTAGACATGATTTATGTAATGAAAAAACATATAATATTGAGATAATAGTCCAAATACTCCAATAATAGATATTATATACCAATAGTTCCATTTCATATAAATTTTTTTATTTTATCTCAATTTTATAGGAGGTTTAGTATCCAAAACCATGTTTTTCATGATATTACCTAAAAATATAATTTTTCTCCTTAATTAGAAGAGAATAGTTCAACACATTGAATATCATTAAAGAATATTCAGATATTGGAAAATATATGTTCGAGCTCCTATTCAATCAATTTAATCCAGAGTAATTATAATCATGGACTTCATCAAAAATTACTTTTTATAAAGATGATGGTACTTATCTATAGTACCCATTTTTTCTAGATGGCCAGAAGATGAATATTTCCCTCCTAGAATATCATTAGTATCACTGAAAAAAATAAAGATTATAAAATTAAATTAAAATATTTACAAATAAATCCATACAAATGGAATAACATATTAAAAACTGAGAAAAAAATATAATCTTCAAAACTATATTGTAGTGAGATATTTATTAAATAATTTATAAGATCTAAAAATAGTGTAAGCATCATGATCCCAAAAGAAGTGATATACATATATCAATAATGTAATAAAAACCTCCAATAGTTACATATAAAAATATACAGTTCTATTATGTGAAAATTTTATGAACACACTATTATCCATTGAAATTTATCCTGTACACATTTCAATAATCCAGAGAATAATTATATGAGGTTTAGTTCATTAGAAAATATTAATAAAAGATATATTTTCAACACCAAAACATAAAAAAAGTCCCCATTTATAAATCTAAATTGATAATGTATGTTGATATTTATAAGAAAATTAAATGGCATGATATTAGTCTTTTCACTAATCATTTTGATGTATGTTGTTCACATGAATTATTTCAAATGAAGATATAGTGCATAAAAATATAAAATGTCTATATTTTCTTTAATCAATATTAATTTAATACTTATTTCTCTTAGAACATGATATTTCATTGATACCTAAACTAATATGTCATGGTATTTAGGGATGATATCTTGGTTCACTCAATGAAAAAGGAGTTGAATTAACATTACTATTTTATTGGGAACTCTATTTAATCACTAACATTAAAAAAGTTATGAAAAAATAAATTATTGATACCACAGATCACATTAATAGGGTTAGTTCTATTTGAAAAATGAATTTCAGTTAATCCTTGTAAGTTAAAGGAAATGATGAACTGGTAGGAACAAAAGAATGTATTATAGAAAAATATATTTTATGGTTTAGTTTACTACAACAATATATTTTTTATAGAATTTTATTTGGTTGTTTCACCTTTGATCACTCTCACATAAAAAGTGGAAAAACTAAAATGGATCCCTTAGTGTTAATTAACCTTTCATGGTTTGATGTTGAATATTACGTCATCTTCTTTTCTGGTTTTAACTGGGGATAGATAATGTGTTTTTGTCTACTGTTATGGTTCTCATATAGGTGGGTTTTTTGTGATTACCTATGGAGATCATGTAGTAGAGATTGGTTATCATCAAAATCCAGAAAATAAAATGAATTACCTAACACATGACTTTGAACAAGTTATAAATTTTGATTATATCAAGTAGTTCTGAAACTATTTATTTTGTTACAAATTCACAATGTGTACTAATAAATAACTCTTGAGGTATATTTTTTTTAATAGTAATTGGATCTTGGGAAGAGTATATTTCACGAATAACATTAAAATTTGATATTAATCATTACCATTCTCCAAGAAATAATTTTTTATTGATTCCCATATTTTGATATTTCAATTACAAACATTAAAAATATATATTCTTGAGTGAATCTTGATGAGTAACTTTTTTGTGATACAAATAGTGGATATATATGAGGTGTAGAAAATGATGTTGGATAATATTCCGTTGTTTCCTTCTCTTTAATAATGAATCCACAAAGATAACCCCTAGATTGGGAGTTACATTCTAGGAAGAGAATCATAATTATTTGAGAGACTATATAATAGTTGTATCTATATTCTCATGGAATCCTCTAATTTACAAAACGTTTGGTGGATCTAAATCCCATTAGAAAAAAGGGATATAAACTATTTCCATTATTCTATATTGGAGGTCTATATTGTATAACCATTACATATTATGGCATGAAATATAATTATAAATTACCTAATATTACAATAAATATATCATATTTTGTGTTGTGATTTTATGTTGGTCAATCACATAGTGTATAACATTAGAAATAATTTGTTTTCTTCATCCTCTTCCTATTCCATCCTAGAAAGTAGATGATATTTTATTAAAATTCATTACTATATTTCCTTCAGAACCATGGGGGAAGAATACTATATGGGTTTTTATTGTTAACTTTAATAAATCATTTCATTACGAATCAATTTGAGGAATCATGAAGGTAGTGTATCTCAAGATGTTTTCTATGCATAAGACAATGAAATATTAAGGTTTTCCATTATCTGTAATATCTAATTGATGTCTCAAATTCCCCAAAAAATTCTATAAGTTCTATAAATAAGCACTGGGATTCTATGGGAATATAATAATGATATATCATATTAAAATGTATGGGTTGAAAAAGTTGAAAATCCATATTCGTTAGGACATACTCCATGCTTATTTTGTAGATTTTATAAGCTCGTGGGATGGACATGTGTTATTGAATGTGATAAAATATAATAATAAATATAAATTTTTATCAATATGTATCCATTATAGGATTCATATGATCTACCATGTCAGTATCCCATCATTTGGACTAAAGATATTGTGGATTCCTTAGTGGAATCGTTCATTTCTCAAGGAAACGTGAGTAAAATTTATATTATTCATCATTTTCTAGGGATGGATCTAAACATGTAAAAATTGTATCCCCATATTCTTATCAATTGATTAGATTTATTAGTTCATGATTGGATTTCAAGAAGGTGTCACTGTATTTTTGAACATGATAAGTTATTAAGGGAATCTCATATTGGGGATTGTGAGACCCATTTAGATCCCATATAGGATCAGGAATTATTTTTATTGACTCTAATTCCCACCATAGATTAAATATTTTTTCACGTATTCTATGTATATTAGTTGATAAAATATCATAACAACCCCAAACATGTGTTGATATGATTTGTGCCACAGATTGACCCTGATGATTCGATAACATAGAAACCAATATGGGTTTTTGACATCACGACTATAGTGATACAAATAAAATGTTTTCCATTTGATTGGGTGTTTTGACCTCATGGATGAAATTATCAATATATGTGGGAGAATGAGTATTTTACTATAGAGTAATGGCATAATCTATTCCTTGAGAATCATTATTTAGATTTATATTTTGATGGTCAAATGATGTACATTGGGGATAATTATAACACCCAATATGACATATTAATGATAAAAATTTATTAGTATTTATTATTTTGATTTCATGTTTGGGATATAGTTTGAGGTTTTTTGGGAGTTTTTGGGATTCTATAGTTACATACTATAACAGGTTACATTGTAGATACTGTTTACCTTAATGTGAAGGGCTAGATAAGGGGTGATACCATCACAGTATGATTAGAATCTAGGAATTAATTAAATTACTATTTCTTTTGAATAAGAGTATTTTGGGTACTCATTAATATGGTCATGTCATGATGTGTGGATATTAAACTATAACCCTATGTATGATTTAGAAGATATGTATGATTACACATTAGTAAAGTATGATGCTTATATATGGTAAAACCATTACTAGGGAATGTGAATCCTTAACATATATTGGGGTTACAATGCCCAAGGGTGTTCCCTTTCACATGTGTACACACATATTTTTGAGTCCCATACTATATAAAATTTAGGGAGTATATGATCAAATCATGATTGGTGTGACTCTCACCATGATGGTAACTTTGTACTCTAGATACACTACTTTAAGGACTATCTATGTAAGGTCATCATTACCTAAAGGATAATGTCATTCCATTATGAAATATAGGTTGTTAAGTGGAATTTATTCTAGATTTTGGGTGGTTGTGCTATTCCATATTGATGGGATATCACATTGTGAAATACCCTAACAAAATTTCTTAACTATTTATTAATTTATTTAAATAATTTTAAAATTGGGGTTTTTTATTTACATTAGATGTATAATGAAGAAGTATTATTCAATCCATCGAAAACATGGACACCGAAAAAATTTATTCTCCACCTGTTATATTGGATTTTATTGGGTATAACAAAAATAAATAAAAATTAATCTATATTATTTTTCTCAATTAGTTATATTATCGTATCCTCAATTGATTTCACTCATCCCAATGGCCATAATGTCTTAGGGTTAAATTTGGACACTCATATGATGTAGAAAAATGATGTTATGTTTTTCACTATTTTAATTTTTATGGATCCCCACTATTAACTTAATGATTCACTATCTAAGATTAGTTTTTAATTGGTAATCCATAGTTTAAAAAAATTATCATAAGCCATAAAAGTTATTTTTCCAATGGTTTATAGTACTATATTCAATAATTTATGAATTATTTATTATGATTAGGTATTATTTAAATCATTCACATTTCATATGATTAAATTTAGAAATATTATAGTCATGTTTTATGTGTGGAAATTATTATTTATATAATATATTTAAAAAAATTATTCTTTTTGTAAATATGAGTGGTAAATAGTGTTTCCTTTAGGTAACCTCAGATGGTTGGGAAGGTATATAAAGAATAATCTAATCAAGGAATTGATACAATCTCCCTCACATTTCATTAGATCTCCATAAATGTGAGTCATTGATACACTTCCCTATCATGTATATTGTATTATTTTTTCTTCTAAGAACAGATATTATCACAATAGTAGTTGGGTGTGATAGGTTTTTATATGTGGTCTAGTGAGAGTGTTATGGAAACCTGACCATAGGTAAATTATTTTATATACCATGATGATTTTTGGAAATTATCATTCATAAGATATTTAAATTAATATATAAATTATTATAAACTAAATGATTGATTACATTTCCTTACAAAGTAAAAAATCATACATTCTTGTGGATTAATTTCAAAATAGAATTATTTGGTTATATAACAATGTTTTACATGGAACACTTGTGGGGATCCTATTGAGATTTCTATGATGAAAACATATATAATCCCATTGGATGTGTTAATTCCACATTTTGAATGACATGGGTAATAGAAAAGAAAAAATTGTAGATGGAGGATTCTAAATTTATTTTATTTCATGTTTGAGAAGGTGTCTTATTTTGAGTGATACCTCATGTCACATAAAGATTGGAAAAAATTATTATTGGATAATATTGGTATTAGTTTGTGATAATAACTTATTATTTTTGTGTCACCCAATCGACTTCCCTTCCAATTACCTTCTCTCCCATCTTTTTTGTGGAGTTGTAGGTATATTTATTCATGGTTTAAGATTTTATTAAAAGTTATGGATTTTGTTTTAATTTTTTTTTATAAATATTTAACCAGATTAAGATAAATGTTTTATAATAAATATAAGGACCTTGTCAGATTCCTTGTATGTACCCTCTTGTTATTTGAATAATATATCCCAAAAACCAATTCCCCAAAAGATATATTTTTAATACATAAAACCTATTTTGGAGCCAATGGGGATTGAGAATTATCTTTCTCTTTTTACCTAGGATGACACGAATGCATTATTATATCTATTATTCCAGTTTTTTATGGATTGACTAGTTTATTCTCCATTATATTTATAGTTTGTTTTATTAGGGACATGTAAATTATGTTGGTGGGTGGATTACAAGGTTTAAATAAAACTTTAAATCCAAGTAGATGTTCTTTGACTCCTTATATATTAGATAACTCTACTATGTTATATAACTATGGGAGGAAAATACACTATCTCATGGACTACTTGGTTTTCCTCAAGTTATTTCATTATGTGGAAAGACATGCCATCTAGAGTGGTTCTATTATATTCTTTCATGGATTCATGAACAAATGTCAGACAATTATATGAATTAAGGACCATAGTAGTTGTTGATGAACCCATGAGGGTTAATAAATCTATTAGATCATGTTATTATAGTGAATCATAGAGTAGATATTATCATGGTATACATGGATGATCAGGATATAGAGTGTGAAGGATTAAATCATTTAATAGTTCCAAGTATGATCCTGGTACCCTCATTATTCTACGTTTATCTGTTTTACATAATCCCATACTATTCATTTATATTGCCTTATTTTTTGTAGGATAGATATACCAGTTAGGTTCTCTTTAAATCTATTATAGATTGATATATTTATAGTAACGAAAGGGGATCCTCTCTATATATATCTCAAATGTTTGATTGTGATGGCTGGCTTTGCTCATTTATAGGGATTTAAAATTATAGAGATGTCAAGTTCAATGTGATCCATGGAATGGACTAATTGTCCAATAACCATGAACAGATTTAATTTTTTCATATATGATTTTGTATTATAACACCTAAATTGTAGAGGTTTTTTGGACCTATTAATTTGATTTTTAAGTTGGTAAAATATGTATAAATCCTCATAATGATGATTCCTTTTCAGTGTCGGTAGATACAATTATCCTTATAGTGTATCAAAAAGGAACACCCTCATTTTATACTATTGTAAATATCCATTTTTTTAATTCTTCCCAGAATATTCCTTAGGGTTACCATTGGGAAAAGGACTTGTGTTTGAGATCGAACATTTATGTCATTCATGATATATAATGATTCCTCTCTATCCTGTTATACCTGATAATTTAAAATTGATCAAGGTAAAACTCTATGACCATTAATAAAATGTATTCATATGATTAAGTACATTAACTTAGGGTAATCTTGTGATGTTCACTAAGAATGAAGATTTTAGTCTTTGCTTTAACTGTAAAATATTGAACTAGATTACTACGTTAAATATGAATATTTTTCCAAGTATTGATAAATTGTTCAATCAATTAATAGATTCTTAGTTATTTATAAATATTGATCTATGTTAAAATTTTCATCCTCACTGGGTAATATTATAATACATGCTAAATAAAACATTCAATGGTTTATAGGGTTTTATGAGAATCTCATTATTCCCTTGTGACTAATAAGTTTTATAGAAGTGTTTATGGATATTTTGAACAATAAATTCTAAAAAACTAGAATAACACATCAGTATATTAATTTAATTTTCTATATAAATAATTTAGATATTTTATTTCTTTCATTATAAGAAAACTTGGGTTTAAAATAACTATGATATACAATTAAAATATTATTATTTAATGTGAGAGTTATGGCCCACCTGTTGGATTGATGGGTGTGATTAGTACTATCTAAAATATTAATAATATATGGTTTACACATATATAAAACTAATCAATTGGTTAAAAATTTATTTAAAATGAGAATAAAAATAATTATAAATTGAAAGAAATATTTTTTCAAATACTTATTCTTATCTACAAAAGTTTTTTTATCATAATAAATTGAGTTAATCACTATTGATGATTGATTTTAATGCATTGAAAATATTATATATTAAATAAACAGTATTATCATTTATGTAATTCCATTTGATGGTAGGTAATATGAATATACTCATTTTTATTCTTAGAAAATTACTTTTTTAAGAATGGTATTCTTTAGTATTTTCACGCATATTTTAAATTTAATTTCTACAACTTATAAAAAATTAATCATAATGAATGGAATCTATATTTTGAATCTAAAGGATAAAATTTTGTAAATTCATCTCTTATTTTTTCTTATTATGAATAGAAACCTTGATAAATGTGTTCACAACATTATGGGTAATATTGGTACAATATGGTTTAATCTTTGGGATATGGTTCTAATTTTTTTAACACATCCCATTATCCTATTTGATGAGTGTAACAAACCATTTCCAATCATGTCTCACATATATGGTTACCAGGTTCCATTTTTTAAAGTCAATGAACCTTATATTACTTTATGAAAATAATTATAATAAATTTTCACTCGTTATTCTTTAATATATAAAAAATTGTTACACATGATAAACAGAGAAAAAATTATATTATATATTTTTTTTAAAATAAAAATATTATTTTTATGTTAAATAAATTTTAATATTTTTTATTAAATAGTTCTCTTCAATACATTCCTATCACTAACACAACATTTATTTGATAAAAATAAAAATAAAAAATTTATTTTAAAATAAATTAAAATAAAATAACCTATAATATTTATTTTGATCTGTGAATTAAGAATATATGTTTACAATATAATCAATTTTTAAAAGGTTCAGATTTCAATTAATCTATTGTTTTTATTTTTTAAAAATCAATTCAAATTATTAGATAAAAAATAATATAATTATATTTTATACTAAACCACATTTTATTATTTGATTTAAAATTCATAAATAATATTATAAATACACTTGAAATATGCATGGTTTAAAATATCCACCATTGGAAATGTATAGTCCACGTAACTGTTAGGGTAAAATTTTATATTTTTCAATAATAAAATACATTGTTATTAATAAAATTTTAAAATGTGTTAATAGTGGTTAAAACAAGATAATATAGGTGAAAACAGAACCAAAATGTATCCATGTTTTATTATATTTTATTTTTTCAAATAATCCTCATATTAACATTGATTTATATCAATTTTGATATATTTTTTAATGAGTATTATTTTATATTAATTTAATACATTAAGTTATTCCATGAGTTCCCTATATGATCCATGTGATTAACAAGGTATGTTTTTATTTTTATTTTTCGGTAACCCCCCCCCCCCATTATTTATTAATGAAATAAGTCTATTTAATTTGATAGATGTCAGGGGTTTATCATTAGAATGTGGAATCAGAATGATGGAATAGGGTTCATACTATGATATGATCTTGGCTGATACACATTTAGAACAAAGGATCCTTCATAACCATGTGGCCTGATGTGAGTGGGGACATCATTTTACAAGTCATGTTGGGCGGATGTATGTCATTTGATATAGTCCGTTTCATGGCTTCTATGTGGTTTCTCAAACCATTTGAGTATCCACATAGAACCATGAAACCTAGGCACCCTCTCAGACAGAGGTAACTTCAGGGTTGGTGAGCATTTTTATAACTGTTTGGTCAAAACTCGAAACCTATAAAAGTGGTAAAATATGCATTTTCCTCCCAACAATTATGTTATTTTCACTAGATGTCCTCCCAATTTTACTTCTCTAGTTGAAAGGTTTATAATAAAAAATTCTAAATAAATGTTATGGATCAATATCCTCATATTAATATGTATTTTGAGTGTGGTTTAGTGAAAATAGAAGCACCTAATATATCCATGACTCCATTGACTAGTTTTTCTATAACAATAATTGTATAATATTTCCTCTTCGTCTAAATCTTATGAACCCTTTTTGATGAGGTTCATAATCATGGTACTTTTGTTTGTTATATATTTAATCCTCGACTGAGGATGGGTGATTAAACATAAAAACCCCTTAGGTAGGAGGTCTAGAAGACTTTTTCCACTGGCATGAAAATATTCATTTAAATTTTTTTATTCCAATTTAATTCCTTTAAATTCATTTTTGGTTTATTAATAATTTAATTTTAGTATTCAATTAAATTTGAGACACTTCACAGACCCCAAAAATGTCATTTATGATTATATGATTGAGATTAGGGTAAACCATGGGGTATTCCACTCCCATGATAACGAAAAAAACTAGTTATTAAATGGTGAAGTACATGTAGTAAGGTATTGATTCGATTTTAATTTATTTGGGAATGTGATCATGGTATAATTTGGAGTTTTTATTAACATATAATGATAAATGGAATTTAAAATTTTTAGGGTAAAAGTATTAAATGGTCGTGGGGTGTTTTTATTGTTAATAGGGTAAAATAATTATTAATAGTTGTGGTTATAAAAAATGGATAAATTAAAGAGATAAGGAAATTTTTTATGATTTGGAATGGGATTAATATTTGAATATTAATAAAAAAAATTATAGTGAAACCTTGTTATTATTGTTCATAAAATGTCTATGGATAATAAACCATTATAAAAAATGAAAAATGGGATGGTTTGGATGATGAACTGAGCCTCCTCCTCATTGGTTTGGGATAGACAGATTTTTTAGACCCCAATAATATATTTTATGTTTTGGAAGTTGGAATGATGCTCCAATATATAAGGAATTGACAATGTTAAGAGTACCTAGATTTATCCACTATGGTATATTTTTTGGAAATAAATTAATGAATATATATTATGATTATGTAAGAACCCGGTTCTTAGTTTTGAGGTACAAGCTTCTTCTTTTTCCTTTTCTGTAAGTGTTTTTGAGAAAATATGGAAAATGGGGGAAAATCCTAAATTTTGAAACTACATGCCATTTACTTTTTCCACGTGATGTGTACTTTTGGCCGTGTGGTATGGGTACACGGGGCGTGTAGCCATGTCGGCGATGATGGGTGTAGGAACCGACTACACATTGTGTAGTGGTACCATACACGCTGTGTAGTTAGTCGGCAAGCTTAAACAATATGGTGGTGGAGTCGCCACCGGCTGGGCAGCAGTACACGCCGTGTAATCGGGAGTACATGTCGTGTACTCATGTCGACGGATGAACAATGTGGTGGTGCCGCTAGAGGAACATGTAAACGAAGTAAGTACACATCGTGTACTCAAAAGTACATGTCGTGTACTTTGTTTTTTCGTCTTAAAACAGGAAGTAGCCTCCTCATTTGGCAGAGGAGGCATTTGAACTATTGTGGAGCCAAGGAGGATGTCCGAACCTTTGAAGATCTGTTGGGTGATTGTCTAGAATCCGATTCGGCTTCGGACGATCTCGTTGGAACAACATGGGTAAGCCATCTCCTCTCCTGGTATGGTTCTTTCCAATTATTCTCCTAATTGATGTTATTTATGTTTGAATGGGTTTCGTTCTTCGTCAGATCTATTCCGTTCTTGGGCGTTTCTGGAGTCGGCATTCGGGTATAACTTTCGTTGGAAAATAAGGTAGGTGGCTTGGTATAAATTTCCAACTGTCGTGCGTTTTTGTGTGTTTTTGTTCCATGAACCCATGTTGGGGTGTCGTGTGGATGAGGCTATTTCTATATTTAATGCATAGAATTGCAAAGGTGATTAAATTGTGATAATAAAATACTGGTTGGGATTGTTTCTTGGATCATGAACCACCCCAGGGGTGTGCTTCACTATTTAGCCATTTGGCCAGGATACCCGAGGGTATGCCTTAAATTTAGTAATTGTAGAATTTCCTTGAGATGAATTGCTTGTTTACTACATTTTGATATGTTGGTCATGGCCCGGTAACCTGTTTAGCCTGAGGGAGTTGTTGTGATTAGCCAATGGGCACTACACTATTTAGCCTGTGGGATGTAGTTATTTCGCCTGGGGGAAACATCTTTCGTGCCTGAGGACAATAGACTCTGTTCCTGAGGGTGACACTACCTATGCCTGAGGGAAAAACTCTGTTATGCCTGAGGGCAGATTCTTGCGTTGGATACTCGATACCCGAGGGTAGGAGTTTACGTGTCTGAGGACACTACTTGTTTACTTAGAAATACACGGTGGTGATTTCTTATATTAAATTGATTAAGTGAATATTAAAAATGGAAATATAACTGGAAGTTATTTACTTTTGAGTACTGCTTACTTTATTTCATTTTACTATTGCACTCTGTTGTTGCATGTTAGCGCGCAGTTGGGCATGTTCCTTTGGTGGGTGCCTACTGAGATATATTTCTCACACCCTGTTTGGGTCACGCTTTTTGGACCAAACAGATTGTGTTGTTGCAGGGGTAGATAGGGGCAAGAGTCCCTATACAGGTACTTGACTGTTGTAGAGTAGTAGGAGGGAATGGGATCGAGCCTAGGCTCGCGATGCCATTGCCAGCTGTTTTGTTTTGTTTTGATATACTCTACATTTTGTTGTACTGTATTGATGTATAACATGTTCTGGATGTTTTCTTAGTACTTGAGACATGTAGCATCATTACTGATATATTGTTGTTTATTTCAGTTGTGTATGGTTTACTGGTTCCACTATTTTTTGTATGTTTTATTTAAATTCTGATGCGCTACACTTTGACAAATGAGGGCATTGTTTCCCCACTCTCAGACCTGGGCCCTCACTGCTAGTCAGCTGCCTCTGGAATTTGGGGAAATGCACTTGAGGTCACATGGCGAAACGGGCTCGGGTCACCCTTTGCGCGGCACCCTGGTCCGGGACGTTACAAAGTGGTATCAGACGGGATTTCTTTTCTTTGAATTACTATTTGGAGTCGTAGTCAAGGATAGGACAAATGGTTTTCGGTTATAAGCTGTGCCCGGGAGTAGCTAACCCATGTACAGGGAAAAGCCAATTTACCTCATGTTGCAAATTTTACTGATTTAGCAATTTACAGTTGATTTTATTTCACCGTTGGGTGATGCACTTGAGATTGTGTTGTTCATAATTTATCTGTGGGTTCTATTTAGTTGAAACCCGATGAGATGAGGGTATGTGGTCTCATGCATCATATAGGCACAAGCTAGATATCACATGTCATGCATAGTTTCCATGCCATGTAGGTGCTTTAGAAATTGCATGTTGTTGTGATAGTTGTTGTGCTAGAAAAGAATGTTGTTGTGATAGCTTCTATTATAAAATACCTGATATTTGATAGGGTAATTTTATGTGAGCATGTTTATAGAATAGACGCCAAACTTTGGTTTTTGGGGAGTATGTGCCCCCATTGACCGGAATTTGGTGGATCATTTACTGTTTATTTGTTATAACACAGATAAGATGTCAAACTTTGCTTCGTGGGGAGTATGGGCCCTCACATGTCGTAATGTGACACTTAGGTGTTGTTTTACAGTATTTTCTGGGTTCCGGGGAAGTTTCTGAGGCATACTGTCCAGAAACCCAGTATACACGTAGTGTAGTATTTTTATACACGTCGTGTATGTTCTTCTGTGCAGGAAGAAAAATGAACTTTTTCAATACACGCCATGTACTCGGAGTACATGCCGTGTAGTCTCTTCCTATGTCACAAACCATGTGGGCGGCGACACAGGGTAGGGAAAGGCTTGGGTAGAACACGTCGTGTCAATCATGGACACGCCATGTAGTGTTGACCCGGAGTCTGGCCTTGTAACTAACAACACAGGTCGGTGAACCCATGTACAGAACATGCTGTGTCAATAATGAACACACCGTTTAGTGTGACCCGGGGACTCGGCCATGTAACTAACAATACGGGCCGGTGTCACCTCTCCCCGAACAAGCTGTGCACCTGTGGGACACGCCGTGTAGTCTTGTATGAGGATAGACCGTGTGGTGTTAGTCGTGTGGCTAGGAAACGAGGTGGTGTACACACAGTGTCCAGGTGTAACTCGCCGTGTAGTGTCAAGCCGAGTAGTTGGCCTTGTCACAGACGACACGGGCAGTTGGAAAATAACACCGTACACGCCATGTAGATTTTATACACGCCGTGTAGTTTTGTTCAATGGAAGTCTTGTGGCTTAGCTATGTGTAAGGACCTGGGCAAGGGAAGAGAAGTCAATTACATGTCGTGTAGTCAGTATACATGCAATGTAATCTTGTTTTGCTAATTTTGAATGCCTTATTTCTCTTGTTTCCTTTGTGGTTCCTTCGATAAATCTTGAATCTAAGGCGTGCCATTGACCCTATAGTGTCATGCCGCCTAGACGACCGCGAGTTGTTCGCCATGAGAGTGATGACAGTTATACTCTAGATATAGTGGGACGTGGGATACCAGTTGATCCTACCGAAGAGCCAGATGCGGCGACAGCTGCTATACCGGAAACAGGCGTGGAGGCTCAGTTCTGTGAAGGCTTTATGTGGTTCATACAAACCTTCCAGGGGGCACCATAGGCCGCCAAATCTATGGCTGAGCTTACTCATATATTCCAGAAGTAGCATCCACCTACCTTTTTAGGGGATAGTGGACCATAGGCTGTTGAGTCTTGGCTAGGATCGATGCATAATATTTTCAAGCATCTTGAGACGCCTCCAGGGTGGAGGGTAAAGCTAGCGACTTACATGCTGCGTGATTCCACCAAGAGGTGGTGGGATGTTACCACCCAGTCATATCATCACAGAGACATGGTGTGGGAAGCTTTTACGGTAGTCTTCTATTACATCTTCTTTCCCGAGATGCTGAGGGAAGATAGAGGTCGAGAGTTCATGAATCTTTAGTAGGGTGCTATGTCGGTGATGGACTATTCTGCTCGTTTTATAGAGCTTCAGCACTTTGCACCCGTGATGGTGGGTTATGAGATGTTGAGAGCCAGACGTTTTGAGGATGGACTTCGGTATGACATCTGAGCACTGGTGAATGTTTTCAGGTTGCCTACTGTACATGAGATTGTGAACCAGACATTGATTATAGAGAGGAACCTGCGGGAATCGAGTGGTGTGGGCCAGGGCGGTTCAGCACCAGTTACTGGTACTTTTTCTTCCGGCAAGAGGAAGAGACAGATGGACTTATCTCAGGGTTCCAGTACCAGTCATAAAAATGCTTCAAGAGGACAGGTTGTGTGCTACCAGTGTGGCAGAGAGGGGCACAAGAGATCATAGTGTCCATGAGACCCAATGGAGTGTCGAGCTTGCGGCAAGGTGGGTCATCTACAGCGCTTTTTCAGGGCGTTTCCACCAATGGATAGTGAGAGGGGTTATGTGAAAACTCTGCGTGCCGGAGCAGGACCAGTGGCCTCATACCAGTCAGGGGATTGGAATACGTCAGGGCCTGCAGGCAGAGATGGTGGTCGTGGCCATGGTAGCCAGACACCAGGATCGCAGAGGCAGCAGGGCGGGACAGCTTAGGGTAGCCAGGCCGTGTCTCAGGGCTATGGCACTGGGCAGGCATATGAAGTTCAACAAACCCATAAAGTGCAGGATCATGGTCGTTCTACAGTTAGAGGTACTGTCCTAGTATCTTTTGTCTTATCTTCAGTGCTTTTTGATACAAGTGTTACATGTACTTTCATATCTGTCCCCGCTGTGGAGAACCTTGGGCTCAGTGTTTCTTCTTCTTCTGATATCATGACTCTAGAAACTCCGTTGGGGACTAGGACGGCTGGTGTGGGTCAGTTTAAGGAGTGCCCCCTTGAGGTTGGAAGGTGTCACATCCTTTGGCACCACTATGTCTTAGAGATGACGAGCTATGATGTCATTCTCAGGATGGACTGGTTGGATCCCTTACGAGCCTTTGTAGACCGCTATCATCGCATGGTGAGTTTCACGTCACTAGAGGGCAGAGAGTTTCTATACAGTGGAAAATGGGATATGTAGGCGAGTCGAGCTGGACCAGAGCATCATGGGCCAAGTGGAGTCACATTTCAGATTTCGTGCTTATATATGGATGATCAGTGGACTTGTAAGATGGATTTCCCTCCACTTTTTGATTGTTTCAGGGATGTCTTCCCGGATGCCTTTTCAGGTCTACCTCTGGTGCGTGATGTGGATTTCTCTATCGAGCTTGTGCCAGGAGCAGCACTGGTGTCCATTCCTTATTATAGGATAGCCACGCCTGAGTTTCAAGAGCTCAAGAGGATGTTAGAGGAGCTACAGGCGAAGGGTTTTATCCAACCCTGTACATCTCCTTCGGTTTCTCCGGTCCTTTTTTCAAATAATGCGGATGGTACCCTTAGACTTTCCGTGGATTATCGGAAGCTGAACCAGTTGACGGTTAAGAACCGTTATCCCTTTCCGAGTATTGATGATCTGTTTGATCAACTTCGTGGAGCACTAGTGTTCTCGAAGACTGACTTGAGATCAGGATAAAATCAGTTGCGCGTGAGACCATCTGATATACCTCTCATGCTTTCATGAGTATGTATGGTCTATATGAGTATATGGTTATTCCGTTTGGACTCACAAACGTGCCATCAGTTTTCATGGATATGATGAATCTTGTGTTCCATCCGTATCTTTATTCTTTTGTGGTAGTATTCGTGGATGACATCTTGGTGTACTCTCACACTAAACACAACCATGCCACCCATCTTGAGATTGTATTGAGTACACTGAGAGAGAATTGGTTATATGCTGAGCTCTCAAAGTGCCAATTTGGAAGGACCAGATTCACTTTCTGGGTCACATTATCTTAGAGGCCGGAGTTATAATAGACACAAAGAAGGTGAGAGCAGTAGTTTCCTAGGAATATCCTAAGAACGTGTTTATGATACAGAGTTTCTTAGGGCTGGACGGTTACTACAGATGCTTCATAAAGTACTTCTTTCACCTAGAAGCACCATTGACAGGTCTGACTAAGAAGTGTGTGAAGTTCGTTTGGTCAGAAGCTTACGAGACAGCCTTTCAGGACCTAAAGGAAAGGTTGAAATTAGCACCGATCCTGATACTCCCAGAGTAGGAGAAGATCTATAAAGTTTACTGTGGTGCATCAGGGATTGGGCTGGGAGCCGTTTTGATTCAGGGAGACCAAGTTGTTGCGTATGGGTCTTGGCAGTTGAGGCCACATGAGACGAATTACCCGATGCATGATCTCGAGTTGGATGCAGTAGTGCATGCGTTGCGCTGTTAGAGACACTATCTGTTGGGAGAGAATTTTGTGGGTTTCACCGACCACAAAAGCCTCAAGAATATCTTTACTCAGCGTGAACTGAATCTGAGGCAGAGAAGGTGGGTTGAGTACCTACATTCCTTCGATTTTGAGCTTGCCTAAACACCTGGTAAAGGTAATGCAGTAGCTGATGCACTGAGCAGGAAGACTCAGATACAGGCAGTGCAGGAGGCCAGCGGTGAGTGGGAGCTTATGGCTTTGTTCTATGAGATGCATCTGGAGGTACATGATGGTCAGGGGCAGACATATCTTTCTTCTTTAGTTGTGACTTCTACCCTCCTGGACAGAGTGAGGATGAGATAGCTATCTGATTCAGAAGGCCTAGTTCTACGGGAGTCGGTGGCAAGTGAGGACCCTCCTTCCGGTTGGACGATAGGCGATGATGAGGTTTTTTGTTTCCATGGACGAGTATGGGTTCCAGAGGATATACGCGAGGAGATGATGCAGGAGTTTCATGCTTCATCTTGGGCAGTTCATCCCGGGGCTACCAAGATGTACCAAGACTTGAGACGTCAGTACTGGTGGCTGGGTATGAAGAGAGAGATATATGGTTTTGTTACGATGTGTTCCACCTGTAAGCAGGTGAAGGAAGAGAACCAGAGACCAGATGGGTTGTTACAGTAGTTACCGATTCCATAGTGTAAATGGTATGATGTCGTGATGGATTTCGTGACGGGATTGGCGAGGTCACCTCGAGCCAATGACGCCGTGTGGGTTGTTGTGGACAGACTCACTATGGTAGCTCACTCCTTGACAGTCAAGGAGACCTTCGGTGTAGACAAGATCGGAAGGTTGTATATCTGAGAGATTTTGCGTCTTCATGGGGTCCCTCATTCTATCATTTCTAATAGGGACACACGCTTTACATCTCGTTTCTGGTAGAGTTTTCAGAGGGTGCTGGGTACACAGGTGCTTCTGAGTACAACATACCACCCTCAGACCGATGTCCAGTCAGAGCGTACAATACAGATGCTAGAGGACATGTTGCACGCATGCGTCCTAGACTTTGGGGGATCTTGGGAGAATCATATACCCCTAGTCGATCTTTCCTATAACCATAGTTCTCAGGAAACTATTGAGCTGACACCATATGAGGATTTATATAGTAGGCCATGCCGATCAAATTTGTGTTGGTTAGAGGCAGCTTTATTGGGACCTTTGTTCAGGATACATCTGAGCTAGTCCAGTTGATTCGAAAGAGGATTGCTTCCGCACAGTCTCTTCAGAAGTCTTATGATGATCTCCGCAGACGATCGTTGGAGTTCGTGGTCAGGGATCCGGTTTTTCTACATGTTTCTCTGAGGCTGGGACACAAGCGGATTTGGAGACAGGGTAGTGGGGGCATTAGATATTTTAGAGAGAGTCAGGCCGGTTGCCTATCAGTTGCAGTTACCATAGCAATATCGAACCATGCACGACGTTATCCATGTGTCTCAGTTGTGTCGCTATCATTCAGACATGTCTCACATCTTTCAGCCTGAGGAGGTTGAGCTGGAGGCTGATGCGTCCTTTGAGAAGCATCGGATCCGTATCGTTGACAGGAGCACGAAGGTTCTATGAGGCCGATCAGTTCCTCTCGTACGGGTGATATGGCAGCATGGCGAAGTGTAGGACGAGACCTGGGAGCAGGATGCCAACGTACGTGCTCAGTGGCTAGAGCTATTCGGAGATTTATTTTTTCCACCCTTGGAAGGTCAATTCGGGGACAAATTGCTAAAAGGGGGGAAGTTTGTAAGAACTCGGTTCTTAGTTTTTAGGTATGGGTTCTTATTTTTCCTTTTCCTTAAGTGTTTTTGAGAAAATATAGAAAATGGGGAAAAATACTAAATTTTGAAACTACATGCCATGTACTTTTTCCACACGACGTGTACTTCTGGTCGTGTGGGATGGGTACACGGGGTGTGTAGCCATGTCGATGACGACGGGTGTAGGAACCGACTACATGCCGTGTAGTGGTACCTTACATGTCGTGTAGTCAGTCATCAGGCTTAAACAATAAGATAGTGGAGTCTCCTCTAGCTGGGTGGCAGTACACGTTGTGTACTCGAGAGTACATTCCATGTACTCATGTCAATGGATGAACAGTGCGGCAGTGCCGCCATAGGAATAGTTAAATGAATTAAGTACATGCCATGTACTCAAAAGTACATGTTTTGTACTTTTTTTCAGCTTAAAACATGCATTAGCCTCCTCATTTAGCAGGGGAGGCATTTGAGCAATTTTGGAGCAAAGGAGAATGGCCAAACCTTTGAAGATCCGCCAAGAGATCGTCTGTAATCTGATTCGGCTTCGGACGATCTCGTTCGAACTGCATAGGTAAGACCTCTACTCTCCTGGTATGGTTCTTGCCAATTCTTCCCCTAACGGAAGTTATTTACGTTTGAATGGGTTTTGATCTTCATCAGATCTACGCAGTTCTTGGGTGTTTCTGGAGTTGGCGTTCGGGTATAACGTTCGTTGGTAAATAAGGTAGGTGGCTTAGTGTAAATTTCTAACTGTCGTGCGTTTTTGTGCATTTTCATGCCACGAACCCATGTTGGGGTGTCATGTGGATGAGGTTGTTGCTATATTTGATGCCTATAATTCCATATAAGATTGAATTGTGAGAATAAAATGCTGGTTGGGATCGTTGCTTGGATCTGGAACCACCCCAGGGGTGTGTTTCACTGTTTAGACGTTTGGCCAGGACACCCGAGGGTAAGTCGTAAATGTAGTAATTGTAGAATTGCCTTGAGAGGAATCTCTTGTTTACTGCATTTTGATATGTTGGGCATGGCCCAGTTACCTGTTTAGCCTGAGGGTGTTGTTGTGATTAGACTGTGGGCACTGCACTATTTAGCCTGTGGGTTGTAGTTATTTCGCCTGAGGGAAACTTCTTTTGTGCCTAAGGGTGATAGACTTTGTGCCTGAGGGAAACACTACCTACGTCAGAGGGAAAAACTCTATTATGCCTGAGGGCAGATTCTGGTGTTGGATACTCGTTACCCTTGGGTAAGAGTTTACGTGTCTGAGGAAACTATTTGTTTACTTAGAAATGCACTGTGGTAATTTCTTATATTAAATGGACTAAATGAATATTAAAAATGGAAATATAACTTGTAGTTAGTTACTTTTGAGTACTTCTTACTCTATTTCATTTTACTATTGCACACTATTGTTTCATGTTAGCACACAGTTGGGCACGAGCCTTTGGTGGGTGCCTACTGAGATATATTTCTCACACCCTGTTTGGGTCACGCTTTTTAGCCCAAACATTTTATGTTGTTGAATGGGTAGATAGGGGAAAGAGTCCCTATACAGGTACTTGACTGTTGCAGATGAGTAGGAGGGCATGGGACCGAGCCTAGGCTCGTGATGCCGCTGCTAGCTATTTTGTTTTGTTTTGTTGTACTCTGCATTTTGTTGTACTGTGTTGATGTAAAACATGTTCTGGTTATTTTCATAGTACTTGAGACATGTAGCATCATTACTGATATAATATTGTTTATTTCAGTTGTGTATGGTTTACTTCTTCTGCGGTTTGTTGTATGTTTTATTTAAATTTCGTTGTGCTCCACTTTGACAAATGAGGGCACAGTTTCCCCACACTCAGACCTGGGCCCTCGCTGCTAGTCGGCAGCCTCTGGCGTTTGGGGAAATGCGCTTGAGGTCATGTGGCAAACCTAGCTCAGGGCACCCGTTGCATTGCACCTAGGTTCGGGACGTCACAGATTAAATACATGAATCCTTTTTTATGGTTTATAATTCTAGCATGGGTGAAGTAGGTTTGATAGGTACATGTGTCAACTAGAACATGTAGTCAAGTTTATTTGAAATTGAATAAAATTAAATAATGAACCTATTTTGTTCAAGGTAATGTTATGAATATTCATATGTACTTATTCATACATATTTATTAGAGTGTATATTGTATTTAAAATTATTATTAGTTTTATAATGTTTTTTTCTCACACCCTAATTGAGCCGACACTTTTACATACCCATATTTCGTAGTAGAAACTCAGGGAAAGGGAAATTCCATATAATATATTGTTGAATTGGGATATGGGATGCATCATGTACGGGGGATATCATATTGATGTGTGGTACATTTTAGTTATTGGTATTGCATCTTCGTTTTGGGGTTTTTATGGAACATAACACTATTAAACATGATGGTTTCACTATTTTTGTTTGTGGTCATTAGTACTAATGCATGATACTGACCCTTATATAGTTTATTGGAGTAAAAATTAATAAATAATTCCATTGAACTATCCAATGTTTATAATCAGAATAAATAAATTTTTCCTATTAGATAGAATCCAAAATATCATTGTAATGGTGCTAAACTAAATGGAATTGGTCATTCAATTATGGATGAGACGTAAATTTATGTTTTCCCAAGTTCATTACAACCCACTAAAAAATATGACCTTGGATGATTTTCCTGTAAATATGGTTTACTTGAAGATATATGAGCCAATGTATTTGGAACTCAAGTCCTCTAAATATTTGTCTGCTTGAACACCACATTCCAAGTATTTTTAATTATTTAGAGTGTTTATGTTATAAGGAATCATTTGGAATGTCATAATTGGTTCAGAACTAACATTATATTAAATTATGTGAATGATCACGATATTGATCAAGGGATTTTAGGGAATGGAAGACAAAGACTAACTATAGTTTTGATGGATTTCATGGATAGGAAGATAGATCCATTCCAATAATCATATCAATGGATTTTCTATTCAGGAATGAAATACCATAAAATATTTATAACATTGTGGATACATTTAGTCAGGGTGTCTAGGTACCTTTAATCTAAATGTTAAAAGATAAAATTATTTTATTATTTATGTAAAAAAATTATTATTATTATATGCATTATATTTTTCTTTTTGTTAAAAGTTAATATTTATGATGTGAATATACTTTGTAAAGTATTTCTTTAGTTTTATTTCTAAATATAGTTTTATCAAACTTGTTATAATATCAAAAAAGTAACTTTGATATAATCACACAGTTTCTTATTCCTATTTTTACACTTTTATAATCGGGTGATTATTGAGTCCAATATTTTTAATTTAAGAGTTATTGTGTTTTTTTATTTTAATTTATAGTCTACAATTCACCCCCTCTTATAGACATTGTAAACTCTTACGATTTAACAGCTTCTAGTCGGTAGCCTCCAGTGTATGGTGAGTAGTGATTTGGGTCATATTAGGATAAAAAAAGTGGAATTAAAGAATTTTATTTTATATTTAATCACATTTTTTGAATGGTATACTAGATACTTAAATGTGTAAATCCTTGGGAATAAGCTCATGGATAGGAGTAGATAAGACATGTGGGGTGGAAACACATGTTCCTTGGGTGGAATTGTTGTTCTTAATGTTTTCTTATTACGATTGATATTTTATCTCCTTAAATGATTCATTTTATATTTGATGTTATTTAATTGGGGGTTTACTCAATAGTTGGGATTGAATTAGATTGTGTATTCATTCATAAAAAAAAGGAAGACATGGATTTTTGTGGCGTGCATAAAATTACCAGTACAAGAAATAACATGTGGGTTCTGGGAAAAATAATTATTTCATATTAATGATTTTAAAATAGTTTGAATTCAATGAATGTTAAATAAAAATATTTGAAATTGTTCACAATTATAAGATTGTAACTATTTTAAAAATTAAATATGATTAAATGGTGTTTTAGGGTATATTTAATGATTTTATGATTCGTTTAACCTATTTTAGTTGTGGCCCCAAATAAAAGAGGATGAGGGTAGTGATGGAGATGTGTTGGTAACTGCTTAGATGGTGTTTTGTGGATTGATAATTATCATTAGTTGTGAACTCACCCTTATATAATTGTGGGAAAAAAATCTGATTCATAAAACAAGAACTTAGATTGTAGATACTATCATCCAATATATTGTTAAATTCTATGTTTAAAGGAGTGATTTTAGGAAAATTCACCTACAATTGTGGGAAAATAATATTAGTTTGATTCAGGTGATGGTAGAGAGAGAATTTTTGTGAGAACATTAGTTTTTTAATATATTTTTTGTAGAGTTACCCAAGGTCAGTATCATAGGGTATGCTTAATTTGATAATATAATTCCAACTAAAATATCCTTTGATGTTCCCTAGAGAGGGTTGAACTTATTTAGATAATATTTGAGTTGAGTATATCTATAAATATTTGGATCACATAAAGAGTCATCCAATGAAATGGTTTATGTGTGTGGCTTAAATGATTCTAAGACCAGTGAATCATTGGTGGTATATTCATGTATTTGAGGAGTAGTATGTGGGAATTGATATGAAGGGATCCCAATTAAAGTTACTAGGGCACATTTACATTGATAACCTAAGATTGGAGATAACTATATATTATATACCTTTAACCTAGGAAAATACCTCAATGGTAAATTATTATGGCTATTTTAATGATTTGTAATTATATATTATAGAACTAGTATGGTATGAGGAAGAATTAGTAAGGCATTTTGATGTTGAAATTTGATGTAAAATCAAATACCATGTGAATATATTTCATTTTAGTATTTACATTGAGGTGGTGAATATATATATCATTTCTGGGGGGGAAATGAAGAGAGATTAAAATGGAGTATAGGTAGGATCGACTATAATATTAGGAGGTAAGACTTTTGATTATATGAAACATTATCATGATAATATTCCTCAGGGTGGTGGTAGACCGAGTTGCCAATGAAGATGCTCTGTCAATCAGGGAATAAATAAAGTGTTCTTATATTACTATGGTAGGATAATTTACATGTGTTGTTGGTGACCTTGGACACTAGTTAGGTTCCATGATTGTGTAAGTATGGGTATCTTTTAGAAGATATGTAGGAACCGTCAGCATATGAGCATTGATAGAGTACCTAGTCTAGCTCAGAGCACCGATAGTGGATCTACAACCCCATATCAATGATGAAGTTGGAGTACAACTCCATGTATCTGTTTAACTAGAGGATATGTACGTTTAAGAAAAGAAAATAAAATTTTGAAAATAATTATATCACACAAGACTCATATAGGATCTAATGGTTTGGGAAAATGGTCACTTAATGTATTTAAAACTACACCAGATTGTAGTGAGTCTGAAACATCAACATTTTTAGGTACATTTCATATAGATTCAGTGAATAAAAATTCTTTTTTTATTAGGTATTTTATCTCTTTTAAATATTCTTTCTTTTTGAATGGATTGGTACTAGTGGTGGAATATATGTTTGGGGTTATTTCAATTCAGACACTATTTTTTAAAAATATAGAGTATTTGAGAGTTTAAGTTGTCTTACCTTGACATTAGAGGGTATTATAACCTTTTGGACTTATTCATGCCTCAGATATATGGGTTTTAAATGATATTGGTAATGTAATTAATTGTTTCACATCAAGGCCATATTGACAATTACCATAAAATGATAATATTCATTTCACCTAAGGATGACTTTAATGTTCATCATGGAGAGTTAGATATCTAGGAAGTCCATGTAGTGATAGTTTTTCAATGGATTTTTTTGTTCACAGTACATATGGAAATTATTCTTATTGATGATTTGGGGGTATATCCTAGTGTCCTTCCTAAAATAGTTGATTAGTTCTAGGATGTATTTTCATAGTTGTCATAAGGGTTTCCACCTAAGTTAGAAATTTAGTTCATTATTGAGTTCATTTTAGTAGATTATCGAATTTCTATCTTTCCTTGGGAAATGGAACTAATAGAACATCAGGATATTACGTCTCTCTTAATGTAGTTCTAGGATAAGGTATTTATCTGTCTAAGTACATCACATTGGGATTCTATAATTTTAATCACTAATAAGTCAAGTATAATGCTTTGGTTTTGTGTTGACTACCAAAAGGTGAAATATATAATTATTAATAACTGGTATCCTCCCCTATGTTTTTTTATATTTTAAACCATCTAAAGAGTATCTATGTGTTATTTAAAAGTTATTTGAGATAAGGGTATCATCAGTGGAGAGTGATTCCTTCTGATATACCACAAGATTCTTCTATAAGATTTCATGTTGTGTTTGTATTCAATGTAATTTTGATTGTGTAGATGAATTCTATTATTGCATTTATGTCCTTGATGAACTAAATCATTCACAGTTTCTTAGTATAGTTTTTTGTTTCCTCTATTAATTAAATCATAGTGTTTTCCGAAACTCAAGATGATAACACCAATGAGTTTAAATTTTATTGTCTATACAAATATGGAATCATATATACACTAATTTTTCAGTGTTTGTTTTTCTGGTTTGATAAGGTACATTTTATACGTCTCATAATCCTGGAGGAGATTTGTAATCTAACCTAGAGAAGGTATAAACAGCCATTTCATAAGGGAGTACTTATAATGTTTTTGATATATGTAGTTTTTTGTATTGGAATATTTTTTCAAAGGTACATCAAAGACTTCTCCCTTCATCCAAAAATTATTTTCATGATGATTGAGAACAGTGTTCATTTTGATTAGTCTAACACATGTGAGAATGATTTTTAGTAATTGAAGTGGCTTTTGACGTCTACAATGATTTGGGTACAACCCAAATAGGGTCATGAGTATTCATAGTTTTGTAACATTTTTATGATTGGGCTTGGGGAAGTGTTGATACAGGGATATAGATTAGGGGTTAGTGGGTCAAAATAGTTTTGTCAAAAAGAATCAAACCATACTACACATGAACTTAGTTTGTCCTCAATGGTTTACGAATTGAAATATTTGTGCAATTTTCTTCTATGTAGGATTTTTATGGTTTATACTAATCATAATAGACACCATTTTTGTTTTTACAGTATTATTTATACCATCTAAATAGAATATTGGTTGAATATATAAATTTAATTTATTTTGATCTTTCTTTTATTATAAATAAAGGAAACACTGTAACTTATTCATTGAGTCATGAGATATAGACTCAAGTGGTTTATGAGTAATGTTTTGAGTGTAAGATGATGTCTTTGTTCACTAAGATGAATATGAGTGTCCCATAGGATTCATAATAGGTGAGACTCATTTATTTATCAATTTTTAATCTCTATTGATCTAGTTAAATAGGAGGAAGACTTAGGATTCATAATTCTTAAAATTGAGGGGCATTATTTATGGTTGAGTGATATCTCTTGATTATGCAATTTAACTGAATGAGATTGTCGATGTTATTGGACTTGTTATTATGATTGAATGTATGTTGTAGGTGCTGATACATGAGTTTTATACTGCAAACTTGTTTGTGGACCCAATTTGATGAAGAAATACCATGAAATTTAAATATAGTGTTTATGGATGGGAATAAAAAAAAGAAATTATAGATTTTATGACACTATGGAAAACCTATCAGTATGTTAAGGTTGGTCATTTTTTGATAGGTTGTATTTTTATAGCTATTTCCCATTACCAATTTTTTGTGGGATAATGTTGCATTCGATTATCTTTTTTGTTATTTCCAAGGACCCCATATTTAAATAACAACCAAGGGGTAATTTTAGATCATTTAACAAATGAATAAATTTTTATATGAATCTTCTAGAATTTAACCATAGATTGTTTGGGTTACTTATATGTTTGATAGATATTATGTTTTAATGGGATGCCTTAGAGTATCATTTAAGATGGTGATCGCCATTTTATTTCATGGTTTTCCAAAGTATTGCAAAAGTTACTGTGTACATTAGTGTTTTTGAGAATATATTTCCACCCAAATATGGATGATAAATCTAAATAGACGATTTAGGTGTTAGAGGTCCTTCTAAATTCATGCATCCATGATTTTGGAGGGACTTGGTGGTAGAATTTAACTTTTCTAGAATTCACTTATTATAATGGATATCAAGAGACTGTCTATATGGAAAAATATTAAAAAATCTATTATACACCTTGTAGGTCACCATTTTAGTTGGATAGAATTGGGAGAGTTCTATTTTATTGACAATTTATACTATAAGACACATTTGAGTTTGTTCAGTTGAACAAGAAGCATATACATATTTCATAGAGTAGACAAAATTCATACACTGATTGACGTTTTCAACCACAGGAACTTATAGTGGGTTACCTTGTTTTCCTTTGAGTTTTTCTAAGATTGGGTCACAATAAGATTCAAAAATAGGTTACATTAGCGATATGTTTGAGGAGTCATTTGAGATTGAGAGATTAATCAAATTAGTGGTATACAGAAAGGATCATCCACAATGATTTAATGTTTTGAATACATTTTTTTAAATGGCATAGCTTCAGTAGTATCACACTGATTCATCTCTTATGACTAATGCTGATGATGTTGTTTTTTTGGTAGATGTTTCCTTTGCATAGAATCCGATTTTTATTTTGTATAGTAGTGAAAAAACATTCACAGTATAGAGGTGTGTTTAGTACTAGTTTTGTGGAATTATTTTTGTTTTTAAGAGTAAATATGGGATATGTGAGCTGATATATTGGACCAGAGGTAAGACCCCATCACTATTGAATCCTAGTGATGTTTGGGATATCATCTTGAGGATGATTTGTTGAAAGGTAGGGAGGTTTTATTCCCCTACTATTTGATGATGTAAGTTTTTGTTTTAATATTTTTTGATCCCCCACTATTATTGTTAAATAAATGGTCCTATTTAATAGGATAGGTTTATGTGGTGTTATATGGGAATGAAGAATAAAAATAAAGGAAAATGGGTCACACTATGAAAAGATCATGGTTAGATAGTTTTTATAACAAATCCTGTTACATAACAATGTTTCCTAATGAGACATGGATCACAGTTTTACAAATAGTTCATGGGGATTTACAAAAAACATTAATCCTTAGAAAAAAAAGTTGTACAACATAATTAATGTTTCTAAAATGGTGTATCTACCCCTATATAACCATCTGTACTAGCCCCCCTATATAACAGAAGTTACTACTTAGTTCGGTCATAGTTTGTTTAACCATGTGGCCAAACTGTGTGCTCTGTTAAAAGTGGTTGATTTCCCATTTTCCTCTCATTTCCTTTGTATAATTTCACATGATTTATCCCTCATATTATTCTCCTCCTATAAAGGGTTATGATCCAAAATATCTACTCTATCATAGAGATCAATATTCATCAATTCAAAGGTTATTGGAGCATTTTTAGTGAATATATAAGATCTCATTAAGTCTCAAAATCAATGTACTAATTTTGTGTAATAATAATATTCAATATTTTATCTTCATATAAATATTGTGAACACTATTTCTAATAGTATATTATTATTTATATCTTTATACCTTCTACCTTGATTCATGGTCATAGTTTTGGAACATATTTTTCAATGGCTCTTAGGTATGTGTTCTACAATCCTTCTCCCATATTGTTGACATTATTCATTTTTATTTTTTTTTGTTCCAACACAATACCTTGCTACACATTTTTTTAATTTATTAAGAAGAGTAGTTTGATCCATTAATTAAATATGAGACCCTTTATAGACTTTGTCGGGTCTATTTATTATTATGAGACTTTATCTATGGTCACCCATGGTGTGTTCCAATCCATTGATAATGGTCAAAATAATTGTTAAATTATGAAGAAGATGTTTTATGTGATTGATCCAATTTTAATTGGGTTATGTATGTTGTCATTTTATAAATGGGTTTCTTCTTCATATATAAAGTTAACTAGGTTATAGGATAATTGAATGTAGTTGAGTTAAATAACCAATATGTATTGGTTTGTTATTAAGGGGTAAGTAGAATATTTAGTAGTCATGGTTATCTATAAATTGTAAAAAATTGAGTCATGAAAATGAGTGAAGATATTGAATAGAATGAATAATTTGAATATTGGTAAAATAAATGGTACACCATTATTATTATTGATGATAAAAAAGATAACTGATCGTGAACATTGAAAAGAAATGAAAAATGGTGTGGTTGGGATTATGGACTTAGGGACCTCATCCTTGGTTCTATCCAGACTGATGCACTTAGAAAAACTAATGTATTGCATGGATTGGATGGCAGACTAATGCACTAAGATCTAATGGATTGGCCATGGTATGAGTACATGTAATGATCATACAAGTTATATCATTATGTGTAATTGATAAAATAAAATTTTATGTGATTATAGTTTTAAACCTTTTTTGTAGGATTCATGCTTTCATCTTATTTCGAATAAGGTTTGACGGGTTTATCTGACACCTAAAACATGAGGTAATGTGTAGTTGATATTTAAAACATTAAAATAATAAACCTATTTTATTCATAGATTTGATATTATTTTTCATATGTACTTCTATATACATTGTAAAAAGATTGGATATGGCATTATAAAATATTTTTGGGTTTTTAATAAGTGGTACTCACATACTACTTGGGCCCCCACTTGTACAACAATAGATTTCATGGTTGATGATCAAGATAAGTTAAAATAATCATTGATATATGGTTAAAGAAGGATATGATATTGGGTAGAGATGTGGGGACAGACAAATGTCTAGACACATTATGGGAATTTAAAATGATTTATTATTATTTTTTTGTAGGAACATGACGCTATTATGACATGTCTTGTTCACTATTTTGGGTTTTTGTCATTTTATTTGGTTTTGGGGTGTGTTTAGATATGTATGATTATTTTTTGTTACTATTCAATATTACATAGTTATTGTTAATCTTGATTTTAATTGTTTTTTTACTTTGGTAATGAGGCTATACTCTCCCAATATACTGAATTAGACCCTCACTTATAGTCAACATCCTTTAGAATTTTGTGAGGTAGAGTTGAGGTCATGTGGAATTAATAGCTAAGGCCATAAGAATTTTTGTGCCTAAGACGAGATGTTAGGACCCCTCCACTCACTTATAAAAGTAAAACACATACTTTCTCTCCCTAAAACATTTTTTTAGCATTCAATCTCATCTAAGGAGAACCATAATATCTTTTTAGATTCATACACTATATCATATAGCTTATGGTATTTACAAGGGACAATCACATCAATATTTATGGTGTTATCCAAAATTAAATTCTAAAAAAAGAATAACATTATTATATACATTGAAAAATAATTAATTTTTTATTATCAGTTTGTTGAATGGTTACTATGAAAAATGAGGCAACATAATCCACCTTATTCCCATATATTTGAAAACAATAACATCATTTGTATGTATATGTGTACTACCATCTTCATAAAGAGATGGGATTTGTTTTTCACATATATGTTACATCAACAGAAGTAATGATAAATTTAATATATATATATATGTTAAAATTTAAATAATAATTATATTAAAATGGTGAATTATTACATTTATATCCTTTTTGAAAACATCAAAAAGTGATGACACCATTCATGCATACATACAACTTAATGTTTCTGGGAACAATGAATTTACATTCACAATCTCTATATTTTATGGAGGACTATATATATAATTATTACGTAAGATATTTTTGTATATATTAAAAAATTTCATACGACCTAACTATGGAAAATGTATTAATTCTATTACTACCAAATATAAATTATTATGAAAAATGAAATATTTAACACCCTAAAATAATCATTTTAAAAATGATTTGCTTATACATGTCTGTTTAAATGTTTTAAGTGGATCATATATGATATTATAAATATTTATATGACCCTTGTATAGAATCGTAACAAATTTAAATTTATTAGTGTGTTGGTTAAAGTGATATTGAATCGTGTTGATCTCTAGTTAAGGGTTTCATGTTAAATTCTCATTATTTACCAGGATTTTTTATGATTATGTTATTGATGAAAAAAAATCATGTTATAAAACTAAATATTTTACAAGAAATTTATTATATCTTATTTGTTTATATATATTACATATTTTTATTTATTTTTATGATCTTAATGTTCCCAATTTTCCAAAATTATATTTTAAATCAAAAGTTTCATTATTTCTCTCTACTATTGAAAATACATTATTAATTTTGAATATATTATAAATTTTTTTTAAAAATGACTTTTATGATACAATTATATTGTATAATTTTATTTTTATCCATGATTAAATATTTAAAAAATAGTGTATATGTTAGTTTATTTTCATTTTCTGAAATATTTTGTTTTGAATTTTATATAAAATAATTGGAATAAATATTTTTTAAATGTATATAGCTAAACTGAATTTCCTACCATCATCAAAGATTAATGTTTTAATGAGTAACATAAAAATTTATAAGGATTTTTCAAAAGAAAATTATTTTATTAAAATTTTTATTTCAATAAAAATATATTATCTCCTTCAAGAAATGTTACATTGATATTTAAAATTAATTTTTCATCTATGGTAATATCTTTTCATGTTAAATATGATTTAATAAGGATATTATCCAAGTATTCCATCCTCATTCTTTCATTTGATGGTTTATTTTTATGATGATGATATATATATATTTTATAAAACTCATTTCATTTCCAATGGTTTTACTATAATGAAATGATGAAATATTTATGAAACCAATTTTCTCTCCACGGGTTATTCTATGTTTAATATTTAATAATGTTTTATATGACATATGTATTAATCTCAATATATGATATGTGGTATCATAATTATATGTCCTTCAAATTAGTTAGGTAATTACGGATATCTCATGAGATAATAAGGATTGGAATGTGGAGTAATCCTTGTTTCATAAGAGTCATTATCCAATATGATATTCTTAGAAGAAAATGTAAAATAAGGATATGTTAGTTTATGGAGCGAATACAATACACTATGATAGTCATTTAATTGATTATTTACTATTATAGAAATTATTTTTTATGGTTATGTTTATTCTATAAAATTATGTATTCTTTAAATTTTATGCTATCATAATTCTTATTCTTTGATTCATTTATTATTGAAGTCTTATAAACTACCATTCATTATTCCATGATTCATGTTTTTTATCAATAATATTATAGTTATGGTTCTCAAATTTTAATCATGTGTTCTTAAAACCTTATCTTATTATTATTCTTAAGTGGTCATTGATATATCCTTTATTTATCATTAAAAGGAAAATCATCTCACCCATTTTTATGTTTCCATTTCTGGTAAAATGAAGAACAATTATAATAATTACATTTATGAAAACAGTTATATTTTTGATGAACTATATTGCAGGGGAGATAGATCTTTTATGAAAATGTTATTTGTGTATCTATGTTTCCAAATACACATGACCTAACTGATTTTGGTGTGGATCGTGTTTTTATGTATTTAATATTAATATAATAAGATGAAATATATATATATGAAATGTATGGGATTATATAATCGATATTAGAGAAAGGATTAGTTAAACATGGAAACAATGATAAGAAACACTTAGTGAAAATACATAGGATAATTCAATTTATAAAATAATGTACTATGTTATGGTAAAAAAATGATTTTCATTGAAGAAAAATTATATACAGATACTAAAAGTAGACTTTGTTTCAGAATAGATAAATCTAGGTGTAATAAACATGAAGTGAGTTGGTTTAATATATATCAGCCATCAATCAAAAAAATAGTTATTGTATTCTTATTGTGCACCTATATTTACAATATTTGGAGTTATGAATGGATAAAACACATTTTCATTACGAACCTTTATAATGTATTTAAATATTTGATGACCATGGAAGAACTAGGTTAAATACAAGGTATCATAGATTGAAAATAATGTTTCTAAATTTAGATATACTCTAAATTATTTTTCATGATTTTGAGGTTTCCCACAAATTTTTTATTTCTCACCTTATGCTTTTTAGTTTTATTTAATGGCTATATTTTTATGGAACAATGTTGATGTGAATGCTAAAATAAAATGATATAATTATCCACATCAACAACCAAATTTTATGGGAGCTTTAATGAAAAAAATCATTAATATGGAAACACATGTGTTTCCAATATATGAATATGTATTTATATATAAAATGATAATTTATTGTGGTAAATCATGAAGATAGATATTGTGGAGCATGTATCACCATGGTTTTTATATCATCATGTTAAGGATGATAGATAGGTGTCAATGGTTTTGTTACAACCATTATCCATACCAAAATCAAAATGAGAAAAAGTATCATGTGTATTATCGTTTGAATTTGAAAAATATATAATGGATATAATGTTATTTGGGTTGTATTCAATCACTTTAAATGGAAATCACACATCATTTCTATTGCATAATATTTATTCCAAGAACTTCCTACCAAAATATACATTAAATTAGTAGTAATGTTTCATTTCGTACCACATCCGATTTCACTAATCAAGATCAATAGTTTAACGTGATTTTATGTAAACATATTTTCCACAATATAGATACATTGTTGATTTTTAGTACTGCTTATCATCAACATCAAATTGATAGCCTTCCTAAGATAACCATTATAAATATAGAGGAGCTTATAAGAAACGATTCCATGGAATTCAATGGTGGTTGGGATCAACACCTTCCTTTAGTTGATTTTTTTATCACTAATAAAATTCAATCAATCTATAACATCTCATTACCATTTTTATGTGTTTTAACTGATTGGTTTGAATATCCAATGATTTGATCTTTGAATTGTTTGTTTCCAAATATTTTTCTGAAGCTTTTTGAATTTTTCTGGGTGTTTTAATTATTTATGCATGGTTAATAAATGTCTGTAACCCGAGGATATGGGGTTCCATAGTTTTAAAAATGGATTGTTTATGTTTAAAAAAAGTATGAAACATACATATACGGGGTTTCATGGTTTAAACATGGTTTTTGCATGGTTAAACAAAGTGTACACCCTGGGTAGAATGGGTTGGATGGTTTGCACATGCTTAGTACTATCTTAGTGAACAAACCTCAGAAATCATTCAAATTGTAACAAAAGATAAAAAAATTGTAATTAGAAATCTCAACCCCCACCCCCACCCCCCCCCCCCCCAATTAATCCTAATATCCTCACACTCAAACATAGATCTGATTCTAAGGGTTTTGGGAGCCCTCATGAGGCATTTAAACTCCCTAGTCCTCATATCCTGGTGGATTGAAGCACCAATTGAAGTAGATATCTTTTCTTTAGATGAGTTATTTTCTTCTCAATCATGTATCTACATTATTATCTCGATTCCTTCTTCTAAAAGGTTATTTTATCCTTTTGTTTCTTCGGATCTCAGTAAATAATTTTGGGATACTCGATCCAGTATCTCTTCTCTCTTCTCTCAAGATCTATCTTCTTAGATTCGGTGATCTCCATCAAAGGTGATACGTCTCAGATTAATTGTGGTTGGATTATTTATATTACATGTAGGTGTTTTTATGATTTTCCTTAATTTCTGGATTTATTATTTCATGATAATTTTTTAGATACATGTTTCTTAAATTCTAAGACATGGTTTTTTTGAAATTTGTCCATTAAATTCCTTATACAAGACTATTGAACCATTTTCTATTTTAATTGAACATGTAATTAATTAAATGGATACAATATTGATATCTATAATTTTTTTATGAATAACTAAAATTCCATTTTTTGGATTTATTTTTAAAGAACCATTAAATGATATTTTGGTGAGATTGAGGACATCAGTATAAGTTTTAATTTATAAAATTTAATTATTTAATATATATTAAATTAAATGAACTATTTTATATTTTATAGAGATTTTAAAATGTTTTAATTTGTTAAAGGACCATGAACCACATATGAATTATTTTACCCTTGATTTGGAATTGGTATTTGCAGTTATTTTAAATATATGATTTAAATGTATGGGAAGAAGGTGTAAACCTTTTTTTAAATGCATTCAATAATTTTAAATTTTTAATACTTATTTTAAATGATTTGTAGATTTTTTAAACTAAGTTATTTTTTTAATGTCTTGTTTGGCATTAAAATGATGATATAAGAAAAATAGTGGGTATAATTACTATTTTTAAAATTTCTATTATTTTAAAGGATTTTAATTGAATTGATGATTATTGACAGCCTAGTTGTAACTTTATGACGATCCTATAATATAATAATGCCTTTATGTAACATTATTTTTTATTTTACTTCTCATTTATGGGTGTTGAAAAAGTTATTATATAATTTTAGGTAATTGGAGGTGAGAGTGAGATCTAGTTTATGGCCATATCCCATTATTAATAAGGATCATTGTGTGATCCTCCTAACACCATTATATCACTAACCTATATTGACTAGTTAGGTAACCCTATAATGTTAGATTGGATCACCTAGATATATTCTACACTAGAAGACTGACACCCTTCCTATGGATCCATAGAGAAGATAAAAGGTTCAAGCTGTGGGCGTGAAACCAATAAAGCAGGAGTGCATGGAATGGGTTTTCTTTAGACCAATGATACTATATGTTGTTATTTTAGTTAGACATGTGGTAATTTAATTATCAATTCTGACAAGGAATTACTATTGTACCTTGGTTGTACCCATAACATCCATATATTTTATACTCGACACATAAAAATATTATTTTTTACTATTTGGCACTCGAATCGCCTTGCTTGATTAATTTATTGTTATTATGAAACATGGATCTATTGTATTTAATATTTTTCTACTTTTCATATCCAATTAATATTCTCATATGTTCCTGATCATCTGATTTTATCTTCTCAAAAATGATTTCATATATTTTCATGAAAATGTTTAGTTTTGAAATGATGTAATTGATTGTTTTATAGGTTTAATTTGATAAATTAGTATTAAAATGTTTAAAAATATATTTTTAAAAAAATACTAATACTCTATTATTTATACTTCTATTTTATAATTTTTTGCGTACCTTATATGTAAATGAAATAAATTGTTGGTGTAATCCTACGTGGATATTTAGATCACACCTTTCTTGGATGTTTTTGTGTTTTCAACCCTTTGAGATCCTATCACAGGTGATTATGATTTCATATTATATTATAGGTTAATGATTGGGTGACCAAGGGAAGGTGGCTTGGGACATGGTAGGTGGTCATGGACAACCAGGAGGTGGGTTTTGGTTGTTATGTTTCGGTTTTAGTTTTCTTAATTTCTCTTTTGTACATTGAGTTGTGTGTATTAATTAATATATTAGATGATGTTTCCGCATTATAAAATGTTATTGTAATATTTTTAGGGAAAATTCATTCCCAATGGTTATTTTTTTATGTCCAGATACTTTTCATCAGTCTATAGATATGGGGAAATCTCTTCAAGTTAGAAGTGACTCATATTGGGTATCTATTTAGATGGTTTTTCAATATGTTTTTCGACAAATGGTATCATATAATGTGTTTATTTAAATCTAATTACATTAATTTGAAATCCATTATGTTATCTGATGTGATTAAAAATCGAAATAAGATTAAAACTCTTTTGATAATCAATGTGTAGTCAATAGGTGGGTGCTTGATCACCACCTTTTCATGATGATACTTGAGTTAATAGGGATGTTGAGACTTTATTAATTATTTTGGGTTATTGGTTTCTTGGTGATAAATGATATTATATTCAGAATAATACTATCTTGGATTTATGTAATATATTATGAGTTTTTGATCAGGAATGGAAGAATTACCATGGTTTCACTATGTTTTCATGATGGGGTAAACTATGATAAATCTATTCAATTGATTTAGAAATCCAACAATGAATAAGTGTGAAATTGGAGTGTGGTTTAACATCTTATATGGCCAATCCTTTCATAGTTCTATCATGGTTCTAAAAATGAACCTTATTTATTTTCTTACATTTGAATTCACTTATGTGGGGTTGGTTAGGGATGTGTGTTGTTTCATGATTTTATTTAGTTGTTTCAAATTTAATCCATTGTTAATAATTTTCAATCAATTTTGAAAAATAAATTATATCTTAATATATCTTTTGTTAATTTCATTGAGAAATTTATTTAATGAAAAAAATGTGAGTTCTATGAAAATTGTTTTTGAAAAAAAATTAACAAAGACACTTATGTGGTGTGAAAAACCCATGTTTTAAGAATAATATTTTATTTGTAATAGATTTAAATATAATTTTTTTTGAATATTGTAAAATATGATTAATAATTTTGAAACCATGGAATAATTTACTGGACTATATAAAGGGTTTTTCAATCTTTTATTGATTTATTGAATTATTTTTCATTTTGAAAGGAAATAATAATGTTTTATAAATGGCCAAATAGTTTGTGTCATGAAATCAATGATTCATTGATAATTGTGGGTTATGAATTTGATTCAAATATTTTATGCTAATTTTTAGTATTCTTTGATACTTGAGTTGATATGCATATGTTTTGTGATATTCAAAAATGTCTACCATAAATTATATAAAAAAATATTGTATTTTTTTCAAACAGTCTAGTCCTTGTGGTAGTTCTTCATGTTTCCCAAAATTGGAGTCACTTTTTTACAACTCTACATAGACTCCATAGTGAGTGGTGGATTCAAAGGCCTTCCATCCTTTAAAACCATTCCACTAATTTCTGGATTGTCATCCACCTTCTTATAAAGGTGAAAAATGTTCTCTTGAGGTAGTAAAGTGAATGGAAGAAGTTAATGGGGTATTTGATTATCTTAAGACTCCTCAATTAGTAATATTCATGTATATTTACTACATATTAGTGGGACCTAGTCAGATGTGGTGGGATTATTTTATTTCCTCAGGTATGTATGAATAAATATCTTGGGAAATATTCAAGTGATTATTCATTTTTTGGAAGTATCGTAAGGATTTGAAGAAGGGGACACCTATCAAGTTCATAGGTTTTTTATAAAATGATCTGTGGATTGTGGATTATGCTAATAAATTTACATGTTTGGTTTGTTTCATACATTTTCTTGACGTAAATTACTTTATTAAGGCTATCAATTTTAGAAAAGGTATTTATAGAGACCTTGTACCTACCATGCCTATAGTGAGGTATATTTTTTATCAGGAGGCGCCTGATAAGGCATTCATTGCTAAAGAGGTGCAAGTGAGACAACACAAAGGTAAGAATATTACTTTCTGTGTTGATAAAGGAAAATTATATCACTAAACAAATATAAATTTTTTATTCTTCTATTTTGGAGCATCGGGTCATCCGAAGAGTTTTTGTTAGAATTATCCAAGGGTTTGCAGATGGTGTGGTCATTTGTGTCATATTAATAGGTTTTGTAAGTAATATAAATTAAAATACAACCTCAGTTAATAATATAAGCTATTTACTGGGGGGATGAATATTAATCATGATTATGGGTCTCCATCCATTGGCATTAGAGTGAATCTTTTCACACAGTGGAGGTACTTTCAGTTTTTAGTGTTAATTGTTGATCAAATTTTTCATTATTATTATTTAACTGAAAACTATTTCAATTATTCCTTTGTATAGATCATGTTTTGAGTCATTATTGGATTTTTTATGTAGTAATGGTTTCCTTCCCCTGATATGCTTGAATTTTTTTTGTTGGTCCTTGGTTTTCTTCTTATCTTGACTTGATGGTTTGTTCTCAATTTTTTATAATGGTTGATCTCTCTGGAGAGAGTATAGGGCCCAGTTATACACCAACCTGGATGCTTGATCTCTTTCTTGGTGGACTTGTATTGACCTTGGGGATATACATGGGTAACTAGGATGATGTGTATTTTTAATTTACTAGGAACCCGATGGTTTTGGCTGTTGATTATATGATCTTATTACTACATGAGGGACAATTTTTGAGAAATACTATGTTGTCATTGAGTACTTACCCTGGGAACAAATCCATATCAATTTTTTACCTTGTAGGGGGGTTTTTTGCTTATATTTATCTCATTATGGAGTAGTTTAAGTATCTTATTTGGGCCTATGGGATGTTATTTTCTTCGGTTACAAAATTTTGGTGTGTCTTTAAATGGTCCAGAAACCTATGAAAGGACTCTATTATTTCTCTAGTATAATAATGTGTGATGATACTGATATTTTGATATTTTATTTTTCAGTGTTATTATCCTTTCAGTGAGTCTCAATTCTAGAACACAGATCATTCACCTCATAGGATGAGTGGGGATATTCATCTTATGCTATCATGTTCAATCATTCTGACTCGAATATTTACAAGGGAAAATTTCTTATGGTGGGGAGGATATAGTATCACGATACTTGTTTGTGTATGTTTTGACCAAATTATTTAAATATTCAATGATAAGATCTTTTTGTGGGTTGTTTTCAGAGTAGTTACAGGTTTTTTATATGGTTTCTAGGTCTCTTTATAGTTTTTGCATGGTTTCCTCACTGATAAATAAAGTTTGAAACCTAGTTTTAAGGGATTTAATTATGTGTTCATGGTTTTTTCATGGATAAAAAAAGTTTGTAACCAAAGAAGAAAGAGTTTTAGGGTTTCCACAAGTTTTGTTCATTATTAAACAACATGTGAAACATAGGAAGAAGGGGTTGCATTGTTTGGTCCTGATTAGTACTAACTGTGAAACCTATCCCAGGAAACCCTGAGAAAGGTGATTCATGTTAATAATGTTGTAATTAAAAATCATGAAAACCTCATAATTAACCCTACACTCATCCCACTCAAACATAATCTGATTCAAGCAGTTTTAGGATCTCTCAGGATGCATTTTGGCACTCAAATCCCCATATCTTCGAGGATTGAAATTCCAATCAAAGTGGATATTTCTTTTTTGGGTGAGTTATTTTCATATAAATGTTTCATATCCCTTATTCTATTTATTACTTATTCCTATTGTTTATTATGGCCTTATTTGTTTTGTATCTTAGTATGTTATTGTGGGATATTGGATCTAGGATCTCTTCAACATTCTTTTAAGATCTATATTATTAGATATGGTGATCAACATTGAAGAAGACACATCTCAAATTTATTATGGTTTGAATCCTTATATTCTATGAATGTGTTACTTTATTTTTATTTAATTTTGTGATTCATTGTTACTTGATAATTTCATACATAAATGTTTCGTAATTTCTGACACGTGTTCTATGAAATTTGTCCCTTAAATTCCATATAAAATCGTTTTTGAACATAATATCTTTGAATTGAACATATAATTGATTGGATTTATATAACATATATATTTATATTTATATTTATATCACTTATTATGAATTTTTTAAATTCCGTGTTTTATTTATTTATTTTTAATTAACCTTTAATGGATAAAATGTTGAAATTAAGAGATTTCACCTATATTTTGATTGGTAAAAATGTAATTCCTTTATTTGAATTAAATGAAATGAACTAATTTACTTTTTTAATAGATAAAAATGATTGAATTTTTTATATAAACAAGAACCATAATTTAGTGATTTTACCTTTTTTTTAGATGTTGTTTTTGGATTATTAGAAGTAAATGATTTGTATTAATGGAAATGGGGGTAAACCAATGTTTTAGAATTTATTGGATCCTTTTAAAATTATAATACTTCATTTAAATTCATTAGGGAGGATTTGAAATAAATTATTGTTTTAAAAGGACAATTTGGAATTAAAATAATGATGTGGGAAATGGAGCAGGTATGGTTACCCTTTTAAATTTTTTAATTATTTTAATGAATTTGAATTAAATTGATGATTATAGATGGACCAGTTGGAAAATTATGATAATAATATCATGTAACAACCCATTTATGTAAATTTAATTATTCCATTACTTACCATTTTTTTGTTCTGAAAAAGTAATTGGTTATTTGAGATAATTGGGGGTTAGAGTGATAAGTGATTTAGGATGAATTCCATTGATTGATAAGGATCACTAGTGGATCCTCGTAACCCAATTATCTTACTCACCTCTTTTGACTAGTCATGGGAACTAGGATTATTAAATGGGATTACCTAGAAATATGATTCACTATAAGAATCAAATAATTATAGTGAAAAAATAGAGAATGTGAATGGTTTAAGCAATGAACATATGACTAGGAAAGCAGGTGTGTGTGGAATTAGTATTCTTGAGACCTGTGTTACTAGATGTAATCTCATTAACTAGTTTGGTTATAATTTATTTATCTATATTGAGGTTGAATACTTATCATTCATAGGTTGTAACCATGACATCCATATACATGATACTAGCATATGACAATGTTAGTGGTCATTTTTTGGCAATGATGTTTCCTTGATTGATTCATTTATTAATAATATTCACCTTGAATATATTGTAATGAATCTTATTCAACATTCCATATCAGGTTAATATTCCCATATTTTCCTGACTATCTGACTTTAGCTTAAGAAATGGTTTTCAATGCTTTTCATGAAAATGTTTCTTTTTTAATTGTATATTTTCATGTTTTACAGTATTAGTTTCATAAAAGATTTTTTAAATTTTTTAGACTCTTTTTTTAAACTAATACTCATACTATTTTATTTTTACAACAATTTTAAAATATATGAATTACCTTATGAATTAAATGTATAGAATATTTTGTGGAACCTTACTATGATCTTTAACTCTCACTCTTCTTGTTCCTTTTAATGTTTTCATCCCTTTATGATCTTAGAGAAAATGTTCATTATTTCCACGTAATTTCTAGGTTCATATAAGGTTTACCAAGGGTGTGTAGATTGGGACATGGTAGGTGGTCCTGGACCCCGAGGAGGTGGGTTTTGATTGTTATGTTCCACTTAAATTTTTCTTACTTTCTATTTTTACATTGAGGTGTATATATTGATTTATATATTTGATGATGTTTCTATATTGTACCATATTATTTTAATCTTTTTAGGGAAAACTATTTTCATATATTATTTTCGGATGTCTATGTGATTTTCCCTAACCAATAGAGATTGTTAATGCTATTTAGTTTAGTGGAGAATTGGATCGGGTACCGATTTAGTGGGCATTTCATGTTGGTTCATCACAAGATCATTTATATAGCTCCTTTAGAAACCCCATGTGTAACAAAGCGTAAAAAACAATTTTGCGATGAATTTAGTGATAGAAATTCATTGGAACCTGATCTAGCTGAGGATATGTAATATATAATTAGATATATTCAACATCACATCATGTTTTCTTAGTATGGATAGAAATTTTTGTCTGACAATCATCACAAAAATGTGGATTTAAAATGTAGTTAGAAGTTAATCCTGGAAATTTCTCCATATAAGTGGGTTATGAGATTTATCAATAATGGAAATATGATACCAATTAATATTTTCCACATTAAGATTATTTATCAAGTAGGGATGGTGTCTTATCACATGGTGCTTCTACTGAACCTCCCTTAAGTTCATGAATTGTTACATGCATCTCTCTTGAAGATATAGTACTGTATTTATCACATGTACTAAACTTTGAGGTCATATCCTTATGACATGATATTTATAATGAATAAAAAATTGTAATAAATATGGATCAAAGAGATAAATTGCGATAGAACAAAACTACTAACCTAATTATTTTTCTCCGTACGATTCAGAAATTCAATGAAGTAACTAAGAAACCAAAGGATGTGATGAAACAAAGATATCCCTATTTGATTATATCATAGTGATTAATTCTTTTGGTATACATTAATTTTAAAGGTGGTAAAATATAACAAAATTAGATTTCATGATAAATTTTTCAATAAATTAGTTTTAATTTATTAATATATTCCTTTATATATAACCATGAGTCAAAACAATCCATGAAATACTACTGAAATATTATTATCTAATTTTTTATTACTCACCTATACATTAGATTTATAAATACGAATTCGAATAATTAAATTATCAAAAAATATGTTTTACATATATATAAAGTGATTTCATTTGTTATAATTTTATTATAAGTTAAAATAAAAATCAATTGATAGTAACATATATTTTTGGGAAAAATAGTTTTTATATAGGAAATATGTTTATAATATTATATATTTAATTAATCACTATTGAGGAATGATTTTAAATAAATTTATATATTAATATTTGATAAAATGTTTTAACATTTAAATATTATTTTTCTTGGCATGGGATAATAATAAATATAGGTTTGGGATAAAAATTATATTCTTCTAAAAATCATTTTCATCTCAATTTTCCGAAATATGTTAAAATAAATTTCAAAAACATATAAAAAATTTTTAATGAAAAATTGATTCGAATTTTTTAATTTGGACAATAAATTTTTTTAAAAATGACTTTTATATTTTTTCATTAATAATGGTATCCTCTCTAAATATGTGTCACCTCAATAAGATTAGAATGGGTAAAATATTGTTAAAACATTAATATAAGACGTTAAAATTACTCTAAATATTTATTTTATCCAATTTTGTGAGTGGATATTTTGAACTTTAATAAAAGTCTTGAAGAAATGTCCACAATGTAATATTTTTCCTTGAATATGACCATCGTTATATTTTATGAAAATAAAAAAATACAAAATTACACTCTCTTGAAATAAATATCTCTAAAGATTTTACATAATTATTTAAATAGGATAGGTTATGTTATAAATTTTATTTAAAATCATAATAATTTGAATTTTCCATATTAATTTTATTTTATTTTTTTGTGATTGAATATTTATCTTAAATGATTTTCAAAAAATTATTTATTAAAATAACATTAAACTGAGGTAAATATTTTTAAAAATATTAAAATAATTTATTTATAATGAATTCTTGAGATCTTTGAATTTTATAGGAAAATATAACATATTATAAATACTTGAATGGTTTATATGTGAATGTATTTTCATTAATGATGTTTTCAAAGTCAAACAATATGAATAATTTCAAAATGAATTTGTTAAAATCTTATAATGAATAATATTTTTTTTATTTATTTAAAATTAATAAAAGTTCTATATTCATCCATGTGAATGTGAAATAATTCCGAAAATCAGAATTAACAATTTCTTGTGAAATTTTACATTAATGGTATCATTTTGTTACCCAAATATAGTAAAAAACATTGATATCATGATAATTGACAAAAGTGTTAATGGGGGGTTAAAAAATTATAAGGGGTAACCATAACCAAAACACATCAATATTTTGTTGTAATATATTATTTATACACCACATTATAATTGAATTTATTTATATAAATTCATATCCCATTTTCCTGGAAAATTAATTTATATTATTTTAATACATTACGTAATTCAAAGTGTTCCCCTACCCTTACTTATAAGAGGAAATATCAAATCCTCTAATCCTAAGACTATGTGAACATTATATATATGTCAGGAATTATCCTAAATCCTTCCTTGATTACTTTAATACCTTGATGTTATTCTGTTCTTTCCAAAAGACCATCTCTTCTTGGCATAAGGATTATGCTAAAATTGGATTCTCAATGAAGAGGTATAACACTTCATTAAGGATTTTCAATTTTATTTCTTCTTATAATTAATCCAAATTAATGGTATCCATTATAAAATAATTACTTTTGGTATTAAAAATTTTTAATTGTCTTTATGTCAATGTAATAGTCATTTTCTACCTTTTTCCCATCTATTAAAAAATGCTAACATCATCTGTGAATATGTACAGACGACCACCTCCACGAAGTGATGTTTTTATTTTTTTGACATCATATATACATGAATGGAAATAAGGAAAATTTTAAATAATATATATGTTAAATATAATTTAATTATCATTTATTAAAGGTTAATTATTATTTATCTTTCATTCCTTTCATCCACTAACAAGTGAAAACATAGTTCATGTGTATGTACGGCCTACCATATCAAAAAACAGTGTTATTCATTTTTCAATATCTATTTTTATGTATGAATATAAATATATATTATTAATATGTATTATATTTATATTATCATTAAAATTCTTGTGAATATGAAACAATGAAAAATGTACCTTGACTAGAGCTTCTAACACAAAATCCTCATTAAAAGAGAAACAGTTAACACAAGGAAAGAACCATTTTAGAAAGGGATTTTTAATAAATGGGTGTTGAAATGTTTTAATTGGATTATATATTATATTTTAAATATGTTTATAACCCTATTATACAATTATAATAAATTTAAATTTATTATACAAGATGTTAAAGTGAATTCCTAAAAATTTGAACTTGTAGTAAGGGTTTTATGTTACAATCTTAATGTTAAATATGATTATTTTTCATTAAGATTCCAATTATTAAATTTAATGAACTAAATATAATAAATTTTCCTTAATTTTTTTCTAAACCTTTTATTTCTATATATTACATGTTTTCCTTTAATTTTCTTCTCTTTAAGTACTCAATAGACTAAACTAGTTTTTTATTGAAAATAGTCATTATTGTTTTCTTTGGATGAATGCCCTTTTTCATGGTATGTGTTTTAAAAATATAATTTCTAATATTTTTTAATAATATCAATAATTTTTTAGTGAAATTAATTTTAATTATATACTTTTGATGAAAATAGTTTTAAAGGAATCTTTTATTCATTTTTAGAATGATGTTTTTTTTAACTTTTTACCGGAGTGTAGAAAAAATCATTGTTCCAACATACATGGAATGAATGAAATTAACCACCTCGAGGGACTCTAAATGTATATATAAATAATTTACATGTTTCAAAAGTTATTTTAAAATTAAATTGTTTCCATAAAATTTTAATATTTTAATATTCTAACTAATTGGATTTTAATGTTAAAGGAAAGTTTCCTTATGAATTACTATATAGATATTTTAAAAAAATTCATATATAATAAAATCATTTTATATTTATAATTATTTATTAGGGATATAAAAAAATATAACATCATTATTTATTTATCAATGAATTGTGTTTATATTTTTGAAATGATGATGAATTTCAGAAACATGTTTCTTTTCGAGAGGTTATGCTAGGATGAAATGATGAAATTTTTAATAAAACCATTTAATTTTTAATTTTGATGCTATGAAAAATATAATATGATCATGTAGAATGAATATGTATTATATTATAAAATTTATTGGTTAAACTGAAATTATACAACCCTCTAATTCCTTGGGTAATTGTACATTTTTATGAGATAATAATGACTTAAGTGGGGTGTGAACTATATTCAGTAATAGAATTTATCCACTAAAATAGATGTGGGAGTGAACCATGACTAAATATGATATAGATTGGGTAGAGGACCCAATCCACTAGGATATTTTTTGATGTGAGCTATAACTACTATAATAATGATTTTATATACTTATCTTTGTGCCAGAAAATTATGTCTTATACCAATTTTTTTCTCTCATTGATCAAGTTATTTTATTACTTAACGATTCATGTATTATAAAAATATTGAAATTTTGTAATGATTAATGTTTTTGAAATATGGTACATAGGGTATGGTTTTAAAATTTAAAGCTCATGTTATTATACCCTAATTTAAAATACCCTGAATCTAGTACCCCTCATCCAACATCTCCGTTTTTTTATTAGCATAGTTATAATGTTTTAATTTCTTAGGGACCAATAATTTTGGTAGTTTGGGTGAACCATATACATACATGATACCTATTTTACACATTAAAGTGAATACAAAAATAATGGATGGAAAAAACTCCTCATTCATGAACTCGTTAAAATAATTCACTTTCATATCTTGGGGAAAGAAAAAAATAAGTTTATTAAAAAAATGCACTGAAAGTGTTCTGTATATAGAAATATATCAAACATCAATAATTCATTGTAAATATATAATGGTTATAAAGGTTCATGTGTTACAACATATTAAAAACTCCGCTATTATGATTATAAATGGAAAATCAATATGGAATAAGAAATAAGTGAACATAAATACTATTTAATCAAAAACATGTGAAGAAAAGGAATTTATAGATAATATCAAAGAGATAATGTCATTTATAATAATAAATGAATTAAAAATGAAGGAAATATTTAATATTCAATTATGGGATCTCATAAATCGTTATACATATTCAATAAATATAGTGCACCAAGACACATTAAAACTATGAGTAAAATCCCATTTAATTTGGGCAAATGATTTTCTTCATTCGGTATATTTATATATCAAGGGGACATATAATTCCAATCCATTCCAATTACATTATATCTAAATAATTCTTCAAATATAAAATTAATAGTCTAATTCATGAACAATATGAGTAAAAACTAATATAAATATTGAATAAATTAGATGGATTTATTAATAATTTCCCAGTTAATTAAATAACATTAAAAGTAAGAATTTTATATAAAAATGGTATACATTTAAGGAAATAATAATATCCACGATATAATAAATAAATAAATTTAAGATTAATTTAATTTCTAAGGAAAAATTATAACATCAAATTGATTCCCTCAAGATAATCTTAATAATCAAGAAATTAATCAACAGATGAGAGGTGATCATTTGCGTATTGGGAATATAAATATTTTTTCAATAAAATCATTTTATTTGGAAGAATAATTGGAATATAATTGAAATTTTAATATAATATCTCATTAAATATATTTATTATAAAAAATGATGATAATGTATATGTGATACCAAATTTCATGAAATATTTATAATGATTGGAATTCCTTACCACCATAAAAATTAAAAAAAATTATTTTATAATTTGTTTCAAAAATATCTTATTTGAATTTTTTAGAGAGATAAAATTTATATCCATCTTAAATTTACTGTATAACATATATTTTTTAAAAAATAATAATATTAAATAAAATAAATTTTGTAAATAAATTTTGGAAAACATGGGAATGAATGAAAAAATATCAAGTTTAAAGGGAAATAAAAAAGATTTTTTCATGTAAACATTTCTTTTCCTGGTTCAATTAAAAAAGATAGGAAAACATGGAAAAATAATTGAAAATAAATAAATATTCAGTGGAAAATAAAATTAATGAGGATTGTTAATTATAAATTATATGATTCTCACAACAATAATAAAATTAATTCCCAATGAAAGTGAGACTATAAAATAGATTCTTACATCGTTGGATCCTTTAAAATTATTTTCCATTAATGGAATAAAATTGAATAGATAAATTAAGAATGATATATAAATTTGTAATCATGTTATATACATCATAGGGGACCAATATAAATCATATTAAAGTTAATAGGATATATTAAAAAATATATGTCTCAAAATAATAGAAATTGTCAAGAAAATTTTTTCCCCATGCTTCCCTTTAGTTAAACGTTCTTTAAACCCTAGTATAATCATTTTAATAAAATATAAATTTTTTCCAGAATAATATTCATATTTATAATATTATTTGTATTCCTCTTATAATGCATTAAAAAATTATTATTTCTATTTTTAGGTGTTATTGTCCTTGTTTTCACATGTATGTTTTTTTATGAAGTTAATTATTATATTCTATAAGATATTGTTCGATAATCTATAGATTGATATTAATCATTTAAATTTCATATATAATTATTTAATAAATTTTTATAACCATTATTAAATTTTCTATAAGGAAGATGAATCTCATCACTTTCTGGAAACGGTAGGTCAGACATCTTCATGACTGACGATGTCATTCGATTAATTAGTTAAAGGTTGAATAACTGGATGATAAATTAATTTTATAGAACCTATATCAAGATAAATTGACCATATATATTAATTATTTCCATAAATATTTCTGACCAATTGTGTGAGTGATGGAAATGAAATTACATCAGTTTTCATGGATGTATTTCGTCCTATGCACAGAAGGTTAATTTATTTCCAATTTAAAAGAGAAAGAAATGGATAAAAATTATGTAATGAAGATAATAAAATAACATTATATTTTAGATAGTTTTATTATTATATTAAAATTTTTAATAAATATTTTATTTTGAAAAAGTATAAGAAAAAAAGAAGGATTTTAGTGAAGACAATTAACTTTTCATATAAGGACCTCCTTTGGATCTCTCATTAAGGATCCTTGGGTTGGAATTTTGGGGAGACTAGAAAGTCTATAAGGTGTCTAAAGGTTTTGGGGAGAAATTGTTTTAGGGATTTGTCAAACTATATGGATTTTTTTTAATAAGTTAATGGAGTATGTACCTTTTTGGAAGTGGGGTAAGGGGACTTATTTGAAACCACTTGTAAAAATCCCAAAACCATCTAAAATGATAATGAAATTTAAACTAAAAACTATTAAAAAGTAACTCAAATTCGAATGTTAGATATGATAAGGTTTAAATTATGCCATAAAAATTTATTATTTATTGATTAATTGAAAATAATTCCCTTATATTTTGGTTTAATCCTCTAGGTTAAATCTTTTATAACTTAACTACGGTAATTAGTTTTTTACTATTTATTCTATTAATTCTGACTAAAACATATGATGATTTTATTACCTAATTTAGTTATTCTAACTCAAAATATTCAATGAAATTTCTATATTCAAATCACATAAGTGAAAAAATTTAATTTAAAAAACCCTGTAATACACTTCAAAAAAATATTTTTTGAAGAAATGCATTTTTCAAGCCTAATGTGATCATATATTTAATATATGAGTATTAATCATCATTAGATGGAATTAAACTCATATATTCAAATATATTATATAAAAAACTATTTTAAATAATTCTCTCATAAAAAATATTTTAATTAATTCAAATATACATACATTATTCCTCTTTAAACAAAACCAATTCTCTAAAAAATGTCCCTTTTACCTTAAAAAGGAATTATCATATCTTCTATAAAATTTATAGTCAATAAGTTGTGAATTGAATATATTTTAATAAATTATTATAAAAATAATTATGATGTGTAAAATTCTATATATTTTAATTATTTATAATTGAATATTTAATGGGGAAAAGTTAAACATTTCATTCTTGGATTATTTAGACTAAGTAAGATTAAAATAGATATTCTTCCTGTCAAATTAGTTTTTTGTGAAATAATATATTAAAATTTCAGTTATCTTATAGTTTTATTAAAATATAATTTAATAATTAGTATAATTGATTTTTGGGTGGTATACTTTTCCCTCCTATAAAAATAGCATCCTCGAAAGTTTTGTGGATGTTAATTTTTGAAAAGATAAGTGTGGATCTTCTTCATAACATCCTCTAGTTCTATCATTACTTCCTAAAATTTATAACCTCTCCAAGGTACCATTACTAGTAAATTAATTTCATTTCTCAATAATTTTTCTCTAGTTTCATGAATCTATATAGTATCTTTATAATAAGACTGATTATGTTCCAATTCTATTTCTTCAATGCTGAGAACATGCATTGTGTCGAGCATCTAATTCTTAAATAATGATATATAGAACACATAATGTACTTTAGATAGGATTAGTGTAATTTCCAATTGATGATCTATTACTCATTTTCATTACAGGATTTTAAAGTGTCCAATATACTTAGGGATAAGTTTTACCTTTTTATAAAACCTTATGAAACCCTTCCATGGTGATGCTTTCATAAAAATATGATATCACACAAGAAATTAGAAATAAATCCTCTAGTTTTTTGCATAACTCTATTTAAAAATATGTGTTTATTTAATATGATTTACAATATTTTTTTCCTATGCCATTATATATTCAAATTTTCTTGGACTATAATTTTCCTTTCACCAAATTCATCCCATATAGTTTGAGTTATATATCTATTTCCACAAAATTAAAAATATGGATCCATACGAATTCATAAATAGATAATGTTTTTATAAGAAAAGTCTTCAAAATTTAAATACAAATCCCACATACCTTGATTTTCAAGTGAGAATGAACTAATTATTTATATCAATTTTTGAATAGTTCTTTCACACTATCTGTATATTTGAGGATGGTAGGTTATTCTCAAATGAACCTCAAAATCAACAACCTTTTTAAGACTCTTTTAAATTTTTAATGTAAATTAGGGATCATGTTTACACAAAATCCATTGTGTTTAATCATGATGACATAAAAATCATTCTATATATCCTTTTTAGTTTTTCAATTGGTAAATAATCTCTAATAGAGAGGAAATTTGACAGTTTTTTAAGGAGATCAAGAATAACCATTATTTATTCATTCCTTCTAAGAACTATTTTTATTATTATAAAAATTTATATCGTAATAAATACCATTTCCACATAAGAATAGGAATTGGTTGAATAAATCCTCTAGGATGTTTTCTTCTAACCATTACCATTTAACAAACAAATCATCTTGATACATAATCCAAAATATCCCATATCAGGTAATCCTAATAAAATTTTCACTTAAATACATATAGGTATTTATGATAAAATGGTGTATAGGAAAAATTGAGCTATGATAATCGTATAAAAATTCTGTTTTTTGATCATGTATTGGTGGAACACATATCTTCTTCTAAATTTAAAGACCCCATCTTCACAAATGCAATTTGTTAACATCTTATTATTATAGAGATTAATAACTTTATGAAAATTATCATCATCATATAGATAATACTTTATCATTTATAATTTATGTGACATTAAAATCATTTAAAAGACGAGAAATGTATACTGTTACTTAATAATTCCAATGTCAATCTTTAATAAATCCTGGACAAAAGGATCCCTCTTAATCCTCATTTCCATCAGAACCAAATATCAACCCTATATAATGAAACTAATACCTTTATTTGTTCACATGGGTTATAGTTAATGGTGAAATCATAATCCACGAGTCTCTTAAGATATATTTTTTCACATATTTGACAATTCATTTTTGAAAAATGATATATTTTTGGATCTTATGGTCTATGTATATCCCACATCTTTAAGCATAGAGATAATGTCTCAAACTTTTCAAATAAAATATTACATATTTCAACTCATGATCATGGTATAGATAGTTCAGTTCCTGAGTCTTTAGATTCCATGACATATATGAAACAACATTAAAATTATTTATAAGGAAACAACCAAGTCACTTATTTAAAACATCGATATATATTAATAAACCATAATTAAGTGATACTAGAGTTAAAATTAGACCATTACAAATATACTATTAAATTATTGAAAATATTTTTCATAATAATTTGTTCATATAATAATTTTTCATTTACGTATAAGATTGGTAATGAGTTAACTAATCTGGAATGTTCTGAAGAAATCATCGATAGTATACGTCCAAAGCAATGGAACAACATAAATTAGTTATATTCATTGGTGTATAAAATTAATTTAATTAAATAATATTCTAAGGATATACATATATCAATTACTTGTAAACAATATACATAAAAAAGGACACTTCTTGATCTCATTAATCACACTTAGAAAATTCCAAATATATAACATTTCATTTAATAGTCTCAAGAATAACTCTAATTGGATTCTGGTGGTACTAATATATTTTAGAGTTCAACAATATATCATTAATGAATTACAAAATGAAATTATAAAGATATTTCATGAATATATTTTTAATTAGTTCCATAAAAATTGATGGGGAGTTAGTCAATCCAATTTTAATTACAATAAAATTGTAAGGTCTACAAATCATTCCGAATGTTGTATTCTAAATGTCTTCCTTTTTCACTTGTAGTTGCCGATTTGTAGTGAAAATTTCAATAATTCAAAAATACTTGTCTCAGTGAAGTTTGTCGAATAAATAATTAATATGTGGTATATGATAAACTTTAATTATTAGACCATCACTGATTTCCGAGTAATCAATGTAAATCATTATGTATCCATATTTCATGGAAACAAGTATAATTGGGGCTCCCAATGGTGAAACACAAGGTAAATTAATTCCTTATCACACAACTCATTTATTTTTTATTCAAATCCACTTATTACATAGTGTCCATCTTATAGGGATTCATTGACAATGGTCTCACATCAAGGATTAAATCAATGGAAAAATCATATTTTCACTCTGTTGGATCTCTCGATGATTCTTTAGAAAATTAAACAATGTATTTCTATAAAATATGTCCATCTTGAATTTTAAGTTTTCCTTTTTTATACATAGATTTGATTTCCAATTTTTCCCTAGGAAGATGATTTAAAAACGATTTTGGCAGTGGACCTAGTCATGACTTGGGTGATGCATTTTCCTCTCAAACAAGATGTAATTCTATAACTTCACAACAAATTATAGTAACCTTACCCTTATTATAATATATTGAATTATATTTTAAATTCTAGTACATACCAATGATTATATCTATATAACAATTGGTATGGTAGTAAATTTATCTCATTGAGATTGTTTATGTGTCATAATAGGGACTATCTAATACATTCTTGTTCTATAGAGACATCTAATAATAATTTTGACTTACCATTACCCTCTTAATATTCTAGAGAGAAATATAATTTTCATGGATAAAATTAAAGATATAAAAGTGAGGTAAGATCTAATGTCAAATAAAAAATTGGATAAATTTTAGGCTATTATTGAAGTACCTATTATACCATCATTCGGTACTTCCACCACGACTGTAGTCACCAAATAAGAATCATCTTCTCCCCTTGGAATATTATATAGTATAGTTCTTGATTCATGGGACATTAGATTAAATAATTTCCCATTTCATTAAATTTGATGCACTATATTTTAGTGGTATCATTCATTACCTTACATTAATGATCCAAATTTTCCTTTTCTCCTCTCTTATAACAAAAAACCATTTCACTTTAATGATTATCATGTTTTTTCTTATAATATTCAAATGACGTAAACAGTTTATTCACCTCATCCTATATCTATTAATTATATTATTCTCAGGGTTTAGATAACTTATTTTTCAACTGATTCTCATTGAATATTTTAGATCTATATTATTCTGTAATATATACATTATCATATCTGATCCAATGACAACTATATTGGTATTCTCATTGGAGAAATTTCTCTAATGACCAGGAGTGTTGATACCATTGTTTCTCATGGGAACCATTTTTATACAATGAAAAATACAAAATATGTTCATTAAATTATGAATTTTTAGGTCATAATGTATAATTAAAAATATATACTAACCAAAAAAAGTAATTTATGCATTAGTAGTCTCATATTGATAATCATTGTTTCATTGAAAATAAAATTAAATCATAGATAGAATTTCACATACAATAAAATGGGTTGTAATGAAAATAAAAATTATCCTTTGAATATCACCTTAGATTGTTAAACCCATTACGTATTAACACATATTGTTGTAAACCAAGTGATTATTGGGTTACAACCCAAATTTCCCTTTTTAGTGTTATGAGCTCTAGGTAAAAATGTTCCTAAATAATATCTACATGTTGTATCCAAATATGGATATATTTCATTAAAAAAATAACAGATTTATTCCCAAAACATTTAGATATTATTCTATACCTATTTCCAATACCATCTATAGGGTTATGTTTCCTAATCAATATTTTCATTAATCTATTCCCCATGAATTATATGAATCTTTATCAAATAAAAACTGTAATTTCCTATACACCAGTTTCCCATATCCGAATTGTAATTTATAACATTACCATAGATAAATTGAATTAAATCCCAAAGGTATAGTCAATTTATTAGTTTTTGAGAACCATATACATACTTTATACCTATTTTATATTGGGAATTGAATATAAACATCTAGGTGGGAAACTTTTTTCATCCTTAAACTTATTCAAAGATTTATTCTTCATACCTTGGGGATGGTAAAAAATAATGGTCAGGTCAAATACTTAGTAAGGGTTACCTGCATCAGAATAAATCTAGTTTTAATGAGGAATAATCGACATAGAAATGTAAATAAATGATCAGAAGTTACATTTAATAAATAACTTGTATGTCATGAAAATATAGGGAATAATAAATATAGAAAGTTTAATAACTGAACATAGATGTAATTTATCATTAACTTGAGCATAAAAATAATATGTTGAAAATATTAATTTAATAACATCATTGATAATAATAAAGTAATACACAATGACGGAAATACCTAATATTAGACATCATCATCTAAAAATCGATATATCAATATTGGTAAGACCTTATTCTATGATTGTATGAAACAATGTCTATAATACACATCTCATTTTTCAAGCTAATTTGAATCATGATACATGTTTATGAATTGAAAGGATATGTCAGTTGTGTCCCCACTTATCACTACTTATCCGAATAATTCTTCACATATTGAATGGTCGATTTAATTTGTGAGAATTATGACATATCAAAAAAAATTCATATTTATTAAGGATTACTAATTTATCAATATTTCCCTAGGTATTAAAATAAAATTTAAAGTATACATTATACATGAAAATGTTAAACATTTTAGGAAATAATCTAATTAATGTTAAAAATAATATATAAATTTAATATAAATTTTTTTAAAATGATTTTTTACTGTAAATTGATGGTTTAAAGATAAATTTATCAATCATGAAGTTAATCAGGAGATGAGAGGTGACCATCTGTCCATCATGTATATAGGTTTTTTTATTAAAACCATTCTTTATAGAAAAATAAAGGGAATGATAGTGAATTAATAAAATATAAATTCATATTTTTTTTTTATTTTTAAGAACATTGTATATAAAATAATCAACATTTTATAAACTGTTAATTGTAGAAGAGTATTTTCGTATCACTGTATAGTTTAAAAATATTCCATTTAATATTTCCTAAAAAATGTCACTTTTAGAAAATATTATAAATATTCTTTTTCAAACATTTTTATAATTTAAAGAGACAATAAAATTTCCTTAATAATATATTTGGAAAAATAATATGACTTTTGTAAAGAAATATTGGAAACTATGTTCATAGAAGAAAACTATATAGGATTTAAAGGGATATAAGGGGATATCTGTGACCGCTACGTCTTCGGCTTCCTCCGCGACGATGACATAGATCTGATGCAGCTTCGTTCTGCTCCCCACTCTCAATCGAGGGGGGGGGGAGTTGCGCGATCGATCCCGTATGATCAGGGAAGCCCTCTCTCGCTATGTTCTCATTTTGTTGCGCATCTCCCTTTCCCGAGGATCCAGCTCATCCCAAAGGTTCCAAATCTCTTCCAGGAGGCACATCAACTTTCCCTTCTCTTGGTGGAGATTAATGGTGTCGCGGGCCTATGCAAGCTCACCCTTGTCGCCCGTTTTCATCCTCAGCACCCATCGGTTTATGAGTTCGAGCGGTTTGTCTCTTATTCTTGGGAGCTTTAGGAACACGCATTTCTCGGTCTGTTTGATCGGTGGAATATCATGATCCGATTTGGGTCAGAGGAGGATTTGATTAGTGCTTGGTCCTGGGCCCCTCGAAGATGAAAGGGTTTCTCCTTCTACCTGTTTCATTGGATCTTCGATTTCCATATGCGGCGGGATCCATCGACAATCACAACGTGGGTAAGTCTCCCTATATTTCCTCTGTCCTTCCAAAATCCATATATTCTATGTGCAATCGGAAACATGATTGGCCGCTATTTATGTTCTGACCGGCGAACCGAGTCTGTTTGTCAACCGATCTGTCCGTGGATCTACGTGGAGGTTAATGTCACAAGATCACTGGTGAATAGTTTCTAGATCACAGATAGTAAATAATTCTATTGTCATCAAGAAGTCCTCTTCGAGTCTTGGATGCAGTACTGTGTGCAATGCTGTAGACTTGGCCATTCTGATTTGGTTTGCCGCAGCAGATGAAAGGATGGGTTCTCCCAGGCGATGAAGGCACAAGGAGTTCTTAGTGGAGATGCTTCTAGATCGACTCCCACTCCTGCTATGGGTGTTCCAGCAGACCCTTTGAGTGCGTAAGGGGGTGTGTCCAAGGACAGGGATGTGGAATGTGTTGGTGCTGAAAATTTTACTGATCGGGGTAATCACATGGGGAGTCCTTTCCTTGATGTTATACTGAATGTTGCAAACATGGAGTTGGGGGAATGGCAGGATACATGCATCAAGGTGAATATGCGTGCTTGTGCAGTGAAGGGGGTGCGGGAGCCCCTGCATCCAATAGTGAAGTAGGTTTTTTACCGTTTCAAAAGTGATTTTGGTGCCGAAGGTCCGCCTTTGATAGAGGATGTTGTTAATTAATGCCAAGGGAAGCTGATTTCTGACAATATGAGGGATTAAGGAGGCAGAATTGATAAGGGAAATCTTACCCCTAGCTGGTTGGGCCTCTTCTGGTAATAGATTTGCAGGGATGGAGCAAGAGGAGTCACTCTCTATGATGGATGATCTGAAAGAGTTTGAGGTTCTTAATAATCCGGAATGTGTCGCAGTGGATATCCCAAAAAAGGAGTCACTTGGTGGTTCTGTTGGTGAAATGAACCCTCACTGCCTTGTTGTGATTGATCTTAATAGGCTCTCTCAGACTTGAGGAGAGTCTCTGAAATCCTCAGATGAAGTATTGGAAAAGAATGATGTTAGCTGCAAGAGTTTGGTTTCTGTGAATATCACTGATAAATGGGGGAATATAGCTGATAGTGATAAAGATAATGGTGGTAGTGCCACCAGACCTTCATATAGTGATATTGTTCATGGTAGTCGAATGAACATGTCTGAATGTGAAGGTGTCGTGACTACTCCATCAAAGAGGAGGCCAAGGAAGTACTATTCGTACCTACTGAAGCCAGTATCAACAAGGTCATCATCTAGGAAGGAAAGAGGGGATATCCCTGCAACTACGAAGGGTCGCGTCAACAAACATCCATGTAAGGTGCAAATCTCAGTGGAGAAAATGGATCATAGAAGGAAGTATGCCAATGTGTTGAAGCAATATGAAACAAACTCGGAGTGGAAATCAGCTACTATGTAGGATGTCTATGGATATGGTGAGGACTGTGGTTACTATGATATGTAGTTGTTTTCTGTCTGGTTGGCTCTAGTCTTGGATTTTGATGACTGTATGACTTTATGACTGTACGCTTTTTCTTTTTATTTTATATATGGTTAGAGGCACCTACCTCTAACTAACTTGTTGGTTAAAGGGATATAATACTAGTTTTTAATATTATAATTTATTTTCATGATTTATGTATGAAATAGAGGAAAAGTTTTATAAATATACATAAATAACCAAAAATAACCAGTCAAAAAGAAAATGATTGGTTCTTATGAAGGATGTATGATAATATTTCTTCAATTGTAGTAAAGGAAATCCTAAAACAATGTGAGATAATAAAATATATTCTTATATATTTTGTAACATTCAAATTGTAAACCATTTTATGAATAAAAATTTATTAAAACAAAAATCCTCATTATTAATCATTTTTTCCTTTTAAATTCATCAAATAGGTATTATATATAATATATACAATTTAATGGGTAAATATTAACAAGTATATCTCAATGGAATTTCAATTGGGTAGAAATTTCACACATTAAGTTTCTATTTAGTTGAACATGATTTAACATATACTATAATTCCATTAAACAAGCTATTAATTTATACCAGATCTATTTTTATAATAATAATAAAATATATTATCCTCTAATAATATCTTATAACCTATTTGTTAACAATTTTTCATTATTACTATTATTTTGGGGGTAAATTACCTTTTTAATAAAACATGTTTCATCATAAAGGTTATATTTAGTATGTATAAGATATTGTTATATCATCTCTAGAATGATATCAATTTTACCATTTAATACATTTCTATAACACGTCTTAAATATTTTATAATGAAAATGAATAATATTGCTTCATGGATATGGTAGGTCGTACGTTTTCTTGAGAGATGATAGCATTCCATTAGATTTGGAAAGCATAATGATGTGGATGGAATATTATTTCTAAAAAAATATTATTTCAAATGTATCATATATATTTATTATTACCATTATTATAAATATCCATTTAATTCAATTATGGATAATAATTATATCATTTCGTAAGGTCATACCCACCACACACACGAAAAATGGATTTGTTTGTTATTTTATGGAGAAGGATAAAGAAACATATTATTTATCCAAGATCATAAATATATCAACATATGGTATATACTGGTGTAATTATTTTTTATGTGTTAATAAATAATTGAATGGGGAAAAATAAGTACAAAAGAAATAGATTAGTGAATACAATTACCTTATAAGAGAAGAACCTCTTTTGGATCACTTATTAAGGACCAAAGGGTTTGTTTTTTAGGGAATACCTGATCTCCTATAACATGGTTATTGAATTTTGGGAGATAATAATGTTGTTTTTTTATGATATATGGCCTAGAATGTGTGAAGAAGTAATATTAGAAGATTCCATTTTATAATTATGTTAGGGGAACTTCTTGGAAAATACTTCGAAATTTCCACCAAAAAATCCACTATTGTAAAGTAATTACCAAGAATAATTCATGAAAATTAACTTATACTATAATTATTGATTGGATAACGATCAAATATTTCCACCCAATATTATTTTAACATGTTTAATTGGAAATATTACCCTTAACATTATGTTTAACCCTCCTGCTAATCCAATTTCAACTTTAACCAAGGTAATTAATTTTTATGGTTTTGTTTATAAATTATGTCTAATAATTATGTCTAAATTTTACCTATTATCTATTAAAATTATCATAAATATGAAATCCAAATTACTAATCTTGAAAAATGTGTTAAGATTCATGTTTTTAGTGAATGTATTTTGCAAACATAATATGATTATATATTAACTATATGATTAGTAATAATTATTAGATATATAGAAATTATTATATATTTATATAAACATTAAATATATAAATTTTACTAAAATATTTAATAAATAATGATTTTTTTAATTATTTAAAATTATTAGACATTAATCCTTTTAAAACAAAAATATGTTTTATAAAAATATACCTTGTTAACTCAAAATGACATTATCATTACTTAAATAAAATTTATAGTCGATAAATTAGAAAACACGCATTATTATAATAAATTAACATATATATATATATAAGAATATTTAAATAACATATTGTGAATTATACATAAAATATTTTTTCAAGGTGAAAATTTGATATTTTCATTTAACCTTATTTAGACATAGTAATTTTGAAATCAATATTCATCATATTGAATTATAATTCTTGTTCCCAAAAATATTGAAATGTGCATTATATTATAGTTTTATTAAAATAAATTTTTCACTTACTGTATTTGGGGATCGAGTGTTACACATATGGTCTATATATTATTAACTGATTATTAATATTACACTTATTTACCCATTATGGTATCTAAAATAACCCATTATTAGGTTTTCATTCCCCATGATATGATGAAATGTTTTATGTATTTTATTTTTTAGAATATTTCTAGTTGATAATAACTTAGTGGTTGACAATGTGGATATCTTTTCATTCTATTTATTGTATATGTGATTTTTTAAAGACACTAGACAAATAGGATTCTGGCATGTATTGTAATGTTATGTATTTAATTTTCACAAAAGATGTTATAATATATAATTAGAAAAATTATAGGTCATTATACATTGACTCCTTCATCGTATTATTCATTGGTAAAATCATGATATATTTTAGGTTATTTTCATTTCATGTTTTACACATTGATTTTATATTGAGTAAACTTCGATAAAATAGGCTTAATGATAAGTTGTTGGTGTTTCACTTTTTCCTTCTAGTTATGATTTTTCATGTTCAATTTATTTATTAGGTAAGGATATCAATTTATATCATGTTCTCTAATGAGTAACATGTTCATAATTTGGAGACTCTATGGGTTGTATATGTATTACAGGTGGTTAATTAAAGACTTTCCCGCCTAGGAAGCACCCATTAATGAACCTACCAAAATAGATGTTATGTTTGAATAGATATACATTAATTAAAATTAATTATTAGTGTGAGAGTAAAGTATAATGCTGGATCGAATTATGATTCATCCTTATCATGGAGTATAGTATTGTAGTGTACTATAGAGCATCATGCATCTACATGGGATAATTCTTAATGCATAATGATATGGTAGTTACAATTAGGTCATCTCATCTATGACCCCATGAGTGGAACTACCCAACTCATGTCATGAAATTAAAATTTCTGATTCATGAGTTGAAATTTTAGTGACCCACTATATTTACTGATAGATTTTAGGATTAAATAATCTTGAAGAGTATGTGGTTTATTTTACCCTGGTGATACATAAATCTTCCCAAGAGGTGTTGGGTAGAATACTTAAAATGATTTAATTTGGGATTATGTATTTTTTTAGGAAAGGGATTTCCATATATGATTCCCTTGGTAGAAAAACAAATGAATTTTAATATTGGACATCTGAAACAGGGAGGAAGCATATAGACTTATTGGGTAATTGGTAGGTTGGAATAAATGAATATCATGGGGCTACGACTCATACACCCATTATGATAACAACCATGTTTGTGAAATGAGTGATGGTTAGTAAGGAATCTTGTCCGAATTTTATCATGATGTGTGAGAGGTAATTAGAGAACTCTTCCATTCCATTTTGTATCTTAGATGGATGTTGTTGCACGTGATTTGTGTAAACGTTTTCATATATATTATCGAAAATAAAAACATGTTTTCATCAAATATCTGTTTTTTCATGAACATATTCTTTGATTTTGGTGATTCTGTTTACTTTCAAGAGCTTTCTGGCTAAAATACATAAATCAAGGGAAGTCTGTGAAAATTTTGAAACAATATGGCGTGTAATTTATATACACGTCGTGTACATCCAACCAGGGACACCGACCGAAGGAGGGAGTACACGCCCATGACACCAAGCAGATGCTAAACGCCGTGTGGGGCGGCATTACACATAATTTACTACATTTTAGAAGCAGTTATTGCTGAGAAGAGTCTACATGCCCATGTGGTCATTGAAGGAGACACGACGTGTTCCATTTTTACACGTCATGTCTGCTATTCTAGAAGGGGTTACTGGCCAATGTTTTATACTACACACCATGTATGGAGGAGCTACATTCCGCGTAAACTCAACTACAAGTCGGCGCCATGTTCAAAAGTCAAATTCGGCGTGTTGGGCCGCCTACCTGTGGAGAAATTGGCGCCAAAGTGCATTGATGAAAAGTACAAGCTGTTTACTTTATATACACACCGTGTACATTATTTTAATATAAAAAGAGGCCTTGGCCTTCGGATTTTGAGAGTTTGAAACCATTGCAATGGAGTGAATATCTGCTACTACCATTCCCAAATCCACCAAGGTGTCGTCGTTCCACCGTTCCACCTTCTAACACCTTACCTCAATGCTTACACGAGGAATCTGTTAGGTATCACGTGTGTCATTTCTCTCCTGCTTTCTATGTGTAACTAAACCCCTCGTGTTAGGGCTATGGATGAAAGGATCATAATTTGTGTGCTTCTTTATATAGTTGTGTTTGATCGTTGTAAATCTTCTTACACTTCCTAATTCGCTGTCAAATATAAATGAGAATTCTGAGCCGGACCAAGGGAATAATTCTCAGTGATACAAAAGAAATGTAATGGTGAAAACATCCATGAACATTGGAAAGATTTCACCAATTCTAATAATGGACTAACCCAAATTAAGAATTGAGAAACACTGACTACCGGACCAAGGAGTCAACTTCTTCAATTCCAAACAAGAGGAACCGGACCAAGGAAATATTGTGATAAAAGGGAATCCAGAATGATGAACAATAATGAACAACACAACCATTTAAGAAATCTACATAAAAACTCCATGATCAGTAGAACCCCAATATGACTTTTCTTCATGTTTTATACTCTTTAAATTCACTCGTTCGTTTATTTAAAACTGTTAATCATTTATTCAATGTAAAACAATATAGATTTAACCCAAAACCAAAATCAAAACAATCAACTCTAAATTCTACATACTTGACCTAATTAAGTATTAACTCAATTGAATTCACGAACGCTATAGTTCCCTGTGGATCGTCCCCGAACTTATGCTATAATAAAGTTTTATGAACGAGTATTTAATTTGGGACGCATATAACTTCATCCATAATGACATGTGAGACAAAATTTTGGCATTGTTGCAGGGGAACACTTTGGTTTTACTGCTAAGATTTAAATTTTGTTATTAATTGATTTATGTGAAAATAAAAATCAAAAATTCTCAAAAATCTCTTTTCTAATCCCATTTCAAATTTTCTATTTTACTTTTCCCTTGTTACACCTGGTATTTGTGTTTTTCTTGTGCAGCAGCTTAAAGTGCATGAATAGACTCCCTACACGGTCCAGGAGTGCCGAGTCATTGGAACTACTTCCTCTTGACCCGGAGATCTAACAAACCCTACTTCGTCATTAGTGTGCATTAAAATAAACACAAAACCAGTAACCCTATACCATGGCGAACACAGAAAAGGGAGCACCAGCCGACGATGCTATAGCTGAGCATCAGTACCAAGATCAGTAGCCTCCCACTGCTGGTTTACCAATGCAGGCTCCTAGAGCTTTGGAGGAATTCCTCCGGAGGGATTACCAATGGCCACCACAACAAACTCCTCAGGTGTACGGCCAACTTCAACAATCGCAGAAACTCTTCCAACGGCCTTATTTCTCCCCTCAGGAGCAGCAGTATTTGCAACCTCCACCCCCTTAGCAGCCACCTCCACGCCGTATTATTATGGACTATGGAATTCCTTCAATACACGGAGCTGATACCGGCATCGTCCGTCCTCCAGTCCAGGCCCAACACTTTGAGATCAAGCCTGCAATCATGCTGTTGATCCAGAACACCCTCCAATTTGGAGGCCTAACCAGTGAAGACCTGAACGCCCATCTCTCCAAATCTCTGGAGATCTGCGACACATTTCGTTACCATGGCGTGTTCGAGGACGCCATCCATATTCTCTTATTTACATTTTCTCTATGGGACAAGGCAAAAGACTGGATCAAGGGGCTGCCACAACGATCTATCCTCACCTTGGAGGAGCTAGCCTAGGCGTTCTTGTCCAAATACATCCCACCAATGAAGACAGTGACGCTACGGAATGAGATCCATAACTTCCAGAAGCATGACTCGGAGTCGTTGTACGAGTCCTGGGAATGCGTCAAAGAGATGTTATGAAAATTCCCCCACCACGGACTCCCACTCTTGATGCAAGTCCATAATTTCTATGGAGGACTTACAAAAAATACCAAGTCTGTGGTGGACGCTGCTACTGGAGTTACGGTGATGCAGAAATCCCCCGAAGAGCTATTTGAAATACCGAAAGACATGTCAGCCAACAGCTTTCAGTGGCACTCCGATCAGGGGACTCAAAATAGAGGTATGCACAGTATTGACGCTACCACTATGTTAGCTGCACAGTTGGACCGTGTTTCCAAGAAAATCGATGCATTGAATCTCAAAGGAGCATCTCAAGTTCCTGCGGCGAACCATCCAGCATGTGGCGACTGTGGTGATAACCACATCATGGGAGAATGCCTGGGTTCGATTGGAGACCCTTTGATGAGCGAGGTGATTTATGTTGCCCAAAATCGAGGGCCCAACTAGTACCAGCAATACCAGAACCCGGCATGGTGAGATCAATAGAATACTGGCTGGGGCCAACAACAGCAGAATCCTCTGCCCCAACGACTGCCCAGCTACAACCAACCTCCATACCAGAACCAATACCAAAGGCCGAAACAACCCCATAGGGTCCTTATCAACAACAAGCGTATCATAACCCTTTCCCACATCAGCCACGATAGCCACCTCCTCCACCGGATAAACAACCACCTGAGCAGGAGAACACCTCAAGGTTAGAGGATCTGATGACTAAATTCATATCTATTTCTAAGACTCGGTTCCAAAATCAGGAAGCTTCGATTCGAGGCCTGGAGAATCAGATTGGCCAGCTGGAAAATCAACTCTCAAGAAGGCAACCCAGTACATTACTGGGAGACACAGAGAAAAACCCGATGGAGGAGGCCCATGCCATCATGCTCCTGAGTGGAAAAGAGCTCCAACAGAACCAATCAACACAACCAGGTGAATCCACACCCACTAATGATTAAAAATGTACAAATACCGACCACTCCTCATCCAAAATCCCACAGAAGGATGTTTCGCAGAATAATGGGAAGGAGGTTGTCAAACCTTTTGAACCTTCCTTAACCTTTCCGGAGAGATTGATGTAGAGGAAGCTGGACCACCAGTTCAGCAAATTCATGGACATATTCAAAAAGTTTCATATAAATATTCCACTTGTAGTGGTGCTGACATAGATGCCCACCTATGCCAAATTTATGAATGAAATACTCTCTAACAGAGGAAAATGGAGGATCTGGGAACCATTGCCCTAACCAATGTGTGTTTTGCAGTCATCCAGCATTCAATTCTGCCCAAAATCCATGATCAAGGTAGTTTCAAAATTTCTTGTACTATTGGATCCTGTGAGTTTGGGAAGGCCCTCTGCGACTTAGGGGCTAGTTTGAACCTCATTCCCCTTAGAGTTCTCAAGAAGCTGGGACTCAACGAGCTCAAACCTACCCATGTATCCCTTCAACTTTCTAATCGATCCATCAAACATCTGAAGGGACTACTGGAGGACGTACTGGTCAAGGTGGGTAGGTTGATCCTCCCCATTGATTTTATCATCCTCAACATGGGAGATGACTAGGAATCACCTTTTATACTTGGAAGACCTTTTTTGGAAACTGGGAAGGTATTGATCGATGTGCACAAAGGAGATATTATTTTCCGGGTAGGAGAGGAAAGAGTTTCCTAAAACATCCTCAAGGCTGTAAAACGTTCTTTTTTGTCAAAGCATGAGGACTGTTATGCAGTGTCCACCATGGTTATCCATTTTAGCAAAAAATGGGATGATCTGGTATGTTCTTTTACTTCAGTTAATTAAACTATTCCAGATATTCTATTAGAAGAAGCGCCAGAAGACTTGCAATTATTAGAAGGCCAGGGCGGCCACTATTGGCAGTCTATAGTTGTTCGTGATAGTTTGGAACAGGACAAGGTGCAACCACTTGTGCATTTGATTTTAAAGGCGCCTGAACTCGAACTTAAGCCTCTTCCATCTTCTATCAAGTGTGGGTATTTAGGACCCAATAAATATTTGCATGTTATAATTAACGCAGAACTATCACAAGAGCAGGAAGATGCACTTCTGCAGGTTCTCAAACAGTGGAAGCATGCTATTGGGTGGACAGTCACTAATTTGAAGGGCATCAGCCCTACCATTTGCACTCACAAGTTTCTACTTCAAGAAGGTGCCAAGAAATCTCGGCAACCACAACGGCACTTAAATCCTCCCAGGAAGGAAGTTGTAAAAAAATATGTGATCAAATTATTAGATGTAGGAATCATTTATCCCATCTTGGATAGTCCGTGGGTGAGTCCCCTCCAAGTGGTTCCCAAAAAGGGGGGTATCACTGTTATTTCAAATGAAAAGAACGATATCATCCCTACACGTACTATCACGGGTTGAAGAGTCTATGTGGATTATTGGAAGCTAAATGATGTCGCACGAAAGGATCATTTCCCCTTCCCTTTCATGGATCAAATGTTAGAGAGACTAGCATGGTACAGCTTCTATTACTTCCTCGATGGTTTTTCCGGCTATAACCAAATCATCAATACTCTATAGGATCAATAAAAGAGCACATTCACTTCCCCTATTGCACATTTGCTTATCGAAGGATTTCTTTCAGCATGTGCAATGCCCCCGCCACCATCCAGCGTTGTATGCTCACCAGCTTCCACGACATAGCGGAACGAATCTTGGAGGTATTCATGGATGATTTTTCTATTTACGAAAAATCATTTACCATTTTTTTACGACGCCTATAAATAGTTTTGGAACTATGTGAGCACAATAAACTAGTCTTGAACTGGGAAAATGTCATTTCATGGTGCAAATTGGCATAGTCTTTGGCCACTGAATTTCAGAAAATGGGATAGAGGTGGACCGGGTGAAGATCGAAGTCATTTCACGACTACCTATACCGACTTCTTTCAGCGCCATCTACAGCTTCCTAGGGCATGCATGTTTTTACAAGCGGTTTGTCTACGACTTCTCCAAAATAGCCCAGCCCCTCACCAATCTTCTAACCAAGGATGCCATATTTGAGTTCGATGAGACAGGTGTCAGATCTTTTGAGAATCTAAAGCAGCACCTGGTGGAAGCTCTAGTTATGATTTCTTGCAACTGGGAGGAAGAATTTAAGCTAATGTGTGATGCAAGCGAATACGAACTGGGAGTAATCTTCGGCCAGTGACTTGACTGGATTTTATGAGATATATATTATGCCAATAGGATGATCAATGAGGCACAGATCAACTACACCACCACTAAAAAGTAGTTTCTTTCTGTAGTTTTTCGCATTTGACAGGTTACGTTCCTACTTGGTGTTGTCTAAAGTTATTGTTTATACTGACTATGCTGCACTAAAGTACCAACTAAACAAGAAAGATGGGAAGCCCTAATTAATCCGATGGGTACTCCTACTACTGGAATTCGATCTGGAGATCCGAGATAATAAAGGGAGTGATAACTTCATTGCTGACAATCTCTCCCGCCTCGATTTGCCTCATTTGGAGAATGAAGAAGATCGGGAGATCGTGGAGGATTTTCTTGATTAGAACCTCTTTTCGATCAACGAAACAACAAGACCATGGTATGATGATATCGCTAATTTTCTGGTTATAGGTTTTGTTCACCCCGAAATCTCTTTCAAGAAATGGAAAAGATTTTTCTATGATGTGAAAAAGTACATTTGCGAGGATCCTCTACTATTCCGATCATGTGCAGAAGGAGTGATCTGCCATTGCATCCCAGATAATGAAGTTCACGGTGTCCTGGAGTTCTGTCACGCCTCACCAGTAAGAGGAAATCATGGGCCGGACCGTACCATACCTAATATCATGCAGTCTAGATTTTTCTGGCCCACCATTCATAGAGATGCCTGAGCCTTTGTTTCCTATTGCGATCGGTGCCAGAGGACCGATAATAGAGGACGTAGAGCCGATATGCCCCATCACCCCATCCTTGAGGTCAATAGTTTTGACATCTAGGGCATAGATTTCATGGGCCCCTTTCCCCCATCTTTTGGGAACAATTACATCCTGGTATGCAACTTCTACCCCATCCCATCACCCAACCTCCTGTTTCTACCCTATCACGGCCTAAGAGCTCTGAGCTCATCATTATGTGGTGGGAGATCAATGGGCCTTACCACCGGTACTCGCCCACTTCCCAGAAGAGCACTCTTGTTGCTCACCCCATCATCCGCTTCGCCCACTGGTGTTTCAGCTCTATCCTTTTCCCCTGCGACGAGGATATGGGGGTCCTGACCGGCCGTGACATGGAGCTACTTACATGTGTCATCCAGCACGACTACCCAAAACACCCCTATCTAGATGCCTCCTATTTCCACTCTATGTTTACAAGCCGTCATGGCAACCTGAACGACGGGTTTTACACTATCCGTCTCGCCCACCACCTTCAGGTACTCGATCCTCTTTACCTCACAACCTATTAGTTTCACTCCAATGGAGGGAATTTCTCATGCTCATTCACATGGAGATGGTCCGGAAGTAGGGGTGTGCCTACGTCCTTGCACAGGCTCACCCCCAACCACCCGTTGACCCTCCTACCCCAGCTGCTGACCCTGCCCCTCCTTCCCCGCCCCCTCTAGCTTCTCCACCTCACCCACCTCCTACTGACCCCACTTCATCTGACCTTCCTTCTTCTATCTCATCCCCCATCCCACCTACCCCCGCACCCTCGGTCGATCATTCCCTTTCCCACCGCCTAGACACGATGGAGCAGGTCTTGGGTCGCTTCGACATCCAGTAGGATCAGATGGTGCAGCAGCTGGATCATATCATCACCCTCTAGGACACCATTGTGCGGCATTTGATCCGTCTCAACAGCCTTCAAGACCACATGGAGCAGTTTTTGGTACATATTGTTCAGCATCTTGGTTTTTTTCCACCTCTTCCACCTGTCTCTATGTCTGCTGTTGGCCCTTCTTCTGTTTCTCCACCTCCCTCTCCTGCGCAGGCCAGAGATTCCGTTCTGCTGTCTATGGTAGGTCCTGCTGCTACTCCTTCTACCACCACCCCTGATTCCGGTCCAGGGCCTACTTTTCTGCTTCCTTTTCCGAGTCTATCACATGCAGATCCTACTTCTCTAGATACCCTTCCAGGTGCCGCATCCCAGCCACCTGCTTCCACGGCTCTCGCTCCATCTCTACTGGTTGGTTTTCCATAGGATGATGCCTCCCCTAAGGCGACCCCATGATAGTGAAATTTTTCTTTATTTTATATATCTCTTTTGTTATTTTATGTGCTTTGATGTTATTCATGTTTGATGTTTTCTTTTTTCTTGACAGTCACAGGTATCATGGAGCACCTTGGGCATCACTTTTCATGAGGGGAGTATTTTTTTCATTTCTATTTTCTTTGTTTTTGGATTTACTTCTTCCACTTCTTTCCCTCATATTGTCCCCCATATCTCACCCTTTCCCTCCCTTTACCTTAGTATTGCACTTGGTGGACCATGTGTAGTATTAAGTGTGGGGGAGTATCTATCTCTTTCACCTTAGTCTTTTCCCCTAAACTAATCTAGGAGACATCATTATTAGATTATATATTTGCAAATGTAAATCAATTTTGGTTAATCATTCTTATAAATGCTAGAGTTATTTAGTAGGGACCATTTGAGGGTTTCATGCTTATTCTGATTCTTAAGTGTTTTAAAATGATTGCTGATATAGTTTCAATTGTAATTTTTAATCCTTGATTAATTACATTGATTAGGATAATCATTTATATGCATGTCTTGACCTGATTATCCCTTTATTGTTTTTCCACTACTGAGAGGTATTCTAAACCCTTTTTCTTATTTCATTTCTAATAACCTATTTCTTGAGAGATTCTTAGGATATGAATCACTACCAGAATTTGAATGATTTTCTTTTCAAAACATGAAGAATTTTTGAATTGCTTTAAAATGATTGAGGCATTAGATTGTTTCAACCCCTTTATCTTGAGACCTACCCTACATTTAATATTCGTTAAGCCCATATAATCCATGAATAACCTTTATAGGAAGCGACGTTACAAGCCTATTTCCCTTCTTACCCTATTTCTTTTTGAACTTTGCATGATTATTCATTTTTTGAGATTTTAAGAAGGAGTTGGCAATACATGGCATATTTTTGTGCACAGCCATGAAATAAAGTGTGGGAGAGTGCCTCTTGACCATTTGGGGTGGAAAGGGTTACATACAATTGTTCGTTGTTTTCATAAGTGTTTCCCTTGAGTTCATATTAAAAAAAAGAAGATGAAGAAGAAGAAAAATACAAAGTGAAGGGAACCTTGTGCTCATTTAAGAACCCTACTTGACTAAGGGAAAGGATGGTTGTTACAAGAGCATTCGACTGAGCTTGAGAAGGAAACATTTTCATTGAACATTATTTTGAATATAATGCAATTATGTTTAAAGGAATTAGCCTTCCTTTTTTAAGCCTCGGAATTTATTTTTCATCTGAACCTACCAACCCATAGCCACAGAGACATCTGAACCTTATTGATAAAGATCTCATGATTAAATGTAATAAAAATTTTTCTGAAGTAATGAACAAGGAATCTTGCAAACCTTTTGATAGAGTGTATATACCTTAGATTGAGCATAACTTTGAATAAATACATCTTGTGTGTGGAGTGTCATTTTATCCAGTAAGGTAAATCATCTAGTGGCATGCTTATTTTTGAATGGTTGAAAAATGTGTTGAAAGAGGATGAGAGTATTTAATTGATGTATATATGAGGCATGATTTTAATATCTTTTGTATTGAATTTTTTTTGTGCCTTTTAGAATTTTCCTAAGTAAGTTTATCATTTATAATTTTGATTAACTAAAATGCCTTCCTTTTAAAAGTATATGACCTTTTAATTAGATGTTGAGATTTTTCTTGAGGACAAGAAAACGACTAAGTGTGGGGGAATTTGATGCACCCGATTTGTATATACATTTTCGTATATATTATCAAAAATAAAAACATGTTTTCATCAAATATATGCTGTTTCATGAACATATTCATTGATTTTGGTGAATCTGTTTACATTCAGGTGCTTTCTGGGTAAAATACATAAATCAAGGGAAGTCTGTGAAAATTTTGAAACTACACGACGTGTACTTTTTATACACGCCGTGTACATCCAACCAGGGACACTGACCGAAGGAGGGAGTACACGCCCGTGCCACCAAGTAGAATCTTCACGCTGTGTGGGGTGGAATTACTGGTCGTGTACTACATTCTAGAAGCGTTTGTTGCCGAGAAGAGTCTACCGGCCCATGTGGCCATTGAAGGAGACACGACGTGTTCCATTTTTACACGCCATGTTTGCTATTCTAGAAGGGGTTGCTGGACAATGTTTTATACTACATGATGTGTATGGCGGCTCTACACGCCGTGTACACTCAACTACCAGGCAGCGCCATGTTCAAAAGTCAATGTCGGCATGTTAGGCCACCTACCCATGGAGAAATTGGCACCAAAGAGCGTTGATGAAAAGTGCACGGTGTGTACTTTCAATACACGCAGTGTACATTATTTTTCTATAAAAATAGTCTTTGGCCTTTGGATTTTGAGAGTTAGAAACCATTGGAAGGGAGAGAGGCTCTACTACTACCATTACTAAAGCCACCGAGGTGTCGTTGTTCTGTCGTTCCACCTTCTGACACCTTACCTCAACGCTTACACGATGAATCTGTCAGGTATCATGTGTTTCGTTTCTCTCTTGCTTTCTATTTGTAACTAAACCCCTCCTGTTGGGGCTATGGATGAAAGGATCATAAATTCTGTGTTCTTTTATGTAGTTGTGTTTGCTCATTGTAAATCTTTTTACTCATCTTAATTCACTGTCAAATATAACTGATAATTCTGAGCCAGACCAAGGGAATAATTCTCAGCGATACAAAAGAGAAGTAATGGTGAAAACACCCATAACCATTGGAAAGATTTCACCGATTCAAATAATGGACTGAACCAAATTAAGAATTTAGAAACACTGACTACAGGACCAAGGAGTCAACTTCTTCAATTCCAAACAAGTGGAACCAGACCAAGGAAATCTTTTGATAAAAGGGAATCCAGAATGACGAATTATCATAAACAACACAACCATTTAAGCAATATTCATAAAAACTCCACGATCACCATAGCCCCAATACGTCTTTTCATCCCATTATAAACTCATCAAATTCACTCGTTGTATTTTTTAAAACTGGTAATCATTTCTTCAAAGTAAAACAATATTGATTTAATCCAAAACCAAAATCAAACCAATCAACTCTGAATTCTGCATACTTCAACTAATTAAGTATTAACTCAATTGAATTCACGCACGCCATAGTTCCCTGTAGATCGACCCTGAATTATGCTATACTAATGTTTTATGAACGGGTAACTAATTTGGGACGCATATAACTTCATCCATAATGAAAAGCGAGACCAGATGTGGTGTCATTTGTGTTCATGGGATAGTTATGGTTCCTTATTCCATGCGCGAGGATATGGGTTCAGCAATAATGTATAATGATGTTAGATAGAAATTCAGGTGTCCCAATATGAAAATAGATATTGTAGTATTTGTCTCCCATTGCATGACTTCTCAAAAGACAAAGGATACTCATTAATGTTAGGGGGTTTCTCTTGAAACTTCCAGTACCTATATGATATTGGGTTTTAATAACTATGAACTACATGCCTGGTGTTCCCATGACCCCAAGATCTGGTAATCTTATATGGTTGGATGTGTATTAGTAGACCAAGGTGGCTCATTTCATGCAGATTTGGGTGGCTGTATTGGTGTATGACCAAGGAATGTTCTATATTTATGATATAGTATAGATACACAATGATCCTTCTACTATTGTATTTAAAAGAGATTCATGATTCATATTGAGGTTTTTGTAGCTCTAGAAATGTTGATTGGGTCTTTATGGAACTTATGTATAAATTAATATCCATGGACAGATGGGTAGTCAGAGATAATTATACAAAACATATAGGATATACATGAGACATCCATTTTAGATTTCAGAGTTTATTAAGATGAATAAATAGTATATGATAGTGTATTACCACAATAATAGTTTCCATTCATTAATTGATTTAGATCCCTTTGGGACACTCTAGGAATGATTATATTATTCACCACATTTTTGGTGTGAGGCAGACAAATCTTCAGTTATTGGGACATGTATAGTACATGAGTGAAAAGAGTGGGTGAAAATTATTCCAAAGTTATAGGTTATTGGTCAAAGAATATTTCAATTATATGTCAATTAGAGGAGTAACCCCAGGGAGTTCTTTGTGAGTAACCCAGTTTTCTTATGGTGTCCACTCAGTTAGGGAATATTCTTTTAAGGAAACAACTTTTGTTATAACTATAATATGTCGATCCTTTTGAATTTATAAAACTCATTAGGGTGATGGAATTTCTATGGGATTTTCCACCATAGTTTCATGTTTTGTATTATTTGTTTTTTGTATCTCATCTTTGGAGGTACAATCCTAGTCCTCTACATTTCATTGATTGTAAATATGTTTATTTTTTAATAGATGTATATTTTATGGAGAGTACTATTATTATTATTAAAAAAATGCATATGTTTCTATAGGAAACATGTTTCCTCTTGTTCAAATTCAATGGTAGCATGTTTGTATTCTAGAAGAGTTGTGGGATTGGCAGACAGACATTCATGTGCATTTCATTGAGTTGTTTGATAAGACCTATAGAAACCCTTCTCAAGGATAAGAAGTCATTAGAGGGGTGGAAATTGTGACACCCACTATATAAGTTATTCCCACTTTCACCGTGTATAATTATTTTATAAATAACATTAAAATTATTCTCACCAGTTTAAGGGATTCTCAGATGATGGAAATGGAATTTATCTCAGTTGGTGGGCATATTATAACATAAAAAATCTATAGAATCCCAATTAGTTATCCTCTGAGTATCAATGTTATACTATAAGACTATTTAAACAACTATTTATCCAAAATTTATATAGGGTAGAATAATATTTTCCCAGAATCCATAGGGGAGTTGTTGGAGTCTACAACATCTCTAAGGTCATTGTTTCTGTCCTAGTAAACCCAGTAGGGTTTTACTGAATTTTAAAAAAAACTAAACCCAATGTAATTATTGAACTCTTTGTGAAATTCCCCACCCCTAAACACCTTTGGAAATATCATATTTAGTTCTTGTTCAATATAATCACCTTTTATCTCTTTTCTTCAATGACCAAACATAATTTTATCCCTTTTTTGAAATTTTTTAGTTTCAATCCTGATAAAGGACATTTATCACTTTTTCTATGTGGTAGAAACCAACTAGATCTTTAATTCCATGATTGAATCCTTGTATTTTTTTCATGGAATAACAAAATAAGAGTTTATTATTGACATAATTGGATCCCATATTTAGGTTTTTAGTATCTGAACAATGTTTGGATAGATATTGTTGTCTACATAAGATCTTCTCTGGTATATGGGATCTCATCCACCCTTTTGAGTATGGAATCTCTTAAATCGTTATTCTTGAATTATATTAATGTTAGATAGAAAATGTCTCAAGGATATAGAGTGGTTCAATTAGACATGGATTGAATCCCTTTTCATCATAACATTGATCCTAATTAGGTAGTTTGTATTTATGATTATCACATATTTATACAGGTTCTTTACATTATTGATGGTGTGCATGTGTAGCACGGTGAGACCTTTATTGTGTTTTTTATAGCTTGAGGTGTGAATGAGTGTCCCCTTGATACCGTTACTTGAATTTTTATCAAATGATTATTATGATGGTTGTTACAATTTTTAGATATGACATTATATTGATCTATCATCATATATATATATATATATATATTATATGTTTTATTCTCTTTTTATAATAGTTTATCATACAAGTTGAGTCATATTGACAATCCCCCATGGGGAACGTTCCTGATATTTGGTCAACATTTACCTATGTTGTTCCATTAATGGGGATATGTAATACATTTTTTTTATTATACCATCATGGTGGTTGTGTTGGGTGGATCATTAATTTTACTTTAGCATAGAGATGAAGCAGGTAAATATAGTCTCTATGATCCCTACATATACGTTTTATATGTGTGATATACTTAATTCTTACCTTGGTATTTGTTATATCATAGTATAGACCAAAATATCTTATGAACATATGTTAAGGGACTATTTTGGATTCCAATTTGGTTTCACACTTAAATACTCTATGATCATCTTAGTGAACAAATAGATTTTACAAACAATTTTTTAGTTAAGTTCAATTTCCATAAGGTGGGCGGTTGAGATTGTTCTATAGGAGGGTGTGAGAATTGTAGGATGGAATTTTGGATTAGAATCCTACAACAATGTTTTCCAACCTAACCTCATACATTGATCCACCACCCATGGGGATGCTTTTATTAACATTAGAAGTGTTTATGTTAAACCATAATTTTATTGAATGGGATATTAACTTATGTTTTTGATGCTAATCTATTAATATATTTATTATTAATTGTACATTTATATTGCAATCACATCCATTATATAGTATAATGGTAACATGATAATTAAGTTAAAGCCTCTCCATGATTTCCCTCTTATCCAACACGGTTAGTTGTAAAACTCTTTCATTCGAGGAGGCATGCATGAGGTTGTGTTTAATTATCTTCCATAATTAGTTTTTCAGTTCTTGGTTTTACAAAAATATCACTAATTAGGCCTTAGAATGGAGAATAAATATAAATAATTCCCAAACACATTTCATTGTAAATATTAAAGTGTGGTTATAGGATTACTTTCTACCTTATTTTTCATTTTTTTCATTGATTAATGTCTTTTATCCTGATATATAATTATGAGAATGATGGTTGATATTCCTATGGATGGAAGCTTTTCTATTTTCGAACATTCCATTTCCTATTAGATTAATCCCACATTTTGGGTCTATAGGTGATTTTAATTTCATCCCCACATGAGATTAAATATATTAGTTTAAATAAAACTCCATATTCTTTTTATTTTTTCCAAAATAATGAGTTACCCTTGTTTTAATTTGAACCATTAGGACACATTATAAAATTTCATTATATATTCCAATATTAATATAGCTAATGAAATTTAATCACTTGGTTTTATGAAAAATAAATATCATTTGATCATATTTTTAGAGGAAGTAATAAATCCTAGTGTTAACAACATTGGTCTGATGATTTTTCCTTTATAAGTACCCATTGATTCATTATATATTAATTTTAAGTCTTAAAATTTCCTCCATATTTTTATATGAACAGTTTATGGGAAATATATAGTGATTTATTTTCATGAAAACTCTCCCCACCCCTAATTAAGTATGTCAACTTATTCCTTATTATTCATATTCTTAATGAGGGCCCACCATTGGTTAGCCTTAGATTCCCAAATATAAATTTCTAAAATGGCATTTTCATGGTTTCATAATTGGAGGAGAACAAATATATTCTCTATTGTGTTTTTCCATTGCATGGGAATTAGTGTGTTAGAAGACCCACTAAAGGAAGGTATAAATAAAAAAATAAAGACTCAATATAATGTTTCTCCTACAACAGTGCTCTCCATAGCTAAACATTATTGGATTTAATATTCATGTCTTTTTTGTGTTTAGTAATAATTTCCATGATAATTTGAATTACATCCTATATATTTATATGTTTCCCATTAAGACAAAAACTTCATTGTACATTGTATCCATTGATAAAATAGTTCATCCTCACTCCAGTTGTTACATGAATAAATAAAAAATTATGACAATGAATAAATTAATGACCTATAAAAAGAGAAATTACGACCTTATAATAAATACCCCTTAAATTATGTATATATCCAAATGTATCAATATTGAGGTTTAAATATTGGAAATACCATGAATTTTCTCCATTAGGTTCTCTATTATAAATATATATGAATCCATTTTATTATTTTTTAATGATTATATGACTCACTGAAGAATATTACCTAGGATAATCAATCTAAGAGTGTAGTTTGGCCCATACATTATGGCCCATGTAAGGATCGTGTTAATACACAACCATCGTTTTATAGGATTTATTTCCTTAGGCACATCAATGATTGATATTGAATCTAAAATTTTGATTCCATATAGAAATTTCATTTATTATAACCCATAAAATCTAGAATTTACCAAAATTTAATGATTTTTTCAAATATTAGGGCATGTGACTTGGTATTTTATCTAATTTTTTTACAAAAAATACCTAAATACAATTATATTTTACTCGGATATCAAATTTTATGAATCATTCAAAGATTAAATAAAATTTTCAATAATTTGATTATTCTATCAATACATTTAACAAATAATAATACAATCATAGAATGAAAAGGTTTCGTATCATTGAATATTAGCTACGTAAATACATAAATTAAATTAATTTATTTGAAATATATAACAAAATATCAACATAATAATTCTATATATAAAAAACAAAACATATAATTTCCTAGATATATGGGAAACATATGGAGGGGTGAACTCAGTGATCAGTAATGAAAAACATTTTAATGAGTCACAATATTGTTAGATAATAATAATTTTAGAAAAAATGATTTTGATAGAAATATATGATTAAAGTAAAATGGAATAAATAGAGTTATAAACATGTTAAGATAGAATACCTATAATCTCAAATGATTAAACATGGATAAAGGAATATGACTATGGAAATATGTGATAATATTTATAATCATTGCATTATAATAAATGTAAAATAACATAAATTTTTATCAGGTCATGGAGAAATATCCTATCAAATAACTATGTCTCAAACATTAGATTCTAGGATCATCACATTATATGATAAACTTATCAATCCCACCATTTTATTTTTTGAAAAAATCCAATCATTTTGACCCATTTTTATATGAATAAAACCAATCATGCCTATAATCCATTATCTTATGATATATAAAAATTAACTAATGCAATAGAGGTAGGTATAAGACACCAAATATTTATATCAATACATGTATAATCCATATTAATTCAATGATATATAATATCAGGATAATTACATGGAATGATAATGAGTTTCAAAAGAATTCAAAATGTTAACAGATAAAATAAACCCATGAATTAATTTCGTAGATTCCAAAATTTCAATAACCAAAAATTAGAATTATATAAAATAATTTTATGTGTCATTTCTAAAACAGAAATTAATTAGGGGATGATTTTTTTATACTAAGATGAAAATGGAATTGAACTCATAAATAGATATTGGATAAATCATTTTGATCATTTTTTATAATGATTAAATTAGATGGAACATTCAAATTTTATCTTCAATATGGTGTTGTAATTACTTTATCAACAATAATTTAAAATTAAATATATAAAATGGAGCCATTAAAATAAATAATGGATCAGTACACAAATTTGTTGTGGAAGATTAATTATTCAAAAATGAAAATAAAATCATTTTTAATACATTAAAATGCATTTTTGAAACCCACTCCATAAAAAAATAAAACAAAATTTAACGATACATAAATATAAATAATAATTTAGTTTGATAGAATTTATATTATGGTTTCAAATGGAAATATTAAATCATTTTTGGAAGGAATAAATTGGTACATGGATAAGAAAAATTCATTATGAATAGTTATATTTATTCCACTAAATGTCATTTTATAGATACTCAAGCCATTTCTATATAATGTTAATTGATTTTAAGAATTATTATAAATCAGAGTACAAGACAAGGATCGTTAAGTCTAGTTTCTTGGATGACTAGGTACATAAAACATAAAACATGGGGAAAGAAATTTCTGTATTTAATCTCTATAAAGATATCCTGACTTTTTTTTTGAGACCTTACTTCTGCATAGGGTACTGTGGGGAACACATGAAAAAATGGATGATATAAAAAGCCCAGTAAGGGAATTTCCATAAGGTTACGTCTTAAGAACATGAGTTAGGAGGCATGACATAGGGATATCCAAAGCATGGAACATATAAAATCGTTTCATATAATCATGGAATCATATAAACATAGAATCATATAAATGTGGAATAATCATAATATATTTCCTTAGTGTGGGATAAGGAAAATCTAAAATACTATTTCCCATTTAAGTACGGGTCATGTCTAACTGCCAATCTCATTTCCAATTTTAGTATGGGTCAAGGATAACTGCCAATCCAGTTTCCAATAGCATCTCATGATACATAACCATACCCAATGCATTGGAGTGCTATTTGGGTGAACCCATCTCATCATTTTCATGAATATTCTTTCCAAATAAATATACAAACATAATGAACCATACATAAACATAAGGGTACACATGGAAGGAATTGGGTACCAACATCATGACATAAATCATAACCAATGGGCATAATAGGAAAGTGTCCATGAATGAAAGGGATTAGACCGTAAATGGATGTTCATATGAAAAAATAGGCATAAAATATGGTATTTTATGTCAAAAATAAGTAAAAACATATATGAAATATATTTGGGAAACATTATCATTAAAACATTTTTGTGAAATTTTAAGAAAAAAACTATATAGCCTTTAAAATAGAAAAGGGGGAAATATTTTATATAAAAAAATAATTTAACCAAGAATTTTTTATAATAAGAAGAAAAATTTTATAATCAAAATATTGGAACAAAACATAAGATAGAGTGCATTTGAAATTGGGTAAAAATTCAGGGAGTTCCCTTAAAATAGGTTTTCTTATCGTAAAGTTCTATGAAGGCAATCTTTTAAAAACATGTATATCCCCAAAAGAGAGTGATGAAAGGGTCTTCATAAATGAATTTTTTAAAACTAGATAGAATTCAAAAGATTTACATAAACATATAAGATAAATACTTTTTTATATAAATAATGATAAGGATACCCTAAAGAACAAATAATGTTTGGGTAGACTTTGTTACGATTTAACGGCATGGTGATGGGTGTACCTAAGAGGACATGATGGGAGATAAAATGTGTTTTCCATCACATATAAATTATGAGGGAAGTATTGTGGAGGTGAAGAAACATACCAATTTCCTTAAATTCCTTCTATGTCTCTCTGAGTCGGAGTCAAGTGGTGGTTCCTCAGAGGATTTGGGAGGTGGGATTCGGCTGTCGAAGGTGCTCCTCGTGTTGTGTGTTTGGATTTTTAGTGTTGGTTTGTTTTCTCCTCCTGCTTTTGTGGTCAATCAACTCAAGGATTTCTCAGTGAATTTTGTACGGTGATGACAGTGGTGGTGTTTCCTGTATCAATGATGATTGTTTATGGTTTTTGTTTTTTTCTTTGTTTCTTGTTTCTGTGATGGATGGTCGACGATGAAAAGGTAGTGATGTTTCAATGGTTGGTGATGGGTCTCGATAAAGTAGATTATGTTGAAGTTTTTGGTGACCTTCTCCAAAGGCGGATAGTGATGATGATGGTACTTACAATGGTGGATAGCATTGAAGTGACCGGTCTCTTGGTTCGTGGCCTCCTTGTGATGGTTGATTTTTTGGATTGTGGTGGGTTTGTTCATGGATCGAGGTGGATTATAGTGGTTTTCAGAAATCTGTTGTTTTTTGGAATTTGAATGTTGGTATTTTTGGTTGAATGTGGTGTGTACGAGTTTATGTGGTTGTGGGTATGCGGGAACAGCTAGAACATTTGTGTGGTTCCCACTTACCCTAAAAGTGGCTATATTAAAAATACAAAAAAATGGTTTTGTGGTATAAAGAGAGAAATTGAGAGGATCTCTTAATGTAAATCTATTGGTGTTCTCCACATGTTATTTAATAACAGAATAAATAAATTAGGTTTATTAATTTACTAATAAATAACCTATTCTATATGTAATTGGTTTAGTATAATAATTTTTAGTACATTTATAACAGTTTTCATTGGTTATGAGGTTCAATTTCAATGTTTGGGGTTGTTTGTTTTCTTGGTTTTAATGACCCATTCAATTATATTTAGGTTTTGATAAACATGTAAGATAAAAGTGGTTTTCCAGAATAAAATTTATATCATATTATTGAATATCTAGTAGATTGCATGATTTTAAATTTAATTTGGTTACTTAGAGTGAAGTCAGATTATTATATAAAACCATAGTGGCAATAGTTTTTGTTAATCGATGGGTTTGACTACAAAGATCATGTTTTTCATTATAACTTAATACAATTTTTACAATAGCATTACCGAACCCAAAATTGGATATATAACATATAATAATTTAGTTTAACCATAACATAAATGGTTTCAGGACCAGAATTAAAGATGATAATAGAAATTGATAAACGGTTGTCCTTGAATGTTCTAAATTAGCACATCTCAAATGGTGATTTCATTTCATTCAAATAAATGTTGGAGAATGTAGGGAAGATTATATAATATCCCATTAGCATAAAAACAATTCAGTAAATGTATGTTAGTGGAGTTATCATACTATTTGTGTGTAGGGAGGTGAGGAAAGAAACAAAATGAAAATAACTTAAAAGAAATGAAGGAATTGGAATGTGGAATTTACCTATTGAGAAATCCTCCTTTGAGAACCTCTTAAGGGGAGAGATTTTGGTATTTTGAAGAGAATATGGGATTTTTTACGTAAGGAAGGAGATTGAGGAGAGATTTGGGCAGAATATTTTAAAGGGACAAGGCTTGAGAGTAGTGAAGAGAAGAGGGACTGAGGAGGGTTATAGTGGAGGAGAGGACGGTTTTCATAATATTATAATCATTATCTTATTAATTTCCTTAAAGACCAAAAATAGTTATGATTCCATGACATAAAATGTAATAAATTCATGTGACTTAGAACTAATTAGGATTATATCAGCAGATCATCATCATTGACTCAATAAATCAAATATTTAACATTATTGTAAATTATTGTATTTTATTATTCATCAAAAAGTCATATATTTTAGAAAAAACCATAAAATTAACCCTAACCATTTTTGACATATAGAATCTAAAAATAAAGTCCATTATTCAAAAAAAATCTAAATATGATTAATTTTATATTTATTTAAACTCATAATTTATTATTAAAAACCAATTTTAAAACATGCATTTACTTATTCTAAAATATAGGTACATCATACTTTCACTTGAATATTATTTTTTTAATGTCATAGGAAAGATTACAATTCATTAGGGTATATCTCTATTCTTAATAGTATGATAATATCTATACGTGTAGGTTAATATTCACAAAAAATTATGCTTTTCTTATTGGACTCCAAATAACATTCTAATTTCTACAATGTATGTCAGATTTTTGAAATTCCAAATAGAAAAGTGAAAAACATAATTTTAAAGGTCACTTAGTACTTATTAGTTCATTAATTTGAATTTGCATGCTATTTTATGATATATTTATAATAAGTGAAATTATATTGAAAGCATTGGATTGTTAAATTCTTCCCCCCTTAATAATATTTTCCCTTGAAATTTCATTTTTACATTCTAGGCCAAAAATATGTGGGGGTACTTTTCATTCATTACATTCTCCAGTTCCCATGTTGCCTCTTCGTACTTATGGTTTTTCCATAGTACCTTGACCAGATGAGTTGTCTTGTTGCGTAGAATTTTGCCTCTATGATCCAATATCATCAATAGTTTCTCATCATAGAAAATATCATCCAACAACTGTACCACCTTTGAAGAGAGTAAATGTGAAGGGTCTTGAATGTACTTCTTTAAGAGGGATATATAAAAGACATCATGTACTTTTGACATGGTAGGTGGAAGTGCCAATTGATAGGCCACAACTCTGACATGATCAAGGATCTCAAAGGTGCCGATGTACCTACAAATTAACTTACCTTTCTTTCCAAACCTCAGGACATTCTTCCATGGAGATATGCATAAAAATCCATTGTCTTCAACTTTATACTCAAGGTCTTGTCGATGATTGTCTCCACATATTTTCTATCTATTGTGGGCTGCCTTGATGTGCTTCTGAATAGTTTTCACCTTCTACACCATTTCTTCGACCATTTTAGGTCCTAATATCTTACTCTCACCGACATCATCCCAACACGCTGGTGTTCTATACCTCTTCCCCTAAAGTGATTCATATGATGCCATTTTGATTCTCGAGTGTAAACTGTTATTGTAAGAGAATTCAACTAGTGGAATATATTGCTACCATCCTCCTATGAATTCCATATAACATTCTCTCAACATGTCTTCTAGTGTTTGAATAATTTTCTTAGATTGGCCATCATTTTGAGGATGATAGGTCATACTAAAGTTCGGTACAGTGCTTAGAGCATGTTGGAGACTTTTATAGAACATCGAGATGAATCTAAGATCATGATCGAATACAATAGATAGTGGTACTCCATGCACCCTTAAAATTCCTTTGATGTAAATCCATGCATGTTGATCCAATGATAAGTCATATCGAATCATGATAAAGTGATTTCTTTGTAATATGATCCACAACAAACCATAAAGTATTGTTTTCTCGGGATGTTCGTAAATGTCCATTGACAAAGTCAATGGTAATGTTCTCCCACTTCCATGTTGTTATGGGTAGTGGTTGCATTATCCCCTTAGACTTTTTCCTCTCATCCTTTTCATGTTCACATTCCAGGCACTTTGATGTATATTCAAAAATCTCTATTTTCATATTGTCCAACCAAAAGAATTCTCAGAAATCTCAATACATATTTTTTCTCCCTAGGTGGATAGAGAAGATCGAGATATGTGTGTCCTTCAAAATCTCATTCTTTATCTCAGGATCTGATGGTACACATAATTGTGCCCCAAATCTTACAACTCCTTCCTCATAAATTTAGAAATCAGAGGATTTGACATTTTTGATAGCTTCCACCATTTTCTGAATTTCCACATCTTTTCTTTAATCATCCATTATTTTCTCTAAGATGGATGGTTAGGAAATAATTTGAAAAAGGATTGATTGTGTTCCTCCCATAATGATTCCCATTTCCATCCTTTAAAAATATATGAAGATTTGATCCTTTTAAATTCTAATCATTAATAAAGAATAATGGTCTTTTCTACTTAGATCATCTGCCACCATGTTTTCCTTACCATGATAGAAGTGGAATGAGTAGTCATAATCCTTGATTAGATCTATCCATATTTGATGTTTCATATTAAGAAATTTCTGTGGGAATATATATTTGAGAATATTGTGTCGAGTATAAATCTCCCACTTCTCCCCAAAAAGATAATACTGCATGAATTTCAATGCAAAGATCACAGCCGCCAACTATAGATATTTATTTGGATAGTTTTGCACATGGATTTTTAGCTTCTTTGAGGTATAAGTAATCACTTTATAATTTTTCCTTAGCACACATAATAAGCCCTTATTAGAAGCATCACTATACACCACAAAGAGTTCACCACTTTTAGGTAGTGTGAGTACTAGCACAGTGGTAAGCCTCTTCTTCAACTGCATGAAACAATATTCACATTCCTATGTCCAGAAAAACATTACTCCCTTTTATGTCAGCTTTGTCATTGGGTATGAAAATCATGAAAGGTTCTTCACAAATCATCGATAATATCCATCTAGACCCAAAATGATAGGGATCTTTGTTTCAGAAGTTGGCATGGGCCACTCTTCAATTTCCATCGTCTTGGAAGGGTCCATAGATATCCCTTTGCTGGTGATAACATGATCCAAGAATGATAATTCCCATATCTAGAACTCACATTTATTGTACTTTTCATGAAAATTATCACTTCAAAAAGTCTTTAACATAGTATTCAAATGCTCCTCATGTTCCTCTTTGATCATGGAGTATTTCAGAATATCATCAATAAATACTACAAAATATTTGTTGAGTTAATCTCTAAGGACTCTATTCATTAAATCCATGATAATTTCTAGAGCATTACTGAGTCCAAAGGGAATCACTATGAACTCATAGTGTCCATACCTCATTCGAAAGGAAGTCATGGGAATATCTTCATTCCCCTCATTTAATTGGTGATATCCTGACCGATGGTCTATCCTAGATAAATAAATGGCCCCACAAAAGTTTATCGAACAAGTCATCTATATGTGGCTGTAAATACTTGTTCTTTATCATGGTTTTATTTAGTTCACAATAATCAATACATAGGCGCATTGATCCCTCATTCTTCTTGATTAAGAGGACTGGCACACCCCATTGTGAAGCACTCAGGAAAATAAAACCCTTCTCCATATTCTCCTATAACTGCTTCTTTAGCTCTTGTAGCCCTACGATGGCCATTCTATTAGGTGTGTTTGAGATAGGCAAATATCCAAGGATATTCTCAATTAAAAACTCAACCTATAGGTCATGGGGAAGACCAGTAATCCCTTTAGGGAATACATAAGTGCTATCCGTCAAAATGGGCGTGTCTTCAGGAATGATTCTATCCTTTTTCTAAAACATTTGAGCTAGATATGCCTGATCACAAGGCATGAATATCCACACTAGAGATTATGATTCTAAAGAAGATTCATCATCATCCTTACACTGGTAAAGAATCATAGAATGCTTTGGGATGTGAAAAGTGATCTCCCTTTCCTGATAGTTGATGTTTCCTTTGTATAAAGGTAGCCAATCCATGCCCAAGAGAGCATCGAACTCCACTAAAAGAAGTATGAAGACATTTCCTTGGAGGTTCAGTAAACAAACGTTAACCGGGGAGGAGTTATAAACCATGGACGTAACTATTTCCTCATTCATTGTCCTCAAAGATAACTTTTCATCCAAATTTTGATGTGGTGTTTGAATAGTTCTAATAAACATGGAAGATACAGAATAATGTGTAGAACCAGAATAAAATAGTATGTTTGATGTTTATAAATGAATAACTAGCATACCTTCCACCACATCATTGTCTAACACCACCACAGTAGTTGTGATAGCATAAGACCTTCATTTTTTCCTTGGGGTTGTTGCTGATTACCTCTGATACACCTCATATTAGGGAAATTGAATGCATAATGCCCATTCTACTTGCAATTTTAACACTGTACAGCTGGATAAGTGTTGATATAAACCATCTTTTCTTCTTCAAAATTAGCACAGTTTTTGAAATCCCTTCAGTAGTTCTTGGCCAGATGAACAATCCTTCCACATTTGATGCAATTCTGAGTTCCCATCGGACAGTTGCTAGGATTCTTCTTTCCACATCTTTTACAAGGTGGGAATTCTTGCTTTGTTCAATCATGCGCTTTTTTTGATGAACCATCCACGTTGTTCTCCATTTTCCTCTTCTTATCATTGGGCCCATGAGACCACTAAGAGTTTCCAATATTCATTTTGAATTTTAGGGTACAACAGACAATATCCTCATAACTGTCGAAGTCTTGAATCACGAATACATTTAATAGACTCGACATTAGACTTCTAAAGAAGTGACCCACCTTGTTTTTTATGTTCCTGAAAATCCATAGGTGTACCTTGCAAGCCTTGTAATGTTTTCCTTATATTCCATGATGGACTCATCTTCCTTCTTCTTGAGTTTGAGGAACTCTCTTTCCATCAAGAGATGAATGGTTTTAGGAAATATTTATTGATAAATATCCTCTTGAATTACTCAAAATCCATGGAATCAATTTATTCTTGAGACTTTGTATTCTTGATCATTGTCCACCAGTGATCAGCTTCCCAATCAAAACAATAGACTGTTAGTACAACCTTCTATTCTTCTGAGCACTGTAGGATGGAGAATATATTTTCAATGGAGTTAATCCATAGTTTCTCAAAGAAGAGATCAGAGGATCCCCTAAACATGGGAGGCATTTTCTTCATGAATGATTCTATACAAAGTTTCTCTTTCCATGGAGTATGAGGTAATTCCACATGATTCAACTTATTATTGTTAACTTCATACAGTTGAGAAAGTACTACCATGATGTTTTGAACACCCACTCCCATTATATCATCCATGTCATTAGATAATTCATCACATTTCCTATCACATTGGCTATTAGAACGTGTTCATCTGTTTCCCTCCATTACCTAAGAAAATTAACATATAATTAGATGTCTTGGATACATATCTATTGATCATAAAAAAGGAATCTTTGAACATAAAAGGATATACATATAAAAAATTATATCCCAACTTGTAATTCCATAGGTTTAAATCTATGTTATCCTCGATCTATTTCATAACATATATTCTTATGGGATCTTTTTTGTCCCTTAATGGTTGTTTGTACTATGCTCATGAGTCCACCAAATCATATCCCCCAGGAGTGTCGTAATCAAGAGTCCACCAACACTCGTTGTCATTCACCATTTATCATTCGAGTCTAGCTCAAAATGGTGTTTTTAGGTTTTACCCCTAGATACATCTATACTAGAGCTGCCACTACCTGCTCATATCAGGACATGGATGTATTTTCTTGATAAACCACTTACTCAATACTCACCAAATTTTTTGAATGTTTTCTTGTAATTAATCTCATCCTTAAGGTTCTAACTAAGGTTCTCTATTCATATTCTCTGAAAACAATTGGACCATCCTCTGATATCAACTATAAGGACCCACGCCTTTTACATATAATGATACATATTTTTTAGCAAATTTATACATCAGAGTACCATCCAATGATCGTTATTTAAAGTGTCTTGGAAGACTAGGTACATAAAATATAAAACATGGGGAAAAAATTTCTTTATTTAATCTCCATAAAAATATACTAACTTCCTTTGAGCCCTTACATTTTCATAGGGTACACTAGGGAACACCTGAACAAAGGGATGATATAAAAATCCCAGTAAGGGAATGCCCATAAGGATACGTCTTAAGAACATGAGTTTGGAGGCAAGACATAGTGATATCCATAGCATGGAATATATAAAAACATTTCATGTAAGCATGGAATAATATAAACATGGAATCATATAAATTTTGAACAATCATAATACATGTCTTTAGTATAGGTCAAGGAGAACCTCCAATCAGGTTTACCATTTTTGTATGGGCTAAGTCGAACATCCAATCATGATTCCCATTTTAGTATGGTTCATGGCTAACTGCCCATCACTTTTCCCATCACATATCATGAGACTTAACCTTACCCAATGCATTAGAGCGCTATATGGGATCACCCATCTCAACATTTACATGAATATTTTTTCCAAATAAATAATCATACATAATCAACCATACATACACATAAGGGTATACATTGAAGTAATGGGGTACTATAATCATGAAATAAATCATAATCAATGGGTGTATCATAAAAGTGTCTATGAAAAAATGGATTAGACCATAAATGGACGTTTATATGGTAAAATAGGCTTGAAAATTGTATTTTATGTCAAATAGAAGTGAAAAAATATAATAAATATAGTTGATAAACATTATTATTAAAACATTTTTGTGTGGTTTTAAGGATAAAACTATATAGCCTCAAAAATAGAAAAGAGGAAAATATTTTATATAAAACCAGAATTGAACCATGATTTTTTTATAATAAGAAAAATAGTTTTATAATGAAAATGGTGGATCAAAACAGAGGATAGAGTGCATTTTAAATTGGGTAAAAATTTGATAAGTTCTGTTAAAACATGTTTGCTTATTCTAAAGTTCAAATAAGGGAATATTTTAAAAACATGTATATTCACAAAAGATAATGATGATATGGTATTCATAAATGAATTTTATAAAACTACATATAATTTATAATATGTACATAAACATGTAATATAACTCCTTTTTTATATAAATAAAGATAAGTCTACCCGAAAGAACAAAGAAAGTTCGGGTATAATTTGTTACGGTTTATCTGCATGGTGTTTTTAGTACCTAAGAGAACTTGATGAGAGAGAAAATAAGTTTCCCATCACTTATACATCATGAGGAAATTATGGGGGAGGTTAAAAAACATACCCTATAATTTGGAAATACAAATAGAATGTTATAGCATATAGGAAAATCTTGATTAAGAGAGAAATGGAGAGGATTCCTTACCTTAAATATGTTGGGTTTATCCACTTGTTATTGAAGACCTGAATAAAAAAATTAGGTTTATTAATTAATAATTACAGGACATATTTTATATGTAATTGGTTTATTATAATCATTTTAAGTTCGTTTATAACTATTTTGATTGGTTATGATGTTCAATTTCATTCTTTGGGCTCGTTTGATTACTTGGTTTTTATGACTAATTCGCTAATATTCATGTTTGAATAAATATGTTAGATTAAAGTGGTTTTCCAGAATAGAAGTTATATGATCTTTGTTTATATACAGAAGATTACATGGTTTGATGTTTAATTTGGACACTTAGATTGAAGTCTAATTTTTAAATAAAACCATTGTGACAACAATTTTTCTTAATAGGTGGGTCTGATTACAAGGAACCTGTTTTGATATATAACCTAATACCATTTGTACAAAATTATTACAGAACCTAAAATATTATATATAACATATAATAATCTGGTTCAACCATAACAGAAATGGTTTCATGACCAGAATTAAATATGATAATAGAAATTGATAAATTGTTTTCGTTGAATGTGCTAAATTAGCACATTTCAAATGGTGCTTTAATTTATTTCAAAAAAAGGTGGGGAAAGGAGAGAAGATAATTAAATATACCATTATCATAAAAACATTCTAGTGTATGTATGTTATTAGATTTATCATGCTATTTGGGAGAAGGGATGTGAGAAAAGAAACCAAAAGAAATGAACTTAAAAGAAATGAATGAATTGGAAATGGGAATTTACCTCTTGAGACTTCCTCCATTGAGAACCTCTTAAGGGTGTAGGTTTTGAATTTTTTAAGAGGATAAGTGAATTTGGAAGTGGGGATAGATCTTGAAGAAATATTTGGACAAAATATTGTCAAGGCACAAAGAATGAGAGTAGAGAAGATAAGGGAGAGTGAGGGGGGAATTATAGTTAAAGAGATGAGGGTTTTCATAATATTACAATCATTTGTTTATTATTTTCCCTCAATAACAGAAATACAGATGATTCCCGGACCAAAAATAATAAAAAATTCTTATGACCATGAACCAATTGGTCCTAAATCAGAAAATCATCATCAATGACCCAATAAATCAATTATTTTTCACTTACTATAAATTGTTGTATTTTACAATTCATAAAAAATATGATAGTTTAGAAAAAACCCAAAAACTCAGTCTAATAATTTTTTGGCATGTAGAATCAAAAAATAAAGTACATTTTTCAAAAATAATTTTCTAAATATGATTAATTTATTATTTAGTTGAACTCATAATTTATTATTAAAAACTATTTTTAAAACATTCATTTACTTGTTCTATAATATAGGTACATCATACTTTCACTTGAATATTATTTTTATAATATCATTGGTATGGATACAATTCATTAATTTATATCACTATTTATAAGGCTAAATTACTATTCATAAGGGTATGTTATTATTCATCAAAATTTATGTTTTTCTTATTGGACTCCAAATAACTTATTGATTGCAACCGTGTATGCCGGATTTTTGAAATTCCAAACACAGAAGTTAAAAACCTATTTTTTAAGGGAACTTATCACTTATTAGTTCATAATGTTATGTTTTCATGTGATTTTATGACATATTTATAATAATTTAAATTCCATTGAAAAACATTGGGTAATTACACATTTATTTTTGAATATTTGGATCCATGAAAGGGAATGAATTTTTATGAAATAATTATAATTAAAATAGATAAAATTAAATTACTATATGGAATAATGAAAGGGTAAAATATGAGAGACTTATATGTTCATAGTTAAGGGATAATATATGTGACTTAGTGAAAATGTGGTTGTGTCAAAAAAGCCTTTACTCTTACTCTTCAATTCAATGGAATAACAATAACCACCTGTATAATAAACACAAACATTTTATTAAATAAATTTATGAGCTCTTTTATAACTACCAACATTTATACTCTATAATTATAATCCCTCATTATAAATTTATTAGTTTTTGTCATTAATTTTAATCATGAGATGCAATTACTTTTTCTTATTTTTCATTTACTTTGTAATGTTGATATCGATCACTATGATTTGATACCATGTCAATCATTCCAAAATTATTTATCGCACATGAATATATTTTCTATAATTAATTACTTTTTTTAAAATTCCATTGAATTGGATTTTTTACTTATGAATTATGAAGATTAATTTTGTAATTATAATGATTTGGTAATTATTAATGAAAAAAAGCTAGTATATTAATAATTTTTATAAATTTAATTGAAAGGATAAATTATATATATATATAATATTAATCCTTTAATAAATATTATTTTTATTAATTGAATATGCTCATTGAACAATCTTTATTAGAAGGTGATGAAACGTTTTAATTTTCCCTTAATGGGAGGGATATAGATAATATTTGTTCCATTAATATATTAAAATTTTTATACACTAAAGATACGTATGGAAAAATATTCTCTTTAAATACATATTAGAAGTTTAGGGTTTCTGATACATTATTGTGACTAAGGTCCACTTTCAGTAAACTGCCTCCTTTGGTACCCCTCCTTGTCCAACAGTTAAGAGAATGAGTAACCCCCAATGCCCACAACCAATAGGCCCCTGGTAAAAACTAGAATCAAAGGTATAAAACATACAATGAGTTGAAATATGGGGGAAAATAATGTTATTATCATGAAATATGATTAGAATCACCAATTAAACACAATTATTGATAAATATAAAATAACCAGCATTTAGTAATACATCTCACGTGATATAAAAAATCTCAAAAATAAAATATTCCCCAAGGGATAATATAAATTCTTAGCTCTAAAATAGCTCTACCCTCAAGTAAAGAAGTGTCCATATCAGTTTCCAAAACCCTCCAGAAAATATAAAAATGGATATATATATATATATATATATATATATATATATATATGCACAGACACACGCAGTAAGTATAACATGTATACATAGTTGGATTATAATAATTATCCGACATAAAAATGGGATAAGATAATGATAATGCTTCAGTAAATTAATAAAATAATTAATATGCACACTAAAAATGATAGCTAATCACCCCAACCCTCTATAAGTCTAAATAAGAAATAACACATCCAATTTAGTATGATAATATAAAATAATATAAATTAAGGAACACTATAACTAAATTCTTTTCAGCCATATATCTAGAACCATCATTTTCTAAAGTATTATGGTTTAATGAAAATAAATGAAATATATCATGTTCCTTCCTCATACCTTTCATGACCTCCATTATGAATCAAAATAATTAATACTCTTAACCAAAATTCATCACTACTAGTAGAACCCACTAACAAATCCATCATTAATAGGAATCACGACGAAAAAACTATCATCTCTAGGATTGACAACATTTTATAAATGATCACTATCAATTTCCATCAATTGATTTATATTCATTATGAATCATGGAAAAAATGGAAATCAATAATTCCACTAGTGAGATAGAGGGTAAAACAACTAAAAACAAAAACCCACTTGGCATCAGTATGACATTATCAACTCATGAGGGATGTGTTCAGAAATAATTTGATAATAAAATGATATTAATTACAAAAAAAAACCCAATGTAATGGTAAAAATTAATACTCATCAAAGAGACCCAAAATAAAACCTAGTAACCCCTCAAATTTTTTGAAAAATTGCTGCCACCACAAAAATAAAATCACAGTAGATGACAGTCATACCGAAACCATAATTTCATTATATATTTATATGTTCAACCATTTTTATGTTTTCAAATTAAATAAAAATTGTTTTTTTAAACCGTATTGTTCTCTATTTAAAGAAAAAAAACTCCCAAGCGTATCCTATATTTAATTTAGCATTAAAATATTATGTTCAAACAAAATCATGAATATTAAAAACTTATTGACCATTTATCCCATATTTATTTTTTTCCTATTATTATTTAATTCTATCCCATGATATTCCCTTTCCATCACTACCAATAATATTATGATGGTATAAAGAAAACATTACAATACATCACCACTCAACAGTTCACTCACCTCACAACATGAACCATCAATTATCCACCAAAGGCCTAACCTCAAAAAAATATCAAGATGGATTTACTAAAACCCTAATGTCCCAACAGCTTTAGATATGAATGGGTCACCAAAATCACTATAAAAAATATGAAATTTTATTCACTATTAGTGGTTTACGGTGTATTTTAAACAATTCATTGTCTCTCTCATGTAATATTTCATATAATTTCCAATTTTACACCCAACAAGTTCACAATCATGATTATGTTATTAAAAATTTATCAATATTATCTTCATGAAATTAGTAATATAAGAGGTTCATAACTCCTAGTATTCATAACACTCCCATCATAACAGTACACATGTTCATGGGGGGTAATAATAATTTAAATAATATAAAACATGTAAACACAAAAAAATATTATATGCTTTATTTTTAGTTAAAAAATTTCTTAGGAAAGTTCATACCAGTCCTTACCACCCATTAAAAGGTAATAAAAAGTCATGATATTATAAAATTTTCATAAAATAATAAGAGAACAAGGTTACCCAACCTTAATCAAGAACTTTTAAATCATGGTTTGAGTACATGGAGAAGGTGAAATGTCCACAAGATATGAATCACAATAATAAGATATTATTAACCTGAAACATTATTCTTCCTAATAAAATCTTTCAACAAATCCATCCAAACCATTAATTTACAAAACCACAAATTTCTCCATTAGAAGAACATGAAGTAAAAGGGATTGTAAAAATTATTACTCACTATAGAACTACACCAACTAATATACATAGGACATAAGTTACAGAAAAATGGGAGGGACTGAAAGACCTCCCAAAAATAATACTATATAACCTGTGAATCCATATTAACGATCAAAGAGTTAAGTGTTTCTAAGTGGGTTGAACATTAAAAAAATTTAATGGGACCGCAACATAGAATCCCTAACAATACCGTAGTGAATTAGATTTTTCACCAAACCATAGTGGAAGACATTGTACAACACCAAAAATGGACTTTGATTCAGCCTCCTTCATAACACATGTTGTAGATATTATAAGGTAACAACCTTAAACATTACATAATATTGATATTTATTCAACTGATTATTTTCCGTAACATTGAGGATCTTATCAGGTTTATATTTTTAGAGAATTTGGTCAAAATTAATAAATAACCTCACACTTTCATTCAGAAATTATACTCATAAAATAGAATATATTACCTATAAAATATAAAAAATTTAAAATAAAACATTATTTATTTTTTCATTAAAAACCTCCATAACATTCAACTTAACCTCCTCTTTTCTCTTACCCATCCTTATACCCTATGAAAAAATATTTTAAAACATGGTATGAGAAAAAAGAGATCATTAAGGGATAAAAAGGAAATGAAACCATTAGTTCTTGAAAATATTATAGCCAATGGAAAAAACATTTCTATAAAACATAAAATTTTACCCATCAAGGTAATAAACATTCTGTAAAAATATTATTTATATTACATTTTTAAAATAAATGACTCTTCTAAAAAACCATTATAAAGAATATATAATTCTTGTAGGTACCTTTGAAAATTATATTATAGAACCCTTATATAACCCTTATAGAATAGAATAGTAATATGACTAATTATTAATAAACTTTTCTGGAAAACAATCATTACCCAATGTATTAGAGAGACATATGGGTGCACCCATCATTTAAGATATATCGGGATTTACCTATTCTATCTGGGAGAACTCATAAATTATAATTTCCATGAACTGAAACAAATATTAATAAAAATATGAATATCATATTAAAAAAACATGGACATGGAAGAAAAATATTTTGAATAAAAACTATAAAATAGGGTTTTTGAAAAGAAAATCCACTTATTACTTATAAAACACATGAATTGAAAAAATCCAATAAAGATTGAAATTAAAAACTATATACAATTAAAAAAGTTAAATTATTAATATATAATATAAATAAGGCTATATATACCCCATATATTATATTCAAGGTTCATAACATCATAATTGTCTCAATGGAAGGAAATTGAGAGAAAATCCCTTACCTTGAGTCTTATATGTCACGTATGAACTTAAATTTCCTAAAAAATAATCTTATGTTAGTTATTTAACATATTTAGAACTATTATTAATATAATTATTATTGATTTTATGTTATTTATTGTCATTTTATAATAATTACATAATTACTTTAGTTCATTCCGAACGTTTTGATGACATTCATTACATGGGTCCAAAATTACATTGGTATTTTGTTAGAATTCAATGTTTTCATTAGTCCATCACCTACATAATAATATTAATTAAATAATAATACATTTAATAAATAAATTATACTTTTAAATAAATTTATTTAGGTATGGTTATGAAAAATTAACAACATTATAACCATTGAGATGGTAGGTCATACGTATTCCTAAGTAAATTTTATTTTTTTAATTAACATTATAGAAAAAAGTTAATTACTATTTAATCATTATAGATTTATAAAAATATATTATATATCTTATTAATTATTTAAATATACTTTTATATATCATCCAAGTGATGTGATGATGAAAAATTAATCACAAATCATCGTCAAGGTTATAGTTCACATGCACGCTCGAATGATGATATCATTTTTTGGTTCATGGAAATGTAAAAATTTAAATGATATATTATTCTTTAGTAATTATTAATATATCATTCATATCATATATAAACACTAATTCCATCATTATAACCATTCATTATAGGTGATAATGGAAAATAAATTATATTAGTTCTTGAGGTGGTAGTCTTCCGTACACACTAACGAATAATTCATTTATCATTTGATGAAATTGCCGATGGATTTAGGTAAAGATATAAAAATGAAAAAATAATAGTTTATTTAATATTATATATTTATTATTTAATCATGTTTAATAAGTTTTTATGGATGTTTAAGAATAATTAAAAAATAAACACTTAATTTAAAACAATACCACTTCCTCGAACAACCTCCTTCACTTAACACCTTAAGAACAATAAGGCTTGTTTTTTTCCTAATATATGAGTTTTAAGAAGTGGAGATGGATTCTAGTAAGGTATTATTGTATATATGGAATGAACAAAAAAGGTTTTGAATTTTATGTAAATAAATAAGATTTGGTTCCCTTTTATAGAAGAGGGGAGGGGCACTCTAGAAATTACTCAAAATACTGAATTAATTTAAATTAAATTTCTATTAGAAATTAGTTAAATGATTCTTATTTCAAATATAGTATTAGTTTGGGTATAAATAAATTCATCCGATTATAATTATAAATTTTTTTATTATTTTTTAATCCCTATAATTTTTTGTTAACCATTTTTACTTTTACTATGATATCATTTAATTTACAATTTGACGGTTAATATAATTACTATAAAATATAAATATACTAATAAATTATACATTAATTTAATTTTTGGACTTTTACTAATTATTTTATTAAATTTAGTTTCTTATAAATTTTATATCATTTAATAAAATATTATTTATTTCAGGACCAGAATTAAAGATGAAAATAGAAATTGATAAACGGTTGTCCTTGAATGTTCAAAATTAGCACATCTCAAATGGTGATTTCATTTCATTCAAATAAATGTTGGAGAATGTAGGGAAGATTATATAATATCCCATTAGCATAAAAACAATTCAGTAAATGTATGTTAGTGGAGTTATCATACTATTTGTGTGTAGGGAGGTGAGGAAAGAAACAAAATGAAAATAACTTAAAAGAAATGAAGGAATTGGAATGTGGAATTTACCTATTGAGAAATCCTCCTTTGAGAACCTCTTAAGGGGAGAGATTTTGGTATTTTGAAGAGAATATGGGATTTTTTACGTAAGGAAGGAGATTGAGGAGAGATTTGGGCAGAATATTTTAAAGGGACAAGGCTTGAGAGTAGTGAAGAGAAGAGGGACTGAGGAGGGTTATAGTGGAGGAGAGGACGGTTTTCATAATATTATAATCATTATCTTATTAATTTCCTTAAAGACCAAAAATAGTTATGATTCCATGACATAAAATGTAATAAATTCATGTGACTTAGAACTAATTAGGATTATATCAGCAGATCATCATCAATGACTCAATAAATCAAATATTTAACATTATTGTAAATTATTGTATTTTATTATTCATCAAAAAGTCATATATTTTAGAAAAAACCATAAAATTAACCCTAACCATTTTTGACATATAGAATCTAAAAATAAAGTCCATTATTCAAAAAAAATCTAAATATGATTAATTTTATATTTATTTAAACTCATAATTTATTATTAAAAACCAATTTTAAAAAATGCATTTACTTATTCTAAAATATAGGTACATCATACTTTCACTTGAATATTATTTTTTTAATGTCATAGGAAAGATTACAATTCATTAGGGTATATCTCTATTCCTAATAGTATGATAATATCTATACGTGTAGGTTAATATTCACAAAAAATTATGCTTTTCTTATTGGACTCCAAATAACATTCTAATTTCTACAATGTATGTCAGATTTTTGAAATTCCAAATAGAAAAGTGAAAAACATAATTTTAAAGGTCACTTAGTACTTATTAGTTCATTAATTTGAATTTGCATGCTATTTTATGATATATTTATAATAAGTGAAATTATATTGAAAGCATTGGATTGTTAAATTCTTCCCCCCTTAATAATATTTTCCCTTGAAATTTCATTTTTACATTCTAGGCCAAAAATATGTGGGGGTACTTTTCATTCATTACATTCTCCAGTTCCCATGTTGCCTCTTCGTACTTATGGTTTTTCCATAGTACCTTGACCAGATGAGTTGTCTTGTTGCGTAGAATTTTGCCTCTATGATCCAATATCATCAATAGTTTCTCATCATAGAAAATATCATCCAACAACTGTACCACCTTTGAAGAGAGTAAATGTGAAGGGTCTTGAATGTACTTCTTTAAGAGGGATATATAAAAGACATCATGTACTTTTGACATGGTAGGTGGAAGTGCCAATTGATAGGCCACAACTCTGACATGATCAAGGATCTCAAAGGTGCCGATGTACCTACAAATTAACTTACCTTTCTTTCCAAACCTCAGGACATTCTTCCATGGAGATATGCATAAAAATCCATTGTCTTCAACTTTATACTCAAGGTCTTGTCGATGATTGTCTCCACATATTTTCTATCTATTGTGGGCTGCCTTGATGTGCTTCTGAATAGTTTTCACCTTCTACACCATTTCTTCGACCATTTTAGGTCCTAATATCTTACTCTCACCGACATCATCCCAACACGCTGGTGTTCTATACCTCTTCCCATAAAGTGATTCATATGATGCCATTTTGATTCTCGAGTGTAAACTATTATTGTAAGAGAATTCAACTAGTGGAATATATTGCTACCATCCTCCTATGAATTCCATATAACATTCTCTCAACATGTCTTCTAGTGTTTGAATAATTTTCTTAGATTGGCCATCATTTTGAGGATGATAGGTCATACTAAAGTTCGGTACAGTGCTTAGAGCATGTTGGATACTTTTATAGAACATCGAGATGAATCTAAGATCATGATCGAATACAATAGATAGTGGTACTCCATGCACCCTTAAAATTCCTTTGATGTAAATCCATGCATGTTGATCCAATGATAAGTCATATCGAATCATGATAAAGTGATTTCTTTGTAATATGATCCACAACAAACCATAAAGTATTGTTTTCTCGGGATGTTCGTAAATGTCCATTGACAAAGTCAATGGTAATGTTCTCCCACTTCCATGTTGTTATGGGTAGTGGTTGCATTATCCCCTTAGACTTTTTCCTCTCATCCTTTTCATGTTCACATTCCAGGCACTTTGATGTATATTCAAAAATCTCTATTTTCATATTGTCCAACCAAAAGAATTCTCAGAAATCTCAATACATATTTTTTCTCCCTAGGTGGATAGAGAAGATCGAGATATGTGTGTCCTTCAAAATCTCATTCTTTATCTCAGGATCTGATGGTACACATAATTGTGCCCCAAATCTTACAACTCCTTCCTCATAAATTTAGAAATCAGAGGATTTGACATTTTTGATAGCTTCCACCATTTTCTGAATTTCCACATCTTTTCTTTAATCATCCATTATTTTCTCTAAGATGGATGGTTAGGAAATAATTTGAAAAAGGATTGATTGTGTTCCTCCCATAATGATTCCCATTTCCATCCTTTAAAAATATATGAAGATTTGATCCTTTTAAATTCTAATCATTAATAAAGAATAATGGTCTTTTCTACTTAGATCATCTGCCACCATGTTTTCCTTACCATGATAGAAGTGGAATGAGTAGTCATAATCCTTGATTAGATCTATCCATATTTGATGTTTCATATTAAGAAATTTCTGTGGGAATATATATTTGAAAATATTGTGTCGAGTATAAATCTCCCACTTCTCCCCAAAAAGATAATACTGCATGAATTTCAATGCAAAGATCACAGCCGCCAACTATAGATATTTATTTGGATAGTTTTGCACATGGATTTTTAGCTTCTTTGAGGTATAAGTAATCACTTTATAATTTTTCCTTAGCACACATAATAAGCCCTTATTAGAAGCATCACTATACACCACAAAGAGTTCACCACTTTTAGGTAGTGTGAGTACTAGCACAGTGGTAAGCCTCTTCTTCAACTGCATGAAACAATATTCACATTCCTATGTCCAGAAAAACATTACTCCCTTTTATGTCAGCTTTGTCATTGGGTATGAAAATCATGAAAGGTTCTTCACAAATCATCGATAATATCCATCTAGACCCAAAATGATAGGGATATTTGTTTCAGAAGTTGGCATGGGCCACTCTTCAATTTCCATCGTCTTGGAAGGGTCCATAGATATCCCTTTGCTGGTGATAACATGATCCAAGAATGATAATTCCCATATCTAGAACTCACATTTATTGTACTTTTCATGAAAATTATCACTTCAAAAAGTCTTTAACATAATATTCAAATGCTCCTCATGTTCCTCTTTGATCATGGAGTATTTCAGAATATCATCAATAAATACTACAAAATATTTGTTGAGTTAATCTCTAAGGACTCTATTCATTAAATCCATGATAATTTCTAGAGCATTACTGAGTCCAAAGGGAATCACTATGAACTCATAGTGTCCATACCTCATTCGAAAGGAAGTCATGGGAATATCTTCATTCCCCTCATTTAATTGGTGATATCCTGACCGATGGTCTATCCTAGATAAATAAATGGCCCCACAAAAGTTTATCGAACAAGTCATCTATATGTGGCTGTAAATACTTGTTCTTTATCATGGTTTTATTTAGTTCACAATAATCAATACATAGGCGCATTGATCCCTCATTCTTCTTGATTAAGAGGACTGGCACACCCCATTGTGAAGCACTCAGGAAAATAAAACCCTTCTCCATATTCTCCTATAACTGCTTCTTTAGCTCTTGTAGCCCTACGATGGCCATTCTATTAGGTGTGTTTGAGATAGGCAAATATCCGAGGATATTCTCAATTAAAAACTCAACCTATAGGTCATGGGGAAGACCAGTAATCCCTTTAGGGAATACATAAGTGCTATCCGTCAAAATGGGCGTGTCTTCAGGAATGATTCTATCCTTTTTCTAAAACATTTGAGCTAGATATGCCTGATCACAAGGCATGAATATCCACACTAGAGATTATGATTCTAAAGAAGATTCATCATCATCCTTACACTGGTAAAGAATCATAGAATGCTTTGGGATGTGAAAAGTGATCTCCCTTTCCTGATAGTTGATGTTTCCTTTGTATAAAGGTAGCCAATCCATGCCCAAGAGAGCATCGAACTCCACTAAAAGAAGTATGAAGACATTTCCTTGGAGGTTCAGTAAACAAACGTTAACCGTGGAGGAGTTATAAACCATGGACGCAACTATTTCCTCATTCATTGTCCTCAAAGATAACTTTTCATCCAAATTTTGATGTGGTGTTTGAATAGTTCTAATAAACATGGAAGATACAGAATAATGTGTAGAACCAGAATAAAATAGTATGTTTGATGTTTATAAATGAATAACTAGCATACCTTCCACCACATCATTGTCTAACACCACCACAGTAGTTGTGATAGCATAAGACCTTCATTTTTTCCTTGGGGGTTGTTGCTGATTACCTCTGATACACCTCATATTAGGGAAATTGAATGCATAATGCCCATTCTACTTGCAATTTTAACACTGTACAGCTGGATAAGTGTTGATATAAACCATCTTTTCTTCTTCAAAATTAGCACAGTTTTTGAAATCCCTTCAGTAGTTCTTGGCCAGATGAACAATCCTTCCACATTTGATGCAATTCTGAGTTCCCATCGGACAGTTGCTAGGATTCTTCTTTCCACATCTTTTACAAGGTGGGAATTCTTGCTTTGTTCAATCATGCGCTTTTTTTGATGAACCATCCACGTTGTTCTCCATTTTCCTCTTCTTATCATTGGGCCCATGAGACCACTAAGAGTTTCCAATATTCATTTTGAATTTTAGGGTACAACAGACAATATCCTCATAACTGTCGAAGTCTTGAATCACGAATACATTTAATAGACTCGACATTAGACTTCTAAAGAAGTGACCCACCTTGTTTTTTATGTTCCTGAAAATCCATAGGTGTACCTTGCAAGCCTTGTAATGTTTTCCTTATATTCCATGATGGACTCATCTTCCTTCTTCTTGAGTTTGAGGAACTCTCTTTCCATCATGAGATGAATGGTTTTAGGAAATATTTATTGATAAATATCCTCTTGAATTACTCAAAATCCATGGAATCAATTTATTCTTGAGACTTTGTATTCTTGATCATTGTCCACCAGTGATCAGCTTCCCAATCAAAACAATAGACTGTTAGTACAACCTTCTATTCTTCTGAGCACTGTAGGATGGAGAATATATTTTCAATGGAGTTAATCCATAGTTTCTCAAAGAAGAGATCAGAGGATCCCCTAAACATGGGAGGCATTTTCTTCATGAATGATTCTATACAAAGTTTCTCTTTCCATGGAGTATGAGGTAATTCCACATGATTCAACTTATTATTGTTAACTTCATACAGTTGAGAAAGTACTACCATGATGTTTTGAACACCCACTCCCATTATATCATCCATGTCATTAGATAATTCATCACATTTCCTATCACATTGGCTATTAGAACGTGTTCATCTGTTTCCCTCCATTACCTAAGAAAATTAACATATAATTAGATGTCTTGGATACATATCTATTGATCATAAAAAAGGAATCTTTGAACATAAAAGGATATACATATAAAAAATTATATCCCAACTTGTAATTCCATAGGTTTAAATCTATGTTATCCTCGATCTATTTCATAACATATATTCTTATGGGATCTTTTTTGTCCCTTAATGGTTGTTTGTACTATGCTCATGAGTCCACCAAATCATATCCCCCAGGAGTGTCGTAATCAAGAGTCCACCAACACTCGTTGTCATTCACCATTTATCATTCGAGTCTAGCTCAAAATGGTGTTTTTAGGTTTTACCCCTAGATACATCTATACTAGAGCTGCCACTACCTGCTCATATCAGGACATGGATGTATTTTCTTGATAAACCACTTACTCAATACTCACCAAATTTTTTGAATGTTTTCTTGTAATTAATCTCATCCTTAAGGTTCTAACTAAGGTTCTCTATTCATATTCTCTGAAAACAATTGGACCATCCTCTGATATCAACTATAAGGACCCACGCCTTTTACATATAATGATACATATTTTTTAGCAAATTTATACATCAGAGTACCATCCAATGATCGTTATTTAAAGTGTCTTGGAAGACTAGGTACATAAAATATAAAACATGGGGAAAAAATTTCTTTATTTAATCTCCATAAAAATATACTAACTTCCTTTGAGCCCTTACATTTTCATAGGGTACACTAGGGAACACCTGAACAAAGGGATGATATAAAAATCCCAGTAAGGGAATGCCCATAAGGATACGTCTTAAGAACATGAGTTTGGAGGCAAGACATAGTGATATCCATAGCATGGAATATATAAAAAAATTTCATGTAAGCATGGAATAATATAAACATGGAATCATATAAATTTTGAACAATCATAATACATGTCTTTAGTATAGGTCAAGGAGAACCTCCAATCAGGTTTACCATTTTTGTATGGGCTAAGTCGAACATCCAATCATGATTCCCATTTTAGTATGGTTCATGGCTAACTGCCCATCACTTTTCCCATCACATATCATGAGACTTAACCTTACCCAATGCATTAGAGCGCTATATGGGATCACCCATCTCAACATTTACATGAATATTTTTTCCAAATAAATAATCATACATAATCAACCATACATACACATAAGGGTATACATTGAAGTAATGGGGTACTATAATCATGAAATAAATCATAATCAATGGGTGTATCATAAAAGTGTCTATGAAAAAATGGATTAGACCATAAATGGACGTTTATATGGTAAAATAGGCTTGAAAATTGTATTTTATGTCAAATAGAAGTGAAAAAATATAATAAATATAGTTGATAAACATTATTATTAAAACATTTTTGTGTGGTTTTAAGGATAAAACTATATAGCCTCAAAAATAGAAAAGAGGAAAATATTTTATATAAAACCAGAATTGAACCATGATTTTTTTATAATAAGAAAAATAGTTTTATAATGAAAATGGTGGATCAAAACAGAGGATAGAGTGAATTTTAAATTGGGTAAAAATTTGATAAGTTCTGTTAAAACATGTTTGCTTATTCTAAAGTTCAAATAAGGGAATATTTTAAAAACATGTATATTCACAAAAGATAATGATGATATGGTATTCATAAATGAATTTTATAAAACTACATATAATTTATAATATGTACATAAACATGTAATATAACTCCTTTTTTATATAAATAAAGATAAGTCTACCCGAAAGAACAAAGAAAGTTCGGGTATAATTTGTTACGGTTTATCTGCATGGTGTTTTTAGTACCTAAGAGAACTTGATGAGAGAGAAAATAAGTTTCCCATCACTTATACATCATGAGGAAATTATGGGGGAGGTTAAAAAACATACCCTATAATTTGGAAATACAAATAGAATGTTATAGCATATAGGAAAATCTTGATTAAGAGAGAAATGGAGAGGATTCCTTACCTTAAATATGTTGGGTTTATCCACTTGTTATTGAAGACCTGAATAAAAAAATTAGGTTTATTAATTAATAATTACAGGACATATTTTATATGTAATTGGTTTATTATAATCATTTTAAGTTCGTTTATAACTATTTTGATTGGTTATGATGTTCAATTTCATTCTTTGGGCTCGTTTGATTACTTGGTTTTTATGACTAATTCGCTAATATTCATGTTTGAATAAATATGTTAGATTAAAGTGGTTTTCCAGAATAGAAGTTATATGATCTTTGTTTATATACAGAAGATTACATGGTTTGATGTTTAATTTGGACACTTAGATTGAAGTCTAATTTTTAAATAAAACCATTGTGACAACAATTTTTCTTAATAGGTGGGTCTGATTACAAGGAACCTGTTTTGATATATAACCTAATACCATTTGTACAAAATTATTACAGAACCTAAAATATTATATATAACATATAATAATCTGGTTCAACCATAACAGAAATGGTTTCATGACCAGAATTAAATATGATAATAGAAATTGATAAATTGTTTTCGTTGAATGTGCTAAATTAGCACATTTCAAATGGTGCTTTAATTTATTTCAAAAAAAGGTGGGGAAAGGAGAGAAGATAATTAAATATACCATTATCATAAAAACATTCTAGTGTATGTATGTTATTAGATTTATCATGCTATTTGGGAGAAGGGATGTGAGAAAAGAAACCAAAAGAAATGAACTTAAAAGAAATGAATGAATTGGAAATGGGAATTTACCTCTTGAGACTTCCTCCATTGAGAACCTCTTAAGGGTGTAGGTTTTGAATTTTTTAAGAGGATAAGTGAATTTGGAAGTGGGGATAGATCTTGAAGAAATATTTGGACAAAATATTGTCAAGGCACAAAGAATGAGAGTAGAGAAGATAAGGGAGAGTGAGGGGGGAATTATAGTTAAAGAGATGAGGGTTTTCATAATATTACAATCATTAGTTTATTATTTTCCCTCAATAACAGAAATACAGATGATTCCCGGACCAAAAATAATAAAAAATTCTTATGACCATGAACCAATTGGTCCTAAATCAGAAAATCATCATCAATGACTCAATAAATCAATTATTTTTCACTTACTATAAATTGTTGTATTTTACAATTCATAAAAAAATATGATAGTTTAGAAAAAACCCAAAAACTCAGTCTAATAATTTTTTGGCATGTAGAATCAAAAAATAAAGTACATTTTTCAAAAATAATTTTCTAAATATGATTAATTTATTATTTAGTTGAACTCATAATTTATTATTAAAAACTATTTTTAAAACATTCATTTACTTGTTCTATAATATAGGTACATCATACTTTCACTTGAATATTATTTTTATAATATCATTGGTATGGATACAATTCATTAATTTATATCACTATTTATAAGGCTAAATTACTATTCATAAGGGTATGTTATTATTCATCAAAATTTATGTTTTTCTTATTGGACTCCAAATAACTTATTGATTGCAACCGTGTATGCCGGATTTTTGAAATTCCAAACACAGAAGTTAAAAACCTATTTTTTAAGGGAACTTATCACTTATTAGTTCATAATGTTATGTTTTCATGTGATTTTATGACATATTTATAATAATTTAAATTCCATTGAAAAACATTGGGTAATTACACATTTATTTTTGAATATTTGGATCCATGAAAGGGAATGAATTTTTATGAAATAATTATAATTAAAATAGATAAAATTAAATTACTATATGGAATAATGAAAGGGTAAAATATGAGAGACTTATATGTTCATAGTTAAGGGATAATATATGTGACTTAGTGAAAATGTGGTTGTGTCAAAAAAGCCTTTACTCTTACTCTTCAATTCAATGGAATAACAATAACCACCTGTATAATAAACACAAACATTTTATTAAATAAATTTATGAGCTCTTTTATAACTACCAACATTTATACTCTATAATTATAATCCCTCATTATAAATTTATTAGTTTTTGTCATTAATTTTAATCATGAGATGCAATTACTTTTTCTTATTTGTCATTTACTTTGTAATGTTGATATCGATCACTATGATTTGATACCATGTCAATCATTCCAAAATTATTTATCGCACATGAATATATTTTCTATAATTAATTACTTTTTTTAAAATTCCATTGAATTGGATTTTTTACTTATGAATTATGAAGATTAATTTTGTAATTATAATGATTTGGTAATTATTAATGAAAAAAAGCTAGTATATTAATAATTTTTATAAATTTAATTGAAAGGATAAATTATATATATATATAATATTAATCCTTTAATAAATATTATTTTTATTAATTGAATATGCTCATTGAACAATCTTTATTAGAAGGTGATGAAACGTTTTAATTTTCCCTTAATGGGAGGGATATAGATAATATTTGTTCCATTAATATATTAAAATTTTTATACACTAAAGATACGTATGGAAAAATATTCTCTTTAAATACATATTAGAAGTTTAGGGTTTCTGATACATTATTGTGACTAAGGTCCACTTTCAGTAAACTGCCTCCTTTGGTACCCCTCCTTGTCCAACAGTTAAGAGAATGAGTAACCCCCAATGCCCACAACCAATAGGCCCCTGGTAAAAACTAGAATCAAAGGTATAAAACATACAATGAGTTGAAATATGGGGGAAAATAATGTTATTATCATGAAATATGATTAGAATCACCAATTAAACACAATTATTGATAAATATAAAATAACCAGCATTTAGTAATACATCTCACGTGATATAAAAAATCTCGAAAATAAAATATTCCCCAAGGGATAATATAAATTCTTAGCTCTAAAATAGCTCTACCCTCAAGTAAAGAAGTGTCCATATCAGTTTCCAAAACCCTCCAGAAAATATAAAAATGGATATATATATATATATATATATATATATATATATGCACAGACACACGCAGTAAGTATAACATGTATACATAGTTGGATTATAATAATTATCCGACATAAAAATGGGATAAGATAATGATAATGCTTCAGTAAATTAATAAAATAATTAATATGCACACTAAAAATGATAGCTAATCACCCCAACCCTCTATAAGTCTAAATAAGAAATAACACATCAAATTTAGTATGATAATATAAAATAATATAAATTAAGGAACACTATAACTAAATTCTTTTCAGTCATATATCTAGAACCATCATTTTCTAAAGTATTATGGTTTAATGAAAATAAATGAAATATATCATGTTCCTTCCTCATACCTTTCATGACCTCCATTATGAATCAAAATAATTAATACTCTTAACCAAAATTCATCACTACTAGTAGAACCCACTAACAAATCCATCATTAATAGGAATCACGACGAAAAAACTATCATCTCTAGGATTGACAACATTTTATAAATGATCACTATCAATTTCCATCAATTGATTTATATTCATTATGAATCATGGAAAAAATGGAAATCAATAATTCCACTAGTGAGATAGAGGGTAAAACAACTAAAAACAAAAACCCACTTGGCATCAGTATGACATTATCAACTCATGAGGGATGTGTTCAGAAATAATTTGATAATAAAATGATATTAATTACAAAAAAAACCCAATGTAATGGTAAAAATTAATACTCATCAAAGAGACCCAAAATAAAACCTAGTAACCCCTCAAATTTTTTGAAAAATTGCTGCCACCACAAAAATAAAATCACAGTAGATGACAGTCATACCGAAACCATAATTTCATTATATATTTATATGTTCAACCATTTTTATGTTTTCAAATTAAATAAAAATTGTTTTTTTAAACCGTATTGTTCTCTATTTAAAGAAAAAAAACTCCCAAGCGTATCCTATATTTAATTTAGCATTAAAATATTATGTTCAAACAAAATCATGAATATTAAAAACTTATTGACCATTTATCCCATATTTATTTTTTTCCTATTATTATTTTATTCTATCCCATGATATTCCCTTTCCATCACTACCAATAATATTATGATGGTATAAAGAAAACATTACAATACATCACCACTCAACAGTTCACTCACCTCACAACATGAACCATCAATTATCCACCAAAGGCCTAACCTCAAAAAAATATCAAGATGGATTTACTAAAACCCTAATGTCCCAACAACTTTAGATATGAATGGGTCACCAAAATCACTATAAAAAATATGAAATTTTATTCACTATTAGTGGTTTACGGTGTATTTTAAACAATTCATTGTCTCTCTCATGTAATATTTCATATAATTTCCAATTTTACACCCAACAAGTTCACAATCATGATTATGTTATTAAAAATTTATCAATATTATCTTCATGAAATTAGTAATATAAGAGGTTCATAACTCCTAGTATTCATAACACTCCCATCATAACAGTACACATGTTCATGGGGGGTAATAATAATTTAAATAATATAAAACATGTAAACACAAAAAAATATTATATGCTTTATTTTTAGTTAAAAAATTTCTTAGGAAAGTTCATACCAGTCCTTACCACCCATTAAAAGGTAATAAAAAGTCATGATATTATAAAATTTTCATAAAATAATAAGAGAACAAGGTTACCCAACCTTAATCAAGAACTTTTAAATCATGGTTTGAGTACATGGAGAAGGTGAAATGTCCACAAGATATGAATCACAATAATAAGATATTATTAACCTGAAACATTATTCTTCCTAATAAAATCTTTCAACAAATCCATCCAAACCATTAATTTACAAAACCACAAATTTCTCCATTAGAAGAACATGAAGTAAAAGGGATTGTAAAAATTATTACTCACTATAGAACTACACCAACTAATATACATAGGACATAAGTTACAGAAAAATGGGAGGGACTGAAAGACCTCCCAAAAATAATACTATATAACCTGTGAATCCATATTAACGATCAAAGAGTTAAGTGTTTCTAAGTGGGTTGAACATTAAAAAAATTTAATGGGACCGCAACATAGAATCCCTAACAATACCGTAGTGAATTAGATTTTTCACCAAACCATAGTGGAAGACATTGTACAACACCAAAAATGGACTTTGATTCAGCCTCCTTCATAACACATGTTGTAGATATTATAAGGTAACAACCTTAAACATTACATAATATTGATATTTATTCAACTGATTATTTTCCGTAACATTGAGGATCTTATCAGGTTTATATTTTTAGAGAATTTGGTCAAAATTAATAAATAACCTCAAACTTTCATTCAGAAATTATACTCATAAAATAGAATATATTACCTATAAAATATAAAAAATTTAAAATAAAACATTATTTATTTTTTCATTAAAAACCTCCATAACATTCAACTTAACCTCCTCTTTTCTCTTACCCATCCTTATACCCTATGAAAAAATATTTTAAAACATTGTATGAGAAAAAAGAGATCATTAAGGGATAAAAAGGAAATGAAACCATTAGTTCTTGAAAATATTATAGCCAATGGAAAAAACATTTCTATAAAACATAAAATTTTACCCATCAAGGTAATAAACATTCTGTAAAAATATTATTTATATTACATTTTTAAAATAAATGACTCTTCTAAAAAACCATTATAAAGAATATATAATTCTTGTAGGTACCTTTGAAAATTATATTATAGAACCCTTATATAACACTTATAGAATAGAATAGGAATATGACTAATTATTAATAAACTTTTCTGGAAAACAATCATTACCCAATGTATTAGAGAGACATATGGGTGCACCCATCATTTAAGATATATCGGGATTTACCTATTCTATCTGGGAGAACTCATAAATTATAATTTCCATGAACTGAAACAAATATTAATAAAAATATGAATATCATATTAAAAAAACATGGACATGGAAGAAAAATATTTTGAATAAAAACTATAAAATAGGGTTTTTGAAAAGAAAATCCACTTATTACTTATAAAACACATGAATTGAAAAAATCCAATAAAGATTGAAATTAAAAACTATATACAATTAAAAAAGATAAATTATTAATATATAATATAAATAAGGCTATATATACCCCATATATTTTATTCAAGGTTCATAACATCATAATTGTCTCAATGGAAGGAAATTGAGAGAAAATCCCTTACCTTGAGTCTTATATGTCACGTATGAACTTAAATTTCCTAAAAAATAATCTTATGTTAGTTATTTAACATATTTAGAACTATTATTAATATAATTATTATTGATTTTATGTTATTTATTGTCATTTTATAATAATTACATAATTACTTTAGTTCATTCCGAACGTTTTGATGACATTCATTACATGGGTCCAAAATTACATTGGTATTTTGTTAGAATTCAATGTTTTCATTAGTCCATCACCTACATAATAATATTAATTAAATAATAATACATTTAATAAATAAATTATACTTTTAAATAAATTTATTTAGGTATGGTTATGAAAAATTAACAACATTATAACCATTGAGATGGTAGGTCATACGTATTCCTAAGTAAATTTTATTTTTTTAATTAACATTATAGAAAAAAGTTAATTACTATTTAATCATTATAGATTTATAAAAATATATTATATATCTTATTAATTATTTAAATATACTTTTATATATCATCCAAGTGATGTGATGATGAAAAATTAATCACAAATCATCGTCAAGGTTATAGTTCACATGCACGCTCGAATGATGATATCATTTTTTGGTTCATGGAAATGTAAAAATTTAAATGATATATTATTCTTTAGTAATTATTAATATATCATTCATATCATATATAAACACTAATTCCATCATTATAACCATTCATTATAGGTGATAATGGAAAATAAATTATATTAGTTCTTGAGGTGGTAGTCTTCCGTACACACTAACGAATAATTCATTTATCATTTGATGAAATTGCCGATGGATTTAGGTAAAGATATAAAAATGAAAAAATAATAGTTTATTTAATATTATATATTTATTATTTAATCATGTTTAATAAGTTTTTATGGATGTTTAAGAATAATTAAAAAATAAACACTTAATTTAAAACAATACCACTTCCTCGAACAACCTCCTTCACTTAACACCTTAAGAACAATAAGGCTTGTTTTTTTCCTAATATATGAGTTTTAAGAAGTGGAGATGGATTCTAGTAAGGTATTATTGTATATATGGAATGAACAAAAAAGGTTTTGAATTTTATGTAAATAAATAAGATTTGGTTCCCTTTTATAGAAGAGGGGAGGGGCACTCTAGAAATTACTCCAAATACTGAATTAATTTAAATTAAATTTCTATTAGAAATTAGTTAAATGATTCTTATTTCAAATATAGTATTAGTTTGGGTATAAATAAATTCATCCGATTATAATTATAAATTTTTTTATTATTTTTTAATCCCTATAATTTTTTGTTAACCATTTTTACTTTTACTATGATATCATTTAATTTACAATTTGACGGTTAATATAATTACTATAAAATATAAATATACTAATAAATTATACATTAATTTAATTTTTGGACTTTTACTAATTATTTTATTAAATTTAGTTTCTTATAAATTTTATATCATTTAATAAAATATTATTTATTTTAAAATTTTAATAATGTGAATTTTGATACTACTCGATAATTAAAATTTTTAAAACACCATAATTGAAAGATAAATTGGAACCATTAATTATAAAACATCCCTAAGATTTAAAATGAAAAAAAATTGAATTCAATTAATAATATAAAATTAAGTTTATCTTAGTGTTGTTAATATCATTTATTTGATATTTCCTTTATTAAAATAATTATTACATTATCATTATAAAAGTCATTAATAACATTATTTATCCTAAAAATTTTCAAATAAATTATCATGATAAACAAAAATATTTTATAGTACAAAAGAATATTTATAGTTGAATAGATCCCCTATATAACCTTATATTAAAAATATTTCATTTACTAAAAACAAATTGAGAAAAAATAGACTATTTTAATATAATATTATAAATGTTATCCTATTAAACATGTACCTTGAAAATGTCATAATTTCATCCAAAGGATTATTATGCTAAGAAACCTCATCCTATAGAATTAAGATAATATTTATAGAAACATTATAATAATTCAAAAAAATTACTTTTAATTACCTAATTTAAATTTAAATATGTTAATAAAAAAATTACTGGTGTTACTATTCATAATATATAAAATGGGAATAAATTTAAATATTTTGAAACATATGATTAAAAATATAGAATCTATTTTTTCAAATTAAAAAAATAGAAATTAAATAAATTAATCACACAGATGGGATGAAACAATGGTTTCTAAAATTAAAAAAATCTCAAAAGGATGAAATGTTTTTATATCCAAATTCAATGTGAAATTGATTCAAATTACCTTAATTGCGTTAAAACATAAAATATTTATCTCAATATACTTTTAAATAAAATTAAAAATACAATTTTACACTAAAAATTATTAGATGGAAAACATTTTTTCAATTAAAAATGAAATGTTTTTTCACTATTCATCAAAACATGAAACTTATCAGAAATACACCAAAAATTCACCCAAAGTAAATTTTAACATTTTGAAATCAAATAAAAACATTATTTCTTAAAATATAATTTATAAAAGTTATAAAAACTATATTTAAATCAGGTTCTCAATCAAAAGGTGGAAGAACCGGCTTTTAGAAGAAAAAAATATATGTTACAATCATAAAAGTGTATTTATTATTATATTATTCCTATAAAATAAATTGGAGGGATGTAAAAATATTTTATAAAAAAGTGTAAAAATATTATATCATTACTTGTTTTATTAATATATTCACCCGTTTTGGAAATTTCATCCTTGTAATTATATTCACTTATCAAGTAAGTGCTAATATTTTTTCGTCATAGCATTTTCATATTCTCATTTAACCTTTTCTACCATATGGTTTTTTCATAAAACCTTAACGAGATGAATCACCTTATTCCATGACATATTATATCTATATTCAGTAACCTTAACTAGTTTTTTCACCAAATAATGATTCACTACCAACTGAAAAAAAATTATGGATAATAAAATGAGATAGATCCAGCGTATACTTTATTGACATTGAAACATGAAAAACCTTATGTACCTGGGATAAAATGTGAGGAAATTCCACTTGGTGGGAATATGATATATTATTCTCCATGATTCTATAAGTTCCAATGAATCATGGTCTCAAATTCCCTTTCTTAACAAAATGTTACACTTTTCCAAGGAGAAGCATTGAGAAAGGCATGATCGCCTAAATACAAGGAAAGATCATTCCTCTAGTTATCTGACTAAATTTTCATTATGCTCTATGTTTTCCTCATGTTTAGTTGTATCAACTAAACTATATCTTATATTAATTTTACCAAATCTAAAATCATAAACATCCATTCAACAAAATCATCATGAAATTCTAGATTTTGACATCATGTTCCATATAATGCCTCTAATGGAGACATCTCTATAATGGAATAAAACTGTTATTATATTAAAACTCAACCAAAGAAATATGATGATCCCATATTCTCGGGTAATCCTTTGAACAAGAATGTTTAATACCCTCCAAGGACTAATTTGTTCATTCGGGCTTCCCATCAAACTAAGGACAAAAGGTTGTGCTGAAATTTTGTTTATCTTCCAATTAATTCTAAAGTACATTCCAAAAGATAAAATTGAACATCGGGATCATAATATAATATAATTGAGAGTGTAACTCCATGTATGAAAACTATCTCTTTACGATATAATTGATAATTTTAAGATAAAGATAAAGTGTCTTGCAAAGGATGAAAATGTGAAGATTTATTCAGTCGATCAATAATAACACAAATTTCATTGTTACCTCAAGATCTATTTGGTAATCCTACTACGAAACCTATAGATAAATTTTCCCAGTTCAACTCTGGCACTAGAAGATTATGAATCATACCCTTATGTAAATATATATATTATTTAACATGTTGAAAAGTCAAATATCTCATGGTAAAGTCATCAATATCTCTTTGCATTCCATCCCATGAGTAATTCTCATAAAGGACTCTATACAACATAGTGATTTCATGATAAACTAAAAACAGAGAACTATGAGATTCATCTAACAACTCGTTATTCAACTGTGAATCAAAAGCAAAACATAATGTCTTCCCAAATCTCCAAAAACAATCCTTATTGGTGCTATATTCCGGAATCATCCCATTTTTAAAGAATTCATCCTTTTTCTATAAATCAGTAAATTCTTTTTATGCTTCCTTAATTCTGTCAGACAGAGATGACTATACTGACACCTAGATCAAGATAGAGGATTTACCTACACCACCAAATTGTTAACCGAAATTCATTAAATCATTTAAAAATGGGTCATGATCCAAATATAAAATTTCTATTGTATAATTATTTTTCAGTCTCAAAGCCTCACCTACTTTATTTAATTTTCTTATATGTTAATGAACCATGAAATCGTAATCCTTGATTATATTAATCCATCTTATCAACCTCTTTTGAAATTTTTTTGAATGAATATATAATTTAAACGATTTTGAACATTACATATTTTACACTTTACAACATATAAATGATTCATCCAATTTTTTTATGAAAAAGGAAATAGAGGATAATTACAAATCATGTGTAGAGTAATTTAACTCATTAGGTTTCAAATGATGTAAATCCTAAGCAACTATATAGTCATTCATCCTTAAGAAACAATCATTTCATTTCAAGTAAGCATCACTATAGATAGAGAAATTACTCTTTTTGGAAAACATTGCTATAATGGGATCATTTAACGAAATTATTTTTAATTCATTAAAATAATAATCACATTGTTTTTTCCAAATTTACATAACTAATTTTCATGTTTACTTAGTCAGTGGTCTAGATGATAATGAATGTTTTTCAATAAATACCTTGTAAAATTTTACTAAACCAAGAAACTATAAATCTCAGTTATATTTGTGGGTCTTGGCCATTCATTATAAATATTCATTTTAGTATGCTCTATGGTTATTCCATATTTATAAACAATGTGGACAAGGAATAAAACTTTCTACAACCAAAATTTACACATTCAAAATTAACGTGAACTGTTTCTTTTCATTTAATGTTTCCAAACAACCCTTATATATATTTCATGATCCTTCTTATATATAGAATATATCAAATTTTAATCAATAAACACAATAACACAATTATCTAAGAACTCATGAAATATTCTCTTCAAAAGATCCATGAATATAGTAGCTTAATTTGGTAACCCAAATGGAATAACTAAAACTAATAATTCTCATACCTATTCTGAAATAATGTTTTCTTAATATTTTCATCCATTCAATAAATCTGATGGTATCCCAGCCTCTTATAAACCTTCAAAAAAAATTCCTTGGATTTGATCAAACAAATTATCAATATGAGGCAAAGGATACCTGTTTTTAATAGTGATGTTATTCAAAGAACTATAATTAATGAAAAGTCTCATTGAACCATATTTCATTTTAATAAACTAGACATGATCACCCCGTGGTAAATTTCATGGTTGGGGAAAACATTATCTAATAACTCTATCAATTAGTTTTTTAATTATGAAAGTTCCACTTAATCACTTCGATAAGGGGGTTAAGAAATTTGATTAGCATCGGGAACTAATTCAACAGTAAACACAACCTCTCGATCAAGGATAACACTAGGAAATTCATTTGAATCAATATCCATGAACACATTTACTTTTGGAACATCAGTATTTTTAACAGTGTCATTATTTTCTTCAATATTATCTAGGTAACATTAATTTTCATATTTAATAAATTTCTCATATTCTTAGTAAGTTATCAATGGTTTGGAATCATTAAACACAACTTTATTATAATCGAAAGCTATTTTAGCATGATAAACTAAAATCAAATACTTACCAAGATTGATATAAAAATATACTATGGGAAATTCATGAAGACATTTAGGAAATAACATCCCACTAATAATAATAAAAAAATTCTTATAAATCATGTTTTCTTTTATACTTCTACCTAGAATTTTCAATAAGATATCTATCATACTTTGATTAGTTGATGTTAACAATTTATTATCATTATGACCCAAATCATTACAGCTAAAACATCTCATTGTTAGATTGCTATTAGTTTCCCCATTATTTATTTCCTCAGGATTCTTTTCCTTACATTCTCCGGACCTATGGCCAAACTATCCATATCGTTAACATTTCTAATTATTCATTAGAAAATACCTTGGGTGTTTTCTAACACTCACCAAAATACTAGAACTTCATTTACTTACCTCCATTTTTTTTGTGTTTTCCCATAACCATTCATCCTACCTACTTCTTACTTTCATCATTATGAGGAACATAAGAGTTAGAAAACTCTATCTCATCCATTTCATCAAAATGAATAACATTATCATTTCTTATAAATTTTAATATGGATAAATACATTTGTATACCTGGTTTCAATGTTAAGTAAAATCGATTACTTTTTCTTTCAGTTTCTCGAATAAAATCAGTCACATGCAAGTCCAATCTATTGAGGATTGGATCATGTAAATCTATATAATATTAATTTTTTTCCCCATAATTTCAAAAACTATTTTTTCATTTGGAGTAAAAAACAATTGGGGAAATATTTCTCATGGAAAATATCCTTGAATGTTTTCCATTTCTTGGAATTGGGGTCATATTTCTCTCTAGTATTTTTTACCAACAACCATTATCGATCTTCTTCAACTTCATGATTATAAACATCAAGGGTTACCTTTTGATGTTCCCAACTTCCCATGACAATAAATACATTTTTTGACACATTGATCCATAAATTGTCTACCACTAAGTTAGATGATCTATTGAATGGTGGAGAATATTTCCTCATGAAATACTCAAATAAAAATACATGTTCCTTTTTGGTATCTCACATTCCTCTCTAGAATATATAATACCACCACTTATCACCTAAGTAAACTGATCCATCACTATGAAAAACTGTTCTATTTATATTTTTCCCACCTTAGGATACTGATTTAGAAGGATATCCCCCCTCGATTCTTTCCCACTAAATTTTCTATATATCCTATATTGAAACCCATTCTGAACAGACATAGTTTAGATAATGAAATATGGTAATCATGAAATTATAACTTGTCTATAAGGTAAATAATTTCAAGGAAAGTTATAAATATTACCCAAACCTCTAAATTTATCTAAATGGACATCTGAAACCAAATATAATTCCCCTAGCTTATACAATATTTAATTTTTACTTTTATTCAAGATATTACGTTCTTTCACATTGGGGATATTTTCAATTTTATAGTATTATAGAATTTGGTCATAATTCACACATAACATCCCACTTTCATACAATGTGGATACTTCTAAAATAGTACCCATTTCTTCTATAATATAAATATTTTATAATAAAACATGAGTTTGTTCATGAAAAATCATTATAACTTCCAACATCACTTCCTCCTTCATCTTACTTATCCTTATACGCTGTGATTTCCATTTAAAATTGGATAGGCACAAAAATATCATAAATAGATATAAAATGAAAGGATACCATTAGTTCATTAAAACATGAAACCCCATGGAAAACACTTTTCGTGAAAACATTACTTTTTAACCATAAATGAAATTTACATTCCTTTTAAAAGATCATTTATTTTACCTTTAAAAAATGGTCTCATATAAAATCATTAGGAAGCATAGATATTTCATTAATGTAACATGGTACATCATCACATATAACCCTTACAGAACCCATAAAACCCCTTTCATATTATAATAACCATACATCCAACTTCTAATGTAATTATTTCGATAACTAAATCATTACCCAATGCATTACATATCTATCTGGGTGAATCCATTATTTAAGCTACAAAGGGCTCACCCAGTTCTATTTGGGTGCACACATGATTTAAAATTTCCAATAACCAAAACATGAATAAAACATTCCAAAAATCATTTAAAAAAATGTACATGGAAGAAAAAGAGTTTGAATGAAAACCATAAAAGATGAATTTTGCAATGAAAAGGCACTTATTACTTAAGAAACACTTGAATTGTAAATACTATTAAAAAAATAAATTAAACACTATATACAATTAAAAAATATATATTATTAAGATAGAATTTCAAAGAGGCTATATATAAACCTAATATGATAATAAAGGTTCATTACATCCAAACTACATCACTGAAAAGAAATTGAGACGAAATCCTTTACCTTGAGTCTAATTCATCACGCATGTCATTTAAATTATTGAATAATATACTTATGATACTTATTTAGTTTTTTTAGAACATTTTATAAAGTTTATTATTCATTTTATATAATTTATTATCGTTTTATCACACTTACATAATTACTTATGTTCTAGATGAACGTTTTGACGATATTCATTATATGAGTCCAAAATTATATTAGTATGATGTCAATAGTCATAGTAGTCATTAGTCCATCATCTACAAAACAATATTCCTGATATAATAATAAATTTTATAAATCAATTATAGTTCTTAATGAAATCATTTATTTATTGTTATGAAAAATTAACATTGTTAAAATCATGCAGATGGTAGGTCGTATATACACATGACTAATGTTTTTACTTTTCAATGATAATGATGGAAAGAATATAATTATAATTTCTATTTAAAAAATAATAATAACATTATAAAAATTATACTGGTCATTTAAATATACTTATATATACCTTCCATGTTATGTGGTGATGAAAAATGAATCACATTGCTTTGTGAAGGTGATAGATCGTACGTACGCATGAACGATGTTATTATTTTTATGTTCAAGGAATGATATAAATTTAAATGATATATTATTATTTAATAATGAATCATATTTCATAAATATCATATATAAACATTAATTATGTCATTACAAGTATTCTTGTGATACAATGATGGAAAATGAATTATATCGGTTCGTGAGGTGGTAGTTTGTTGTACCCCTGAATGAATAGTCCATCACCAATTTGATAAAATTAGAGATAAATTTAGATGATGATATTAAAATAATAACATATAAATATATTGAGGGTTATGTATTTATTATTTCCTCAGGTTTGATGAAGATTTGAATGAATTGGAAGAAGAAATAAAGTAGAGACACTTAATGTAAAATAATATATCATCCTCAGACATCCTCCTTTGATAAACACCTTAAGACCAATAAAGGTGGTTTTCCTCATAAAGTAAGAGATATAGTATGTGGGGATGTATTATAGTAAGGTTTTTTGGTAGATCTTAATCATACCAAAAATGTTTAGTATAATATTTTAATGAGAATAATGGTTTCTATTTTATAGGAGAGGGGAACCACCTAGAATTCCTAAAAATATTAAATTAATATAAATTCATTTTTTATAAAAATTGGGTAAAAATGGTTTATTTAGAATATAGTATGTGTTTTTGTCTCAAATAATTCATCCATTGAAAATTATACAAACTTTATTTTTATTATAATCCTTACCTTTTTGTTTTAACCCTTTTAAGTCTTACCATGATATCATGTAATTTACACTATGAGGGTTAATATAATTCCAATAAAATTTCAAATGTCGAATAAATAAGAAATTGATAAAATTTTATGACTTCTTCCAATTATTTTTCCAAAATTTTTATTTTAATAAATTTATAATCATTAAATAAAATATTATTTATTTTAAAATAATTGTAATTTCAATTATGAAACTATTCATTATTTGACTTTTTAAAAATATAATAATAGAAAGATAAATTCAAAAAAATACATATAAAGAACCACTAAATTGTAAAATTTATCCAAAAACCCAGTTTATGACATTAATCAGCTCAAATGATATATATTTTATTATTTTGTATATCATTTATTGGATATTTAATTTAACAAAATAAATATTCTATCGTCATTGTGGAAGCATTTAATTAAATTATTTATTCTCTAAAAAATAAAAATAAATTATAATTACCAAAATAAAAATTTATCTTACAAAATACAATTATTATTCTAACAAGTCCCCTATATAACCTCATATTAAAAATATTCCACTAGCTAAAAACAAGTGTGAAAAAAATTAATTTTTCTTTTAATATGCTATTATAAATGTCATAATCTTGTCCAATTTCCTTGAAAGGTCATAATTTCATGCCAATATTTATTTTTCTAGGAAAAACTCATCTAATTAAATTAGGTCAAGTTTTAGGGTAATTTTATAGAATTTACACTATTATTTTTATTCTTAATTACCATATTTTCCTTTAAAATCACTAATAAAAACATTACTAAATTTTTTATTCATATTTTCCAAAAAAGGTACCTATTTAAATAAGTTTAAACTTATGATTCCAAATATGGAAACGATTTTTTCAAAATTGAAAACACATAATTTAAAAAAATTAATTAAAAATTAATCCGGCATACAGGATGAAACAACAAGTTTTTAAAGTGAAAACATATAAAAGATTGAAATGCATTTATATCAAAATTAATTGTGAAATTTATTTAAATTAACATAATTAGATTAAATGATAAAATATTGATCTAACAATACATTTAAACCAATTTAATATAAAGTTTTACACTATAAATTATTTATAGGAAAAATTTGTTTTCAATTAAGAATGAAATATTTTTTAAATATTTGTACATGAAACATGTCAAAAGAATACTGAAAAATAAACCAAATTAAATTTTGATATTTTTATTTAAATTAAAGCTTTATCTTGAAAAATATAATTTATATATTGAAAAAAATTATATATAAATCTAGTTCTCCATCAAATGGTTATAAAACTTCTTTTTTAAAAAATACATTTTTTAAGCGTAAAATTGAATTTACTCTTATATTATGCCTATAAAATATATTGGATAAAAGTAATGACTTTTTTAAAAAAATATTGTAAATATATTTTATCATTATCAAGGTTGTTACGAATCTCACATCGAACTTATTACCCAGGTAAAGGTAGAAAAATAACCCATAAATTATGTTATAGCTACCCCCTAAATCAACAAGAATATAAAACCCAACCACCCATACCACCACACCGAAAATTCGTCTACTAATCTACAAAAGTGGAATAAAAAACATATCCATGCTAAATTCTATATTTCATCATTCTCTTTTAAAATTTAAAACATCTATTACGTATTAATGTGTTTATTAATATATTTGGTATTTTGTGGTTTAGATTCATGGAAATTAGGGAAGTAATACATGAATACATGGATTTTATTCTAAAAATGATATTTATTATTTATTTATTAAAACATGGATAATTATATTATATATCAAATATTTGGAACATAAATTAATACATTGTGTTCGAGTAATAATCATTATGAAGGTCTTATAAATGAAATATTTTACATGTGACCATTAGGCATAAAAAGAGGGAATATTCATAAGAACATGAGGATTTTTACAACATAATTATCATCAATAATGACTTTAAAATGATTCTTCATGATAAAATTGATATATTCATAACGATATGACCAATTTTTATCCCCATAGTCTAATAAAACCAAATTAACATGGTTATTCACTAAGGTATCATAAAACTTGTCATTTATGGGTATTAATTAATTACCCAATGAATTCGAGAGTTATCAAGGAAAACACACCATGTTTGAAATTATTGTGTTCCAAATATGTCATATGAAAACATCTCAACAATAACCGATTATAAACTATGAATTGATTTCATGTAAAAGACATTAATTTACTAGAATACTTATTGAAAAGAGAATTAATCCATTTTAGCCTATAAGAAAAGAATTATGCTTTAATATTTGGATGTCCCAAATCATATAATCATTGATACATTTTATAGAATACCATGAAATAAATAATTTCTTTTTATTATTCACAATGTAATAATATTTCATGTAAAATGAAAAAAGTCATCAAATAATATTGAAAACATGACGGGTATACAATATGGATTATGTAAAAGGTATAATGGGATGGAATGAATGTATCACAATGATAAAATATATATTTCTATAGTTATTATATAATTAAATATGTATGAATATAATTTAACTAAATAATAAAATTGCATACCACAAAAGAGGTACATGGATGAAGAGAAGAGGAAGAGAGTTTAATTTCCATGGGATTTAGCTTCTAAAATTATTTATATGGAAACTATAAGATTAGTAAGATGTCATGGATGGAATAAGTTAGAGGAAATGAGTATAATATATTTTATAAGTTGTTTGGAGTATAGAGGAATGGACATATGAGTAGGTGTTCATAGACCAATAAGAGGAATGTTTTAATAATTTAAAATTTTATGTCTTAGAAATTTAGGTTGTGGAAATTGAAAAAAAATTGGATTACCCATGGTTTTTTCAAATGTTTTTAAGAATTCTATTCATACTTCATAATATATTAATCCATTTTAACCAAAATAAATTTTTTAATATTATATAGGACAAATAAATGGATATTATCTGGAAACTACAATTTTAAACATTGTAAATTCCATTTTAGACTATTAATAATAACTTATTAGTTTGGCACTTTATTTAAATACATTAAAATAAAAAAATATTAATAATTTATAACATTTATGATCTTCAATTCATTTTAATTAAATATTAAATCATTATTTCATATATATATAATGTCATAAAACAAACTGAATATTAAAAAATATACTTCTAATATACAATATGAAATGAAATATTTTATAAAATTATAAAATACATCATCTTAAATTTTTTATTACTTGATGATTTAAAATATATTATTTATTATATAAAAATAATTTTATAATATTTTGTTATTTTAAAATTTAATAAAATGGACATACATATTGAAAAATAATAGTTCTTCAAACATTGTCATCTTTTTGAAACTTATAAAAAAATTATAAAACATTGTAAAATTATGTTATCATTTATATATAAAAATAGGACATAAAAATTCTATTTAATGAATAAAAATTTTATTTTATAAAAAAACTGTTTATATTTTTTTGGAAATTTATTTAGATTTTACTTTTATCTAAAAACTATTTATAAAATCCAACTTCTGTTTATGTGTATTTTATAAAATAATAATTAAAACGGGATTTATAAAATTAAAAAAAACATCTAAAATGAAAATTACTTCTTTAAAATAATATGGTCTAAATACATAAGTCATTATTTCAATTAAATATTCCCTAAGGGTAGGTTCTATGGTGGTTTCATGGGGTTTATTAACGAATATTGACCTAGTGGTGATCTCCACTAATTTGAACATATCAGGTAAGTTATTTCATTGACGTGTCGCTTGTTTATGCTCTATATGTGCCGAGAAAATAGAAAACACTACTGACACTACCATCATCTTGGGTTCTAAAAAATGACCATTAAGATGAATGACTCTACCGGTTGAGGACATAATTTATCCTTTCTTCATCAATTATCATTTCCATTATTATTTATAAAAATATATTCTAATGTTAAAATTATTACTAATGGTCATTGTACCCAAGGATCATATTATTATTTCAATCAAGAATTTGGATAGGTTCATGTTTATAAGAAATTTATGGTTTTACTTTCACACCATTAATATAATATATATTTGTAGGGTTAGACATATAATTTCTTATTAAGAATATGTGGAATTTATAATTCACATTGAAATAATTTCGAGGTAGGGTTAATCGATAATCTACTACTCCCACATACTCTAGAATATCAAATGGTCAAATTTTCTGGGAAACCAATTTCCTCTTATTTATAAATCTAATAACTCATTTTCATATCCTATGAAAAACATGTTAAATTAAATGAAATTATATTTCCCTTCATAATTTGTAAATATAAAATTTATATCCACATTGAGAAGACATGATGTGTTTCTGGATCACTTGTATCATTTTGGTAGTATCTTTCCCAATGGTTGATACCAATAGTTTCCATTGTAAATTTCATTCCAAAATGATGTACTTCTACAGATTTTTTCATAGGTATAATCATATAGAGAATTTGATCCCTCATGTGAAAAATTATGTTATAAGATAATTCAAAAGATGAAAGATATCATTCTAAACTCCCTTGAAAATCAAGTTAGCTATCCCATAAAATGTCTTCTAATGTTTGAATTTTCCTCTTAAACTACCTATAAATTTTAGTGATAGTATTTTATTAGTATTACATTATTATTCATAGCATCTTGAAGGGTACTCTATTAAATAGTTTTAAATCATGGATCTTGGTCAAAAAAATCGACCACTATACTATTTAGAGTCTCACTAATTCTTGAATATATTCAAGATCTAGGAACATTATGGAGAAATAATCTATTATGATAATTAAATGGAAAAAACATTATCAATCTATTGATAATCACATATTTAAATTTTTTTCTCTTGGATTTCATAGTAAGGCTAGTGAAAAATTGCATAGTGATGTTGTCCAACTTCTACACATTTATGTGTAGTCATTATAATACCCCATCAGAAATATGTCCCTCCACAATCAGTAGTTGAATCATTGACCACCCTAAAGAGTAATTTTAAATCATTGTTTTTATATTACACCACCAATTATGATCACTATGGAGTCTCACATGTTCTTAAAATATATATTATATATTATTAAATGAATATTGATTATATAACCTAATTATTTATCCCATAATTATATAGGTATTATATCTTTTGAAACATGAACACTTCAGAAATTGTTCAAAATATATCAATATCATTTCAAAAAAAATTCATAACTATAACCTTTCATTAGAATATCATACAAAATAAAATTCCTCATAACTATAGAAAAGAAACACATGAAATGGTGAGATCATATGATTAGTAAGGGTAAACAAGGAAGATAAAATTAATCACATAAACTCAATGTGAGAATTAATGTATAGTAACCAAAGCTTAAAATTTAAAAAATATAACCTACTTCTCATAGATCATAATCTTTGTTAATTGAAAAATTCTTTTTTTTCATAAGACATGAATCATAAATGTTTCAAAGAATATAATACAATACATAATTAAATTTAAATAAGACATATCTTTTTGATAAATAAATTAACAGAGAATATTATATCCTTATTACATGAGTATCATATACAAGACAATCATATTTTATTATGTACACTTTACATTCAATTATAATATTCAAGGGTCACTCCAAAGACAATCATAGGAGACTGAGTCTCAGAATTAATTAGGTTCACTCCACATTCCAGAACCACTTATGTTATGAGAAATAAATATTTACCCAATTAATTGAAGAGATATATAATTCTAGGCCCACATATAACATTTTTAGAATCATAAATATTTTTTCCAAGACATCATAAAGTAATCATCATATAAACCCCCATGAAAATAAAATAGGTTTCATAAAATATTCCACATAGCATAACGTGTGGAGAAAGAATGAATTTCATAAAAATTTATAAATATAATCATAAATAAAATAAATAGTAAAATATTATGCTATAATTTTATCACATCCACTGTATAAGTTTATATAACATCAAATAATGTTATCCTAAAAGAAGAATTATATTAAAATATATCTATAAAAAACTTTTTTGAAAATACCAAAACCTATTTGAAATAAATAATTATAATGTAAAAATAACTAGAATATTATGGAAAATATTTTCTTTGAGAAAAATAATTAAAATTTATAAATAATATTCAAATCATTGAGTTTTCATGCTAGCTTAAAATTGCATTCATGCAGTATATGTTAACAATTTATTAATTTTCCAATTTTAAAAATAATTGAAAATAACCTCATTCAAAAAATGCCTACGAGATTAATTGTATACCAATTAGTAAAATTAAATAATGGATAAAAATTAATTTGACCCTTTATATTTGAATATTAAAAATATACATTTAAAACATATTTAGAAAAGAAATTATATTATAAAAAATGATTCTCAATCAAAGAGATAATTAAAGTCATATTTCCATAAAAAAAATTAGTCCCTTGAGTTCATAAAGGCAAAATGATGAATATAAAATATTTAATATAATTTCCCTACCATAGTTACCCAGAGTCTGTGTGTTATTACATAACATTGGCATAATCACAATAGATAATGTATCGAGAAACTGATTAATTTAGTATCCTTTGAAGTTCTACATACATACATAAGTTTTACATTACATCATGAAATAAAAAAAAATAAAAACATTGTGTCCCCTTTTAACACACTCATATCCCATAGCCTATTCGTGCAGGTTAATCGTAATATAATTCTTCGCATCCTAGGAAAAATAAAACAGAGAAAGGGTTGTGTTGAGATTCTTAGTAAGGATAAAAATAAGAAAGAACTGTCATAAATAAGAATAATTATTTATGAAAATGTATACTGTTAAAACACAAGCCTTTAAACTAAATCTTCAACATAATGTGGAAAGGATAAATCAAATAATTCCATTTACTTATTCACATGGATATTAAACTAGTCGAATAATCACATGTAATATCAATATCCAATTTCATAATGATGGAATGCATAATGTAGGCCATCATAACCACATAGTCAAGGCCTCATACCAAGACTACAAATAATATTTTTTCAAGGCCTCGTGCCAAGACACTAGTTTGTCTCATGAGACCTACTGATGCCTCTAAGAGCTATAGAGGTCATCACCCATCACATACTAGGTCTAATTCATTCCTCGTATGAAATGTTTGAAACATAACACAAACATTCTTATTAAAACTAGAATTTGAAATGTTAATACATTAACCATAAACCATGAATGAAATAAAAGTAACACACCCATATTCAAACATATCACAAAACATTCAATACAATATGGAAGATTTTAACTTAATAAATCAACTTCAAACTAGTATAAAATCCATCAAAGGAAGTTGACATAGATGAATCAAAAATATTAGAGAGAAATATCTCATTGTATTTTGAAATAATTTAAAAGTCACATAATTATAAAAGAAAACATTTATTTTGAAAATATTCCTAAAATCATGTAAGGGTAGTTTAAAATGTTTTATAATGACATAAAATAGCCACACTCACCATATATGTTAAAAAATCATTCTTTCCTTAATTTTGTAAAAAAGTTCTGAAAGGACCTTGTTTGGAAAAAAATGGAATGCTTCCATTATAAAAATTTATAAAAATTCAATAAAATGTGTAAATTTCTTAACCATAGTTTAGTAAATAGTAAAAATGTTTTGAAATAATTTTTTTGAAACACAGATGTGGATTATTAAGAAGTCTTAGTATATACTCACGTATAAAAACCCTCGGATAATGAAGTGATTGTAGAATTAACCATTACCTTGTAATTTTACTTGATCGAGGATACGTTAACCTCCTGTATAAGAGTTAAATCATTTTGGATAAATTATACAATAACTACATACATAAATATGATATCATATTTGATCTTCTAATAATGCTTTGTTAGTAATATTTCTGTCGTATCATTATTTTGGGTGTTAATTGATACTTTTTCTTTTATATGGATTCTTACATAATTCATGTTTGTTATGGATAGGATGAAATTGATTCAAATACAATATTATATTAAGTTCTTAAAAATTATTTTTAATAATAAAATTAATAAAATACTATAATTATAACAATGGGGAAAAAATCTCATCGCATTCGTGGAAACAATAATTCGTACGTATGAACGAGAAACAATATCATTCTATTGATGGTAAAATAGTATATAATTGTATGGTAGATATAAGGCCCCAGCCTTAAACCTTACTTAATATTGAGTTATTACAAGATTACACAATGAGGATCTTTTCAGGTTTAGAGTTTTAGAGAATTAGATCATGAAACTTGAATTACATTCCACATTTAAACAAAGTGGTTACATAAAAGACAGTATTCATTCTTCCCATCAACGGAAACATATTTAAAATATAACACGGATTCTTTCATGACACATCCTTGACACTATCATCACATCATGTACCTTTCCCTTGACCTGTGAAAAACATTTCAAAAACATGGGATGAGCATAAAATGCTCAGTAAAGGTTATAAAAATATGGAAAGGAAACATGAGTTCATATATACATAAGAATGAAATCATACTTTACCCATAAAACATAGGCACTTTAACATACCTCATCAAACCATGAATAAATCATAGAAAACATAAGACATAAAGGTAACTTGAGGCATTCATAACATTCTTACGTAGGGAGTAACCCTCTTGGTTACATTTAGAATACCCATCACAGTATATTCCCTAAATCTCATCGGAGAAACCTTAACGTTTCACTCCTTCGCGTTACCCAATGCATTGGAGAGCTATATCGGGCTCACCCGCCCTTAGTTTATCACGGAACCACTCGTTTTCATAACAATGACCAAGAACCATAACATAAATGTATCACATAAAACATGCATAACGGAAATATAACATTTCCACATTTCAATCACAATATAACATTTTAGGGTATTGAAATAATGAATCCATAAAAAAACCATTTTCAAAACCATTTAAAACATTTAAAAGAGATTTTTGAATAAAAGTGTCCCATACCACCTTGAAGCGTAAAATTTTAAACCATTAATATCCATATAAATAAATCCTTAAAACCATTTTGAAAACATGGATATTAATAAGAACAAATAATTAAAACATTTAAAACGATATTTTGGTTAAAGGGGTTTTACCAAAATTAGTGACACTTGAATACAATAATTGAGGAATAACATTTAGTCAAAACTTTATAATATCATGAGAATAAATGGATTCATGATATAATACTCCAAAGGATAGTATATACACCATATAAGAGTGAATTGGTGCATAACAACAATGAACCCTCAATAGAAATGTCAAATGTGATGAAATCCCTTTAAAGAAGGTATCCTTAAATTAAGGACAAATCAATCTCAAAAATGTGTGTGACAAATATAAATACACCCAATATAAGTGGATATTAAGTGTAAAACAATAAAAGGTCATTCACACATATTCAATGGATGACAAATTCAATGACTACATGTTGAACCCAATGAAATCGAAATTGGATTAAAAAGTTCCCTTGACAGCCTAACGACATCATATCAAAATGAGTTGATGAGAGATAAAAAAGTGTATCTAATCACTTGGACATAAAACTTACATCAATAAGGATATATGAGAACATATCCCAACATAACAATATGTAAATTAAAATACCCAACAAAGAAGTGTTTTAAGAAGAGGAGGGTGAAAGGTTCCCTTACCGACTTGGGTATCTTTCAAAACATACACCCCATGAAAGAAGGACAATAAATCATTGATGTAAATACTCATAAAGGAAATTATATTACACTAAGTGTAGAATAATGGCAGTACATACATAACTCAAAGAAATTGTGGCAAATGTAGCATAAATCTGATGGGAATAAATGTGAGATGAAAAATCCCTTACGAAAACTCGGCATCCTAACGGCGCCACATAGAACTTCCAAAAATGGATTGATGAGATCAAATAGGGTATCTCATCACATTACAACAAAATGTACAGAAAGAGTAATATGAAATAACATCCCCCATCATAACAAATAGGAGCTTAAAAGAAGTGACATAAAGGGGAGTACTTAAAGAGAAAGAGAGAGGTTAGATCTCTTATAAAAATTCGGCAGCCTATCGGCGCCACTTAAAACTTCCAAAATAGATTGATGAGAGAGAATAGGGTCTCTCATCACATGAAAATAATAATTAAAGTAAATGTAATATAAAATATCATACCAATAACAAGAAATATGAGCTTTAAAAGGAACGACATAAAAGTGTGTACTTAAAAAGAAAGAGGAGTAGGATCCCTTACCTCGGGTCTGACTTGACTCGATCGTTCTTTAACGTCCTGAATAATAAACTTGAGTTAATTTCCACTTTATTAAGAACCTTTTTCTAGTTCATTATTCCTATTATATCACTTATTTCCATGTTATGAACATTATGTAAACATTTATGTTAATAATGTTTGTTTTGTCGATATTTTTTTCTTAAGTCAAAAGTGGACTTCTTACAATTACATGTTGTTCGTGTGGTAAATTTTTTATTATATCCAGAATTATATTCATTATTTGGATATCATATATTTCATATATATCCAGTACATGCATGCATTTATAACATTACATAATCATTTAGAAGTATGAAATGAAATGCACCGTTCATGGAGACGGTAAGTCGTACGTACGCATGAACGCTACTTTCATTTCTATTTCATATTTTATAGAATGAAATAATAATTATATAAAGGTATATTATAATTACAGTATAATATCATATATAATATCATAGTTCCATCCTTTATACGTCCCACATATGGTATTTAACGAATCAAATCACTTTGAGGGGGGCGGTAGTCCGCACTTCCATAAATGAAGATATCGCGTTTACCCATAATGGAAACCATAAAGGTATGCCAAAAATGAAAAAAACAGAAGCTTAAGGAAAACATAAACATATTATATATCATATATAAAAATAGTGACATCATAATGGCCACCTTTGAAGGTGTTAAATGAGTATTGAACAATCATCGTTTCGGGAGGCAGAATTTCGCCATCCACGGAAACTGTATGTTCTTTTACCATTTGATGTAGTTGTGTGAGAGTGTAGCTCGAATAAATCTTATAACAACATCCTAGTATATTTAAGATACTTTTTTTGTTACAAAAGAAGTAAATAAAAAGAGTTTAGGGGGTTGGAGAAGCAAAATAAAACAAATGAACATGAGAGAATGAATTACCTTTAAAAGTGTATCTCCTTTTGATTTGAGCCTAAAGGCTTCCTTTGAAAGGATTCTTCCCAAAGGGAATCCTCTAGGATGAGGAGAGGTATGTGGAGAGATTAAATGGTCAGGGTTTGGCTGAGCCAAAGGCATGAGGAATGTGTGAAATGAGGTAGAGGTGGGGGCCTTTTATAAGAGGAGATGAGAGGCACTTTTGGAAAGTAAAGAAATATTACATTATTTGAAAATGTGTTTCGGTTTTAAAAGGTCCCACATTGATATACTTCGTGGATAAGGTGATAAGGGTTCGAAATCCACCCATAAAATAAGTTTTGGACATGTGTAGTTCATAGATTTTACATTATCTTTCCATTTTATTTAAATCGTCAAATAATGATGTCATCACTGCATCATTATTATGTCATAAATAATTTAATTTATTTAATGTCTAAAAATTATATAAAAAATACTATGATGTAGGAAATCTTTTTATCTTTACAATGACTATTTATAATCAAAAATCCGATCATTATAAACCCATGTAAAAAATTTTTTCGTAAAACATATGATGTTTGTGTCATTTTGACTTTTACATTAAATAAAAAGTTATTTATGTCATTTCCCAAGAAAAGTGTCTCCATGGGGTCCCCAAGTTGACCCATGGCTTTTCTTGGTCGGCCATGACACAAAAAATGAGGGTAGGACATTTTTCAAGCTCATCTTATTTTATAAAAGCATTATTTTTACCTTAAACTACACTAATTACCACTAATCGTGATTAATGAAAAAAAGTTACTATTCACCAAAAAATTATTTTCATCCCATTGAACCACATTTTACATACTAATGACAACCATGTATGTCGGATTTTCAAAATTCAATACACATTAGTGGTAAACTTTCATTTAACTGAAAAATCAGTTTGCTTGATTACCACTTAGTGGTTTCACTATTCATCAAAAATTGGAGTTTTTCAGAAAAATACCAAAACTTCACCCTAAGCTATATTTGATATTCCGAATTCAAAAATGTAGTCCGTTTTACAAAATTCAAAACATATTAGTCACATTAATTAATTTAATAATTAATTCCCGTTGTCAGAGCAAATAGCGTGTTTTTATGAAATAATAAGTATCAAAAGATTGACACTATTTTAAGTCCGATTTCAAAGTGAAATAAATTCCAAAAACCACTATTGGATTTAATGGTAAAAATATTTTCTACATTCACTTTAAAAACAATTCAAATGATAATATAATCATATAAATAAATTAGATTAAAAAGAGGGTTTGAATTAAAATACAACATTTTACACTATTCATTAAAAAATGAACTTTATCGGAAAAATACCAAAAATTTACACAAAGTAAAATTTGATGTCCCGATTCTAAAGAAGAGTTTTATTTGGTCCAAAAGAATGTATAAGAGTGATAAAAACTATATTTGATGACGGTTCTCCATCAAAAGGCAACAAGTGAACCTTTAGGGAAAACTAGGGCATATACACCTAAAATTGAATTCTTTCCGTATTTTAAGCCTTTATCTTTTATTGTATAAATGTAAAAACATTTAAAAACATATATAATCATATTTTAGTTATTTATATCCATTCCCGCCATTACAACGGCTACATGTTAACTGCCATTTAAAATAATATTATTTTATCATTAGAGTGCAACGTAAGATTCCCAGGAAACTCGTTGTTGCGTGTTGGGTACGCCATCGAGCATAGAGTCCCCTTTAAAGTCATATCAATATTTTATTCACAAATATGGATAAATATGAAAATGTCATATTCTTTATTTACCTGGGGTGTTACATCCTTCCCCCCTTTTGGGAATTGCGTCCTCGCAATTTTTAAAATTGTGCTTGGAAACATCCTTGAACGTCCCACATCGGAACAAGAGTCGGTAAAACAATCACTTTAAAATAAAGAAAGATAAGTACAAAGGTCACCCGAGTTAACCCATACTAGGATTCCATGTATGAAAATATGGACATGGAGGAAAAAACAAAGGGTTATGTTCTGATGGGGAGTGATAGAAAACATGTTTAGGAGAAAGTCACCCACGAGAAAATCACAAACTTGTGATGGGTTAAACGGTATTCGATTCCCCAGTAGGAAAAGATAATAGACTACATTTTTGTTTTAAGTTACTTTTTATTGAGGAATTTATTCATAAGGAAGCATAATCACTTATCATGTTGACTTTCAACTTTTATTAGATTCCTTACAAAAAATCATATTTTCTCCAAAAGACGAGTATTTAGGAAGACTTGTTCCCATTATGAGTACTATAATCAACTTCTAGAGAATCGCCTAATCCACAAAAGAGAACTATATACTTCCCATATCTTTAGACCTTAACCATATCCAAAACCAAAAAGGTTAGTACAAGGTCAGATAATCCAGAAAAGGATAACCCTTTACAAAAAGAAAATCTATTCTTAATCTCCAAAATTTTTCCAAGAAAACCCAAATTTCAATGAGGACCATTCTATAATCAATTTGCCCATAAAATTCTTCAAAGTAAACCAAACTAAGATTGAAACCAAAATATTTTAAGGATTTAGTCACATAGTCTTCCAAGTTAAATCGTAACATTTATCTCCAAACAACATCAGTTTCTCCTAAGGTCTTGTATTGAAAAGTAATTAACCTAATCACATATCCTCTATGATAGGTTAATAATTTTCATAAATAACCCAAAATCAACTTACCCTTAATTCATGAAATCATATAACTAAAAAGAATCAGTCAAACTAACCAGGGACTTCACGTAGTCCAGTGGTAGGCGATAAATACCAGTCGCACTTTGGTTGTGGGTTCGATTCCCGCAGCATTGTCCGACGCGACGGGTTGTCACACGGTCTGCGTGTTGTCCTTTTTCCAAAACTATATAATTCTCAAATCATTACCCAAAAAGGGATAAAATCATCAAAAATAACCATAACATAATTTAACCTCAATTTTATCTCATTCCTTTCACTTCAATCATAACATATAGTAACCCATAATTACCTCAAAAGTAAGGATCATATAAACCCAAATGGTTCTTTATAACTATGTCCACAAAAGAAAAGATAACTATTAATTGAATAAAATTTTCCTATATTAAACATCAGGGTTACACATAATATAAAAAGTCTTCTAATGTAACCCCATCATCAAAAGAGACTTAATACTCTTAAGAATTCCACCATAACTCTTGAAGCCCTTATATGTTGACATCTTACTCATTCAACATTCTTCATGATCCATTATCCATTCTTTCCAACTTATTCCAAAATACCTCTTTCCTACAAACAAAATCATGAATCATATCCTAAGATTCCAAAATAAGAAAACAATAGTCATGAAATTGTACACACCTTTGATTGGTCATTGTCAGTTTCTTCATCCTCAATCGGAATGGCATTAGGTATTGGTAAACGAATATTGGTACGCTCTTGGTGACCCCATTCACGAAACTTTTTCATAGGACATGTGTTTGCATAATGACCATGCACACCACATTTAAAACATTCAATTGATCCCTCAGAAAGAACTTCTTTCCCTTTCCTCGAGTCAACCGGATGCTTCCTTTTTTCATGGAAGGTTCTTGCTTTATGACCTTCATTTCCACATCTATAGCATATTTCTGTCCCTTTGAAACATTTTCCTAGGTGTTTCTTTCCACATCTTTGACACATAGGTTTTTGAACACACTTACCATTATGATTATTACCTGTACTCCCGTAGGGATTTGGTTCTTGCATATATGATGCCTTAGAGAAATATCCAAGGTTTAGGTGGTCAATCATGACTCCAGATAGTTGGTTGAGGATAATCAAAAGAGTTCTCATTGCAGCTCCCATATCATTCAGTTGCTTGCTCAAAAAACTGTCACAGTTTCCTTTACATCCACTGTTACATTGGTGCCTACTAGATCCAGCCATTTACTAAAACCAAAAAGGTCAGTGTGAGTATATCAACAAAACCATCATGTACTAATGAGTAAGATAAACACTAAGATATACTTACTCATTCAATTTATCTAAAACTGGGACTCTTTCTGAAATCCTAACCATTATGGTAATGTCACTTATGATTAAAGAATACCCTAACCTCTAAAGTTATCTAAACCGACCTCTGATACCAACTATAAGGCCCCAGCCTTAAACCTTACTTAATATTGAGTTATTACAAGATTACACATTGAGGATCTTTTCAGGTTTAGATTTTTAGAGAATTAGATCATGAAACTTGCATTACATTCCACATTTAAACAAAGTGGTTACATAAAAGACAGTATTCATTCTTCCCATCAACGGAAACATATTTAAAATATAACACGGATTGTTTCATGACACATCCTTGACACTATCATCACATCATGTACCTTTCCCTTGACCTGTGAAAAACATTTCAAAAACTTGGGATGAGCATAAAATGCTCAGTAAGGGTTATAAAAATATGGAAAGGAAACATGAGTTCATATATACATAAGAATGAAATCATACTTTACCCATAAAACATAGGCACTTTAACATACCTCATCAAACCATGAATAAATCATAGAAAACATAAGACATAAAGGTAACTTGAGGCATTCATAACATTCTTACGTAGAGAGTAACCCTCTTGGTTACATTTGGAATACCCATCACAGTATATTCCCTAAATCTCTTCGGAGAAACCTTAACGTTTCACTCCATCGCGTTACCCAATGCATTGGAGAGATTTATCGGACTCACCCACCCTTAGTTTATCACGGAACCACCCGTTTTCATAACAATGCCCAAGAACCATAACATAAATGTATCACATAAAACATGCATAACGGAAATATAAAATTTCCACATTTCAATCACAATATAACATTTTAGGATATTGAAATAATGAATCCATAAAAAAACCATTTTCAAAACCATTTAAAACATTTAAAAGAGATTTTTGAATAAAAGTGTCCCATACCACCTTGAAGCTTAAAATTTTAAACCATTAATATCCATATAAATAAATCCTTAAAACCATTTTGAAAACATGGATATTAATAAGAACAAATAATTAAAACATTTAAAACGATATTTTGGTTAAAGGAGTTTTACCAAAATTAGTGACACTTGAATAAAATAATTGAGGAATAACATTTAGTCAGAACTTTATAAAATCATGAGAATAAATGTATTCATGATATAATACTCCAAAGGACAGTATATACACCATATAAGAGTGAATTGGTGCATAACAACAATGAACCCTCAATAGAAATGTCAAATGTGATGAAATCCCTTTAAAGAAGGTATCCTTAAATTAAGGACAAATCAATCTCAAAAAAATGTGTGACAAATATAAATACACCCAATATAAGTGGATATTAAGTGTAAAACAATAAAAGGTCATTCACACATATTCAATGGATGACAAATTCAATGACTACATGTTGAACCCAATGAAATCGAAATTGGATTAAAAAGTTCCCTTGACAGCCTAACGACATCACATCAAAATGAGTTGATAAGAGATAAAAAAGTGTATCTAATCACTCGGACATAAAATTTACATCAATAAGGATATATGAGAACATATCCCAACATAACAATATGTAAATTAAAAGACCCAACAAAGGAGTCTTTTAAGAAGAGGAGGGTGAAAGGTTCCCTTACCGACTTGGGTATCTTTCAAAACATACACCCCATGAAAGAAGGACAATAAATCATTGATGTAAATACTCATAAAGGAAAGTATATTACACTAAATGTAGAATAATGGAAGTACATACACCACTCAAAGAAATTGTGGCAAATGTAGCATAAATCTCATGGGAATAAATGTGAGATGAAAAATCCCTTACGAAAACTCGGCATCCTAATGGCGCCACATAGAACTTCCAAAAATGGATTGATGAGATCAAATAGGGTATCTCATCACATTACAACAAAATGTACAGAAAGAGGAATATGAAAGAACATCACCCATCATAACAAATAGGAGCTTAAAAGAAGTGACATAAAGGGGAGTACTTAAACAGAAAGAGAGAGGTTAGATCTCTTATAAAAATTCGGTAGCCTATCGGCCCCACTTAAAACTTCGAAAATAGATTGATGAGAGAGAATAGGGTCTCTCATCACATGAAAATAATAATTACAGTAAATGTAATATAAAATATTATACCAATATCAAGAAAGATGAGCTTTAAAAGGAACGACATAAAAGTGTGTACTTAAAAAGAAAGAGGAGTAGGATCCCTTACCTCGGGTCTGACTTGACTCGATCGTTCTTTAACGTCCTGAATAATAAACTTGAGTTAATTTAAACTTTATTAAGAACCTTTTTCTAGTTCATTATTCCTATTATATCACTTATTTCCATGTTATGAACATTATGTAAACATTTATGTTAATAATGTTTGTTTTGTCGATATTTTTTTCTTAAGTCAAAAGTGGACTTCTTACAATTACATGTTGTTCGTGTGGTCAAATTTTTATTATATCCAGAATTATATTCATTATTTGGATATAATATATTTCATATATATCCAGTACATGCATGCATTTATAACATTACATAATCATTTAGAGGTAAGAAATGAAATGCACCGTTCATGGAGACGGTAAGCCGTACGTACGCATGAACGCTACTTTCATTTCTATTTCATATTTTATAGAATGGAATAATAATGATATAAAGGTATATTATAATTAAAGTATAATATCATATATAATATCATTGTTCCATCCTTTATACGTCCCACATATGGTATTTAACGAATCAAATCACTTTGAGGGGGCGGTAGTCCGCACTTCCTTAAATGAAGATATCGCGTTTACCCATAATGGAAACCATAAAGGTATTCCAAAAATGAAAAAAACAGAAGCTTAAGGAAAAAATAAACATATTATATATCATATATAAAAATAGTGACATCATAATGGCCACCTTTGAAGGTGTTAAATGAGTATTGAACAATCATCGTTTCGGGAGGCAGAATTTCGCCATCCACGGAAACCGTATGTTCTTTAACCATTTGATGTAGTTGTGTGAGAGTGTAGCTCGAATAAATCTTATAAAAACATCCTAGTATATTGAAGATACTTTTTTGTTACAAAAGAAGTAAATAAAAATAGTTTAGGGGGTTGGAGAAGCAAAATAAAACAAATGAACATGAGAGAATGAATTACCTTTAAAAGTGTATCTCATTTTGATTTGAGCCTAAAGGCTTCCTTTGAAAGGATTCTTCCCAAAGGGAATCCTCTAGGATGAGGATAGGGATGTGGAGAGATTAAATGGGCAGGTTTTGGCCGAGCCAAAGGCATGAGGAATGTGTGAAATGAGGTAGATGTGGGGGCCTTTTATAAGAGGAGAGGAGGGGCACTTTTGGAAAGTAAAGAAATATTACATTATTTGAAAATGTGTTTCGGTTTTTTAAAAGGTCCCACATTGATATACTACGTGGATAAGGTGATAAGGGTTCGAAATCCACCCATCCAATAAGTTTTGGACATGTGTAGTTCATAGATTTTACATTATCTTTCCATTTTATTTAAATCGTCAAATAATGATGTCATCACTGCATCATTATTATGTCATTAATAATTTAATTTATATAATGTCTAAAAATTATATAAAAACTACTATGATGTAGGAAATATTTTTATCTTTGCAATGACTATTTATAATCAAAAATCTGATCATTATAACCCCATGTAAAAATTTTTGTCGTAAAACATATGATGTTTGTGTCATTTTGACTTTTACATTAAATAAAAAGTTATTTATGTCATTTCCCAACCAAAGTGTCTCCATGGGGTCCCCAAGTTGACCTATGGCTTGTCTTGGTCGGACATGACACAACCAATGAGGGTAGGACATTTTTCAAGCTCATATTATTTTATTAAAGCATTATTTTTACCTTAAACTACACTAATTACCACTAATCGTGATTAATGAAAAAAAGTTACTATTCACCAAAAAATTATTTTCTTCCCATTGAACCACATTTTACATAATAATGACAACCATGTATGTCGGATTTTCAAAATTCAATACACATTAGTGGTAAACTTTCATTTAACTGAAAAATCAGTTTGCTTGATTACCACTTAGTGGTTTCACTATTCATCAAAAATTGGAGTTTTTAATAAAAATACCAAAACATCACCCTAAGCTATATTTGATATTCCGAATTCAAAAATGAAGTCTGTTTTACAAAATTCAAAACATATTAGTCACATTAATTAATTTAATAATTAATTCCCGTTGTCAGAGCAAATAGCGTGTTTTTATGAAACAATAAGTATCAAAAGATTGACACTAGTTTAAGTCCGATTTCAAAGTGAAATAAATTTCAAAAACCACTATTGGATTTAATGGTAAAAATATTTTCTAATTTCACTTTAAAAACAATTCAAATTATAATCTAATCATATAAATAAATTAGATTAAAAATAGGGTTTGAATTAAAATACAACATTTTACACTATTCATTAAAAAATGAACTTTATCGGAAAAATACCAAAAATTTACACAAAGTAAAATTTTATGTCCCGATTATAAAGAAGAGTTTTATTTGGTCCAAAAGAATGTATAAGAGTCATCAAAACTATATTTAATGATGGTTCTCCATCAAAAGGCAACAAGTACACCTTTAGGGAAAACTAGGGCATATACGCCTAAAATTGAATTCTTTTCATATTTTAAGCCTTTATCTTTTATTGTATAAATGTAAAAACATTTAAAAACATATATAATCATATTTTAGTTATTTATATCCATTCCCGCCATTACAATGGCTACATGTTAACTGCCATTTAAAATAATATTATTTTATCATTAGAGTGCAACGTAAGATTCCCAAGAAACTCGTTGTTGCGTGTTGGGTACGCCATCGAGCATAGAGTCCCCTTTAAAGTCATATCAATATTTTATTCACAAATATGGATAAATATGAAAATGTCATATTCTTTATTTACCTGGGGTGTTACAGTAGATCATATATATAGAATAATTAACATGTTTTATATATTATTAACATCAATTATACTCAATATTATACCCACTAAAACAATTAAGTGTCCAGTAACAAACTACACCACAATGTGGAGATGGTAAGTCGTACGTACACATGTATGGTGACTTTATCATTTATAAGATGGATAGAATAATGAATATAGTTTTAAAATATTTATAATAACATCAAATTTAGTATAAGGTACTGGATATATTATTTTGGTATGGAAACAACAAAGAAAGTGGAACTGGAAGAAGAAAAGAACTTTGAACGGGGTGATGAAATTATTACCTCTTCTTCTGGCGCTTCCATTTGATTTGATCAAAAGGGCTCATTAGGTTGGATTCTGATAAAATTAAGGCCTCTATGATTATGTTACAGTAGTTGGGAGGATATTTGAGTAGAAATTTCCCAAGACAAATGGATTTTTATGTGTGATTTTGAGAGAAGGGGAAGTACCCTTTTATAAAAGAGGTGATGGTAACTTTAGGAAAAGCTTGAAATATTGTTTTATTATACAATAATATTCATTTTATAACAGATCAAAAAGGATTTATTCTGAGTATAAGGTTATTTTGGGTTTAGAACCACTCAAACATTAGGTTTTATATAGGTTTATGTCACCATATTAACCATATATTTTAGATTTCTCTCTTAGTTAAATAGTTTAACTTTTACCATGTATTCTGGTATTATTATAATAAAAGGTTAATAAACATATTATAAAAATAAAAGAGAACCCCAAGTGGTTCATTATTGATATATATATCATTATCTAAGTTCTTTGGAAAAACATTAGTTTTTTTTAGGAATATTATATCAATTAATAATTTAGTATTTGTTTTAAAAACTCATTTATGTCAATTTTGACACTACTGAGTATTTGTTTTTTTAATGTTATATAAACATTATCACTTCAAAATAATTTATATAATAACCCCTAACATGTCATATTAACCTATTAAATTCGTTAAATACATCAAAAGTCTCAATTTACAATTATATTAATATTTATAATATCAATTCTTTTATTCATTCAATTATAAGGTAATTATTGCATCATCATTATGTCAGAAATATATTTAATTATTTAATGTCTAAAAATTTTAAATAAAATACCATTCTCTAGGAAATATTTTTAGATTTATAATGAATATTTTTAGTCTAATTTATCTTATGTATACCCCATATTAAAAATGGTTTTGTTATTACACTTTCAATTTAGCACTTTTAACTCTTCTTTAAATAAAATAAAAATAAATTTCCTAATCTTTTAAATGTGGTCCAAAATGATCATATTATATTATTAAGGCTTATGATTGTATAAATACACTTATATCATCAAATTAGTATATGGGTTAGTGTAATTATAATATCATTTTTACCTTTAATTACCCTATTTACTTTTAACTCTGGTAAATAAAATTAAATAGTAACTATTCACCAAAAATTATTTTCATCTTATTGAAGAAAATTTTACTTATTTATGTCAACTATGGCTCTCAGATTTTTGAAACTCAATTCACATATGTGGTAAATTATGTTTTATGCAAATTTTCAAATGTGCTTAGATGGTGGGTAATAGACGTTAAAAATCAATAGAATTTTATACATCTAATCTTATTATAAAATGACTGAAATGAATTACATTAAACTAATATAGGTTTTATGTAACTATTTGAACTTTAATATAAATTTAAAGAAAAATATTATTTATTTAAATAAAATTTTTTTAAAACAATAACGTTGTGTTTTTTACTATTCATCCAAAACATAAAATTCTCAGAAATATGCCAAAAATTTTCCTTGAGATAATTTTGATATTCCGAATCAAAAAATGAAGTCCATTTTAAAATATAATATTTATAAGATTTCAAAAGTGGGTATTAATATTCATATAGTCTTGTTTAATTAGTCCTGGTGTGCTAGAACTCGTAGTTAAGTACAACGCAAGCTAAAACATTATTCAAAGAGAAGTATACCGTAGAAGCTTTTGGTGTTACATTATTACCTTATTCAATTAATTTTGTACTTAAAATTTCAAGAATACTAGTGAATAATAAGATTTGAGTGGTTCTTCATCATAATTTCCTCAGGTTCCCATATTGCCTCTTCAATCTTAGGGTTTCTCTATATAACTTTTACCAGACGAGTTTTCCGTTTTCTCAACACTATTTCTCTAGTATCAAGAATTTTGATAAGCTCTTCATAATAAGACAGATCAGGTTCCGGTTGTATTTCATCATACGTGAGTACATGTTTTTCTTCAGGCATGTATTTTCTGAACAGTGATACATGGAACACATTATGAACTTTGGTGAGACTTAGAGGCACCGCCCAACAGTAAGCTAGAACTCCAATTCATTCTAGAATTTAAAAAGTTCTAATGTACTTGGATCTTAATTTACCCTTCTTTCCAAATCATTCAACACCCTTCCATGTATATACCTTCATGTAAACATGATCTCCTACTAGAAATTCCAAATCATTCTATCGGTTATCGTCATAGTTATTTTGCCTACTTTGAGCTACTTTGATGTGGGTTTTGATAATCTTCCACTTTTACATTGTTTCCTCAACACGTTCTAGGCCTATGAGTTTTCTTTCACCAATATCATCCAAAAAAGTTGGTGTGAAAAATTTGTTTCTATATAACGCTTCATATGGTTTAATCTGAATACTTGAATGGAAGCTCTTGTTATAAGAAAATTATACCAAAGTTAAATATTGATCCCACTTACCTTGAAAGTCAAGCGAGAAAGATCTCAACATATCTTATAAGGATTGAATAGTATGTTCTGATTGCCTATCAGATTGACGGTGGTAGGGAGTGCTCAAATGAAGTTCATTATCTACGGCATTATAGGGACTTTTCCAGAATCATGATGTAAAATGGATATCAAAATAAGAAACAATCAAAATAGGTACTCAATGTAGTATTACAACTTTATTAATATATATTCTTTCTAAACGTTCAAGTTGTAAATATTCTATTATAGTAATAAAATGTGCTTACTTGGTAAGGCTATCAATAATGACCCATATTGCATCATTCCTTATCGGAGTCTTTGGTAGCTCCATGATAATTTTCATCATAATATCATCCCATATTCACTCGGGCATGGTAATAGTTTGCATAAATCCTCAAAGATATTGTCATCCATCCTTAACCTATTGAAAAACCATTCATATTTACATGTAATCATCAATCCCACTCTTAATGCTGTCACACTAAAACCATCCCTTAAAATATCTATACATCATAGTGCTATCAAGGTGTATAGAGAAATTGGATCTATGAGAATCATCCAACAATCCCATTTTTAGATTAGCTATGTCAGGAACACAAATTATCTTCCCAAATTTCAAAATCCCATCTTCATATATGATGTCGATCAATATTCCATCATTTACATCTTAAATTTTCATTTTAAATTCCTCATCATCAGTTTGAGAACTTTTCATATTTTATAGTAAAGATGGTTTGGAAACCATCTGAAAATGTATTGATGTTCACCTTCCAAGATTATTCCCATTTACATATTTACAAGATCCATTAACATACGATCCCTTTTAACTCGTATATTTTTCAAAACTCCATGATCATTTCTTCTCAAATCATCTTCTATCTTATTTTCTTTCCTTAGGTGGTAGTGTATAGTGCAATAATAATTCTTGATTAGTTCAATCCATCGTCTTTACCTCATGTTGAGTCATTTCTATGAGAAAATATGCTTCAAACTCTTGTGATCAGTAAATATCTCACATTTTTCACCAAATAGATAGTGTCTCCACATCATCAAAGAAACTATTACAACTTCTAACTCAATATCATGAGTGGGATAGTTTGGTTCATGAAAATTTAGTTGTCTTGATTCATAGGCAATAACTCTATCATTATACATAAGGACACAACCATGTACTTTTTTTGAAACAACATAATAAATAAAAAACCCATCATTCCTAGATGGTAGTGTCAAGATAAGAGCATTGAATAATCGTCTCTTCACTTCTTCAAAACATTATTCACAAACTTTTTTCCAAAAAAAATTGAACCCCATTATGTGTGAGCTTCATAAATGGGTTAGCCAATCAAGGAAAATCTTGGATGAAATGCCAATAATAACATGTTAAACCAATAAAACTGTGTACCTCAGTTATACTTGTCAGTGCTGGACATTTTTTAATTTCTCTTGTCTTAGAAGGATCAATAGAGATTCCATCTTTAGAAAAAATGTGGCCTAGAAAGGCAATCTCTTTTTCTAGAATTTACACATGATAAACATATTATATAATTCATTTCTCTTACGAATCTTTAGAATAGTGGCCAGGTAAGTTTCATAATCTTCATAGATTTTAGAGTATACCATGATATCATCAATAAATACCACTACAAATTGAGTAATATATTCCTTAAAAAATCTATTCATTAGATCCATGAATATAGAGGGTGCATTAGTCAGTGCAAAAGGAATTACTATAAACTCGTAAGGCCTATATCTGGTATGAAATGATTGCTTTTGAATTTCTTCCTTCTTCAAGCACAATTGATGATATCCAGGTCGAAGTTTAATCATTGAAAAATATTGATCTCCATGATGTTGATTGATTAAATCCTCAATGTTAGGTAGGGGATACTTTTTCTTTATTGTTATAGCATTCATCTCCTTGTAGTCAATTCTCAGCCTCATAGATCCATCCTTCTTCTTAACAAAAAGACTAGTGGCTCCCCATGAAGAAACACAAGGGAGAATAAATACTTTATTACTCAATTACTCTAGTAATTTTTTTGTTCCAGTAATTCCACAGTGGCCATTTTATAAGGGGTATTCTATATGAGCCTTGAACTGGGAATTAAATCAATGGAAAACTCAATTTGGCATTCTGGATGATGTCTAGGAAAATCCTCGTGAAATACATCAACATATTCTTGCACAATAAGTACATACTCTATTTGAACATTAATTTCCACACCCATAGTTTTTTCATTCTATTCCTCCCTAATAATTGAATTTAATAGAGTTACTGGGGGGATCTAGATAAGAATCATATGGTTACATTTATTATTTAATGATAAGGTATTCCTTATCATCATCCAAAATTGTATACTCCTTATTTTTTCAAAAACAATTTTCATCAGAGTCTGAAATCCAATCTATACTGAGGATTATGTCAAATTAAATTATGGTTATGATGATGATATCAGCAGATAAAGAATGTTTATATTCCCTAATGGGAACTAATTCAAAAACATTTTTTCCAATGACACTTCTACAAGAAGTTATGACTTTCAACTCACTTATTATATAAAATTGGAAATAACTTATTTTCATATAAAACTGGGAAGATATGAAACAATGAGATGATCTAGAATCAAATAAATCATTGGATAAATTTGAGGAAACCATTAAATTACCTACCACCACATCATTTGGAGCTTCAATATCTTATGTACTGATTGTATAAGATTTCCCTTTGTACCTTGGCCTTTTCTGAGGTAAGTATTAATGGTGCTTAGGACATTAATTTTCATAATATACCATTTATCGACAATTTTAGAATTCAACATCGATAGCCTCTTTTTTTCCTTACAATTACGAGTTTTGTGGCCTTTTCCACGACACTTGGAATAGACTCTCATTCCCTTCAGGTGAGTACCTGTGTAGAGACCCGAAGCTTGACGTACATTGACATTACATTACTTTTGCGGAATACTTAGTACATAACAAAAACACACACACAAGGATCGTAATAGTTTAGTGTCTTTGGAAACTCAGAACGTAATCTTCTAATCGTGGTGAAAGATCTTCAATATCTCTCATAAAGATCTTCCCTTTTTTTTACCTAAAACCTTTATTTATATCCTGGGGAAAAGAAAACATAAAAGGGTGAGCTCAAATGCTCAGTAAGGATATACAAAAGAAAAATCAATCACATCATATTCATAAGAACATAACTTTTGGAAATCTTAACCTGCAAAAGAGGGCATAATTTCATAACATGGGATAAATCATAGTAGTGAAATGAAATCCCAATAATCATAACTTAAAACATGAAACTTTGTGGCATACACACATAATCATAGATAATCATTTCTTGTTAGTCAAGACTCATTGCCAAGACTATCTTAGTGGACAAAGTCCCTTTCTGAATCGAGTAACCCTCGTTTCAGTCCTGTTTCACTGAACCGGTATAACCTACCGTTCCAGCCCTGTCTATCTCATGAGATATAAAATCTTTACCCAATGAATTGGAGGGAGATATAGGTCCCACCCATCTCATAATGATACCATTCTTATGTGTGCCACAAAATCATAAATCGTACATCATTGCATAACCCATGTAATAAAAATGGGAATCTTAAACATCATGTCATCATAATCCATAAAAAATTGATATCATTCAATCATAAGAATATTGAAACCATTTAAATCATAGAAACATTTTACTTGAAACATACATATCAAATAATGTCATCTTATATGGAAAATAGTTTTGAGAAAAACACTCGAAATGAATTCTTGAGGAAAATATCCTTTCTTCTTTAAAATCATTTTCTTTTCACAAAATTCCTTGCAATTTTAAAAGATAAGGGTTTTGTTGAAAATAATCATGCAATCTTGTAGAGGAAGCTTCTTGAAAATGAGGTGTTATGAAACTGTAAAAATCCTTTCACGCCGTATAAGTTAAAAATAACATTCTCCTCGTACTTTTGTCGGAAAAGTCAAAAAGTACCTTATATGGTAACCAAAGGAAAGATTCCATTCATACAATGTGGCAAAAAGTCAATAAAGGGTAAAAATAACTTTAAACATTCATGGAAGAATGGTAAACATTTTATAAAAACATTTTTAGAAAACATGGTCATGGATGTTAAACGTAACCCCAGTAAATACTTAAGTATAAGCAATCTCAGATAAAAATGAGATTGAAAATTTATCCCTTACCTTAGGTCCGATTTGCTTTGTTCATGTCCGAAGCTCCTGTATAATGGTTTAAATAATGTTATTGACTTATTCCAGAATCATACATATTGATATGATATCATATATGGTCATATTATTAGCTTCTTGTTAGTAATATTTCATTGTTACTTGTTACTCGGGTCTTTGTAACTTTTTGTTCTTATGCGTGTTTTGTCGAATAAATTCTTATTCTTATCTTTAGGTTATAGATAATTCATTTACAGAATGGTATTAGTGTAGTATATACCATATTCATTCATTCAATTCATTTATATAATCATTATGAAATGAAGATCATGTAGAACGAGTCGCATCACATCGTGGAGACGGTATTCCGTACGTACGCACAAGTGATGATATCGTTCCTATGATCGTGGAACTGTATTGGAGTATATATATATTATTTAAGTAACAGTATTACTTTATAATAATCATATATAGTTACTCATTACACCATTATACCCATCCTTGTAAGGTGATGGTGGAAAATAGATTACACCACGGCGTGGAGACGGTATTCCGTACGTACGCACGCGCTGTGATTTCATTTTTCCGTAGGATGGATAGAAGGTGAATTAGGTTTGTTTCATATTTATAATAACATATCAGTATGTAAGTAATACTGATGTTATTACTTTATCATGAAACAACTAAATAAGAAGAAGTTGAAGAAGAAAGAAATTGAAAAGATCGGTAATGGATATTACCTCTTCTTTGGAACGCCTCTTTGAATCCTCCACTTAAGGAACTAAGATTGGTCTTTGGAGAAGACCAGGACCTCTAGGATTATTCTAGGGAAGTGGAGAGGAGAAAATGGCAGGGTTTGGCCGAGCTTGAGTGCTCAGATTTGTGTGAGGAGGATGGGGAGGAGGTGTCCTTTTATAAGGGAGGAGAGGGGCACCTTAGGAATTCTTAAAAATATTAATTTATAATAAATCTAACCCCACTTAAAAACCTCCAAAAATGACTCATATTAGAATATTAGATGAGATAGTGTTTTAATCTCATCAACCAATCAAATTTAGACATGTTTGGATCTTATTTTAAACCTTATCATTTTGATTTATCCTTATTTAATCTATTTAAGTTTATTTGTGGTAATAAAATTCTAAATTTTAAATTATAACAAATAATTACTTATTTGTTGTGAATTTTCCATAATTGTTTACTTTATAACATTATAGACCATATAAATATAAATTTATAATTTTTAAATATTTTTGTGATTTTTAAACAATTTTATAATATGTTATTTTTGTAAAATAACAATAGTGTCAATTTTGACACTATTCATTTATTTGAATTTAAATAAAATATATACAGAAGATATGTTCGAACTAAAAGCTTTAATATATTAATAAAAGTTCATATGTATCTATAAAATTAGTGTATCAAATTAAATAGTTCATATAATATTTATTTTATTATTTTTAAAACCATTTATTTGGTTTATCTCTTAATAAAATAATTACGACATCATTTTTGTATAATTATTTAATATACTAATTTGTTGTATAAAAATTTAAAATAAAATCCTATGATGAAGATAAATATATTAACTTTCACAATAATACTTTTACTCGAATTTATCATCTTAAAATCACAATATTTAAATTGTTATATTTATTAAATTATGAAGGTGACAACTTTGGCATCATTTAAAATAAAATAATATAAGGGTCATAATCGCTTTTATAAGGCTCCAAATGGTCAAATATTAGACCATTGGATTATTATGGTTTACATTTACATGGCCAATAAGTTTTGGTTAGGTATTTGTGCATTTTATGGTCACTATTAGTTTAATAAAGACAATATTCTTGATTTTTCACTAGATAAACAATTTCTGCATCACTATTGTTTCATAATTAATGATAATTATTTAATCCCTAAAAATTATAAATAAATTTATATGATTTAGATAATTTAATTATCTTTCTGGAGACTATTCATGTTCGATGTTTCATGAATTTTATCACTAAATTAAAATTAATATACTTATAAGATTTAAGAGAGTGACATGTTGTCACTTTCTTTGGTTTTAATAATAATTAAGTTATTTTCATAGAAAAATGTCCATTAAATGATTCTAATTCGACCCTTAGGTGATATGGGTCGACTTTTAGTCATCCAATAGGATTTTGACATTTGTTAGGGTAATTTTAGAATATTATATTTACCCTTAATTACCCGATTTACCTTTAACAATGGTAAATAAAATTTACCGTAGTTACTATTCATAATTCCCAAAAATAAAAAGTAGCTTATTAACATAATTTGGAACCACTGATTCCAAATATGGAATCCATTTTTCCAAATTCAATACAAAAAGATGCAGAAATTAAATTAAAATTAATCCCGTTGTCGAAAGAAAACGGGTTTTTCTTTAAAACATTGCAAAAGATTGAATTGATTTAACCTACGAATTCAAGGTAAAATCAATGCTAATGACATACATTATATTAAATGGTAAAAATATATTCTATTTATACTTTAAAACCATTCAATAATATAATTTAACCACATAATATATTACGATGAAAAAAGTTATTTTTAATTAAAATATAGCGTGTTTTTACTATTCATTAAAATATGAAAGTTATCGGAAAAATATCAAAACTTTATCTAATGTAAATTTTTATATCCTGATTCAAAGGAAGAATATTATTTTGTCAAATTGATCATATAAACATGTCAAAACTATATTTAAATTGGGTGCGCCATCAAAAGGCGGTAAAACTGCATTTTTCGAAAAATACTTAATTTACCCAAAAAAATTATTTTGTTCTTATACCATGTTCTAGAAATGTGTAAGATGAATAATAATGTTATAAAATTCAAAATTTAGTTAATACTATTCATAACGGCTAGTTCATGACAATATTATAATAATATAACATTGTTTATTAAAACCCGGCATTGCGTACAACACATGTTGTCGAGGAAGGTCGCGATTGCGTGTAATGCAAGCCAAGTCAGGGTTGCGTGTTGTGAAAGAATCCTTCATTGTTTCGTATAACAGAATCCAACCATATTTCATTTATACATTAAATATATATATATATATACTCAATGCTGCGTAGAATAACTATTATCAAAATTGTGTGTAACACGGTCCAAGAATAGTGTTGCATGTACTGCAAGCTAATACGGTGTTGCGTATAGCGCAGGGTAATCTTGGTGTAGAATACAACATAAGACATTAATGAAATTAATATTTTTCATAAAATCTCGGGGTGTTACATTCTACCCCCCTTAAAATGAATTTCGCCCTCGAAATTCGTCGGGGTTATAAATGGTTTACTATTTGAAAGTTTCTTTGATAGAAACCCACATCGTAAAAAGGAATACCAAAACTTATCTTTAAAAACAAAAGTATGAAACGTAACGGTTACCCAAATAAACTAATCACTAGGTTTCCACATAGGTGAAAATATGGATATGGAAGAGAAATCTAACAATCATGTTCTGATGGAGAGTGGTAGAGAACATGGCTATGGAAAAGCTAGCAATCACAAAGCCATAAATTTGTGACGATCTAAGGTACCATCCGATTCATTAGATATAAGATCACCAGGACAACATTTTTGGTTTTCAATATCATTTCCCTATAGTTGAAAAATTTGAATTAGAAGAAATACTTACTTGATTTTGGTATAATCTCACTGTTGTTCGTGAATTGAACAATTTACACTTCTTCCCTTAAAGAAATGAAGTTGAATTTTTTATTCGTGATGTGTTAGCAGATCATGTGATAGAATGACAGGTCATTCCATCTATCTCAAACAAAAGGTTAGCAAAACTTATATACATAAGTCGATCTATAGTGAGATTAATCATATATGGTTCCTAAAATGGACTTATACTTCATATATCATACTGCTTAATATAATAAAACTAGTTTCTACTAAACAGGGACTTCCTGTAGGCCAGTGGTAGGCAATAAAGGCCAGTCACACTTTGGTTGTGGGTTCGATTCCCACAGCCTTGTCCGAAGCGATGGGCTGTCGCCCGTCCTGCAGGTTGTCCTTTTTCTAAAACTACATTACTATAACATCCCATCAATAATATCGAAAAAACTTTTATCCTTAAACAATACTAACTTATGTCCAACATAATCCATTCCAATCTTTAGGCTTATCCATAATACTGCAGTCCATTCTCATAACATAGTGAAAACGATTACCAGAGATTTAATACCATCGTTGATCCCCATATATCATAAGATATGTTTTGTTGGTCACATTCCAAACATTCAAAGTCCTTAATCATGTATTCTCTTGAATACCCATTGAACCTTAGTGAAAACTTGAATGCAGTTAAAAGTTAACACTTTCCACATACCAAAATCCTCAAAATTCTATATACTCAAACCATGATATCACTTAGTCCTTATATCAATCATGAGCTCATGAATACAATCAAACATCTCATTATCTTCTTATCCTTTCATTATGCACATATCATCTACTTTCCAAAATATTTGAATCACTTTTCATGGTTATCGGTACCTTAAAATTATTGAAAACCACAATAGACCAATACTTAAATATTTCAATACACCATAAAAGTACCTCAACAACATTATTCTTGAATACCAATACATAAACACTTCAGTCCATCCACTTCAATGATTGTCCTGGAATAAGTCCTTTCTTGATTTAGAAGTAACTTTTTAGGTCAGGGCATTGAGTTGGGTAATGCCCATGTTCTCCACAAATAAGACATTGAACTCCATAACAGTCTGTCACTCTATGACCCTTTTCTCCACACAGATAACATCGGTCCCTCCATTTGAGGTATTCCTCAAGGTTCTTCTTCCCTTCTTTAGAAATCTCAATCTTCCTTTCTTTATGCTCCTCAACATGCGAACATGCATAATAGTTTATCTTCCTCTTCTTTGATGAATTAGTCATTCCACTAAATTTCACCTTGTTAATCATATATCGCGATGACTGATTCGGCATAATCACAATATCTTTATCTCTAGGCATTACACAATTTTGTTTCTCATATTCACCAATTTGTCTATTGGATTTACTGTTAACCGAATTCCTTTTGGTTCCCTCCATTAACTAAAACACAAAAAAAAAATTTGTGAGAGGCAAAAATCATGCTAGAGAAAACAACATAATAAAGGGGTAGTACCCTCAATATCTAACATCTTAGGTTAAATTCTAAGATCGTTAGCGCAATTCTAGGACTATAACCTATACGTATACTTAACCTTAGAGACATCCCTAGACATACCTTAGAAATATCTCTAGGGATCTCACTAACGTTTTCGCTTCCTAGTTTCCAAAGGTTGACTAAACCTTTCCTCTGATACCAACTGTAGAGACCCGAAGCTTGACGTACATTGAAATTACATTACTTTTGCGGAATACTTAGTACATAACAAAAACACACACACAAGGATCGTAATAGTTTAGTGTCTTTGGAAACTCAGAACGTAATCTTCTAATCGTGGTGAAAGATCTTCAATATCTCTCATAAAGATCTTCCCTTTTTTTACCTAAAACCTTTATTTATATCCTGGGGAAAAGAAAACATAAAAGGGTGAGCTCAAATGCTCAGTAAGGATATACAAAAGAAAAATCAATCACATCATATTCATAAGAACATAACTTTTGGAAATCTTAACCTGCAAAAGAGAGCATAATTTCATAACATGGGATAAATCATAGTAGTGAAATGAAATCCCAATAATCATAACTTAAAACATGAAACTTTGTGGCATACACACATAATCATAGATAATCATTTCTTGTTAGTCAAGACTCATTGCCAAGACTATCTTAGTGGACAAAGTCCCTTTCTGAATCGAGTAACCCTCGTTTCAGTCCTGTTTCACTGAACCGGTATAACCTACCGTTCCAGCCCTGTCTATCTCATGAGATATAAAATCTTTACCCAATGCATTGGAGGGAGATATAGGTCCCACCCATCTCATAATGATACCATTCTTATGTGTGCCACAAAATCATAAATCGTACATCATTGCATAACCCATGTAATAAAAATGGGAATCTTAAACATCATGTCATCATAATCCATAAACAATTGATATCATTCAATCATAAGAATATTGAAACCATTTAAATCATAGAAACATTTTACTTGAAACATACATATCAAATAATGTCATCTTAGATGGAAAATAGTTTTGAGAAAAACACTCGAAATGAATTCCTGAGGAAAATATCCTTTCTTCTTTAAAATCATTTTCTTTTCACAAAATTCCTTGCAATTTTAAAAGATAATGGTTTTGTTGAAAATAATCATGCAATCTTGTAGAGGAAGCTTCTTGAAAATGAGGTGTTATGAAATCGTAAAAATCCTTTCACGCCGTATAAGTTAAAAATAACATTCTCCTCGTACTTTTGTCGGAAAAGTCAAAAAGTACCTTATATGGTAACCAAAGGAAAGATTCCATTCATACAATGTGGAAAAAAGTCAATAAAGGGTAAAAATAACTTTAAACATTCATGGAAGAATGGTAAACATTTTATAAAAACATTTTTAGAAAACATGGTCATGGATGTTAAACGTAACCCCAGTAAATACTTAAGTATAAGCAATCTCGGATAAAAATGAGATTGAAAATTTATCCCTTACCTTAGGTCCGATTTGCTTTGTTCATGTCCGAAGCTCCTGTATAATGGTTTAAATAATGTTATTGACTTATTCCAGAATCATACATATTGATATGATATCATATATGGTCATATTATTAGCTTCTTGTTAGTAATATTTCATTGTTACTTGTTACTCGGGTCTTTGTAACTTTTTGTTCTTATGCGTGTTTTGTCGAATAAATTCTTATTCTTATCTTTAGGTTATAGATAATTCATTTACAGAATGGTATTAGTGTAGTATATACCATATTCATTCATTCAATTCATTTATATAATCATTATGAAATTAAGATCATGTAGAACGAGTCGCATCACATCGTGGTGACGGTATTCCGTACGTACGCACAAGTGATGATATCGTTCCTATGATCGTGGAACTGTATTGGAGTATATATATATTATTTAAGTAACAGTATTAATTTATAATAATCATATATAGTTACTCATTACACCATTATACCCATCCTTGTAAGGTGATGGTGGAAAATAGATTACACCACGGCGTGGAGACGGTATTCCGTACGTACGCACGCGCGGTGATTTCATTTTTCCGTAGGATGGATAGAAGGTGAATTAGGTTTGTTTCATATTTATAATAACATATCAGTATGTAAGTAATACTGATGTTATTACTTTATCATGAAACAACTAAATAAGAAGAAGTTGAAGAAGAAAGAAATTGAAAAGATCGGTAATGGATATTACCTCTTCTTTGGAACGCCTCTTTGAATCCTCCACTTAAGGAACTAAGATTGGTCTTTGGAGAAGACCAGGACCTCTAGGATTATTCTAGGGAAGTGGAGAGGAGAAAATGGCAGGGTTTGGCCGAGCTTGAGTGCTCAAATTTGTGTGAGGAGGATGGGGAGGAGGTGTCCTTTTATAAGGGAGGAGAGGGGCACCTTAGGAATTCTTAAAAATATTAATTTATAATAAATCTAACCCCACTTAAAAACCTCCAAAAATGACTCATATTCGAAGATTAGATGAGATAGTGTTTTAATCTCATCAACCAATCAAATTTAGACATGTTTGGATCTTATTTTAAACCTTATCATTTTGATTTATCCTTATTTAATCTATTTAAGTTTATTTGTGGTAATAAAATTCTAAATTTTAAATTATAACAAATAATTACTTATTTGTTGTGAATTTTCCATAATTGTTTACTTTATAACATTATAGACCATATAAATATAAATTTATAATTTTTAAATATTTTTGTGATTTTTAAACAATTTTATAATATGTTATTTTTGTAAAATAACAATAGTGTCAATTTTGACACTATTCATTTATTTGAATTTAAATAAAATATATACAGAAGATATGTTCGAACTAAAAGATTTAATATATTAATAAAAGTTCATATGTATCTATAAAATTAGTGTATCAAATTAAATAGTTCATATAATATTTATTTTATTATTTTTAAAACCATTTATTTGGTTTATCTCTTAATAAAATAACTACTACATCATTTTTGTATAATTATTTAATATACTAATTTGTTGTATAAAAATTTAAAATAAAATCCTATGATGAAGATAAATATATTAACTTTCACAATAATACTTTTACTCGAATTTATCATCTTAAAATCACAATATTTAAATTGTTATATTTATTAAATTATGAAGGTGACAACTTTGGCATCATTTAAAATAAAATAATATAAGGGTCATAATCGCTTTTATAAGGCTCCAAATGGTCAAATATTAGACCATTGGATGATTATGGTTTACATTTACATGGCCAATAAGTTTTGGTTAGGTATTTGTGCATTTTATGGTCACTATTAGTTTAATAAGGACAATATTCTTGATTTTTCACTAGATAAACAATTTCTGCATCACTATTGTTTCATAATTAATGATAATTATTTAATCCCTAAAAATTATAAATAAATTTATATGATTTAGATAATTTAATTATCTTTCTGGAGACTATTCATGTTCGATGTTTCATGAAGTTTATCACTAAATTAAAATTAATATACTTATAAGATTTAAGAGAGTGACATGTTGTCACTTTCTTTGGTTTTAATAATAATTAAGTTATTTTCATAGAACAATGTCCATAAAATGATTCTAATTCGACCCTTAGGTGATATGGGTCGACTTTTAGTCATCCAATAGGATTTTGACATTTGTTAGGGTAATTTTAGAATATTATATTTACCCTTAATTACCCGATTTACCTTTAACAATGGTAAATAAAATTTACCGTAGTTACTATTCATAATTCCCAAAAATAAAAAGTAGCTTATTAACATAATTTGGAACCACTGATTCCAAATATGGAATCCATTTTTCCAAATTCAATACAAAAAGATGCAGAAATTAAATTAAAATTAATCCCGTTGTCGAAAGAAAACGGGTTTTTCTTTAAAACATTGCAAAAGATTGAATTGATTTAACCTACGAATTCAAGGTAAAATCAATGCTAATGACATACATTATATTAAATGGTAAAAATATATTCTATTTATACTTTAAAACCATTCAATAATATAATTTAACCACATAATATATTACGATGAAAAAAGTTATTTTTAATTAAAATATAGCGTGTTTTTACTATTCATTAAAATATGAAAGTTATCGGAAAAATATCAAAACTTTATCTAATGTAAATTTTTATATCCTGATTCAAAGGAAGAATATTATTTTGTCAAATTGATCATATAAACATGTCAAAAACTATATTTAAATTGGATGCGCCATCAAAAGGCGGTAAAACTGCATTTTTCAAAAAATACTTAATTTACCCAAAAAAATTATTTTGTTCTTATACCATGTTCTAGAAATGTGTAAGATGAATAATAATGTTATAAAATTCAAAATTTAGTTAATACTATTCATAACAGCTAGTTCATGACAATATTATAATAATATAACATTGTTTATTAAAACCCGGCATTGCGTACAACACATGCTGTCGAGGAAGGTCGCGATTGCGTGTAATGCAAGCCAAGTCAGGGTTGCGTGTTGTGAAAGAATCCTTCATTGTTTCGTATAACAGAATCCAACCATATTTCATTTATACATTAAATATATATATATATATACTCAATGTTGCGTAGAATAACTATTATCAAAATTGTGTGTAACACGGTCCAAGAATAGTGTTGCATGTACTGCAAGCTAATACGGTGTTGCGTATAGCGCAGGGTAATCTTGGTGTAGAATACAACATAAGACATTAATGAAATTAATATTTTTCATAAAATCTCGGGGTGTTACAACCTGGGTGTTTCATCCCACATTTACTACTGTATGGAAATTCATTTTTTTCCCTTTTTCTCCTTATTTTCATTTCTAGAGTGTTCAACTTATCTCTTCTTCTATAATATTGTATTAATGACATATGGATTAGAGAATTACTTTTTCGTCTTGGTAGCACATGATAATATATCTTTGTACGATTATAATGATTTTGAGAATAATGATCAATGGAGAAATGGTTCTATCCCATTGAATAATCGATCAATATTACTCATTGAGTTACTTGTACAATCTGATTCAGGCCTTGTTAACCTTGTAAAGTTATCCTCATACTTTGCGAAATTCTCATCCTCCTTTTTCCTTGGACTCAGAACTTGTCTTTCCTTATCCCCTCGATGGTCACAAGGAATATATTTTTCTATGAAAATACCTTTAAACTCCCTTAATTATATATTTGATACTTCTTCATCCTTTATTGGGTTTTGAATTAATGACCACCATTGATCTGCATCTACTGTGAGGTGATAACCTTCCATTCACTACTCCCAAAATCATGAAATATATTATATATGGATGTTACCCATTACTCAGTTACACATTGATTTATAGTCCCATTTAATGTTGGTGTTTTTTGCCTCTTGAATTGGTCTAACATTGATCCTCCATGTTTTAGATCAGGCTGCTCCATACGGGTAAGGTTATTATTCATAACCTTAGTGAGTTCTCCCAATATGGTAATATGTTTTTTAGAACTAGTTGCATCACCAGCTCCACAAGAATTATCTTGAGTAGGAGGAAAATCCCAACATGGATTATGTGCATTGATATGGTTTCCATTACTTTAATTAGGCATCGTTTCTATAAAATGGAATACACTAGATTAGTTTATGAATTGTAATACATAATTCTAAACTAGAAAAATACCTATCATAAATTGACTAGATTATGCTTATAATACAAAATAATAAGAAAATGTTTTCTTTGAATATGTATTTACTCATAAATCCTTCATAATGGTTTGTAATGAAAATGTGAATTATCCTAAAAATATCCCTAGGGAGTGTCGTACCTAAGAGTGATGCATGGCCCGTTGTCATGTACCAGGATACCCCAGGTCAAGCCCGAAACTCCTTGTCTGAGTATTCACCACTAGGTGCATCTGTTCTAGAGATGCCTCTACGAGCTCATATCCAGACATGCATGTTTTTCTGGTAAAATTGACAAAATCTCTATATTACCAAAATTCAAGGAATTTCTATTATACTAATCCTCAAATTCAATCTTAGGGTAATGTTCATTAATCATATTTTTTCTAATTATAGCATCCATAGTTTGTACTAAACATCCTCTAATACCAACTAGAATGCTTCGACCCTATTTACCAAGATTCGATGCATTATTACATAACATTGGTAGGATAATAATAAATCATGTCTCGAAATACCAATTAGTTTAGTACCCTTAGAGGTTCTAGATACATAAAAAGGTTTTACTATACATCCTGTAATGAAAAAACATTATTTCCCCGTTAAGCACACTAATATCCCTTAGACTATTATTAAAGGTTAATCGTAATATAATTCTTCACATCCTAGGAAAAATAAAACTACGAATAGTATTGGCCCATCAGTATGTGTAACATACAGTATAAGATTCTTGCCAGTATACTCAACAGAGGGTTAGCTATTCACCTGGATGTGTGGATGAATCCGGAACAACATGGTTTTATTAAAGGGAGATCAATATAGGGTGATATAGGAATTGTTCATGAAATGGTGAGTGGAATTAACAACAAGTCTTTGGAGGAAATTTGGTGGTTAAATAAGATATGATCAAGGCTTATGAGAGGTTGGAATCGGGATTTGTTCTCCGAGTCTTAGCTTACATGGGGTTCTCCAATTGGAAAAGGGATATTCTTTTCCATTGCTTCAGCTCAGCGTGGATTGCAATGAATTTTATTGGTAAGAAGAATGGGTTCTTTAAGGCCTTTCGAGGTCTTAGGCAAGGGGATCATTTATCCCCCACTCTTTTTATTATCTCCGAAAATGCTATCAGCTGCTATATTAATCAGGGTCTCAACATAAGGAAAATTAGACCTTATCATAACAAGAATGGCATAATGAGTATTACTCACATTATGTTTGTTGATGACACAATTATATTTATCAATGGCAGTAGAAGGTCGGTGCAAGGGATGAATGGGATTCTAGAAGAATGCTGCAAGTGCAGTGGGCAAGTAGTGAACAAAGATAAATGTATTTTCTTCACATCCAGGAGGATCTCGGAGAGGAGGGAGTGGGAATTGGGTGACAACTTGGGTATGGGCAGGGGTTCCTTTCCCATGGAGTACCTCGGGGCCCTAGTTAGTCCTTTCTCCCTCAGGGTGCATCATTTTGACATGCTCATAAGCATAATTACGGGGCACATCTATAACTAGAAAATAGATTTCTGTCCTTTGGAGGCTAAAAAACTCTTGTTAACAGTTTCTTAGTTTTCATTACCATGCACATTCTTTCCACCCTGAAGGTCCCGAAGAGTGTGATTACTAACCTAGAAAGGATTATGGTTTCATTTATTTGGGATGGGCAGATGGAGGGAAAACATCATCGGGCATTGGGGAAATAGATGGAAAGGCCTTTATCAGAAGGGGCATTAATTGGAGAAGTGCCTCCGCAACCATGCAAGGGATTCATGCTAAGCTAGTGTGGGAGGCTTTGGAAGGACGATCTCTTTGGAATAGAAAAATACAGGATATTTATGGAACGAATATGAATAATCAGACAATTCATTCTACAAGGATATGGAAACTGATTTCTTCAAACCTGGAGACCTTGTATAATCACTCTCGATGGCTTGTGGGATGATAGAATATTAACTTCTTACAGTAGGATTGGGGGTGGGCAAGCTATTGTTCCCGGGATGTCCCACTCCAGATTTTTCCTTTTGTGAGGAAAGCTGCCATCCCAGGTTTTTACAGGCTGATCTTGATGAGAGTCAGCTGGGCATTTTCAGCAACATAGTCATGAGTGAGGATCATGACAGACTTATCTTCATTGCTTCTACGTCGGGTGTTTTCTCCACCAAGTATTTTAATCATGCAACGAGGGAAATGTTGAATGAAGATATTTGGGGAGATATTCTATGGTGCAAGGAGGTTCCCTCCAAATATAATTTTCTACTATGGCATGTGAGTAATAAATCCCTGCCTACGGATGATAATCTGCAACGTATAGGAGTAAAGATGGCTTCTAGGTTTTGGTGTTGTAGGTCTTCCAAATCTAAATCAGTGGGACAACTCTTTTATGATATTGAATGGTCTAGAGGGGTGTGGTAGGCATTTGGAACCTTCTTTTGTTGAGATGGGTATGGTGGGGTGCATGATAACATCCTAATCTCATGGTTTAGGGATGCTGATACACAGGGGGATAAGAGGAAATGAAGGGTGATCATCCTAATGGAGGGGTGCTAGATAATATGGAAAACCAGAAATGACTATCGCCACAAAAACATTGCGGGACCTCAAGTGAGTATGATCTTCAAAGTGAAAAATACTCTTCTAGATTTGATCAGGCTGTGTCCAGAGTGCCAATCTGCTCCGTTTGTGAGTGCTACTATGCTGAACCGGTGTTGCGACAACCATACCAAGTGTTTGGGACAAGGTCAATGGGTTCGCTGGCGAGATCCCATCAAGGGGATAAAGCTTAATGCAGATGGTTTGCTGCTTGCTAGGGAGATGTACGGGGGTGCCTTTGTCAGAGATCAGGAGGGGTCAGTTCTTCCATCCTTCACGGCATATTATGGTAGAGTATAGGTAATGCAAGCGGAGGCTTTGACATTGTTTATGGGGATGGTGGTATGCAAACAAAGGCATATTATTCTAAAGATGGTGGAGACAGACTCTATGATCTTGTACAAAGTGTTGCTTGGTCAAGGTAGTTTTACTTGGAATATTTTTATATTGTCAGGAGGTGCAAGATATTAGTGGGGAACCAGATGGAGATCTCTTATACGTGGCAGGAATAGAATATGGTGGCTGATTTTCTAGCGTCAATGGAACCCGCAAATCTAAATATAGTTTCTTTCTTTAACGTGTGATATTTTCCTAACGAGGGGTGATATTTGTTGCTAATGATTCTATGGGTATGAATTACTTTATACCACCGTGAGCAATGTAGTCAGGAATTGTTTCATATAAATAAAAAGTTTATTTTCAGTCAGACATGTAATATCAATATCTAATTTCATAATGATGGAATGCATAATGTCAGATATCATAACCACATAGTCAAGGCCTCATTACAAGACTACAAATACGATTTCATCAAGTACTAGTTCCAAGACACTAGTATGTCTCATGAGACCTACTGATGCATCGGGGAGCTATATTGGGCTCCAACCGTCACTTACTAAGTCCAATTTGTTCCTCATATAAAAAGGTTGAAACATAACATAAGCATTCATATTAAAACTATCATACGAAATGTCAATACTTTAACCATAAACAATGAATGATATAAAAATAACTCATCCACATTCATACATATTACTAAACCTTGAATACAATTTTGAAGAATGTATCATAGTAAATCTACATCAAACAAGTGTAAAATCCATCAAAAGATGTTGATATAGATGAAATCAAAACTATTTTATGGAAATATCTCTTTCTATTTTGAAATAATTTAAAAGTAACATAATTATAAAAGAAACCATTTATTATGAAAATATTCTTATAATCTTGTTCGGTATCCATCAAAGGTGTTATAATGGTGAAAAATAGCCGCACTCACCATATAAGTTAAAAAACATTCTTTCCTTAATTTTGTTTAAAAGGTCGTAAAGGACCCTGTTTGGAAAATGACTAAAATATTCTTTTATAAACATTATATAAAAAGTAAAATAAGGGTATAAATGAATTTAACCCATATTCTAGGAAATAGTAAAAATGTTTTGAAATACTTTTTTAAGAAACACAGATGTGGATGATAAATACATCTCAGTGGATACTCACGTATAAACAACCTCAGATAATGAAGTGGTTGTAGAATTAACACCTAACATGTAATTTTCCTTGATTGAGGTTTTGTTGACCTCCTATATAATAGTTAAATTATTGTTATTAAATTATAAAATAACCACATACATATATATGATATCATATTTGATCATCAAATATTTCATTTTTAATAATATTTCAGTAGTATCATTGTTTCACATGTTAACTGATTAATTTTCCTTTATATGTTTTTCAATATAAGTCATGTTTCTTATAGATATAATGTTTTTTATTTACATACAGAATTATATTATGTTATTAAACATTAATTTTAATCATAAAATGAAAATTATTCTTTAATTATTACGATGGGGAATGAATCTCATCGTGTTCGTGGAGACGGTAATCCGTACATATGCACGAGCGACAATATCATTCTGTTGAAGGTGAAATAATATCTAATTGGTTGTTATATCATATATACATAATAATTAACATGTTATATTTTTTATTTACATAAAATGTACTCATTTTTATACCTATCCCAATAATGAATTGTTAAATAACAAACTACACCGCGACGTGGAGACAGTAATTCGTACGCATGCATGTGTGGTGACTTTTTCATTCATTGGATGGATAAAATACCGAATATGGTTGTACCATATTTATAATAAAATAATTTTAATTATAATTTACTAGTGTTATTATTTTTTTATGGAAGCAACAATGTACGAGGAAGAGGAATAAGAAAATAACTTTGAAAGAGGTGATGAAATTATTACCTCTTCTTCTGGTGCTTCCTTTTGATTTGATCAAAAGGGATACTTAAGTTTAATTCTGATCCAATTAAGGCCTATAGGTTGGAGTGAGAGCAATTGGGAGGATATTTTAGTAGTTTTTTTCCAATACAATTGGCTTTGGAGGTGTGATTTTGGGATAAGGGAAAGTACCCTTTTATAAGAGAGGTGAGGGTCACTTTAGGGAAAGCTTGAAATATGATACTATTATACAGTCATATTCAAATTATAATGGATCCAAAAGGATTTATTTCAATTCTTTGGTTTATATGGGTCTAAAAATCAAAACCAATAAGTTTTAGACTGGTTTTGGTCACCATATTATCCTTATCTATTAGATTTAACTCTTAGTTAAATAGTTTAACTTTAACCATCTATTCTTGTATTGTTATAATAAAATATTAATAAACATACTATAAAAATCCAAGAGAACTCCAAGTGGTTAATTATTGATATATATAATCTGATATAACTCCATTGGGTGAACCATTGTTTTTTAGGAATAATATATCAATTAATAATACAGTATATGTTTTAAAAACTCATTTTTTCCAATTTTGACACTATTTAGTATTTGGTTTTTGTGAAAGTTATAACAACTTTATCACTCTGAAAAAAAATTATTTAATCAATCCTAAAATGTCATATTAACCTAAAAATTCGTGGAATACAACAAAATTCTCAATTTATAATTATATTAATATTAATAATAACAATTATTTTACTTTTTTATTAATAAGGTAATTATTTCATCATCGTTATGTCATAAATAAATTTATTTATTTAATATATATATATTATAAATAAAATATCATTATGTATTAAATAATTTTATCATATAATTTGTTTTTATAGTATAATGTATCTTATTTATAACCCTATATTAAAAATGTTTTACTTATTAAACTTTGAATTTAACACTTTTAACTCTTCTTTAAATAAAATACTAATAAATGTCCAAATATAATACATGTGGACAAAAAGGATAATATTTTATTCCTAAGGGTTATTTTTGAGGAAATACACTTATCAAATATAATTAGGACACGTGTAAGGGTAATTATAATATCATTTTTACCTTTAGTTACACAATTTACTTTTAATCGTGGAAAATTAAATTCAAAAGTTAGTATTCACCAAAATTTATTTTCATCTTATTGAATCAAATTTTACTTACTGATGTCAACCTTGTCTCTCATTTTTTTTAAATTAAATTCACAATTTTAGTGAAATTATGTTTTATCAAAATGTTCAAATGTGCATAGAAGGTGGGTAAAAGACGTTACAAAATCAATAAAATTTTATACATCTAATCTTGTTTTAAAATAACTCCAATGATTTAAATTTAAATAATATGGGTATTATAAATCTATTTTGAAATTAAAATAATTTTTTAAAAAATAATAATTATTTAAATTAATTTTTGTTTTAATCAATATCATCGTGTTTTTCACTATTCATTAAAAATTGAAATTTTTTTGAAAAATGCCAAAAATTCACCCTATGTTAATTTTGATATTCCGAATCCAAAAAATGAAGTCCATTTTGAAAAATAAAATTTATAAAATTTAAATAAGTGGGTATTACTATTCATAATGGTTAGTTTAATTGATCGTGGTGTGCTAATGTTTAATAAAATATATCTATATTTAATATTCTAGGTTTATTATTTGATAAATTAGTAATAATATTTAATGGTGTTAATAGAATAAATAAAATAAAAACACATGATTAAAAATTATAAATCTTCTTCAGACAATCTCATTCAGTTTATACCTAACGACTTCCTAGGATGGTCTTATGGTAAAATCAAGAACTCTTGTTATTATGGAGGGATTTCTGGTGGGATTTTTTTATGGAAATATTTATAAACAATTATCTTGTAAAATATTGTTTTTTGGAGTGGGGTCTTCCTTTTATATGTTGTGGAAGGCACCCCTTGGAATTTCTGAAAATAGTAAAATATACCAATGCCTTAGTCACACAAAATTGCTCCAAAATGGACCATTCATGATGATTGTAAGACGTATGGTCTAAATGTATACATAAAAGAGAATTTATATATTTTTCTCTCATTATAACCCTTAAATATTTAGTTTAACCCCAAGTAAACTTGTTTTAACTATAACCATGGTAACTTATTTTTACTATTTTTTATATTTATTAGGGGAAAAAGTGTGTTAGACATATTGTGTAATATGAATTTTGTAGATTTAAAATATGGAATCTATTTTTTTCAAATTAAAAAATAATGATTCAGAATTTAATTTAAAATTAGTCCCATAAAATGGGTTAAAAACACTTTCCCATTAAATTTCTTTCGTAAGTATAGTATGTTTTTATATGGAAATTCAATATAATGTATTTTTAAATCACCTAAATTTGATTAATAAAAATAAATTTTACTAACTTTTTATTTTAGTTAAATTTTAATACCAAATGTGTCTTTGTCAAATTTTAAATGAAAATAATTTTTTTAAAATATAAATCAGTATTTTTCAATATCACCAGAAAATTAAACCTCTCTGAAAATAATCAAAAAATCACTAGAAGCTAAGTTTAAAAATTTTATTTCAAATATTATGTTAATTTATTCAAATACTTTCATTATTATAGTATAAAAAATATATGATTATATCATAATAAACAGTAAAATCCATTTTAAAAAATATGTATAATTTTTATACAAATAAAGACTTCACAATATAATATACATTGATTATATGAAACCATTATATCTATTTTGTAATAGGGTTATTCTTATTTTTTATATCCAAGATAACATCTAAGATATAAAATTATACAATATTACAGTTAATTTAAATATTGGGTAACATGGATTGCAAGCTATCGATGAGACTAAATTTATTTAAAAATAAATATATCATAAAATATTGTGTTGTTGCATTCTACCCATGTTAATGTGAATTTCATTGAAATTATATTACTATGAAACAAAAAAATTAATATATACCTATTTCAATACATCTATATACTATCATATAGCTTCCTTGAATTTCTAATTTCTCTAGAGAACTGCAACTAGGCGAGTCTTAATTTTCTATTACAGTTTATCTATATGATCCCAGATATAAACTTGTTTTTATTCATTGGAAATATCATGATCTACTATTGTATAATATTTGTTCATCACACGTGAATGACCGGGAATGTACAACCTAAAGAGAGATACATGGAACACATCATGAACTTGATAGAGGTTTTGTGCGAGTGCGAAAATATAATCTATCATCCTTACTAGATCAAGATTATCGAATAAAAAATTTACATGGGGTTCATTATTCCTTTATTCCTGAATATCATAACCATATTCCATGCTATAACTCAAAGGGACTCCATCTCAATAACATTAAAATCAAAATACCATCACTGATTATTATCATAACATTTTTATTGAATCTGAGCTATATTGATGTGTTATTGAATGGTTTTAACTTTCTCTGAAATTTTATTTTAAATCTCAATTCCCAATGGATTTATATATTTAGAATCATCTTGTCTTGTAGATGTTATAAACTTCCTACAATATAGATCCTCACATAGAGCGTTCTATATGCTAAATTGAAATCTATGATTGTATGAAAACATGACTCGAGGAATGTGTTGATCCCTACAATAATTGAGTTCTAGATAAAAAGATATATACATATCCTCCAAGGTTTTACTTGTTCTATTATATTTTCCATCTGTCTAAAGATGATTAGATGTAATGAATCTCAAAACGTTATCCAGATATTAAAAAAGACTTTTCTCGAATATCTAGGTAAACATCATATTCTAGATAAGATACAATATAAATTGGTTTTCTAGGGACCCTTAAAACTTCCTTAAATTATATTTTTGGAATTATTTTTATGGTAAACATATTATATTATTGTAATAAAGTGTTAATAATTCATAATGTGGCCAAATAAAACTAAAATAACATTACATCTTATAGTCGTTTTGGGTAGTCATAGGACAAAAATCAATGATATGTTCTCCCATTTCTATTCTATTATGGGTGATGGTTATAATATACCCTTAAAATTTTATCTCCTAACCACAAATTGATGGAATACCATTCACTGGGATACATACATAGTAATATATCTCTTCTTTTTATCCCACCAGAAATACTATCTTGGATCTATATACATCATAATATTTCTATGATGAAGAGATAATGATAAACTATGATCCTCATTCAATAGATCCTTATTTAAATATTTTATGGATAAAACTCATACGCAGATCTTAAACCTTATCATTCCATCACAATAAAGGATGTACTAAGGAATATTTCATACCTTCTATTGAAACCCTAGAACTTTATTCTTTTCCTCTTTAATCATCACATGGATGGATGGTTGAACACCCAATTGATTAAGGTAAGACTTCTCCCATTCCATAAAGATTCAAATATCCTTGTTTTTAAAATCCCAAAATATTGGATCATTTATTATCTTAATAATCGATATGCTAGTGTGATCCTTTTAACAAAAAGCATCTTCTACCTTGTTATCCTTCCCAAGGTGGTAATGTATTGAGTGGTAAAAATAATTAATTAGATCCAATCGTCTTCCCTTATACATAATTTACTATTCCAATGTGAATTCCTATTTTATAATTTTATGATTAGAGAATATTTATATCACTCAATCAAAAATAAAAATATTTCTTCCAAATCAGTAATTATGAAATTATGAAAGCATACACCAAATATAGTGTGGGATATTTTTGGTCTTGTTTCATTAATTTTCATTATGAAAAATCTATAATCGTATAATTCTTCCTAAGAACAAAAACTAGTCTCTTTTTTGATAGATTAATACACAATACAAACCCTTATTCACATTATATAAATGAAATAATATATTGGATTAATAAAATTTTCTCCACTTTTTTGAAATTTTCCTTATATTCATCTATAAAAAGGAACTATGATCTATTTAGAGTTATCACAATGGTTAGATTAGATAGTCATGATAAATTTAACACAAATAATCAATAATAATTTTCTATAATAAGAAAAATATGAATATAAGGCATTGTGGTTAGTCTTTTCCAAATTTTATTTACTTTTATCATTGATTGAACAACACATAGAGCCTCCCTTGATATTATATGGCCTAGAAATATAACATTATATAACTAAAATTTAGATATTAAAATTTTTTCAAATAGAATCACCTTATATAATATGATTAGTATTATCCTCATGTGATAATCATGATATTAATTTATCATTTAATTTTGAACAATATTGTCCATTAAAACATCCATATTCTGATCATGGAAATATCTAATGGATGTATTTTTTAAATACATAAAAATAGTGGATGAATTATTATGCCAAATAGAATCATTATATATTTTTATCTTCTATTCCTCCTAAAAATATTTCCCTGGTAAGATCCCCCTTTTTGGAATTCAATTGAAAATAATAAAATGAATATCAATCAAGGATAATTATTGATCTCCACATAATTCATCAAACAAGTCATCTATTCAAGTAAGATGTTAAATATTTATGATTTTGGTATTGTTATGTTCTTGATAATAAATGTAAAGTCCCATTGATTCATATTTATTCATAAAAACTAACATTTTCACCCTTATTTGATGCACACGGCTGAAGATATCCCTTGTGAAGATTCTCCTAGTGTTCATTTTTCAATTCCTCAAAGTAAATTATGTTCATTTCTTTTACAAATATTGAAACATGTTTAGCACAATATATGATTAAAATTGAGAAATTAACATCATCATTTTAAGAAAGATTGGGGAACCATATTATAAATACATAAAAAATAATGCATTATAAGAATGTCATCAACGTTTGGTTTTCCAAAACTATATAAGATAAAAACCCCATTGGAATATAAATCATGGACTATATAAGGTATGTGATTTTCATTGGATGTCTACATTAATAATCTCATTAATAAACATTAATAGGTTGGTATGAACTATCAAATGTGGCATGCCAACCTTGGATATTTATTTGGGATTTATTTAGAGAAATTAAATACATGAATAATATAGCATAAAATTCAAATTGGGGGGAGATTAACAACATTTTTAGGATTAATTTTCCGACAAACATAAACTATAGAAGAATCGTAGACATATGATGTGATAATTGTACCATTTTTTTAACATAAAATTATACATATAATGGAAATTATGTAATTTCAATAACCTTGGAAATGTTTTCATATATAATATAGTTATTAGATCCAAATTCAAATAATACATTATCTTAACTAAAGTTAATGGTAAGTGTAAAATTTTCTACATTGTTATCATACCCCTCCTAAAAAATATTAATTGTGTCATATTCACCATTTTCACTAGGATTAAATAATTTATTAAATCATTAATTACCATTAACATTTAGATTTGATCACTTCTTAGATAAATTTTAACAATCTATACATTTAAAACTCTTGAGTCAGGGTGGGGATTTATTTTGATATTTATCTATTTTGAAATCATTATATAACTTCTTCCCATTACTCCCCATTTGATTTCCTAATATCCTTCATTTAAATAAAAAATTCATTTATTAGTCCTCATATGAATAATTCATCCATGTTTTATTCCAGATGATGATTATAAAAGAAATATCATCTTCTCCTCTCCATGGTTTTTAGAATTTATTCTGAAATCCATCATTCATTTATTAACAAAACCATGTGATGGTTAGGTAACTATAATATCCATCTCCACCATGATAAAACTACACACTATTTATACATGAATACTGATTATTTTTATGTTAAAATCCCTTCTAAAACTAGTATTAAATTCAATTAATAATTAATAAAACATTCTTTTAGATTTCATGATAATACTAGAAACATATCTCATGTGTTTTTAAACAAATGCCGCATAGATATTAATAAATTCATTTACATTATTATTTTTATGAAGGAATTAATTCTATATATTCATATAAATAATATTATTATAATTCATACTAAATATAATATCTTCAACTCAACCCACAACATTAAGTCAATTTCACCCTATTTCCTAATATTTTTGAGATTATTAGACCATTGGACCTCTTCTCCATACAAAAGATAGACATCAAAAATGTAATTTACTTGCACTGTAAATTTGATAATAGAAAAAATATTTTCAAAGGAATAGATCCATATTTTAACAAATAATGGATCAATAGACCCACTAAAAGTAGGTTGAGATGGCATAATGAAGGCCTTAATAGAACATTGATCCTGACTTATCCCTTTTTTAAATTCACTATGATTCAATGCTTGTAAAAGTAGAATGATCATAGAAAAATAATTTTCATTATAGATCCCACAAAATTTGGTTGGTTAGAAGAAAATTCATTTCATATTCCATCACATTTTATTTTAAATTGGTTTCTTAAATTTCCATTCATTATGTAAATCAAAAAAACATAGTTAATGAAATAATAATCATTATAGAAAACCATAAAATCATGAAAAATAATTTATTGGATGTTCTAATCATGAACCTTATTATCAATCAATGATGACTTAGTTTTTATCTATCCCATTCATGATAATTATATATTCAAATCCCTTAGTATGGTTGGTAGTGAAAATTTTTATTAATGTAAGCATATCCCCTAGGTGTGTCAAAATAGGTTATCATTAAGGGAACACTCACTCGGAGCTAGAATGATGGCTATGATATACTCAGTAAAATATTTTTATTGCACTTTGATTCATATGATTCCAAAACCACATCCATAGTTGTTTTATCCAAACATTAATGTTTTTATAGGAAAACCACACTCATTTATTTACCATCACTTATGATGTTATACTATACATAGGATTGTCTAATGTGTTTATACTAAAGTGTTATGATCCAATTTTCTAGGGGTAATAAAACCATGATTTGATTCCAACTATATTGATCCATACTTTTCATATATATATATTACAATTTTTTATATCAATATTCAGAACATAAAATAACAATACATGAAAAATCATATAATTCTAGTATATATAAAGACATTGAAACATACGAAACAAGTTTATATACTATCTACAAAATCACCCCCTAAGTTAATACAAAATAAAATCTTTCACAGTAAAATAATACATTTTAATTATATTTATAACCTTTGGGAAGGAAACATAATAACTGGTGGGATTATATTCTCATTAATGGAAAACAAGAGAGATATTAATAATCAGAAAAACATAACCCATAACTATGGGTATTGATGGTATTGGGTTATGTGGTGGATGTTGGGGGATGGGAATTTAAAAAATATACCACTAGAGTGAAGAAACATCATCATGTCTTGGGATATGATCCTTATTAGAGGATGATGATCACATGTGAGTCATTCTAAGTATAAGAAAATATTAAAGAAAACATTTACCTTGTTTGAATAGATGTGTTCTAATCTATCACACATCACTAGGGGCCATTACTCAATCCATCTAGGGGATATACCCTCTAGATAGACCACACATGATTCGAGAATATGGTAATATGATGTTCATAGAATTATTTGTGATATCATTGAGCACTAAAAATGTATTCTTCATCACAATAATCATCTGTATCTTGCGCCTTTGATCCATGAAGCAGTTCTTGGATTGATTGATATAATGGAAAAATTTTAATCTTTGATGTGGGAGGATATAGGATCTCTAAATCCACTATAATTAATAACACTAGGAATAGTTCCATCCCCTTATTATATAGTGGATGTGAAGAGTACCTGGTTAGGATTCTCCTGCCCCAAAAAATGCAATGCCCACTAAATAAGAAATAAATAATTTTCACAAAAAAAATAACTATGTCATAAATATTATTTATATTTTGTCACATTATATTAACATATAATAAATATATTACATGATAAAAATGATTCATTAACTCAACTCATCATTTCCACTAATATTAAACAAACAGTTAATGATAAAATAATATTCATTCATATAATATTAATCTATTTATTTTACTATTCAATTTTAAATAATTTTAATAAATAAATTCAACCCAATTATTATATATTAAAATAATAAAGAATTTATTATTTTTATGTTACTGCTAAAACATGAATAACTACCAGACCCCATGATAGAGCCCACATTTTCCAATACAATTATTCATTAAAATAGAGTAGAGTATTTTATATGCTATTGTGTGTGACGCTCTAGGACCTTGTCTTAGTAGAAGTTAATAATATTCACAGACCAGTGGTGGATTTTAACCACCAATCAAGGGACCTAAAGAGATTAGGAATAGTCAAAGAAATGAAAACCATCTAAAAAATATGCACTATGTAATATAATCTCTTCGTATTGATATATATCATAAGTAATGATACAAACTTGTATCACTGTCCTTTATTACATTATTATTTGTTAATATATGTGTAATGAAATATATTCAGGTACTATATTCATAGATTAGATAAGGTACTACCATCCGGAACAACCATATCTAAGATATCACTTCCTTGAATCAGAAGTGATTAATTCAATCATTCTCATTCAACTGATTCCATACCACCAATGATCCCCCAACTCATGCTACCTCACCATGAATTCAATGTCATTCTATTTTCCTTGGATTAATACACATTATCAAATCGAACACATTGATAATGATCTCAGCCCATGAGACCATTACACATTTCTACATATAGATGAAACCAATAACACTTAAAACATTTGTTTTCCCTATAAGTGGGTCCCCATCATGATCTCATCAATTTGATATCACAATATGTGAACATCATGAGATGAATTTCCATTGCATATATTCCATTATCACCTGATGATCTTGAATCATCCTTGTTCTATCTTTATGAAATATCTAGACTATAATAAATAACATTAATATCAATGTTATGGTATCTATAGGTTCTCATTATATCCTAGGAACAGTTATAACTTTTTTATAGAGAATGTAATCTAAGTACATTACCATAAATATAGTGGATTTATAAGTATCAACACTATGGTAAGATAAAACACTTGTATATATATATATATTCATATTTGTAATGTAATTCAAAGAACATATACATGTTGGGTCTATGAATCCCACTTTCAACACTCACACATGAACTAGGGAAAACTTATAACAATTCTAAAACCACCAGCTATCACATCAAAATCATAATTCTGCTAAGATATGGATTTAGTCAAGGGTTCATCAATCTTATAATTTATGTATATGTTACTAATTTTACTTCACATATTTCTGTAAAAACCCTAAAGATATAATACTTGTATATTATATTTGTTCTCAAGTGTGACCTGAGATCCTAGGATATCACCACTGCTGCAGCATTATCGCAATAAACTGGAATAGGTTCTAAAATTATAGGAATAACATCAATTTCTAATATAGTGTTTTTTATCAAAACTATATACCTAGAAAAATTATAAACCACTATATACTCAAATTATACAATAGAGTAATAGACAATGGGTTTCCTCAAGATTCTCTATTAAACTGCACAACCATTTAAGAAAAATATATACCCTGACTTAGATTATGTATCATCGTGACCTTTTTAGAATCAAGATTCATTATAACTTCAAAATATTGGATCCTGATATCATGCATACACCATAAACATATCCTTTGTATTCTTTAAGTTCTTTAGGATAGTTTTTATTACTTCTAAATAGAACTCGCCAATATTAGCTTGATATTTTTTGACCATTCTTAAAGAAAATGAAATATCAAACCTAGTAAACATCACATAATACATGATAGATACCACTGCCAAGGGATAAGTTATTCTACTATTTCATTTAATATCCTACTATGTTTGTGGGCACATTTTATTGGATAGATGGATACAATGTCACATTAGAAATAATCATCTCTTTGATTGTTCCATACTGTACCTTTTATATACCTTGTTAGTATATTTACATTGGCAAAAACCAAGTATCCTATAAGATCTATCATGATAGACCTTGATCCTTATAATTTAGGTTTTTTGACACATTCATTTTATATATAATCATTCATTCAACCAAATCATAGCTAACTGTAATACTTGCACATTGTTCCTCAAAATAAATATGTCATCCACATATAATACAAGAATCAAATTGGAATTCCCAATAAACATGTTATATAAACATATGACAAATTAATTATTTACAAAACCAAATTCCCTTATGGCCTCATCAAAATGAACATTCCATGATCATTATGCCTAATTAAACATGTAAATGGAACACCACATATTTCACACTTTATTTTAAATTTATTAACTAAAAACTATTCATATTGAGTCATATAAACTACTTTAACCCACTTCCCATTAAAAATAATTAACATCCATTTAAAAGATCAAATAATCATGGAAAGACTATATTACAAGTAATTTTCTAATGTATTGAAGAATTTTTAATGGTGAGAATTTTAAATTGTAGTATATCCCCTAAAATTTCCTGAAACACTTATCAACCAGTCATGATTTATCGGTATTTAATTTGCCATAAATATATATATTTTTCCTGAATGATATTTTTAAACCAATGTGTTTTACATTTTTTGGGGGGTCTACATAAATACAAAATTGATTTTTATTCATGGACTCTTTTTCATAATTCATGGCATATTTCCATTCAGTTATATCATTTCCTTCTACAACTTCCATATAGTTTATAGTTTCATCATCCCCATGGAGTAATGTGTCACCTAACTCAATGAAATGAGTCCATAATGCTCTATTTATATAACCACTCGAGTTAACCTATTAATTACATGTGTATCAAGAATATTTTCATCTCCTATTGTCTATTGTGAAATGTTTTCTTGTACTAACAATTATGCGTCACCATAATTAACTTCTTCAAATTCAATATTCCTCATACAATTTCCATATGATATTTTATAACTTTCTTGAAATATGGATTTTATTTCCATAATAACTTTTATACCTGAAGTATTATTTAGGTAATATCATTTCCTTTCATTATTATAACCTATAATGATGCACTCCATACATATGGATGTTAAGTTGTAACTAGGTATAGACATGAAAAAACCTCACATTCTTATACATGTATGTATGAAAGATTGGGTTTCTTTCAAAACCAAAACTCTTATAGAATACCATATTTCTCATTAGTTATTAATAATTTAATATTATATTCCACAATCTATAAGGTTTATCCACAAAATTATAGTGGAAGAGTTTCATAAAGCATCATTGATCTTACCATGTCATATAAGGTCCAGTTGTTTTTCACACTAATGCCATCACACTATAGTATATAAATATGAGTGTTTTGGGATATTATCCATCACTCCTTTAGGTGATGAATGAAATATTTTTTAAGATATTCACCACCTAGGTCTGAAAAAAGAGACATAATCTTCTCATGAATCTAGTTTTCTACATTATGTAGATATTCCTAAATTTTTTGAAATGAATCTCACTTATACCCGATTAACAATATATTTCCATGCCAACTATATTAATCATTAAAAGTAATGAATTATGATAAAAAAACCCCCTTGAACCTACTAGAAATATACCTCATACATCAGTATGAATTAATCCCAATAATTCAGTATCTTTTTCTCCCTTCGCCAAAAGGGGTTTGGTGGTCAATTTCCATTTTAAAAAATTGTGACAAACATCCATGGGTTTTAACTCAAATAAGTCTAAACACCCTACATGATTTACATTCTATAAAATATTCTCATTTAATTGACTAAGGGTGATGTTCCATAAGTGATTGTTATATGATTCATGATCATGGGTTTTTCATTAATTTCCAGTATAGGGTTTTCAGGTTCATGTGTATATAATCCACTGTAATGGGGTTTCATACCACAACAAATGTTATCCATATAAAAGAGACAACATGTATTCCCAAATGTGAAAAACAAATCCCATTGTATTCATGCACTACACTGAGATAATGATTTTGGTAATTGAAGGTACTTAATGAGAACTATTTAACATTAGAACCCAACCACTAGGAAAACCAGATGATAGTATCCCACTACTTAGGCTACATTTTCTCACCTTTTTAATCATGGAGATCCACTTTTCCCATTCAATATTTTTAAATATACATGGTGTCTATATAATAATAATAAATTTTAAACCACACGTTATTTCTAATACCCATCTTGTAGATAATGATATATTTAATTAAATGAAAAAAAATCATAAATTATAAGTGTTTACATTGTTCTTATTACAATATCAATAGATCTTCTAGTGGCTATTCTTTTTATATAGAAAGATGGATAAATCCTTATCATATCCCTACCTCTATATATGTGGAATCTTGGAATGATGGTGCATTGGTGTCTTGATCTTAGAATTGTCCTCAGACCCATTATCATTTCTGTTCCTCCTATTGCCTATCATAAGGATAGTTTAATAGGTATTCTTTGTATCCTTATCAGTATGGAGAACTAAAGGAAAAAATTATAAAGGAAAAAATTTCATCTTATCCATTTATTATACAATAACAGTTAGAATTCATGTTGGTAATGAAGATAGAACGATATTAGTTTCTAGTTATTTTTCCATCATTAACCCCAGTGCATTAATTGTCACAATATACCCAGTCATCTAGACTACATGAGTGCTTGCTTGATTTCCTTGATTTAACCTATACCTAAACGGTGTACATTATATCTAATTTCTTTTTTTTCTAGCTCCATCCTCATATAACTACTGGAGATGAGTTCAAATATTATAGGAATATTCATACACATTAATTTCCTATATCTTATTATACATAGATGAAAACATGATACATGAAATATCTAGTGAGTCAACTAAATACCTTTTCCATTTATCTTTTTCCTCCTTCGTTTCTCACTAAGGAGGCTTAGGGGGATGTGAGGAATCTAACACATAAAGCTTCATTTCATGGTGACGTACTATGTGAAAGTTCATGTACCACTTCTATAATTTATTACCAATTAGTATATTATGCATATCTTATATATATCGTAGTGATAATTTTTAGGTGTTGTAATGTCCCCGACCCAGAATCCACTAATCTGGTTCCCACAACCTGGTCACCACATGACCTAAAGTGTGCCTCCCCATATGCCATGGTTTGATGACTTGAAGAGAAGTCCTAATAGATAATGTGGGGATACTATACCCTCTTTATCGGATTAAGAGACAGGAGATAATTTATGAAATAAAAGAACCAATAATAAATAAACTAGATGCATGCATTTCCAACCATTTCCAACATAGGGTACTACCGTAACCAATAATAAATTTTTCATTTCATGTAAATAGTTCCAAACATGAAAGAAAATCCCAAATAAATACCAATATATGAATCCACATAATGGGTCCTCAATCCAAGTCTATATCATCAACTATGAAAATCCAAATCCCAACTCAACTCCCTAGCATAGGGACTATATAATAGTCCTGACCTAAAACCATGAAATCGGATGAGGTACCCAATGGCTGCCCGAGAAGGGTGTAAGTACAACTCATAAGGACACCACCTATAATGTCTAAAAAAATTTCCATTATAAATAGATAATACATGGAAGTAATAATTAAAAGATAAGATAAGTAGAAGATAACTCGTGTTCCATTTGTCTACACTACTCAATTTATCCATTTTCATCATTTATTCGATTTTTATCATTTTTTACATGGGTTAAGTTTCTAAATCATTTACACTACATCCTATGATGATCAATTACCATGAATAAGGGTATAAGTCAAGTTATCTATATCACTAAGGATAAACATTTCATAATCAATTCATCACACTTTCCATGGAAGCTCAATCCAAGTAGTCTCATCAAATGAAATTTTAATTAGAATATAGCCTCAGTCCCCTTCCCAAACCCATGCCTTATAGGGGTGGGATTGAGAACCTCGGACTAACCCAACCCATGGGTGTAGATCCTTATTTCCAATACCCCAAAAAAATGAATCAATTTTCACATTATTATTTATCTATTATCCACATATACCGTGTCATAACCCACACATATTTAACACACATAACATTTACAATTAATATTCATTCACATATAACTCAATGTCAATACTTAACCCATTAGAACATTTACCATTTATATCATATATCACATTTAACCCATTTAACATTTCATGTATTAACCAATTTAGCATATTTAAAAACTCCCATACATTAACCCATTTCCAATAATTCATCAATTCACATGAATTATCCCATTTATGCAATTCAATTAGGACTCATAAGTCATTTAACACGTTCACTTTATTCCAATTTTCCCTTTTCTCATTATTTAAAACAATCCCTTAACAAGATTCCAATGAATAGACACAAATACCATTATTTCCTTATTATAATAATAAATTACATTTCAAAACATTTATCATGGGATATATATCAATAGAAATGAACTTTAGGCTTAATATTACAATTTTCCATGTTCGGGAATATTGGTACACACCATGGGTGGCATTAAATGGTCCAAACAACCCTGAAACATCCCAAGAAGATCGTGAAGGGTCTAAATCATCATTTAGCCAACAATTTTACCAAATATTACTAAATTTATCAAATTCACATAATGAGGGAAGCATTATCACATCTTCACATGAACAAATCAATAGTAGAATTTTGCGATATAACATGTAGACCACCTACCTTAAATCCATAGATGAACACTCACTAAAACCATGACATAGATCATGATTCAAGAACCCTTTGAATCGCTAAACTAAGATCCACCATAAAAATAGGGTTTTAGGGCTTTGAAAGAAGAAGAATGACACCTTGAGCCCTAATCTAGAAAGGAGATTAAAGTTAAGTGTTAGACTGACCTGAAGGATCAATATTCTCCCAAAGACACTCCAAACTGCCTAAAATTGAAGTATATAAACCCTTGGTATGGTTTGGTTTTTTTCCTCACAAGGGATGGAGGAGTAATAATGGGAAACAAAATTGGGTGAAACACTTAAAATAATGAGGGGGAAATCATAAATTCCCACTTTTTATAAGGGAACATGGTTTGGAAGCATGTTTTTCTAAAACATGATCCAACTATGTTCCTGCATCTGTCCAAGAGAAGCCAAAGTCACATAATTACCTAGGGATCCTGCATAGATTGAAGAAACACATGAAAACCATGAAAAATTCCTAATTCCAAGCCTACAATTTTTTCGATTTACCCCTTGCACGGTTTATAATAATTTTGTTCCAATCATGCGACATGGACAAGGTGGCTATATTACCCTTTATTTTATGTCCAAAAACCTCAAAACGCCCCTGAAATTTCACATACATACATTAAACAATTAATTAACCAACATTAATGGATTCAAAAGAATTTTTAAAGCATAAGATACCTGTATGAAGTCATGGATCTTAAAAACTCCAAACATTATAATAGCTCATCCTCAAGGTGCACATCCATGTGTCACTAAGATTTCAAAGAAACTATATTTGACCTCCTCACATATCAATTTTCCTCGAACAATTTTATTCTTTTTCATTACCATGGTATCACATTATTCAAACCAAAGGCACAGTCTTTCCCCATATTAATTTCTCACTATGATCCATAATAAGTACTGGATTCTCCTCAAAGGATGCATCAGCCTCAAGCTCAACATCCTCAACATCAATCACCTGAGATTAGTTTGGGTGATATTATTGAAGTCGTGACACATAAAATAAATTTTTCATACCCCATTTGTAACGACCCAATGTTTCATTAATGGAAAATCCCTCTTGTTCCAGTTAAACGTATCTTTATGAAAAATGTTTTTATAAGATGTCAACTTATTTGGTTTTATGTTAAGAATTGTGACCGTTGTTAATATAGCTGTTGAAAAGTGATCACTTGATTAGTATAAATATAAGGCTTTAACGAACCCAATTTTACTCAGACAAAGGAAGCGATGGCCTCATCCAGTATAATTGCCCCCTACGAAGCCCATTTGTCGGAGCTCGGAAAATAGGTGGCATCTTTGGGATTCTCCCTTGACCAAGCCCAAGGTGAGCTTCATTATGTCAAGCTCGAACATGACCGTCTACGGGGAAAGTGGAAGTTGATTGAAATTACCACTCGAGCGATGTTATCCGAGCCACCCCAAGAGTCGGTCACCATCGTACACCTTACCCTTAGGTCTTATGCGGCTGTTTTAAGGGGTTATGTAACAAATAAATAGTACTATGTTCATGTACATTATATTTTTGTATATAATAATATATATAATTTCTAGTCATTGTTGATACATTGTAAATAGTTTTTAAAGTACAAATGGTGTTTTTAGTTATTATTTAATTAATAAATCTATTTTATTAAATTAAGGGATTTTTTAATTAAATAATTATATAATAAAATAATATTATTATTATTAAATTAATTTATATTAAATTTAAATGATCTTATAATTTTATGAATGCAATTAAAATTTTTATTAAGCTTTGAAATCCATTTTTGTCAAAACCCGTGAATTTTCGATAAATGTCGGTTTTTATTTTAAAAGTGAAAATTAACATATTTAGAATTTTTTTAGATAAAAAAATGTCATTTATGGAATCAGGACGTCGAAATTATCCAACAGTGAATTTTTCATAATTTTTTGAGACAATCAAATTTTTGGGTAAAAATTAAATACCGTTTAAATATATAATGTGTTTTATGACATCATAATGACCCAATGGTGATGTAATAAAATACCATAATCCTTATTTTCGGCCAATATATGTTGTATCATTAAAATAATGTGATTTTGGGTATGTTTGACTTACTTTTCAAAGCATTAATGGACCTTTCAAGACATATTCAACACTTTGCCTTTTTAAATTAATTTCCATGGGAGTGTGACTCACCTCCACATAAGCAACCTTATTATTTTAAGAAGTTCGGTCTTTGGCCTTATAAAATAATGTTTTACTCTTCCCTTTTCCAAAAACCATGGGCAAAAACCATGGGATGGTTTGTGGTTTAGATTAATTTAATGAAAGGGGACCCAAACCTAAATAATAAAGAATTCCCTCACCTTTCCTATATAAACCCACACAAGCTCCCTCTTACTCCTCACTAAAATCCCTTGGAGTTCGTCCAACCTCTTCCCTACTCTCTCTATAATCCTCCCAAGGTTCCACAATCTCCCAAGAAGCCTCTCATGAGCCTCCCTCTAGCCTTTGGAAGCACACTTCCAAGTAAGGGTTTTTTCTTCCTTTCTCATTTTTGTCAATTTTATTTATGTTGTATTTCCCTTTTAATTTCAATTATGAATATTGCGGTATGGTTTCACACGTCCCTAATACATCCCTCTTTATGTTTTAATGATGGGAGACCCCTTTCTCTCTCATTTAATGCCTCCCATGTACACCCATTACTATGCCAAAATTCCGAAAGGAACTTCTCTCTCTTCTTTTACATTCAAGCAATACTTTTGTATCATGAATCTAAATTCCATTTCAATTGTTGGTACATGTATCTATATTAACTACTTACTGTCCATTACATGTAAATATGATGAGGAACCCCTTTCTCTCTCATCAACCTTTTTTATGAATTCTTATGTCACGCAGTTACGCTGTCGAAATCGCACCGATTTTCTAAGCCAATGTCATTGTGTAGTGAATACCATGCCCATTTCTCCATCAAGGGTATTCACATTTATGAATATTTACATATTGATTGTAAAGTTTCATGTATGAATTACACCTTCCTTTATCGTGGAATAAATGATTATGTTTTATGAATCCATGTTTTATGATCCATGTGGAACACTTATGCATGAAATGAAATGTTTTAGAAGGGTGCGCCCTTATAGAGCTCCAATGCATTGGGTAAAGTATACTATCATGATACATCATGTGCAATGAGTGTTGAATCATGCAAAATCAAGTGCAATGAGGGTTTACACGTGCTTCATGTGCAATGGGGGTTTACTCATGCTCCATGTGCAATGAGCCTTGGCTCATGCTAATTTAATGTTAATTGTTGTTGCCACATTTCCATGTTATGATTATGATGCTTTATCATGCCTTTATGTTCATGTTTATCTTATGCTCTATTGACATGCATATTGCCTAACATGTATTTTACTCCTCATGTTATTCCATGTGTACTCACTTATTGGGCTTTATAGCTCACCCTTTTCTTATGCATGTCCTCATATTATCCCATGCAATGCTAAGTACGAGGGAATGTAGTGTTCATGTAAAGGAAGTTTCAATAAAGATGTTTTATTTCATGTTTTAAGTTTTTCTGTAATGATCCTAAGCCCCAAATACACTAAACATCTCAATCTTCTTTGTTGTATCAAGTGAAGTTTTATGTAATAAAGCATGATTAATTTGTAATAAAAAGAAGGGTTGTCATAGTTGGTATCAAAGGATAGGTTTAGTTATTTTTGGGATTAGGAAACCCTAGTAAATCCTTAGATACAAGACTAAGTATAATAAAAACATCCCTATGTTTTGGTAAATACTATGTAAGTGGTTTATTAAGCAAATACATCCCTGTTTGGATACGAGCAGGTAGAGGCAGCTCTGGAACATATGTATCCTAGGGGTAAAACCAGAAAACACCGCTTTGAGCTAGACTCGAACAAGAACTGGTGCTTGACAACGGGCCTTGCTACACTCTTGGTTACGACACTCCTAGGGGATATGTTTTGATAAATTCAAAATCTTAGTATGAACCCTTATTAAGGGGAACAGCCCCCTAAGAATATATGTTAGAAAGTAGATCATGAAAATCCTAGATTAAATCCTATGGACTCATGAGTTAAAGAAATAAAATTTTATTTTTGAGTCATCAAATTTTGTCTTTGGATTACCCATTATGTGTTACCCCTATCTTTCCTTTTATTCCAGCCAATGGCCAGTAATAGGAGGACTCGGGCTAACAACCAATGTGAAGATCAGTGTGATGATTATACTAATGAGATGCCAAATACAATGGGAGCAGGAATCGCAAAATTTGTCACACTTCTCTCTCAGCTAACTCAAGTTTTGAATAGAAACACAGGTCAAGAGGAATGTTCAACCCCCCTAAGGAAAAATAAGTCACTGTCGAGAGCTTCATGAGACAAAGGCCTCCTACATTTAGTGGATCATCTGATCCCACGATCGCTGAAAAATGGATCAACTCCATTGAAAAGATCTTATCCATCCTCCAATGTTCTGAGAAAGAGAAGGTTCTCATGGCTTCTTATCGTATGGATGGTGAAGCTGATCAATGGGGGACGTTGATCAAAAATACGAATCTTGAGGAGGAGATCGAGGCTTTGGAATGGACGGAATTCCAAAATATGTTTTTCGATAAATATTTTCTGCGCACCCTCCTGCTTAACATGGAAAGGGACTTTCTTTCCCTCAAGAAAAACGATGAAGAATCTGTTGGAGCGTACAAGGAAAACTTCACAAGGATTGCACGATATGCTTCCGACTTTGTTGTTACCCCCTGAATGCAAGGTTGACCTCTTATTTGGAGTGCTGATGCCTAGCTTGTGGAAAGAATTAGCGATCCGTGACTTCGAAAACTATGAGGAAAATTGTCCGATGTGCCCTCAAGGTTGAAATGGAGATCGGGGAATCAAAGGGGTATCATGGGGACAAGAAGCGTAAGGTGGACTTCAATGCTGGTGGTCCAATGGATAAATACAACAGTGCTAAGAAGTTTCAGCACCCCACTTCCCAAAAGTGTGGGAAGAAGCACCCTGTAAATTGCCTTAAGGGGACGAGAAAATGCTTCAGATGTGGAAGATAAGGGCACCTAGCTATTAACTGTCGGAAAGAAGGACCCACTGCTATGACAGAAGAGAGGAACGCTCCATTCTAACATCAACTCGTTGTTCAATGCTATAAATTCAAAGAACATGGTCATTTTGCAAATCAGTTCCCTAATCTAAGGGTTATCGGAGGCAACCAACAACCTCCAAGACAGCAAGGAAGAGCTTTCTCCATCACTTCTTCCGAAGTGAACCCCGAAAACGAAGTGGTGACAGGTACGCTAGTTATTCATTCAAGAATATCAAATGTACTTTTTGATTCAGGTTCTACGCATTCTTTTATATCTCGAAATTTTAGTAGAACAATCCCAGCACCACCACAAATCATGGAAGTAAAGATGTCGGTGAGTACGGAAAATGGGGCAATCATTGCATCCCATGAATATAAGTCTTCCCCTGTTATAATATGTGGATTGAATTTCCCGGAGAACCTCGTCATAATCCCTCTGGTAGAATTTGATGCAATTCTTAGCATGGATTGTCTTTCCTTATATAGAGCCAACATAAATTGTCGGGAGAGGGAAATCACACTCCATATAGAGAATCGACCCCCGATTCTTTACAAGTGTCAGGAGAAAGATGATTCTCCTTTAGCTCCATCATCTCAAGCATGGGTATTACTGCCCTATGAGCATATGTATCTGGATCAGATGATTAAGTCCAAGGGAGAAACCATCCTTGAAGAAATGCCTATTGTGATGGAATTCGCTGAAGTGTTTCCCGAGGAACTGACTGGTCTTCCTCCTAGAAGATATGTTGAGTTCTCAATTGAACTTATACCTGGGGAGTTACCAATATCCAAGACTCTATATAGAATGGATATTTTAGAGCTTGAAGAGCTAAAGAAACAACTATAGGAGAATCTAGATAAAGGGTTTATACGCCCAAGTTCTTCACCATGGGGTGCACCAGTCCTCTTCGTCAAGAAGAAGGATGGGTCAATGTGGCTTTGCCTCGATTATCGTGAACTTAACAAAATCACGATAAAGAACAAGTATCCTCTCCCAAGAATCATTGAAATGTTTGATCAGCTGCATGGAGCACAATACTTCTCCAAGGTGGACTTGCGGTCGGGATATTATCAAGTAAGGGTGAAGAAGGAAGATGTCCCCAAGACTGCTTTTCGTACAAGATACGGGCACTATGAATTCATAGTAATGCCTTTGGGACTCACCAATGCTCTAGAAATATTCATGGACTTGATGAATAGAGTCTTTAGAGATTACCTTGAAAAAATTTTGGTAGTCTTTATAGATGATATTCTAATATACTCCAAAACCAAGGAGGATCATGAGGAGCATTTTAGAACTGTACTAGAGAATTTTCGCAAGGAGAAGATATATGCAAAGTACAGAAAGTGTGAGTTCTGGTTGAAGGAGGTCTCATTCATGGGCTATATCATCACTAGAAATGGGATATCTGTGGATCCCTCCAAAATAGATACAATTGAGGGATGAACGAGGCCAACATCGGTAACTGATATCCGTAGCTTCTTGGGGTTAGCTAGATATTATCGACGATTTGGGAGAAATTTCTAATGATTTTCAAACCCTCTTACCAAGCTAACTCGAAAGGGAGTAATGTTTTCTTGGAGTGATAAATGCGAAGAAAGCATTAAGGAGTTGAAAAGGAGGCTCATCACTGCACCTGTGCTCACTTTACCCACAAGTGGGAGATTTTTGTGGTATTCAGTAATCCCTCAAAGAAGGGCTTAGGATGTGTGCTGATGCAGAATTATAAAGTGATATCCTATGTCTCAAGGTAGTTGAACATCCATGAGCGAAACTATCCAACGCATGATCTGGATTTGGCGGCGGTAATCTTTGCCTTGAAAATCTGGTGTCATTATCTCTATGGAGAGAAATGTGAGATATATACTGACCAAAAGAGTATTAAATATATATTCACACAGAAAGAGATAAATATGCGCCAGAGAAGATGGATAGAGCTCATCAAAGATTATGACTGTTCAATACATTACCACTCTGGGTAAGCGAACATGGTGGCGGATTCCCTACGTAGAAAGGATCCAGCGATTCTATCAATGATGAGAATTGTGAAGGATACAATCTTCTTAGACTTGATGAAGATAGACGTGGGAATCATAAAGAAGGGAACATCATCAATACTTTCACAAATTATTTCTCAACCATCTATTTTGGAAAGGATAAAGGATGTTCAAAAGGATGATGTGTGAATTCTAGAAAAAGTGGAAGCTATCAAAAAGGGAAAATCCGTGGAGTTTAATGTTAATGAAGAAGGAACTGTGCGGTTTGGGAAAAGACTATGTGTTCCATCAAGTCTGGAGCTGAAGAAGGAACTCTTAAATGATGCACATAGTTCAAATTTCTCTATTCACCCATGGAGCACAAAGATGTATCGAGATCTCCGAGAAAAATTTTGGTGGGATAATATGAAGTAGGAGATCGCCGAATATATATCAAAGTGCCTGGTGTGTCAGCAAGTGAAGGTAGAGGGGCAGAAGTCTAAGTGGATGATGCAACCATTGCCTATACCAGAATGGAAATGGGAAAACATCACTATGGACTTTGTCACCGGACTTCCAATGACATCCAATGGAAACAATGCAATATGGGCTGTTGTGGATCGTCTTACAAAGACTGCACACATCATTGCTATTCGGGAGGATTTCTCATTAGATCAACTGGCACGGAAATATATCAGGGAAGTGGTAAGGTTGCATGGAGTACCACTATCTATTGTGTCTGACCAAGGTCCAAGATTCACCTCTATGTTTTGGAAGAGTCTTCAACATGCTATGAATACTGAACTGAACTTCATTACGGCCTATCATCCTCAAACTGAGGGACAATCCGAGCAGACTATCCAAACACTTGAGGATATGTTGAGAGCGTGCTCAATGGACTTAAAGGAGGATGGGATCAACATCTTCCTCTGGTTGAGTTCTCTTATAATAATAGTTTCCACTCGAGCATACAAATGGCACCATATGAATCCCTTTATGGGAAAAGGTGCAGAACACCGGCTTTTTGGGATGAGGTCGGTGAACGTAAGCTGCTTGGACCAGAAATGGTCGAAGAAATGGTGGTGAAGGTGAAAACCATTCAGCAGCATGTCATGGCAGCCCAGAGTCGACAGAAGAGTTATTCAGATAATCATCCACGAGACCTTGAGTTTAAAGTTGAAGACATGGTGTTTTTACGCATATCTCCGTGGAAGAAGGTCATGAGGTTTGGAAAGAAATGGAAGTTAAGTCCAAGGTATATCAGCCCCTTCGAGATTCTTGATCGTGTTGGGGTTGTGGCCTATCGACTAGCACTTACACCTACTATGGCCAAGGTGCATGATGTCTTTCATGTATCCCTCTTAAGTAAATACATACTGGACCCTTCACATGTACTCTCTTTTGAGGTGGTACAATTGGAAGACGATCTTTCTTATGAGGAGCAACCAGTGAAGATCTTAGATCGTAGAGAAAATGTTCCACGAAATAAGACAATTCCCCTCGTCAAGGTGTTGTAGAGAAACCAAAAGTTTGAAGAAGCAACTTGGGAATCGGAGGATATGATGAAGCTATGTTACCCACTATTGTTTTAGTGCGGGAAAAGGAAAAGTTCGAGGACGAAATTTATTAAGGTGGGAATATTGTAACGACCCAAATATTCACTAATGGAAAATCCCTCTTGTTCCAGTTAAATGTCTCTTTATGAAAAATGTTTTTATAAGATGTCAACTTCTTTGGTTTTATGTTAAGAATTGTGACCGTGGTTAATATAGCCATTGAACAGTGATCACTTGATTAGTATAAATATAAGGCTTTAACATGCCCCATTTTAATTAGATAAAGGAAGCGATGGCCTCATCCAGTAGAATTTCCCCATACGAAGCCCATTTTTTGGAGCTCGGAAAGGAGGTTGCGTCTTTGGGCTTCGCCCTTGACCAAGCCCAAGCTGAGCTTCATTATGTCAAGCTCGAACGCGACCGTCTACGGGAAAAGTGGAATTTGATTGAAATTACAACTCGAGCGATGTTATCTGAGCCACCCCAAGAGTCTGTCACAATCGCACACCTTACCCTTAGGTCTTATGCGGCTGTTTTAAGGGGTTATGTAACAAATAAGTAGTACTATGTTCATGTACATTATTTTTTTTATATAATAATGAATATAATTTGTAGTCATTTTTGATACATTGTAAATAGTTTTTAAAGTACAAATGGTGTTTTAGTTATTATTTAATTAAGAAATCTATTTTATTAAATTAAGGTATTTTTGAATTAAATAATATTTTAATAAATTATTATTATTATTATTATTAAATTATTTTTTATTAAATTTAAATGATCTAATAATATTATGAATGAAATTAAAATTTGTATTATGGTTTGAAAGCCATTTTTCTCAAAACCCGCGAATTTTCGATAAATGTTGGTTTTTATTTTAAAAGTGAAAATTAACATATTTAAAAAAATAGATAAAATAAATGTCATTTCTGAATCAGGACGTCGAAATTATCCAACGGTGAATTTTTCATAATTTTTTGAGAGTCAAATTTTTGGGTAAAAATTAAATACCGTTTAAATATATAATGTGTTTTATGACATCATAATGACCCAATGGTGATGTAATAAAATACCATAATCATTATGTTCGGCTAATATATGTTTTATCATTAAAATAATGTGATTTTGGGTTTTTTTGACTTACATTTCAAAGCATTAATGGACCCCTCAAGACATATTCAAAACTTTGCCTTTTTAAAATAATTTCCATGGGAGTGTGACTCACCTCCACATAAGCAACCTTTTTATTTTAAGAAGTTAGGACTTTGGCCTTATAAAATAATGTTTTACTCTTCCCTTTTCCAAAAAACCATGGGCAAAAACAATGGGATGGTTTGTGGTTTGGATTAATTTAATGAAAGGGGACCCAAGCCAAAATAATAAAGAATTCCCTCACCTTTCCTATATAAACCCACCCAAGCTCCAACTTCCTCCTCACTAAAATACCTTGGAGTTCGTCCAACCTCTGCCCTACTCTCTCTAGAATCCTCCCAAGGTGCCCCAATCTCCTAAGAAGCCTCTCACAAGCCTCTCTCTAGCCTTTGGAAGCACACTTCCAAGTAAGGGTTTTTTCATCCTTTCTCATTTTTGTCAATTTTCATTAAGTTGTATTTCCCTTTTAATTTGAATTATGAATATTGGGGTATGGTTTATCACATCCCTAATACTGTCCTCTGTATGTTTGAATTATGGGAGACCCCTTTCTCTCTCATTTAATGCCTCCCATGTACACCCGTTACTATACCGAAATTCTAAAAGAAACTTCTCTCTCTTCTTTTACATTCAAGCAATACTTTTGTATCATGAATCTAAATTCCATTTCAATTTTTGGGACATGTATCTATATGACCTCCTTACTGTCCATTACATGTAAATATGATGAGGAACCCCTTTCTCTCTCATCAACCTTTTTTATGAATTATTATGTCACGCCGTTACGCTGCCGAAATCGCACTGATTTTCTAAGCCAATGTCATTGTGTAGTGAATACCATGCCCATTTCTCCATCAAGGGTATTCACCTTTATGCACATTTACATATTGATTGTAATGTTTCATGTATTAATTCCATATTCCTTTATCATGGAATAAATTATTATGTTTTATGAATCCATGTTTTATGATCCATGTGGCACACTTATGCATGAAATGAAATGTTTAAGAAGGGTGCGCCTTTATATCGCTCCATTGCATTGGGTAAAGTATAGTATCATGATACTTCATGTGCAATGAGTGTTGACTCATGCTAATTCAAGTGCAACGAGGGTTTACTCATGCTTCATGTGCAATGAGGGTTTACTCATGCTCCATGTGCAATGTGCCTTGGCTCATGCTAATTCAATGTTAAGTGTTGTTGCCACATTTCCATGTATGATTATCATGCTTTATCATGCCTTTATGTTCATGTTTATCTTATGCTCTATTGACATGCCTATTGCTTAACATGTATTTTACTCCCCATGTTATTCCATGTTTACTCCCTTACTTTTCTTTATAGATCACCCTTTTCTTATGCATGTCCTCAGGTTATCCCATGTAATGCTAAGTACGAGGGAATGTGGTGGTCATGTAAAGGAAGTTTTCAATAATGATGTTGTATTTCATGTTTTATGTTTTTATGTAATGATCCTAATCCCCAAAGACACTAAACCACTCAATCTTCTTTGTTGTATCAAGTGAATTTTTATGTAATAAATCATGTTTATGTTGTAATAAAAAGAAGGGTTGTCATACCATTACTATTTTGTAAGAGTCAATCGGTATGTCACTGGTCTGATCCTCTCCATCATCTCAAATTTCCCCATATACTTGGGTGACAACTTACCCTATTTCTAATATTTATGTTCACCCAACCATGGGTACATGAGAAGAAAGACATGATCACCCAACACAAATTAGAATGGTCTGTGATACTGATCCTCATATGACTTTTTCCAACTCTGATTTTTTTTCAAACATTTTTAAATAAACCTAAGTTATTTTGTGGTATCATACAATAGAAATTGACCCAAATATTATGATTCACTAGCTTCCATACAATGAAAATGGAGATATACAATGCCTATCATTGAATGGCTCATATTATGCCATCTGAATTTATCCTGTTAACCATTGTTGCAATAAAACTCAACAAGATCCAAATTATTTCCCAATTATCCCCAGAACTCTAGGACACAAGCCCTAAACATGATTACTAGTACCTAAATAGTATGTTCTAACTAATCTTCTGTCTATAGGTGGAAATCTGTACTCAAAATCACTTGGGTACCAACCACCTTCTGTATTCCCTTCCAGAAGTGTGAAGTGAAACATAGATCACGATCCAAAACTACAGGTCACATCACCTCGGTCAACGACATTACCTCTTTAACATACAACAAAGCCAACTGATCCATGGTGAAAGTCACTCAAATAGGCATGAAATGAGTCACCTTAGTAAACTGATCCACAACTAACCATATTGAACCATTATTTTGAAGCTTTCATTGGAGACCCTCCATAAAATACATCATCACTTCATCCCATTTTTATTCTATGATAGTTAGTGGCTACAAAAAACCCACCTGGTTGTTGATGATCAACATTCACATGCTGGAATGTCAGGAATAACACCACAAAACATGCATCCTCTTTTTTTTATCCCTAGTAACCAATACTACCTTTGATGATCGTGATATATTTTGGTCAATCCATGATTAAATGTTCACTTTTTTCCATGAAACTAATTCATCAATTATTCTCGAATATGTGTTAGCACAACAACACAGCTATGAAGATAAATGATCCCATGATCTCCAATGGTCCTACCGAAAGGTGATTGCTAGCCTTCAAGACTTCCCTTAGATTCAATCTCTTCGGATCCTCATATTTCCTCTCCTTAATCTATATTAGATGTGTGTACTTGATTAAAAATGTTGAAAGGGTCATCTAGACTTGGCCATCATACACCTCTAGACACATCTCAACATTCAACACCATCATTTTCTACTTGAGATTTGATTCCTGAACCGCCTTATTTTCTATCTTCCAACTCAAAGCATTGGCAAAAATATTTCCGTTTCCCAGTGTGTATTCCAATTTGTAGACAAGGTACTACATGTACTCAACCCATATTCGCTACTGAAGATTCATGTCATGATGGGAGAAGATATAATAATGAATTTTATGATCTATATACTTATTGGACTTCTCTTTCAATAAGTAATGTCACCAACATTTCAAAACATAAACCAATATAGTTATTTCTAGATCATAAATAGGCTATTTGCTTTTATATGGCGTCAATTTTCATGACCCATATGTGATGACCTGATCATCCTGCATCTACATTGCTCCATGAACAAGACTAGGAACATTACAAAACACAATTTTCCCTTTTCCCTAACTCAGGTAAGAACAAAATCAATACGGTGGTCAACTACTTCTTTAACCTTTTGAAGGCATCCTCACATGTCTTGGACCACAAAAAAAATTGATGCCTTTATTTTTAAAACAAGAATGTGGTGATTTCATACGTGAAAATTATTTAATGAACCTTTGGAAATATCAATCCAAATCCATAAAACCACGAACATTAGAGATATTCTTGCACTTCTCCCAAGACACAGCTTTCTTCACATTCATTGGTTTAACTACCATGACTTACTCTGAGATGATATTACCCAATAAATACAACCTATTGATCCAAAAATAAACTTTTTATATCTTGGAATATAGACTATGATTTATTACAATAGTCATGATGATGTTTAGATGTTTGGAATGATCATCCTGGGTCTTAGAGTACCCTAACATGTCATTAAAAAATAAAACTACAAAATGATCCAGATATGAATGAATGATTGAGGTCATTAAGGCCATAAACATGGCTAGAACATTGGTCATGATGAATGTCATGAAAACAAGCTCATATAGACAATACATTCTACAGAATCATGTTTGTCAGAAATCAGAAGGTCTCACCTTTAGCTGATGATACACCTATATCATGTCAATCTTTTAGAACACTAAATTACATCTCATCTAGACAGAAAGGTCATAAATTTGAGTAATATGGTTTCTATTTTTAACTATGGTTTAGTATATCTTCCAATAATCAACAAAAAACTACAAGGACCCATCAACCTTCTTGGAAAACAACAATTGAGATCCCCAAGCTGATGTAGTAGGGTGGATAAATGGTTTATTATATAATTCACCTATCATTGATTTATGTTCCTAGAGTTCATCTAACGACATTCTATATGGAGGAATGGAAATTATTTCTACTCGCCGAAGAAAATAAATCATGGACTCAACATCTTTTCCTGGTGGAAACCATAATAATTCCTCTGGATCCATATACTAAAATTGATCCACCATCTTAGGAAAGACAAGATGCTTTACTCCCCCATCATCAAGTATAAGAAAAGCCACCTAGGATGTGAGTTCCCCAATCTAAAAACAAACTTTCCCTGTACAACCTCCATAAAATCCAACTGTCCATGATAGACATAAATTTCTCCATCAAGAGATATGAATGTTACACTAAAATGGAAAGAATAAATATGATATTGGTCTTACACTATCCAATCCATATCCAAAATTAGATCAAAACCAGACATCTCAATCCCAAAAAAATTCCCATAGTAAATAGTACCCACTAACCTCAAGTGAAAATCCCTTACATTGTTGAATAATTCCTTCTCACACACCTAACAATGTATGAATTGACATTACCCCTCATAAATATTCCACCACTAGACCCAACACAACCAATAACTGAGAAAAAATAAAATAATCTAAGTCACTTGTATCAAATAACGCAATGAAAAGTTTATAATCTAAAAGAATCATACATTGATTAGTTGATGGACCAACCTCACCACCTAAAGGTGTATACTAAACTCCATGAATCTTACCTACCCCTTATCATGGGCCCTAGTATGAATCCCTTGTGATTCATTCCCTGCTGATATAGATGGTCTCGCTCCAATGTACCATGCCCACCACCTCTATTGGTGCAGCTAGTAGAGATACAAATGCATTCCTAGTATGGGGTAACCAATACTCCTCCTTCACATGAAATGAGCATTGATCCTTAATTTATGCCCAATTTTCTAGTTTCCCTATAGAACCTCTGCACATGCCCCAATCTTCCGTATGTTCGGCACTAAACTGGTGGTCAGGGGCCTAGGCCACACATGTGTTATATCCTTCCATGATGATAGAAAATTACATGGTGAATATCCGAATAGGTTGATCATATATTTTGACTACCCTATACACCACATCCATGGTGAATTTATTCAAGACAACATTTCATACCATCATAATTCACACTATAGGTTCTTCCAACTAGAACCACATACCCACCACTTTAAGCCTCTCTTAAATTCCTTTCTAAGATACGGGCATGACCATCCTCATAAGAAAACTGCATTCGATGAAAGATGTACAAATGGGACATAATAATATTTCTAATTCCATCCTAAAAGATTACCTTCATAGTGTCCTCATCATCTACCAAAACAAGGACAAAGCTTTGCAAGTCATTAAATCAGCCCGCTCAATCCATCACTAACAGGCTTCCATGTGTCGACCTCATAAACCATAAACCTGACCCCACATCATTTTATTTGGATATCAAGGCTTCAGAACCATTAAAATAAGTTATTTACATAACATATCATCACCAGGATTAATCTGGAAAAAAATATCCCACAAGTACTTTGCATATCTCTAAAACATGCTTCTCTATTAGAGTCTCCATGTGATTCCAAAATTGTCTGAGTAGAATCAATCCCTAACTATGTAGCCTCATGTCCAAACTCTACATAAAACATCATAGGGTGCTATAACTGAAACAATCTGGTAGATTAAACATTCTCAGCATGACCATCAATGGGTCCCATTCCATTATTAGCATTAAATGAGTGATGTTCTCATGGAACTACTCCTCTCTTAGATTATCTAGGACAATTGGATTTTCATGATCCTCGCATGGTTGAGAATTCTCGGTGATATCATCATAACCCCAAATTGGAACATGGCTCCATGGTGAAATTTCTCTTCAATACCAAAAATCAGTCATAGAACACATAAGATAAAGTCTCCACAGTTTATGTAAAATAAGGCTTTTCACTAGCCATAAAGAGCCCATTTCGAATAAACTATCCCAATAAATATCTTCACAAATAAAAGAATACCCAAAACAATCCCTATCGCGGTTCACGGTCATCATGGTGTAATCCATATTACATGTCCACAAGTCTTACATTAGACACCCTTATTAAATTATATCAACTTTTACAACCCAAAACATTCTCTTTTAGGCATATTTACCATTTTTCAACCTGTTACAAAAAATATTCTAACACATTTACAACCATCATTATGATTTATTATTTTACATTATTTCATTTTTCCCATTTTCATCAACTTTGTAATAATCCATTTTATTCAAGTTTTTCAATAAATTAAAATGCATTCTACCATTCAGGTCCCACAAACCCATCTCATATGTACATATCATGATTCCTGCCACCTATATCCCTAGGTTTCTATAATGATGGCTGAATGAAAAACATCATGCCATTTTTTTCCATGACTAAGACATAATAAATTAGTCACATAACAATAAAATTTAATTATATAATAGTGAAATGTCATCCAAATATAAGAACATACATCATGAATAATAATTATCACCCTGGGTACTTGGGTTTTCTCTCATACATGGGTTAGAAACTACTAATAACAATCTCATTACCAAGCCCCGAAACTTCATAATACTCTATCTACTATACCCAAATATTAATTAATTATAAATAACTCCTTTGATACCACTTTAAAAAATACACAACCCACAATCCACTAAACTAGTTTCCTGAGTAGGGTCTCCACTTGACCTCAATCATACCTCCTAGTATGTTATAGGTGGTCGACTACAAGTAATGGTCAAATGGATCACATTGGGAAACTATACCCTCATTACCAAAGTAATCCTTAATAGATAATATAAGTAATAAAACCAACAATAAACAATAAACTAGAAACTTGCATTACCAACTATTTCCCAAACAGGGTACAACCACAATCAATAATATATATTCCCTATCATGATAAAAGTGAAAAATGTGAAAGAAAATCCAAAATAAATACCAAAAACTAAACACCAAAAATGGGTTCTAACTCCATGCATGGATCCTCAACCATAAAAATCCCAATCCAATATCATCTCCCTAGGAAGGGCTATTTAACCTAGTCCTAAATTTGAATTATAAAATCTGTTTCGGTACCCATTAGTTACCCGAGCTGGGTGTGAGTACAATGCAGTATTCCACCACGAACGGTGTCTACAGAATATCCATTCTAAACAAATTGTGCATGAAAGTAGTAAATAAATTACCAGATAATCATAATTTAACTTGGGTTCCATTATTTATCACTATTTACTTTAACTGTTTTCATCATTTTTTCTATTTTAATCATTTTTTCTACGAATTAAGCATCTACAATATTTAAACTATGACCTTAGATGGTCAATTTTCTTGCATAAGGGAATAAGTCATGTTCACTATTTCATTGGGGATAATAATTTCATAATAAATTCATCACACTTTCCTTGTATCCTTAATCATTGTATACCCAATTAATATAACTAATAGGGGTATAGAGAATCAGGCCCCTTCCCTAACCCATGCATTATAGGGGTGGGGTTGAGAGACTCCATCTAACCCAATATATGGGTGTATATCCTCATGCCCAATACCCAAAAAAAAACAAGATATGTGAACAGGATTATTTATCCATTAACTACATAAACAATTTCACAAACCACACATATTAAACACACTTAACATTCACAGTAAATATTCATTGACATAGAACTAAATTTCAAGCCTTAACCCATTAGAAAATTTACCATTTATGTTGTATATCCAATTTAACTCATTCCCCTTTTCATAACATAACCCATTTAGAATATTCCACAATTCCCATACATTGTCCCATTTTCCATAATTCATCAATTCACAATCATTATCCTATATATTCAATTCAATGAAAAACTCATATGTCATTTCAAATATTCACTTTCTTCCATTTGATCATTTTTCACCTTTTTTCGAACAATACCTTATTCCATTTAAATTGACTATATAAAATTTCCATTAGTACCTTTTTATAAACAAAACTAACATATCAACACATTTATCATCATCTCTATCTTAACACAAATGAACTTTAGGCTTCACATTACAAATTTCCAGGTTCGGGAATATTATCACACCACATGGGTGGCCTTAAATGTTGTAAACAATCTTAACAGATCCCATGGGATCATGAGGGGTATAAATAATCATTTTGAAAAAAAAAATTACAAAAATAATTCTAAATTCATCAAATTTTCATCAATACGTAAGGATTATCACAACCATACATGCACAAATCAATAATAAAACTACGACGTATAACTTATAGATCACCTACCGTGAATATATAGATGAACACTCACTTAAACCTAGCCATAGATATTGATTTAGGAACACTTTGAAACCTCTACCTAATATACACTAAAAAAGAGGGTTTTAGGGATTTGGGAGATGAAGAATGAAACCACAAGACCTAATCTAGAAAAGAGAATAATGAAAAGGGTTAGACTCACCCTTTTCTTTGATCATCACCAAATGTCATAACAAATGACCAAGAAATAAATATGATTAACTCTTGGGATGATTTGGGAGATTTTATTCATCCCAAGGTATGGAGGAGGTATAATTATGATGAAAATCTGGTGAATCACTTATAATCCCTGGGGGTGAAATTGGTAAATTCTCACTTTTCATTGAGGTGCACTGTTTGGCTGCATAGTTTTCCAAACCATCCTCTAACTGTGTATAAGACTATATCCAAGAGGGGCCCTAGTCACATTGTTACTTGTGGATCCAGCACAGTTTTAAAAACTATGCACCAACCATGGGGAATTCTGCTGTCCACAACTGCACAGATTGTATTTCCCCCAAGCATTGTTCACATTAACTGTGCACCAACCATACGACAAGCACAAGATGTCTTGATCTGCTTCCATTCAGGTCTCAAACCCTCAAAATACACCAAGATTCCTCATACACCCAACAAACATTTAAGTTTCCATCTTCAATGGATTAAAAACATATTTAAAACAATAAAATACCTCCATGAAGTCCAAGATCATATAGGTGGTATTTGGGATTTCCATTTTATGAAGAAAAAATAATACATAGATGTGAGTTCATTATCTTTATTACCATTTATACATTATTAACTAGTTAATTAAATAATTTAATGTCTCCCACTATTTAAAATAACTCTAATATCACTCACTAGTATATTTGAAATACTATATCACCTGAGTATTCTACTAGAATGGATCCTTGAGACGGGTCATTATAGTCTATAAGCTTTGTCTACCATAATACTTTGATATTTTCTAGGTATTTTATAGGTATGAAAAATTGATTAACTCCTGATTCCTTTAACTGTTGATAAATTTTACATAATACCATAATCTTGTCCCTTTATAACCTCAATGACTTTCCTCCAAATTTATTGCAATCATTATTTAGAAGCATCTATTCTTAACAAAATAGTTAATTCAACCCATTACTCTTATAAGGACAACTTAGTAGTAGAAGTAACTCTCAACAATGATTAAAGATCACTGTCTACATTCGGGTTTTTTCAAATTTGAGTGATGAAAGGATGTAAGAATTAATGTATCATTGATGTATTTAAAATATTTCATGATAAATTTAATCAATTTCTATTAAATATGTTGAAACAATTTTTTTTGTGGCCACAATAAAACATGAATTAATAAAAAAAAATCCATCGAAAATTTGTACATTTTACCTATATATTATATAAGGATTTCGTATAGTAAGCATGAATTTGCATAAAATAATAAACAATGCATAGTGGAAATAAATTTCACAACTAATCTTGAGTATCTGGTGTTAGTTTATTCATTTTTAATGATAATAGATCATCTGTGACCTAGGGGTATTTTACATGAGTCAATACCTCACACATATTGAAATATACACTCGATAAAGTGTATTCACTTATCATCTAGGGTATCACCTCATAATAGTGGGATTTATTCATTATAATATCATCATAAAAAGTAAAAGTATAATCACACACAAGAGAAGGGTCTTGGGAAGAAAAATTATATCTTCATATTAATTGGATAGACATTCCCTTAAACATATTGAACAAAATGAAGAAAATGTAAAGATCGTAATAAAACTAACTACTTATTAGAAAAATCACACACATAAAATTATTAAAAAAAATTAACCAGACATACATAGGTTCAGTCGGTGCACAAGACTACTGAACATGTAAAATAAAATCATGATAAAATTAAATTTCAATAAATTTAGAAAATAGAAGAATTTATATATATTAAATTAATTGTTTAAATTAAAATAATTTATTCTCTTTTGATATTGACATTAATTTAATTTTCAATTAAAAATTGAACCTAACTAATTGAGTAGATTTGTTTCTAAAATTCAATTTAATTTTTTGGAAGATTGAAATATTTTTAATTTTAGTCCGAAAATGAGTTAAATTATTTTATTATTATATATCATTTTCACAATCCCTAAAATCCCCTCGCAAGCCCAATTTGCCTCAATATATAACCTCAAAAACTATTTTGATCTAGGGAAAACATGCGTAGGGCGGTTCTAGGAAGGGTGGACCCACTTAACTAAATCAATCTCATAAAAACTCACACAGGCCAATTATGTGACAGATCGGGTCAAACATGACCCATAGGAGGATATGGAAATATGGGAAGGGGTAACCTCATTGATGGGTCATTGACACAAAACCTAGTTTAGTTAGAGGGTTGTAGAACATAATGGAATCTATGGGTTTTGGGCCACCCAGGAATTGTGGTTTGCGATAGATGGTGAGACAATTTTGGTGAGGTGGGATTGCTCCCTCACAGTGGCTGATGCAATCAAATAGGTGGTGAAAATGGGTGGTGGATGGTGTAGATCATCTATAGTATGAGTTATGTCAAGCTATCCAGGTTAAGTGGTGAGGCGACCAACCAAGGTGGCAATGGGGTTCAGATAAGGGGATAGTGTGATTCAGCATGGCCATGGCTAAGTGGCATGATGAGGTAGTGATGGCCATAAAGAAAATATGCATTAGCAACCTCATTTCAGTCGGGACGAGGGATATGGTGCTAAGATGGAGGGTAACATTAGGTTATTGGGAATGTAATGAGGGGGTCATGGTTCCACTAGTGTGGGGATCCATCCCAAAATTTAGAGGTTGATGATTATTTTCATATCCTATTTTTTGTGTCATATAACAAAAAGGGGACACCCAAAAATTTTAAAATTCAATGTTTTTTTCTATAAAAAACAACATAATGAATTCCCCAATTATTTCTTCAATTTCAATTCCCTAGAAATAGGCTCCCATGAACCACTTCCCCCTAAAAAATTTCAATATTCTTATTAAATAAAAATTACTATAATAATTCCACAAAATGAGTGGAAGAAGTGCCACAGTCCGTATGAAATATGATTTCCAAATTTCATATGATACCTACTTAGGGGGAAAATTATGACTGGAATTATCACTAGATACTAAGACCATTTCAATCATAAATATGTATAAAATATATATTTTCCTTAATTCTAAAAAACCCACCACTTTATATCTATATTTTCTAGATATTTAATACATGGAAATATAGAATAGGATTGAATATCCTTTCGATTTTTTGGGACTAAATTAACACCCTCATCCTAAATTTAAATCCAAATTTTTTTATTGCGACAGAAAATCCATGTGATCCCTATAATACCAATTTTAGGTATTAGGGAACACAATGGAAGTTTCTGGCCTAGGGATTTAAATATTTTATCACTAGAGAGGTGAAACTTCATCAAATCTGGTGATCCAAGCCCTAGTATAGTTTGAATGTCTCATTGAATTATGAAAAGAAAAAAAATTGAACAATTATATAGTTCAAATTAAAGAACGTTCATATATTGCATGTCATTAATGACTAATTCTAGAAGGATTTGAGTCTTAAACACTCACCATCATCCACAAATGCTTCAATAATCAATTTATGTTCCGTTTATATAATTCTAGGTGCTATCATAGAGATCCTACGATCTCATTGATATTGTGATGATCACGTCAATCTCCTTGGTTTTGATCTGGGAAGACATTCCTGGAGAAATAACTTAGATAGATAGTTCCTCCCACTAAGATGAAGTAGGATGTATGAGTTCTTAATCCATTTGAATGAATAGTGCCTAGAATATACCTCCACCCCTTCTCATATAGTGGAAATGAAAAATACTTAGTTAGGGTTCCATATCCCCAAAAAACATAATCACCTCAAAATGAGAAATTAATAATAGTTATGGAAAAGTAACTATATGATGAATATTATTTATATTATATCACTTATTATTAATATATAATAAATTTATTATGTGATAAAACTGATTTCGTAACTCAACTAATAATTCCCACCAATATTAAATGGATCATGAATGTAAAAATAATATTCCTCCCTATAATATTATTTCATGTGTTTACATAATAATTTGTAAATAAATTTAATATGTAAATTTAACCCAATTATTTAAACTAGAATAATAATTTATTTATATGTGATCATTAATAAATGGATAACTCCCAGAACCTATGGTGGGTCCCACCAGGTGCTATATACATATTCACAAGAATATCAATGATTCATGTATAAGATATTTTGTCTGTCCCTATAGAAATTTATCTCTCTATTGTAGTGAATATTATAAATGGACTATGAGTGTATTCTAGAAACCAATCAAGTCCCCCAAAGAGATAATAAATATTCAATGAAATAACCACCATCCTATAAACACACATAGTATAATATAATCTCCTTGTCTTGTGATATCACAAAAAGAAAGCCGCACAGTTGTTTCATTATCCTTTCTTGATTTATGATTTGATGATCTAATGGGATGGACTAACCTTCGACTACCATGTCCATGGATTTATCATGGTACTGACATCCTGATCCACAAGTCCTAAGATATCACATCCTCAATATGTAAATAAAAATTTTTAACTTGGTCATTTGACTAATTGCATACCACTAATGACATACCCACCACAAGTTACCTATCCATGACATCAATGTAATGGTTTTTTCTTTTAACCATAGTACGCAATAAAATGGAACACAATGACGATGATCTCATATCAGGAGACCAATACACATGTCCATAGATTGGAAACACCAATGTCATATAAAACATGTAAGATTCCAATTAGAGGTTCTTTCCTCATTATCTCATCTACTCATGATCACCAAGTCAGGAAATCATATAAAAAACTCAATTAGTATGAACCCCAACACTTGAGGGTAACACATCATCTTTATCCTTTCAATATATTGAATCTAGAAAATAAGAAATTACATTAAGATTACAGGGATGGTATCTCTAGGTTATCATTATATTCTAGTAACTTATTTAACATTTTTATATTACATATATTCTAAATACAAGACCATAAATATAGTGGACGCAGATGTATCAGCAATATTCTGTTAATATAAACACACGTATATAAATAAAAACATATAAGTAATGGTAATCAAAGTACATACACTTGTTGGGTATATGGAACCCACTTTCAATGGGTATGACATCTTGATAATAATATTTTAAAACCATAACCTATATATCATAGATCATAATCATTATTCCTTTAACAATTCTTGGCAGTTCATAAGAGATGATTCTTAAAATAATCAGAGAACAAATTCCATGGGATCATGACACTGGTAAAAGAAAACAATTTGTAGGACACACACATGATGAAAATAATTTCATTTTAATTTAGGGATCAAAGAAAAACTATCATAGTTTATTTGGTTCATATCCTATTCTAAAATATGAGTCATTGATCATTCCCGATATTAGTCATGTATAGAGTCCCTTACTTACCTTGGTATACTCCCAATTTCATTCCTATTTATCACATCATATATCTATCATTATCCAATTCATTGGAGGGATATATAATATTGTACTCATGCATCACATAATGAAAATCAAAAATTTGTGTTCCATTATAATATAAAATATTACTTGTATCATATCCCATGAAAATTCAATTGGTTTCATAATCATTTCACCATATCAAAGCTCAAGGAAGATGAATTAATTTCATTAAATTATTTTCATCATTAACATAAATGAACCAGAGAAAAAATAAAGATGATGTAATTGTATAATATTCCATGAATAAATGTAACTAAAATCAAAGTATGTTATCATAAATGAAAACTCCATTGAAAATCCCATTGATCTTTTCTTGAGGAAACTACAATTTTCTCTTTAAAATCATGTATGTATAATATAAAATATTCAAAATATTAAGGAAAATAATATCTTTGAAAAAACATCATTACATGTAAAGGAAAATACAAATCATTAAGTGTTAATGATAAATAGAAATTATGTGTATACAATATAAGTTAAAATAAAACATTTAAACTATTGTAAACAAGTCCAAAAGAACCTCCTGTAGAAAGAGACTTGATGTTTCCATTTAAACCATTTTTTAAAAACTTTATCATGCATAAAATAGATTTTAAAAAATAATTGTATAACATTTTAAAAAAAATTAAAATGTTTTCTAATAAAATATTGATATTATTAATGAAAATTAATTTTCAATAGAAGAGAAAAACATTGCATTTTTTCCTTAAAAACCTTAGTTCAGTCTCCTGAGTACTTAAAAATAGTAAAATGAAAGGTAAACATATAAACTACATAAATAAAAATATTATAACAATATTTATTGAGTTTTTTGAGGTTTAGATCATGAAATTTAAATATTTGGAAAAAAGTTAAAAAAATGAAATAAACAATTAGGTTATAATATAATACTCGTGCCTCAAGTCTGACTTCCATTAGAAGTTATTAAAAATTCATCATAATAAAAATATATTTACTATGAATATATTAAATTCAAGTAATTAAATATATCATACAATATATTTCCTACTAATTACCTTTTATCATTAATTTATTAACAATTCTTTACAAAAAAATAACTCTTTCAGGTGATAACTACTTTATTGTTCATGCATGTTTTTATTCTCTAGTTATTTCCATTTTATATTGAAAGTTATTCGATAAAATAAATAATATTAATAATTATTATATATATTCCTTATATAAATATTTTTATTCATCCATAAAATATTGATATTTATAAATGAAATACACCATTGATGGAGATGCTAGTTCATACGTATGTATGAAAAATATTTTCAGTCATCAAAAGATGGAAAAAAACTGGTAAATAATCATTCAAAATTATAGAAACATTATTATATAATATGTCTCATATATAATCATTAACTCTATATGTATTACTATACCAATCAAAAATAAAATGAAAATTGAATCATATCCTTTCATAAAGGTATTATTCCATAGGTACACATGAGTGTCTTCGTCATTTTCTAACTAATTTTAAGGTAAGATATAGGTGTGATATTGTAATTTCATAATTAAAATTATTTCATATATATATATATATATAATCCAACATTATAACTATAATTAAGATGTGGTGATGGAAAATGAATTACATATGTATGTGATGCGGTAGTCCTTTTTACACACAATCGATTGTTTCATTTTCCATTTAATTGGAAATGAGATAGGTTATGGCTATGAAATTTTAATAATAACATATTAATATATAAAGATAATTTTTTTTATTTTTTATAATGATTGGTGAATATTTTATGGTTGATTAAGAATAAATAAAATCAAAACATATGGTTAATATCTATAGATATTCTTCAAAAAACCTCTTTATAAATATTACTAAATCCATCATAAGATGGTTTTTTGATCACAAAATTGAATATATATCATGTTCAATTTAGGATTAAAGTTAATTGTATAGGTATCATCAAATAAACAATTCTCTATAGGTGTAAAGAGGATATGATATGGGGTGTCTTTAATATGTGGGGGAGAGGACCCACATGGATTTTTGGAAAAGAATAAAAATTATAATAGTTTCATTAAGACCAAATGGATACAAAAAGGACCATTACATGATATTTTATAATATAGGGTTAATATATGGCATGATAATTGAATTTAGACTAGTTTATAGGTCATATTAATTCTTATAAATTATTTTTAACCCCTTAGTGAACCTATTTAAATGTTAACTATAGAAACATGTTTTTAGTATTTTTCTTACTCATTATTAACAAAAACTGAGTATCCCTTTTATGTAATATTAAATATAATAATTTTAAATAATTTTTCAATTTTTTTTAAAATAAATTCATTGAATTGTTATTGTTTAATGATCACAAAACCAATAAACATGGAAAAATTTATTGAAATTGTTTTCTTATGTATAAAAAGTTTTTTTACCAAAATTCAAAATAAAATTGATTAGAATGGCCTATATTGGATTAAAAATATTATATTTTTACTAATTTTACATTTAAACCAAATTTATATCTAAATGGTACATTTTGAATTCACTAAAAGAGAATGTAATTTTTAATAAAAAACATACAATTTTCAATATTACTCAATAAATCTATTCAAAAAATTATCAAAAAATAAATCAATGAAAATTTTGACATGTTTTTTACAAAAATAAATATAAATTTGATAAATTAATTTCAAAAATGTGGAAAATGAATAAATTATATTATTTTATCTTAAATATAAATAAATGGATTTTTCAAAACGTATTTTATTGAAACATACAAATACATTACTATAAAATATGTTTTATTTATCTAAAACAATTATAAATATTTTTAAATTGAGGTTATTCATATTTGTACCCACAATTTAAAAGTATTTTATGAATATATTATATATTACTATTCCTTTTGACTCAAGGATTCATGTATCATAATTTTTTTATGAGATAAAATTTATTTGAAAATAAATATATCATAAAATCTCAAGGTGTTACAATCACATAGGTACCTATAAATTTACACTGTTCTAGGATGTATAGAAAATTTTATCTATTTTATAAATCCATCTTCTCCTTCTATATCTCTGGAATATTTGGAATTTATATACTTGTGTCAAAATATATTATCCCTTGATCAAATAGATTTCAATAATCTTCCCACTTTTTACAACATCTAATTTATTTTACATTAAAGCATCAATTATCTGAGACTTATTATTCTTTTATAGTAGTGATTATTGAGATATAATTTGGTATAATATTGTTAATCTCCCTTACCATTTTATTCCTATGTCAATCCATACTAATTCCTTTCAATGAATCTCTTTCAATTCTCATCATTATAAGAAACTTATGATCATTCATACTCAATGCATCTATGACATTATTTTTCTCTTATTAGGTGATAATTAATTGAAAACTCATGTTATTTGTATTGATTTAACTATCTCATTTATATCATGTTCAGTTCATTTTGGGTGAATATATACATCCAACATTGGTGGTGTATGTAAATATAACACTTCCCCCACAAATATATTTTCTCTGTATTTTAGATAAAAAATGGTTGTAACTAACTCTATTACATGTGTAGGATAATTCTGGACATTAGGCATTACCTAAAGAGATTCAAATGAATACACCCTTTCAACATCATGGTCAACACATCCAATACTTTACTAATATGTACCCCTATAGGTAAAAAATCATTCTCCAATAGATGGTACAGTTAACAAAAGTGAATTAACCAGACACATAATTAGTTAATTGAATCATTCATCACACTCCATTATCCTGTTAAAATTAACTCCTCCAAATTTTAACATAGTTAGTGTTTTATAAATAAGTGAATATTTTTTTCCAAACCTTATTTATTATCTTTATTGACCATAGAAACTACAGACCTGCTTTACTGATTTAGTACATGGCCACACCTGTACGAATATTTTCTTTATTGTATTCAGTATGGTTCATTTACGGGTCATTGTGTTTCCTATGAATGTATGGTTTTTAACCAAAACTCACATTTAATGTATTTTAAAAAATACCTTCCCTCAAGGTTTATAATATGATCCTTATATGATCCTTATGAATTTTTGAATATATCATTACATTATCAATAAATACTACAAAACATTTATCATGGTAGCCATTAGAGACTCAATTTATCAAATACATAAATATGGAAAAATAATTAGTCGTGAAAATTGAATAACAACAAACTCAATATGTTTATATTTTTTTAGAAGCTTTCCTTTGGGATATCTTTTTTTTCACCCTCAATCGATGATACTGAGATTTATGGTTAATCGTGGTGAATAATTGAGTCCCCATAAGATGGTAAAATAAATAATTAATCCTTGGTATATGGTCAGTAAAATTTAATGTGATCCCTTTAATCTCACTATAATCAAATTGTAGCCATATCGACCCAATGTTTAACCCAAATAGAATAGTTTCTATACAAGGAGACATGATTTTTCAAACAAATCCTTTTTCCAAGTGGTATTTTAGTTACTTATTTAATTCCCCTAAATCCACATTTCCCTTTCTATATTGGGTCCTTGGTATTATCTTAGATCCAATTTTGATATCATTTATAAATTATACCTCTCTTTCATGGGAAGACCCTTGTAATTCTTCCATAAATACATAAATTTATTCCCCATTAATGGAAACATATCCAATAATTATACATTATATTTCTTCTCCTTCTTCGTCATTCATTCCAATAATTAAGTAAATTGGATTTGTTCTTACTAATACTCAATATAGGATATATATACATTGAAGATAGCTATAGACTACCAATTCAAGTTAATAAAAACCCCCTTATTCTATATTTGGTATTTCAATTATCATTTATCAACAAATCCATACAATGTATTATATTTAATTTCACTATAGGAATGAACACCCTATTTCTAGAGGGATTTCACTAACCAAAGTTCATTGGTAATCCTTATATATATTTGATGCTTGAATAATTCCTCATAAGGATTTAATAGATATATATAATAGTATTATTTCAACACATAACATGATGTTCATTAAAAACATTAATGAAATAAATGAATTTTCATGATGATAATAAAACATTGTTAATTCTAAATTGGAGTAAATAAGGAGGAAACCTACCACAACATTATTTGGAGACCTATATTTATACATTGTGATTAAAAACTAATGGAAAAGATATTATGTCCTCTATTGGAGGTCATGGTAGTTTCCCTCAATTATTTTATGTTATGGAAAATTATTAGTGAAATGTACAGGGTGAAAGAAACTATGTTTTCCAATAGAAAAGAATCCCAACCCTGTTTGAATTTTTGACTTCTTTCTGAGAAAACTATGAAAATATGGGAAGTCTTGGGAATTTCTATATTGCACACCATGTACCCAAAAGTAAACATTGTATGTTGGTTAGGATTGTACTATCTGTGTGCTGGACAAGTACATGCCATGTGGTGAATGTGTAATAATTTTCTACTACACTGCGTGTAGTGTTACTTGACAGGCTGGGTATCATCCTTTTGCATATCGCCAGAATCATAGCCTTGTGTTGACATGTATGGAATATCCAAGAAATGTGGCTACCTTCTATTAAGTTGGATTACATAAAAGACTATTACATGGTGTGTATTCCTTTATACACGCTGTGTAATTTTATTTTTAATTTCTTATATGGGAAAGTGTCGCATCTAAATTCAAAAACTATTTTCTTTCATCCAAGATTCAGACTGTGATGCTCTATGAGGATGAGGATGTTTCTTCTCCTTGATTCTTCATCCAAAATTCGTTCTTTAATCCATTGGTGCTTGCAGAACCACATTAGGAAGGCTAAACCCACGCAGCCATTTCATTTGAGTTTCTTTGCAACACACACCACATTTTCTATATGAGAAGAATTTCCAAGATTTGACATAAAGGTAGTTCTATGAAGATAGGCTTTGAATTGGAGCTCTATATTAGACATTCCTATATCTATGAGTCTCAGGTAGGTGGTGCATACCTTCTTTCGTGTTTTTATGGACATTTTGGGGTTGTGTCTTTTTAGCGTGACATCGAGTATTGAGAGAGACCCTTGTTTTATTATATTCAAATTATTGTATACATTGTGGGATACCATTGGGGATTCCCTTATCATGTTATTCTTGAGAAACCCAATCACAAAGTCCATCGCTACATCGTCCCATTTCCACTCTGGAATGGGAAACTGTTGTAATAGTCCGACTAGCCTCTGATGCCCCTCCTTCACCTGCTGACAGGTGGAACATCTCGTAACAAAACAAGCTACTTCTCTCTTCATACCTAGCCACCGATACTGACATCTCATGTCACGGTACATTTTGGTAACTCTGGGATGAACTGCCCAAGCTAAATCAAGAAAGTCCAACATCATCTCCTCTCATATATCCCCTTAAACACACACTCGTCCATGGAAATGCAGTACCTCATCATCGACTATCGTCCATCCAGGATGAGGGCCCTCACTTTCCACCGACTCACGTAGAAATATTCCTTCAGAATTAGATATTTTTCTCATCCTCACTCTATCCAGGTGGGTAGAAGTCATAGCTAAGGATGAAAGATATGTTTTCCCCTGACTATCGTGCACCTACAAATGCAAGTCAGTGAACAAAGCCATTACCTTCCACTCACCACTGGCCTCCTGCACTAACTATGTATGAGTATTCCTACTCAGTGTATCAGCTACTACTTTTTCATTACTAGGTGTATAGGCAAGCTCAAATTCGATGTACTGAAGGTATTTGACCCACCATTACGATCTTACATTCAGGTCACGCTAGGTAAAGATGCATTTGAGACTTTTTTGGTCGGTGAAAACCAAAAAATTATCTCCCAAGAGATAATGTCTCCAACAGTGCAATGCATGAACAACTGCATCCAACTCGAGGTCATGCTTCGGGTAATTCCTCTCATGTGGCCTCAACTGTTGAGAACCGTATGCAACAACTCAATCGCCCTGCATCAACACTGCACCTATCCCAATACCTGATGCATCACATTAAACTACATAGCTCTTCCCTTGCTCTATATGTATCAGGATTGCTTCTGATTTCAACCTCCCCTTTAGTTCCTCAAAGGCTGTCTCACAAGCTTCTGGCCCAAAGAACATCACATCCTTCTTAGTCAAACCCATCAACGGTACAATTAAGCGGGATAAGTCCTTTATAAAATGCATGTAGTAACCAGACATCCCCAGGAAACTTCATATCTCAAACACATTCTTAGGATTTTCCCATGAAAATACTACCCTCGCCTTTTTCTAGGTCTACTGCAACTCTTGCCTCTGAGATAATATGACCCAAGAAGTGAATCTGGTCCATCCAAAAGTGTCACTTTGAGAGCTTGGCATATTGTTGATGCTCTCTCAGTGTACTCAAAATGATCTCAAGATGGGAAGAATGGTCATGTTGAGTGTGAGATTACACAAAGATGTCGTCCGTGAAGACTACCACAAAAGAATCTAGATAATGGTGGAACACATGATTCATCATATCCATGAAAACTACTGGCGCATTCGTGATTCCGAACGGCATAACCAAGTACTCGTAGAGACCATATCTACTCCGAAAAAATTTTAAGCAGTATATCTGATGGACAAACACGTAACTGATGATATCTGGATATCAATTCAATCTTCAAGAACACTCATTCTTCCCAAAGATGATCAAAAAAATCATCAGTCCTTTGTAAGGGACACCGGTTCTTGGCCATCAACTAGTTTGGCTTCTGATAATCCACATAGAGTCTGAGGGTACCATCCAGGTTCTTCAAAAAAATGACTAGCGAACTCTAAGGAGAAGTACTGGGTTGGATGAAACCCTTGGACTGAAACTCCTCTAACTGGATTTTGAGATCCTGTAACTCAGGTGTGGCCATCCTATAAGGAGTAATGGACACTAGTGCTGCTCCTGGCACAAGCTCAATAGAGAAATATACCTCTCACTCTAGAGGAAGACCTGAAAAGTTTTCTAGGATGAAATCCCTGAAATGATACACTACTAGAGGGAAATACTTCTAAAAAGTCTATTGATAATCTAGATATAAACTTGCAATTTGGGTTGTCACTCCACCTCGCCCACGATGCTCAGGTCCATCTCGGCTCGCCTAGACATCCAATTCTCCCTTGTATTGAAAATCTCGGCCCTCTGGTGACATTAAACTCACCCAACGAAGAACGAAATCCACAAAGTATCAGAAGGGTACCAACTAGTCCATCCTGAGAATGAAATCATAGCTCATCATCTCCAAGACATAAAGGTTCCATAGAAAGTGACACCCACTAATCTCTAGGGGCACTCTCTGCACTGATGCACCCCAGCCGTTCTAGTTACCAACAGAGTATCTAGCATCATAACATCATAAGAAGAAGAAACATAGATCCTAAGGCTCTTTATAATGGGCACATATATATATCAATGTTTAGAACCCATATCAAAAAGTACTGAAGATAACACCAAAGCTACTAGAATATTACCTCTGGCAGTAGAAGGTTCGGGATCCTGCTCATGTAGGTTCTGTTACACTGCATATGCATTCCCAGTGTTGCAGCCCTGCGACACAGCCTAGATAGCCTGAGTTGACCCACCCTGCTGGCTCTGAGATCCTGGTGTTTGGCTACCACGGCCACAACCACCATCTCTGCCTCTACGCCCTGACGCATTCCAGTTTCCTGACTGTTAAGAAGCTGCTGGTCCTACTCCAACATGACGAGTCTGCAATGAACCCCTCTCACTAGCCACTTGTAGAAACTCCCTTCAAAAGCACTACAGATGAAACATATTGCCGAAAGTTTGGCACTCCACTGGTTCTCAGGGACACTGAGGTCTCTTGTTCCTCTCTCTACCGCAATAGTAGCAAATAACCGGGCCACTTGAAGAATTCTGCTGACTAGTACTACCACCATGAGAGAAACTCATCTGCCACTTCCTCTGGCCGTTCAAAATAGTACCCGACACTGTTGTCGAACCACCCTGGCCCACACAACTAGATTCTTGCAGGTTCCGCTCTTTGATCAGTGCCTGGTTCACAATAGCATGCATGGTAGGTAGCCTTCAATCATTCACCAATTCTCGGATGTCACTTTGAAGACTATCCTCAAGGCGTCTAGCCCTCAACGCCTCATCACCCACTAGAACAGGTGAAAAACGATGATGCTAGGTGAAGCGAGAAGAATAATACATCATTGATAAGGCGCCCTACTACAGATTCATGAACTCTCAAGCTTTATCTGCCCACAACGTCTCTGGTAAGAAGAAGTCATAGAAGGCTACCTAAAAATATTCCCACACCATGTCTTGGTGATTCTTAGACTAGGTTGTAAAATCCCACCACCACTTGGTGGAATCATGCAGCATGTATGTAGTGATATTGACCCTCCTCCCAGGAGACAACTCCAGATGCTCGAATATCATCTCCATCGAATCCAGCCAAGACTTTGTAGCCTATGGTCCGCCATCCCCTAAAAACGTAGGCAGATGCTAGTGCTGGAAGATACAAGACAGCACTGCCATATATTTGGCTGCATGCGATGCTCCCTGGAGGGTCTGAATGAACTTCATTAAGCCTTCACGGAACAACGGCTTCGTGCCTACGTCAGGTATAATGGATGGCGCCGCATCTGGCACTTCTCAAGGATCAACTGGTAGCCCATGGCCCACCATCTCAAAAGTAAAATCATCACCTCTTTCCTGGCGAACAATCGGTGGTCATCTCAGCGGCCTGACACTACAAGGTCAACAAACACATTAGATTAAGGTCATCAAGGATCGAAAACAAGGATTGTAAGAAGAGAACATGAGAAAGGGGCATTAAAGATTTACAAAGCTTGACTACACTGCGTGTATAAATACTACCAGGCGTGTTCTCACAATCCATCCACATGAGCTGGTACTCCAGCTTAAACTTACCGTGTAACACCCCAAACACACGAAGTGTCTTCTAAATACAAGGTGTGTACTTGAATCCTCTTTCCATGATCGAGTCCTTCTACATGGCTAAGCCACATAGATCTCCCAAAACAAAACTACACTGCGTGTCCCATAGGAACATGGCATGTACTTGACAGGCTTATACCGGCCCGTGTTGTTCGTCACATGGCATGTGTACCTAGGTGTCACTACAGGGCATGTTCCAAAAAAACACAGTGTGTTCAAAGTATCCCTAGACTGACCCGTGTTTCTCGCTACACGGCCAGCTACTCGGCTGACACTACATGGCGTGTTCCATGCAGACACAGCATGTACTAGGAAAGATAACACCGACACATGTTGTTCATGACACGGCCGGGTACATGGGTCAGACTACACGACATGTTCAAGGTGTACATGGCATGTATGTATCAAGGTTTCATCCATCCATGTTTTTAGTTACACGAGCAAACACTGGGTCATCACTACGTAGCGCGTACAACCGGTACACGGCGTGTTCCCCCAAGACATTCCTTACCCCATGTCCCTGCCCACATGGCCTATGACATTGGAAAAGACTACACGACTTGTACAGATGGTAAACGACATGTATTTAAAAAGTTTTCATTTCTTCCCGAATAGAAGAACACACATCATGTGTCCAAGGAACTACACATCATGTATCATAGTTTTTCCAGACAGTAAGCCTCGGAATCTACTCTGGAACCCAGAAAAACATTGTAACAACACCTACGTGCGATATTATGATCCATGAGGGCCCATACTAGCTAATAATAAATTCTTTGCATCTTACACATGTTATACCAAAATAATCCTACAGATGATCCACCAAATTCCGGTCATTGAGGGCCCATACTCCTCAAGAACCAAATTTTGGAGTTCATTCTATCAAAACCTAACCCAACAATACCCTATTAAATAGTAGGTATTTATCAAATAATCTATCACAATAGAAAGCTTTTCTAGCACAACAACTATCACAACAACATGAAATTTATAATGCACCTACATGGCATGGAAGAATGCATGACATGTGATTTATAGCTTGTGCCTAAATGATGCATGAAATGGAACACCCTCATCTAATTAGGCTTCAAATAAATAGGACCCATGTATAACATATAAATAGAACAATCACAAGTGTGTCACCCAACTGTGAAAATCAAGTCAACTGTTGAATTTTCTAAATCAGAAAAATTGCAATAAACAAGGTAGAGAGGCTTTTCCATGTACACGGGTTAGATACTACTGGGCATAACTTATTACCAAATAACCTTTATGTCCTATCCCTTACTAAGGCTCCAAACTAGATGTCAAATAAAAATAAACTCCTCTGATACCACTTTGTAACGTCCTGGATCCGAGTTCCACTCAATGGTTTCCCCAAACCCTGTTGGTCACATGACCTCAAGCGCATTTCCCCAAACGCCAAAGGTTGTCAACTAGCAGCGAGGGACCAGGTCTGATAGTGGGAAAACTATGCCCTCATTTATTGATGTGTAACATAGTGGAAGAAAAATAAATAACATAGAATAGATGAAGTAATAAACAATATACAACTGGAATGGAAATATGAAGTAAATGAGAACCAAAAGACATATATATATATTTAAATGCAGCATGTAACTATTCTATGAAAGTATTCAGAATAGGATACACTGCAATATAATACATTACAACTCAAATTACAAGGTATTTCCAAACAAAACAAAGCAGAGTAAATAGAATGCAGCATTATCACAAGCCTAAGCTCGGTCCCATTATCTCTTACTCCTCTGCTAAAATCATGTACCTGTATAGAGACTCTTTCCCCTATCGTCACCTGCAGCAATATAGTCTGTTTGGGCCCAAGACATAACCCAAATAGGGTGTGAGAAATAAATCCCAGTAGGCACCCACCAAAGGCCCGTTCCCAACTATTAGTGAAAAACGTATGCAACAGCAGTGTGCAAAAATAAATGCAGTAAACTGGTAAGTAATCAAAAGTAACTATAACTACCAGTTTCATTACCATTTTAATTATTACTTATCACCTCCATGCTTGTGCTTCGGCTTTGAAGGTACACCATCGAAAATCATCACAGTGAATATACTAAATGAACAGTGTCCTCAGACATGCCAAACCATACCCTCGGGTAGTCATAATCATGCCCTCAAGAGAACAGAACCACTCCCTCAGGATAATTAGAATCACACCCTCAGGAGAGTTCCCTTAGGAATAATGAATATAGGCCTCAGGAGTATGAGATATTTCCCTCAGGCATGAAAGCAACTTCCCTCAGGAATATGAAACATTTCCCTCAGGCTAAACAATCACTTACCCTCAGGCTAAACAGAACACTTTCCCTCATGCTAAATAAGTAATCGGGCCGAGCCTAACACATAATCAATCAATTATATAAATTTTCTCTCAAGAAAACTCAATCATAGTAAATCACAGTATACCGTCGAGTATCCTGGCCAAACAACTAAACAGAGGAACGCACCCCCAGTGTGGTCCTGGATCCAAGAAGTGATCCAAAATAGTAGTTTAAACTTATCATTAGTTTATATATACAATTCTTGGTATCCTTTCAGAAAAGGCCTCATCCATATGACACCCCAACCATGGGAACTTAGCACAACTGTACACAAATTCAACTCAAAAGTTGGAAATAAACACCAGACCACATGCCTTGATCTTCACTGATCATTATACACGAATGAGGCCTCCCTAAATGCATGAGAATGGAATAGATCTGAGATTAAAAACTACACATTAAACCTAAAATAAATGCCACTCAAGAAAAAATTTGTAATAACGGATCAAGGAGAAGGAAGCTATTACCTGCGCGGTTCCAACATGATCGACGGCGGAAGAATCTGATTCCTGGTGTGCGGTCAGAGGCTCTCCCAATATCTGGCCACCTCTCCTGAGCTCCTCCGGCATTCTAAGATTCCGCTATCCAAAGAGGAGGCTACAACCCGTTTTAAGAAAAAAAACTACACGGCATGTAATCTCAAGTACACGGTGTGTAATTTTATCATTTAACTGTTCCTCTGGATGCTACTTTTCACTGCCGAGCTGTTCACTTGCCGACATGAGTATAGGGAGTATGTATTTAAATACATGGTGTGTGTTGTCGCTCAACTGGTGGCTGCTTCCCCCGCCTTACTGTTAAACTGCCGACTGAATACACGACATGTAAATACTAAGTACATGATGTGTAGTCAGTTTTTACACCCTTCATCACCGGCAGTACTACATGCCCTATGTACTCTTCCCATGCGGCCAAAGTACACAACGTATTGAAAAGTAAATGGTGTGTACCCAAAATTTTTTTTGGATTTATCCCAATTTTCCTTATTTTCTCAAAAACACTTAAGGAAAAAATGAAAAGAAGAACTCGTACTTCAAGAATAAGAATGTGGTTCTTACACATTAGGGGATAGCATTGAAGCTATCAGGCTGGTGGCAGAAGCTCGTCATGATTTGAGGGTAAACATTCTTATCCCTCCATTTATTTATTTGAGGGAAGATATTGATGTCCCTCTAATTTCTAATTTGAGGGTAGACAACATGTTCCATATGTTTCTTATTTGAGGACATGAATTGCTTCTCCTCTGGTTGTTGTGGCATGGGCAGGCATGGGCTTTCAAGAAAGGTCACTATTTTATGGGCACCCCTTCGGGATGTCAGTACTTGAGACATGATGTGTCGGGAGTCACATGGTGCTGGGTTGCATGAAGAAGATTCTAGTGTTGGCCAAAGCAGGTGACAATCCATGGTGGCTGCAGAGCACTAATGGATTTTGTGTTTATTTGTGCATCATATTGTTTACTTCTTTTCATGTAAATTAATTATTTCTTAAAAACTTATATTAGGTACGCACCATTGGGTGGTACCCTACTGTGATTTTTTTGAAACCCTACACGAATCCTTCGAGACACATGTATATTTTATGAACTTACGTGCAGGAAAAGGGTCAGCCTCCGTAGCTGAACTGTAGTGATGTTTGGCATTGAGACTAGTATGGACAGTGAGGTCATTCCTAGATAGAGTTTACTTTTTTATCTTCCATGTTTCTGTATCAGCATGATTACTTTAATATGGAGTAACTGTTTTTTATCCTTTGGTTCCATTTATATATATTGAAGTGCTTGACCTGCTAAGGATTAATGCTTGTTGTTTAGTAGTTGTCACGTTTGGTTGATGGAATTACAGTCTGTTTACCTTCTGTTGATGTTGTTTCTACATTTCTTCTTTTGTTTTTATACCATTGATTGTGCCTCCCCTCTGCAGTTCTGGTTCGATTCTGATGAGTCATTCATTTCTGCTACATGTAATAAATTTTTTATTGGAACATTATGATTATTATTGGCCTAGAGGGTATATACTACTAAAAATAAATATCAGACCCTCGATTCTAGTCGGAAGCCTTTGGCATTTGGGGAGGTCCACCTAATGTAGCAACACCCAACCCTTTAGCATAGTTTGGGTGGATATTTGGGTCTAGGAGGTTACAAAGTGGTATCGAATTAGTTCTCGATAGGGATTTAGTCTTAGTATTTTATTGGATACTAATGAGATTGAGATTTCTCTTTTTATTTCTGATCGTTTTCTATTTGGGATATGTTTGACTAGAGATAAGTCTAATTGGAACTGGGTTTCTAACTTATGCTTGGGTTCTTGCATCCTCAGGGATGAGGGATGGACCAAGATTCCTTGGATAGGAATTTCTATTTTGATTTTTCTCAAATTACAGTTTATATGATTTCCACCTTAGTGGCTCACTTGGTTTGTGATGTTATTGATTGTGAAAAGTGACCCTCGATCTGGTGTGGTAAGGTATAATTGGACATTGGCTCGATATGGTAAGCTGTTATTGTTTTCATTTTGATAAGAACATTTTTAAGGAATTTAAATTTCATAACTACACATATACTTTGTGAAGTGATAATACCTTAATAATAATATCAATGGCCATACTATAGATGGTTTTGAAATATTTTGGGAGAAAATCCTTATAGAATTTCTTGTTGATTACAATGTAATGTTCCATGATTTATATTTATTGTATAATTGTATGTAGAGAGGTATTTTTATCTGGTTCTTGTACGGGTAGGTAGGTACTATTTTTGAGGTGATATTGATCATTATGATTGTCTGACTAAGTTATTGGTTTGAGAAAAAGTTGGTTGTCTGGATGGGCATGGCATGAGGTACATTTGATACTTGGCTCTGTTGATAGTGGGTAAGCAGGCCATGAGGAAGGGATGTCGTGGGCATGTGTTGGATATAGGATAGTATGGGTATTTGTTATATACTACCTCTTTACTTCTTCCCTTATTTAGATTCAATGTATTGTATATATATATGGGTTTTCTAACAATTTATGGTATTAAGCGGGTTCCTTATGGATGACTCAGATAATGTTTCAGGCGGTATATGGTAAAGTTCCAGAGGAGCTGGATCAAGTTCACGATCTGGTTCAAGAAGAGCATGAGCTATATATATAGGCTTAGGGACATGATCTGGTTCAAGATCCAATGTTGGAAAGACAAAAACCGATTTTGGTAGCATTCGGGTCGTGGCCCGATGAGTAGCTCTAAACTAGCTGGGTAAATTTCTTTTAGGGGATCAACAGAGGTGCACAGGGTACAGATCCATCTATGGAATATCTGACGTGGGAGTTCAAGTCATAGAACTCACTTCGTTTTTAGGGTGAGGGTGGTCCATTGGTGGATGTTAACTAAATAGAGATCATTCAGATGACCTTCAAGCATATCGAGATGCCTCCTAGGAGGATGGTCAAGCTAGTGACGTACATGCTGAGAGGACCAGCGAAGCATTGGTGGGATGTGTAGGTTCAAGCTCATAAACATGAAGAACTCTCATAGAAGGAATTTGAGGAAAGTTTCTTCATGCACTTTATCCTAGATACACTAAGGTAAGAGAGAGCTCGGGAGTTCATGAGCCTTCAGCAGGAAGACATGTCTATCAAAGACTATGCATCAACATTCACCGAGTTGTCTCACTTTTCACCTGGTATGGTAAGTGATGACTTAGAAAGGGTGAGTAACATCGAATATGGCTTATGACACACCATTCATATCCAAGTAGATATCTTCAGGATTTTTTCATTCTCAAAGGTAGCGAATCAGGTGCTCATAGCAGTGGGAAATGAGAAATAGAGGTATCCCATAGGCTGGATGATGACTTCATGTGATGGTTCATATAGTAGTAATCTATGATTGGATGAATTATTGTAGGGTATTCAAGACATGGACATAGATATACCACCTTTTAGTAGTTTACCAGTGGTTTTCCATCAGTTTTGGCAGCCAGGACATATTCGGACTCAGTAAGATAGGCCTCCAAAGGTGTGTTGGGTTTGTCGACAGGTCGGACATCTGAAGAGGTTCTATAGGATGCCTTCTCAAATAGTCAGCAGGTAGGGACCCGGACAGACTGTGGTGTCTGGGGTTAGATTACTGTCGGTACCAGGTAATGGTAACTGAGTTTCAACTGCACATGAAAGATGTGGTAGAGACAACTAGACCAAGCTAAGGGGTCAATGGCTGGTGACTAGAGCAGAACTGCAGGGAGGTCAGGCATCAGGCAGTTATACGTCAGGCCAGGTACACAAAGTGGAGCCGCCAGAGGATGATCAGGCTGGTGATCCAACAATGGACAGAGCTACATCGTAGTCATGGGCGTATTTTTAATTTTTTTTTCTTTTGGAATGTTCGATTAATGAATGTTTGGCTTATGTGAATGGCGTGCACATGATTTAGTTGGACTAACTAGACGTTCTTTAGTGGTTTTGGCACGATTTTGAGTGTGCGATATATTAATTTATATGTATGAGATGCATGGAATCATGAGCATTGATGATGCAATTTACATGTGGTGTCATGCGCATCGGGGCATCGAGGATGCGGGTTACTTAAGGTGTCATGGGAATAAGGCATCGAGGATGTGGGTTACTTGAGCTTCTGAAGGCATCGGGGCATAAAGGATGCAGATTACTTGAGGTGCATGGCACTTGGTTTATCTTCGAGTCTCTATGGTATATAGGGCCTCATGGTGGCAGACACCATGAAGTGTGGGATACGATTGGGTGTTGAAAACAATATGGGAGAATGGTTGAGGTGCAGGGGTGATGATGCGTAACCGGAAGACCATGGGTCCATGAAATAGGTCATTAGACCTTTTCTTGATTTTATTTTTGGTTGGTTTGAGACTGAGATAGGAATTTCTAAAAGTGGGGAGCCCCTTGGGGATTAATATATTCGGTACATATTCTAGTTTTGTTTGATTTCTCGATGAAAATATATGTTAATGTGGGGATATTGTAAGAACCTAGGGTTTTGGAATGAGTCGAAATCCAAACCCTATTTTAATTTTGGACTTGTTTTGGAGAAAATTAGTAAACTCTTTGAAGTTCTTAAAATTTCTAGATTACACGTCATGTACTCCAAAGTACATGCTGTGTCCCGGTTATGTTTGTACTATCTGTGCATTTATCAAGTACATGATGTGTGGTGACTGTGTATTAGTTTCCTACTACACGTTGTGTAGTGTTACTTGAAACACCGTGTATCTTCCTTCTGTGTACCAGCTAAATATTAGCCATGAGTTGACTCATGTGGTGAATCAAATTAATTTGGTTACCTCTACAAAAGTCTGAGTATGGATATATATACTACACCGCTTGTAGACCTTCATACACATTATGAACTTTTATTTTTATTCACTTATATGGGAGAGTATCACTTTTAATTTCATGAACTATCTTATTCTTCCCCAGTTTCGGAATATGAAACTATGGAGGCTGAGAATGTTTATTCTCTTATATTCTTCATCCTACATATATTATTCAATTTTTTGGTGTCAATGGGATCACATCGAGAAGTCTAAACATGCAAACCCAATTTTGTTCTAGTTTTTTTCCCTCACACACCGCAGTTTCCATTCGAGTAGAATTGTCCATATTTGAATTAAATATAGATCTACGAAGATCAGCTTCGAATTAGAGATTGATAGCAAACGTTCTTATGTCTACAAGTCTCAAGTAGTTGGTGAAAACCTTTTTTGTGTTTTTTGGTCATTCGATGGTTGCGGATTTTTAGAGCGATGTTGGGTATTGAGAGAGACCCTTGTTTTTTTATATTTAAATGAATGTAAGCATTATGGGATGCCATTGGGTATTCCCTAATCTAGTTATCCTTGAGGGAGGTTGGGTTAGTGGTCACTCCTCATTTGGGGCATTTTGGATTAGGGTGCCAAAAATGGGTATAAATAAATTGCTATGAATTAAACTACTGAGTTAGAATTTTTAATTTTAAATAAATTTGTTAGAAGCCTATTAGACCTTAGTAGTGGTATAGGACATCAAATGGATAATGAAATTCAATTGTTTAGTTTTTTACTATTTAATGTATTTATTTTGATTATATATATGTGATTTTTGGTATTGCATATGTTGGAACCTTCAGGTTGTGTTGGGCATGGTCGGGGTATTGCTGAGTTTTACTGGTCATAGGTTGGGCAAGGCCCAGATTACCTTGGGTGGTTCAAACCATGGGATTGGGTGTCATGGAAATCATCTTGAGGTTATGTTACTATCATGTTGAGTATTTCCTTGGTTACATGGATGGAGAGGTCATTGGACTTGAGAGACAATATCCTAGGGACACGATGTGTCAGAGATATTGTGTCTTGGGAACTTATATTGGTTATTAACACCCACTAGAACTTTGAGTAGTGTGTACACAGGTAGACTCTATGATGAGGTGGTTTTGGACACTCATTGGGTAGAGGCCCCTGATAGCTTAAGTTAGGTACAATTGGTTTGGGGGTGCTTTCCATAAGAATCTATGTGGAAGATGAGGAGCCTTCAGGGGATAGCATTAAGGATATTGGGTTGGGGGAAGAGGATCTATTGGATTTGAGGGCATAAATCGATGTTTCTATAGTTAATAATTTGAGGGAATAGATTATTGTCCCCAGGTTACTGATTGGAGGAAATACATCATTGTCCCTCTAGTTCCTATTTGAGGATAGGCATCCCTGCTCTTTTGGTTGTTGTTCCATGGGCAGGTGTGGGCTTTAAAGCAGGGTCACTATTGTTTGGGCATGCCTTCAGGACATCATAACTTGAGACATGAGGTGTGAGGAGGAAAATGGTGTCAGGTTACATGACAGTGATCCTGGAGTTGGCTAAATCAGGTGACACTTCCGAGTGGCTACTGAGCAATAGTGGTTCTTATATTTACTTTAGAATCATATTGTTTATTGCTTTTCTTATAAATTCATGTCTTTTTAGACACTTAAATTAGAAACACACCATTGGTTGGTATCCTACTGTGATTCATATCACACCCTACATAGGCCCTTCGGGATGGGTGTATACTTTATGAATATGTGTGTAGGAAAAGGGTTAGCCTCATGAGCTAGACCCTAGTGATGTTTGGCATGGATAATGGTATGGACCATGACGTCAAGTATAGCTGGAGTTTAATTTTTTTAGATTCCATGTTTCTATATCATCATTCTTACCTTAATATGCAGCAATTATTGGTTATCCTCTATCACCATTTATATATATTGACATATATGGATTGCTAAGGATGCATGCTTTTTGTTTAGTAGTTGTTGAAATTGGTTAATGGCATGTCTTTCTGTTTACTTTTTTTTTGTTTCTACTTTTCTTCTAATCTTCCATTGATTGTGCTTATGCTCTATGTGTCTAGTTCAAGCCTACTAATTCATTTATTTCTGTTTCATGTTATATATTATTGCTCAGACCAGAAGTAATATTATCCTTCAAGAGGGTATAGCCTCCCCCACTATACCTATCCGACCCACGTTTCTAGTTGGAAGACTTTTACATTCAGGTAGGTGCACCTAAGTTTGTAACACCCAACTCATTTTGAACTATTTGGGTGTCTATTTGGGTCCGGGATGTTACACTTGATCCCCACACATGAAGCATTAAATGGAAGGTAATGATTTAACCATCTTCCCTTTCTCATTTCATTTGAGATCATGAGGACTAATAAATTCATGATATTTTCAAGATATGTATCCATATATTCTACCCTTTTAGAAAATTACACATCCTTTTAGATTAATCCACAAAATATTCATCCCATATTTTCTTTGTGTGGTATTTTTTACATTCCTCATGTATAGATTCTTTCAGGAAAAATTTTCCTTCCTTTACTTCTTATCATTTTTTCAAATAGTTCACCATTCCTCTTTGAAATCCATTTCTATTTTGATAGAAAATATTATTATCTGACATTAATTCCCAGTATATTCTATTTTAAATTATTTAGTAATATTGGGTATCTATCCAATAATGAATCGGTTGATCTTCTTACCAGAATCAATAACTAAGATCTATGTGTAGCACGTAAGACTTGTAATATTCATATCATAATTCCCCACCAATTCATGTTATCATGGTTTCAACAAAATTAATTCCATATCCAAAATTTATTAGAGGGTATGAGGAAAGTAATTATTTAATAATACCATTTTTTAATGTCTTCCCATTCCTTGGCTTCCACCTCAACCCATTATATTCTTCTAATTGTGTCCACCGTTGATCAGACTCTCCCTCAATGTGATATAATAAAAATATAACATTCAATTGTATAGAATAACGAATAATAAAAAATATTTGTTCAATATAATTGATTATTTTTATGTGATTATTGGATCAAGTGTTTTTCTGAAAATATATGATTGTTGATGAATGAAGTATTGAACAACTAGTTGTTCTTTTTTTGGGAAGCTGCATGATCCATATAGTTTAAGGTGTTATTTAGGACCTGGTTTAATTGACTCATCATTATCATGAATTTTTAAATTCTGTATACCCTTATATTGGGATGGATTCCATCACATTTTATGTTTCATATATTGTTTACATGAGACCTTTTCTTTCCTTCAAAAAAAAATTCTAGAAGAATAAAATCTATGTGATAAATTTGATACTATTATAAATCCTACAATAAATATAAATGAATTCATAACTATGAAATTTTCAAATATAATTTTCTATAATGATTCAAATTAATAAGAAAAATATTCTACATTCTATATAAATATCCTTTATAATGGTTTGTAAAATACATGTAATAAACAAGAGTATATCCCTAGGGAGTACAAAATAACGTGTGAAGTAAGGTCTCTTTATCATGAACCGGGTGATGATCTAGTTAATACTCAATGTTCCATTTTTAGTGTTATTAACCCTATGGATTTTTGTTCCCGATCCTCAACTACTTGTTGTTTATAGATATGGATTTCATTTCTTGGAAACCAATCACTTTTTACATCACCAAAATTTTACAATGTCTTACTATGTTTTGACATATATGTGTGGTTTTTTATAATTATTACCTAGTACTAATTTCTTCATTAATATAAACCTACCTTTAATTCCAACTATGTCCTACCATATTTTTAATACATAAAACATTCATTACATACTACTAAACTTAACTACGAAAAATAACTTTTCAGGTTTTTCTTATTGAAAAATAAGAATGTAATACATGAGAAAATAAAATTATATATAATTATAATGAAAATATTCTTCGAAAATTAATATTAGGTTTATTTTATTTCATATAAAATCCTACATTCATACATTAAATGATTTGGGTCAGAAATAATCCCAATAAGGTAATATGAATGAAATAGTTATCATGCAGTCATGAATAATGTCAATTGGGAATGATTGCAATAACATGAGGCATAAAATAATACAATTATCATTAAACATGACATGTAAATATATATACATCTTGAATATGAGGAATTGAAAATAAAATTACCACGGATTATCACCATGGTTTCATAAAACATAAATACCATTATTATTCAACATGGTATCGCAAAACATGGCATCATTATAGATTAAATTTTTACAAGAGGAATTTGATAAATATCAAGGAGAATCATTTGTATGTATCAATTAATGTGTTCCACATGTATCATAAGAAACATATAAATAATACCACATTGGAATATATGAATGAGTGTCTTGTAAAATTCCTTAATTTTCTGAAATGATTAAAGACATGATAATTACAACAATTTTAAAAAATAAGAATAGAATACGGGATTCATATATATGGAATTACCAAATCAATGAATAATTTTTATATCTATAAAAATACCCATGAATTGAGAAGAGGGTTTTATTTTCACACAATTAATATATTTCTTGTAAAAGTTAAGAAATTTTGAAATGAATTGGAAACATGAAAGGTATAAAAAGTAGAAAATGTTAAGGGAATAATCAGAAGGAATGAATCTATATGATTGAAAAAACACTTTATTGTAATTAATTGGATAATGAAAAGTTTATTATTGGTATTTAATTCAACATTTAAAAGACAATCCAAAAAATATATGCTTAAATGAAAAAGGACAATAGGGGAGTCACCTTACCTTAGGATGTACCTTCCTAAAGCTGGGAGGGGTAGACCATAAGACCTTCAAGATTACATGGAGGTAAATTGAAAGTATGAAATGTGTATAATATAGTGGATGAGATTATTTTTTTTGGGGATAAATTGGATGATGGGTGTAAATTTATTCTAATAGAGAAGGAATTACTTAATAATTTTAATATTTTCGTACATGAATTATAGGGTGTGGAAAATGGGAAACTATTGGCTTACCCATGGTTTTTTGTCCACAATGTTATAAATTTATGTCTTATTTAAAAATAAATTAATCCATTATAACTAAAACTAATTTATTTACATTACTTTTGACATGGAAAATTAAATTTAAATCACAATATAATTTACAAAATCTATTCTCTATTTTAGAATTCAGAAAGTCACTTATATGATTGAATATTGATTTAAATCTAATAATATAAATAATAATACTAACATAAATTTATTTGTCTTGGATTACATTTATTTATTATTATATCATTATTTATTATATATTAAGTCATAAATCAATAAATAGAAAATTTTATTTCTATAATTTAATTAAAAATAATGTATTTTATAAAATTCCCATTATTTTACCCAACCCTTAGTTTAATGTGTAGATTTAAAATATATTTTTTTTGTTTTAAAAAAATTAATTTTCTAAAAATATGAATATAATATTGTATAGAAACAATACTTATTTATTGAAAAATAAGATCATTTACTATGTAATCCTCTTTTCGACACTTATGAAAAATCCCATGGAAATCATAAAACTATATTGGATTTTATTATTAAATAAATTGTGTTTAAACATAGTATTTATTGAAAATAATTTCTCTTTATAATTTTTTATGTTTCTAAATTACAATTATTTTATAATCTTATAAAAATAATATATTTATCAAATTTATATTATATTCATGTGTATAGTATATAAATCAATAGTGAAAATGGGGTTGAATAAATATATATTTAATTTAAAGAGGAAATTACACTTTTATTATAATATTAACTAGAAATGTATCCTCTTATTAAACTAGAATTAACCCTAAGGGTAATCCATACAATAATTTTATTTTCATGGGGTGGATAAACTAACATTGATCAAGTGGTGATCTTGACTACTTTGAGCATCCCTCTGAGGTGATTTTTTTTCAATCCTTGCTCATTGCTTCTCTATTTGGGATTGGTCATGGTTGAATCAGAATAACCCTACCTCCCTCCCATTAGTAAACAATTGGGGTTCAAAATTCTATATTCTCTGGTTTGAGTTCATTTTTTCTCCTTTCTACATCGATTATATGTTTTTTACATACTCTGTATAAACACAAATTCTAATCATATAATTATTACCAGCATCTGTAGTATCCAACATTTATGTTGACCAATTATTTTATTGTAAAATAGTTATAATGAAAAATAGTTATAATGAAAAACAGTCATGTAATGGTGAAATCAAAATGGTCACATTTCCTTTTATACCCTATGTATATTGTAGCCCTCATAAACATTTACTATTTCATTCCTTTTTTTACAATTACATTGATAATTTCATTAATATTTATAACATTTATTTTTCATTAAATAATTTTCTTGTAGATTTAATCTTATGAAAGTGTTTTATTCTTTGCATTATAAGATTTCATGGTCACTATTATTTAGTTTTAATAACCATGTACTAGTCATGGATATAGTAATCATTATTATTACATCCCAAGAAATATTTATTTTCAATGTATTTCTATCCCGAAAATGAAAAAAAAATATTCATTAGGAAAATGGAGAGTTATTTTATTAATCAATGAAATAATCTTTAGGTTGTTACAGTCTAATTATAATCTACAAGAACCCTTGAAACCATAATATTTATAAAACTAAACTATTAAGGAACCCATGTCAAAACAAAACTAAACATTTCAAATCCATGGACTCTCATCATACAAATACTTTACAAAAAGAAAACAACAATACACTACAAGGACCTTCAATATAATCCAACATAAAGCTCCACATCATAAGATCCTCTTGTAGGTAAGATTTAAACTCTAAAAACTCATATACACCACTGAATCTCCCCCTAACACCTCTATCATCTGAATTAGTCATAGTTAATAGGATGAGAGATCTAGTCCATAGCAGTTGATAGCTCTGAGAAAATTGTTTTCCTCAATAATCAAAACTAAACCAATAAAAAGGGAACAAAAATAAGAGACTGGGAAACCATTCCATGATATATCCTTTGTGGATATCATTATCACCAAAACCAAATCATTGTCCCAATATATTCAACCAGAGAAGTAAAAAAATCTAATAAAATTCCATGAATTCATTCATTATATTGTTTATTAAAAAGACATACTTCCAAATAATTAGTGTACTAAGCACCCATCTACGTCTCATTTTCCAAGATGATATCATTCAAACCACCATCCTTCCACATCCCATAATGAAATGAAATAACTCACCACCATATTACATTCTCTCATTAATCCAGAATACCACATGTCCACTCCATTTATGTTATGAGTACTTTGATACTCACATCCCTATAGTAAATGACATGGAATTCATCATTAATATACTGACAAATCTACAACACATGGATGAAATTGTTTATAATTTCCAATTATTTAAGATATACCAATTGATACACCACATCACCTCTGTGATCTAACACCATGAATAGCCTGATGAACCACGGTGATAACTTACTCTCATGAACAAACCTCGGATACTACCTCTGAGAATAAAACATCATGAACACATGGTTTCGAACCTCGTGCTCTAAAGGAAATTAAATATTATTGGAATAATAATTTTGTAGGTAATATTCCATCCTCGTGTACACCTAAAATATCTAGTTAATCAACGTCCTATTATGAACCACATTTAAGCCAAAGAACCTTTCAATCCACAACCATTATTTGGCAGAACAATGATTGACTTGGACATCCATATAACACCTCAAATGGATCCATACCAATGTATTATTGATATCTATTATTTTATTAATTCATATTTAATTCTAGTTATTTAACTCATTACATATTAAATTCCATGAAACAATACCACAACATATAATCCAGTTTCATGATGGTTCTCTCCATTTTCTATGCCATCATTGGATGAAATACATAATTAAGGAACATCATAAAATCAAACTATTCTTCAATACTCTCCATAATTGTTAGATGAATCAAAAATAATATTCATAGATAATGTTATTAGGTATCCTATGGTGTATCACCATCTCATCCATATACTTTCTCACCATAAAATCCACATCACTCAACTTACAAATTGTAAGGAAATAGTTTTACATCATCAATAAATCCATGATCATCAAAATGGCATCATATTATTATTTTTCTTATGTGCATATTCTAATAAAATCCTTTGAGATACCCTTTGAATTCTACTCAAGGAAATATAATTTATATAGCAACCTTCTAGGTACATGGTTTTATTCTTCCACTTATTGATATACTGAACAATACACCACAAACTATCATATTGATCACTTCATTCAAGGACTCCAATGATTCCTATAAATGACATGATACATCTTGGGAATATTATAATGCACTAATAAGGGTATGTTATGGAACTCAAAAAAATATACCACACAAATGGACATCAAAATATGTGAATTTATATAAATCCACATACACTTATGACCATACTCTAGACACCTCTCTGAATAATCCCCACTCTGGAAATGATCTCACATCACATAGACATCTGAGTCTCCCCAGAGATACTCTTATACTTTTTACATCAAAAAATATTCCACAATAATCTATCAAAATAACCTATTATCTCTGGTCTTCAATTCATTGAGATGAAAAAAATACTAAATCCTCAATTATTATTTAGGTCACCTTTTACCATTAAATGAATGTACCATGTGAAATTCTACTCAGTTTGTCAAAAAAATCAATCCCATTGCTTAGTGTTTCATTGGTTTGATAATGGTAATATTGAAGGAACCCCATCAATATTTTTTAAACTAGATTTATGTCTAATTGGGAGAAAAAACAAGGGCTCTTGTGGTCTATGAAGAAGAAAACGTGATCACAAATTTGGTATTGTTTATGATGGTTCTGGGAAAATATTTATTCCACAAACTCTTTGTCATGGGTTGAATAGTTATGCGTGTGTGTGTATAGCTACCTAAAAACATTATAGATCGTTATCCTCTGCTACATCATGATCCATCCTCATTATACATGGTATTAATTATAAATGACCATGATAATCACTCTATCCTTATGAAAATAATTAAATGTCGCACCAATATAGATCTACTATAGATATTTGAAAATTTCAAAACACTGATATATAAAAATAAATTCCTTGTTCTATCTATTCATAGTTGCTATCTACGTTGTCTTGTAAGAGAAATTATACAAAAACATCTAATAATATCCTGCAATATAAGTTATTCAAGGAACCTATTCTATGATCAAGGGTGTTACCCAATAAAAACTACCTTAATCGTTGAAGGGTCCACAATAACACTATTCTATTTCACCAAATGACTATAAAAGTCATCCAATTACATCCAAAAAAATAACATAGATATATCTCCCTTGAGATTCTATTGTCAATGAACCCGTGGGATAAATATTTGGTGATATCCATATTTATTTTATGATTATGAGTGTATTAGTATTTCATAGATGAAAATTTCTTTTTATTGGTATGTAAATCATGGAAGATAGAGTTTAAGAGTCACATGAATAGAGCTGGTGTTTTAGTGACATTGAATGAAATGACTATGAAATGTAATTTTCTAGTACTACACTAAAATGATATATTTGGGATATATTATTCCCCTAGATTCATTAAATGATATAAAGGGTTTATTGGGATCTTATAAATCCATCAAGATCCCTTTAGTTAGTCGAAAAAAACATCTATCCTTGGAAGGGGATAAAATTTCATGGTTTTTACCACGTTCAACCATTTTTAGACCACAGAAAACCTAAATATACAATATTAATATTATTTTATTAATTATATATAAACTAATATAGATACAATGGGTTATATAATGTCTTACTATAATATATCATCAACATGTATCTTAAACTGAACTTTGGCGTTCCATTTGAAAAGTGGGGAGAATTAATGAGGATTCTAGAGGTTACAGAATCATGAATAGAACATCGTGTTATGGAAGTGGGGGTATCTTAAAAACCTTATAAAAAATGAAATATATAAATTCATCAATGATTTTAGAAACCTCTAATACAATAATACAACATCCTATCAATTTATCATCCAATCCTAAAAACATATAGAAAATATTTCACAATAATAAATTCCAAATACCATTCTAGTTAATATTTTTATTGAATCAAGTCAAAAAATTGAGTAACAAAATCCTTTATTATTTTATCAATTGGAAAAAATTTCAAATATATATTAAACCACATAATTTAAATTAACTCTTCAACGTCTCTAAAAATATTAATAGAATAATCACTTTTGTAAATTTCATAACATTCCTAAAATAAAATCTTGGGGAATTTTAAATATAAGAAAGGTGTGAGATCATATTATTAGTTAATTTATTCATAATAATTGACAATAAAATACCATAAGTGATCATACGATGATGATATGTCTAAAATCAATATACATAAGAAAAAATTAACCCCAAAATTATCAGTCATAAATAATTTAATATGGATTAGAATAACATATTAAATTAATCAATAAATGTGGAAACATGATTAAGTTAACATGATCCTAGAGATCATAACATAGTTATGAGATGAATCGTAAAATTATAGAATATATTTTAAATATGTCACATATACTAGTTTATGGGAATAATAAATTTATGGGCCACACCATCTAGAACCATGCATATAAAAATCTAAAATATACTCAGAAATTTTTATATAATGAGATATAATCATTTAAATAAGGATTTGGAGGGAAATATATAACAAAATAGGTAATTATTCATAATTATGAGTGCCACATGAATACCATTCAAAAATCCCATCAGAAAAACAAAAGGAAATAAATTGGTTTTTATAAAACATTTAAACAAATTTCATTCACATTATGTGGCATAATAAACCTATGGAAAAAATGTTCTTAATATCCTTACAAGATTTATTCACATAGTTAAATCAATAAAATTTCCGTAAATAATAAAAAAATTATAAACCCATGTAAAATAAATTGTTATCCAATGTGAACATGTAATATTATTGGTAAATACCATTCAATCAAGACAACAATGTATATGGTATTTTCACCATATAGATAAATGGTATAAAGTGAAGATAATAATTTTCTCAATCTATAAATGAATGAAATATAGGAGAAAAATTCAATCAAACTAACTCGAAATAGGTTATTATCCAAGGAATTATGTTGGTTGAAAATTTGGAACTATATTGTGGGTGATTATGAATGAAAAGATAGTGACGGATCACTTATATAAAATTGAATTACATGATATTATCTATTCATATAAAGAATGTTTATAGATTCATTTGAATAATGAACATGGTCATGTATAATATTTTTTAATGAACAATGAATTAGATTGAAAACACTTTTCTGCTATTTTTTAAAAATTCAATTTCGATATAATAAATGTAATTGATATTTTTCTAGTATTATAAATGAAATATTTTATAATACTATGATTGAAATAAATTTCTCTATAATTAAATAAAACTTTGAGGATTTTTTTTTACAAAAATATAAAGGCCTTATAGAATTTTGTTCACATAGAATCAAAACATAAATGAGATTTTATAATTCATTTATAATATAATCACAAAAATATGATGTTATGGTTCTATTAAAAATTGGTATTCGATAACTATATATGAACACATTGAAAAATTTATTTTTGAAAGAAAAATATGTATAATAGATTCTTGCATTACATAATGTTTTTCAAATAAAATACAGGGTGGAATATAGAACATTTGATTGTTATAGATGAAATTCATTTATAAATATTTTTAAATACCCTTATTGAAAATAAATATCATAAAAATAAATACAAAATTTAAATTTTAGAATAGGATTATGGCAATATATCAGTAAAACAAATATAGAAAATAATTATTTTACCAATTATGAAGGATAATGTTGGTTGTAAAATCAAATATGGACAATAAAGTCAATCCAATATTAATGAGAAATGAAATTATTTTCAATAATGAAAAATATTCTAGAATGAAGTTTTATTAAAGTAAAATATTTCAAATTAAAATTATTTTTCATCAATATATAACTATAAATTAAAATTAAAAGGAATATTATGGTTGAATATAAAAATAATAAATGATAAAAGTTTCAAAAATAATCATTTTAATGTAATGACTTGAGTTGAGTTGACAAAAACCCTTATGATAGCAGTAAATAATAAAAATAACATGAGATAGCTACCATTAAAAAAATATTAAATTTTCATGCGATGAAATATATTCATTATAATTAGTAGAAATATGGTATTGAATACACACTATAAAAGATATGATAATGTAGAAAATTAAACATCCCTCATGGAGTAGAAAATGAGACCAAAAATACCTTAATGATTATTTATTTTTTTTAGTAAAAACCCCTTTAGATAATGAAGATGGAATTGAAAATTATATATTAGGAAATATATAGGTATTCTAATACATAGAATAATATATATTTATTTCATATATGAAAATTAAAACATGGTGAATAACATAAACATGTGTTATGGAATTAAAAATTGAGACAAACATACCTTACCATGATCTGGTATTCCATAAATTTACTTCAGGACACCATATAATAAACATAAAAATATAAAAAAGTTTTTTTAACCTTTTTAATATATATATATATAATTTTATAAATTTAATTTACGATTATTCTTTACACGTATATCAATTTTTTATTATATATTTTTTAATATTGGGTGTGAGTAATCATGATTGTTTGAGATACTATGTAACATCACTATTTTTATTCAATATTATTCAATCATTCTGCGTTACTAGATTATATAAGGTAGTAGAATTTATTTTTTAGTTTAATTTGTAATGTTATATTTTCATTCTATTAGAGTTCTGGATACAATCCTTAATTTTCAATTTTTCTTTGGGCATGTTTTAACATTTTTAAATTAAATTTTCATTAAAAAACAAAGAAATCATATTTTATATTATTACTTTATATATTTCTATAAAATATATTTCCATTATCATTCATGATGAATATTTTTTCAATTATTCAATTCTATGGTGAAACTAACCAAAATAAGAACATAACATAACAATATATCATTATGGAGTTATTAAATTATAATATAATTGTTTTAAAAGAATAATTTTATTATATTGTGTTTATTACTATGATATATCATAATTTTAAATAATTATAATCAGAATATAACCTTTATGATTTTATTTTATAATTTTAAGAAATGATTTATTTTCTTGTAGAACACTCTTTTGGATGATTTATTTACCATATATTTTTATTTCTCATATTGTATATATTTTTTCTAATTTCATATTTCAAAACCATAGTAATTTAATAAAAATAATATTTATCTATTAATCACATTCTCATTACCATTCATGAATCATAGTTATGAATGGAAAATTAAAAATCAATCATTCCATGGAGGTGGTAGTCCACAGTTATGAATGGATGTTCATTTAAATTTTTATAGATTTTTTATAAGTATTAATATGAATTATAATTTTATAATATAAAATCTGTTAAAATAAAATTATTGTATTTTAATGTCACTATTCATATAATCCTTGTAATGTAGTGATAGAAAATAACATGTTCTAGCATTTTTTTAGTTTCTCATACAGCAAATGAATGACTATTTCATTTTTGTTAATTGAAAAGGGAAATATTGTTAATTATTATACCATCATTATTATAACATACTGGTATAATATTTATATTTATGTTATCCTAATAATATGGTTTAAGGTATTTTTTTGATGAAATATTAGGCATAATGAATTAAAAATAATAAATAAGTGGTTTGAAATTTGAAGATCTCTTTATGAACCACTAGAATGTGACTATGAAATTTTATTATAGGGTTTTATTTTTGTTTGGCTGAACAATGTGGGTTTTATTATTAGGGGAAGTGAGGAGAGAATTTCCCATTTTATATGTGAAAAACGATGTAATTTTTTTAACTTTCAAAAAAAATAAATAATGGGAAGTCACTCATAAGTTGTATAGATTAGAAATGAGAAAAAAAATTAGATGTGAACGGAAAAATTATATTAACATATCAACCACCCATTCGTACACATTTTCTAAATTTGTTTTTGTCCTTTCCCTCTTAGGAAAATACTTTTTAAACCATTTCATTTTTATATACAATTGAAATTTATCAACTATTATTTAAAATAAAATAGTCTTTATCAAATAATTTCCCCTAATAATTCGAAAATATAATTGTATTTTATAATATTAATTTTCCAAAAGTGTAAAAATTATTTTTTAAAAAATAATTGAATACTGTATCAAGAATAGTTTTGAAAAAAAATTATAGCCTATGTTATAAAATGTTCAATATGGATTTTTAATAAATTTAATGTGAAAATAAAATGTGAAAATAATAAATTTATTTTTAAATTAAGAATCGGACTATATAAAATTGTTTCATGCATTTTTAATTCCACCTAATATACTAATAATATCATATAGGCCATGTTATTTTTGTAAAAAAAAATCCCCATTAACCTAAAAATAAATCCTTTTAGAAAGATCCAAAATTTTATTCCTCAGATAATATTATAATGAAAAGGCTAAAAATGAATTTATTTTTTCAAAATAAACGTTCTAAAACTTATGAACTCAAAAATAAAATATAATCACAATAAATTCTGGAAAAAATATTTTATTATATGAAATCATATTTTCGGTATACGAAATATTATTCAAAAATTAATTCAAATAATTAATATACAAATAACAAAAAATATAAATTTTATAAAATAAATTTTTCTAACAAGAATTAAGTTTTTACTTGTTGATAAATGCTTATTTAAAAAATATTAAAAGTTACTTTTATTTAAAAATATACTTACAACTGTTTGTACCTAATTATAATACGGATACTATACATTGGTCAATGTCCATTTTAATAAAATGATTTGGGGTCTGTTAGGGTTTAGTGTTACATGTGAAACCTTATATTAACATATTTTTTATTTAGGGATAATATGTAGTGAAATATTTTATTGTTACATTCTATACAAAGAGATTAATTGAATCGTCACAATTTTAATTATTACTTGATCAAAAACTGTATGGAATTTCATGACTCTATTTAATTTTTTATGAGAGTTCATCATCATTACCCTATGTTTTACAATTTAACTCATATTTTTTCTCATAATATAAAAATAACTATTTTTAGATTTTTATTTTACAAATTGTGATAAATACAATAATAAAATGAAACTGTATTTTTTAAAAGAGATTTTACAGTCATCGTTGGATTAATAAGTTCTATTGGGTGTGATTTTATATGTGTATTTTTAGTAATGTGATTTATCAATATTAATGAAGTTAATCCATTTCTAATATGACATAAAATTGGATTAAAGGAATAATAATATGATTTTATATGAGAACATTCTTATAAACATATCTTAGTTAGGATAAATATACAAGTGAACTAATTTTTTTATTAATAATTAAATATCTAGAAAACAAGGTGGCGATATTATGACTTTAGAAAACATCGTGGGTACAAATAAGTGGGTTGAATAAGGTATGGATAAAACAATCACTTTTATTGAATGTATATCGACAGTTTCTCACTCAATATTATCATCAAAAATAATTTTCCTTGTTTTGGTTGCATAATAATTATGTTATCCTAGAATTTTTTTTGTTCCTATCAACTTTTTTACTCATTTGATAATGAATTTCGATGAATAATGTCCAAGATTCACACATTTAAGATATTTAACTATCAGTGGAACATATGGAAAAATAAATTTTTCATATCAATATGTATACTAATATCCGAAAGTATATTTGTAAATTATTTGATCTATGCCTTCATATTCAACACATAAAACATATCCATGTTCAATTAAGACATTCAACTTTTTTATTCCCACAAAATTTTGATAAGAAATAATTTTTTACATTCTTTTCTACACCATCATTCTCCCCTGAACACCCATGAGACTTTAGAATATTGTTCATTATTTTTTTAATATGATCTAATATGTATACATTTTTAATCATAACTCTTTATAGTTGGTCTACAATAATCATCAAATTTTACATTTTATATCTCGTCATGTAAGGTTTCTCATTGGGATAATCTTCAAACTATCAATAGAATCTAGTTATAACTTTATTTCTTCAAGACATTAAAAAATCAAAAAGAGTTAATCATGTGTGATGAATAATTATAATATTAATATAATTATTTATAGATAATTACATGAAATATTCAACCTCAAAAGTTTATATTTTTTGAAATTATTACATAATAATTTAGTTTAACATATATCTCATGTGATTCAATATAGGTTTCTTTAGGTTTCATTTTCGTATACTCCTTGTCATAAAGATATAACATAATAAATCATTCATAATAGATTATAAATAGAATGTAATTAACAAAATAATATTCAACATGAGTTTCATACTAGAGGTATAGTTAGGATTTTTTTGATGCGCCTAATTTGATGATATGATATTGTAATGTATGTTTTCCTCTAAATAAGTCAAATATGTTTGATAAAATTATATATATTCAACACTAAAAGAAAATAAAAATTTGGTCTATATAGATATATTATAAATATAAAATTTGGAAACAAAAATATTAATTGAATTTTTAGTTACGAATAAGAGTAACAAAATTTTACTATATATTAATATATATATATATATTAATTTATACAAGTTTTCTTAAGTAATTATTTTTTTTAATATGTATTATTATGTGTTTCACTTTTTGTAAATGAAACCTATGTACGTTATTTTAAAATGATAATTATAATAAAAAAAATTGTTGGGTTAATTATAGCATTAGTATAGTTTTATTCAATAAAATAATTTGAACTGCTAGAATTTTAAAAAAATTATTTTAAAATATTAATATTTTTTCTCAATCCACTATAATTTTATTTAAAACATAAATTTTTATATTTTAGTAATAATAAATTTGAAACAAATTCTAATTTGGTTTTAGAATATAAATTTTATCATTGGATACATTTATTAGATTTTCCTAGAAATATTGATTTTATGATAAATAGTGTATATTATATTTTTACAAATAGAATTATATTATATAATTAATGGTATATATAACTATTTTTTAAATTTATGAAAACCATTTTCTTGAAAAAAATTACTTTATACATGAAATTAAAAATTCAAAAAGTTTTAATTTTTTAAATAATACTTTAACTAATTTTTTTAAATATAATCGATATTCTTATATAAAATATCTAATAAATTATAAAATTATTATTTCAAAATAAATGTTTTCATCATTATAATTATAATCATACAAAATGGATTTCAAATTTTGAATCAGTTGGTCAAAATTATTTAATAATTTCCATTTTATTTTTTGTCAAACAGGATATGTTTCCTTAGGTTAAAAGTTGTTACCATAGTAAAATCTATAATCACCAATGTCCAAAATAAAATGGATGTTAGTTAAAAACATTATTAATATAACACCCTCAATATTTTATGATATATTTCTTTAAAAATAAATTTAATTTTTTTGATAGATTACAATACACAAAACCACAAGTCTAAATGAACTATAATATAGTATATCCTTATAACCTGGCCATTAAATTAGTTGGTATGAATAGGACTAATGAAATTATGAAAAATTAATGCTTTTCCCAATTATAAAATAAATTCATTGGATTTAAATTGATTAAAAATAAAAAAAAATATTTTCAATGTGAAAGAGATGTCTTTAAAAAATTACTTGTATGCGTGAAATGAAATTTTATCTTCATAAATTAAACTTATCACTATTACTAAATGATTTTAATAATTTGTACTTATTATATATTCAATCAAATAATTTAACATTCATGTAATATTTTTTAAAGGTATCAGATATGAATAAATTTAGTTTTATGAAATAATATATTTTTATTAAAATAGGGTTTCATATACTTTTTAATTCTTATATTAAAATTAATTTAGGATACTTATATAAATTAAATCTGTAAATCTATATTATTTTTAAGAAATTTATTAATTCAAATTTGATAAATAGGTCCCTTTTATTTTTATTCATTATGAATGGAATCATTGGTAAATATTTGTCTACATTGTAAGGAATAAATGGGTAAAATAGGGTTAAAACATAATATAAGGTATAAATAATCAACACACCACTTTACATTATCCTATTGTATGGGTGTTTTAAACATTTCCATCTGCATATCTAATATATGGCCACCTAGTTATATTTTTCTTTGATTATGTCCTTTATATTAATTAATGTAAATAATAATTATATAAATCCACTCTTATTAATTTAATATCACTAATGATTTTACATTTGGATATAATGTAGAGATGTTTGGTTTTAATTTTTATTTTAAAATATATATTATATTTTTATTATTTTAATTTATTTATTATTTTTATTGATTAAATAATTACCCTAAATTCTTTAGCAACATTGATATAGTATTTATTAATTAAATTGAAAAATTAAATAATTGATTATTAAAATATTAAAAGTATTAAAATTTATATTAATTATTAAAATATTTGTATATATGTGTGTGTGAATTTTATAGACAATAAATAACATATTATAGTTTTTTAATGGTGTATATTATAATTACATTGATTTCATGTTGTTTTCAATGTCAACTAATTATAATAGCTCATAAATATATATTTGAAGTACATGATGATAAAAATATATAATTAAATAATTTAAAATGTCATAAAATTTATGAAATTGTATAATTAGGAAAACCAGTTGTCTAAAATACCATTTATTTCTCATTTATGAGTAAATTATTATCTTATTTATAAAATTAAATTTTTCCATATTTTAATGTCATTAAGATGGTTGTGATTATAATTACATAAATAAGGGGTTAAACTAATATAGATTACTTAAAATGACACAAAACCCTATACATGTTTCATTAAATGATTTTATTTAGAAAATAACATACTTTTATTTGAATATATTTCCATTTGAATGATTTATCTTGAGAATGGGTAACTAATATTTTAGTGATTTTGTTATAACAAGTGTATCATTTCCCGTCATTTTTAAAGATCAGCCTTTGTGAAAAATATTAAAACAATTTTTTCTATCTAGCTAGACTAAACCCAACAAAAATACATCCCCAAAACAATTATCATCATTACGTATTTTTTGGAATTTCCAAAAGTCCAAACCAAGTGTCATTAAGAGGATGTATAGTAATGTTACTTCAAAGAAGAGGTAGTTGCCTTAACAATTCATATTAATTTTTACTTATTCCAATAGCTCATTTAAAAATAATGTATTTATAATAAAATAATTATATAAATATCATATATATATTAAAAATTATTTTATTAATGAAACCACCATTATACAACATCTTTTACATCAAATTAAAAACTATAATGTCCCCTGTGTGTATGTGTGGACTACCACCTCCACAAAGAGATGTGATTAATTTTTCAATTCCACATTATATAGAAGGTAAAAATTTTATATTTAAGAAATATATATGATATATGATAAAATATTTAGTCTATAAATATTAATTATTATTTAACATTCTTTTTCTTCATCAATCAAAAAGTTATAATGGAATTCATGCGAGCGAATGGCCTACCAGCCCTATGAACAATGTAATTAATTTTTCTATATCTACATTTAAAGGGTGATTACAAATATATATTAATAAACATTTAATATATTGGATAAATATATAGTGATTAATATAATAGATATGATGGAACTATGATAAAGTACAAGGACCAAGACCACTAAACCAAAACATACAAGTAGAACGACGTAGTTATCACCTAAAAGGATTATATTAATAAAGTATTGTCAATAAAATGGTGATAAAAGGTTATGTGTGTGTATATATATATAATATTTTATGATATATTTTACTATTATTTTATAATTTATATTTATGAATATATATTTATTGTATAGGAGGTTACGACACATATGAAGGAAGTCATATTTTAGGTGAGGATTTATTTCACAATCTGGTTATTATTCAGTATTATTTGTGTTTATCTATATGATTGGGGGATTATATGATATTTATATAATAAAACCAATAAATTTTTTTCTTTTTTTGTTATTTTATTAAATTATATGTTTCCCATTATTTTTACACTTTATATATACACATGATACTGAAATAATATTTTTTGGAAAACAAACTGTGTTTTTTTACGCGTTGGGGAACTTTTTTCACCTTTATATAAAACATAAATTATTTTATTGAAATTATTTAGTATTATCTAATTTTCTATTTAATAATTTTTTACCCATGATTTCATTTTTTAAAATAAATTAAAATGACTCATCTTATCATTTTTTGAATGTGGTTATTTTTACTTTTCTCTGAATATTTAAATAGATTCATTATTTTAACATAAATGACATAAAAACAATTTCCAAACATAATGACCACATAATGATTTGAATATTACATTCCATGTTTCAAATAATCGTTCAATCAAAAACATTTTCTATAATATTCAGGGAATTATATTTTTTAAACTAATTTATTTCCAAATGAAAAAATGAATTTTCCTCATTAAACATTTGTGTTATGTATTTATATTATTTTTAAATTCATCCACAAATAATGTTAATATTATAAACTATAATAGAAATAATTTAATTATACCATAAATATTATATATATATATATGTGTGTGTGGTTTATGATCTGTTTGACTAAAGAATTTATTCACATTTTATATTCCAATTATTCTAAAATATAGAGTTATTGATATTTAAGGCATGTTGAATCTATTTTATTTTTTATACATATGATGAATGAATTGGAATTATTATATATTGGTTAGGTCCTAGAATAAAATAACACCTAAATGAATTGTTATATCTCATGAGACATTTTTTATTGGGTATTTGGCTGAGGCCTTTCCCATTTATGTTGATATGTTGTCAAGATGTCTCAAATGTACGATTAAGATTTATGGAATTATACATTGCATCATGTGGAATTAAGTTATTTATATCCATTTTATTATTTTAATAGTTATGATATCCACAAATAAATGTTATGATCATGTTATTATTTAAATAGAATTATTTCTTGTTCATTTATTACTTTCATGTTTTTCATGCCTTATGTATTCAATGTTAGCTTCCAAAGTATGCATACACTCATTGAGAATCTACGACAACACCTTTATTGTATATCCATTCCCTATAAACTTATGAAAAGTGTTATGATTAATATGAAAATAAATTCATTATGTATTAATGATATTATCAATGAAAATACTATATGAAATGTATGGAGAAAAATTTATTGTCATATTTAAATAAGTTTATCATTTTCCACGACTAGTAAAATACTCATAACTTTGGTATGTGATCTCTTATATCTAGTAAAAATATAATAAATTAACAATCGTCTATGGTCTACTAGTTTTGGGGTCTTTATAGATGTTATCATACGATGTTTAGTTGAAACCCTAGTAATTGGATTTTGTAAACATATATTATGGAACATTACCCTATAAATAACTTTAAGGATAAATCTATATGTGATAACATTATAATGTTTTTTTAAGATAGATATCATGTGGTTTTTCTAGAAATAAATGTATTTATCTATAGTAGTAGAGGATTAAGTTTCTGTGTAGATGAATCTATGTGTAATAACCATGAAAATAGTTGGTTGCATATGTATTGTTCATTATTCTAGTGCATGTTTAGTGTTTTCTTACTAAGAATTATATTTGACACTCTCGTGGGAAATTCGTAAGTTGTTTAAAATTTTCATTAAAAAGATATGAAATAATTGAAAATATTATTATGGTTTTGAACTATTCAAATATAAACAACGATTATGATTCTGAGATTTGTTGTGTAGAAATTTAAAATTTATGATTTTTGTTTCACTAGTTTTAAAATTATACTTTATGATTTATAATGTTATTTTATAATCTTGTTTATTCCATTATTTATATATAGATTATAGTTGAATAAATATAAATAATATAAATTAAAATATTCTATTTTTGGATTTCAATTCTGGTTATGATAATGAATATGGTTTTATATATGAAGATGTAATAGAAAACATTATAACAATATTAAGGCATCAAACATACTTCTTGGCCAATAACCTTATCTATAAGGAGAATTCTGTTGATTTGAAACACTATGTATCAATATTTAAAAAATTAATATGAAAAGTTTATTTGACATTCAATATTAGAATAAATCAATTTGTATCTATTGAAAGGATATGTTCCATAGAAAAGATTTATCTCATTTTTGTGAAGTAATTATAGTGAGAAGGTTTTCATGTAAATTTATCTTCTCATACGGGATACAGATAAATGTTGGTCCTTGATTCAGAAACACTAATTATGAGTATGAAATAATTATCATATATTGGTAGTATTTTAACATAAATTTCGTGGAAAAATTATTTCCTTGTAAACAATGAGTGGGTATGGAGAGATAATTCCATCGTCTAATAAAAAATGAATAAGAAAATGTTTCAATATACGAAGTTATCTTTTAAATATTAAAAGGGGATTTTTTAACTATGTATGTAATATACTATTTATTATTTACATATGAGGTGGTGTGTATAGGTAAATCCTTCTAGGAGAACTAGTATCTAAGTATTTCTCATCAAATAAGGATATATCATCATATACTATAATGGAAAAAAAAATTATACAAGTATTATGGATTTGAATGAAATAAATATATGAAGAGGTGATAGAGGATAAAATAGGTAAGGGTAGAATAGAAAGGGTAAATTTCCAAAAAGTAATATATATGGAAGGAAATGGATTAGTATATTCTGAAAAGGAAAAAGAGTTTGTTTAATGTGTTGAAAAAAAGGGACATAATTCTCAAGAATGCATGGGTAAAGAAGAATCAATAAATTTAAAGTGCATTAACTGTAAGAATATGGTTCTCTATTCTATCCAATGATCCAGACAAAACGAGAACTTACCAATAATGAACCCAAGGAGAGATGTCCAAGATCATGACGTAATGATAGTTGAATTGGATGTTCTGTACATGGTTGTGAAAGGTAAACTTATCATCCACTCCAAGATTGAAATTTTTTGATTTTATTACAGTACTACTCACTCATTTATATATGATGAATTATCTATATTTATCATTTTATAAACATAATGATTATATATTGAGTTAGAAGCATAAAATATAAATTATAATATGAACACATCTCATGTCTATAACTCATATCTGATAGATGTTTTGGGGAATTCATTCTAGATATTATTTTTATTCTTCCTCTAGTTATGTTTAGTATAATTTTGGGTATAGATATTATCTATTAGTATAGATACCATATAAATTGTTGAGGAAGTGAAGTTATATTAAATATTCTAAATCAACCTTCAATATTTTTTTAGTGTGAGTACGAACCTAAACACCCAATGGATATTACATCCATCATATGGGTTATTATACTCATACAATAGGGATATTTATCTCAAATTGTTTGGGAAAAACTCAACATTGAAAATATTTATAATTTTTGGGGAATATTATGATATCTTTTTTGAGTACATTCATAGTTTTCTACCAAATTAGGAATTTGAGTTTTCAATAGAATGCATACATGGTGCTACAATGATTTTTAAGAATACATATATATAGAATGTCTCTAATTGAGTTTCATGACATGAAAAATAATATCCAATTGAATATATGTATATATATATATATAAGTAATTCATTCAGCTTAGTGCTTCTCCATGGGATGCACCTACTCTTTTTGTTAAGAAGAAATATTCTCCAATGTAAATTTTAATTGATTATTCGGAACTTATCAGGATCCCTATATAGGATAAGTATCCTATATCCCATATTTATGATGTACATAAATAGTTATGAGGTGATATATATTCCTCCTTGAATGAAATTAGATCTGGATATCATTATCTGGGGATCAAATGTGAGAACATAACTATGATATCCATCCATTTGAGGTATAGTCAATATAAATTTATAGTAATGTTATATAGAGTTACCAATTATTGATCTACGTTAATTGTAAATACCTAGAATTTGTATGTAAATTTCTTTAATTAAATGGGAATTTTACGAGCCCGTGAAACTTGATGGCATGTGATACCGAGGCCCAAAGTGCCCAAAATCTTTTTCTGATGTCTTGTTCAGCTACGTTCAGTAAATGTAAAAGTGGGATTTTATAACTTTTGAACCAGTGCTCGGAATTTAAATCTGAGGAATCCATTGAACGTGCGGCACCGGTATTTTCTTAAGGAGACTTTTACCTTGACGGTAGTGGGTTGAGAATAAAAGTTAGTTTTTGTGTTTTTTCGTGGAAAATAATAAAATAAAATGAACTACACTTTATTTTATTATTTTGAGCCACCATGTGGAAGTTGGTGGTGGGATCCACCAGAACTAAACCTCCTTGTGGGAGTTGAAGTGTGGGGACCACCTGACCAAAACCACCCATTAGATGTTATGGTGGTTGGGCCCACATGAACCTAACATCCTGCGAGAGGTTATGATGTGGGGACCACCCAGGACTAAATTCCCCTAAGAATGGTGGGAGAGGAAAAACCTCTCAATTTCCCTCACTAATGAGGGAGAGTCTCCCCACCCACCACCTTTAGTTGTGTCAACCCTTCCTCTCTTTTAATTGTTCCAACCTCACGAATTAATTAAGTAGAGCCAACATAATTAATTTACCCATTTGGAATTATTATGCCAACGACTTAATAGATTTTATAATCTATTATTCTTGGCTACATTTTCATTTTTTGGAAAAGTAGGAATGAGATTTTGAGAGAAAATCCCTCGCCAATGAACAACAAAGAATGCGTTCTTCCAACGAAGAACGCCGATAAAAAGCATCTTCGACTTCTTCCTTGGAAGAGACTTTAAGTAGAAACCAATGTGGGACATCTTCGATTATCGAACCTCCCTCCTCATACTCATCAACTGACCAACACATGAGCCTGCGATTGGACGTGTGCGTCCAACGCGGTGAACGATGACAAATCCGTCTTCTTCCCCGTAACTCTGTCAGTGAACAACGAACAACATAGGGGTTTAATTTTATTTAAGTATGTTATTTTTCCCTTGTTACATTTCATCCAAAAAAAGAATGCAGACCAAATTATTATCTAGTGGATCTCAGATGTTTTTCTTTGCGAGTTGGGAATAATTTTGTTAATGAGGGATTAGGGGAATTGATGCTTTTAAGATATCTTACATTCTCGTTCATCGCTTCATTATTATGAGCCAATTGCTATCACCCTAAACGCGGAAGGGTGTAGACTAAACCAACATGGTCCGACCCCTCCACCGATCTTTTTTGTGATGTTCTTCAGCATGGTGATAAGGCGAAGAAGGTGACGAATGCAACCTGAGCCGCCCCCGCGACGCTCCGGCGCCCCAAGCTGAACCGCGCCACCCTCCAGCATCTGAGCCGCCCTGGCTGCACTGCCCGCCGGCCATGCCACCCACCGGCCGAACCGTGTTGTGGCCACACCGTGCCCCGAATCCTGGCCATCGGGACTCCCACGCCCCGAGTGGCATCCTCCCAAGCCCTGGCCGAGCCAACCATTGCGCGCTTCGCGTGCCCCGCGTCTCTGTCGTCCATACACCCCACCTACCCAGTGCCGCCACTGGCCGAGCTGTCCCTCTATCCTCTATGCGCCCTGTGTGCCCTGCGGATATGTCGTCTACATGCCATATAGTGCCCCAGCTGAGCCGGCCTCCCTGGCGCCTCGGCTGAGGCAGCCTTCCCGGCGCCCCCCGGGTCGAGTCGCGCCCTCGTGACACCCTCCAAGCCGAGCCGCACCATGGTGTCACCCTCTAGGCCGAGCCACTCCCTCGTGGTTCCCTCTAGGCCGATCTTCCCATGCAGAACCTTCTGTTCTGAATATACCTCGTGTCGACTTATGGCCGGTCCGCGCCCTCACGCCGACTTGCGGCCGGTCCGCACCCTCGCGATAGGTTCGCGCTCTCACGGCACTCTGTGACACATCACGGTCTGTTTGGCTAGGCCCTACGGGCCGGGAAGATCCTAACATGATGGCCCGCTTAACGGACCAGGCCAGACCCAATGGGTCAAGCCGGGTCGACCCAGTCTGGGTCATCCCAGACCGGGTCGGGCCAGGTCGGACTGAACCCAGTCCCACTACGACCCTTTACCTTTTTTTGGCTATATCATTGGCACCGGGCATCTGTTTGAAAAACTGTTAGCGACTCTGGAATGCTTGAAGCATGATGGTCCCTTTTAGTATACCCCTCTATATTTTTTGTTATAGTTGAGATACGGTCATGTTGGATCGCCCGCGAATCCAACTAGGCCCCCGAGACTAAAAAGATAATAACTCACAGACAGGGCGTCCGATTGACGTGTTGTCTATTGTGTTGAGACCTCTATGACATGGAGGAAAATTGAGATACTTATTCATTGGACATTGTGAAAATTGGAGTATCATCTAGTATCCCATGGTGTAGATCCTTCCAAAGACGAGTAGACAGAGTGTGGAGACAAACTAGCTGGCTGAGACTTGATGAATGTTGAATGATTGACTCGGAGTGACTTGACATTCCCAGTGGGGAGCGCCTGGTTGTGGCATAAGACCCACGGTGGAGGAGCGCCAGGTTGTGGTGGCAGACCAGCTATACTCAACAGGAGGAGTACCTTTGCAGGCTATTAGGGGGAGCACCTAGTTGTGGCAGCATACCCTTGGTGGAGAGCGCCATGGTGACGTAGCAGACCCACGGTAATTGACAAGAGAAGTACCTCAGCAGTCCAAGGTTAGTGGGAAGCACCTTGGTGTCGCAGCAGGCCCACTGTACTCGACAGAGGAGGAGTTCTCCAGTAGTCATGGTTTCAATAATGTGAATAAAAATCATTGTTTAGTTGAGTCAGTAACTTTTGTGTTTTCCTCATGATAGAGATATTTTTGTGATAACTTAGGTATATGTATGGGAATATACCTATGTGGGGTTATCTATTGATTTCATACTTTCTAGTTTATCCTTGTTGGATTTTTTGAGACCTTGAGAGTCTCGGGTCCCTACTGAGTATTTTTATTTTCACCCTTGCATGGGCTATGCTCACACCTTGTTGTGTTGGTGTAGATGACAGATAGTGCTGACCAAGGCTATGATTACCAGGACTAGATGATAACTAGAGGTGGACCTTATGGCATGTCGGTACATAGAGGAGACGGAAGAATGTGGAGTGATGTGGAGGTGATCTGTACCTACCTTTCCGGTAGGATCCTTGGAGGATGACCTAGTGGTTGTTTTTCCTTTTTCCTCAATTGTTCTTGTAATCTCAGTTTCTTGTACTCTTCAGCTGGGATTGTATTCTATCCCCTTTTTACTTACTATACTCACTTGTTGGTTATTTAGTTTTCTCGCGATCATATATATTGTGTGTGTTTTAATGTTATAAAGGCAGTGCCTTTCCAGTTTTTGAGAATTATGCCTTTGGTGCTAGTCGTCATCCCCTGGCCTATGCAAGGTAGGCTTGGGGTAGTCACGGCATGGGCCCTAGGGGACAGGTCGTGACATTAATGGGTTTAATGAAAATAATATTTATATAATTCTTTTATCAGTTTATGTTATTATTTATTGATTATATTATTATTGATTCAAATTGAATGTTTTAGCATTTAGAATTCTATATAATTGTGTTGAAGACCATGCAAAATGATAGGTTGAATGATTTCTTACCAAGTTTGAATTTTAGATTTAGAAATATTTATTACTGGTTCATATAAGCTCATGTGAGGTTATATTAGTTGACCATATAAAATGTATGTTATTGATAAATTGCATAGACTAAACATTATAACTTAAATCTACCATTTTCATAGGTTCTATATATACCGCCAATTAATTATAAGTGACTTAGTTTAATCATACATTCTACACACACCATGTTGACATTGATGGGGGTTATGTTATTTTGGAAATTTTAATATGAAGATATTTTTAATGAATTGAAGAGAAGGTTGCTTCAATGCGCCTACACTTACAATACCCTATAATGGGGAAGGGTTTTTTACCTATAGTGATGCATCAGAAAAGGGACTGGGATGTGTCCCCATGTAGAATGAAATTTTGTTAGAATATTCCTCTCATCAATTAAAAATTCATGATCAAGATTACCTGAATGATGATTTTTATTTTCTAGTGATGAGTTTTTTATTGATTATATGGGGGAATTATTTTTATAGTGAATGGTATGATATATATAGTAATCCTAAAATAATTAATTACATATTAAGAAAAAAGTGATGAATATGAAACTTATATTATGGTTAGATTTGATCTAAGATAATAACTAATCAATACATTATTATCATGGGGAAGAAAACATGGTGGCTAATGATCTATGTTGAAAAGACCTTATTAGATTTTCAATAACAAGGACTAAAAGAGATCTAATATTTATGTATTTGTAAAAGATGGATATTTAAATAATGATGAAATGGGAAGGATATTATTATTCTTAGATAAATGTTCAACTATCCATCCATGAGAGGATTAAGAAGGTGTAGAAGGGAAGATTAGAATTATATAAGAAGGTTAGGAATGTTCTTGAGTTCAACCAATATCATGTGGAAGAGATAACGTTCTAAAACCATGTTTGTTTCCAATAAATACAAGACTCAAAAAAGGAGTTACTGAATGAATCTCATAGTTCATTATTCTGTAATAATAATATGACTATAAAGATTTCTAATGACCAAAAAGAGTATCTTTATTGGGATAATATGAGAAAGGTTATTTTTGAGAATTTATCTTTGTTCCTAGTATGTTATAATGTTAAGACTGAGATACTTATGTCTAAGGGAATGTTATAAGCATTATTTATAACATAATGGAAGTGGTAAAACATTACCATTGATTTTTTCATTAGAAAGACAAAAAAATAAAAGTCTATACTGTTATTTGGGTTTTAGAAGAAGTTATAATGATTTTAAAAAACATCATTGCTAACAGATGAGATTTAAATCGAGATCAAAACTCCAAAATATTCATGAGGAAGTGGTATGGTTTCATAGAGTACCACATTATATTGTTTCTAATTTGTACTTGAGTACTACCTCAATGTTTTGTAGATGTATTCAGAAAGCTATGGATATAATGTTGAGATTCAAAAAAGGTTATGATCCTTAGATATAAGGTTTTTCTAAGAGGAAAATTCAAAATCATGAATTTATTTTTATGGTTTTATCTATGGATATCAATGGTGGTTTTGTTCAATATCCTCCTTTGGTGTAATTTTCATACAATATTATTTTTTAATTTGGTATTTATACGATGATATATGAATCCCACTATTTAAATAAGTGTATAACTTCATCATGATTGAATGAGGTGAGGAAAATAATTTTATTGTAGAATAATATAGTTTAGGAAATAGTATAGAATTTTTGGTCCATTCTGCAACACATATAGGAATCATAGAGTTGAAAAATAATTTTTAGTGGAAATCATTGATTATATCTTGAGTTTAAATATGTTGATATCTTATTTTTAAGAATTTATTTATTGAATAAGATAATTATATATGAGAATATGTGAAATATGATCCCAATATATGTTTTCCCCTTCGGGATTATTGTTCATTTCTAGATAGTAATATATCTCTTTGTACCTCCAATAAATTTATCTTAGCATCTCGATGTGTTAAATATATCTCTCCTATTCATGTTTATAACCATTACGTCACATGTGATGAAATAATAGGTTGTACCACATGAGATATATTTATCTAATGAAGAAAACTATTAGAGATTTCATATCATTGAGATAAATTTCAATAACATAAGGTTGCCAACATAGTTAATGTTTTGGGGAAAATCCATAAATTCATATAATCTATTTCAGAGATTGAGGATACGATGATATAGAGATATCCTCTATTATTTATTTTAGTGAAATAATTTTGAGAGATAAATTAATTTTATAGGGGGGGTATAATGTGAGACAACTAGAATTATTGATATATCTCTTTTTAAATAAATTTAATTTTCTTAATAGATTTTTATACACACATCCCCTAGACTAATGGATGACTAATATAATATATCATTAGAATGTATCCATTAAATTAGAGGTTATAAATATTAATAAAAAGGTTATTAAAAATTTATGCTTTAATATGTATAGAATAAATTATTTATCCATTAAATAATTAGAAATAAAAATAAAATTACTTGAAAGTAAAAGAAAAATATTTTTAAAACAATTCTTATTAACTCAATGTGATTTTATCATAATAAATTAAATTGATCACTATTGATAAATTATTTTAATGAAACATTAATATTATTTATTATATAAAATGTTTCAAAATTTATCTAATGCTTTCTCTATGCATGGGATATGAATAAATCCAGTTTTATGATTGAGAATCAAATTTTTTAAGAACTTTTCATGGTATTTTATGATATTATTTTAAAATTATTTTAGACCACATAAATATATTAATTCATGTTAAATTGATTACATTTTTTGAGTATGGAGAATCAAATTTTTTAAATAGGTCCCTATATTTTTATCCTTATTAATTGTAACCTTGGTAAATATTTTTCACCTCAAAAAAGTAAAATTGGTAAAATAGTGCAAAGCCATGAAATATGGTATCAAAATCAACCCAACCCATGACCTTATCCTATTTTATTGGTTGATATCTTACATTCACATTTATTTCTATAATATATGACCTCCTGGTTCTAATTTATATTGATTATGACATTTTTTTTAATTTAAATAAAGGATAAATTTATAATTTTTATCTCTTTATTTTAATATCTCTAAAAAAATTTCATAAGTATAAAAAAAAGATAAGTTTAGTTACAAATAATTATTGTAAATATAAAATATTTCTTTTCAGGGTAATTTATTTCCAATTTTTAGTTTGCTGGTAATTAACTTAAATTCTTATCCAACAAATTTTATTTCATTTATTAAATTAATATAAAAATAAAATAATTGATGTTGGAAATATTAAAATTAATACAATTTGGTTGAATTATTTTAATCATTGAGTTTTTTAGATACAAAATAAAATATTATATTTGTGTAAGATTTTTATTTTTTAATTCCATTATTTTCATGTTGTTCTTTATGTCATTATACATAAATACTTCGTAAAATGATATTAATATTATTTTATGGAATATATATATATGATGATTGGGGGTATAATTATATTAAAACACACACACACACCACACATGCGGTCCAGAAACGATTCCCATATCCCTCCTAAGGGATACCCCACCCATTGAACCTTATTTATTTAGTACATGGCACGTAGAACCAATGGGTATGAAGCTTATTACATTTTCAGAAAGTCCAGTGTAACGTCATGGATGCATTATTTTTCCTTCATCACCAAGAATGCGCCATGCCTACCTCAGCCCCCATTGCATCATGTCTATATCCCCACCTTCATATTACTATAATATTACTTGTACCTAATAGCTACTAAACCTAGGATCTTTTGGATTCCAATAAATATTCACTACCACTCAGTACAGTCTTGTTAGAAATACATATTTATGGGTTAGAATCAACACCCAGTGGGGGACACTGACCAATCCCATTGTAAACCTCACACCCCCTAGCATGGAAGTGGATTTGAATCACCCTGTGCATAATACGAATAGAGTCTAAATCTGATGAGACACACACATGCTATTACTCCTATAGAGAGAGATGGTTACAACTAGCAGGTACCACTCTCTAACACTCCATGGGATTTTATGATAAAAATATTTTATTAAATTAATTAAAATCTATAAAAAATAATGAGATAAAATAGGAATATAAAAAATGAAAAATTGTATTCTAGGGACATTTATAAATTAATTTTTAAATTATATGTTGAATAAAAACCCTTTAATATTAAAAAAAATCAATTACATGGTTAAGATTAAAATTGGATAACCAAGGGGTTAAACCAATATATAACACTTAAAATGACTCCCAAATTTATTAAAGTTTCATTGGATGATGAGATTTAAACTTTATCCCTTTGGTATTGGGATCTCAATATATTTTTAAGGATTTTTTTATAGAATTAAATTAATATATTTTTATCATTTTATTATATCCAGGTGTGTCATTTCCCTTCATTATAAATGAAAACCCATTATATCTTTTCTCTTTACCACATTGAGAAATATTGATTGACCTATCACTTAAAAAATTTCTCACCAAAATCCATATATATATTCTAGTGATTTTTTCTTCAACAAATAACATCTCGGGGATCTTTAAAATTATATCTAAAGAATTTCTTTCAAGGAAGAGGTTATTTACTTAACCAATCACTTTTTGTTTTATTCTTCTTTTAACTCATCATGTTATATGGTATTTAGAATAAAATTATAAATTCTGTAGTATAAATATAATAAAATGTTATTAGGAATATAAAACCACAATTATCCACACTCTCTTCCATTAAATAAAAAATTATACGTTTCCACGGGAATACATATCGACTACCACCTCCATGATGCGACATGATTTATTTTCTCTTTACTCGTTATACTGATTATAATAATATTAGAGTTAATAAATATAAATGAGATATTATAAATAATAATTAGTTTTTTAAAATTGAATTAATATTAATCATTCATTATTTCCATTAGTTGTAATATAGAAACAATGTTCAATCATATGTATGGCCAACTATCTCCATGAAAGGTGTAATTCATTTTACTACCTATACATTACATGGATGATTTTAAATATATAACTGATGAATATATATGATATTTATATCATGATTATAATTATTTTTATAATGGAACAATGATAAACGTATATGGACCAAAACCACCAAACCAAAACACGCATAAAAAACTAAGCAGTTATCACACAAAATAATTATTTTTATAAAGGATTGTCAATATATGGGTGATTGAAGGATATATGTATATCATATATGTTTTGATATATTTTATTATGGATATATCATTTATTCATATCAAATAATAATTTATTATATATATCTTTAAACACCTTTAAATAAATGTCAAACTTGAGGTAAGGGTTTAGTTCACAATCTCCCCATTATTTAGAATTGTTTATGTTTACGTTTATTATAAAAGAATTATATGATCATTATATATTCCAAAATATATATTTTATTCAATAATTTTTATTTATATAAATGAAATTTTTTCCTATCATTTTACCCTATTTATGTACTCTTGATACAGAAGAAAATATTTTTTTGAAAACAAACATTGTTTTTATACTCTATCAAGATACTTTCTCACAAATGTCAATAAATTCCTTAAAAAAATTAAGAATTTTATTTATTTAAATAATTATTTATTAAATAATTATTTTCCCATTATTTAAATTTTAAAAATATTATTTAAAAAAATATTCTTGACATTCTCTAAATGAGTTCCTTTTAACTTTTTATAAAAAATTAGAACGTAATCATTCTTTTATTGTACATCGAAAGACATAAATTACCCACTATTAAGACTATGCAATTATTTCATGCTTAAATTTTTGTTTTAAAATAAACCGTTCAAATAAAAAAATTTCCTTAATATTTGGGATATTTTTATATTTTCAAATAATTTATTTAAATGTAAAAAATTTTTATTTCGAAGAAATTGTCCAGTTATATTTTTAATGTGTATTCATCAATTAAAATATCAATTATTTAAAATTATTATTTAATGTGGATATGAATTAATGATACAAAATGAACTATTTAAATATATGTTTTATGATCAATTTGATGGTATAAAGTTTCTAAATACCATGTAATATTTCATCCAATAAAGGTAGTTATTGATTTTTAAGGCTTATTGATTATGAAGTATTGCTTATTAATATAATACATTCATTGTAATTATTATTTGATAGGTGAGGATTATAATGATATATACCCTCAATGTTTTGGTAGGTCTCACAAGAAAAAACAAGTTTGGTATTTTATTGTAGTGTTACCCATTTATGTGGATTTCATCGGAGGAGGCCTGAATTGTTTTTTTATGACATCCACCAATATGAATTCCTTTGTTTTTGACATAATTATCAATGTCCATATGATTATATGAATATTTATGATATTCATGGATCTTTTTCATGTTTATAAGATTATATATATGGATATATATGACCATTATTTATTCATATCATGTTATTCATGCCATAATTATTCTATGTTATCATATGCAGTATGCATACCCTTATTGAGCCTCTCAGGTCACCCCTTTCTTATGTTTAATTTTCCATGGATTCTAGGATGTTTATTAAGAATTCTATTTAAGGATTTTATATAGGGTTTAATTATATTCTAAAAAATATTTTTTTTTAATTTATGTTTTTTAATGTATTGTTATATTTAAGTATGTATCTAGTATTCCAATTCTATAAAAATATTCATTCCTTGGTGATGTGATCACTATTACCTAGTTAAAATGTTATAAATTAACCACCATCTCTTAGTTATTGGGGTTTGGATATTAATAATTAAAAAAATTATGGAAATTTGTGGTCAAGGACTTTATCTACATTATCTTATCCCCTCTCCATTTTTTAACAAATTTGGAGAAACTTTATTTGAGAGTGACTTCCCATTATTGAAATATATTGAGTATTTACAAAAATTCCAACAATTTTAACTTATGAATGATCATCCCTTGTAACCACTACCCCTCAACTAAAAAACCCTACGTTGATCCCATATTTTTACTAAAACTATCCTCAATATTCCTAGTCATATTAAATAACATCGATTCATCTAAAAATGATCATCACAAATAGACTTAACCCACATCACAAATAAAGTAATCCAAGAAGTTTGGTATATAATTCTAACCTCTCATTCTAATTCATATTTCATTTTATTCCCTAAATTTTCTTAAAATTTCACTAAAATGTCTAAATTTAAATATAGAAATATTTTTGTGATAGTTATATTTTATTATATTTAATTTACATGAATTTATATGAATTCACAATTTTATTAACCAAAATGAAAATGTGAATCATGCATATGTACAGACCACTACATGAAGGAATAAAAATATTCATTTTTCTTTAACCCTTAACATGGTTGGAATAAAAATATAATTTAATATATAAATATGATATTTATAAATTATTTAAAATTCTGATTTGATAATCTATATTAATTCACTCTCCCATTTTAATGAAAATGACTGCACCATCTATGTTTATGTGTGGACTATCGCCAATAAAGAATGTTGCATTTTATTTTTCATTAACATGTCTTATGGATGGTTCTAAGAATAGTTTAAAAGTATAAATAATATTTTTATTTTCCAAATAAGGCCCATGTAATAAAAATTAAATGTCCTATTAATTATAGGAATAAAAAATCATTCTAAAATATTTTTTCATAAATAAGACTACAATTAAGGGAAAATAATTTAATCATATTGTGTAATTATTTTGTATGCATAAAATATTCTCCAAAATCATTTTAGTTATTATATATCAAACTAATAGACACTAAGTAGGATCATTATTCAATTGGTATAATTATATTTCAATTATACCATTTCCTAATCACCCTTTAATTATAGTATATTTGTGTTTGGGTTAATCTAACCACCTATTAGAATAGATTAATGAATTTATATTAGGGGTTGATATGGGAACATAATCACTGCTATAGTATTTTATAAATATGTAAATATTTATTTTCTTTTGGAAATGTTTTGTAAATTTTTAACTCATTAATTAAGAATCAAACCTTTTTTGGTTAAGAGTCCCTGAAATATTTATGTTTTCAATTTTATCCTCAAGGATAAAGAATTTAACAGTCATTAATGGAAGTTAAAACATCATAAATCTATATAATTCATGAATTAAGGAAACATTAATTATATTATAATAATGAAATTTTGAATAAGTATGAATACTTAAATATCCCTTATAAAACTAGTTCAAATGATATGGATTACTTACACCATGTATTTAAAATATATAAAAAATAACTCTATATATAAAATGATTATATATATAACACCCCATGAATAATTTTAGGTACACCCTTATTTCTGTTTTGTTAATCATCATTGTTTGGGTGAATTTTTAAGATTCTAAAGTATATAGAGAATTTTATGGGAGAATAAACCTAATGTTACAGGTTGTATGTTTGTTTAAATAAAAAAGATACTAGGTATAAATTTTTCAATTACGTATTGTGGTTTTTATTATGTATGTAGAGCACTACAGTTTTGGATTTTTTCCCAACATAAACATGTAGTTTCTACAGTCTGTTGGATAAATAAATATAGTGTCTGTGGGTAACATGATGTGTATTAACTGCCTAAAATATGTCATTAATAGATATAGTTAAGGAAATATTTATACACCATGTAACAAGTAAACTGTGTTTAATGGTCATAAATTAGTATTTAATAAAAAGAAATTATATTTTTTGGTAGATCTGTTTAATGAATAAATACATTATATGAAATATTTACACACCGTTTAATTTTAGGATTGGTAAATTTTTAGGGTCTTGTACAGGTGATTAAGGGTTCATTTTGTTTGTAGAATATGTTCATGTGACCCAGAGAACTCCTAGAATATTTTTAGTGATTCTATCTCTTTTAAATTTTATCATTTGGTGATTAATCATTAGGGTTATTGCGGTGTGCCTATCTGGGTATTTAATCTTTCTGTTTCTTCTATTCTATGGTCATAGAAACAAATTTCTCAATGATTATGGATTGTAATATTGATAATATTGTTCTTCTACTGATTACTTTCATTTTTATAGTCTTCCTTGTCCTTTTTCAGTCATTTTCTTGGTTTCCAATCATCGTTGTTGAAGGCTTACAAGTTTATATTGATTTAAGATAAGTGTTTATGTTAACAAGGATAATTCAATGAATTGATTATGTTCTAGGTAAATTTATTTTGTATTTTCATAAAATTTTGTTGATATGATGTTAAAAAGTTTTTCATAGATATGGAAATGTTTTCAAAAATAATTTTTCTTTGAAAGTGGATTTTCTTGATTTTGAAATGGATTTTCATACACCAAAATGGTTTGAAATGGATTTAAAATGGTTTTATAAAACTTTTATTATGGTTTTAAAATTTATTTTCAGAATTGGATCATTGGGAATCTTGGTTTCATTGAGAAATAGACACAGGAATCCTTATCATGTGTGGCACCACCAGGAGGTAACCTTTTTTATATCGATGGAACATGGAATGACTCAAAATTGGTTAGAGCCAATGTTATGAGAATTTAGGCTCTTTATTTTCCAGAAAACATTTTCTATTTGGATACATCCCAATATTCTGTGTTTTTTCTGGTATAGTTATTTATCTCATTATTATTTTATCATGTATTTTTGCACATAGGTTTTTATATGAGGTTGTATCACATGGATACGCATAAAAGTTTATTTCATTTATATGTGTTTTCTATCTTACCTCTTGATTCATAAATATTATTTCCTAATCTATCACTTATACTTGTTATATTTATATTTTTATAATATTAAAGTATTATATGAAAATACAAAGGGAAATATTATTTTAAAATTAATTAGAAAAATAAAAATTCATTATAAAATTAGTTTTGTTTTAAAAGCTATAACCGTTGTAGTGTTTTTATTAGACCATGTATAGAAACTATGGTGTTATCCTATTGGGATTTTTTATAACAACCTACTTTTTTCTTTAAAATGTTATATATATTACATTCTATGATACATGTAAAAGGAAGTGCATCGTGTACCATTTCATCTTCTCTTTTGGCATTTTCCTTCATAGCGAGGTTTTTTAGAGGTAACTATTGGTCACATAGAGACATGTTGGTCTTTATTTATTAATAATTTTGTGTTTAGTGGATATTTATTCGATTTTATGAAATTTATTGTATCTTTTGGTTCTTTATAGTACTAAATGTTTGTGTATTGTGTCGTTATATTCAAGACTTTGTTTTGTTTTCTTGCTTCTATTTTCCATGTGACGGAAGGGCCTGGTTATGGTTTGGTTAACCCAAGTTTGTTTGTTGCAATTTTATATCAGATATATGTTTTATCATGATTTGTGTTGGCATTGAATGATTTTGGTTATGTGTCTTTGGTAGACAATAGCGATTACCATCACAATTTAGATAGTAAGTGAAAAAAGTGGGATTCCCAAGATCCCATTTATGACTAAAATCGAGTTACCTTGAGTGCTCCTAGACTTTTTACCTATTTTGAGGCTTGGGTTTTAGTGTCATGTGAATGAAAAATATGAAATGTTAATTTAAAATTACCTATTTCTTTTAGAAATGTCTTTATTTGATAAAATTATTATTTGATATATAATTAATGTTGTTTTAAAATCATTTATTTGAATTCTTAATGTGGTCTTAAGATGTATAGAATTTTATATTCATCCAATTGGTAGTTTATTATGTCTATTATACAATGCCTCTTAGAATTTTTAGTCTAAATATAATATGGAAAGATTTGAGACTGGTTTCAAAGAAAAATATTTCAGTGGACCCTACTTTGGTAGATACAATAATCTGCACTATTCAGACTCTAGGTCAAGTTGGTGTTGGGAACCCCAATTGGGTGAAGGATCATGGATCTATGTTTACTAAGCATCATCCACCCATATTTTGTGTTGAAAAAGTAAAATAGGAATATGATGATCATCTTGAGTTGATTAAAAGGATATTCAATTTATTAGAAACTCTGGAAGTCTCGAAGGTGGTTATTTCCAAATACCTTTTTGAGGAACTTAGAGGGATATAGTGGGACACTGTTATGAAAGCTAAGATTCATGATAACATTAACTAGTTTTATTTTTTCAAAATTATTAATTATAATTTTTACACAGACTCTCTACTTCTAGAAAATACCCAAGAGTTTTTCACCTTAGAGTAGGGGATAATACCCTTATGGAGTATTCTACCCATTTTTTGCGTTGGAACCTAGAGTAAAACTTCTTTCCATTAATGAATATAATAGGGATCAAAGGGTTGAGATAAAACTAAGGCCAAATATTAGTTCATTGTTGATTCCCAGGTACCTTATGTCATTTGTAGAGGTAGTTAACAAAGAATATTTGGATGATGCAAACATAGCTAGGAAGATAGGTTTGGATGGAGCATCATTTGGTTCAGTTGTTAGACATGTTGTATCTCATCTCTATAAAATATACATAAGGGTGGTCAGAACCCTTTAGGACTAGTTTTAGGGGCATCAATAGGGTAGCAGTATGTAGTTTCTTATCAGTGAGGTTGGTCTATTCAAACTTGACATAAATGTGGGCCTCTAGATCTGGAATTGTACGACCAACTATTCCTTATGTTAGGGTAATCTTAGGCTAATTTTTTAAGATGTTTCTTGATAAAGTTAAGCATCGTTTATGTGGATTGATTTATATAGTGTTGAGTGCATACCCTATAGTCTTTGCACATGATTTTTTTGGTTTATTATCATAGAGAGAGTTCGATTTTAATATTGACCTTCTCCTAATAATGATTCCAATTTCTATGACATCTTATTGAATGGAACCTACTGAGCTGATATAACTTAAGGTCTTTCTTTAGGACTTAAATGCTAAAGAATTTATTCTTCCAAGAGTTCCACTGTAGGATTCTTCTATACTATTTTCAAAGAAGGTATATAAGATCACCATTATTTTTACTCACTATTGAAAGTTAAATCAAGTGACCATTAAGAATCGATATCATTTTACTCGGATTTATTACTTTTTTATCAGTTGATATTGGAATGTTGGATTCTAATTATTTAAATGCAGTTAAGGTACCACCAGTTGAGTTGCTGATAATAGGATATAACTAAGACAATGATCAAATGATGGTATGGTCATTTTGACTTTCGGGTTATACCATTCTTCCTGACAAACTCTCATCCAATGTTTATGGATTTGATGAATTTTTCTTTTCATCAGTTTCTGGACACTTTTATTATAGTTTTTATCGATGATATATTGGTGTTATCTGTGTTAGAGGAGGAGAAAATGGACCATTTAGATATCATTCTTCAAACCATGAAGGGACATCATCTAGTTATTATGTTCTCCAAGTGTGATTTTTGAATCTAGGAATAGAAATGTTTTGTCCATGTGATATATGATAGGGTAATATTAGTTTATCCTCAACAGATACATGTTGTTATGTACTTGGACAATCTTATATATGTTTTTGAGATCCGAATATTCTTGGTTTGGGTTGGTAACTATTTACTATTTGATGAGGATTTCACCTAGCTCTCCCCTTCGATGTCTTCTTTAACCCAAAAAGGGTGTAATGTTTATATAGAATAAATAATGTCACGAATAGTTTGAGAAGCTAAGGATGAGGTTGACTCAGCACCAATTTTGATACATCTATAATTGTGTTCAGGTTTTGATTTTTTTGGAATTGATTTTGGTATTGGTTTGAGATGTTTCTTGATGAAAGGGAAATAGGTTGGGGCCGATAACTCATTCTAGTTACCCCCACATAAGAAGAACTACCTCACTAATGATATTTATTTATCATTGGTTATACATTACCTAAAAATGTGGTATAACTATTGTTGGAATCACCTGTTTTGATAATCCCAAATCATGCTTAAACATTAATTATGATGTATTAAACCTTTGCATTAATCTCATTATTCTATGCTTAAACGTATTTTATTCTAAACAGTTCATATTCTTACTCTCATAACTTTACTGTAACAGCTTACATTAGCATTTACATAAGTTTGGTATTGTTAGCTAACAGTCAGAGTTTTATTTTCAAAGTCACAGTTACAGTTAACTATCACCTTAAGTTACTGTTGCAATAAGTTCACAGTTACAAGGTTACAGTCGAAGACTAATACAAGCTTACAGTTACGAGTCCACTGATATCTATTGTCAAAGCTCACAGACGAAGGTCACAGCTACAAGACTTCTGCTCAAGGTTTTCTCTGCTCAAGTTCACAGACGAACAAGTCTACAGTTGGAACAAGTTCACAGTCGAACAAGCCTACAATCATAAGCCTACAGTCAAGATAGAAAGGCTACAGCTACATGGAGTAAAATCTACTATTGCAAGCCTACAGACAGCAAGCCCTTTGTTGAAGTCAGCAGTCAGTTGGAAGTCCACAGTTGGAAGACCATAGTTGAAGTCAACAGTGACATACATTCTCGACTCACTATTTTAATTTCATTATTTCCTACATTTAATCTATCTAACGGTCATATCACACATTTTAATGTTTTGTCAAATATCTGATAAAGGTTGTCGGATGTCAGGAACCCGTACCTCGTACCTGCTGAAAAGAAATCTTTTCTGTCCCCTGATGGGAGATAAATACGAGAAGACTACATACCAGAAAGAAAGGCGCGAACGTGTGAAGAATACAAACAACGAGAAGTGAACCAAAAAAGTGTGGTGCATCCAATATACCAAAAAACGACACAAGCACAAGAGGAACACAGAGAAGCTCATAGACAATCAAGCATACTCGAGGAATGTTATGTGCATACAAGAAGAACTTCATCGACTACATTCTCACCACCTGTGAACCTGGAGCTTACGACACTCTGTTTCTCAACAGAAACAAGAAGAGGACTCAGACTTACTTCTAATCAAATTCAAAGGAGTCCACAACTATACTGAAATCACCAGAACAATCTCTAAACTCTACATCTCTTGTTCTGTGGTTTATTACCATTCATTTAGAGCAGTGTGTGTTATCTGCTATATCTAACACACACACTGACTCCTGTACTTTCACTGGAGGATCTGTAAATCCTCAGAAAATCTTTTTGCATCCCATTTCCCACTATGGATAGTGGTAGAGGTCTTGTGACCTGGACAGCTTGCTGCTGTTGTTTGTTTTCCCACGAAGAACTGTGGTAGAGGTCTTGTGACCTGGACAGTGTGTTCACTATTGTTAACCCCGATCCAGGGTGTGGATCATTCTTATATAAAATTTTGAGAGGACTAAGTCTCGGCTTGAGACTGAACCTCTTGGTTAATTTTCTGTGCTTATAGTTATACTCTATATCCATACTATACATATTTATTTCATTTTCCGCTGCTATTACTTTGAAATATAATCTATCTTCAAAGCTACTTTGATAATTAAATTCGCAAGTGTTTATATTTGTTATAAATCAGTAAGTTAGTTTCAAAAGTTAATTTAATCATAAGATTAAGTTAACTGAGAATTAATCAATCTTTGAGAAACTAATTGAACCTTTATAATCTATATAAATTCACTACAGTTTAATTTGTTTTTGAAATTGGGGGATTTTGATAGAAATTGTTTTTAACAAAAATTTTAATTGGAACTCAATTCACCCCCCTCTTGAGTGTCCACTCCGACCAACATTTGGTATCAGAGGTTGTGTTTAGCTCTGTTATACTTGCTCAAAGTTTTATTTTAACTCTCTGTTTTTAAACTGTGATTGTAGTTTTATCTAAAAGATCTTAAATTTCTGTTAGTTCTAAATTTTATCTCTTTAAAATATTTTCTAGAATTTCCTTATGGATAATAGACTAGAAGGTGCTGCTACTAACAGGCCACCCTTCATTAATGGTGTGAATTATGCCCAATGGAAGCTCAAAATGAAAATTCATTTGGAAAGTATGGGTTTTGATATTTGGACTGCTATAGAGTCTCAATACAAGATTCCAGAAACTGAAAGAATAACTTGGGATGAACCTACTAAGGTAGCTTACAATAATAATTGTAAGGCTGTGAATGCTATCTACTGTGCTCTAGGAGATGAGGAATTCAATAGAATTTCTGCATGTAAAACTGCTTTTGAAATCTGGGACACCTTAGCTGTTTCTCATGAACGAACAACTAATGTCAAGGAAATGCGGTTAAATACTTATACTATCAAATATGATAACTTTAAGATGAAAGCTGATGAACCTATTTCTGATATGTATCTCAGGTTTAATGAGATAGTCAACACAATGAGCTCACTCGGGAAGATTGTTCCAGCAAAGGAGAAAATCATGAGATTATTGAGATGTCTGCCTGACAGATGGAGAGGCACATCCGTTTCAATTAGAGAATCCTGTGATATTGGAACTTTGCCTGTCAAGGAGCTAATTGGTAAACTGATGATGTACGAAGAAGAGCTAAAGGTGAATAAAGAGGAAGATGAGGAACCAAAACGAAAATCTGTAGCTTTTAAGTCTACTGCATCAAAGAGCAAAGACAAGGAGAAAGTGCATATACCAACTGAAAGCTCATCTAGTGAAGACTTAGATTCTGACAGTGATGCCGAGATGGCACAAATAGCAAGGAGATTCAAGAAGTTCTATAGGAAGAAGAAGTTCTTCAGAAAACCAAACTACAAGGGTAAGTATGATAGACAAGGTAAGTGGAAGAAAGATTGGAAGAAAACTGATAAAGAAGAAGACATAGTTTGCTATGAATGTAAAAGGAAAGGACACATCAAAGCTGACTGTCCTAAGTTAAAATTCAAGAAGAAATATGAGTACAAGGACAAGAATTATAAGAAAGCTATGAAGGCCACCTGGAGTGCTTCAGAAGACAGCACAAGTGAATCCGAGTCCAGTGATTCTGAAAGAAATCGTGTTAATATGTGTTTCATGACAAACACATCTGAGGTAACCTTAGACACTCCCACTTTAAACTCTTATTATTCTGAAGGTGAAGCAGAATCTGGTTCTGATTCTGAAAATATGTCTAAAGATGAATTGACTGAATACTGTAATATGCTGGAAGAAACGTGTAATGAACTAAAGGATAAATATAAGTCTTTAAAGAAACAGCATGCTCTTACTGCAAGTGTCAAGTCTGCACTTGATGTAGAAAAAGAGAAAAATGTTCAGTTATTAAAGGAGAATACAGAACTGAAACTATCTAATGAACAACTTAGAAAGGACTTAGAAACATTCACAAATGGAAAAGATACTCTAACCCAACTGCTAGGAAAGCAAGTTGCACCTAAGTATGCTACTGGATTGGGATACCAACCTGGACAAAGACAGTTTACTAAAACCCGATTTATTTCCAAGTCTGAAAAAAATCCTGCTAGTTCCAGTTTTGGAAATTCATATGCCTCAACTGGTTATTTAAATAGTTGTCGATCAAGTAAAGTATATCTCTCTAAATCTGTTGCATCTATTAATTGTATGGGACCCATAAGACAAATCTGGGTACCTAAATCCTTGATTGCTAACATATCTGGACCCAAGAAAATCTGGGTACCAAAGTCATTTCTTGTCTAATCTGTTTTGTAGGAAATCTGTTTGAAAAGCAATTACAAGAAGGTATGGTACTTAGACAGTGGATGTTCAAGACACATGTCTGGGGACTATTCGTGCTTCAAAAGCTTAATAAAGGTTGATGGAGGATATGTCACTTTTGGTGATAACTCAAAAGGAAAAAACATCGGCTTAGGCCAGATTGGTAACACTGACTCAGTATTAATTTCCAAAGTTTTATTTGTTGATGGACTTAAGTACAACCTGCTTAGCATTTCTCAATTGTGTGATGATGGCTTTAATGTCAAGTTTGAAAACAATTCTTGTGATGTTTATAATTCCAAAAATGCTTTAATATTTTCTGCCTTAAGAAATGAAAATGTTTATGCTGTTGACTTAAACACTTTAGCTAAACATAATGTTACTTGCTTAAATGCTTTTCATAAAGAGTCTTGGCTGTGGCATAGGAGATTAGGACACTGCAACATTCATTCACTTAGAAAACTCTCTAAGAAACACTTAGTTAGAGACTTACCTAAGCTTGAATTCCCAAATGACAAAGTGTGTAATCCCTGTCAAAAGGGAAAACAACACAAAGACTCTTTTAAACCAAAGAAAGAAGTTTCAACTTCTCAACCACTTGAACTGGTTCACATGGATTTGTTTGGACCATCAAGAATTTCAAGTCTAAATGGGAAGCACTATGTCTATGTTCTTGTAGATGACTTTTCTAGATATACTTGGGTATACTTTCTAGCTCACAAAAGTGAATCTTGCTCTTACTTTGTTAAATACTCTAAGTCTGTAGAAAATCTTAGTGGACTTAAGATTAAGACCTTGAGGAGTGATCATGGCCGTGAGTTTGAGAATCGAGAATTTGAATCTTACTGCTCACACAATGGCTATTCTCATAACTTTTCTGCCCCTAGGACACCCCAACAGAATGGTGTAGTGGAAAGAAGAAACCGAACCCTGCAAGAAATTGCTAGAACTATGCTCAATGAATATGACCTGCCAACTTACTTTTGGGCTGAAGCTGTTAATACAGCTTGTTATGTCATTAATAGAGTATTGATCAGACCTGTTCTAAAGAAAACCCCTTATGAGTTGTGGAATAATAGGAAGCCTAAGGTTAATTACTTTAGAGTTTTTGGTTGCAAAGTCTTTATTCTGAATACTAAAGATAATCTTGATAAATTTGCTCCAAAAAGTGATGAAGGAATTTTCCTAGGTTACTCTATGTCTAGTAAAGCCTATAGAGTGTTCAATAAGAAAACCAAATGTGTGGAAGAATCTGTTCACATCAAGTTTGATGAGACTGATCCACATGAGTCTAAAACTTCTCTTGAAGATGTTGAAGAAGACTTATCTGTTCTGGACCTAAATGACAAATCTAAAGAACCTGCAATAAAAACATCCAGTTCTGGACTTTTTCCAGAATCTTCCTCTGTGGAACCCGAACCTATAGAGGAACCTGAAATCTCTAGTCCAACCTTTACCAAATCAACTAGGATTCTAAAGAATCATCCTTTAGATGCTGTTGTTGGTAATCTTGATAGAGGAACACAAACTAGAGCTTCTCTAAGAAATCAGGTTGAACATCAAGCTTTTCTTTCACAGCTTGAACCCAAAAATGTCAATGATGCTATCAGTGATGAATTCTGGGTAATGGCTATGCAAGAAGAACTAAATCAGTTTGAAAGAAACAAAGTTTGGGAATTAGTGGAAAGACCTAAAGACACTCTTACCATAGGCACTAAATGGGTGTTTAGAAACAAAGTTGATGAGTTTGGTAACATAATCAGAAACAAAGCTAGGCTAGTTGCACAAGGGTATAGTCAGGAAGAAGGAATAGACTATGAGGAAACCTTTGCACCCGTGGCTAGACTAGAGGCCATTAGGATATTACTTGCTTATGTTGCTCATCTGAATTTCAAACTATATCAAATGGATGTTAAAAGTGCTTTTCTAAATGGATATATAATTGAGGATGTATTTGTGGAACAACCTCCTGGTTTTACAAATCCCCATTTTTCTAATCATGTTTTTAAACTTTCTAAATCTTTATATGGTTTAAAGAAAGCTCCAAGAGCTTGGTATGATAGGCTCAGCTCTTTTCTTATTTCAGAAGGATTTACTAAAGGGATAGCTGATCCTACTCTTTTTATTAAATGGATTTCTAAAGATGTATTAATAGTTCAAATTTATGTGGATGATATTATTTTTGGATCTTCAAAAAATTCTTTATGTGTTGATTTTTCAAAAATAATGCAAAATGAGTTTGAAATGAGTTTAATGGGAGAACTCAAATTTTTCCTTGGATTTCAGATCTTTCAAAATAAAAATGGTATTATTTTGAACCAAAGTAAATATATTAAAGATCTTCTAAAACGTTTTTCTTTGGATGGCACCAAAGGCAGTGACACACCTATGAGCACCACTTGCAAGTTGGACAGTGATGAAACTGGTGAACCAGTGGATCAAACCAATTACAGAGGTATGATAGGTAGTCTACTGTACCTTACTGCCAGTAGACCTGACATCATGTTTAGTGTATGCATGTGTGCTCGATTTCAAGCCAATCCAAAAGAGTCTCATTTGACTGCTGTTAAAAAGATTTTCAAATATCTAAAACATACTCCCAATTTGGGATTATTTTATCCAAAAGGACAATCATTTGATTTATTAAGTTATTCTGATGCTGATTTTGCTGGCTGCAAGTTAGATAGAAAGAGCACCTCTGTAACATGTCACATTTTAGGCAAGTCACTAGTATCTTGGTGTAGTAAGAAGCAGAATTCTGTTGCATTATCTACTGCTGAAGCTGAGTATATAGCTGCTGGTAGCTGTTGTGCACAAATCTTGTGTATGAAACACACTTTACTAGACTATGGATATCAATTCAAACATGTCTCTATAAGGTGTGACAATACAAGTGCTATTAACATTTCAAAAAATCCAGTATCTCATGCTAGGACAAAACATATTGATGTGAGACATCACTTTCTGAGGGATCATTATCAAAAAGGTGATATCACTCTTGAGTTCATTGGCACTGAACATCAGTTAGCTGATATTTTTACAAAGCCTTTGAATTCTGAGAGATTAAGTTACATCAAACATGAGTTAGGTATGATTAACTATAGCACAGTTGAAACCTCACAGTTGAAACCTCACAGTTGAAACCTCACAGTTGAAACCTCACAGTTGAAACCTCACAGTTGAAACCTCACAGTTGAAACCTCACAGTTCAAACCTCACAGTTAAAACCTCACAGTTGACACCTCACAGTTGAAACCTCACAGTTGAAACCTCACAGTTGAAACCTCACAGTTGAAACCTCACAGTTAGACCTCACAGTTGAAACCTCACAGTTAGACCTCACCGGTGTACCTCACTGTTACATCTCTCTGTAGGCTGTTTCGCTGTTTAATCTTATTTTATTTTTGCGGGAATTCGAACCGTTTCTTTTCTTTATACTTTTATTTCTAAATCCCTAAATGATAAAATTGAGAACATCGAACATATCTCAATCCACTCATCTCGACCCTTGCTCTCTCAAGTCCTAAACCCTAAACCTTCAACTGAACCTCGAAACCTCATTCAGTTCCAATGGCCAGGACAAAGCGACCCCCGACTGTCAATGAAGATGCACCAATGCCGAAGAGGACTCAAGTCGAATCCAGTGGCACCGGGAACGCCTCGATAAGACCTGTTAATCCACATCTGACTAAGAGAGAAATAGTTGCTGAGAAGGAGCTAAGTGAAGAGTGGATTTTATCGAGCAGATCATTAGTACTGGCAGTGCTTAATGATCAAGGATGGACCGAATGCTTCGCAAACAATAATGGACCATACTACCCGAAGCTGGTGAAGGAGTTCTATGAATATCTACAGTTCGAGGAAGAGGATGATCTGCATAGACTGGTATCCAGAGTAAACGGCAATGAAGTCAGTTTTTCATCCGTTGAATGGGCTGCATGTTTAAGAGTTCCTCATGAGGGTATTTACAACTACTATTCTGGAGCGGCTCCTCCAAATAGTAGAATCTTTGATCATGAGACGGCTCTGGAAGAATTGACAGGCAATGCCACTGTAAGGAAGATTATTGCTACTGAAATGAATGGAGAGGACATGCTTCTGTTTAAATTTATCCAGCATGTACTGAGTCCTAGAAGAGGAGATTTTGCAACTCTAAAGCATCAGGATATTTACTTGATGTACTTATTAAAACATGGAATGAAGGTCAACCTTTGAAGGTTGCTGATGGCTCAGATGGAGGACATGATAAAGGCAAGCTCAAAATCAAGTGCCTTGTTTTATGCTAAACTCATTTTGGTTATGTTGAAAGTGAAAGGTGCAGCTGGAAGTCAGGAAGAGTTGATAGTGGCAAAGAACAGTGTATGTATCTCGAAAGTAATCTGCAAATTCATGAAGATCAGTTGGAATCCCTGGAAGAAATCATGGGTGAATGATGAGGAGATAATCTATGAGAATTTTAGCCCTTCTACTCATCCCTCTAGACCGAGAGATAGGAGAGATCCAGGCTTAAAGCCTGATGAGCCTGAACCTGTATACTCAGATGATGAACAGACTGCAGTAGTTGGTAACTCTGCAAGAGAGAACACCCCAATTGATGAAGGGAGTGATCCTGATACTACTCACAGTCCTGTCAGGACAGTGACGTTTGGAGCAGCAAGCCCTCCAAAAGAACTACCTAGTAGAGAACCTGTTCTAAGAGACAGTGAGACTGAGACTACAGAAGAAGAAGAAGAATCTCAATATTTTGTCAAGGACACCTCTGATGAGGGTGATACAGTCGAAGCAGAAGAGGCTGGAGCTCTAAATGAAAATCAAGAAACTGTTGCAGAAGAACTTAGTATGAGCCCTCTGATAGGGTATACAGACAAGTCAGTGTCTGACCAGGAAGCAGGAGTGGTCTCTACTATTGTTGTCATGGAAGTGGTTGATGACCCAACAGAGAAGGAGACTAACCTCACTGCTGAACCTACAGAGGAAGCAAGTATGGAACCTGCTAGAGCTACAGAAGAGAACCTAGAGTTACCCAGAGTTGAGCAGATAGTAGAAAGTGTTCAGGAAGGACCTCCAAGTGAGGGGGAGCGTATTGGTTCAGTCTCTGTACTGTATGATATAGAAGGATGGACCTCAGATCCAGGATACATGGTGTTAGGACTCAATTATGAGGATTCAGATGAGGAAAACCAACCACCAAGAAATCCAGTCATCCTACCTAACAACTCTCCAGTGTTAGAAACTGAAAGATTGGCCACCAAGGAAGACCTTGAATCCTTAAAGAATGAAATGAAGGAGACCATCAGACAGTCTGTTGCTGAATTGAAAACCAGTCTTTTTGATGAGCTAAAAAATGTAGAAAAATCCTTAGAACTATCTCTAGGATGTGTTGTGGGAAGTCCAATCAAAGAAGTGATGGATGAAATGAAAGTGTGCCACACCCAAATTGAAAGCTGGACTGGAGCAGTAGTGGCCCTCAGACAATCAGTTGCTTCTTTAACTGCCCTGAGCAGTTCTCAGACACAAGTGGCCAGTGAGATTCGATACATCAAAGAAGTGGTCAAGCAGTTTGTGGAAGTATTTGAGGCTTTCAAGAAATCAGTAAAAGAACACTTTAGTAATCAGGATGATGTCATTCAGAAAGTGATTGGAAATCTGACTCAGTCTTTCAAGGAGACAGTGGCATTCTCAGTCAAGTCCCTTCCTTCATCTAGCTCTCCTATGGACCTTGAGCAGTTTAGAAGCCTGCTCAGAGAAGAGCTTACTCAGGCCCGTGCAAATGACACATCAGACCTACAGATCCTTGCTACTACAAGAGAAGTCAGTGGCTTTGTTCGTGAGCACCTGCAGGCTGCTACTGCTTCTCAGGAGGCCATCAAAAGTAAAGTGGATTATTACTTTGATCGGATTTTCACCAAGCATCAGTTGAACAATCACTTCAAGCTCATGCTAGAAACTATGAAGCTGCCTCCTGTAACTCAAGCCTTCAAAGAACAAATTAGCAAGCTACGAGAGTTGACCCCGTCTTTGGATAAATTCTTAGAAAACAAAGATGACTTCTTATCTGCCATGGACAGAGGAGGAAACATCATCATGGATTTCAGGAATCTGCTCCTACCTTTTCTTCATGTGGACTGCACACCTGTTATAGTTCCTCCTGCCCTACCTGTCTCCAACCCCAGTGGTTCTTCCATAATGTCTCCTGCTGATGCCCTCAGAAGCCTTAGACCACTGATCCCTCGGCAAGCTACTCACTACAGGCCTTCAGGAGCCTCTGTTGCTGCCCCTCCAGACATTCCTACTGCCATTCCTCAGCCTGTTGATCCTTCACCTCCTGCTCCATATTCTTCCTCCAAAGGAAAAGATCCCTTACCTCCAGATGAAGAGGATTGATTCTGTTTATGTTTTTTTTTTATAGGGATCATGTATTCACATTTTGGGTCATGTATTGTACTCCTTATTAATACAATGTTTATCTTCTCTCTCTCTGTCTTTCTTTTTGTTAATCACAAAGGGGGAGAAATAAAGCGAAATAGATAGGGGGAGAAATGGGGAGAAATAGGAAAATCAAGGGCGAAATGAACCTATACAGAGAGGAGAAATCCTTGTGGATTATACCTAATTTTTGTGCTCATATTGCTAATACTGTGTTTTGCACACTTCTCTCTGATACTTCTATATTTCATACTGACATAATTTGTGATTATCAAAAAGGGGGAGATTGTTGGAATCACCTGTTTTGATAATCCCAAATCATGCTTAAACATTAATTATGATGTATTAAACCTTTGCATTAATCTCATTATTCTATTCTTAAACGTATTTTATTCTAAACAGTTCATATTCTTACTCTCATAACTTTACTGTAACAGCTTACATTAGCATTTACATAAGTATTGTATTGTTAGCTAACAGTCAGAGTTTTATTTTCAAAGTCACAGTTACAGTTAACTGTCACCTTAAGTTACTGTTGCAATAAGTTCACAGTTACAAGGATACAGTCGAAGACTAATACAAGCTTACAGTTACGAGTCCACTGCTATCTATTGTCAAAGCTCACAGACGAAGGTCACAGCTACAAGACTTCTGCTCAAGGTTTTCTCTGCTCAAGTTCACAGACGAACAAGTCTACAGTTGGAACAAGTTCACAGTCGAACAAGCCTACAATCATAAGCCAACAGTCAAGATAGAAAGGCTACAGCTACATGGAGTAAAAGCTACTATTGCAAGCCTATAGACAGCAAGCCCTTTGTTGAAGTCAGCAGTCAGTTGGAAGTCCACAGTTGGAAGACCACAGTTGAAGTCAACAGTGACATACATTCTCGACTCACTATTTTAATTTCTTTATTTCCTACATTTAATCTATCTAACGGTCATATCACACATTTTAATGTTTTGTCAAATATCTGATAAAGGTTGTCGGATGTCAGGAACCCGTACCTCGTACCTGCTGAAAAGAAATCTTTTTTGTCCCCTGATGGGAGATAAATACGAGAAGACTACATACCAGAAAGAAAGGCGCGAACGTGTGAAGAATACAAACAACGAGAAGTGAACCAGAAAAGTGTGGTGCATCCAATATACCAAAAAACGACACAAGCACAAGAGGAACACAGAGAAGCTCATAGACAATCAAGCATACTCGAGGAATGTTATGTGCATACAAGAAGAACTTCATCGACTACATTCTCACCACCTGTGAACCTGGAGCTTACGACACTCTGTTTCTCAACAGAAACAAGAAGAGGACTCAGACTTACTTCTAATCAAATTCAAAGGAGTCCACAGCTATACTGAAATCACCAGAACAATCTCTAAACTCTACATCTCTTGTTCTGTGGTTTATTACCATTCATTTCGAGCAGTGTGTGTTATCTGCTATATCTAACACACACACTGACTCCTGTACTTTCACTGGAGGATCTGTAAATCCTCAGCAAATCTTTTTGCATCCCATTTCCCACTGTGGATAGTGGTAGAGGTCTTGTGACCTAGACAGCTAGCTGCTGTTGTTTGTTTTCCCACGAAGAACTGTGGTAGAGGTCTTGTGACCTGGACAGTGTGTTCACTGTTGTTAACCCCGATCCAGGGTGTGAATCATTCTTATATAAAATTTTGAGAGGACTAAGTCTCGGCTTGAGACTGAACCTCTTGGTTAATTTTCTGTGCTTATAGTTATACTCTATATCCATACTATACATATTTATTTCATTTTCCGCTGCTATTACTTTGAAATATAATCTATCTTCAAAGCTACTTTGATAATTAAATTCGCAAGTGTTTATATTTGTTATAAATCAGTAAGTTAGTTTCAAAAGTTAATTTAATCATAAGATTAAGTTAACTGAGAATTAATCAATCTTTGAGAAACTAATTGAACCTTTATAATCTATATAAATTCACTACAGTTTAATTTGTTTTTGAAATTGGGGGATTTTGATAGAAATTGTTTTTAACAGAAATTTTAATTGGAACTCAATTCACCCCCCTCTTGAGTGTCCACTCCGACCAACAACTATCACTTGGGAGAGTGGTTTACAGTTTATTCAATTCATCAAAGAATGAAACATATTTTTACTTTGAGGGACCCGATCCTAAGACAGATTATTTAGGAAGAGTGTCTTCAGACTTTTGATCTTGATATCGCATACACTCCTAAGAAAGGAACTATGGTTTCTGATTCTTTGAGAAGAAAATTACTAACATGGGCCATGAATTAATGAGTTGAGGATTGTCACCAAATGAGTTTGGTTCCTAAGATGCGCATAGGAGTTGAAGAGGTCAGTGTACAGGTGTTAATGGATTTGAAGAAAGATTACCCGTATTTTGATACATGAGTTTAGCTCAAGCACATAATAAACACCGAGTTAAATACATTATTGAATCCCTTCATTGGGGAGAACTTAGATGAGTGGTCCCAGTTTCATAATGGAACATTGTGCTACTTTTTTTGGTAGGTTGTTCCATTTTACATGAGGAATGAGTTGCCATATTTTGTGCACTGTGCATGTCAGTTTTTGTTAATCCACACCCCTGTTTTTATTTTCATCTTATATTCTAGATTATCTTTTGGTGTTTAGTTTTTATATCATGCTCTGGGATTTATAGATATAAATTTGGTGTTTCAGGATGTTTTTACTCAATTTAAAGGTTTAGGTTCATTGTTAGGGTAAACCATGATTCATTCTTCAAGAAACCATGAGAGAAATGTTTTATCACGTGTCAGGGTAGAACGGACCACACACAGTTAGAAAAACCATGCATAAGGTGTGTGCATAGTTATTTTATTTTGGATAGAACCATGTTGCATGGTTAGTGTATGGTTCACCAAATCATGTAGCCCAACCATGCATAGTTCCAAAGTCATTGAAATTATAAAATTATTCTTCTACCCTCTTGGAATTTTAACCCCATGAACACCCAACATCCACCACTTCTAGAAATTTTGACCCAAACAGGGATCATACCTCCTTCTCCAAGCTTATCCTCCTCTCCCACGAGGTATATCTAAGGTTTCTTCTAGGTTTTGGGGTGATTCTTTATGGTATTATCCTATTTTATTCTTCCACGTATTTCTTGTTTCTTCTTCTCTTGAGTTCTTCTTCACCCTTGGTCTTCTAGATCAATGGTTCATGTTTATTTGTGTATAAATTTGGTTTTTTTAATGTTTCTATGGGATGTTCTTTACTATTCAAACTATTGTATAATTGTTTCATGTTGGTGTTATTTAGGCTCAAATTATGTTAGATAGGTTTCTATTTCACTATCCTTCAAATTTATGAATCATTGGTATTTTTATTTTCACACCTTCTTAGGTTATTAAATAATTATTTTTTTATACCAATTGTTTTATATAAATTTTGGTGGATTTCGTGGTTTATTTAAAGTATATGGAATTTTCACCTTAATTTATACACACCATGTGTTTGATAAAATTCCTTGATGGAATTTGTATGTGATTTATTATTTTTGAAGTATGGATTTGGGTTGGTAAAGGTATTTGTCTTCAAAAATGAAGGGATTGGTTTTTTATAAATGGATTTTTATTTTCAAAATTGTGTATTTTTTCTATTTTTTATAATGGATTGTCATGTGATGATGGTGTTTGCCTCATTTTTTATTTTGTTGAAAGTGTATTCTGTTTGAAAATGTGGCATGAGTGCTCAAATAATTTTTTTTTAAATGGTTGTAGAAGTAAAAATATGTTTCCTCCTATTTAAAATATTGATTTGGTTATTTGAATTTTTTTTGACAGTTTGAAAGAAATTTGTTGTAAATTTTATGGTTTTCTTTTTGAAATAGGTGATTTATTAAAAGGTGATTAAGGCTCATTTGGTAATTTTTTCAAAATTGTTGTCTTGAAACTAATAATTATATTATCATATTTCCTTTGTTATGTTGAATTTCATGGGAGGTCCGCATTAAGAGACTCCATTGTGATCAAATAGTTGACAAGAAATATATTGTTCCTGGGGTTGTCTTGGGCATGACTTGTTGTGTGAGTTTCTTATGTATAATGTAAGTGCATATGATTGGATGGTTAGTAGAATTATTGGTTCACACTCAACTGAGTCTTGACATAGGAACATAGAATTGATAGAGGATTTTTAGTGAATAATAGTTTCACTAGTATAAGATTTTTCTTCGTATAGTGGCCCATAACAGTAAATTTGTTTTATTTTGTAGTTGTGGGATGGTTCCCGTTAGTTAGTTCAGGTAGGGTGAGATCATGTGTGTGGTTGAATTGATTTAATCGGGGAAGGAATGCCTTCAGGATGAGTCAAGATGTATAGAATGTTCTAGATTATTCCACTAATCTCTTAGGTTCTACCATTTCTGTTGGAACATAGTTGTCTGTATTGGATGATTGAGATTCTTGTTGGTTGTTTTCTCTGTTATTATATATTCCATTTACCTTATAATGTGATTATTTTTTATTCCCTCTTGTTTTTTTATTTTATTTGATAAAATTTTTGTGTAGTTTTTTCAAAGGTTTTATGGAAAAAAAAAATTGGTAATTTTTTCACTCATTTACACCCTTTTTAGAATGAAAATATTATCTTTTCATTATTGAAATTATACTGGTCACTTCTTGGAAAAAAATGTGGGTTTTAAGGGTAAAACATAGATGGATCATGTTTTTATTTCAAGGAAACTATGTGCAAGAGCTTACTTTTATATATTTTAGTTCAAACATGACATTAAGTTGTCTTTCATTTAAATGAAATTTATTGGGAAAAGATTGTTTGGGAATTACTACAAGGTTTTCATACTTTTGCCTATAGTTTTTTATTGTTTTTAGACATTGATGTAGGTTTTAATTGGTTTTTATTACCATTGGTGATGGTTGTTTTTTTAATCCAATACTCTAACCCTTGGGGTCACATGGAGATGTTCTGGTCACCATGTTGAGTTTATTTTTATTCCAGTTTTTTGTATCTTCAGTTTTGTATAAATGATATTCAGTTTTGTAATTGTTTTTAATTATTCTTCCCAGTTTATTTGTTAATTTTATATTTACTTTGTAAGGATAAATCATTCCCATTATTTCTATATTGATATCCCAACATTATTTTTCAGCCTATGATGATCATGAAAACCTCTTGAGCCTTGTCTCATGTCATCTGAGGTGACCAATTCGGGGTTGACCCAGGTTAGTTTTAGAAAAATGGTATTAGATAGAGGATGGTCTCTTAGGTAGATTAAGCTTTTAGAAAACCCTTTTCTACTTTTTATGTAAAGGTAGATAGACTAGGTCTTTTGGAACATTGGTTATATGTAAGAGGGAGTGTTTGGACAATACTCTTGATGTTGAACCTTGAGTTTCTATGAAAATTTGGGTTTGGATTGGTTTCTCTGGTTCTTGTTGGTTGTTTTTTGTTTGGTAAAATGATAATAGAGTTGGTTTAATGGTCTCGGTGAGATCGTAGGTCCTAGAAATCCATGTAGATATGATTACATGGTCTTGAATTACTCTATGTGATTATTTAATGATTAGAATATGGCAACAAACCATATTTCTATGTAACCAATTTACACTAGTTTTCCATTTTGAGTTACTTTTGGTCCCATGTGATTTTAAATTTTTTGAGAGCCCTTGTTTTTGAATTGTTAAAACATGATTTTAAAGTGGTAATGGTTTGGATTTTAATAGATTGAAATTATATTTTCATATTAATTTTTAGTAAAACATTAAAAAATGGATTTTTATAAAAAAAAATTGGATAAAATGGGGCTATGTTTAATTAGATTGTATTTCTATTATCCAAAACTTTTTTTATAGAAATATTTTGTTTGGAAAATTGAAATTTATTTTAAATCGGTTATTAAAAATCAACTTTAAATTACAAGAAATTTTTTAAAAGTATATTTATTAATAATATGTGGTTTGATGAAATGGATTGAATATTAGGGCTTGAAAAAAAAATTATTCCTTTTTAGTTGTAATTTAAAAGGGTTTTGTGAAATTTGAAATATAATTTTTGTTTGAAATGGAGAAATTCTGCTAAAAGTGTTTTTGGGTATTTTTAAAAGGATTTGTGATACACTGAAAAGTGATGTATACTAAGAATTTAGAACATGGTGTTAATGTTTTTATTGAAAAGTGGGAATTTATTGTCTGACCTTTGGTATTATAATGAGTTCTTAGAAGCATGGATGAGTATGATGAAGTGGATGGTAGATGGAATAGGTGGATGAGTACCCAGATTGCTATGAGTTTATGGGTTCTTGTATTGGAAGAGAAATGTTCATGTTTATGGATCTATGGAATACCATTGGTGATTGTGAAATTTATCAAGACTTTTTTATTTTCAAAATATCTTTTTAGAAGAAAAGTTGGATGTTTTGATACCTAGTGATTGTGAATCATGTTTTCTTATTAGTTAAAATATGTTTATGTGGCGTTTTTTATTTTATTTCATGATGATTAGTTAGACCTGATTGAGTTATTAGATTTTTTTTCTTTCTATATGGGCCCTCCCCACCAAGGATTCAATGGATATTCATGGTGTGACTATGGGTGATTTTAAAATAGATGTGTGGGTTTTTAAAAGGTTTTATGGAAAATATTTTTTGAAACACATTACACTAAATTACTCCACTTTTTGAATGAAAACATCGTCATTTCTTTTTTGAAATGTTAATGGTATTTTATTTCAAAAAGAATGTGGTTTTTACTAGTAAAAGGGGTATGGTCCCTTATTTGATGGTAAATTATTTGTAGAGATTACATTTAAATATTGTTTTTAAAACTTGAATTTGATGTTTCTTTTATTTATTGGAAATTAATTGGGAATATAATATTTATCCACTCTTACAGAGTTTTAATACTGATGTATATAGTTCGTTCTTTTTTTGTCATTGGTGTAGGTTTCAGCTTGGTATCCATCTCCATGGGATATGGTTAGCTTATGTATCAGAGAGTGAACCTATGGGTTACATGCAGACATTGTTGTCATCGGTTTCTGTTTTAATTTTTTTGATCAGTTTGTTATATATTATGTTTTTTATAAGTGTTGTTCAGTTTAGAAATTGTATTTATTTTGGATTGATCTATTTATTTCTCTCTATTAAGTTCATTTTATTTGGAAAGAAAGTTCCCTTTGTTTCTCAGTTAATGCCCCGAAACTTGTTTCTATCCAAGTAGGATCAAGAATGCATCTCTGGATATATCTTGGGCCGACTCTGGTGACCAGTTTTTGGTTGACCTGGGTTGGTTCGTGACAGTGTACCACAGTGATACTAAGATGTATCATGACATGAGATTATAGTATCAGCGGTAAAATTTGAGGTTGAATATTGGGGATTTTATATCATGGTGTCTTACTATTATGAGAATAAATGTGGAACACCAAAGAACTGTTATTTTGTTGTATCCCTTACCTATTCTAATATGGAAGTGGGGTGATATTTCCATCGATTTCATAATTAGAATTCCATGGAATCCTAGTGGTAGTGATTTGACTTAGGTTATCATTGTTCAAATCACTAAAATGGGACATTTCCTCTCTTTTAAGGATATGAATATGGTAAAACAACTTGGGGATTTGAATGTATAATATATTGATAGAAATCAAAGGGTTCCCTCTATTATTATATCTGATAAGAACACTAGGTTCACATCCATGTTATAGATAGGTTTACATAAGACAGTAGGACATAGATTAGGTTGAGCACATCTTATCATTTATTGATAAATATACATATAGTGAGGGTTATCTATGTTATTTATGATACGATCTGGGAATGTGTGCTTGATTTTAAAGGATCATGGGAAAAGAAATTTTGTCTCGTTGATTTTGACTATACCAATTACTATTGGTTGTCGATTAGGATGGATCCATTTGATTATTTTTATGGTTAGCCTTGTATTTCCCCCTTTTACAGGGAAGAGTTGGTAGAGTGGTCATTGGTTTGGACAAGTCTTGTTTTAGAGATGACAGGGATGGTTCAGTTGATTATGAGGAGGTTGATCATGACCCATAGTCATAAAAAATATTATATAGACCATCATAATCAGCCACCATGGTTTTAGGTTAGTGGTTAGGTTTTTCATAGTGTTTCACCTCTCTTGGGACATTATTAGTTGGATAAGAAGGGTATGTTGGCACTGTGGTTTGTGGGCCCCTTTGAGATAATTGGAAATATGGGAAATGTGGTCTCTTGGTTAGATGTTCCATATTTTTGGAAATCTATCCATGACATATTTCTTGTCTCTTAATTTGGTAGTTATATTCCAAATCGTCCCCATGTCATTGGATTATAGGATGTTGATCTTGAGACTGACACCACTCTGATTGAAAATCTAGTTCATATTATGGATCAGCGGGAGAAGGTATTGTGGGGTAAATTGATTCTTCTGGTCTGTGTACTTCTGTAGTATAGATAGAATATCCATGAGAAGTGGGAGGAGTATTTTTTAATGAGTTAGTAGTGGCCTTAGCGTTTTGTGAGTCCAAGAATATGATTTCTTTACAGTGGTAGAAATAAGGTAGGGTGGGAATGTTGTAACACCTAGTTATGCTTTTTAGGTACCCCCTCTTTAGTTTTTATTTATCATCCTTGTTTGGGTGTGTTTAATGGATTCTAGGAGATGTATATCCTTTACTGGAAAAAATGGAATAATGATTAGGGATGTATTTATGTTTGAATTAAGGGATTCTAGTAATAAATAAGTTAAAGGCATAGAGGGGTTATTCCCATATTTGGGGAATGACCAGAGTATTGTTTTTATGTTTTTATGCTAAAAATTTGGTAACTTCTATCTTCTGGGGATTTACATGTTGTGTATGTTGGTTACTCAATGTGTATTCATCACCTGATAGATGTTGTAAACTGATACAAATTTTTTACACTCTATTTAACATGTTCATTACATGTGCTTGGTGAGAAGTAGTTTTTGATAAAAAAAGAGATGCATTTTGAGCAGATTTCATTAATCAGTGAATAAAAAATATGAAATATTTATATGGCTTGTACTTCTCAAAATTAGTGTTTGTTTAGGGTGTTGTATGGGTGATTAAGGATCTATTCTAGGATCATCCTCCCTTCGCCTGACCTAGACGGATTCCATTCCATTCTGAGTGATTCTCTCCTATCTGAATTGCATTATTCAGTGATCAATCATTATGGATGATGCAGTGTGCTTCTACATGTATGTAATCCTTCCATTTCTTCGTTAATTTGTTCATAGAGACAACATTGGATATGTTTTTCGTTTTGATTAGCAATAATATCATTTTTTCTATCAATTCCTTTTAGTTTCTTGGTGGTCCATGTCTTTTGAAGGCTGTTATTGTGGTTTCAAATCAATTTTGTCAAAGGAAGATAGGTTTACATCGTTTTGAAGTGGGTTTATTTAAAATAGGGGTTAATGAAATGAATTACATGGAATTGTTGGAAACATTCATTGGTTTTTTCATATAATTGAAGTGATTTTTTTTAAGAAATGTATTCATGGAAAGGAAAATGATTTCAAAAACAGTTCTTCCTTGAAAATGTATTTTCTAGATTTAGAAATGGAATTTCAAACACTTATGTAGATTTTTTTTCCTTGAAAATGTTTTATTGAATTTTGATCAAGGTTTCTAAATGTGTTTTTAAAATTAGATGATTGGTAACCATGGGTAAATCTAGGAAAAGACGTTGCTATCCTTATTGTGTGTCGCGCCACTAGGAGGTAACCTTTTGGATAACAATGGATTGTTGCAGGAATCAATATTGTTTTAAACTAATGTTAAGACTATTTTGGATCTAGAGTGTATATTACACATTTTCCCAAAGTCTATGGCTTAATACTAGGTACCTTTTCATTTAATAATATTTATCACATTGTTTTTTATCATGGATTGTTCATTGATGTTTTTTATATGTTGTTGTATAAAATAGCTTTTCATGATAGGTTATTACAAGGACATGTGTTTACATTCATTACTTATGATACATGGATATCCCTTCCTATTTTATCACTTCATGTTTTCATTTCCCTGATTTGAGAATATGAAATGATTTTATTAAAACCCAATGGTAAAAAAAATTTATATGAATTAGATTTATAAAAGACCATTGTATACCCATTTTTTTAAATCGTTAAATATTGAATTATTAATATTTGGCCTTGTATGGACAATGTGGTGGTATCATGGTGTGATTTTTTCTCAAAAACTAATTTTTTCCTATGGTAAGTTTTTGATGTTTTATTTTATAATATAGGTAATTGGAAGGGAATCAAGTAGCATGTTATCTTCTCTATTTGTCCTTTCCTTCATAGAGGGGTGGTTTGGAGATTACAATTGGACACCTTGAGACTTTTTGGGATTACTTTAATCATAATTTTAGTTTTACCCAATATGTTATGGAAGGTATAAATTTGGTTATATATTGTTTTCACATATTTCCTAAATTTTTTTGTATTTTTTTTATATACCAGACCATATTTTATTTTATTTTATTCACCTCATCATGTGACAGTCGGCTCAGGTGTATGGTCTGGTTGACCCAAGTTGGTCAGTTACAATAAATGATTATTATAAATGGTAAATTATTTGAATAATATTATTATATACATATTAAATAAATATAAATTATATATTCATGATATTTTTTATATGTTCAATACGAATCAAGACCAAGGTATGTTGTTTTCATCTCAAATCCTTCTCTTTTAGACTTGTTTTATATTATGAACCTAAATTTTTTATGTGGTGTATAGTTAAGATAGTCGAGATGTTATATCATGAAATTCCTTTTATTCATGTTAGTTTTGGATAAATTTATATCTATCCCTATCAATATGATTTGATTTAAATGTGGATCATGTTTTAAGAGTTTTTCTTATCTCAATTTGCATTTGTTGTATTGTTATTGATCTTCTTAATAAAACATCGTATAATTTGGGTAAATTATAACATATGATTATATTATGAGTTATTTTTATTTGAATTATGGGGGTTTTAATTTTTACCAAAAATCCACCCATTTCAAAATTTTATTACTTTTTGAACATTTTTTCTTGTAATATATTTTGTTATGTGGAGAATATTTCCTTGAGTGAAATTGTTTCATTTGAACGTTATCTATAAATATTATCATTATCAATTGACATGTGACATCAAAATGTGTTCTCTATTTTCATTTTATTGATAATTTCTCCTTTCATTCTAATATTTAAAATAGGTTGTTCTCTCAGATAAAAGTATAAAGTTTTCATGAACAATCTGTTATCTTTTAATTGGATTATTATTTAAAGTCCACATATTCCTTAATTAAAATTTTGTCCTTTATTTTTTGTAAATATTATATGGAATATTTTCTATGATTCAACTTGTTATCATTAATGCTTTTTTGAAGGTAAAATATAATACACTTTTTATGATGTGATATTCTAAATATATATATTTCTAAATATATGCATCCTTTCAAAATAAAATTCACTCTCATACACTACAAATTTACTTCAATAATATTTATTAATTTTCAATGATTCATTTATTGATTTTTTATTTCATTGGTAAATAATTTCAAAATTTTCCACTTTATATTTTTTATCGTTCTATATATGTATTAAAAATTATATCTTTTATATTTTTTCATGGGAAAACTATCCTCACCATATTAAATGTTTTATTTTAAAAATTAACTCTAAATTTTCATGGTGTGTAAAATAAATTATGTTTATCCAATATTTAGAAAATATATCCTTAAAATTATTTCAAATGATAAATGATATTTCTTATTTTCAAATTTATTTTTTTAATACAAACTTAATAGTATGTTTCATCTAATTCATTATAAATTTAAATATCATATGCTTGATCAATAGTGTTTTTTTTTAATTTAACAATACACCTTGTTTCTTAGGAAATATTATATAATTTCACTCTCCTTTAGATAAATTATCAATCACTGGATTTCTCTCTCCATTATCTTTGTGTAACCTGAATCTTCTTTTCAATGACATCTTCTATTAATAACGTTTTTTTTGTTTTTTTTTGATTCAGTGGTTCTCACCTTGATTAAATACATCAATTTAATAGGGGGATTATTTTTTTGACTGTATTCAATTAATTGATATGGTGTAAATTTAATTTTCATTATTTTCTTGAATAAATGGTATTAACCTACAAATTCAGTTAATGTAATCGAATACACTTTTATATTATTTGGTTTTTAATGTTATGATCAATGATTTAGTAAAGAAATATTTTCTTATATGAATAAAATTTTAGTATGATATGAAATATGTTTCATTTACATGTATTCTTTATGATGCTCTAAATGAATAAAATATTCTCTCAATTGGAAATATATATTATTTAAAAGGTGACTGGTTTTCCTTGGAATTTATATCATAACTCATTGTTATTCATGAGTTTTATTAATGTGATGGTTTGATTATTTATTGTTGAACACATGTGTATGGTTAATATTTAAGTGATGTGTGGGCCCAATATAACCCTATGGTGAATTAGATGATTCATTAAATATCATATGATAATTATTAAATGAGTAGTGTTCTTTATCTAAAATTGGAAATAGTTTACCATTCCAAGTATGCTATGTTAATGTATTGAGTGAATCTGGTTCCATATAGGTAAAAAATGTGAGTAAAGCCTCATCAACAAAGGGAAATAGGTTTTAAAGCTTGATCAAATGTGATTTGATTTTTATACATATAAATTTTCCACATACACAATGTATTATTTTTTTCTTTGATATATAACATTTTAATGTAGTATTATTATGTTATTCATTTAGTTATTATCTACACATTATTGGGTCTAAATTTATTATGAATCCAAATTATAAATATATGATTACATTATGCACACTTATGAACATTTATTTTCATCATTTATAGTTACCCTTATTGGGAAGATGTTCTCATCCATTTAATCTATTTATTTTCCCCATGTTATAATGAATTGAAATGTATAAAACATTTAAGTGTGTAAAATATATGGATAAATAGTATGATGTGTTGAAGTCCTATTCAAGATAAGAAGTCGATTACATAATAGTAAATATCTCTATATGTTAAAAAAGGAGTTGTTTTTTTTATTAATTTATTTTTTGCTAATTCAATAAAAATGTAACATAAATTTTCTCATGAAAGTGTTATAATGAAATATTTTCATTAAGACATGTAAATTTATAATCCTATGAGTTCTCCATTATAGTTGGTATCAAATTAGGGTTTGGATAAAATTAAATTTCGGATATTATCCTTTGGTAAAAAAATTATTATTATAAATGTTATCAAGGAATGATAGGTTACAGTTTATTATATTTAAAAAGGTATTGGACATACTTTCGGTAATTTTAGGTAATATTATAGGTATTATGATAAGATTACAAAGAAAAATAAATAATTCTATATCTAAGGGGTAATTCTATTTAATGGATAACATCCTAATAATTTTCTAAAATAAATATTTTGTGGTTCTTTTATAAACTAAATCAGTATATATATACTAGAAAGTGGATGAGGTTATAGAATATATGAACCTAGGGTTAATGAACTCAAAAAGGATAGTTGAGAACTTACTCAATATTAAATCTGGTGAATGATGAGTGTTCTTAAGATTCCTCATCAATTCATACACACTTGGGGGTATGCTTTGGTTAATAATGTTATTTTATATAAACTATTACAAAATATTTAATTATTAAATACATTAACAGATATAGGTTAATAAGTATAAGCTAACCAAATATAAATAAATATAGCTTGAAAATAAAGCATAAAATAATGAAATTATGTTTTCATTATAGAAGACATAATATGATTTTGTTTTCATAATTATATTACAATTTAATACGTTTTTATTAGTTATTATACAAATAATTATTGATTTAGTATAACATGTTCATTGAAATGAAACTCAAAAAGGTATGTATCTAGAAATAATTATGTCTTACCAAAGGATATAGAAGAAAATTTTAATTGTAGAGAATCTTTGTGTATTCACATTATGATAAAAAAGGTGATTATCATAATCTTTCAAAATATAGTGATGATGATATATTTATAAAAATTAATTCTAGAGAATTTTTCTATTTACTTCAGTGAATACACTAAGATTATATGTGATGCCATAGGTTTATTCTTAAATATATACGACTCAATGTTTGGAAACATATAACAAATTGTATCAATAACCATGAAATGATATTTTATGATAAGGATATATTTTTATGGATATATAGTGCAGAAGACATGATTGATATATATGTAACTCTTAGGATTAAAATAGTATTTATGTGTAGAAAAAACGTGTTTATTGATTTTTAAAAATTATATTATAACATATTAAAAACCATTGAATTGATGATTAAATCATGATTAATTGGGTAGAGTTCCTCACATTTTTATTTTGTGATATATATTATAAAATGTGTGATTTAATACTATTTTAGTGATAAATATCTTGTAAATATATATAAGGATATACGGTTTTTTTTGAACAATTTCATGTAAATTCAAAATGGTGTTTTGAAAATCTTGTTATGGAGAATATGTTATTATGGTTAATACATACTTGGGAATATGATTGTATGAAAGGATGATGTTGTTTTAAGAAATATATGTAACATGATTTTCCTAAGGCAGTAAGGTAAATTTGATATTATATGATATATCATGAATAGAGAATATATTATGAACACCCTCAATCATAACAATTATTTATAAATAATTTATATTTCAGGGGATCAATTTATTTATGTGGGTATAATAAAATGAATGATGATTTAAATAAATTATTCCCTATAAAGAAGTAAAATATGTTCGATAGCATGCTTCACAAGAATCATCAAACTAACACAAAATCAGGGTGTGTATAAATATTTTTTCTTAATATTAATGAAATATACCAAAACAAGTTTAAATAATTATGTATGAATAATATTAACATAATTATAAATATATTAATATATGTAGGGAATTTTCTAAAAGTATACATAATTTAATTACTATGTTTAAGAATATAACATTTTATGTGATGTAAATTCTATAAAATAAAAATTTATATATAATTCTGAAATGATTATTCTAAAAAAATATAATATTGATTGATTAATTTTATCCTTATTAGTGATTCATATAATTTATTAATAATAACAACATGAGTTTTAAAAAATTTATTTTATTATAAAATTAATTTTTCATTATGCGTTATAAATTCATTTAAAGGATAAAAAAATTGATTTTGGAATGTTAAATTTAATTAATAAACAATATTTTTGGAGTTATAAAAAAATATTAGCACAAAATAATTATTTTTTATTTTTTATGAATGATTTATTTTATGGTGAATAATTAAATATACAAATATCACAAATAATATTCCTTTTAATGAGTGATTACAATATAAGTATGATTTGTAAATTTATGGAAAAACAATTCTTAAAAAAATAATTATTTTAAAATTGAAATTTTAAGGAGTAAATTAATGAATTTTCTTAACAAATATATAATTTAAATTTTAAAAAAATAGTGATGTTCTTCATAAAAAATGTTTTTAATGCATTAAATTTTTAGAATTTTACAATTATTTTTAATCATTTATAGAAATTTAATCAAATAATTTATATATAAAATTTTATATCGTAAGGTCCAAATTATGTAATGTGATTTATTTTATTTTTGTTCATAAAGTATAAATTTCTTTAGGTGAAAACTAATTACAATAGTAAAAATAATAATTGTAAAAGTGGACAATATAATGGTCAAGAGTTGAAAAAATGATTAACAATGTGTGTAATTGGGTGGTTGATGAATTAATAATACATTTATATTCCCATGTCTGTTATTTTTCAATTTCGGATCCATATTCTTTGATAATAACTTCCCATTATGGAAAACATTTGTGTATTTAAACAATGTCATTCCTTTCACTTGTAAAATGGGATCTTCTCTCCTCACATCCCATCACATAAAAACAACATAATTTTGGCTTAAATATTTCCCAAAACTCTATTAAACTCTATTAACCACCTTAGAAAGGGATATAATACAAGAAGTGAGGTATAAGTTCTTAAACTCTTTTTTCAATTTTATTTCTTTTTTGTGAAATCATTCTTATTAAAATCTCCATAAAACATGTACAAATTATAACATAAGTATTACAAGTATAATAAGATGTTATTATAATTATGTTACAATCATTAACAACCTTCCCTTTTTACATTATGAAAAATAAAAATGTTGACCCTTTTTATGTGCAGAGTAGCTCTTCTATGAAGTAATATATTAATTTCCCTTCACTACCAATAATGGATGGTTTATAAAGGTAATTTAATATATAATTATGATTCATATAACAAATTTCGGATTATTAAATGACAATCCTATTTTTCCTCTTTATTTTTTATGGAAAACGAAATAATCATCCATGTGTATAAGTTGACTATCCCTTCAAAGGAGCTATGTATTCCCTTTTAATTACTGAATTTCCTGAATGGTTATTGGAATGGTATTAAATGATAAATATTATACTTTTGGTATAGAAAATATTTTTAAAAAATATATTTAAAAATAATAATTATGGTAATGGTAAGAGAAAAATATAAAATTAACAGTCTTAATCAAGAGAACTACGAAGTAACTATAATTTATTCATATTATATAATTGTTTTGTATCAAACAATTATTTAAAAAAATTTTCGGAATTATAAAATACCATACTAATTAAAACTAAATTGAATCATTATTCTACTTTTTATAATAATATTTCAATTATATTTTCCCTTTATCATCAATTAATCATGGTATCTTCATGTTTAAGAGAGCCTAACCCCCTATTTGAACAATGTTGTGAATTATTATCATGGATTAATACGGTAACATCATAATATGTATAACATTATGTAAAAATTTATATAAATATTCAGAATCGTTATATCTTGATTTACCTCATTAATTAAGAAAACCCCCTTCGTTGGTTAAGAATCACATAAATATGTCTATTATTGATTTCATCTTCAATGATAAAGAATGAAATAGTCCAAAAAGGAAATAAAAACATAAAAATAATTATAATTACATAATTATATTATATATTATTATTTGGGAATTATTTTATTTGAAATAATAAGCAATACTAACACTTCTCTTACAAAACTAGTTTTAAATGATTAATATTATCAACACTAGATATTAAAAATATGAAAAACTATAACTTTATATAATTAGATAATGATTATAATTGAGGATTATAAATGGATATTTTTATAAATAATTTTATTAGGTATGTATTTACTAAAATTAATTTTATTATTTTTCTATGTTTGGTGAATTTTTTCAAAGAATTAAGTCAAAGGAAATTGGATTCTTCTCAAATTCCTCTATTTGAGACATGTTTGGTATTATGTACCTAATTTATTTTATGTGATGAATATAAATAGTAATTGATATAATATCATATGAAATAGATTTTATTCATGGTTATTTTAGTTTAATTAAATTCTCTTTATTTTATAAGGTTTTTATTAAAATTATCTTTATGTTGAAAGAGTCCTTTCTAACTTAATGGTCAATAAATGTTTTGTAATTATTATTCATGAACTTTTTTATTATATGTTGGGTATATTTTTCCGTAGATTTTTTTGTATTTTTTATTTCAATTATAGGGATTTATATTTTTACCTCATAAACCCCATTTTATATTCATCCTACTTCTTGAACTATGTTATATGTAAAGGACTTTGAAAAACTCAAATGTATTTCTTTGAGTTATATTGTTTCTTTTGAAGGTTAGCCATAAAAATTCACATTATTAATTGTTTAACAATTTTATATGTTGTTATATTTAGTAATCCACCAGTGAATGTATCATTTCATTAAAATCTTCCTATTTAATTTTTCTACCACCTAAAACACGATACACCCATGGAAAATAAATTTGTATATGATGATATAATGTTACATTATTGGTCAATACAATTTATTAAAGATAATAAATCATTTGTAATTTACAACATATAGATAAATAATATATAATAAAAATAGTAGTTTCCACAATCAATAAATTATTAGAATATAGGTGATCACCTTTCAGCCAATGGATTAAAAATTAAGGTATTAAAAAATTAAATCATTGGGTGAAAATATAAGATTGTATATAGTGGATGATTCATTATAAAAAATGTAGTGATAAGTCATCCTTTAAAATGAGAATGTCATTACATAAGACAACCATAGAAATAATTTTTATGGTATCCATTTTGTAATTCCCATAATCATGTATATGATATGTCAAAGAATAATGAATTTTATGAGAAAACAATTTTTACGTTTTAGAAAAATAAACCGTGGAATTATGAAATTTTGGTCGTCTTTTGAAATAATTTTCACTAAAATGTTTTATAAAACTATGAGAAAAAATTAAAATTGATATCATGAGTATATAAATTTAAATTAACATATAAAATGACTATATAGTTGGAAAATTATGTTCACATGGAATAAAATCAGGATAGAGTGTTTAGAACACAATTTGAATATTATTTTTAAAATTTGAGTATTTTGGTCATCTAAAATATTATTTTTAAAACATTGAAGTGAACAGTATAGAAAAAAATTTACTTTTTAAAAATTGGAATCAATAATAAATACATTAATAATATAATGGATGTTAAAAAAAATTTGTTTTTTATGACATAATATATGATTTGAAATGATGGGAAATTATTTTAAATATTTTTAAATACATATTTTGAAAAACCAAATCATTAATAGAGTAATAAAATATAACTTTAATTAGAATATAATATAAACATGGGGAACAAATTCGATAAATCAAAATTTTGTTTCCAAATAGAAAGGATAATGTTGGTGGCAATGTAAAATATGGAAAATTATGGGAAACCTTCATTAAAGGGGATTGTAATTTTTCTCAATAATAAAATATTTTTTTGATGAAAATATTATAAAGATAAAATATGTAAAATAATATAAAATTTACATCTATATAGTAATATAATGAACTATTATATAAAATATTATAGTGGAATAAACCAATCCTAGATAAATGATTTTTCATGAAGAATAATCTTAACTCAACGAAGGGTGTTTATTTGAAAAAATACCCTTATAGAAATGGTAACATAAAAATAAAAAAAGTTGAGAGAGTTAACATTAGAATTACATTAATAAATATTCATATTAATTATATTCATTTTACATGATTAAAAGTTTGCATTGAATACACAATATAAAATAGATGATGTTTCATAATACCAAACATTTCTAATAGTGTTGAAAATATTTCCATGAAACCATTACAACTATTGTAATTTTTTACTAAAACAACCGTGAGAGATTAAAATTTGAATTGAACAATAAAAAACATGATATTTATGGTAATGATGTTATAAAATTAAATGGGTTATTATTTAGACCATGTATTAGAAAACATCATGTATAACATAAATATGTAACAAAGAATTCAATTTTGAGATAAAGAACCTTTAAAATAATCTTATCTTCCACAAATATAATCTGAACTCTTGTATAAAAAACAAAATATCATAATCAAACTTTTTTTTAACCAATTTAATATCAATAAAATGTTATAATATTCATTTATATTTATTCTCAACATGTATATTAGTTAATTAGTATATATTTTTTATATCAATGGGGAGTAATCCTGATCATTTTGAATTAGTTTGTAATAGTGGAGTTCTTATTCATTATTATCCCGATTTTCATCATTAATATATCTTATACGGTACTTTAATTTTGGTATTATAATTATTTATAATGTTATAATTTCATTATTTTGGAGTGTTGGTTATTGTCCTTAAATATGAATTTTGTGATGAGCATGTTTGGATGTTTTTAGTGAATGAATAGTTATTTCTTAAAGAATGTTATATATATATATATATTACCATTATAGAAGGAAAAGTTTTTAATTTATTTATTAATTTAATATATTGCAGAAATTGAATTTCCACAGTTATACATGATATAAATTTTTATCATTTTTCTAGTAAGGGATCAAAACAACCCAATCAAACAAATACCATAATTAATGACTTTTTATGAGTCGATTATATTGATATATATATATATACAATAGAAAGAATAATTATATTATCTTTTTATTAGTGTTATATACCATAATTTTAGATAATTATAAATATAATCTAACATATATGATGTTATTTCATTTTATGGAGTAATCATTTTTACTCATATAATGTACATATGGATAGTTGAATTTACCGTAGTGGTTTATTTCACATGTTGTTAATGGGATGTCTAATTTTTCATTAATAAAACATCATAATTTAACATTAGTAATATTTGTACACTAAAATTACTATCAATACTATCCATGTATATAGATGATGAAAATAAAACAAAAATCAATCGTTCAATAGAATTATAACTCCTCATTAATGCATAGATGATGATTTAATTTTCAATTGAATGGTGAAAATATGTAATGTGTTTTATCATTTAAGAATAAAATTTGTATCTTAAAAATAATATTTATTTATAAAATTCAATACATATTCCATACGTTTAATTTTTGATTGAAAATGATACATGTTTCATTGTAAAGGTGGTAGTCTGCACAACGTATGAATTAGGGTTTTATTTTTCTTAAAGGAAAAGGGAAAGGAGGTTAATGTTTCTATAATTCTTATAATAAAATATAAATTTAAAAATAATGATAATGATATAATTTCAATATTTTTTTAATATAATTCTAGGGACAATATCATCACATAATGAAATAGAGATGAGAAAGGAGATGTTAGAAATTTATACCTCACTTATTGGATTTTCCCCCACTATAAAGGAGTATAACCCTTTGAGATATTGTATTATTAGAATAATGGATCTACTTGAATGATGAAATAAATTTTTAGGAGTTTCTTAGAATGATTTATTTCTGATCTATAATGTTGTTGGTTTAAGGGGAAGTGAGGAGAGAAGTGGCCCTTTTATAAGTTAAATGTTATAATATATTTGAAAATACCCAAAAAAATTTAATAATGTGATATCATTATCACGATATATAGCTTAAATATCAGTATATAATTCAAATGGGAAGTGATAATTTCTATGAAGGACTCAACCACCAATTCTTACTCATGTTTTAAACATGTGTGTGGTATTTCACTCTGGATTCTACTCTTTTTATTGATTTTTATTTTTATTTTGGTAAATAGATTTTAAAAATGTAATATATATTTTATAGAAAAGAATAAAACAGTCCTTGATAGAAAAAATTGACCTAATAATTAATATTTTATATAAATTATACACAAATAATTTTCTAAAAATGATATAAATTATTTTTAATATAGTAGATGTATAAATTATTAAATAAATTGTTTGAAAAATATAACTATATTTTTAAAATGTAAAATTTTTATTTTAAAACTAATAAAAACATTTATAAAATTGTAATGTCACTTATTAGATAAATATTTTTCTAAGAGAAATGTTTCATTAATTTATAATTCATTTTTATATACTAAAATTTATATAAAACTGGTGTTATTCATTAAAGAAGTGTTTTTTACTTTCCACCAAAAAAACATTTTATGAAAAATAAATAAAATTAATATTAAGTTGTTACTGTAATGATGAGTTAAAAATGAATTTCATTTTTTCAAATTAAAATTCAAAAAATAATAAATTTTACATTAAAATAATCTTATAAAATATAATGAGAAACTATTTTTATAGGTATACATTTTCTAATATACTTACTATTGATATAAATTTATTTCAAATCAATAATATTCCAAAAATGTTAAATATTCATTTTATAAAATAAATATTAAAGATAAATAGATATTTCAGTTACATAGCCTCACTTATAGAAATATTATTCAAATTTTACTTTATTTTATATGATAGTTATAATTGTTTATACCATCTTATTCAAAGACTTCATCATATTGATCAATATATATTTTAATAAAATGACTTGTGGTCCATTATGGTTTAGTGTAGTGTTTGAGACACTATATTAAAATAATATTTTACGGATAATATATGTCAAAATATTGGATTGTCAAATTGAGCTTCCTCTAATGGCTCTTCTAAAAAAGATAAAGCAGACTCTATACACTTTCCAACCATTAGTAAATTTTTGTCACCAATGAATACCACTCATGAGTCCTCTACATCCTAAAATGTTATGTTCCGTTATAAATAAATTGGAATATTCATGCACATAGTATTAAAAATCAATGTTAATTTTTACATGATTTGGTTGTATTTTAAACAATACACATCACATAATGTGGCCTCATCATTAGTCTAAAACTCTATAATTTTGAAAATAGTATAAACTGACCTTAGATTTCCACGGATATCCCTAGGGCCATTGGATGTATCTTCAATTTAGGTTCTAACAAACTGAATGGGGAAGGAAAAAAAACAATGTGACTAACTAACTAAATAGTAATTTTTATTAAACAGATTAAGAGAACAAAATAAATAGACTACAAGCCTCTTAAGAGGAGATAAAGTTGTGGAAAAAAAGGGTGTCACCTTGAATGATGGCCTTACATTCATTAGGAAGGGAACCCAAATTATCATAAATGATCAAGTCCTCCTCCTGACTTCCCCTATGGGCTAGAGAGTCAGCCGCAAAGTTTGACTCCCTCCAATGATGATGAAGAAGATTTCCTTTTATGTTCTATATAGAACATCTACGAATCATGTAGATAAACTCCCATGGAACCTAATGACTTCCCTGGATAGATCTCACCAAATAATCTAAATCAAATTATTCTTCAGCCATAGAAATCCCACAACCCCTATAAAGCATAATCCCAATTAGATGCACTTGCGCCTCCGCACCCAATGAACATCCTAGCCCATAGTATGCGCTGAACCCCAAAAAAACCGAACCCCATAAATTCTGGAAAACCCTTCCACCCCTCATCACCACATCCGTTAAGGATTCGTCCACATTTAGATTTAGGCCACCAAGAATAGGTTCCCATCAGATCCAAAGGCCTCTCGTTCTATCTGGTGTGCCTTTTTTACTAAGAAACTCTCAAACTGCAATGGATCATTGTCCACCTTTCAACAAAAAAGCCTTTTTATAAACTAGAGACATTAATTTAATTTGTATGAAGAGAAGATATCATCTATATCCAAGACAAACAAGGTTGTGAGCCTCCCAGATGGTCCAATAGATGGAAACAAAGATAACTGTTTTCACTTTCCACTCCAAAACCCTGGACTCCAAACCACAATGACAGAAATAACTGAAACCATGTAGGGAGAAATTTCCTAACTCTAGACAGGGACGAGGCATGAATAAAGACCAGAGATAACATTCCCAAATTCTCTGAAAAAACAAGTGAATAGGGGATTCTATTTATGGATTCACAAAATAGTAATAGAGGGAGGCCGATGGGATACCCTTTTTTGGATGTTTTCATCAGTTGGTAGTGATTTATTCTAAATGCACTGAACCAGGAATCTCATTTTCAAGGTAATATCATTGAAACAAACCTTTGGTGACTCTTCAGTCATATTATTATCTGAAAGGAGGAGACATCTACAGTCCCGTATTGAAAACCTTTCAGAGCTGGACCTGGTAAAGCATCATCTATCTAGTTTATTGCTCATAACGACACTGTGGAACACTTGCGTCTAACTAGAATATAAGGTCACATTAATGAGATTGTACTTCTCATTGACTTCACTAAAAGATATTTATGGAAATGGGAAATCTGGATAGGCCAGTCTATCTCAATATTAGTTGGTAGACCAGAAGTTCACGACACCATCCCCAATAATCCACCAGTTACATTCACATAAGATCTCTAGTTGGTGAAACATACAGCGTACGAGGCCAGTAGGTTTACGACTTTGATAAGTATGTAACTCCAAATGGTCACCATACTGTTCCCTGAATACTCTGCCCACATAGACTTCCCAACAATAATATCCCACACCAACTAACCTTGCATACTTTCCATGGCTTTATTGAGGTCCCGAATCCCAACCCCCCCCCCCCAACCACCATTTTGGGTAATCATTTCTAGGAGTCCCGATGTGTCCTACCAGTTTGATTTCCATCCCATAGAAATGCAGTGAGGATTTTCTCCATCATTCCCACAACTCATTTGGTGGGATTGGTAATTGAAAAAGATGCATCCGGATGAATGAAAGGAAACTATTGATCAAGGTGATGAAACAACCATATAAAAGCATATCGTTTTTAGAGTTAAGAACCCTTCACAGTAGGCGGTTTATAATATCATCAAAATATAGCATCTTGATGTGGACTCATGAGATTGGGACACCAAGGTATAAAATCGGTAGTTGTTTCTATTAGAAACTATTGATGTTCTGAATTCCACTACCTCATCTTCCAGAACACTTATTGGAAATAAACACCTGAATTTTAATGGAGCTGATACTTTTTCCACTCAAGCAACTGTGGAATTTCATAATCTCCATGAGTTTGGATGGGGATCAGTGCTCTATGTTTATAAAAATAAAAATATAATAAGTAAACATTAAGTGATAGAAACCATTCATACAATGCCTACAGAGAGAGGGAAAAATAATGCCATCCTCTAGTCCTCAAATAATATTCCTAGATAACGTATCATTTCGCAAAATAAAAAGTCTAGGGTAAATAGGATCACCTTGGAGAACACCACAAATAGATATAAAGAAACCATATATTTTTCCCAAGAGTGATATAGAAAGCATGGTGGAGGAGAATCACCTAAAGTAGAGGTTGAAAAACCACTCTTAAATCCTGAATTTCCTCATCCAAAATAATGTGCACTCCCCAAAATCATACATCATATAAACTATGGTAGAGTAAAAATTGATAATTCCTTAAGAAACATCGGTCCCCTCTAGTTTTGGTGCCACTTTAGAGTGCATTTGATTGTGACTAGATCCTATACCTCATAATCAGAATCCCCTATAACCTCACTCTTGTCTATGTCCCTAGGGATGTGTACCATCATAGGCTTAACACCTGTAAACTCTCTCTACTCCTAGTTGATAATAAACTAACTGATCAAATTTTTTATCCTCTCCTCACTAAAATCCTCATGAATAAAGACAAAGATCCATTTCTAAAAAGAAAACAAAATAGAAACACCACAACTAGTATGAAGAAATTAATAAAGACATATTTAATTAATAAATGTTAATTTAACCACATTAATTCAAAATAAAAAATAATAATAATTTAATTTATACCTCTCCTATGTCTCTAACCCACATGAAGCATCGTCGTACATAAATAAATCAAAAATTGTAATTTTATTTTTTTCGATCACATGGGGTCCTAGAATAATATATATTATCCAATCGTAGTCTATTATATCCTGATATATGACCAAAGGAATCTATTTAGATACCAACCCATTCAATACACATTCATGATTAATACTAATGTGTATCATATATCTCAACAAGTGTCTCTGATACAACTCTATCATTACCCCACACCCACAGATTATCAGTACCCTATTAGGATGATAAGGAAGAGAAGGTGTGACCGTATAATCCAACCTCTAATAGGCCCCATGATTTTTACTAGAACATGTAATTTAAAATATACATTATTAGTCTTTATACTCATAATATATGTTAAGGATAAGAGATAAAATTAAAAAATTGGTCAACATGATGTAACATAATAACAAAATAGCCATCACTTCCAAATTATTTTCAACAATAGAGTAAATTTATGATAATGAAATAGTATAAGGGGAATGTAATATGAAGAACCCTCCACATAAAATCAAAAATAAAAGAAATTAGGGTCCTTATTTTTCACAAAATCCTTCTTGGAATCAAGAAAATTTGTATATATATATGTTTGGTAAACATAACTTGTATACATAGCAAGATAATACCTAATTTCTCTTATGAAAATCCAATAAGACATTGCGAATTCTTTTATTAATGAAAAGTGAAACATATGTGAAAATTATTGAGTAAACAAATCACCCCTAACCTCACTATAACTCTACCAAAAAATAACATATACCATATATTAAGATGGTATAAAAACAATTTTATCAAGGAACCTTGAAAATGCATCCCAGTGATCCAATTTCTAAATCCTTGATGACAAATAATGTTGTAGGGAACCCTGAGCATGAACGATATCAACATTATTTTGTCCTCATATCATACATGACTCCTATAATTAATGACACTAATACCACTGCAATCCAAAATTCATCACAAATTGCAATCACCAACAACTAATCCATTAAAAATAGGTGTCACACTCATTTCATATTTCATTTATATGAATCCCCAATAAAATATACATTATCAATATAAATCACCCCCAATAATGGAATTATTGAAAGTATTTTACACTACATAAACCAGTCATCACAACCTCTAAATAAGAATAAGTTATAATACCCTAAAACCCAAACCCAGTTTGATTCATTATAAAATGAGTGAATGAGGTGAGGTGTATATAGAATGAAATGAAAATTTACGGTTAATGGTCAAATAAAAAATCCACACTATGGGTCAATATAAAATATCAACAATATAGGCCACAATAATACCCCATCGCCCCATGATATCAACCCCAAACTATTACCACCACTAAATGAAACTCACTATAGAATAATACCATGCAAAAACCATCATTCCCTTATTTATTCAATTATGCATCCATATTATGTTTAGAAAATTTTGTATCCATGCACTATTTAGATGATTTTCCATCCTATATTTTTAGAAAATAAATTTCCAATCACACATCATGTTTAATTTCATCCATGAAAAATATTGTTTAAACACTTTTATGATTATTCAAAATATATTGATCATATAGAAAATATTAATTTCCATATTTCCCATATTCAATTCTATCCCATGAAATTATCATTCCATCACTAAAATTTATATTTTAAATCTACTAGAATGTAACTAAATTAAATCACCACTTAATAGCTTATCCACCTCACAATATCAACCACGATCATTCAGCCACAAACCAACCCTCAATATAACCCATGCCAAACCAACCACTTCCCTATTGAATAAAAATTTTCTGTAATGACCCCAAATATTGAATAAATTTAGTTTCCTAACTTTGTTTGTTATTTTATTTTATACTCAACAAAACTTCATTTAATAAAATGAGTATAATTAAAATAAGAAAGTCGGGTGTTGACTGTAATATGACTGTTCTTCAATAAGACCATTGGGAACTAAATGTTATGATTATTGTCTATAAACACAAGTGAACATGATTAATTAATAATGAAAAAAGATTTAATGGCCACATCATGTAGTCTCGAGCCGATCGAAGTCCATCCGACGGAACTCAGGGAGGAGGTATCACCTTTGGGAATTGCTGTGGACCAAACCCAGGTCGAACTTCATCGTGTGAAGCAGGAAAAGAATCACCTTCGTGAGAAGTTCAAGCTGATAGAAATCACTATGCAAGCAATGTTGGCCGAGCCGCCCCAAGATTCTATCACCCTAGAACACATTACTCTTAGGTCCTATGCTGGAGTTATAATGGGTTATGTAACAAGACCTTAACATCATTGTGTAAACCTTTGATTTAAATAAAAATTCGGATGTCTTCATATGGTGATGGTTGTGAATTTTCAAATGTCCGGATAAATATGGTATGCATATTTGTGATGAATTGTAGAAAAAATATATTTTAAAATATTTATTTAAACCTTAAATAATTAATAATGTGTAATGATTTTCAAAAAATGTTATTCTATAGATGTGTTCAGTATGAAATTTAGAGTCTAATACTATCAACATAATTTCTGGTGAATAGTAAATTATGAATAGTGATTTTATGCTTATGATTAGTAATGTGACCAAATGGATTAAGTAACTTCACTGTACAAAGTATTAATATAATTTAGGAACCTTGATTAAGTAATGTGATTAAATAAAATAGGTAATTAACTATTTCAGATGTAATGCCCCGACCCCAGTTACCCAGAGTCGGTGCATTATTACATAACATTGGAATGATCCCAAAAGATCAAGTCTCGAAAGACCTATTAGTTTAGTAGCCTTGGAAACACTAGATACATTCATAAATGTTACATTACATTATAAAGTGAAAAAATACAATGACATAGTCCCCATACTCCCCATTCATAACCCCTATAGACTATCCCTACAGGTCAGTCATAAAATATTTCTTCACATCCTGGGAAAAATAAAACATACAAAGGGGTGAGCTCAGATGCCCAGTAAGGATAATAATATAGAGAAAACTATCATAAATAAACATAAACATTTAAGGCAATGTATAACAAAATCAAAATCCTTTTAAACTTTAACTTCAGCATAATATGGCAAAAATAAAATGAAATAATTCCATTTACTTATTCACATGGATAATCTACTAGTCGAATAATCATATGTAATATCAATAACCACTTTCATACAGATGGAATGCATAATGGCAGACTATCATAACCACGTAACCAAGGCCTCGTGCCAAGACTAGAAATAAGATTTTGTCAAGGCCTCATGCCAAGACGCTAGTTTGTCTCATTAGACCTACCGATGCGTCGAGGAGCTATAGCGGGCTCCACTTGTCACTTTTTAAGTCCATTGCATTACTTATATGAACATGTTTAAACATAACATAAACATTCGTATTAAAACTAGCATAAGAAATGCTAATAATTTCTCTATAAACCAGGAATGGTATAAAAATAACACATCCATAGTCAAACATATCACAAAACCTTCAATACAATATGGATGTTTTGAATCATAATAAATCAACTTAAAATAAGCTTAAAATCCATCATAGGATGTTGACATGGATGAAATCAAAACTATTTGAGAGAAATATATTTTATTGAAATAATTTAAAAGTAACATAATTGTAAAATAAAACATTTACATTGAAAATATTCTTATAAGCTTTTAAGGGAAACTTCAATGAATTTATAACAGTGGAAAATAGCCGCACCCGCCTTATAATTTAAAAAACATTCTTACCTTAATTGTGTCGAAAATGTCAAAAAGTACCTTGTTTGGAAAATGATGGAAAGATTCCCTTAAAAACGTATAAGGATAAATAAGGGTATAAATGAATTTAACACATTGTAAACTAAATATTAAATTTTTTTTGAAAGACATTTTTATGAAACATTGATGTGGATGATAAAGAGGTCCCAGTAGTTAATTACATATGAACAAGAGGTTGTAGAATTAACCCTTACCTCATGTCTGACATGACTCGATCGTTCTTTAATATCTTGAATAATAAACTAGAGATAATCTCTACTCTCTTAAAAAAACTTTTTTAAGATCATTATTCATTTTATATCACTTATTATCATGTTATGAACATTATGTAGTCATTTATGTTAATAACAGTCGTTTTTTTCGATCTTTGGTACTTGAGTCAACAATAAACTTCTTATAATTACAAGTTGTTCATATGATAAAATATCCATTATCTCCAGAATTATAATCGTGAAATAAATATCACATATATCATATATATCCAGTATATACATGCATTTATAATATTACATAATATTTAGAGGTATGAAATGAAATGCACCGTTCATGGAGACGGTAATCCATACGTACGGATGAACAATACATTCATTTATATTTTGTATTTAATGGAATTAAATATTAATGATATAAAGTTATAATATAATTAAAGTATAATGTCATATATAATATCATTAACTCCATCCTCTATACGTCCCACATATGGCATTAACGATTCAAATCACTTTGAGGGGGAGGTAGTCCGCACTTCCTAAAATGAAATTATCACGCTTACCCATAATGGAAATCATAACGTTATTCCATAAATAAAAAATACATAAGCATTAGTAAAACATAAAAATAATATATATCATATATAAATATAGTGACATCTTAATGGCCACTATGAAATGTGTTAAAATAAGATTGAACAATCATCATATCGTGAGGCAGTAATTCGCAACCCATAGAAACATTATGTTCATTAACCATTAGACGGAGGAGTGTATAAGTTTAAATAAAATACATATCATAAAAAAATCCTAGTATATTTATTATATTATATTTGTTACAAAATAATGAAATAAAAAGTGTTTAAGGGGCTGGAGAAGCAAAATAAAACAAAAGAACATAAGAGAAGACATAACCTTAAAATTGGGTAACTCTTTTTGATTTGAGGAAAAGGATTCATTGAGGAGACTTTTTCCCAATGTGAGGCATCTACGAGTAATATAGGGAAGTTTAGAGTGTATTTTCATAGTGTTTGTCCGATCCAAATGGATTTGATGGTGTGAATAAGGTGGTAGAGGTGGGGGGATTTTATAAGAAGAGAGGAGGGGCTCTTTTGGAAAGATTGAAATGTTACTTTATTATGAATGTATTTTCAGATTTTAAAGGTCCCACAATGATATATTTCGAGGATACGGTGATAAGGGTTCGAAATTTACCCTTCCAATAGGCTTTAGACTAGTGTAAGTCTTAGATTTTACCTTATCGTTTCATTTTATTTAAATCGTTCATTAATGAGGTAGTCACTGCATCATTATAGTGTCATAAATAAATTTATTTATTTAATGTCTAAAAATTATAATAAAAATACCATGATGTAGGAAATATTTTTATATTTACAATGAATATTCATAGTCTAAGATATAATTTATGCAGACAAAATTAAAATTGTTGTACTTAGGTGTTACATACTTTTGTTATATTTTCATTTCTTTAAAAAATAAAATGATAAAATGTCACTATCACACAAAAGTGATTCAATGGGGTCCCTAGGTTGGAAAAAGGCATCACATGGTCGGTCATGACACAAAAAAATAGCATTAGGTCACATGTTGGGGTCATTTTATATTATTATGATATTATTTCATTACTTTTAACTATCTGATTACTAATTAATCATGATAATTAAAGATAATGGTCGTCGTTACAATTCATAATGTCTAAAAACAAAGGAGTATTAATTACATAATTTGGAAATTCTGATTTAAAATATGGAATCCATTTTACGAAATTCTAAACACAGAAATTGCAGTAATTAATTAAAAAATAATTCAAGTTGTCAAAACCAAAGACGGGTTTTTAATAACTAAAATCTATCAAAAGATTTACTTGTTTTTCCATCCAATTGAAAAGTAAAATTACTTCCAATGAAAAAAATTGTATTAAGTGATAAAAAATAGTTCAATTATACATTAAAACCAATTAAAATGACAATATATCTATATAAATAAATTGGATGAAAAGGTAATTTTGAATTAAAATACAACAATTTTCTCTATTCATTAAAAATGAACATTATCAGAAAAATACCAAAAATTCACCCTACGATATATTTGATATCCCAAATTCAAAAATGATGTCCATTATACCAAATTCAAAACACAGATTTTTCATCAATTAATTATATAGTTAATTCCCGCTTTCCAAACAAATAGCGTGTTTTTAAGACATAATATCAATCAAAAGATTGACAATTGTTTATGTCCAATTTCAAAGTGAAATTAATTATAGTGACCACCATTGGATAAAATGGTAAAAGTAAAATGTAATTATACTTTAAAACCACTAAATAGTATAATTTATCTCTATAAATTATTTTTATTAAAAAAGTTATTTTTATGTATTTTTCACTATTCATCGAAAATTGGATGTTCTCAGAAAAATACCAAAAGTTCAACTTAGTCTAATTTTGATATTCCGAATCCAAAAATGAAGTCCATTTTCAAATGTAAAATTTATATAATTCAAAAGTTGGGTATTACTATTCATAACGGCTACTTTGATTGGTCATAGTTTGTAAGAATCTTGAACTTGCGTACAATGCAAATCGCATTATTGAAAGAGAAACGTATAGTGGAAGCTTGGGGTGTTACATTCTCCCCTCTTTCAATAAATTGTGTCCTCGCAATTTAAAATTGTTCTTTGAAAATAAAAGGTTGAAAATAGAAAATACCTTTGTGGAAAACCAACATAAAAAATAAGGTTAATAAAATATAGCCTTAATAAGAGGGAAATGAAAAAAGTCACCACCAAATTATGATCTTGATTAGGAGAACATTGATGGAAAATAGAGACAAATAATTTGAGGAAAAACGTAAATATTTTTAAGGAGTGACTGAGGTCATCAATCACAAACAAGTGTAAAATTGACGTCCTCAAAGCCATCAATCTATGAAGAAAATATCATCAGTTCAACAAAACATAAGGTATTAAGATAACACATTTTTGATTTAATATCCCTTCCCTAAAGTTTAAGAAATAATTTATTCATTGCATAATAGAGAGGTATATATATATATACTTGACAAGTAGAGTTTCAACCTTCAACTAATTTCAACCACAAACTCATCTTTCACTCAAAAAGATAATAGAACTCAAAAATATTATATTTATCCTAATCATACAAGGTTCCAAATATTAACACATACCATTTAGATTAGGAAAACTATTTTTTAATAACTAGGGACTTCCTGTAGGCTAGTGGTAGGTAATAAAGGCATGTTGCACTATGGTTGTGGGTTCGATTCCTGCATCATTGTCCGACGGGACGGGTTATCCCCCGACCTGCAGGTTGTCCTTTACCTAAATCTATAGTATTATAATATTCCAAAAATAATATTCAGAAATTTTTTAACCTTAAACAATACTATCCAAAGTTCAACTTAATCCATTCCAACCTTTATAGTTATCCAAAATACATCTGTCCAAAATCTCTCTAAAAGGTCTCTAAATTCAAAAACCAATTGTAACATCAATTTCCCCAAACAATGTAATGTTTCTCTTATTGTCACATACTAAAAATATGATTAACTTCATCATATTAAAACCATAATGAAAACAACAAGTACTGCAGTACAATCCTTATATATATCACATTATTCATATAACCATAATATAGTTCTTGAGTCCAAAAACACAAACACAATAATTATTCAACTTCAACTATAGTAACAGCATAAGATTGGCCTTGATCCCTTGACCTTTTATGAGGTATGTTTCCTTGGTGCTTTAAACATTCATTTTCATAATTCCCCATTTATCTACGATTGTAGCATTCAACCTTTATAACCTCTTTCTTTCCCTTGCAATCACGAGCCTGGTGACCTTTTTCTCCAAATTTATGACAAACTCCCATTCCTTTTAGGAAAGTACCTGGGTGATTCTTCCCACAATTATCGCATAATGGAAAATCCTTCTTTCCCTTTTTCATGTTATATGTCTCTTGTTCCACCGTTCTCTTCTTCTCTTGCTTTAATTTATTGTCCTAAGATTTAGAGAATTCCTTTTCTGACTTGATAGAAGACGAGACTATATCTTCATACGTTGAGAAAGATTGTGATACTAAATATCGATGAAGAAATGGTTTAAACAAATCAAAGAAATGATTAATCTTACTTCTTGGGTTACGTATATAATTTGCAGCATGCCTTGCTAACCTTGTAAAGTTAGCCTCATACTTTGTGACATTCTTATCCTCCTTTTGCCTCAGACTCAGAAATTCCCTTTCCATATCTGCTCGATGGTCACGAAAAAGTATTTCTCTAAGAAAATCTCTTTGAACTCTCTCCATTCCATACTTGATACTTCTTCATATTCCTTTTTATTTTGAATCAATGGCCACCATTGATCAACATCTCTAGTGAGACGATAAACTGGCATGACAACTTTTTCCTTTTCACTACTTCCCAAAGCCTGAAATATTTTCTCTAGGGAACTTATCCATTGATCAGCTACTAATGGATTTGTAATCCCATTGAATGTTGGTGGTTGTGTCCTCATGAAGAAATATAACATTGATCCTCTACATTGCGGATCGGGGTGCTCCATACGAGTAAGGTTATTATTCATAACCTGAGTGAGTTTTCCCAGTATGGTGATAAGCTGATAAGCACCAGTTGTATAACCAACTCCACTATAATTATCTTGAGCAGGAGGGAAATACCTACATTGAGTGCATGCATTTATACGGTTTCCATTCATTCCACTAGGAGCCATTTCTAAACAATGGCATAAACTAGATCTGTTCTTGAATCAAAATACATAATTCCATACTTGTGAAACACTTAACATAAATTGAACTATTTATGGATATAATCCATAATCATAAAAAGAAATGTTTTCATTGAGGAAGTATATACTCATAAACCCTTCATAATATTTAGTAAAGAAAATGAGAATTATCCTAAGCATATCCCCCGAGATTGTCGTAACCAAGAGTGCAGCAAGCCCAGTTTTCGTGCACTAGTTCCCATTCGAGTCTAGCTCAAAGCGGTATTTTCGGGTTTTACCCCTAGTACATATGTGCCAGAACTTCCTCTACCTGATCGTATCCAAACAGGGATGTATTTCTCATAAAACTCAAAAAATCTCTACAATACCAAAATTATAGGAAGTTTTTCTACACTAATCCTCAAAGTCTATCTTAGGATTATTTGCTCTTATCAGAGTTTATCTAAATCTAGCTTCCAAGGTTGGTACTAAACATCTTATGATACCACCTGTAACGCCTCGACCCCAGTTACCCAGAGTCGGTGCATTATTACATAACATTGGCATGATCACAAAAGATCAAGTCTTGAAAGACTGATTAGTTTAGTAGCCTTGGAAATACTAGATACATTCATAAATGTTACATTAAATCATAATGTGAAAACTACAATAACATAGTCTCCATATTCCACACTCATATCCCCTTCAGAAAATCCTAGTAGGTCAGTCATAAAATATTTCATCACATCCTGTGAAAAATAAAACATAGAAATGGGTGAGCTCAGATGCTCAGTAAGGACAACAATATAGCGGAAACTTTCTTAAATAAACATAAACATTTAAGGAAATGTATAACTAAAACAAAATCCTTTTAAACTTCAAATTTAACATAATATGAAAAAAAATGAAATAATTCCATTTACTTATCCACATGGATATTCTACTAGTCGGATAATCACATGCAATATCAATAACCACTTTCATAATGATGAAATGCATAATGTCAGACTATCATAACCACGTAGCCAAGGCCTTGTGCCAAGACTACAAATAAGATTTTGTTAAGGCCTCATTCCAAGACACTAGTTTGTCTCATTATACCTACCGATGTATCGAAGAGCTATAGCGGGCTCCACCCGTCACTTATTAAGTCCAATGCATTCCTCATGTGAACAGGTTTAAACATAACATATACATTCACATTAAAAATAGAATACGAAATTTCAATAATTTCTCCATAAACCATGAATGGTATAAAAATAACACATCCACATTAAAACATATAACAAAACCTTCAATACAATATGGAATTTTTGAATCATAATAAATCAACATCAAATAAGATTAAAATCTATAAAAGGATGTTGTCATGGATGGAATCACAACTATTTGAGAGAAATATATTTTCTTTGAAATCATTTAAAAGTCACATAATTGTAAAATAAAAAATTTACTTTGAAAATAGTCTTATAAGCTTGTAAGGGAAACTTAAAAGATTTTATAGTCGTGGAAAATAGCTGCACCCTCTGTATAAGTTAAAACACATTCTTACCTTAGTTTTGATGAAAATGTCAAAAGGTACCTTGTTTGGAAAATGATGGAATGATTTCATTCAAAATTGAATAAGGTCAAATAAGGGTATAAATGACTTTAACCCGTTGTATAATAAATATTAAAAATGTTTTGAATGAAATTTTAAAGAAACATGGATGTGGATGATAAAGAGGTCCCAATAGATAATTATATATGAACAACCTTGAATAATGAAGAGTTTGTAAAATTAACGCTTACCTCATGTTTGAGTTGACTCGGTCATTCTTTAATAACATGAATAATAAACTAGAGTTAATCTCTACTTGATTAAGAACCTTTTTCATGTTCATTATTCCTTTTATATATCTTATTACAATGTTATGAACATTATTTAGTCATTTAAGTTAATAACGGTCGTTTTGTCGATCTTTGGTACTTAAGTCAACAATAAACATCTTATAATTAAAAGTTGTTCATGTGGTAAAATATCCAGTATCTCCAGAATTATATTCATGATCTAGATATCATATATATTATAAATATGCAGTATATACATGAATTTATAATATTACATAACATTTAGAGGTAAGAAATGAAATGCATCGTTCATGGAGACTGTAAGCCGTACGTACACATGAACGCTACTTTCATTTATATTTCATATTTAATGGAATGAAATCATAATTATATAAAGGTATATTATAATTAAAGTATGATATCATACATAATATCATTAACTCCATCCTTTATACGTCCCACATATGGCATTAACGATTCAAATCACTTTGAGGGGGCGGTAGTCCGCACTTCCTAAAATGAAATTATCGTGTTTACCCATAATTGAAATCATAATGGTATGAAATAAATGAAAAATACAGAATCATAAGGAAAACATAAACATAATATATATCATATATAAATAAAGTTATATCTTAATGTCCACCATGAAAGGTGTTAAAAGAAGATTGAACAATCATCGTTCCGTGAGGCAGTAATTCGCCACCCATGGAAACAGTATGTTCTTTAACCATTAGACAGAAGTGTGTGTAAGTGTAAATAAAATAATTCTCATAAAAATATCCTATTATATTGAATATATAGTTTTTGTTAAAAAATAATGGAATAAAAATGGTTTAAGGTGTTGTAAAAGTAAAATAAAACAAAATAACATAGGAAAAGACATTACCTTAAAATCAGGTAACTCTTTTTGATTGGAGCCAAAGGCTTCCTTGGGAAGAGTTCTGCCCAAAGTGAGGCTTCTAGGATTAAGATAGGGAAGTTTATAGGGTATTTGGGTAGATTTTTTCTACGATAAATGGATTTGAAGGTGTGAATAAGGTTGTAGAGGTGGGGGTCTTTTATAAGAGGAGAGGAGGGGCTCTTTTGGAAAGATTGAAATGATACTTTATGAGGAAATGCTTTTCAGATTTTAAAGGTCCCAAAATGATATATTTCGAGGATAAGGTGATAAGGGTTCGAAATATACCCATCCAATAGGCTTTAGACAAGTGTAAGTCTTAGATGTTACCTTACCATTTCATTTTATTTAAATCGTTCATTAATGAGGTAATCACTGCATCATCATGGTGTCATAAATAAATTTATTTATTTAATGTCTAAATATTATAAAAATAATACCATGATGTAGGAAATTTTTTTAGATTTAAAATGACTATTTATAGTCTAATATATAATTTATTTAGACAAAATCAAAATTGTTTTACTTAGGTGTTACATACTTTTGTTATATTTTCCTTTCTTTAAAAAATAAAATGATAAAATGTCACTATCACACAACAGTGATTCCATGGGGTCCCTAAGTTGGAACAAGGAATCCCATGGTCGTCCATGACATAAACTATAATATTAGGACACATGTTTGGGTCATTTTATATTATTATGATATTATTTCATTACTCTTAACTACCCGATTACTAATTAATCAGGATAATTAAAGATAATGGTTGTCGTTACTATTTATAATGTCCAAAAACAAAAGAGTTTTAATTACACAATTTGGACCTTCTTATTAAAAATATGGAATCCATTTCACCAGATTCTAAACACATAAATTTCAGTAATTAATTTAAAAATAATTTTCATTTTCAAAACCAAAGACGGGTTTTTAAGAAGTAAAATCTATTAAAAGATTGACTTGTTTTTCCATCCAATTGAAAAGTGAAATTACTTACAATGAAAAAAATTGTATTAATTGATAAAAAAATAATTCAATTTTACTTCCAAACCAATTAAAATGACAATCTAACTATATAAATAAATTGGATGAAAAGGCAGTTTTGAATTAAAGTACAATAGTTTTCACTATTCATTAAAAATGAACTTTATTAGAAAAATATCAAAAATTAACCCTATGATATATTTTATATCCCAAATTAAAAAATGATGTCCATTTTACCAAATTCAAAACATAAAAGTTTCATTAATAAATTATATAGTTAATTCCCGATGTCCAAACAAATAGCATGTTTTTAAGACACAATATCTATCAAAAGATTGTCAATTTTTTATGTCCAATTTCAAAGTGAAATTAATTATAATGACCACCATTGGATAAAATGGTAAAATTATATACTAATTATACTTTAAAACCAATAAATATTATAATTTATCACTATAAATTATTTTTATTAAACAAGTTTTCATTAAGTATTTTTCACTATTCATCGAAAATTGGATGTTCTCAGAAAAATACCAAAAATTCAACTTAAGATAATTTTGATATTCCGAGTCCAAAAATGAATTCCATTTTGAAATATAGAATTTATATAATGTGGGTATTACTATTCATAACGGCTACTTTGATTGGTCGCGGTGTGTAAGAATCTCGAACTTGCGTACGATGCAAATTGCATTACTGAAAGAGAAGTGTACCATGGAAGCTTGGGGTGTTACCTCATAAATTATTGGTTAAGTATTAGTTTTTTTCAGGTAAATATTATTTTTTATTTAAAAATTAAATTAAAAATATTTATAATATAATTCTCATAAAATGGAGTACATTTTTGAAATCAGATCATCGATACTTGGTTAAAGTGATTTTTTGGGATTTTTCTGACACAGTTGATTTTTCAGTGAATAGTGTTTTTAATTAAAAATAAAATTAAAAGTATTTAGAAAATTATTTTCATAAAATGGATTTCATTTTTTAAATTATAGCATCGATATTTGGTTAAGATGAAATTTTGGGATTTTTCTGAAAAAGTTGAATTTTCAGTGAATAGTGAACATACAGTTTTTGAGTTTCAGGTATTTAATGACATCATTAAGGATGTAATAATTATGAAATAATTCTGGTCGACTAATTAATAGTAATATAAGGTATGAGGTTTTCTGTGTTTCCAATACCAAGGGAAAATACTATGTGCAGGCCCATGGTTTTTCCAATACCACCGATGAGGTGTCCCTTGGTAATTAATGCTTTCTCCCCTCACTTCTATTATAAATAACCGGCCTTTCCCTCATTAATTTTATTTCCAAATCCTTCCCAACGAATTTATGGTCTCTTTACCTCCCAAGGACTCATCCCAAGGTTCCCTCAAGCCTCCCAAGGTCTTGACCGTCACGCTTTCGAAGTTACTCTTCAAGGTAAGGGATCTTTTCACCCTTCTCTTTTAAGTCATGACTTCCTTTATGTTGTGTCTTATATTTTCCATCTCTTTATGTTGAGGGTATGTTTTTATATGTTATTATTACTGTACATTTCATTTCCAAATGATGAGATACCCCTTATTCTCTCATCAATTTTTTTTCTGAATTTTTAACTGACGTTGTTAGGCTGTCGAATTTCTCGTAAAAGGAATCATGTCTTCTCTTTTCTTTCATGATTCCTTTTTGTGTGGTATATCATTAAAATTTCCATAACATGTTCTTCTCTCCATGTTTTTATATATTTATACTATATTATATGTTATTTATGAGTGGGTTACTCCTATACCCTTTCATTCCAATGTTTTCTAAAACCATGTTATATAGTCGTTATGCTGCCGAAATCTCGCCTCCAAATCTCTATCTCTTTCCCTCCAGAAATTTTCTTGTTTTATTTATGTGAAAATCCTGACATATTTCGTTTAATTGTGTGTTCATAAATATATAATGATAATTTATTTGATTCTGTAATGGACATACATATAACCCTCACTCTCTTTCCATGGGTTATAAATGACATAATGATCTTATTTTTTAAGAACTTTTAAAACGTCACGATCTTGAAATGAAACCCATTTATTATATTCTCCATGGGTTATTTATGAAATGTTTTATTTTAATCTATGTGTCTCACATGTAGGTAAAGAATTATTATGGGTGTGCCTTGATATTACTCTAATTCATTGGGTAAAGATTTAATCTCTAGAGATAACAAGTTTAACGATGCCTTGGTGAATAACCTTGGTAATTTTTATGACACCCTAGGGATGGACCTTGATGATATGATCATGAATGTCTAAATGAAATTTTGTATCCAAATATTCAAGTTATGTTCTAAGTTCTTTTCATTATGATATTCTTATTCTCTCATTGCTCGTGTCTTCGTGTTTTTATTCATGTTCTTATTGATATCACATGTACATCGACTCCCTTGTTTACCCTTACAGGGCCTTCTGCACACCCTTTCCTTTGATGTCTGTCTCCAAGATATGAGATGCAGTAACGTTACATAGGATGAACCTATTATGAAGCCTTAAAAGTTTTTTATAATAATTTTTTATGTTGTTCTCATGTTTTATGTTCCTGATTTCTAAGAAACTAGACTTTAAAGATCCTCTGTTTGTAAAATGTTATGAAATGTTATGTAATAAAAATGTGGGATGCTATAGTTGGTATCAAAGAATAGATTAGTTATTTATAGAAATTTGGATGTCAAAACATTAGGAATAATCCTATAGAGAAGTTTAAATATAGGAAATATTTTTGGTATTTTGGTGTGTATTGAGTATGTGGTTTATCAAGCAAATACATCCATGTCTGGATACAAGCAGGTAGAGGTGGCTCTGGAATAGATGTACATAGGGGTAAAACCTGAAAACACAACATTGAGCTACACTCGAACGAGAACTAGTACACGACAACGGGTCTTTCGGCACTCTTGGTTATATCACTCATGGGAGATATGTTAGGTTAATCACAAGCTTTTTATGAATAATTATGGAGAAATTATAGAAAAATTTATTTTTTCTATGAATGAAGTTTTAGACATAAAATCCTTTTTAGTTAAAATATTTGTAAATGAAATAATTTTCTCACGAAGGATTTATTCTTTTAGAATATTTCCCTATAGTCTAGGAATAGGTTGACGTATTTCCTAAAGAGTTACCCGAACCTCCCACAGAAAGAGAGGTAGAGTTCTCCATTGAACTCATACCTAGATCTCATCTGATGTCAAAGAACCCCAATAGGATGGAAAATTTGGAGCTAGAGGAATTAAAGAAACATCTCTGAGATCTTTTGGAAAATGGTTTTATCTGACCAAGTGTGTCTCCTTGGGGAGCAACGGTTCTCTTTGTGAAGAATAAGGATGGATTGATGTAGCTATTCATTGATTATAAAGAACTAAATGGGATCACAGTAAAGAAAAAAAAACTCTCTTCCATGAATTGATGACTCATTTGACCAACTTCGTGGGAATAAATTCTACTCTAATATCGATCTACATTCTGGTTATCATCAATTGAGGGTGAAGAATGATGATATTCCAAAAACTGCCTTCTAATTAAGATATGGGCATTAAGAGTTTGTTGTTATGCCCTTCGGACTGACTAATGCACCTGATATTTTTATGGATCAAGAATAAGTTTATTTTTGAAACTTATGTTTTATAAAATGGATATCCTTTATATATGAAAATGATTCGATGATTAAATGATAAAGGTTATTTTGGACGATGCTTTCTATTTTTCAGTACTATAAGCCTAATGGAAATAAAATATTGTAGGATTTAAATTGAGGAGGAATGGTTGAATTTATTTATTAATTTATTTTGTAGGAATTTATGTATTTATTGTGGACATATGGTGATTTGGGTTATTTCTGGAAAATGATCAACCTAGCTTAGAGAATATGTGAATAGGTTAATTACACTTTAGTAAGAGACTTTAATAGTAGTTGATTTTATTTGGACATAAATGTTAAGATTTATTGGGGAAGACTGTGTGATTAAATCCATCTAAGTTTCGGGTTCCAATCTTAGTTTTGATTATTATGAAGAATTTTAAGGATGGTTGTGTATTGAAGGGTCTTTCTGGAACATTGGGTACTTTTGTTGAATTTTGGAGATTAATAGTCATATTTCTTTTTATATATTATTATCCTTTTGGGGATTATATGATCTCGTACTTACTATTTTAGTTTAGTTGATGACTAAAGACAAGGGAAAAATATAGTTATTCTTTTGTGGATTATGTGATTCACTAGAAAACGATTCTTGTGATTTTGATGAGACCAAGTCTTTTTGAATGGTCATTGTTTGGAGAAAAGATTTGTCTTGGTGGAAACTTATTAAGGGATTAAACTATACATGAAGGTAAATATATTTCCTTATGTTTTTATTCTATGTAGTAAATGAATTCATCAAAATTATGAAAAAGGAACGTAAAACAAAAATTACATTGGTTTACGTTTCGTACTAGGTAATCAAATACCATTTAACACATATTATGTTTGCGATATTCATGTGGTTAATTTTCTCCTAATCATGTTTTCTGTCACTCTCTATCAGAACATGACCCTTTGTTTGCTCTTCTATATCCATGTTTTCCTACATGGAATCCTAGTAGGGGTAACTCGGGTGACCATTGTACTTTCCTTTATTTCTTTTAATGTAATAGTTTCACTGACTCTTTTCCGATGTGGGACATTCAATGAAATTTACAAGCCCATTTTTTAAAATTGTGAGGATGCAATTTCTTAAGGGGGGAAGATTGTAACAACTTGAAATTTTGAATAAATTTTGTTTCCTAACATTTTGTGTTATTTTATTTTATACTCAACAAAACATCATTTAATAAAATGAGTATAATTAAAATAAGACTGTTGGGTTTTGACTGTTATATGACCATTGGTCAATAAAACAACTGGAAACTAAATGTTGCGATTATTGTGTATAAACACAAGTGATCTTGATTAATTAATATAGAAAGAAGATTTGACGGACTCATCCAATAGTCTCGGGCTAATCGAAGCCCATCTGATGGAACTTAAGAAGGAGGTATCACCTTTGGGCTTTGCTCTGGACCAAACCCAAGACGAACTTCATTGTGTGAAGTTGGAATGGAATCACCTTCGTGAGAAGTTCAAGCTGATAAAAATCACTACGCGGGCAATGTTGGTCGAGCCTCCCCAAGATTCTATCACCCCAGCACACCTAACTCTTAGGTCATATGCTAGTGTTATAAGGGGTTATGTAACAAGACCGTAACTGGCTTGTGTAATCCTTTGATTTAAATAAAAATTGTGATGTCTTCTTATGGTGAATTTTGTGAAATTTTAAATGTTCGGATAAATATAGTATGCATATTAGTGATGAATTCTAGAAAAAATATATTTTAAAATATTTATATAAACCATAAATAATTAATAACTTGTAATGATTTTCAAAATATGGTCTTCTACAGCTGTCATCAGTATGAAATTTAGAGTCTAATAAGATCAACATAATTTCTGGTGAATAGTAAATTATGAATATTGATTTTATGATTATGATTAGTAATGTGACAAAATGGATTAAGTAACTTCACTTAAGAAAGTATTAATATAATTTAGGCACCTTGATTAAGAAATCTGATTCAATAAAATATGTAAATAACTGTTTCAGAAATTATTGGTCAAGTTTTAGTTTTTTTCGGGTGAATAGTGTTTTATATTTAGAAATAAAATTAAAAATATTTAAAAAATTATTTTCATAAAATTAATTTCATTTCTGAAATCAGAGCATCAATATTTGGGTAAAGTGTATTTTTGGGGTTTTTCTAAAACAGATGAATTTTCAGTGAATAGTGTTTTTATTTAAAAATTAGATTACAAATATTTAAAAAATTATTTTCATAAAATGGATTTCATATTTGAAATCAGAGCATCGATATTTTTTTATGGTGAAATTTTGGGATTTTTTGAGAAAGTTGAATTATCGGTGAATAGTGAAAATACAGTTTTTGAGTTTTGTGTGTTTAATGACATCATTAAAGAAGTAATAATTATGCAATAATTTTGGTGAACTTATTAATAGTAATATAAGTTATTAGGTGTTCCATGTGGCCAATACCATGGGAAAAAACTGCAGTAAAGCCCATGTATTCGCCAATACCACTGATGAGGAGTCCCTTGACAACTAATGCTTTGTCTCCCCATTTCTCCTATAAATACCAAGCCTTTACCTCATTCATTTAATTTCCAAATCCCCCCCCCAACGAAGTAATGGTGTATTATCCTCCCAAAAAGTCCTACCAAGGTTCAGTCAAGCCTCCCAAGGTCCCGACCTTCAAGATTTCGAAGTTACTCTTCAAGGTAAGGGATCCTTTCACTCTCCTCTTTTAAGTCATGACTTCCTTTTTGTTGTGTCTTATATTTTCCATCTATTTATGTTGATGGTATGTTCATAAATGTTATTATTACTATAAATTTCATGTACAAATTATTATAGACCCCTTTTTCTCTCATAAATATTATTTCTGAATTTTTAAGTGACGTTGTTATGCTGCCGAATTTCTCATAAAAGGAAGCGCGTCTTCTCTTTTCTTTCATGTTTCCTTTCCATGTGGTATGTCATCAAAATTTCCATACCATGGTCGTATCTCTATTTTGTTATAAATTTATACATTATTATAAGTTATTTATGAGTGTCTTACTCTTGTACCCTCCCTTTCCAATGTTTTCTAAAACCTTGGTATATAGTCGATATGCTGCAGAAATTTCTCATCAAAATGTGCATCTCTTTCTCTCCAGAAATTCTCTTATTTTATTTATGTGAAAATCCAGACCTATTTCATTTAATTGTGTGTTCATAAATATATAATGATAATGTATTTGATTCTGGAATGGACATACATATAACCCTTACTCTCTTTCCATGGGTTATAAATGACATAATGATCTTATTTGTTTAAGAACTTTTAAAACATCATGATCTTGAAATGAAACACATTTCTTATATTCTCCAAGGGTTATTTATAAAATGTTTGATTTTAACCTATGTGTATCACATGTAAGTAAAGAATTATTAAGTTTGTGCCTTTATATTACTCCAATTCATTGGGTAAATATTTAATCTCTAGAGATAACAAGTTTCACGATACCTTGGTGAATAACCTTGGTATTTTTATGACACCTTGGGGATGGACCTTGGTGATATGATTATGAATGTCTAAATGAAATGTTTTTAGCCACATATTCAAGTTATAAACCAATTTATTTTCATTATGATATTCCTATTCTTCCATTGCTCATTTCTTCATGTTTTTTTTCAAGTTCTTATTGATATCACAAGTACATTGACTCCCTTGTTTACCCTTAATGGGCCTTCTTCTCACCCTTTCCTTTGATGTCTGTCACTAGTATAATAGATGTGGTAAATTTACATATTATTAACCTATTATGATGCCTTACAAGTGGTTCATAATAATTTTTTATGTTGTTCTCATGTTTTATGTTCCTGATTTCCAAGACACTAGACTTTAAAGATCCTCTGTTTGTAAAATGTAATGAAATGTTATGTAATAAAAAGTTTAAGATGCTATATTTTCCATAACTGAAACATAAACCAATAACACCATAAAAACACCAAAATATTTACACAAACACAATTTAGATATATTATTCATTCTAAAACACATGAAAACTTTTTTCAAGTGCTATAGTTTTCACTATTTTAAAGTGGGTTTTCAAAACATTTCATCATCTCTTCCAATGGTGTTTTCATAGAATTACAATATTTGAAAATAAAAATCATTTCATAATTATGTTAATGTTATTAAATATTTTTTAATAATTAGTTTAATCAATAAATAACAATATAAATTCATATTTCAAAATATCTTCAACATCCACAACACAATAGTACTGTACTTTGAGGCATGGAACAACATTGGAAATAATATAAAACTTGTAAATATAATTAAAAATATCCTTCCCATTAAAATTAATTTTAATTGGTTCATTATGTTTTCATGGATAGTTATTACTATAAACTAATAGTAAAATAAAAATGAATATTCTATTGATCATGTTTTCTATAAATGAAATTATTTTTTATGTAAATAAAAAAAATATTATGTAATGAATTTTTGGAAAACACATGAACTAATTTTATTATCTTAGACCATTGTAAGTTATATATAATAAAATATTAATTATATTTATCCAAAATAAAAATTTATAAAATAATCATTTTTTAGTGATCATTATGATTAATATATATTTACTTTTAAGATAAAATCTGATTAACATAGATGGGTGAAATGATGACCTCAACCCATAGGAATATCTAATATAAAACCTAATTATAAAATCTTTTGAGGGAGTTAAAATTACTAGGATTTTAACTAGGCCATAACCAATCCAATATTAATTAACTATTGAAAGATTGAAACTATTTATTCGTGAAGATAATGTTTATTGATATCACTATAAAAACCATGTTTGTCGAACCAGCCCAATAAATGATTCACCATCACACAAAATACCATATGATATTACACTATTGTAATAAAGGTCTATATATCTATAACCATGAAATATGACCTATAATATTTTACTTTTAATAAATTATTTATTATACATATTAATTTTTATTATTGATTTAAAAATAATTATATAATATATTTTATAAAAAAAGATAGTTTGAAGCAAATAATGAAAATTATATTTTATTGGAAATCTATATTTTGAAATAAGAAAATATTGTGATGAATTTAATTATTTTATAATAAATTATACTTTTTAAAATATTATAATTATTTTCATATAAAAGATAAAATAAATTAATAATTTTAAATGTGTATTTGTAATGGTTATAAATTGGTTAATATCGTTAAACTATTATTTCCCAGTAAATGAATATTTTTATTAAAAAGTGAATATTATTATATTTAGATAATTATTTTTGGAAATAAAATTATTTATATCACCATTTTTATATTATCTAATGGTGAGTTTTTCAAAAAATTATGAGACATTTGAATGTTTGTGTAAAAATTAAATATAGAAATCAAACATGGTTGATATTATTACATCATAACAGCCCATAAGTGATCTAATAAATTCTATAAAATTATTACATGAAAAAATTTATATTTATAACATTATATTATGTGTTTTTAATAATTTTTCATTAATTTTAGAAACCCTTAATAAAACTCCCAAAACCTATATTATATTTTAATGTTTTAAAAACAATTCATTAAGAAAATGAGTCATTTTCATATCACCAATTGAATTGTTTTAAGGATTTATATACATAGCATAAAGAAATATTTTAATCCACTCTTATTTGATTAAAACTGTGCTAAAACGCAAGGTAATATTTTGGATTTGATTATTTTAACATATAGATTCCAAAACAAATGTTTTGAAATTTATAATGAAATCATACCTCTTCTATTGTAAATTTACACCATCCTCAAATTATAATTCACTAAACAATTATTGAGAAAAAATATAATCTCCTTGTCCCTCTCTAAATTCCTCCCAATATATTTCAAGTCCATTAATAATCCCGTCCCAATCATTTAGGAGTTCTCTCTCATGTTAAGTGATATTCTCCATTCCATTTTTATTTTCAGTTCACTATTTGTACTAAGACTTTTGATATCCAATTTTTCATGTTTTAATGTGTTTTCATTCCTAACTTTTTCTATAATTATGATTAAATTGTAATTATATAAAATGTTTCACTCTCATTGACTCCTTCCATAAACCATTATGTACACCTTTTGTACTACTGAATTTATCTTGTCAATTTCCAGGAAAAACTTTTTATTGTGAATACCCATCATCATTTGTAATCAATTTTATTTACTTAAAAAAAGAATATTCATCATTGATTATACAATTATATGTTTAATATCTCTTACTCTATAATCATCAGTTTATAATTGATTAATGGACTTTTTATGTTGTATAATCTATGAGGCACACAAATGTATGTACATGATATGAATGTAGTGGTTGGTATGGAGTTATATATCCCTCAAATGAATTATGGAATGTTTTAATCTCATGGGATCCCATTTATGGTCTATTTAAGGTTATAAAAACGCACTATTTTATGACATCTCACTGGTTATCTTGACTTATTCTTATGATGTCTTGTTTTTTAATGTTTTCGTATTCCTGTGTTTTATTAATGTTAAAAACAAATATAATGCTTTGATGCTCATGTTTATGACTCTTAAACCTTTAATTCCCACTTGATAATCCCTTTGACTAACATCAATTGTTGATATTATGTTATAATTTGATTATTTCTTTACAGGTATTTATTTCTCTCCTTTTAAGTACATTCCCATGTAATCATGTTGAGTTTTTGATGATAAATGGATTTGAAGGGCATGTTGTGGTTTTTAAAAAAAATACTATTGTATCCCCATTTCATGTTATTATGATATGTATATATTTAATCAAATACACTAGGTATAATGACCTTAAAGGATAGTATTTTATGTACCTTTAAATATTAAATATTGAATTTATGTATATTAAAATATGGGTCGCCAAAGTTGGTATTACAACAAAATCTAGTTATTTTTGGAGATTACAATTAGAAAACCCTAGTGAAATCCTCTAGGATATGATTAAACCTTGTAAAACAATGATAAATATTTTTAATGTATATGTTTGGTGGTTCCATGAAACAAAACCCCTATCTAGATACTAAATTTGTATATAGATCTCGTAAATTTGTACTAATGGGTAATAACTCTAAAAAGTGTGCATTGGATGTTAACACAAACATCACCTAGTGCATAATAAAGAGGGAATGTTTCACACCATTCTTGATACTCCTGGGGTAATTCCTTGGTAAATTCAAAAGATCTCCAGGATTCATTATAATGGTAAAACAAATACTGATAAATATTTTGGTTAGAAAATAGAAAACGGATAACATAATTTGATATCGATAAATTGATATGTTAAAGAATGAGTGTCATTTAGGAATTATCTAATATATATTCATAGTTTCACTTTATATTTTTAAGGGTTTGGAAATTGTTATTAATATGGTTATTTTTTATGAAGTGAATGATTATAATGAGAATAAAATAGTAATGTTTGGATTATCATTCAAGGTTCATACAATATTTAATATCATTAAATATTAGTAGAACTTTTTAAGAAACACCTCAAAATATTGACGTGAAACTATCAGTGAAATTGTTAAATGGGTAAATTAATTCATCCTTGGTATATAACTAATCCCTTTTCCATATTTTTATGTTGAAAACCCCAAAAAGAATTCAATAATTCTTATAGTGGAATTTGAAAAAATTATAGTTATGGATTAGATTACCTTGTACAGAGACAACATAAATTTATAAGATAATAAAAACACCCTTCCAATCATAAAACACCCTCCAATTATATACAAGTAAAAGGAGGAGGATAAATATACCTTGGTATCATCATCTCTATCACAGATATTATTTCATTAAGAGTAAATATGTCTAGCCATGATGATTTAGACTAAGGAAAATATCATCCCTCAGGACATTCCCATTGTTTGGTAATACAATGTTTTTTTTCTATAGAATCACCCAGATAGTTTCCTATATGAGATTTTTAGTTATCAATTGAGGATATAACAAGATCTTTCCTAATTATCAATACTATATATATAGTGGATACTATTGTAATTCAAGTGATTTATAAGGAACTATAGGATATCCTAGATAAGGGGTTTATACTCCCATGTGCACAATTTTAGGATTCACCATTCATTTTTGTTATGAAAATTGATGGGTAACTATACCTCTACATGTATTTTTATGTTCTCCCCAACATCGAAGTAATCAACATGTCTTCACTAATACAGATTCATGATTTGTTCAATCAGCTAAATGGTGACAAATACTTCTCTAAGGTGGAACTTTGATCTGGATATTATCAATTGAGGGTAATGAAGGAGGATATCCCCAAGACTAATTTTTTAATAGGAATTGACATTATAATTTTATAGTTATTTCATTTGGAATCACTAATTATATATATATATATACTCATAATCTTAATAAATATAGTCATTATATATTACCTCAATGAATTTGGTGGTCTTTATAGAAGATATTATTATCTACTCTTAAAGTAAGAAGAGACATTTAGATCATTATAATGAAATAATGAAGATGTTTTAGAAAGAATTTTTTTATGAAAAGTTCCAAACGAGACATTTGGATATACCATGTAAACTTCCTAGGTTATTTTATCAACCATAAAAAAGAAATCTATGGATCCCCAAAAAAATAAAAGAAATTGAAGGAAATCCCAAACCAATATCTGTGATGGAAATCCATAGTTCCATGGGATTAAATAGTTATTGTCATATATTTATAATAAAATTATCATGATTATCAAGGAAACTAACTAAGATAAATCTTAATAGAGACATTTTTATCTATTTTGACTAACGAAAGATATATTTAATTATATTAAGAAGAGGTTATTCATGACAGATATGCTCACATTTACCACCAGTGTGGAAGGATTTTTCATCTATTGTGACGCATCAAAAAAAATTCTTATCTTGTGTACTCATGATAGATTACTAAGTGGTATCATGTTTCTCCTTCCAATTAAAGACTGGTGAGAAGAACTATCCAATGAATGATCTGAAATTGGTTACAGTGATCATCATATTTAACATTTTGAGACATTATCTCTATTGAGAAATGTGTGTCATATATATAGATCATAAAATCCTAAAGTATATACACGCACCAAAGGTACCCAATATGTTCCAACGAATTTGGTTATATATGATCAGTGATTAGGACTATTAAATTCATTACCATCGTGTGAAGGAAAACAAGTGGGTCTACATTGAGTACACTGGATAGAAAACCCCTATCTATAATGAGGATGAAATGGAATAAAATCATCATTGAAATGAAAATTATAGAAATCAGAATAATAAAAGATCCATCATATTCCCTTTCTAAAATAAAATTTCAACCATGAATTGTAGATTTAACATATTGTTACCTTTATATCAGGTATGTTCTAAACCTGGTTGTGGTTTTCTTTTTTTATTATCTTGGTAGGTTAGAGAAGGTATTGGGTGGATACCTATAATTGTGAAGTCATATTTTTATGGGATTATTATATTTAACTGTTCATTTCTACAACCTATTAAATAATTTCACATCTTGTAATATATTTACATGCTCTGTAAATCCTAAAATAAAAATAATTTGTGTTTATCAAGAGTCAATAGGCTTTTAGTGGATATGATAATTACCAATTACAAGACATCTGACTAGGTTACACACCATGTAAAACCCCATGATTTATTTCTTAAAATAAGAATCATGCTTATTCCTTTATTATTATTCATCTATATTTTCTTTTTCTCGAACTAGAGCCTTCCCAAAGAGTTTTAAGAATCCTTCAACCTCTCCAAACATTTTTTTAGTAATTTATTGTTCTGGAAATCATAGTGTGTATTTCTGGGTATTTGTTATTCATGCTTTTATATCAAATTATCTATTCGATCCTTAGAGTCTAGTGGATCTGTTGTGCGTGTTGTTGAATCATTTTTCTAGGATACGTTCATAGATCATATATGCCTTCGTTCTTATTGGTGGGTTTTGTTGTGGGTGTTGCACTTCCGTGGGTAAGGAAGGTAATTCCATATTTGGTTTCCAATTTAATTAACCTTTAATTTCTTGATTTAAATTTTTCTTTATTTGAAAATTAAACTTATTAAATCGAATAAATTTCATTCAATCATTTATTTAAAACCTAATTCTAGTGAATTGGGGTTTTGGTTCACATTGACTTGAAATGGGGGAAAACCCGTATTCTAATGAAATTGGGTGTGTTTTTGTAATTTATATATTTATTTTGAAAAAATTAATTGTTGAATTTAATAGTGGAATGTTAATTTGATGGAAATTTAGGGAAACACTCGATTCTAGTGAATAGGGGTTTTTTAAAAAAAATTGATGGAATTTGTTAGTAAATTAAATTGATGAATTAAATTGAAAAATTGGATTGTAAAATTTCATCGTGAAATGATTTCAAATACTTATTTTTGTGAAAATGGGTTAAAATGGTTTTAATCGAAACCCAATTGTTTCATTGTAAAAGGTATTCTTTTTATTAACAAACTCGTTATAGTTTTTAAAGACAAAATTATCATATTTGAAATGGGGGATGGGATTTAATTGTATTTTAGGTAGTCTTAAAATAAGTTTCCAATCATTATTTATACTTTAGCACATGAATGAGTTATCTAGATAATCAGTTATATTGGAAAACACTTTACAATTTACAGCATTCTCAAAATTAATATCATTACATCACATTCCTTAGTTAATGGTGATACGTATCCTTTTTCTTATGCCCAAAGAGGAGTATTTACATACTTTCCAATTCATAGTGTTGGGTATCTATATCCTATAAATTCTTTAGAAATTTGGAACATGAAAATTTTTATCGCATGTTTTTACTTTAAATATATGTGATGTTGTTATAAACTAATTTACATGACATGTAAATTTATATAAATTGTTTCATATAAAAGAGTTTATTTTATCCATTTTATGAGAATGTTAATTTTTATAAGGAATCATTTTTTAATGGAAATATTCATCATTTGAAATTTATTTCTATCATATAAAATGTGAATCATGAATTTCTAATTTATTCCCTCATTTAAATAGTAAATAATGATTTGTTTAAATATGATATTGTGTATTTTAAACCAATTTATCTAAAAATTTATAGCAAATTCTTGGTTAATTTTATATTGGAATATTATTATGGAATCCTTAGGTAAAATAATACTGGGATTTGTCTCACATCCTACTTGTGTCTTCGGGTGTTTTTAGATTATCTCCTTTCAGGTTAGAGAAAGTGAAAGGGGTCTATTTGAGGTGGAAGTAGTTATTTATCCATGTACATGGTGAGCTGTGTCATTTGGGACTTGGGATATTTTCCCTATTTGGTACATTGGTTTTAGTACTTTTGGATTTTTTTTTCATGTTTATTTATGGTACATTACTCTTGGTGGATTTTCTTTTGATATTCATATTGTATTATTTCATTTACTTCCACAATTTTTCGTGGAAAAATCATTCATGCTTGTAGTTTTTATAATGCATGGTTCCATTCATTGGCATGTGGGAATTGGGAACACCCTCCAGGCTATGTCAGTACCGGTTTGGTTATTAGGATACCTAGGTACCTATATTGTTTTTTGACAAATTAGTATCATAATAGGTTGATATAATGAAATTCATCTTATGGATTTTTTCTATTATTTTTCCTTGTTTTGTTTTGGATATATTGAAATAAAAAATTTTCTAAATATTGGAATTAATTTTCATTCTCACATTGATTGATTGTTAAATATAATATTGTGTAGCATCATGCCTATAAGAATACATGTCACTCATATCTAGGAGGAAGTTTCTAATGAAACTCAATGATCTCATCCTTCTCAAGATCCGAACCTGATAGAGGTGATTTTTCAATTTTTCCAAGCTCTAGGACAGGAACCACCTCCAATTCCCATTCTAGCTTCAACTGTTAAACCTGAGAGAGATGTCCTCAAGATTCATTCTCAAGATTTATTTTTCTAGAATATAGTACTATTCAAAGGCTAAAATGATCCTCAAGAGGCTGAAATGTGGGTAAAGATGATGGAATTATTGTTTGGGTTCATGGAAACACTCTACAAAATCAAAGTGAGGTGTTTCATCTTCGTGTTAGAAGGACCGAGAAAGAGATAGTAGAGAACTAGGGTAACTAAAATAAATCATGATGTATTATAGTGGAAATAATTCAATTTTATTTTTATCGGCCAATTCTATCGAGAATCAATGTTGTTGGAAAATTATATAGGGTTTTTAAACATGAGTAGGATAACCGGATGGTGATAGAGTATGAAAAAAGCTTTTTTGATCGCTTGAATTTCACATATGAGATAGTATAGAATGATTGGATAATGGATCTAAGGTTAGATTTGGGACTTCTTCAAGATATTAATTCTTAGGTTTTCTTACTGAAATAACCTTCTTATGTTGATGTGTTGTATAGAGAACTTATGGATGAAATGGACATGCCTGGGAAATTAGGGTTATCAAGAGTTTCATTCTCTCCCAGTGATAGCATGAGTTACTTCAATGGAATGCAGAATCATGATGATTCTAAGGGAATTTATCAACTTTAGGGTCCTTCTAGACCTCCTATATTTCCTAGAAGAAGTATTTTAGTTTTTTACCAATGTGGAAAACTAGTTCATTCGAAGAAGTGTTTCATTGAGGCACCCAAGAAATGTGGCCTCTTTAGACATTCAGGAAACACGCACTAATTATTACATATTTATTCAACTTCTCTTGGTGGAGCAGGATCATTAAAATATACTAAAACTAAAGGTTAATTAGATTCTTCACATGCAAAGGGGTTCTATCCATAGGCATCTAGAAAGAATCTTCTTCACACATTTGAATATTCATTAGATGAAGTGGATACAGGTCTAATGAATATGATTGGTACCATTATTATTGCTTTATCATTATTGATTTATCTAATTCATATTGGTGTATCTCATTCATTTATTTCAACCTGTATTTTTAATATACAGAATCATTTGATGGAGAATTTATGTGTGCAATGGATATTACTACACCTTGGGGTAAACAGGGATAAAAGATTCTCCATAGTACTTCTTGTGTATTCTAGCTATTAGATGTTGATCTTTCGTGGACCTTTCTAATATTGAGCATGAAATTTATTGATATAATTTTCAGGATGGATTTGTTTATTTCAAATAAATCCCAAATTTATTTTTATCTTCAACGGGTCTCCTTCACTACACCCAGTGGTGTATGTAATGTATTCTAAGTAAAATTGGTCCCATGGTTGAGAGGAGATGAAATATTTTATTCATAGTTGGGAATTGTGATATCTTTGTTTTCCTTTGATATGGTGTGAGAATATTTGATCAGTCACCTCTCTTTGCTCGTCATTTTGTTTTACAACGTGATTCCTTCAGACTTCTCAGGTTTTCCCCAGGTAAGGAAGGTTATGTTTTATATTAACTTCATGCATCGTAATCAATTAATATATATTCCCTCTTACCACATGTAACTGACTAAATTGAAAAGGTTGAAGTCCCTAGTTAGATAACCTTTAATAGAAAGTCTTCATACGCCTAATTGTTTCACCTTGGTTGGAATTAATTCTATTTTCTAAGAAATGTGATGGATCACTTCATCTTTGTATTGATTAACGAATGCTAAGGAATGTTACGGTGAAGAATTATCTTTTTTCAAGTATTAATAATATATTTGATCAATTGAAATGGGTAAAGTGGTTATTAATGATTTACCTTCACTCTGGTTACCATCAGTTGAGGATAAAGGAATCTAACATTCATAGAACAACATCTTGAAGTAGGTAAAATCATTTTGATTAACTTGTCATTCCCTTTGGTCTAAACAATGCTCATATAATTTTTATGGAATTGATGAAAATTATTTTCCATGAGTACATTTATAACTTTTTGGTAGTCTTTGTGGATTATATCCATGTTTACTATATCTTCGAGGAGGATCAAGTGCATCATCTGAGAATGGTTATGAGTTTTCTGAGAAATTACTAACATTATTCCCATCTTTTGAAATGTGATTTCTAGATTCAAGATGTGAACTTATTTGGATATATGGTGTTATAAAAGGGGATAACATTTTATCCGAAGAAGGTGATGGTTGTTATGACATAGGAAGAACCATTAAATGTATTTTAGATTTCGATCTTTTTAGGATTTAGTGGATATTTTCACCGGTTCATGAAGGAATTCTCAATATTGGATTCTATAATGACTTCACTAACTCATAAGGGAGTATTGTTCTCTTGGGATGAGAAATGGAAGTGTTCTTTTTTGATACAAAATTCCTTTTGATAACTGCACTGTTGTTGACACTTCTATAGGCTAGGTAGTGCTATGCAGTCTTTTATGAAGTATTGTGTTTAAGAAATGGATTTAATCTTATATAGGGTAATCATGTAGTTTTCTATGTCTCACGTCATCTTAGGACATATGAGAATAATTATATAATGGTTTTCTTTTAGCTAGAAGTTGTGATTCATGCGATTAAAAGTTGGATTCATTACCTCCATCGAGAAAGGTTTACCCTCTATTCTAACCACATGATCTTGAGTTATATATTCTATCAAAAAGATTGGAATCACTTCTAGAGTCTTTGGGTTGAATAACAGCATATTTAGATTTTTTATATCACTTATACCCTTGGGAAATATAATGTCATTGAGGATTCCTTGAAAAGGAAACTTCCAACCCAGGAAGTAATAGAATCATTGAAAGAGTGGAATTTCATGGCTCTCTTTTCATAGTTGCATATTGGAGTTCAAGAGAAATGGTTTGATGTTTCTTTGGCTAGTGTTTAATTTAAATCCTCTTTTAAAAAAATTATTTTTTATGATTAGTATCTTTATGATGAGTTCTGTATCATTTAGGACTCTCATTATATTGGGGATAATTTTGCCGATCGCTATTCTCCAAATAGAACATTTTATGAAATCTGAAATAGTTTATGGTACCATCTTCAGTAAGGATGCTTGTGATGGGGAATTTTCATAGTTACAAGTGTAAAATATTCCCAATATCCACAAAGATGTTCCCTAGAATGCATCGGTAGTTGTTTTGTCTTGGTATGATGTGGGGATACATAATTTTTTCTCATTGTTATACATTCCAACAGGTTAAGGTCGAGCACAAAAAACCTTTGGGTTGGTTTTAGACACTTCCAGTTCGTACTTTGAAGTGGAATGAGATCTCTATGGAATTTTTGGTTGGGTTTCTACGTACCCAGATAAAGAATAATGTTATATAGGTTTTTATTGATATGATGATGAAATTTTCTCACTTTTTACCTATTAGTGATACAACCAATGTTAAAGAGTTGGGAAATATCTTTGTTAAAGATATTTTTTGATATCATGGATTTCTAACCTATATAGACTTTGATTGGGATCCAAGGTTCACTTCATTCTTTTGGATATGCTATTATGAGGAACTTGGATCTCACATCCATTTGTGTTTGACATACCATCCACATTTGAATGTCTAGATAGAAAGAGATATACTAATTATAGATCATATTCTTTGCACTTTTTTCATGAATTTAGAAGATCATAGGATGATCATTTGGGGATAGTTGAGATTGATAATTAAAATAGTTACTATTCCAAGAGTAGAATGGCTCTTTGGGAGTCCTTTCATGGTTAGAATTGTAATATACATTCTTTTGGTTGAAGATTGGGGAAAATTCCATGGTTGGACTGAACTTGGTCTAAGAGATGACAACAACTATTCAATTGATTCATCATAGGATGTTGAAATCATAGAACTGATATAAATATTATGTTGATCATTTTCATAGACCTTTGAAATTATCAATTACTGACCATCTGTTCTTGAAAGATTCACCTCGGTTGGGTCATATATGTCATGGGAGGCAAGGGAAGCTTTCTCCTTGTTTTGTTGGCCATGTTAAGTTTATTGAGTAGGTGGGGAAAGTTTCATATCATTAGGCACTACCACCACTGGTAAAATCGATACATAATGTGTTTCATGAATTGCATCTCAAAATGTATCATTCCGATCTATCTCATGTTCTTCTCTAGATTGATCGTGTGATTAAACCTGATTTATCTTTGATTAAATTCTCATTCGTGATATTTGAATCTAAAATCAATTTAATTTTTTGGAAGACAATACCTTTGGATCGAGTGTTATGGCCGCAAAATTCTAATTTTTATGAGATTTAGGAATGTGGGGCACTGATGACACAGTAGTGACCTCATCTTTTGGCATGTAAGATTCTTCATAAGCTTTCTGGGGAAACAAATTTTTTACAGGGAGAGTTTTTAATGTCTGGTTACCATTATATTAGGTATGTTCTAAAACATGTTTTTGTTTTTGTTTTTTCATTGTCTAGGTATGGTCGATAAGGTTTTGAGAGGATACCTATAATGGTGAGTTTAGAGATTTATTGGATTCTTATCTTTAACTGGTCATTTTTGTATTCTACTAAAGAATTACAAGCCATGTAATACGGTTGCATGTTTTGTAAATCCTAAAATAGAACTAATTCATTTTTATAAAGTTTTAATGATTTTTTCTGTGGATATGAGATTTACAAATTACACGACCTGTAACTGGGTTACACGCCAAGTAAAACCTCGATACTTGTTTTTTTAAATAGGTAGTTAGCTATTTTTTCTTTTTTTCTTCCTCCATATTACCATGCTCTTGACCTAGATCCTACCCTATGTGATTTTCAGAGCATCCAACCCCTTCAGACCTTTTCATTTAGCGATTGATCGTTGTGGCGATCATAGTGTGTCTTTCTGGGTAAGTATTCTTCATTCCTCTCTATCTATTTTTATATTTCAAAATTGGAGTTTAATGGATCATAGCCTCACGTTGATGAATATCATTTCTAGGTTGAGTTCTTAGATCTTTTATTTCTTCGTTCTTATTGGTGGGTTTTGTTTCTAGTGTTCTGATTCCATGAGGAAGGTAGGTGGTTATTTCTTTGATTTCCTATTTAATAAACCTTTAATTGCATGATTTAAATTTATTGTGATTTAAAAATTAAATTACTTAAATCAATTAAATTTCTTTCTATCATTTTATATAAAACCTATTTCAATTGAATTTGGGTTTTGGATCACATTGTCATGAAATTCGCAAAACCCCCAAATCTAGTTAATAGGGGTTTGTTTATGGAATGGATGGTATTTGTTTCAAAATTTAAATTATTGAATTTAATTTTGGAAGATTTATTTGATAGAAAATTGTGAAAACCCCCCAATTATAATGAATTAGGGGTTTTTTAATAAATGGATGATTTTTTTTGGAAATTAAATTTTTGAATTTAATTGTGAAATTGGATTGTGAAATTTCATGGTGAATTTTTTTCAAATCCCTATTTTTGTGAAAATTGATTTAAAATTTTTTTGAGGGAAACCCAGTGGTTTAATCATTAAAATCACATGTTTCTTATTAAAATAAAATTATGGGTTTTAAAGAAAAACATTTCATATTTGAAATGGGGGATGTGGTTTAATAGTATTTAACATAGTCTTGAAATAAATTGTCCATCATTATTTATACTTAAGAACATGAAAGTCTTAGGTAATTAGTGAGTTATATTGGAAAACACTTTATGATTTAAAAAATTATAAATCTTTATATCAACACACCCCATTTCTTAAGTGATGGTGAGGAGTCACATTTTCCTTTATCCCTAAGGGGGTATGTAAATACTTTCCATTTCATAGTGTTGGGTCTTTATTTCCTGGAACATTCATACCAATTTTTCACATTACCATGTTACTCATAAGTTTTTATGTCAAATTTATATTCCATTATTATAAATTTCCTTACATTCCTTTTTAATTTTTTAATTTTTTTATATAAAAGTGTTTATTTAAATCATTTTTTGAAAATTAAAATTTGTATAAAGTATCCTTTGTTTAAAAGAAAATTCCATCATGTGAAAATTATTTCTATCAACATAAATATGAAGCCAGAATTTCTTATGTATTTTTATATTTAAAATTGTAATATATGATTTTTTTAAATATTATTTTGTTAATTACCGACATAATTATCTGATACTGGAAAACACATCCATGGTAAATTATATATTGGAAAAATTTTATTAAATCCTTTGGTAAAATCCTACTGGTATTGGGCTCAAACCCTACTTGTGCATTCGGGTGTTTTTCGATTATCTTTTTCTATTATTGAGTAAGGTAAAGAGTTCTCTTATAGGTGGATATAGCTATTGATCCATGGACATGGTGAGTTGTGTCCTTTTGGACATGGTCCATTTTCCCTATTTTGGTAAATTGGTTATAGTAATATAGGCATTATTACCTTTTTGAATTTTGGTACATTACTCCTTGTAGAGTTTCTTTTGATATGTATATTTTCAAGGACCTTTTACTTCTGAATTTTTCAGTGGAAAAATCATTCCCACTTACAGTTTTTATGATCCCAAGTTATAGTCATCGACCTATGGGGATCTAGAATGCATGTTGGTCTATGATAGGATCATCTCAGTTATCATCTTATCAGTGTACTTGGTCTAGTTCGTGATAGTAATACGATCATGGAAGCTCAAAATTATGTTGAGGTATTATAGAAAAAGGTATAAAATATTCTAGAGTTGAACTTTTATAACATTGGAGTTATGAGTAATAAAACCTAAATATCTGTCACATCACATATATAAGTAAATAAAAAACTCCTATATGATTTAAGTATACCATACTTATCTTTTTTTCTAGTAATCATTATGATATATTGTGATTTGAAGTAAATCATCTAGTTGAATAAAATGAAAAGGGGGGATTTTAAAATTTGTAACATGACGCTTAAGGATGAACAAAAAATATCAAAGGGTATGATGCAACCATTTCCCTTAATATTATGGAAATGGAAAAATATATAATTTTATTTCATTATTGGACTCCCTGGGAATCCAAAATCCAATAATTTCATATATGAGATATTTGATCGCCTTACTATTCAATTGATTTTCACTACTATAATAGAAGATTTTTCTCTTAAATAACTCACAATGATATATATAATGCATTTGTTAATATTGTATGGAGTACCACTCTCCATTATTTCTAATTGAGATCTATGGTTTTCATTAAGTTTCTAGATATTTATTTAGGATATGTTGGATATAGATGGGAGTTTCATTACGTCTAAACATAATCATTTTGATGGTCGATATGAGAAAATGGATCAAACTACATAGGATATATTGATATCATTTTTAGTAAATTTCCAAGGACATTATGATCAGAAACATCCCCTAGTGGAGTTGTCACATTACAATAGTTTCCATTCTAGTATTTAAATGGATCCTTGTGAAGCCCTTTGTGGGTAAAGTTTTTAGCCTCCAATATTCTAGGAATATGAATGAGTATGGATGTTTATGGGAATTAATATTATCAATTATATGACATAAAACATTGAAACCATTTTGTGTCATACAAAATCGACATAAATTAGATAGAAAAGTTATATCGATAATAGTCGATGAGACCCAGAGTTTGTGGTTAGAGAGAAGGTGTTCCTTCATATATAAAAATTGAGGAATGTAATGGGGTTTGGTAATAAGGTAATTGTTAATCCATGATACATTATCCAATTTGAGATATTTTATCACATTGGAGCTTTAGCCTATTGACTTTCACTCGTATCTAACATGTCTCGTGTACAAGATGTGTTATTTTTATCCCTCTTGTAATGGTATATACTGGACCCCTCACATATACTAAATATAGATTTGGTACCTTTGGAGAATGATATTTTATATGGGGAGTAGTCGGTGATGGTCATAGATCACAAAGACAAAAATCTACATAACATGCCAACTCTAAAAGTCGTATTTTTGTGCAAGACCCACAAGTTTGAGGAAGCATCATGGGAACCGGAATAAGTGGTGAAAAAAAGTAACCTCACTAATTTGATGGTAAAAAATTAAATTTTAAGGATGAAATTTATGAAGGGTGGATTGAAATGAAAAAATGATTTATAAATAAAATTATTTTTTAAAATAAATAAATGCCTTATTATGTAATGAATTTAAAGAAATAACATGCACTAATTTTCTTATTATAGACCCTAATAAATTATTTACTAACCTATTTTAAAGACCATTAATCTTCTTAACCATTTTTAAAACTATCATTTTACAATGACTGTTATGGTTAGGAAATATATTAATGATTATGATCAAATCTAATTGATACAAATGGTAGATGAGATGGCCTCAAACTTTATGAATGTACACTATGAAGGACATTTTTTAGAGATTCTAAAGGAGACTGAATCATGATGATTTTACTTTGACTAACACCAGTCAAGGATTTCACAAATTAATAATGTGGGAAACCATTTTTGGAATAATTTTAACCATTTTGATATGATGGTACAGACCATGTTCCCATAACCAACCAAAAAAAGTGTTACTATAACAAACCTTACCCATTTAGTGTTTGTGGGTGTAATAAGGGGTTATTTATCTAGACTATAGTAATATTAATTTTTATATTTTCTTTTTAATAAAATAGTTATTGTACATTTCCCTTATGATTATTATTTTATAAATGATTACATAATGAGTTGGATAAAATTTTATTATGACATAAAGAAACCAAAATTGTATATTTGGGTCATTTATATTTTCAAAAATACATCATTTTGATAAATGGAAGTATTTTTTTAATAAATTATATTTTTATAAAACATTATTATAGTATACTAATTATTTAAATATAAATTCCAAAATAATTTAGTGACTTCCAATGTAATTTTCATAATGGCGTGACTGTTTTTAATATCTTCAAAACAATTTTTTTTGTGAAACAAATTATTTAAAACTAAAAATTATCATGTTTGTAAAATTATTTTGATAAAATAAATATTGTTTTTTAGAAAAAAAATTAAAAAATAGATAATAGTGATTTTTTCATAATATTCTCACAGAGTAAAATTTTTTGGTAAAAAATAAATATTGTATAAATATATTGTATGCATTATAGAATCATAATGGCCACAGGGTGATATAAAAAAATCTATAAAGTTGATCCCCAAGAAAAAATATATTTATCCTCTAAAATAACTTATTTTTCTATTAATTTATTTATTTTATAAATCCAAAATGAATCCTCCAAAACCAATAATATATTTAATGGTATGAAAAACAATTATTTATAAACATGACTCAATTTATCATCACTAATTGAATTAATTTAATAATTCTCGTAGATAGAATAAATTAAATATTAAAAAATACTATTTTTTATAAACCATGGGCCATAAAAATGGGGAGGATTTCAGTTTTGATTATTTTATTATATTAAGTACAAAAAATATGTTTAGATCTTCATAAAGATCCCCCCCCACCCCCTCTTGTGATAAATATCTACCCATCCCCCCACTCTTGTTCACTCAAAAATAATATAGTTAGAATTTCATCACATTAAACATCTATAAATAACTTCCAAGATGTTCCCAAGCCCCCGTGAAGATTCTTCCATGCTTTTAGAAGTGTCATCTCAAGGAAAGGGATCCCCCCTCCCCATTTTTATTTTGAATAATCTATTTTAAATCCATTTAATTTTCAATTGTTTATTTTGTAATGTATTTTTTCACATCCATTATACATTAAATATGATTCCCATGTAATAATAAAATACCTTTCAAACTCATAAAGTCATTCTATGAACCCTTATATACACCTGTTTTAGTGGAGAAATTATCCTCAAATTTTCCCTGAGAAATAATGATTTTCTGAATTTTAATACCCATTTACCCAAAAGGGTAATAAACTAGATGGAACTATACTTAATTGATTCCAAAATTCTAGGTATGCCACCCAAACTACTTAATCATGGGTTTAAAAATGATGAAAATAGTTCATATTATGTATGATCTATGAAACAAAAAAATTAATATACATGATTTGAATGTGGCCGGTGGGCCCATAATCATATATCCGTCCAATTTAATGGGTAATGTTTTTATCTCATGAGATTATATGTAATGTTCATGATAGGTTACCCTAGAAACAATATGTTATGATGTGTCAGCTATTAACCATGAATTTTTCTTATGAGGTCATGTTTTATGTTGTTTTAACATTCCTATGTTTACTTTCTATTATCAAATTATAACATTCCTAAATTTTCATGATTATGATTATCACCTATTTTATGTCACCTTGATATTCCCCATGAATAAAATGCATTACATCCTTAATGGTATGGTTTTATTATTCCCTTACTATTATTTATACTGTTTCTCTTTCTTATATACATTCCCAGGTAATCCCTTATAATTTTATATGATCAATTTTTATTATGAGAATGTTGTGGAGTTTTTGAACAATTTTTTGGATCCCTATTTCTGGTGGATTTTTCTTTGGACCCTATATTTTATTGTCCTGATCTTAGTATAGTTTCAAAATTAATCTCAACGGATGATTTTATTAGTAAAAACATAGAATATCTCAATGATAAATAAAAAATATAATGGATATTTTATTGATAATAAATGACACAATTTCTTCACATTGTGTTAAATTTGATTATTTATAAAATATTTTGGATTATATGATTCATTTTAAAATTTACTAAAAATTCTTGTTATTCCCATTAAAGAGAAATTTAGAAATTCCAACCTAAATATTTTTATATCTATTATTTGAACTTAAAATATTTTAAATGTCTTCATGACTTAATGGTGTAAAACATTAATTCAATACAAGGGAAAAGAATTATGCATTTGATTGATTTAAAAGGCTCATGCAGTCAAAGATGGGATGGACTATCCAGATTGAACACCGGTTCTGTATTTTGGCCATAACATCTTTGTAGTTTCTTTTATTGGGACCAAATTTAGAGATAATATTTAGAAAACAATAAGAAAAAATCATCCTTCTATAATGATATCTTGTTCTCTATGTTTAAATGTCCATCATGTGGTGCAACTTGGAATAAAATATTTGGCCGAATTTCCCCATTCACACTTGTACCCACTTGAAACCTAGCCTCCTCTCTAGTTTATAAATTGGTTTTTTAATCATTTGGAAGTGTTAGGAATTTAATTGGAATATTTAAGGTATAGGATAGTTGTTTTCACTCTCTTTCGATAGGCATTTCAAGAGGTATATCTCTTTAATCTAAGACCCCTTCATCGAAGCCTTCTCCTTCTTCTTCGCTTGTTAATGTTTTTGTTCTAGCAATAAAATTCATAGTTTCTTTTCTATTTATTCTATTTTATTCATTTTAATTATTCATTAATAATCCTATTTGGGATATAATTCAATAATAGAAATGGTAATTTGTTATTCCCTTTCAAAACCGTTGCAAATTCAATACATTTCTATGATGACTACACCGCCCATGGAGGAGTAGTTCTCATAGTAATCGATCTTCCTTTTTTCCTATTAATTTATTTATATAGAATCAATGAGATATTGTAATTAAAATAATATGATCCATGAATATAGTTTTTAAATTATAATAAACTAATTAATTAATTGAATAATTAGTAAAAAAAATGTGAGGTCGAGATTTGTGTAAATTGTGAGAGTGCGAACTTAATCAATAAAACGAAACCACAATGGATAAATTTGGAGAGTTAAAATATAATCAATAAACTCAATTAATGTTTTTTTTCATAATTTATTTATTCACTAATTTACCTCTGACTATAAGATATCTTTATAATGATAATCAAAGAAGGGTTCTATTATTACATGTTTTGAACCAAGCCTAGGGAATAAATTTTTTCATATTTGTGGAAATGTTAATTCTCATAGGGTATAAGGGATAACAAATTAAGGAATAATTATTAAGTGGATGATAATTTAATTCATAATGATGAATTAGTAAATGAATAATTATAGTTATATCAATTATTCAATCTAAAATATTTAATAAAAACACATCTTTTTTTGTGTATTTTTAATCAAATTTTATTTCAAAAAATAAACTAAAAATTGAAATCTTCATCCATCATATTTTTTATTACTTTATTAATGTAACCCCCACATCCTTTTAAGTAGTTTTTTTCTTTAATTTTATTATATTTTTATAATACCTTTAATATGTTTTTTAATTTAATTACTCCTTGGAGAGACGACCTTAGTCAGCCACTATACTGCACCAAAGAAGTAAAAATTAAAAATAATTTGAGAGCACCCATGATAGCGCCATTAAAATTGTCACCGTTTCCATGAAGAAAAGTAATTATTTCAACCAATTAAGGGTATTTATTCTATTTTTTAATTTATTACCTTTTTATCTTGTTTCTTCCTTCTTTACCGAACCTGAATTTTTCTTCTTATTTTGTTTTCTTCTTCATCTTTTTTACTATCAAATAAAACACTTCATTTTTATTTTATTATGGTAAACTTTTCCAATTTTCATTTTTATTAGATTTATTAAATGATATAATCTTGATGTTATCTTATATCTTGACCCTGATATTGAACATAGCATTTGAGCTCATATCCAACAATCTCATTCCACGGGAAGTTTCCACATTCAACCTGTTGATGAATTCATCCATTCTGGGAACATTGAAATTGGAAGAAATTAAAACATAAAATAAGAAAAAATGGATAAAAATAACAACAACTAACATGATATAACCATTAGAGAATAGTTATCCCCATAAATTAAATATTAACCAAATTGTATTGCATACCCAATTATGAAATCGGACTTTGAACTTAAATCTATGTTAATTCACCTACTTCCAAAATTTCATGGATTATCTAGTGAGGATCCAAATAAAAATTTAAAAGAATTTAATGTGTTTCTCTTGACACTAAAACCTAAAAATTTATCTTAAGATCAAATAAAACTAATATAATTCCCATACTCACATGATTGAACTATAAAAGATTGGATGTATTACTTAAAACATGAAGATGTATCTTGTTGGAATGATTTGAAATGTCATTTCATGTAGATATTTTTCAAGAATAAAGTACCATTCATATTCACAATGAGTTATTTGGAATCAAGAAAACCCAAAGAGAGTCAATGTGCGCTTACATGGAGCGATTCAAGAAGTTGTGTGCAATATTTCCACATCCCCATATCAATGAGAAACTACGGATATAGTGCTTTTATGAAACATTCACACCTATGAAGAGAATACTGGTGGATTTGTTGGATGTAGGGTCATTGGTTGACAAAACACGAGTAACCACAGGTGCATTGATCAACAAGATGGAATAAAAGTCTTAAAAATTTGGCAATCTAGGTACACCATATGTCATAGGATTGCATCAGGTAAGTATATATTCTCTTGAAATTAATATAATTGATACCATGTTGGAATAATTAACCACTATGGTGAGGAATATTTATTTTGATAAAAATACATCCCAACCCACACCTTCATGGCCTTATGGCATTGGTATTGAAGTAGACAACCCAACTGATTATTGCCCCCCCAACTACATGAGACAGAGGATTTTGTAGTAATATTCCCACAAAAACCATATCAGTTAAAAAAGACACTTCCCTAGATGTATTATGATCCTTTACTCCAACATACAACCAAGGGTGGAATGATTAATCAGATATAATGTACGGCTCTTGACAACAACAAAGTCCCCCTTTTCAACAAAATTTCTAGTAGCCTTCACCTTACCAATAGGGTTTCCAACAACCCAAAAGGATATTTGAAGTTTAAGAATCAACAATCAAAAAACAAGGTAATTATAGATAAAAGGTATATTATAACACTGATGATATTTTGAAACAAATAGTTCTTAATCAATAAAATTTGCTGAAGATTTAAGGATCCTAGTTGATATAGTTGAAGACTCAAATAGTCTAGATTTCCACTGACCTCTATGAACTAGTAATTAAGAATTCTGGAAATCTACCATCCCATAATACGTAAAATCCAACATAAAATGTCAGTACCCTCACATTAAGAAGTGGGAAGAAAACAAATGATTCTTCTCCACCTACCATTCCCCCAGGATTCACCTTAACTTCAGAGAATCCCCATTCGATAACCACTATTGATCAACCCACAGATAAAGAAAAAGCTAGAAAATATATTTACAAATTTCCTCCTAAACCTATTTCATTTCCAAATATATGTTTTCAAACAAAGAATATAGATTAAGGGGTAATTCAAAAAGATGTTTTGGACACATTCAATCATGTGGATATCAACATTCCTCAACTAGATTCCATTAATAAAACCACATGGTATGTGAAATTCTAAAAAGATCTTTGTAGTAATTAAAGTGGGATCCAGAGAAATGATAGGATCAATCTTGGAAGGAATGTGTCATAACTCATTACACCAACTCCATAAATGATAATAATGTTATAGGATCCTGGAACATTCACTATACCATGAAGCATATTATAGTTACAAATTTTTTGATGATTTATGTGATTTAGTAGCATCCATAAATTTGATGCCTCACTCTGTATTCTCTTATTTATATGATGTTGAGTTGAAGATAACAAGAGTATTGGTTTAGTTAGTGAATAAAGCTACACCATATCCAGTAGGAGTCCTTGAGTATGTACTTTTTCAGGTAAGATACATGATCTTTCTAATATATTTCTATGTGATTAACATGGAGTACAATCAAGTAAGTTATCATGATCCCATTATCATAGGTTGGACCTTCCTCAAAATTCCAAAAATGATCATTAATGTTTATGAGGGTACACTTTTCTTGGATTTTAGAGATAAATCTGGGATATTTAATGTTATGGACTCCATGAAGTACCACTCATAGGAACATTATTCTATTGTTATAAACCATTTTGAGCCACCAAATAGAAACCCCATGAAATTTGTTTATCCTATGCTTAAGGAGATTATGATTATAGGTTTTATTTTGTTGTATAAGTGCACTTATATACCTATTTATAATGAAAAAACCTCTATTAGATTTTATTATGAAATGGATTCGTATTCTAATCATGTTAACTCGGATTATGACATGGTTGTTGAGTACGTTGATGGATTTGATGCATTATTCTCTGATTTTGAGGATGTCTATTCTAATACTGATGTTATTTGGGAATATATTTTTGTTCATTCAATGTATTTATCCATACTTCACCCCCACCTCATTCATTAGAACTCATGACATTACCACCAAATCTCAAATATTAATACTTCGTAAGTGGTGAGAAATTACCTTTTATCATTGCTAATAATACCCCTTTTAAACATTCAAAAAACATTTGATTATTTTGAGGGAGAAAATCAGGGAAATTGGGTGGACCTCTGATGACATATTAGGTATTAACCCCTCCATTTTCATCCATATGAATATTTTGGAGGATGGGGCTAAATCCATTAGGCATCCATAAAGGATATTGCATCCAGCTCTCCTTGAAGTTGTTAACAATGATGTTGAAAAATAGCTCAAGGCCAGTATAATTTATCATATTTTAGATTCTTAGTGTGTGAGTCCTATTCATATTGTGCACAAAAAAAGTGGTGTTACTATTGTTAAAAATGATAAAGAGTTGTTGGTTCTAATTAGGGTGAAAACAATTGGCATGTGTGTATTGATTATAGGAAACTAAATCAATCCACTTGCAGTGACCATTTCCCCCCTCCCATTTATTGATCAAATGATTGAAATAATCATAGGTAAAATACACTATTGTTCTATGGATGATTTTTTTTGGATATTTTCTATTTCCAATAGCTTATATGGATTAAGAGAAGGCAACAGTTTCTTGTACATTCAGTACATTTTCCTACCGAATGATTCCCTTTGGATTGTGTAATTCCCCAGGTTCTTTCCAAAGATGCATGTTGAATATTTTTTATGATTTTATTAAGACCATAATGGATATTTTTATGGATAATTTTATAGTATATGGATCTTTATTTGAAGAATGTATTTTTTATTTTGTGAAAGTTATTGAATCATTGTTGGTCTTGAACATTGAAAAGTGTCATTTCATGGTAGATCAAGGGATTGTCTAAGATAATGTAGTGTCAAAACATGGGGGAGAGGATGATAGATATATGGTATATATTATTTCATCTTTACCCCATCATTTATGTCTGTGTGATGTTAGATCATTCCTAGGGTACTCATGATTTTATCGATGATTCATCAAATATTTCAGTAAGATTGATCTTCTTATGTCATGATTACTTCAAAAGGATTATGATTTTTTGTATTATGATTCTTGTAGTACATACTTTGATGATATAAAGAAGCATCTGACCACTCCACCAATCATATAGCCCCCACGGTGGTACATTCCATTTGTGTTAATGTGTGATGCTTCAAACATTTCAGTTGGAACAGTCTTATCATAGAGGGTGGAAGGATGTTCAAATGTGTTTGAATATGATTTGAGGACATTGGATTCATCCTAATAGAACAACACAGCCATGGAAAAAGTGTTTTTGGCCATCATATTTTCTTTAGAAAAATTCTACTCCTATTTTTTAGGCTCTAAGTAGTAGTTTTTTCAGACCATACTGCCCATTAGGTACCTCTTGAAGAATCCAAATGAAAATCCCAGACTTATTAGATGGATGCTTCTTCTTCAAGAATTTGATATTGAGATAATGGAATAGAATGGATCGAATAACATGGTGGTGGACCACATGAGTATGCTTAGTCGCACATTAGAGGATGACACCTTAGAAAAGGTAGCACTTCTGGACACTTTCCTTGGTGAAAATCCTTATGCACTCTCAGGTAAACATCCTTGGTGTGCTAATTTAGCACACTACCTTGTTGCCTCTTAAATCTCACCAAATTTAAAGTAACATCAAGTAAAATAATTAAAGTGTGAGTATATATTTTATTTTTGGGATAATCCCTACCACTAGCGCAGGTGTGGTGATCAAGTTATTAAGAGGTGTGTTCCTACTAATTTGTTTGAGTCTGTTCTATATTTATTCCATATTAATTCATATGTAGGACACTTTGGACCCAAAGAATAACTAGGAATGTATTATACATTGGATTATATTTTCCTAGATTATTCCTAGATTCTGATATGTTTTGTAAGTCTTTCCCATGTTTCCACCACACTAGGATCATTTCTACGAGACATGAGATGCCCCAATAATACATATTTTTTTGTGTGATTTTTTTGTATAGGGAATCTATTTTATGGGTGTTTTCCTTGTTCTTTTTTTTATATTTTTGTTTTTGTTGATTATTTGATTACATGGGTGATGTTAAGACCACTGGGACTAATGATTCTCATTTTGCAGTGGACATTGTCAAGGCATATATTTTTTGTAGGTTTGGAATAACAAAGGCCATAATCAGTGACCAAGGGACATACATTTTTAATTTTAATTTCCCTTCACTATTTCATTAGAATGGGGTGACACACAAAACATCAACACCATACCACCCCCAAAAAAAAGGTCAAACTGAGGTTTCACTTCAGGAGTTAAAAAATTTGTAGAAAATTGTGTAGTCTAATAGAAATGAATGGGCTTGCATGATGTGATTTGGTATTGTATTATGTAATACAAGACCCCCATTGGTATGTCCTCATTTTTTATTGTTTTTAGGAAATAATTTCATCTCTCTATGGAAGTCAAGCATCGTGTTTATTAGGCAATAAATAAATGCAACATGGACATATCCCAAGATGGAATTCTAAAGAAGCAGAAAATTCAAGGGTTGGAGTAGATAAGATTATCATCATATGAGAACATAAGGATCTAAAAATAAATATCAAAAGCATCTCATGATAGAATGATCCAACAATGGGAGTTTCTTGTAGGAATAAATTTCTACTCTATTGTTCAGGACTAAAGTGGATTCCATGTAAGTTGTATTCTAGATGGTTAAGTCCTTAGGTTGTGTCTAATATTATTACTTATGGTGCATTGGAGAACACATAAGAAGACACATGAAAGAGCTTTATAGTAAATGGTAATCGTTTTAATAAATAAACTAAGGCACTTTCAACTGATGTAGTGGATTTCATCACACTGCATAACCCCATTATCACTTATAGAAATCAGGTTATTCCTAACCCTTTTAACTTTTATATTAGTTGTACTATTTAAAATTCGACATTTCTTGTGAACATATCATTTAATAAGTTCACATTGAGGTAAATTTAATATTTTAATTGTTGGATAGGGAACAAAATTTTGAGGTAGATATTGAGTATTTTGATTTGTTTGTTCGTTTTTCATTTTATGTTATGTTTTAGGTAACAATTTTCAAAAAAACAAAACATATCTCCTAAAATTAAATAAAATAACATATCATATAACATTCTCATTTAGATATGGAATATATGAAAAATTTATGTTTTAAAAATTCATTGGTGGCATGATAATAGTGAAAAATATTTCATCATCAAGGTTTGGATTTTATAAAAATCAATGTTGATGATGATATGATTGGTTGTCTCATAATAAAACCATTTAGATTATGCCACCATTCGTCATGATTTTTTGTCATGGTAAATTGTTTCATTGATTTATCCACACATATTTTCACACAATCATGACTTTTGAGTTTTTCTTACCTAATTTAATGTAAATTAAAGGGAAGTGATTCTTTTAAACTTATAACATGGGTTGTCCATACATTTTTTTCTCTTCCAATAATTTCCATCACTACACCATATTGACCTTTGTGTGTGCATCTAATATCTAAGAGTTTTATTACCTCAAAAATAAAAACTAAAAAAACTTAAAAACAAACAAACAATAAATATGGTATTGAGTATATATACATCATTTAGGGATATTTAGGTCAGGAGGTCATGGTTTGACTTTTTCAAATTCATAAATGACTGGGTTTTAGAATTTTGTTACAAAGGATATTGAATAAGTTTTATGGAATAGAATCTGGTAAGAATAAAAGTCTTAGTTTACCTTCATATTCTAGATAAAGGGTGGATATATAATATGGAAATGATAGACACACACAGGAACGTGGGACTTAGTGGCATGTTTAAACCATGAATTGTTTTTTCACTGATTACTGTTATTAATCTCACTAGATTTTGTTTTAATGTAATTAATGAGACAATGAATTTAAAATTGATTGATACTGACTCTTGATGGGATTATTACTTTTCTTATTTTCCCACTATGGATTTGGGAACATGAACATCCATATCTTATCATATTTTTTTGAAATACATGATATGTGAATTTTCCAAGGAGTGTAAAGGGGTAAGTGTGGGGGAGTTGATAAAAAAAATTAGTAAATATTTTGTTGATAATAAATGAAATAATTTCCTCACATTTTGTTAAATATGTATATTTATAAAATATTTGGTATTAGATCAATGATTTGAAAATTTGTATAAATTTTCAGTTTTAAACTTTAAAGTACATTGTAGTAATTCTGACATAAATATTTTTCTATATATTATTTAAATTTAAAATTTTATAACTATTTCACTAAGTTAATGGGTTATAACATTTATTCATAACATGGGAGATAAATCCGTCATTTGATCAGTGTAAAAGGGACATGCAGTCAAAGATGGGCTACACTCACTAGAATGGACGTCAATTTTGTATTTGGGCCATAAATTTTTCATTCATGCTTTTATTGGGAAAAATGTGGGAAAATATCTAGCACAAAATTTAGAAAAAAAACATAATTATGTAAGGATATATCTTTCATTTTTATTGAATGTCCAATAATAGGTTAAACTTGGAATAAAATATTTTTTCGAATTTCCCCATTCACACTTGAAACCACTTGAAACCTAGCCTCCCCTACACACTACAAATTGGGTTTTTTGTTATATTGAGGTGTTGGGAAGTTAATTTGTAGATTAAAGGAAACTAATAATTTGTTCCACTCTATTAATAAATTCATTTCATTAGGTATATCTCTTAAATTAAGGATCTCTTCATCAAATCCTAATTTTTCTACTTCAGTTGATAATGTTTTTGTTCTAGAAATAAACTTTTAATATCCTCTTATATTCCGTCTATTTTCTTAAATTTTATTCTTATTTAATATTAATATTAGTGATGGAATTAAATATTAGAAGTAGGATTTTTTTTATACCCTTTCTAAACCTTTTTCAATTGCAATACATTTCTATAGTGACCACACCACCCATGGAAGAGTAGTTTTCTTAGTAATAGATCAACCTCTTTCTTTCTTCATTTATTTATTTAGATTAAATAAGATACTATAATTCACATAATATTATACATTAATTGAGTTTTAAAATTAGAATAAACTTCTAATTAAATTTATCAATTTACACAAAAACAAGTGAGGTGGAGATTTCGGTAAATTGTGAGTGAAAAATGTAATTGGTAAAATAAAACCATATGGGATAAATTGGTAGAGATTAAATATAATTCCTAAAATCAACTAATATTTATTTATAGAATTTATTTCTTTCCTAATTTACCATTGACCATAATATATACTTATAATGACAATATAATCTAGGTTATACGATTTCATGTTTCGATGCTAGCCTAGGGTTTAACTCTTTTCAGCTTTGTGTAAAAGTTAATTTTCATAGGGTTTGAGGGTTAACAAATTAGGGGATCGTTATTAAGTGTATGTTAATTTAAATTATAATTATTAATGAGTAAATGAATAATTATAGTTATATAATTTACTTCTTTTAAAATATTTTTTAAAATCATCTTCTTGTTGTGCCTTTTTAATAAAATTTCATTTCCAAAATGAAAAAAAATGAAATATTTTCCAGTATACTTCATCTAATTGTATAAATGGAACCCCCATATCCTTTTGTGTAAATTTTTTATTCTATTTTATTTTATTTTTAGAATACATATCATATGTTGTTTAATTTTTTTCCACTTTTTAGAGAATACCATGTCTAGCCACTTTACTCCACCTAAGAGGTAAACAATTACACATCATTTGAGAGAACCCTTGACAATGAACTTCAATCACACATATTTAATTATCTAAACCACACAATTACAATATATGATATTCATCTATGTCTCATGATAATTCCTCTTAATAACTCACATGATCCAAGAGTATGGGAGTGTGGGCTCATCGCAGCATTTTTGGGGTAATTATTGCTTGCTATGGGATTCTCTTATAGATTTTATATATGTTCAATAATAATTCCCAATACACAATATGAGACCGGTTACCCGAAAAAAATAATTAGTTTCTAGACCCCTATAAATGCTGATGAAATCCCATCCATGGAACAATCCATATGTATCTTAGTATCTCCATCATGATTCCAATTATTATTTGATAATTAAGGGGTAATAATGTTTTTAATCCATATAATTGGGAACTCATGAGTTTTTTTTCATTTGGAGGAAACTAATATATTGGATTTTGGGATTGATCCATCTAAGAGGTATCCTACATATCCTATTAAATCAAAAAAAATCAAATTCAATATAGTTACAATTAGGAACATATTTTATAATAGGTTTGAAAAAATTGATTTAATGGATCTTATCCCTATAGAGGCTCATATCATTGTGAGAAATAATGGGAATAATATGATTAGAATAATTCCATGGGAGAAAATATTTTTGTGTATTACATAGTGAGGTTTACCTTATGCAGTATAAAAAACCATGAAGAATTTGTATTCATGATTGTATTTGGTATGAATTATATTGTGAGGGATATAAAAAAGCATCATGTTCATTATTGGAAAACCTGTTTTTATAAAAATAACTTATAAAATTGAATTTGGTATGGATGTGGGTCCTTAGGAAGAAATCATACATATCCTATATGGGTAGGAATCTGATTTCTCATAGTTCACAAAATTCTTGACATGCTACTGAGTGGGGATAGGTGATTAGACTTAAAGGTACCATTTCCCTAGGCTTTAAGAAGGATAGAGACATATGCCAATATAAACAAAAATGGTTGGGGAATTTTTATAGTTCTATTAACATGATCACCAAAAATATCTAATCCCACGTGAGTCTTTCTCAATATAATAAACAACATATAGAATAATATCATACATGGAATGATGGATAAAATACATAAATAGTTTGGGAATTTTCCACGTTTAATAAACTAGAATAAATGATATTATTAGTCCCCTGGAGAATATAGATCAAAATAAAATGGTTTAAGAGATTCCATATGGGATATTATGAAGTTAAGGACACATGACATTTATAAGGTCATTATATAGGGCTGAAACCCCAAGAAATGTGTGTTATTTATTCTTGTTGTAATATTAATTAGAGTCCTTATAGTTTACAAGGTTCCTAACCCACTGATGGATGAGGAAATATAGTTGAATCATAAGATGATTTGGTTTTAATATTGGGGTATATACACCAAGATATATACCCATGTAACATATCTATTCTATACTCTTTAATGGGAAAAGAGAGCGGACTACAATGGGATTTTTTTATCATTCTTCCATTGAACAAAGAATCTTTCATGGGTATTTGTAAAAAACTTCATGGGGTAATGAAACTATTCCAGTGTGTACACTACCTCCATAAAAGGGATTATCAAAAAATGTCTCATAGAGTTGGGGTTCACATGTGTTGATTGAATATGGAAATGTGTGCATGACTGACCCAGAGATAATTTTGTGGGATGTTTCCATACAAATTGGACATGTAAAAATGTCTTATAATGAAAATGATAAAATCCATGGAGGTTGTCACATGACACTTATATCATATCATTAGGCTATTACATGAAATTACTAACATTTCCTAGGGTTATCCTATTACAAGAATTATATGTACATGGTTTTTCCTGTGACAAGTTTGACATGTATGGGGTTCGTCATAAGATAAGGTTGACATGACCATAATCATTAAAACAATAAATATTGAAATTTATGGATTCTTTAATGAGATCAATTACCTTATCATGTGATCCATGTGATCCCTTCACATGAATAATAACATAAATTTAATCACATAAGTATCCTTAAATTTACAACTTTCAGTTGCATAAAGAATATTGGTGATTTCCCATTAAATATTCATAGAGGCATCACAAGATCAAGATGGAATATCTAGAGTCCGTCATGTGATCAATTATCATTATCATGATCAAACATTACATAAATTATTGTTCTTATTCCTATTTTGTTTCTCAAATATTTATCTTAAATCACTCAACATGCTTGGTTGAGAGGAAGTCTCTTTTTATCATGTAATCCCTATTTCCTAGAATTTCTACTCCCATCTGTGTGTCTCTCTATACCTCTTTGTATATTTTCTATTTCTATGAATTCTATAATGTGGGGGTGTTTATAGACATCACAACACCTATATCGTTCCTAATTTTCATGGGGTTAAATTCTTGTATGTCTACTTGAGTCAGCGGAAGGGCCATCTTTATAAGCGGGCAGTGTCGTTTGTGCTTTCCATGATTGAGGTGAACAATAATAATAATATCCTTCACTAACCCTATGGTGATCAATGAAAACATAATTAGTCTATTATTAACAAATTTGTTAAGTAAATAATATTTTCTCATGAACAAATTGTAATGGTATCACTCACAAGACATTAAATAAAAATATCAAGATGTTCACGATGGAAAATTTCTAGAGCATTTATGTGATTTGGAAGACATATCCGAGGGTATTTTTTTATCACATTGTCATGTCCAAGGGTCTTATATTGAGTGTAACCTCATGTACAGGGCCCTTCTATTTGACCAATTAACTAATCACATGAACTATGTATTCCATTAACATGGAAAAAAGATTAAATATCTTCGCATAAGGATCCCAATATTTACAAATTTTATTCCCTGATCCTTTTAGTGATTTTCAACCATTTTTCACTAAGGTGTCACCGGATCAATCATAAACAATCATGTTAATCAAAAAATCACTTTTTATAAGCTATATTATATTTAATTATTTTCAAAGGGGTTAATCTATTGATCATTTATTGATCATGTTTTGAAATTAATTCTTTTTATAATAGATCCCTTGTAGTTTTCATTAGGTAATCAAGTGATCTGTCTAGGATTATGTGAGAGAGAGTCTTGATCACATTGTCTAGCGCGTCAAATTAGTTGTTTAATTTTGACTAGAATTTCGGCAGTACAGCAGCAACCCAAGGTTGTCTCTCGACAGAGCCTTAGATCATTAATTTGAAAAAAAGGGTTTTGATTATGAAAGTAGAAAGGTAAATGGGGTTTTATAGTACTTGGGTTTGATGATAAAAGATGACAATAGAAAATGAAAGCGATATAACAAAGTAGAAGTAATGAAGATTGATTAAACGTGATCAACCCGGGGAAGTCTCGTGATGCTCATCCTTCATCACTTCAAGGGATGGGGTTGTGATATTTTAATACCTGGTTTGTAACACATATTAAAATATTGTTACTGAGTTTATGCTAGGATACCTCCTGGGGTTTAGGCGAAAACACACAATGATTCATCGGACACCGCCGATGATTGAGTGATTTGTGTTCAACATCATAATCGAAACTCACCAAGGAAACACACAAAGAACTTGATGTGTTGTCCATATTAGAATGTTATTTCTTTGTGATACCATGACATAAATGTTCAAGATCTTGATAGTGCTTATGTGAGATAAATTGACCAATATGAACAACACAAACACCACAATTGAATGAGGGGAGAAAAAGGGATGAACGGTGTGTGAAACATCACATGAAAGGGTACCCTGAAACATGATCATTTGAGTTGAGTATAACATACCATTATATAACTCAATTAAATATAAATATAGGTTGAGGAAAAACAACATAAAACCTGGAATTAAAATGATCATTCAAAATAATACAAGTTTGAAGTTCAGGATTACATCACATTCCTCCCCGGGTGATCACAAGGGGTTTAGAAACCCATGGGAGGGGAAGAAGAAGAAGATGTTGAAGTAGAACTTCCCATAGCCTCTTGAACTACTAGGGATGTTGAGAAGACTCCTTGGGGACTCCAAAATGGTAGAACCTTTCCTCCGGGCTGAACCTGCAAATGGGGCACCCAAGGTTCCATTTAAAAGGAAAATTGGAAAGTGGTTTTAGGCACACAGATTTCTTTAATCCACTTGTACCATGTGTTTCGGCCTACAGAAATCCTAACTCTCTTTGGAGAAAATAGAAAAGTTGTATCCCCACCTTTTGGCTATCTCCACCGAAGGTCTGGTACCATTTGGAAAACTACAACTCATGATATTGATAAAATATATAACACCGCATTTGACTTGGTCCCGCTTTGATTCCTTGGACAGATCAGCTAGTATGGGCATTGTAGATGTTGAATGGGGATTTAGTTCCTTCATATGAAATGTATCCCATCAAATGTTGGACCAACCCACAAAATAGAAGCCCATTTGGATGCACGGTTCAGTAGAAATATGCGGTTGAGTCAACTTGTGTTCTTGGATCATGTACAGATTGGCCCATCTTTCTTGGACTTCATCATGGGTTCTCCAAATCACCCACTCCTTCAATATAATTATCAAAACATGTAACATTTCCCTTTTTAACAGTTTTAAAAACAAAATAATCAAATCAAACATGGATTGAAATTTGTTATTGTACTTGTAATTTTCAATACAATACCAATTTAATACATTGGTATAAGGGTGAAATAAAACAGTGAATCGTGGTACGATCACACCCCCACACCTAAACATTTGCACTCCTGGGCAATGTATAATATCCTAATCAGATGATGCATACATATATTCCCAAAATCATGAAGATTTAACATTTGAGGAAAATTTAATTAAAGTAATATGATCAATGCACAAACCACACCAACGATATCTTCCTAGTGATTATAGAAAATGATGTCTCAACAATATTATCATAGTGAAAATCAAAAAGATTCATGATACCAAATTGATCAAGGAATTAAAAAGTCAACCCTGAAACTAACTTTCCATGTGTTTATGTGAAAACCATTTCAGGCTACTCATTCCACTTGTTATCAAATAAATAGAGGTTATTTAACATTTTTCATCTTAAATGATTTTGTCCACCGAACCTACCCTATATCCTTTGCAATCATATTTCAAGACCCACTCACTTAAGCATTCCCAGAGGTCAGACCATAAGATCCTGACCTAAATATCCCCATATGTTTCACATTTCATCACTCCCCTCATTTATTATATTTTTTTTTGAAATTGCATTTGGAACAAATCTCACACTCATCTATCAACCCTTGTTTGATCTCCTCACAACACTAATTTCAATAGTTATAACAAGATCAAAGGTTGAGGAGGGGTGGTTTTTGACCTTCCCAAGACACAACAATTTTTTTGAGGGCGTACAATAGTCGGACATTAGGTACACATGTTTAGGTCAATCTTGTATAGTAATGAAATTGATCGGATAAAGAAGGAACGTATGTAAATATCATTTAACGCTGATAAATATTAACCCAACATATATTTACCTTATATAAAGTAAGAAATATTCACACTTTATGGTTTGGTGTAAAACTTTATGGAGATATTAGTGAAACGGTTTTCTAAAAAACTACTCACAAAAGGGGCATCAATCATCTCAAAGGCTTCACATAGATACGACCATTTATATCATTGACAGATAACCAATTCAATAAAAAAAGAAAATAAAATCACTCATTGATGGTAAATACATACAAATATTCTTTTTAGCCATTGTTATGGTATTTTTACTTTCCCCCCTTTATGGTCACCAAATCATCAAACTTCAAAATTGTTGATGGGGAAAATGAAAATACCATATAAAAGGATAAAAAGAGAAGAAAAGAGAAAATGATGAAAATTCCTAACTAACCCAGGAATGTATCCAACCCCCACACCTAGAATGTGCAGTTTCCTCACTGAAATAATTGAGAATGTGAGAAGGAAGGATAAAACATGTTGTGTTTTATTGGTGTGATGCGTCGAGAAGGTGGATTTTCTCTACCAGATTCTTCGGAAAATCCTCATAGAGGTGTTTAAATCGCTGCCCATTGACGGTAAGACTTCGTCCACTCTGCTCATGCAAAACCTGTATTGCACCAAAAGGGTAAACATTAGTAATAGTATAAGGTCCAAGCCATCGGGAACAAGGCTTACATGGGTGGAGCTTAAGCCTGGAATTGTACATGAGGACCTTCGCACTAATATGGAACTTCTGCTGGTGAATCATACTATCAGGAATAGACTTTGTCTTCTCTTTATAGATCTGGGAGTTTTCATATTCATCACGTCGAATTTCTTACAACTCTTGAATCTGCAGCTTTATTTTCTCACCTGTATATGAAAGGTTCATTTTACATTGTTTAACAGCCAAATATTCACGGTGTTCTACCTCCACTAGGAGGTGAAAAGCCTTTCCAAACACAATTCTTTATGGTGACATTCCGATTGGGGTTTTAAAAGCTGCATTGTATGCCCAAAGTACAGCATCCAAGTGCAAACTCCAATCTTTCCTATTGGGTTGTACCATTTTTTACAAGATTCCTTTAACTTCCCAATTTTATATTTCTTCTTTTCTATTATTTTGGGGGTGATATGAAGTGGAAAATTTATGATCAACTTCATACTTACGAAGAATGTTTTTAATGTTACGATTACAAAAATGCAAACCCTGATCACTAATGATGAATCATGGTAAACCAAACCTACTAAAAATTTGGGACCTCACAAAATCAACAACCACTTGAGAGTCATCGGTCCTGGTGGCCTTTGCTTCCACCCATTTAGATACATAGTCAACTTCCAATAAGATGTACAAAAATCCAAATGAATTTGGAAAAGGCCCCATGAAGTCAATTCCCCATGCATCGAAGATCTCACAAATTAACATGGGCTGTCGGGGCATTTCATTCCTCTTGGAGATATTCCCTGTGAATTGAAAATGACTACATTACTTGAAAAATCTATGTTAATCCTCTATAAATTTGGCCAATAAAGACCTGAGTCATGGACCTTTCGAGCTGTACGTTGAGAGCCAAAGTGGCCCCTACAGGCCAAGGTGTGGCAGAAGGTCAAAACAGAGGTGAACTCATTGTTAGGGACACACCGACGAACTACTTGGTCACTACAAATTCTCCACAAGTATGGGTCATACCAAATTTACCAATGAGACACATTCTTAAGTCTCTGGAATTGTGCAATGCTAAAATTAGTGGGGACCCTAGATGTTGATAGAAAATTCACAATGTCCTCATACCAGAGGGTAAGATCCACAACATCAAAATGGTTCTCATGAGGGAATAATTCTCTAATGGGTAGAGGTGAGTCAACTAGATGGTCTAATTGTGGGTAAATCCAACTAATGTGGTCAACTATGACATTCTCCACTCCTCTCTTATCTCTAATCTCATGGTCAAACTCTTTGAGGAGTTCCATCCACCGAATGAGGCGGGGCTTGGCTTCAGGTTTCATTAGGTGGAAACGAAGGGAAGCATGATAAGAGAAGATGATGTTTTTTGACACGAGAAGATATGAACGGAATTTTCGCAAGGCAAACACAATACAAAGAAGTTCATTTTCAGTGGTTGTGTAGTTTACCTAGGCAGGGTCAAGGGTACGTGAGGCATATGCAATGACATGAGGGGACTTCTCAACCCTTTGTGAAAAAACTACCCCAACTGCAAAGATAGAGGCATCACACATACGTTTGAAGGGAAGATCCCACCTTGGTGGTTGGATGATGGAAGGTGATGTGAGACTCATTTGTAGTGAATTGAATGCATCCTCACAATTTTTATCAAATGCAAACTCAGAATCTTTTTGCAATAACCTGGACAATAGAAGTGAAATCTTACTAAAGTATTTAATGAATCGGCGGTAAAAACCAGCATGACCCAAGAAATATTTCACCACACGAACACATTTTGGATATGGAAGGGTTGAAATTAATTCAATTTTATATTTATCAACTTGAATTAGTTTATTCGAAATGACATGCCCAAGAACTATCACCCACTCAACCATAAAATGGAAGTTATCATAACATAAAAAAAGAACTTTTTCAATGAAGTGGTGGAGGAAAGAACCTAGGTGTTCCAAAAAATCATCAAAAGAAGATCCATATACAGTGAAATAATCCATAACTACTTCCATAAAACTCTCAAGGTAATCAGAAAAAATACTCAACATACATCGTTGAAAAGTACCAGGAGCATTACATAGACCAAATGGCATCCTTCTGTATGAAAATTTTCCAAATGGGCAGGTAAATGTTTTCTTTTCTTGATCCTCATGGGCTATATGGGTTTGGAAATAACCCGAATAGCCATCAAGGAAACAATAACGGGACTTACTAGCCAATCGTTCTAACATTTGTTCAATGAAAGGTAATGGAAAGTGGTCCTTCCGCGTGGCTTGATTCAGTCGACGGTTGTCAATACAGACTCGCCAACTATTTTGCACACATGTTGGAACCAATTCATTCCACTCATTTGACACAACTGTTATTCCTGTATTTTTAGGCACAATTTTCATTGGGCTAACCCATTTACTATCAGATATCAGATAAATGATCCCTACAGCAAGTAATTTACTGACTTTCAATTTTACCACTTCAAGGAGTGTGGGATTCAATCGGGATTGAGATTTTCTTACAGGTTTAGCCTCGTCATCCAAAAGTATTTGGTGTATACAAATAGATGGTCTAATCTCAGGAATATCAGCCAATGTCCATCCTATTTCCTTTTTACACTATCCCAAAAGTTTGAGCAGTTTCGATTCCTGTTTTGGAGAGAGGATATTGGAAATAATGACAGGAAATTGTTCAATACCCTCAAGATATGCATATTTTAAATTTTATGGAAGTGGTTTGAATTCCAACACCGAGGGTTTTTGGATTAAGGGAGTGGATTTAGGGGAAGTGAGGTCTATGAAACTATCTATCTGCTCATGTTTATTCTCAAAGGAAAGAGAATCTATTGAAATGAGATTTCCAGAATCATCGATATTCATGGGTAACTCAGAATAAACACACTCATCAATTAAAGAACAAAATTTACATTTTTATGAACCCACACAACATTCAAAAGAAAAACCAAAACTCAAATCATCCGTGGGTGAATAAGAGGAAAATAAATCAGAGGATGGGTCGAGGATAGAATTTTGTGTGTGTTTTTCGTTAGAGAGAAATTTCATCGAATAGATAGGAAGAGTGGAGTGCTCTTCAATGGGGTGTTTCATAGCCTCAAGGATGTTAAAACTTACCTTTTTATCCTTTTAATTCCATGGATAGTGTACCATTGTGAACGTTGATGATCGTATTTGCTGTTTTTAAAAATGGCCTCCCAAGTATGAGAGGAGCATGTCCTTGGGTTCGGGTATCTTCCATCTCAAGAATCTATAAATCAATAGGGAAGATGAGATCCTTCCCTCATACAAGGACATCCTCAATCACTCCTATTGGATGAGTTGTACTCCAGTTGGCAAGTTTCACAACAATTCCGGTTGTTTGAAGCTCTCCAAACTACAGAGAAGTAAACATAGAGTGAGACATTACATAAATGGAATCACCTAAATCTAGCATAGCATTAGAAAAGAAAGTCTCCCCTACGGTACACTATATCATGAATGTGCCTGGATCCATGAATTTGGTTGGAATTGTTGGTTGAATCAAGGCCGAGACATTCCTACCCATGTTGACTCTCTCATTCCTCTTCATCCTTCGTCTATGGGTGCGAAGTTCTTTAAAAAAATTCGCATAACGGGGAATTTCCTTGACTACATCCAATAAAGGAATATTAACTTGAACTTTTTTAAATGTATCCATTTTCTCATTATCAATATCATTATCAGAATTTTTCTTAGATTTTGAGAGTCATTGTGGGAAAGTAAGTGGAATATATTGTTCATTTGAATCATCAACGATATTTCGATTTCCCCTTTTATTTTTTTCCATTACATAGAATTTTTGAGGGTTGGGAAGGAGTGTTTTCAAGAGGGGGACATACATGTTTCATCGAATCAGTAGAAGTATATGATTCATTACCAATAATAAGTGTAATTTCACATATATTACCTTTGTCCTTCGGATTGGAAATGGGGTGGGATCATAGTTTTCCATACCCTTGCATCTTAATCTCACCAATGGTGTTTTCCAATTGTCCCACTTGAGTTCGCAAATCTTGAATTGCTGATTGTGTGATCTGTTGGAACTGGAGGTTCTGGGATGCCATTTTCTTCACCATATCCTCGAGGCTTGGTTCAGATTTGGGAGAAGGAGGATTGTTTTGAGATTATTATGAATAAGAAGGTTTCATACCTTGGCCTTGTTGATACCAATTCTGCTTGGGGTAGCTTGAGTTTCCTCCTTGTCGGTATTGGGGTTGTGCTTGCCACCCTGTATTTGGATTTGGAATGAATTGTTCTTTCTTGAAGGGAGGATCTTGTTGGAATGGACACCCCGGGAACACTGCTGCAGAAGACTTAGATTAATCTTGATGTTGTGGGCACTAGTCAGAAAAATGATTGTTATCAGAACAAATACCACAATGTAATGGAATAGAGGTAGAGTGTGAGTCACCTTGTGCGTGAGCTAATTGCCTTAAAATGGTATGCATCTCATCAAGTCTAGTATCTACCTTTTTTCTAGGGCTGAATGAATTACCTCATGAACTCCTCATGTTGGTGAAATTTCTCGTGTACCAAATTGTTGTGCATTTTGAGCCATGTTGGATATTAAGTCACGAGTAGCGGAAAACGATTTATCAACTAGGGAACCGCCAGCTTCAGCATCATTCATTCCATGATCCATGAGAATGAGTCCCTAATAAAAGTATTGGATTAATAGTTGTTCACTAATCTGGTGGTGGGGGAATCTTGAGAAACGTCACTTGAATCTCTCCCAGTATTCATGAAGGGTCTCTCCTTGTGATTGCCTAATTCCACAGATTTCTTTCCTAAATGATGCAGTTCGGGAGGTAGGGAAGAAATTCTCTAAAAATATTATTTTATGGTCGTTACATCCCCCAATCATGGTAGGAAAATATTATATCCAATCTTTGACTACACCATAAAGGGAGAAAGGGAAGGCCCTAAACTTGATTAAGTCCTCAGACACATTTTGGGGTTTCATGGTGGAGCAAACTATGTGAAAATCATTAAGGTGTTTATGAGGTTCCTCACCGGGAAGACCATGTAATTTCGGAATAAGGTTGATAAGACATGATCTCAGCTCAAAGTTGGCTGCTTCCTCGGGATATTGGATGTACACGGGTTGGTACTCCACATCAGGGGTGGTCAGTTCTTTTAAAGTTCGATTATTTGCAGCCATATTTTCTTGGGTTTGACTGCATTCAATTTTGGATTCGTTTAGGACCACTTGGGGTTCCACAAGGTATTCCTCAATGATACTTGATTTACCTTCTCTATATGCCTTTATTTGTGTGTTAAGTGACTTTTCAATTTCAAGATCAAATTCAAATAGTGTTTCTTTACCAGATTTTGTCATGGAACAATGATGTCCAGTTTGATTGATTGACTATTTGTTGTGTTTTTTTTGATTTGATATGGATAAAAAACTTAATAAGTGTGAAATAATAATATAATGTTATACTATAGAATTAGAGTGGGAGATGGAGAAGAATAGAGAGAGAGATAAAGAACACACACAAAACAACCAAAAATAAAGACAAAACCCAAAACAAAAACAATCAAATGAAGGTGGGGTATTTAAAGGAGTACTAATTAAGAAGTAAAATAAATAAATAAAAGGAAATAAAGAAAAAAAAATTATCTTGGCTCCCGGAAATGGTGCCAAAATTTTATCACTTTGTCGAGCGCGTCAAATTAGTTGTTTAATTTTCACTAGAATTTCTATAGTACAGCTGCAACCCTAGGTTGTCTCTCGACGGAGCATTATATCATTGATTTGAAAAAATAGGGTTTTTATTATGAAATTAGAAAGGTAAATGGGGTTTTATAGTACTTTTTATTGATGATAAAAGTTGACAATTGAAAATGAAAGTGATATAACAAAGTAGAAGTAAACAAGATTGGTTAAACGTGATCAACTCGGGGAAGTCTAGTGATGCTCATCCTTCATCACATCAAGGGATGGGGTTATGATATTTTAATACTTGGTTTGTAACACATATTAACATATTGTTACTGAGTTTATGCTTGGATACCTCTTAGGTTTCAGTCGAAAACATACAATGATTCACCAGACACCGCCGATGATTGAGTGATTTGTGTTCGACATCATAATCAAAACTCACCAAGGCAACACACAAAGTACTTGATGTATTTTCCAGGTTTGTATGTTATTTATTTGTGATACAATAACATAAATGTCATGATCTTTAAAATTCTTATGTGAGTTCAATTGACCAATATAAACCACACAAACACCACAATTGAATGAGGGAAGAATAAGGGATGAACGGTGTGGGAAACATCACATGAAAGGGTACCCTCAAACATGATCATTTTATTTGAGTATAACATTCCAATATATAACTCGATTAAATAAAAATAGAGGATGATAAAAAACAACATCAAACCTAGAATTAAACTGATCATTCAAAAAAATAAAAGTTTGAAACTCGGGATTACATCACATTCCTCCCCGGGTGATCACAAGGGGTTTAGAAACCCATAGGAGGGGAAGAAGAAGAGGATGTTGAAGTAGAACTTCCCATAGCCTCCAGAACTGCTAGGGATGTTGAGAAGACTCCTTGGGGACTCCAAAATGGAAAAACCTTTCCTCCTGGTATAAATTGCAAATGGGGAGCCCAAGGATCCATTTAAAAGAAAAATTGGAAGGTGGTTTTAGGCACACAGATTTCATAAATCCACTTATACCATCCGTTTCGGCCCTTAGAAAACCTTATCTCGCTTTGGAAAAAATAGAAAATTTTTATCCACACCTCTTTGCTATATCCACTGAAAGTCTAGTATAATTTGGAAACCTATAGCTCTAGATATTGATAAAATATAGAACACTGCATTTGACTTGGTCCAGCTTTGATTCTTTGGACATATTAGCTAGTATGGGAATCGTAGAGGACTAATGGGGCTTCGGTTCCTTCATATGAAATGTAACCTATCCAATTTTGGACCGGCACGCAAACGTTCAGCCTATTTGGGAGCACGGTTCAGTAGAAATATGCGCTTGAGTCCACTGGTGTTCTTGGATCATGTGGATATTGGCCCATCTTTCTTGGACTTCATCATGGGTTATCCAAATCACCTCCTCCTTCAATATAATTTTCAATACATGTAACATTTCCCTTTCCAATGGTGTTAAACACAAAATAATTGAATCAAACATGGAGTGAAATTTGTTATTATACTTTTAATTTTCAATACAATACTAGTTTAATACATTGGTATAAAGGTGAAATAAAACAGTGAATTGTGGTACGATCAAGTATCACCATAGGTTAGGTGATCATATAACTTATTCATGTGATCCCTATATAGTCATGCTTCACCTTTTACCTTTATGGAAATATGATATTCATAAATTTGGTATTTAATCAACTCTAAATTTCAATTGTTTATTTGAAGGGTGTCTACAAATCCCCAACCCCAGAAGAAAAATATAATGGGAAGAGAAATTTCATAGTTAAGAGAAAGAAAATTACAATGTAAATCCAATGGCCTTTATGTGGTTGTTATTCAGAGAATATATTTCTATTCAAAGTTACCATTGGTATTTCAATGGATTACTCATAAATTGGAAAGATAAGGACCGATCATTTCTCTTGTGACTCATTAGTTTCAAGAGGTCTTAATTTTTTCTTTTCTCATGAGATCTTTGTGAGACTACACCATATAACCCCATCGAGGGAGCCAGTCTCATGATTATTATATAGGTATTCCTCTAGTAATAGTATTTTTTAGAAAAATAATTCATCTAATCCACTAATTAATCAATGGTAATTTAGTCATACCATTTGGCACATCCTTTTTCAAAGTGTAATCTCATGTGTTTCAGATGACATTCCCATGGTACATGATTGTGAGACTCGTAGTGGGTCACACGATCACAATATTCTTAAATGGATCAGAATCACCATTTTATTTCCCCTATTTTATGTTGTTCTTCATTTATACCACCCTTTTCAGTTCTCCAATATCACTGTAATTCATTTAATTTATGTATTTAACATGATATATTTGAGAAAGGATCTCATAGTAGTGGTGGACTTCTAAAACACTATGGTTGTTGATGTTAATGATGACCATTATTTTTTTTCAATCAAATCAAGGGATTCTCATGATCCTACATTGGACCAACCTCTTAGAATATTTTATATCAAATTGGTAGTCTTTATATGGATTCTTCCTCTATAATGATGCTCTTATTTTTTTCATCGTAGTAGAGATTCACGCCACGTTCTTCGATTCAAATGATTCATAATAAATTCATGGAGAACATATCTCGTCCAGGGAACATTATTTTAGAGTAAAAGTGATCATATAGTAATAGGCTGGATATCTTGCTAATTTAATTTTATGGTTTTCATTTTTATCTTCAACCTAACATTTATATGTACAATAATCAGTATATTTGTATTTAACCATATTTTTAGATGGATACTTGAATATGGAGTTCGATCTGGAGTATTCGTTGGGATGGACTAGGGGTAGATATTATATGTGCTACATACCACCATGGAATTTGTTAATGATATGAATAATATTGGATTGAATGATGCTATTTGGATTTCCAAAAGACATTCCTATTGAAAAAATCAATTGATTTTGGGAATTGTTAGACTGTAGAGTTTGTAGAAAACATGGTTTATTAAATTAATGGGGAGGTTGGAATAGATCTATGGGATGCCAATAAAATCAATAAATTACTAATAATGGGTGATATATATGTTGAATTTCACTTTATATGGGTTTCCTAGGATTATATTTATCTCACCCCACCTAATTCCATATAATTGATCAAACTAAATAATAAATACCTCAAGAAAGACCCATATCTTGGAGTGACCATTCTATTCAAGAGAGAGGACAAATTCTATAACAAGAAGGCCCATTTTAATATATTTTTTCATAATACTATGGATTTAACTTCACATGATTCTCAGGAGGAATAGGGAAGCTATTTTCCTATAGTTGATGAAGTATTTTTCAAATGATAGGGGTGGGAGTTCACATCTCATGACCACAAACTCATTAAACTAGTTGGATTCCTATAAATATACATCAATAGGTACCTTATAAGAGTTTAGGAAAATTTTTGAGTATAATTTTTAGAGGAAACCATAGTAGGGGTGGCACATTGGTTTGGCCATTACAATGTTGGCCAAATGTTATCACTTATTACACCTCATCTATAGGGGAACCCCTAAAAAATTGTTAACCCCTCACGTGTTATGTAGCTTGATGGGTCCAACCTGGGTGGATATGAGTATCTCAGCATCTAAATCATCGCATGATCTTCTTTTAATCAATTCATCCAAAGTATTAATGGATTCAGACCTAGTGCGCTAAAGTGCTAGGAGATAATGAGACTCTTAAATTTATATGATGGTTTTATATTCATTCCATATGAAGAAAGCATTGATAGAATAATGATATTTGTAAAGGTCGATTTCAAGGATTGGGCCTATCTAATCTCCCTTCATGGGGGTTTCCTCTCTACTGTGATCGATAGCATGACCCTATATGAGTGGTACACGCAAATTCAATTCGGTCATAAATTTAGATTCATTAAACCAATATTCTAAGAACCTCCCCATTTCCTCCCAAAAAAGAATATAATGGTAGATCGTAAATTTTGGTTGATATTCACCATGGAGGAGACACATTCACATGTTACCTTTACCTTGATTGATATATAAATTTTCCATTCCAATGCCCATGATGACTCTTGGATCTGTTCATACCCAAATGGTTAACTTAATGTATTGAAAAAAAGTCCATGGGATTACAACCAATGATCAAAAGTGAATCCAATACAAGTCCTTTCATATATTATTCTTCTAGAGAAACAATTGTTCTAGGGATACTCAAAAATAATTTGATGCCTTTAGTACTAAATTATACAATGGGTAAATGGGAAATTGATGGATAAGTGGTGAGCACAACACCTTCAAGTGAATCACCAACCACACTCACATTTCCTATACAATTTCATCAATGGGAAAATTAGTGGGGATAAATTTTGAATTCCATGTATTTGAGGATAATGTTTCATGAAAATATATAGCTAAATGTATTCATACACATCACTACTCCCCAAGGAATCTCCTACAAATGTCATGTTGATGAGGTCAAATCATTTCTTTGGGATCTTGATTTGGTGACCTATATCATGAAAGGACAAATTGATTTCTCATCATGAAATTTGAAAATGGTTCTTTTTGGAATAGTGGTTGATGATTCATATATGGAATACCAATAAGACACTAGAGAATGGGTAAATATTTACCATGTTATACATTTTTTAATGTATTTTTATGATTGTGTTAATAATTATCTATTATCTAGTGATTTACAGGTAGTTAAGGATATTTTGTCACCTCTTGAATCTCTGTTATATACTCCCAGGGGTATAGTGGTTGAGTTAATTCTGGATAATGACTGAGAACCTAAGGAATAATTCTACAGAATCCAAATGAAGTTGATGAAGGAAATGACCATTAGCCGTGAGGTATCATGATTAATAACTACATAGGAGCCATACTTAGTACCTTTGGTGTCACACTCTTCTATAATTCCTTCCTCATGGTGTATGAATGAGCGTAAATGAGAAAAATCTTTAACACACTCCCTAATGAGATCAAATAGGGAGAGTTTCACATTGTCATATCATTTTATTATTTATTTTTTATGGAATTATTTATCATCTTATAATAATTTTCAAAATTATGCAGTCCCTTTATGTGATTTTTTTATGGGAAGGCACCCACTACTGAGTAAAAAACACCCCTTTGGTTTCTTTAATGGAACCATTATCATCAATCATGTTTTAATGAGAGGTAGATGTGGTTTTTGTTAAATAAAATATCAAACTCACTTCCCCCTATGGATGCATGAGAGGACATGCCTTTAAACAAGAAATGTAAGCTGATCTCATAGAAAATGACAATGTTAGATGTTACTCTTACATTGATATGGTCATGATGGAGGTGTTATAGGGAGATAGTAACAATTCCCCCTAGTTTGGGTTATGATGTGTTTACCTATATTTATTACACTATTTTACATTTATTTGTGAATAATGATATTCATGGAGGTGTGTAGACTTTGATGATAGAAAATATCTGGGGTTCTTCTAGGTCATTGGATGTAGGAAAGAGTCACTTATTCCCTAAAATATGGTACTGATATGTCAAATTCTTTAGGTGAAACTACTAAAATGGGTAGTTTTTCAGTGTTTATCATGAATGTTACTTTTCTAGTGGCATTGAATTTATTTTATTTTGGATAAAAAAACATTACTCTCTTCATAGTAAAATTCTCTTTTAAGATAAAGGGACATAGATACAACAACATATCGATGCCTCCCAATTGGAATGATTAGAATAGATACTAGATCAATACCATGTCTATCAATGTATTTAAGTATGAGTTAATCAAATAGTGACTTGGTCCGAAAATATATTTATGTTTCTAGAATAAGATAGAGTTTTGGATCTGAGTATGAAACATTTAATCATCAGCTGCAGTGATGAGTATGGTGAACATATTGAGTTTAATAACATAGGTCCACTTTAGGATATAGAGGATTAGTTAGTAAATTCCATGTACATGTTCACCACCCTTATCTATGGGGTTCAACAATTGATCTCTTCATCATAGGGTAAAGGATGCAGTATCTTTGTAGAAGAAAAAGTGAAACCTTGAGGTGATGTTTTAATGGCATAGGCCTTATCTTCATCCAAACAATATCGAGATGACACTCAAGATAATGCTTCCTAGTGTGAAATATAAGTATCATCCCATCGTATTTTTTTCAATGCTAGTATGGACGAGACTGATATATTATCATCTAAGATTGAAATTATTTATCAAGAGGTATCCTGGTTACAAATATGTTTATATGTATTGGAGAAATATGTGTTAGTGAAAAAAATTCTCATTGATGTGGTAGAGAAGGGCTGAATTGATGTTCTTTCCATGTTAAAGAAATTTCAAAAGGTCGTTGAGGCTAAGACGGAGTCATTCGATCAATTCTTCCAAAACGTAATATCCTTGGAAAAGAAATTTGTGGATCTCAAAAAATCCTCAACGAAATTTTATTAATGGTATTATAGTTTTAATAACCTTGTTTTTTGGGATTTCATGGGATAGACTGCATGTTTTATAAATTCTATCAAACCTTTATACAATATCAACTCATAAATCATTCAAATTCCATATGTTCTTGTAATTTATTATTCTATTTATCTTATCAATATTTTTATATACTATTTTATCCCTAATATTAACTCATGTAATCAAGTAAAAAATACCTCTTATAAGTATGGACCATTAATGATTAATGACACTAGAATCTTTATTCATGTATCTTCGTTAATCCTCCCAATATCACCTAACTCAAAAGAAATTTTGGGTAAATCTGTCACAAGGGGAGAGTACTCTATCATTGACTAAAGTCACAGTCCCAATGATAATAGATCTATTTTTTCAATGGATAAGTAATAGTCTATATGAGAATGGTATCTCTTATTTTATCCCAAACCTTTGCCTATTCTAGTTAGGTAGAGGTTTAGCGGGCAGAGACATGAACTTTTCTCCGGATAACATTTGTGGGTTTTAAATCTAGAGAGCATTGTGTCAAATTCTTCTGGCTATTTATGGTCTTATATGATACACCACTAGCGTGATATAATTTTTGGTCATAAATCTCAAACCTTAGTTGCTTTAGTTTAACATTTTATGGATCATAATTTTGGTTGATGTATTTTCTAGACTTATAGATCTAGACATCTATCTATATAGATTAATGTATTCAATCTTATACCATCTTCTACAGTAGTTTATGTTTTTATATATCATAAATTCTATTATTATTGTTTGAGTTCTTATATCTTGTACCTTCTATTTTTTTAGTTTATGGTCTAATATCAAGGAAATTATGTTGATTTTGTTTAATGTATCATATCTTTTACCTTTTTAATTAAAATTAAAAATATATAAAGAATTAATTTTAATAAAGTGTTCATATACCCTACATCATTGTTGAAATTCAAATTATTGAGTATTCATTATGGTTTTTGATACCATGTATCCTTGCAGAAAGGTCCTTGGTAGGTAGAATCATAATGTTAAGGAAGAAAAATTCATTTGTATAGTTAGAACATGGATTTTTTTAATCAAGCCTCAAATATTTTGAACCAAAGATGATGATATGGGGATTAAATTTCACTGATTATCACAGAATACACATAGTTGGTGAGTTCTATTGTGATATTTCTAGGGATCATAGGGGTTGATGTTATATTTTTACAATGGGAGGATATCATTATTTGACATTTCAATAGACCATATACATGAGATAATATGGGATTGCATGTATGGTCTAGAATAGGGGCGAACACTCTTTTTTGAGGGATATAGAAGGCATTACAATGTCTAATTCACCTTCAAAAATAAGTAGGTCATGGATTGAAGAGTAATCTAATAAGAATTATGTAACTGTAGGGTAATCTATTTTATAGTTGTGAGTCTTTGAGAATGCATCCTTGGATTTAGATTTACAAGATATGGGGCATAAAAATGTTCAAAAATAGAGTTCAACGTTATTTCTTTGATAATTTTTATAATACATAGTGACATAAATTTTAGATTTTGAAATCTACTCAAATAGTGTAGAGTTGGAATGTTTAAATCATGATATATGAATATCTGAGTCAACTAGAAAAGGATTCTTGTGGGTATTGTTATATCATTTGTACTAGTTGGAATCAATATCTCACGCAGCTAAGGGTATAGATCATTAATTTAAGATGGATATATCCTCCAGGATAAAAACATTCCCTCAATATAAGCTCTACAATATTGAATTATTTACTATCAAATCATAGAGCGGTCCCTTCAGAGAATTTAGTCCCTATTACCAGTACACTATATGGAGTAACCAAATAGAAATTTATAAAGGATAGGATGTTCTATGATAAGTATATCCACTAAATGAATTAGTGCATGTTAGATCAGTATTCCAAGTTAAGAAAGTGATTTATGGAATGTGTAATATTCAAGAAGGTTTAAAGAACACTAATAGTTATGTTGTCATGTATTAAATATGTTATTATGGAGAAAGGGATGTGATAAATATTTTATTTAATTTGTTACATGACCATAGGGGTTTATTGATAATGTCTCAACTATTAGTAAGGTTGTAATATAGGATTTAAAATCCTTGATCACTTTTTCATTTTGATCAATATTTATTCCTAATTAGTGTACATAAAAATAATAGTGAGTAGAGACTTTATTTTATTCAAACATCCCATTATTGGATTTTAGTCTGATAAATTTATTCCCTAACACTAGAAGTTTAAGGTCTTTTGTTTTTTAACATTGAAGAATAGATTTTAAGGTTGTATAGCTTTGACCAATGTGTGTGATGTTTATGCTCATGGAATATTGACCTCATTTTAAAAGTATGTTATATAGTAAACTGATTTGGAATTACAAGATCGAATGTACTGAAAACACTTTTTAACATAGGATAAAGGTGATGTAAATCATTACCCATGGTTCAGGGATCACGAGTGATGGTATGATAAATACAAGCCAAGGATGATCCTGAGTCACATTGAGGTGGTATGTTCTAAAATGATGTAATCAGGTATCATAATGATCATATGAACCTTACCATAAGTCATGGATACCATATGTTAATGGATCAAATGCCATTATGTAAATCCAACAATGAATTGGTCAATTAGGGGAAATCATTATCCACTTAAATGGACATTGAGTGTATGCGGTAACTAGATATTCCCAACACATGATGTGTGATTTATGGATTTAGGTGTTTATAATACTGATTATAAAACCCCAAAGCATGGTTAACCATATCACGCTCTAGTGGTACTTTGGAAATGATTGAAGATGGTTGATGTTATGTAATGTTTAACATGATGCTGTGGGGATGGGACATCCTTGCAGTTTATCATCATGTGATGTAGATGTATTGTTCAGGAAGTTTAACATTATGTGACAAGGACATCTTCCATTCAATTTTCTATCATGCGGTAAGGATCTGAGAACCAATAATAAACAATATAAAGTATCTCTAGACACATTTTACATTGATCGGGGGAATTTTAATGTGGGTGGTAGTTTTTTTTAATATTATTATGATTAGGTTTCTATAGGTTGGGCCCCATCGTGTTTAGATATTATATTAAATAAGAAATTCATATATATACCTGATTCATATGTAGGAAAAATTTGTATATATACCTCAATCATTATAAATATGTTTATGGTATTCCATGATAGACTATTGATGAAACCCATATTTGGTAATGATACTCCCATTCATGGATCCTGATGATAGAAATCAGGCCACAGAAAATAATTTTTTTTAAATTATTCTCTATATATATTGTTTGTGAATATAAGAGGGTAGAACATCATTTCTTGATTTCATGGATGGGACTAGTGTTAAATTATATAGGAACCACTATATATAGAATGAAAATAGGAATCAAAATTGATAAATTTCTCATATAGAACCCCATATAGATCGAACTAATATATGGTAAGGAAAATTTTCTCAAAAAATAGTCCATTTCAATCATCTAGGGGAATGATAATTTATTATCGCTGACATTGTTAAGTTTATGTGATCTTTTGATGGAAGAGGTTTTCATTGGTGTGGGAGAATCTTTATAGTATCATTCCCAAATAGGGATTAAGGATTTCAATATGGATCAATCACTGGGGAAGTTTGTAACGATATAAGACTAGTGGATTGGCCCAGTATAATATAAATGGGTGTCACAATATATCTTGATAGATCATGTAACAATCCATTTGTATTTATTATATAGATCTTTGCATAGATCAAACTCATATGTGGGGATGAGTGTTGTTATTTTTTATATTTTATATGGTATTGGGATTAAAAGATATAAGGAATGATATATATTATAAAATGTTATGAATTAGCACAACTGTATTTATTATAATAAAATTTTATTTGAACATATCAAGATCGTGCACAGGGAATTTGAGGATTATTATTTTTAGGCTCAGGCAGACTGCATGCCTAACCATGCACCAAATACTTATTCCTGGATTTAGCTCACATGTATAGTAAAAAAATGTTGTACATATTGAACCATTCTTTGTAATTTATGTTCATGAATAAAATATTTCTCACCTCATTGTTTAACATCATATGAAAAGGACAATGACCATGTGCTTTACTATCATGGGGTGAGAATGTAATGACCTTATCCTTGTTGAGTGAGGAGTCAAACATAATGATGATGTAGGGAAATTGTTGTTTAAATATTCCATCAAGACCATATGAAGAATTATCTGATCATAATTATGTTTCTTGAAAGGTTAGGAATCAATCCACATGTTCTTTAAAAATAAAGACTCTTGTATGGATATAACTCAAAGGCTAGAAGAAGGCATTTTTATTTTATATTTGTTCACCAAAATGGGCCTTGACATCATATTCAGGTAAATTTCACTCTAATTAATTCAATCTCATACAAATCAAAAGGTAATTTTCATGTTCTATTCCCTTATAATGATCAATTATTTAACTCAATCCCCAACTTATGGATAGGGGTTATATTTCTTTTTATTTGTACATATTATGTAAGAATTGGATCCCATATGTGGGAATTCTCTGATCGGTTTTGGATATTTCAAGATGGAAAGGACATAATGAACAATAATTTCATGTGATAATGAATAATTTTCAAGATTAATTACTATCCTAGAGAATTTGGGTCCCCACAAAAGGTTCACACCCTAAAAAAGAAATGACAACAGAACACAGTGTTTAGATCTCTCTTCGACGACTAGGATGAAATACAAATTTGAGTCATTAAGAGTGTTTGGATTTAATTTCTTGTTAAAGGGAAATAACATGTTATTCTGATGTAAGAACCATCATATGGAATGATTTTTTTCAATTTCAAGACCTCACGTCATGAAATTTAACATCAAGAGATAGGGATTATGTACCCAATCATTGAATAAGATGCATCTAAATTGTGATAGGTAGTGTGACATCCTAGGTTCTCAAAGATAACCTGAACCGTTTTAAACATGAGAATCAAGAGACTATTTAGAAATCAACTACACCTCACTATAGTGAATGAAAAAAAGGCATGTTGGGGAATTCACATTTCAAAGTGAGTAGGATTCCCCCACACAAAATTTTTTTCTCTTTGAGGAATGCCATAAAATGTCTCACAACTCTATGTCTAGGCCTAAAATAGGTTATTAGGACATTACTATGTATCTTATTAAGCTATTAATCAAGAAACCAATTATTCTCATAAGAAAATACCTTGTGTATGTCTTCCCTATATTCATGAGAAGCGGAATTCTATTCATTTCATTGAGTTTGTGCCTCATATTTGAGATATGATTATTACAATATATCATTTGAAAACATGATTAAATCCACACAAAGTTGTTTTAAATGGTCCCTATGTGGATATGAATCTCACATTGGGGTGGGAGATTTCAATATGACACATAATTTAACATCATTTGACCAGGACATGTTCCCTAAAGTTTAACATCTTGTGGTTAGGCCATGAGCACTCTGCAGTTCAGAGACATTCTACAATGACAACTTTCAAGTGGGTAACTAGAAATTTTATTTATTAATAAATCTTTGTTTTATTAGGTTGCATGATTTTTTTTATACAATGTGTCTAATGACTAATCTTCTTTGGAATAGAACATAAGAATTTTGTAAGGTCCTTCACATTTAGGTTCTAACTTTCACGATTTTATCGCTGGTCTCATTAAGGTTCTAGGAACTAATAAAAATTCTTATTGAATGAATGAGAAAAAGGGAAAAAAATTTAGAATTATAATTAAATATGGTTCTGATGTACTTAAATGTTTTGAGATTTAAAAAACATTTCTTCATAGTGTAACATCCCGGTTTCGGGTGCCGCCCAGAGGTTCCCCATACCCGATTGGTCACATGGCCTCAAGCACATTTCCCTGAATGGTAGAGGTTGAGAATAGAAGTGAGGGCCTTGGGTGTGATAGTGGGAAAATTGTGCCCTCATTGGAAGAGTAACACAGTGGAAACAAATGTATAATAGTAGAGGAATCAGTAATACCATACAATAAGTAAACAGTAGAAGGCTGAAGTAAATAAACAACTGTATCACATAAATACATATAATGATGCCTGTCAAAAAATATTTTGTAATGTAGCCAAACAAGTCACAATGATGGAATATAGTACTAAAACAATGTACAAATAAAATATGTAAACTCCAACAACATCGCAAGCCTCAGCTTGTTTTAATTCCCCCCAGCACCACATCAGTCAATTACCTGAGGTAGAAGGGCGCTTTTCCTTATCAATACCCAAAACAATGTAATATGTTTGGGCCCAAAATAATGACCCAAAAATGTTGTGATATGAATCCCAGTAGGCAACCACCCAAAGATATATGCCTAATTGTCAGGGAATATTTAACTAGAAATAATGCAGAATGAAGTAATAAACAAGAAATTACTCAAAAGTAAACATTCCTACAATTTCAACTACATTAATTTACATTTTTTAATTATTCAACCAAACATTAAAAAGTAACCCTATGAGAATGTTCTCATAGCCTAACCCCTCTGGTTCAACATATCATTTAATAATAATGGTATAATGACCCCTGGGATAGTTCACACAATCTAACACCTTTGGACTTGTTAAAAAAATAGACTATTTGAGGAAGCACTCACCGTCAATTCCCCCTACAGGATTTTAACAATAAACTATAGTCTCTCTGAGGAAGCAATCAATGTCAATTCCCCATGAGGTTTCATAACGATAACTATAAACACTTTGATAGAGCACTCACTATCAATCCCCCCTTTGGTATCATAATAATAAAGGTACACCATACACTCTGGGTAAGCCCTCAACATCAACTCCCCCTATGGACTTACTACACCAGGTTCTCGCATCCCTAGTTGATGTAAACATGAAAAAACAATACTCAAAAGCGAAATTAAATCCCAAATAATAATTGGCTAAATGAAAAAAAATCATAACACAAGCATTTTAGATAAAATAACTCCTTCATAAAAGCACTAGGCATGGGAAGTAGAGCAGCCTAATAAGAAATTATAGACCCAAAAACCATTACCAAATAAAACATTGTCAACACATCCATAGCATAGTAATTAAACCTATTTACAGTCCAAAAACCGATACTCAAACCAAAAAGGTATGGAATGCATTAACAGGGTCAAATTCCCAAAACATACAATACCCTAAACTAGGGTATTGGGATCTTTTTTGGAATACAATTCAAACAAAAATTATGAAAAGGCACTAACCACCTACCTAGACATTGTATGATCGATATATTTTAATATCAGCCCTTTATTATACCTAGAACATCATAGATCTAAAAAAATGTCTAAAATGTTAAATGAATGACATCTCACTAAATAATAGGAATCAAGAGATAAGGCTCTATAGTAAGGAAGAACTCACTGATGTGATTAAAATGCAATTGAAAGTCTTCCATTTTGAGAAAAAAACGGTCTATTTGGGGCTCAGAGAAGAATTGGTGATCTTCGGTTGCTCTAGAATGAGACAAAGATAGAAGAAGCTGATTCTATCAATTAGACATGACCCCGTTATTATTTATCAAATAAAAATTAAAATACATGGATTGTTCATTAATGATGCATGGGGTTTATATACCTTTGTTGAGCTTTTCTTTAGGCAGCCTCGAGGTCACCCCTCATGGTCATGTACTCAGCTGTTACATAGATAGTACACGACTACCCACAGTAACCACGTACACAGAGTGTACTCGATAAAATTTCCATAAACTCATATTTTTATTAAAAACACCAAAAAAAGATCCATATTGAAAAAAAAGATCAGGGTTCTTACAAACTTCCCCCATTAAATATATCCATCCCTGAATATCCCTAAGAAGGAGGGAAAGATGAATCCTTGAAAAGCTCTGGCCATTGTGATCGCACATCGACCTCCCTCTCCCAAGTCTCATCATGTACTCGATTGTGCTTCTATAGCACCCGTACTAGAGGAATAGATAGTACACGGAGAACCTTTGTGTTGTGATCTAAAATACAGATAGGATGGTCCTCAAATGATGTGTCCACCTCTAACTCAACCTCCTCAGGATGAAAAAAATGAGAGGGGTCTGAGAAGTAACGCCCTACATATCAGAGTACCTCTAAGGTAACTGAAACTGATAGGAAACCAGACCGACTCTCTCTAAAACCAAAAATGGCTTGACGTATCCCATTGAAAGCTTACAATGTCTCCTAATAGTCTTATGGCCCAACCTCGGTGTGACACATAAAAAAAAATCTCCAACCTTGAACTCCAGAGGTCATCTCCGTCGATCAGCATAAGACATCTGTCATGACTGTGCATTAGTCATCCTCTTCTGAATCAACTCTATATACTCCATGGTCTCTTGAAAAATATGAGGACCCTGCATATCTGTCTCTCCTGCCTCTATCCAATATAGGGGTGATCATAACGGCATATATTATAAAGCATCATAAGGTTTCATCTGAATATTTTCTTGAAAACTATTATTGTAGGAAACCTCCACCAGAGGTAACTGCTTCTCCCAAGAACCTCTAATATCTATGACACATGATCCAAGCATGTCCTCTAGCACCTGAATGTTATGCTCGGACTGGCCATTTGATTGGGGATGGCAATCTGTACTCAGAAGTACCAGTGTACCCAAATCCCTCTATAGTCCCTGCTATACCAGAGAAGTAAATCGGGAATCTCTATATAAAACAATGGACTGTGGAACCCCATGTAAACATACAATCTCTCAGATGTACAATCTTCCTATCTCATTTACACTTAAGGTCTACTTGATCGGTAACAAGTGTGAAACCTTCGAGAGTCTATCAATGAAATCCCAAACTAAATTGTTCCCTTGAGGGGACCTTGTAAACCCCATAAAAAATCCATCACGACATCATTCCTCTTCGACTCAGGAATGGGAACTGCTAAAAAAGCCTTTCTGGTCACTGATGATGTTCCTTTACCTGCTGATTGGTGGAACATCTCATGAAAAATCATGTAACATATTTCTTCATACCTAGCCACAAATAGTAACGGTGTAGATCTCTATATATCTTGGTGACACTCGGATGAACTGCCCAAACTGAAGAATGGAAATCCTACATCAGCTCCTCACGTATGTCTATTGACACCCATCTACACTCATGAAAAATAAAGATCTCATCCTTGATTAGGGTCCAACCAAGAATAGGGTCCTCTCCCATTACACTCTCCCATAGAACTAGTCCTTCAGCATCTAATAGCTTCCTCATTAGAACTCAAGTAGATTAGAGGTAAGAGCTACAGAAGAAATAAACATATGTCCATGTATGTCATGAACCTCCAAATGCATCATAGATAAAAGAGCCATAAGATTCCACTCACTATTGGCCTCCTGAACTGCTTGTATTGGTGTTCTATAACTCAACTCATTAGCCACTGTGTTGACTTTTCCTAGTCATGTAGTAAAGCTCAAAATCAAAGGTCTGAAGGTATTCAACCCACCTTCGTTGTCTCAAATTCATATCATGCTGAGTGAAGATATACTAGAGACTTTTGTTGTCGATAAAACCCACAAATGCTCTCCCAATAAGTAATTTCTCCAACAGCGTAAAACATGAACAACTATAGCCAACTCAAGATCATTTGTCGGGTAATTCCACTCTTGTGACCTCAACAATCGAGACCTATATGCAACAACTCCTTCCCCTTTCATAATAACTACTCCCAGCCCGATACCTAAAGAATCACACTAAACAATATAACTATTGCCCAGCTATGGATGAATTAGTTTTGGTGTGTAAATTAACCTCAATTTGATCCCCTGAAAGGCTGATTTGTAGGAATCTATCCATAGGTACTTCTCACCCTTCTTAGTCCGTCCTGTCAGGGGTGATTTTACATTCTAAAAGTCTTTTATGAAATGTTTATAGTTACCAGCCTGACTGAGAAAACATCATACCTCAAATAAGTTCATTGGTTTCTCCCAGGAAACTACTGCTATCACTTTCTCTGGCACTACTAATACACATGTATTAGAGATAAAATGACCTAATAAGTTAATTTGGTCCATCCAAAACTGGCATTTTGAGATCTTAGCATATAACGGATGGTCTCTTAGTGTACTCAAACTATCTAAAGATTGGTAGAATGGTCATGTCGAGTGTGAGAGTACACCAAGATATCATCCAGAAAAACTACCACGATGGAATCCATGTATGGATGGAACACTCGGGTCATCAATGCCATAAAAGCGATAGGCATGTTCATGATACCGAACGTCCTAACCACATACTCTTAAATACCATACCTACTCAAAAAGGTTGTGTGAGGTACATATGATGGTATAATGTGAAACTGATGATAACTGAACCTAAAGTCAATGTTTGAGAACAACTGGGATCCTCAAAGATAATCAAATAGATTATTAATCCTCGGCAAGGGATATCGGTTCTGAACTATCAACTGGTTCAGAATTCGATTATCCACACAAATTATGAGGGTACAATCTACCTTCTTCGCTAATAGAACAAGTGAACCCCAAGAGAAGTACTCGGTTAGATGAAACACTTTACCTATAACTCCTCCAACTGCTTTTTGAGCTCCTGTAACTCTGGTATAGAAATCCAATAAGGAGTAAAGGACACCAGTGTCTATCCTGGTACATGATCAATAGAAAAGTATACCCCTCACTCCAGAGGAAAACTTGAAAAGTCCTCTGGAAAGACATCTCTAAAATTATCCACTACTGGAGGAACATCTATCTATGAAGTCCCCTAGTCATCCAGATATAGACTAGAAATCTGGGCTATAACTCCTCCTAACTCATGATTCTTGGGTCTTGTTCTGCTCACCTAGACATCCCATTCACTCTTATGAAAAAACGATATGCCCTCTAGTGATGTGAAACTCAACCTATGGAGATAGAAATTGAAAATATCATGTTTGGGAACTAACCAGTCCATTCTGAGAATGAAATCATAGCCCTTCATCTCTAAGACAAAAAGGTCCCATAAAAAGTAACACCCACTAACCTCAAGAGGGAACTCCTTGCACTGACATACACTAGTCGTTATTGTCTCCAACGAAGTTTCTAGCATCCAGATATCAGTAAAGTTAAAGATACAGATCTGAAGGCTCTCCATAATAGCAGTAGATATGAATCTATGGGAAACCCCTGTATCGAATAGAGAAGAAGATAAAACTGAGTTAACCAAAATTGTACCTCTAACTATAGAATTTCTAGGATCCTAATCTAGTTGAGTCTAATCCACTCAAAAAATATGAATTGTGTCATGGCCCTATGACCCTGCCTAACCACCCTAAGCAGATCCACCCTGACTGAATGTGTGGGGAATGGATACCACATCCATTACCTCCACCTTAGCCTGAATGGCCAGAAGAACTCCAATTCTTTGACTGATGAAAATCTGGTGGTTCTACTCCTAAACGAGGAGTCATAGAAGAACCACTGTCACCAACTGATGGTGATAAAAATTGACATAAATTCAGAAGATGAACCATCTTGCCATAACATTGGCACTCAACTGGGTCTCTCGGGCAATTTGGCCTCATATGCCCACCCTTCTCACACTAGTAGCATACCACTTGGCTACCTGATGGTGCATCCTGCCTACTCGTATTTCCACATGTAAACTCCCTAGGATGATTCCTACTATCATAAGGAGAAGCACCAACTCTGGATGATGAAACACCCTATCCCACAACTACAGAATCCCTCAGGTTGCGCTCCATGATCAGTGCATGTTTGACTATGGAATATATGTTCATCAACCTAATGATATTCACCTGAGATTGGATGTCATGTATAAGACCATCCCCGAACTTCCTTTCTAGGAATAACCTATCACCCCTTGGAATGGGTGTGAAACATTTTTGCTCTGTGAAGCTAGAAGAATACTCATGGATCGAAATAGTACCCTCCTCCAGGCTCATGAACACTCAGGATCAATCGGCCCTCAATGTTTATGGGTAGAATTAGTCATTGAAAGTACACTAGAACTCATCACAAACCATAATCTGATGGTGTCCCGCCGGTGATATCACATCCCACCATCTCTTAGCATAATTCCAAAGCATGTACGTAGACAGAATCTCCCTCCTCTTAGAAGGCATCTTGAGATGTTTGAAAATAGATATCATGTATTCTACGTATGACTCTATTGAATTATTTCCTCCAACCCATGAGAAAGTGAGAGGATGTTTCTGCTGAAACCCCCACGTCAAATCTTCCATAGACAGGTCAGGATGTGGTACTCCTTGGAAGGTCTTCATAAACCTCATGAAGCCTTCTCAAAAATGTGCATCAGCACCTATGTCTAGGATGATAGTTGGTGTCATGACAAGAAAAATGAGAGGATCTACTAGTAGTCCATAATCTACTATGTTCGGTGTCTGATAATTTCCATGTATTTGGCATACTACCGGAGGAAGTCTTGGTGGCCTAACTCTGTAAGCTCAATCACACACCTTTGTTTATATAGAGACCCAGCCTTTTATTACATTATTATTACATCATTTTAAATATAAGAAACATAATATTTTTACACATAAGGATCCAAAGGCTTAGTGTCTTGGGAAAACTAGGACTAAACATAACAATTACAACATCAAGCATAAACATTTATTTAATTACTTCTTCTCTAGCTTCTTATTGGCACTTGACCTCTCATGAGTACATGTCGACACCTAAGGATATACATCAAAAGGGGTGAACAAAAATCTGAGTAATAGGATAGATAATAACAATATGACAATGGTTGAGCATAACCACACCATAGTCAAAGGATCATGAACATGAGAGGAATCATTAAAAAGAGACTTGAAATGGGGCAATTCATAAAAATGAAACATCATGTCTCAGTGGCTAACTATGACACGTACTTGTGGTGAAATATAGCATCTTGTTCACACATAGTTTCAAATTAACTCATGAGATTCATCACGTTACCCAATGCATTGGAGAGTGGTATATTTCTAGGCACACCTGTCATATTAAAACATTCATAATGCGCTGTATAATTCTGGGCACACCTATCACGTCATAACATTATAATTTATCTTGATTTCCAAAATGAACATGTATAAAAAATGAACATAACTAACCAATGTAAATTAATGGGTTTTATCTCATAATAACACTTTCATAAACATTGGGTTCTCAAAATTAAGTGGGAATAACATACTTGACTTGATGAGCATAAACCTTGAGTAAGAAGTTAATGGTGTGTTTTTGAAAGAAGAGTCCTTTTGGAAAACATTTTTTTGACATAAACTTCCGTAGAAAACTTTTTTGTCCCAAAAAAGGTAAGATAATGATGAATAAATTATTTTTAAGGAGTTAATATACCAAAAATTGAGTGAAAAAGGGAGAACCCGAAGAAAGAAAGTTGGGTTGGAGATTTTCCCTTTACCTTGTATATGAACTCTTTCTTCGCTTTATGGTCCAGTATAACCACATTATATTCATTAATTAAAAATTCCAGAACCTTTTGTATATGAATATGGTTCATTATGGTTTCATTAAGTTATTTTCTAGTCTTTTTGAAGAGTTATAGAGTATAAATACATTGTTTGGAAATGCTCGTTTTTATGGTTTTCTTAAGCGGTTCACATGTATTCATAAATAGAAGTTCGTGTAAAACATGGGTAAACATAATGAACTGATATTTCATGTTATTAATGATTTAAAATATTCTTATATGATATTATAATTAATTATATTATATACCAAATGGATGAATCATTAAATGAGGAGTGTTTCAGTTAATTTGGGTAGTTTTTTACCACAACGAACTTGTTTTGTTTAACTATTTAGTAATATGTACCTTAGATTGTTCCAGAAAATGAAATAGGATATAATACATATAATCTAATATTTTTTAACAATAAAAATGGTTTCATGACTAGATCTTAAATCTATAAAGGAACTTGAAAACATGTCATTCTTGAAGGTGATAGATTAACACCTCACGAACAACATTTTCTTTTGTAAAATAAAAGGAAGAGGATAAGAGGGATGAAAGGTATAATATCACATTAGTGTCATAGAATTACACTATATGTATGATATTGTAGTTAACATACCATTTGGACTAATATAGGAGGGGAGATAATAAGAAAAAAACTTGAAATTTTATGAAGTTAAATGAAAGAGGGGGAGAAATTACCTCTTCATTCCTCCTCTTGAGATCCTCCTTAAGGGACCTAGGATTTGTCTTTTGAAGAAAACATATGATATTGTATGTGGGGAGGGGCTATTTAAGATTCTTGGGTAGATTTTAAACATGTATTGAAGCTTGAGAGTAGTGAGGAAATGAAGGTGTCAAGGGTGGTATTCAGAGAGGAGAGGGGAGGGGATTTCTCAATGTAAAATTCAGTAGTTTTTTATTTCCCCACCAGAAAAAAAAATAGTGATTATTATATGTAAAAGAATAATAATTTTATCATGAGAAACTAGTCCAATTTGTCTAACATCAGAACAAAATCATGCAACACTCTATAATTAGCTTATTTAGCTAATTTTGTAAATTATGGTATTTCACAATTCATCAAAAATTCTTGTATTTATGAAAAATCTCAAAAATTCACCCCATAAATTTTTTGATAGGTATAATCAAAAAAGGATTCCATTTTTCAAAAATAATTTTCTAAATATGATTAATTTAATTTTTAATTAAAATTATAATTTAATTAAAAAATACAATTTTTAAAATTAAAACTAATTTTATAATGCATTTAAAAATTACGTAAGGTACTATAAAATTATATTAAAACTATAGGACATAAATTGTTTTATTTATGAATGCATTTTAATAAAATAAAATTTCTTTTAAATTAATTAATTACTATAATTAATTATTTATGACTTCCAAAAATACCAATACTCTTACAATAGTTAAATTGTCAATTTCTAATATGCCTAAATTTTATTTAATTGTTCATGGGTAAGGTTACTTATATTTTGGATGATTTATTTTTCATAAGGGTCATATTCATATTCATAAGGGTAAGTTACTATTCACAAAAAAATTATGTTTTCCCTATCGAACTCCAAACATCATACTGATCATAATCGTGTATGTCATATTTTAAAAATTCAAACCATAGAAGTGGAAAATAATGTTTAATGGTCACATATTATTTAGTATCATAATATTTCATTGTGCTTCCTAATATGATTATACTATAAGGAATAATTATAAGAAGGTAATTCCATTGATAAAACATTGGGTCATTACATTCTTCTCCCCTTATGAAATTTCTCCCCCGACATTTCAATTTACCCAAACAGGTGAGGGTACTTCTCCTTCATTGGCTCCTCCAGTTCCCAAGTAGCTTCTTCAAACATATGGTTCCTCCACAACACAATGACAAGGTGGGTTTTTTGTTGTGTAGAATATTATCTCTTCAGTCCATGAATCTTCACTTGTTTCTCCTCATAAGAAAGACCATCTTTCAGCTACACCACCACTGAGTTTATTACATGTGAGGGATCAGGTATGTACTTTTTTAAGCGTGATACTTGAAAAAAATCATGAACTCGATCTATATTTGGTGGAAGTTCAAGATTATAGGACATGGCTCATATGCGATCAAAGATCTCAAAGGGGGAAATGTACCTTGGGCTTAGCTTCCCTTTCTTTCAAAACTGAACGACTCTCTTCCATGGTGATATTGGAAAGAAGACTTGATCTCCAATGTCAAACTCCATGCCCCTTCGACGGTTGTCAGTGTATCTCTTTTTCCGACTCTGAGCAGCTTTGATGTGTTTATGGATGACTTGAACCTTCTCATTCATCTCTTACACTCGATCAGGTCCAAGTCGTATTCTTTCTCCAACATTATCCCAACATGTTGGATTTATACATCTCTTTCCATACATAGCTTCCTACAGAGCCATCTTAATACTCGAGTGAAAGCTATTGTTGTATGATAACTCAACCAATGGGAGATAATAATCCCATCCACATTTGAATTCAAGAGAGAAGGCTCTTATCATATCTTCAAGTGTCTGAATTTACCTTTCATATTTCCCATTAGTTTGGGGGTGAGAGTCCGTGATGAAATTTAATTCAGTAATCAATGTATGGTAAAGACTCCTCCATAATTTAGTTGTGAACCCCGGATTATGATCAGAGATAATCGTGAGTGGAACTCCATGCGGTCTCACAAATTCCTTCACATATATCATTGTAAGTTGTTCAAGTGAGAGGTATTCCTGAATAGTGATAAAATGGGCAGTCTTGATGAGTTAGTCAACCACAAATAATATCTCATTATTTCGCTTAGACATCTTTGGGAGACCCATGACAATGACCATAGTGACATTCTCCCATTTCCACATGGGTATGGGAAGTGGTTGTATCATCCCTTTGGACTTTTGTCACTCTACTTTAACATTCTGACATACCAAGCACCTTGATGTATATTCTACAATATCTATATTCATTTTATCCCATAAGAAGTGTTCTTGGAGATCATGGTACATTTTGGTACTCCAAGGATGGATAGAGAATGTTGAGCAATGTGCATTTTCCAATATATCCTTATTTATCCTAGGTGATGAAGGCACATAAAGATCTATTCCAAACCAAATCACATCATCATCATCAATACATAACTCTTGCATCTTCCATTTCGATACTGCATTCAGCCTATTTTGTATCTCCACATCATACCTTTGTGCATCCTTAATCATCTTTTGGATGGATGGTTGAGAAATCATTAGGTCATGGTAGGATGTATCCCCTAACCATATGATTTCTAAATCCATACTTTTCATATACAATAATATAGTGTCTTTCTCAATCTGTAACATGGATGGAGTAGCATGTTATTTTCAACATAGAGAATTAGCTACCTTGTTTGCCTTTCCAAGATGATAGTGAATTGAGAAATCATAATCCTTGATTGGATCTAACCATCTCCTTTGATGCATGTTGTGCTCATTTTGCATGAATATATACTTTAGACTCTTTTGGTTGGTTTATATTTCACACTTCTCTCCATAAAGGTAGTGCCTCCAGATTTTCAAGGAAAAATCATGGTTTTCAGCTCTAGATCATGTGTCGGGTAGTTCTTCTCATGGATCTTCAACTTTCATGAGGCGTATGAAATCACATTGTCATTATTCATGAGTACGGAACCCAATCCTTTCTCTGAAGCATCACTGTATATCACAAAAAATTCTCCTCTTTTTGGTAGTTTGAGTACAGGTGCAGTGTTAAGCCTTCTCTTTAGATCCATGAAGCTTACCTCACATTCTTCCTTCTAGACATACTTTACCCCTTTTCGTGTTAACATGTTTAGTGAGCTTGACAATCATGAGAAATTGCTCACAAAATGTCGATAGTTCCCATATAATCCATGAAAACTATGGATTTCTATGACACTAGAAGGCCTAGGACATTCCTCAATCACATTGTTTTTTAAGGGTCCACATAAATTCTCTCACTTGTGATCACATGTCCTAAAAAAGTGACTTGCTTCATCCAAAAGTCACATTTGTTTAACTTTGTGTACAAATTCCCTTTTCTCAATGTCTCCAACACAAGTTTTAGATGTTCTCCATGATCCTCCTTGCTCTCAGAGTAGATGAGAGTATCATCAATAAAAACTACAACAAATTTGTCGAGGTAATGTCTAAAGACTCTATTCATCAAATCCATGATGATTTCATGGTAATTAGTATGTCCTAAGGGCATCACCCAAAACTCATAGTTCCCATACCTTGTAAAGAAAATTGTTTTCTAAATATCTTCGTTCTTCACCTTTAGTTGAAGATATCCAGAACGCTGATCTACCTTTGAGAAGTATTGATCTTTTCTTAGCTTATCAAACAAGTCATCAATCCTTGGGAGAGTATAGTTTTTCATTATGGTGATCTTGTTGCATTCCATATAATCTATACACAACTTCATTGTTCCATCCTTCTTCTTCACAAAGATCATTGTCTCAACCTAAGGTGATGCAATAGGGCGTATAAACCCTTTTTCCAAATGCTCTTGCAACTACTTCTTTAACTCCTCCAGTTTGATAGGAGCCATACTATAGGGACACTTTGAGATAGGAGTAGCTCCGAGTATGAATTATATTGAGAACTCTACCTCATGATCCATAGGAATTTCGGGTAACTCTTCAGGAAATACATCATCATATTCACTCATGATGGGTATTCCCATAAGGTTGGTACTATCCTCTAGATCAACCATTTGGGAATGGTATGCTTCTTCACAAGGAATCAACACCCTCTCCATTGAAGGGTGTTTCAATGGGGATTCATGATCATCCTTGAATTTTTAGAGGAGCATGGGATGGTTCGAAATATGACTAAATGTTTCCTTTTCCAGATAGTTGATACTTTCTCTATATAATGAGATCCAATTCATCCCATTATAGAATTGAATTCCACCATGGGAATTATTATGAGATTCGATGGAAGAATCATCCCACATACGCCAAAAATAGAAGAGTTAAACACTTGGGTTACAATGATTGCACCACTTTGTGTTTTTACAGATATCTCTACTTCAAGGTTTCAGGGATTCGATTCTACATTTCTAGAAAACATGCAAGATATTATGGAATGTGTTGAACCAGAATCAAATAATAATTTGTCCATTATTTAGTGAATAGGAAGTGTACCTTATACAACTTCATTATCTTTCTCTACTTCTGAAGTAGTGATGGCATAATCCTTCCCTTGTTCCATCACATTCTCCTTCATTTTCATGTCTTTTCTACACTCTTGAGAATGGTGTCCTTCTTTACCACACTTTAAGAACATCCCCATCCCTTTGAGTTGGTTCCCATGGTGAAAAGTCCAACATTTTTTGCATGTGGGTCGTTGAGTTTCTTCCCACCATTGTCATTAAATCCACTAGCTTGAAACTCCATATTTTGTTTCTTATCACCATATCCATGGGACCATTTTCCAAATTCAATCTCCACTTTGAGTGTACATCAAACATCTTCTTCATAACTTCCAAACTCTTGAATTTCAAGAGCCTTTTAAAGGTGTGGTTTTAATCGACTAAATAATAAATCAATTTTTCAATTATTTTTTTTAACAAAACCTGAATCATTCCTTGAAATACTTTTGAAATTTGCTTCATAGGTTGTGACATATTTTCTTTCTTTTTCATGATCTCTATAAATTCTCTCTCTATATTTGTACAAATATTTCTTCAGAAATACTTGTTATGAAACATTATATCAAAGTCTCCCCATTCTATCTCTGCAATTTCTTCCCATGGATTGGAGTTCTTAATCAAATCCCATCATTTATAGGCCTCTCCATCTATATGATAAATTGATAGCGTCACCTTCTATTTCTCAGAATAGTGAGGCATAGAAAAGATATCTTCCATGGAGTTGACCCATAGTTCCACAACTAGTGGATCCGAAGATCCACTAAATGTCTGTGGTCATTTCCGTATAAAATATTTGATGGTCAGTTTCTCCCTATTTGTGAAGGAGGAAATTCCCCATTATTAAGGTTATTGTTCATAACCTGATATAGTTGGGTAAGAACCTTGATGATGTTTTGAAATCCACATCCCAACTCATTGGGGATGTCATTTGGGAAATTGTTGCATTGGCCCTCGCATGATTTGTTGGCATGGTTTCTCATGGTTCCAACCATTTTCTAGAATAGAAAAGGTTAGAACAAAACATAAGTCAAAAATTCATGAATAACATATTCATTTGTACAATTTATACTAAAATCATAACCTATGGGATCCCTATGTAATGATTCTTGTGTGCATATTTCTACTTAGTCTCATAGTAGAGGTTTTCTCAAGGGTTCACTAATCCTAATTCCCAAATTAGCTAAACATTGACTTTGATACCAACTATAGAGACCCATCGTTTTCTTACATTACTATTTAATATTTTTAAAGATAATCAACATAATATTATTACACATAAGGGATCAAAAGTTTTAGTGTCTTGGGAAAACTAGGACCATACCTAACAATTACAACATCAAGCATAAACATTTATTTAATTCCTTCTTCTCTAGCTTCTTATTAGAACATGACCTATCCTTTTTATATGTAGTCACCTGAGGATATACATAAAAATGCGTGAGCTAAGATCCCAGTAATAGGATAGATAAGAACTATATAAAAATGGGTGAGCATAACTGTAATGGCTCGGGGTTTTCGCGTCCATTACTTGGTGAAAATCTGATGTTTGAGGTGTTCTGGGTGGTTTGGAAGGCCATCCTAGATTCTCGGTGAAGCTTAAGACTCCTAGCAGTCGCCTCGGCCTACCGGTAGCTCCACGGGTTTTCCCGTAGCGCCTCGTTTTTGCGCGAATTGGTTTTAAACTGTGTTTTCACCCCTTTATGCCTGTTTTAAAGCCCATTAATGATGATTAATTAAATTATTGGTGAGGTACCCTCCTTAAATTAAAATTCATGCATTTTGTTCATGGATCTAACCACGTTTTCATAAATGCCTATAGGGAAAAAGGAGGTGTGCGTCCTTTTAACCGCCCTGAAGGGTGGGTACCTTTTTGGTTGAACATGTGGGGTGGCCCAACTGTGTGGTCAACCAAAGATCCCACTTCTTCCGCGGTTTCATGTTTTTCTATCCGTATCTTAACCATCCTGGGAATGCTTTATCTTAGACTTTTTAACCTAAAGGCTTCTCTTCTCCCTGAATTTCTTTTTTATTCTATCACCCTGCGCTCGGAGTACCCTTCCTCCTGATGAGTTGTACCCCCATTGTGAAGTTTTCCTTGATCGCGTCCCGTGGAGTTCCTACTACTCTTGTTTTCCAATTTCCACACGAGGACATAACATCAATCCTTGATCAATTAGGTAGGTAACTTACCTTTTTCTCTTCTCCTTGTGTATCATACGGGGTGGCTGTTCTAGGGTTTCCACGAGGCAGTTAATCAATTCTGTAATGAAGATAATAAACAGTTAAAGAACAGGGACGAGGAAGTTTGTTAATATTGTTTCACGTTTTTACCCATGATTTTCCTATGATTTTGTTATGAATTGAATGGGATTAGGACTACTAAAAATCACGGCCGTTAGGGTTCATTGTTTTCTCACCTATGCTATGCTCTATTTTATGCTTTATCTGGTGAATGGGAATCATGTATGAATCGTTTAAACACTTAAACTTGGTTGTTGAATCTGAAAGCCCATAATCTTGTGTGATCACTCCAGTTGAACTATATAATATAAAAAAATTAATTATGAACATTGGGATGGTTCAGATATGGATGGGTGAACAGCAGAGCTGTGAATGGTGTAGTTGGAATGGCATGAGTTATTGTGTGGCTATTGTGGTGTTTGGCATCAGGGCTGTAGGTTGGGTTGTGAACATGAATAAAAGTGGGAATTTAATAATGAACTAGGTGGAATGGTAATGAATTAATGTGGGATAACCAAAGGTTTGTTGGTTTTTGCTTTGGTTCCAGTACTTTGAGGGATCTCATTGATCCCCTTGTTGATGTGACTTCACAAGAGAACCAGGTGTGAATGCTTAAATTACCTCATGGTTTTCCTTTCTCATTTATTGTTGTTTCATCTGTGAATGTTCCTGTTAGTTGCCCAGTAGTGAAGGGATTAACTCATACTTAACTATTATTAAATGATAACTTGAATAGGGAAACTAGGAACTGTTTGTTGTGTGCCTATTTTATGAGGTAGCTGTGTTTGGGAACCTGGTTGTATAATTTGAGGAGCCATAGGTTGGGATGTGTGTTGTCATATATGTGTAACTATATGTTTTGTGTTTAGTCGCACCCCACCCATGTTGGGAACTTAGTGTCGGACACCCCATTTCATGGGGAAGGGTGTTTCCCCCTAGTTACTCTCCATCATGCTCCCTCTTCCCTCAACTGTGATGGATGGAGGTGACCTTACACCCAAGATTATTTGGGTAGGTTTCTATTGGTGTGTTGTTAGCCCAGGACTCTTCGGGTAGGTTTTGTTTCCCAGGTTTCTTCAGGATGAGGCCCATGTGTGTGCGGGCAGGGATGGATGGTTGTTAGGCTTAGGTGTGTGTGGGCAGGGATGTGTGGTTGTGAGGCCTAGGTGTGTGTAGGCAGGGATGTGGATGGTTACGAGGCCTAGGTGTGTGCGGTCAGGAAGAGCGTGGTAGCATCAGGACATTTTCCGTTACGGATGAGCAGCTATCTAGTGGGGGAAATGGTGGTGTGGGGTCCCTTGATGTTTTGTTCTTACTATTACCTTACTTCTTCTGTTATTTGGTGAGCATGACCGATGAGGTGGAATGGATAGATTCCATGATAGATGTTGGTTATTCTGCATCTCATGGGACTTTAGTACGTATCCCCACTTGTGTATGAGAGCTTTAGGTTTTCCTACTGAGTATACTTTGTATTCTCACCCTACGTTTACTTTCAGGATTCCATGAGGACTTTGGAGGTCGTGCGGGACCTTACTAGTCTGGATGTTGGAGTTGCTGTTGGTCACAGTTGGATTCTTCTTAGCCATTTCCTTTTCTATTTGGTATTGTACTTCATAGTTCTTGTACTTTGTTCAGTTTTATTATTAAAACATGCATGTAGTTTGGTTTTTACCTTGAGTTTTCTATACATGGTGGTGTTTGGTGTTGACTCATTCTTTCTCCCAATCCTAGTTAACTAAAAAAAGGGCAATGCCTCCCATATTGTGAAATGTTATACCCTTGGTGCTAGTCGCCACTCCGGGGCCTAATGGAGGCAGGACTCGGGGGTCATTATGTTATCTTCAACTAGAGGAAGGAAGGGCGGGGATCTTTTTCGCCCCTTCCATCGTCTTCCCGAAGACGGGTCATGACAGAATGGTATCAAAGGTGGTTGAGGGATAGGATGGAGTCTGGAGTTAGGCATAGTGAGGATTTCACGGGATGGTAGGGCAACAATGTTAGGTGATCTTGGATCATGAAATAGACTAGGGAGGACCGTCTAGGACATGGGATTTTAGGGCCCCCCATGATCTTATGCAAGGACTCTGAGCCTATCAAACGACCAAGTGAGACTACATTTATTAGAGGGTAGAGACCCTATGGAAGGTACATGCATCATATTGATTGTGTTTTTAATTGATTTGGGGTATCATGGGGAGAAAATTTTAATAATAATACTAAGGAGAATATATATATATATATATATATATATTAAAAAAAATCCCCTTGCTACTCGGGCATAGGCATTATTTGTTTACCTTGAAGGTATGTCAGCCAGACATTATCCATGAGCATTCAGGTGGTAGAGGCCCAGCAGATCTATGCAGTTGACTAGTAGAGGGTTGACCAAGATGAAGAGGACGACTTGTGGCAGAGGACTCTGCGGTCCTTCCAGCGACAAACCCTCGAGAAGTACGAGGGCAGCGTTTCTGAATCAGTAATGGAGGGATGGATCGAGGATCGAGACATCACCTTATCTTTGATCCGTGCTCCGAGGGAGTACTGGGTTCTGTTGTCCGCAGTCAGATGATAGGAGCAGCGCGTTAGTGGTGGACACTTTTCCTGGGAGAGAAGAAAGAGGTAGAGGTTTCATGGTCCGGTTTCGAGAAGGAATTTTGTGAGGAGTTCCTCTCCAATACGGTAAAGGCTGATAAGAGAGAGGAGTTGCTCTACCTTTAGTGGGGAAGCATGTCAGTGAGGTAGTTGGAGATCAAGTTCAAAGATCACTTGTGCTTTGCCCTGGATTTCTTTCTGGATGAGGAGTCTTGGGAAATACGGTTAGAGGAGGCACTCCGCCCTTCTCTTCAGTATGTTGTCACTCCCTTAACCATTCCGATGTACCTAGAAGTATAGAAGAATGCTGAGATAGTAGAGAGGATTCAATCGAAGGGAGGAATGCCACGAGAGAGGAACCAACATGTTTCATCAAAGGGGAAGGCTGTCAGTAGCAAGTCTCATGTGACAGGGCCTTCTAGGTTTTGACAAGAAGGGAGTAGGCCTCATCAGTTCCAGTTCCGAGCTGCTGGTCGTCTCCCCTTTTCCACAGGGCCAGGACCGAAGTGTTTCTCTTGCGGAGTTTTCGGGCACATCCAGAGAAGGTGTCTGACTCGATCTCCACAAGGTGGAGGTGGGAAGTTTCAGCACCCACCTCAGCATCGTCTTTTTCCAGTGAGGCATTTCCAGCTGCAGCAGCAGGACCCTGGCCCTCCGAGGTACGACTTTGTAGAAGGAGACCGACACCAGGGTTCTCCTCGGGGACCTCGACCAGGGCGTGGTTAGGGAGGTGTTCGGCATCAGTGAGGTAGAGTAGCTGGGTGTAGAAAATTGCACGCCGAAGAGTTAGTAACTCCATCATGACCAGAGGTCATTCGTGGTACAATTAGTTTGTTCAGCACTCTTGTTTATGCGTTGTTTGATTCAAGATCTTCGCACTCCTTTGTTACACCCGAATTAGCCAATGCTTTGGGTCTGGATGCCGAGAGACTTTTTGTGCCCCTAGTGTTGACAACACCAGTTGGGGGTCAGACCAGTGTATCTTGCTTTTTTTAGGGATGTATACTGATGTTGGGATTACATCAATCCAGTGGAGACCTTTCATTGTAGATGCAGTAATACGATGTTATTCTAGACATCGAATGGTTATTCTCTGTGCATGCCATCATCGACTGCTATTGGATAAGGATTGAATTCTCCAACGAGGATGGACGTCATGTGTCTTTTGTTGGGGAGCGGAGTTATTAGGTGGGGAGTCGACATGTGGAGCCACCCCTTTCTATGTTGGATGGGGTGTCAGTGGAGTCAGAGGATGCAGGAATGATGGTTGTCCCAGATGTCGTAAGAGAATTCCCTAATGTCTTTCCCGATGAGTTTGTGACTCTACCCCCTCGACGTGACGTTGAGTTTGGGATAGAATTATAGCCTGGTGCCCACCCGATATCGATGGCTCCTTATCGGATGAAACCTTTTGAGTTGATGGATTTGCGGATTCAGATTGACGATCTGATGAGGAAGAGATTTGTTCGACCCAGCGTATCATCGTGGGGTGCTCCAGTTTTGTTCATAAAGAAAGCATATGGTAGTCTACGGCTGTGCATAGACTACCGGAGGTTGAATCAGGTGACGGTCAAGAATCGTTACCCCCTCCCGAGGATAGACGATCTATTCGACCAGTTGAGGGGAGCAAGTTGGTTCTCTATGATCGATCTGCGGTCTAGATACCACCAATTGAGAGTGAAGGAAGGTGATATCTTGAAGATGGATTTCAGGTGAAGATATGGACACTTTGAGTTCGTGGTCATGCCGTTTGGCATTACGAACACACCAGCTCTGTTCATGAACCTCATGAAATCTGTGTTCCGAGAGTTTCAGGACCAGTTCGTTGTGGTGTTCATCGAAGACATTCTTATCTACTCAAGATCAGAGGAAGAGAACGTTGAGCATCTTAGGGTAGTTTTGGGAGTCCTTCGACACCACCATCTTTATGGGAAACTATATAAGTGAAAGTTCTTGATGCAAGAAGTACATTTCCTTGGACACTTAGTGTCTCATAAGGGAATAGTCTTAGACCCGTCGAAGTTAGAGGCAGTCGTTTCATGGGAAGCACCCAAGAATGTTGCAGAAGTTCGTAGTTTACTAGGTTTGGCAGGCTATTACCAGAGGTTTGTGCCCGACTTCTCTTGAGTTGCAGCTCCACTTACAGTTTTGACTAGGAAGGACTAGGACTTCGTGTGGAGAGACCCATGCCAGACAAATTTTGGTTACATAAAGGTGAAGCTGGTTCGTGCTCAAGTACCCAGATTACTAGAGGAAGGGGTGTTGTTTGAAGTGTTATGTGATACTTCTAGCCTTGGGTTGGGATGTGTGCGGATGCAGCAGTGAGGAGTGATCTCTTATGGGTCTAGGCAGTTACTTCCCCATGAATGTAATTATTCCACACATTATCTGAAGCTTGCAGTCGTGGTGTTCGCATTGAAGTTGTGGTGGCATTATCTCATCGGAGAGCGCTTTTTGGTCTTCTCAGATCACAGGAGATTGTGTTATGTCTTTACCCAGCCGGATCGGAACTTGCAGCAGTGGAGATGGGTTGCATTCCTCTAAGATTATGACTTCGAGATCTCTTTTACTAAGGTAAATGGTAATTTTTTGGCTGATTCCTTGAGCATGAAATCAAAGAAGGAAGTAGTTCGGGAATCTGCAGATGCTTGGAGAGCGATGGAAGAGTTAGCAGACTTGCATTTGGATGCAAGGGTAGAAGGTGGAAAAGGTTTTCTGTTTCAGATAACTGTAGTTTCCTCTTTAGTGGTTCATGTGGAAGAGTCTCAGTGGGGGGACTTGGAGGTAGAAGTGATGCGATATCGTGTTTATCAGAGAAATACTCCTGAGGGATGGTCGGAGGATGGTCAACATCAGATGTTTTTCTGTGGAAGGCTTTTTGTTTTGGAGATGATCGGTAAAGGAGTTCTCTGTGAGTTCCATGGATCATCTTTAGTGGTACATCCTGGGGTCTCAAAGATGTACCAAGGCCTGATGGGACAGTTTTGGTGGCCTGGGGTAAAGAGGGCGGTGGCAGAGTTTGTGGCTAAGTGCCTAGTGTGCCATCAAGTGAAGGCTGATCACCGTTTTCCTAGAGGGTTGTTACAGCCTTTAGATGTTCCCGAGTGGAAGTGGGATGAAATCTCGATGCACTTTGTCACGGGGCTACCTAGGGCTCAAGGAGGACATAATGCCATCTGGGTAGTGGTGGATCGGTTGACAAAATCAGCTCACTTCTTGGCGATTAAGGAATCAAGCCCAGTGAGTACCTTATCCTAGAGGTACGTTGATGAAGTGGTGTGGTTGCACAGGATTCCAAGGCCTATTTTCTCCGACCGAGACACACAGTTTACCTCATGAGTCTGGAGGGGATTACAGCATGCCTTTGGCACCCAGCTACACCTTAGAACTTCTTTCCACCCTCAGACAGATGGGCAGACAGAACGACTGATCCAAATGTTGGAAGACATGCTACTGGCATGTATTCTGGATTTTGGGGGATCATGGGTATGACACTTGCCTCTGGTGGAGTTTTCTTATAACAATAGCTTCCACTCCACTATTGGCATGACACCATTTGAGGCCATGTATGGAAGGCCATGTTGTTCACCTGTTTGCTGGACAGAGATTGGGGAAGCAGTTGTTCTTGGGCCAGAAGTGGTACAGGGCTCCACTGAGAAGGCTCAGCTCATGCGTGAGAGGATGAAGGCAGCCCAGGACCGACAGAAGTCTTATGTCGATCATAGGAGGAGGTCCTTGGAGTTCGAGGATGGATATCATGTGTTCTTGAAGGTTTCCCCTTGACGTGGGTAGCGAAGGTTTGGGAAGGGGATTAAGTTGTCCCCTAGGTTCATCGGACCTTTCGAGATGCTGGGATGAGTTGGTGAGGTGGCGTATCATCTGGAATTGCCACCTTAGTTAGAGAAAGTTCAAAACGTCTTTCACATCTCCTAGCTTCATCAATATCTACACGATGACTCCCATGTCATCGATTGGGGAGAGTTAGATGTCGAAAATGATGAGACCTTAATAGAAAGACCAATAAATATATAGGATCTTAAAGAGAAAGGGCTTCGTGGATGAACCATACCCTTAGTTTGTGTGTTGTGGAGGCATGGTGGCCTCAAGGAGGGCACTTGGGAGAAGGAGGCCAAGTTACTCGTTCAGTACCCAGAGCTATTTTGACTTCTTTTTTGTTTTGTTATATGTTTTGTTGAGATGTTTTACCTTGTGCTTTAATATATAAAATGCTTGTTTTTCTTAGGTATTAGATGATTTGTTCCCTGTTCTCAGTGTGTGTCCAAATTTTTGATGATGGGAAAACCTGACTGCTAATCAGGGTGCATTAATGTGGATGCGGATTAAACCCATGCGGGTGAATCAGTGCCACCCAAAGAGGATAATATCCTGACATGTAGGAAGGGACTCCCTGACTCATGTGTTAGACAGTGTGATCCTTGTGCTTGTTGTGGATGTTTGGGGTTGATAACTTTTGCGGGAGTATTCTTGGATGTATGGGGGTTCTGTTCTATCTTTCAAACAACTCAAGGGTTTTCCCCTGAGAAGTGTCTTTACAGGGTGGTTGTTTGGACCAATCTTTTCTCCTTTCTGGTTTGTTCTTATATTCTCAGGGACAAGAACAGTTTGAGAAGTATCTGATGTAATGGCCCGGGGTTTTGGGGTCCATTACTTGGTGAAAATCTGATGTTTGAGGTGTTCTGGTTAGTTTGGAAGGCCATCCCAGCTTCTCGATGATGATTAAGACTCCAAGTGGTAGCCTTGGCCTACCGGTAGCCTCGGCCTACCAGTGACTTTGGGGTACCGGTATCTCCACGAGTTTTCTAGCAGCGCCTCCTTTTTGTGTGAATTGGTTTTAAACCGTGTTTTCACCCCTTTAAGCTCATTTTAAAGCCCATTAATGACGATTAATTAAATGATTGGTGAGGTACCCTCCTTAAATGAAAAATCATGTGTTTTGGTCATGCCTCTAACCGTGTTTTTAGAAACTCCTATAGGGCATAAGAAGTTGTGCGTCATTTTAACCACCTGAAGGGCGGGGACCTTTTTGGTTGAACGTGTGGGGTAGCCCAGTCGCGTGGTCAACCCACGATCCTGCTTCTTCCACGGTTTCGAGTTTTTCTCTCCATATCTTAACCATCCTGGGAATGTTGTATCTTAGCCTTTGTAACCTAAAGGCTTCTCTTCTCCCTGAGTTTCTTTTTTTTTCTATCACCCTGCTCTCGGAGTACACTTCCTCCCGACGAGTTGTACCCCTACTGCGAAGTTTTTCTTGATCGCGTCCCATGGAGTTCCTGCTACTCCTGTTTTCTGATTTCCACTCGAGGAATTAATGTTGATCCTTGATCAATCATGTATGTATCTTACCTTTGTCTCTTATCCTTGTGTATCATGCGGGGTGGGTGTTCTATGGTTTCCACGAGGCAGTTAATTAATTCTATAATGAAGATAATAACCGGTCAAAGAACAGGGACAAGGAAGTTTGTTAATATTGGTACATGTTTTTACCCATGCTTTCCCTATGATGTTGTTATGAATTGAATGGGCTTAGGCCTACTGAAAATCATAGCCATTGGGGGCCTTTGTTTTCACACCTATTCTTATGCTATGTTTTATGCTTTTTCTGGTGAATGGGAATCATGTGTGAATCGGTTAAACACATAAACTCACCTGTTGAATATGAAAGCCCATAATCTTGTGTGATCACCCCAGTTGAACTAAATAATATAAAAGAATGAATTATGAATGTTGGGATGGTTCAGATATGGATGGGTGAACAGCGGTTCTGTGAATGGTGTGGTTGGAATGGCATGAGTTGTTGCGTGGTTGTGGTGGTGTTTGACAGAAGGGTTGTAGGTTGGGTTGTGAACATGAATAAAATTGGGAAGTTAATAATAAACTGGGTGGGATGGTAATTAATTAATGAGGGATAACCAATAGTTTGTTGGGTTTTACTTTGGTTCCAGTACTTTGAGGGATCTCATTGATCCCTTTTTGATGTGACTTCACAAGAGAACCAGGTGTGAATTCTTAAATTACCCTATGGTTTTCCTTTCTGCCTTATTGTTGTTTCTTCTGTGAATGTGTATGTTAGTTGTCCAGATGTAAATAGATTAAATCATACTCAACAGTTGTGAAATTATAACTTGAATAAGGAAACTTGGAACTGTTTGTTGTGTGCCTATTTTCTGAGGCAGTAGTGCTTGGGCACCTTCTTTTATTGGTTGAGGAGCCATAGGTTGGGATGTTTGTTGGAATATGTGTGTAACTGTATGTTTTGTGTTTAGTCTCACCCCACACACGTTGGGAACTTAGTGTCGAACACCACATTTAATGGGGAAGGTTTTTCCCCCTAGTTACTCTCCTTCATGTTCCCTCTTCCCTCGGCTGTGATGCTTGGAGGCGACCTTAGACCCAAGATTCTTCGGGTAGGTTTCGATTGGTGTGTTGTTAGCCCAGGAATTTTTGGGCGGGTTTGTTTTCCCAAGTGTCTTCAGGATGATGCCCAGTTGTGTGCGGGTAGGGATGGATGGTTGTGAGGCCCATGTGTGTGCGGGTAGGGATGTGTGGTTGTGAGGTCTAGGTGTGTGCGGGAAGGGATGTGGATGGTTGTGAGGCCCAGGTGTGTGTGGGAATGAAGAGCATGGTAACGTCAATCCATTTGCCGTTAGGGATGAGCAGATAGTTAGTGGGTGAAATGGTGGTGCGGGGTAACCAAATGTTTTGTTCTTACTATTACTTTACTGCTTGTATTATTTGGTGAGTGTGGTTGGTGAGGTGGGATGGATAGATTCCTTGATAGATGTTGGTTCTTCTGCTTCTCACGGGACTTTAAGACGTCTACCCACTTGTGCATGAGAGATTTATGTTTTCTTACTGATTATACTGTGTATGCTCACATTACGTTTACTTTCAGGTTGCTAGGAGGACTTCAGAGGCTGTGCGGGACCTTATTAGTCTGGAAGATGGAGTTGCTGTTGGTCGGAGTCAGATTTTGATTAGCCTTTTCCTTTCCAGTTTGGTATTGTACTTTGGAGTTCTTGTACTTTGTTCAGTTTAAATATTAAAACATGCATGTAGTTTGGTTTTTACCTTGATTTTTATATACATGGTGGTGTTTTGTGTTGACCCGTTCTTTCTCCAAATCCTGGTTAACAAAAAAAGGGTAATGCCTCCTGTGTTGTGAAAATTTTATACCCTTGGTGCTAGTCGCCACTCCAGGGCCTACTGGAGGGAGGACTCGGGGGTTATTATCTCGTCTGCGACTAGAGGAGGGAAGGGCGGGAATCCTTTCCACCCCTTCCATCACATTGTCGAAGGTGGGTCGTGACAATAACCATAACATAGGAAAAGGATCATGAACATGAGATAAATCATTAATAATAGGATTAAAATGTAAAAATGCATAAAAATGAAACATAATGTATTACTGGTTAACTACCACAGATAATTGTGAACAAAGCTAGAATCTTGTTCACACATCATTTCACAATAACTCATGAAATTCATCACTTTACCCAATGCATTAGAGCACTATAAAATTTCGGGTGCACCTGTCACATTGAAACATTCATATTGCGCTATATAATTCCAGGCGCACCCATCACATCATAACATTATAATTTATCATGAATTCCAAAAGGAACGTATATCAAAAATTAACATTAATAACCAATGTTAATTAATGGGTTTTTTCTCATAATAACACTTTCCTAAACAATGGGTTCCCAAAATTAAATGGGAATAACATACCTGATATGATAACCATCAACCTTGAGTGAGAAGTAAAGGGTGTGTTTTTGAAAGAAGAGTCCATTTGGAAAAAAAAATCGACATAACCTTTATTAGAAAACATTTATATCCCAAAAAGGTAATATAATTATGGAAAAAATTATTTTTAAGGTGTGACCATAACAAAAATGGAGTTAAAGAGGGATAACCCGAAGAAAAAAGTTGGGTTTTAGATTTTCCCCTTACCTTATATCTGAATCATTTCTTTACATTAATGTCCAGTATAACTACTTTATATTCATTAATTGTAAATTATAGAACCCTTTTTATATTAATATGTTTTATTATGGTTTCATTAAGTTATTTTATGGGCCATTGGATGAGTTATAGAGTTCAAAAACATTGTTCGAAAATGTTCGTATTTATCGTTTTCTTAAGCAGTTCACATGTATTCATAAATGGATGTTCATGTATGACATGGGTAAACATATAGAATTTATATTTCATGTTATTAATGCTATTACATATTTTTAAAATATATTATAATTAATTATATTTTATACCAAGTGGATGAATCATTAAATTATGATTGTTTTGGTTAATTCGGGCTGTTTTTGACCACAACGAACATATTTTGTTTAATCATTTTGTAATATGTATCAATGTTTGTTACAGAACATGAAATAGGATATAATATATATAATATATTCTGGTTCAACCATAAAATTGTTTTCATGAATATATCTGATGTCTTTAGAGGAAATTGAAAACATGTCATTCTTGAAGGTGATAGATTAACACCTCACGAACAACGTTTTATTTAATAAAATAAAAGGAATAGGATAAGGGGGTTTGATAGTATAATACACCATTAGTATCATATAAATCCATTATATGTATGATATGGGAGTTACCATACCATTTTCACAAATATAGGTTGTGAGAGAATAAGAAAATAACATGAAATTGAAAGGAAATTAAAGGAAAAGAGGGAGAGAAATTACCTCTTGAATCCTCCTCTTGAGATCCTCTTTAAGTGACCTTGGCTTGGTATTTTGATGAGACCAGAATCTCTTGGACGTGTGGGAGGGGATATTTATGATTCTTGGGAATATTTTAGACAAGGCATGAAGCTTGAGATGTGTGAGGAAATGAGGGTGAGAAGGGTGGTATTTATAGGGAGGGGAGAGGGGATTTCTCAATATAATATTCAATAGTTTATTATTTCCCCACAACACAAGGAATTGTGAGTCTTCAAGGACCAAGAATAGTAATTTTATCATGTGAACCTGAAAAAAGTGGGATTACATCATCAGAACAACATTCATGACTCTATAATAAGCTTATTTACCTTATTTTGTAAAATATGGCATTTAAATATTCATAAAAAATTCAAGTATTTCAAAAAAATCCAAAACACTCACCCCAAAAAATTTTCATAGTGTTGAATCCAATATTGAGTTCCATTTTTAAAAAATAATTTCCTAAATATGATTAATTTAATTGTTAATTAAAATCATATTTTACTTGAAAAAAAAATGTTTTTTAAATTAAAACTGGTTTTATAATGCTTTCAAAAATTATGTAATGTCTTATAAATTTTATTAAAACTATAAGATGTAAATTTGTTAATTTTTTATCACATTTTAATAAAATAATTTTTTTAAATTAATTAATTACTATAATATATTATTTATGACTTACAAAAATATCAATACTTTTACTATGGTCAAATTGTCACTTTCTAAGATGCCTAAATTTTATTTATTTATTCATGGGTAAGCTAACACTTATATTGGATGATTTACTACTCATAGAGGTCATATTAATATTCATAAGGGCAGGTTACTATTCACTAAAAATTATGTTTTTACTATTGGAATCCAAATATCTTACTGATCACAACTGTGTATGTGAGATTTTCGAAATTCAAACCATAGAAGTTAGAAAATTAAGTTTAATGGTCATATAGTATTTAGTATCATAATATGTCATTGTGCTTCTTAAGAGTTTTATAATATAAGGTATAATTATAAGAAGTGAATTCTATTGATAAAACTTTTGGTCGTTACAATTTTAGATTATCAAGGACTGAAACATAGAATCACAAGAAAGGAACAGGAGAAAGGAAACATTCATGTTTTTCAAAATAGGGATACACGGCGTGTATGACCCCAAAACGACATGTCCCCTAAAGATTTCACAAGGGCATGTTCTTCTGCCAACTCTGGTCATGTAACACTCTTACACACGACGTGTTCTCCTTGAGACACGGTGTGTACTTGAATCATTTCCCCCTTACTCGAGTTCCTCTACACTTATATACACACAACTCCTTCCTAGGAAGCATTACACGGAGAGTGCGCCATGGATATAACATGTATCCCTTAAGTCATATCCATCTGTTTCATTAGTCCCACGATCGGTGACACGGTCGACTCTACACGGTGTGTATGAATAGAACATGGCATGTACGCCCTGAGTTTCATCCACCTATGTTGTTGGTCACACAGCTGGGTACACGACTCTCAGAAAATTACGTGAACTCCAAGTACATGGAATGTGTCACCAAACATTTCCTTACCCCATGTCTCTACCCACACATCTAGTCACATGGTTTAGGACTACACAACGTGTACATACGGTACATGGTGTGTACTTAAGAAAAGTTGTTCCCTCTCGAATAGATGGATACATGGCATGTATTCATGAATACGCCATGTGTATTCTGGATTTTTCCTGACGGTAAGGCTCAGAAACTACACTGGAACCCCATAAAAACATTAAAATAAACATTTATGTGCCAAATTCTGATCTCTGGGGGCCCATACTCCCCACGAATCAAATTTTGGAATCATCTTTTTGTATCACAAGGAATTATACTGCAATCAATACATGATCCCCCAAATTCTGATCCATGATGGCCCATAACACCTTAGGGAATAAAGTGTGGCAGTCATTCAAATAAAACCTTACACAATCCAATACCCTATCAAATAGTTGGTATTTTATCAATACATATATCATAACAACATGAATATCTAGCATGACATCTATCACAACAACATGCAATTGATAATTCACAATATATGGAATGATAAGAATGCATGACATGTGATCTATAGAAAGTGCCTATATGATGCATGAGATAGAATACCCACATCTCATTGGGTTGCAATAGATATATGACCACAATAATATCAACAATAACAACAAAAAACATGTGAATCACCCAATGGTGAAATCAAATCAACTGTAATAATTGAAAAACTATAAAAATTGAAATAATTGAGGTAAATTGGAATTTCATTGTACACAAGTTAGCTACTCCAAGGCACAAATTGTTACCAACCACCTATTCTTTCATATCTATGTCTACAGGCTCCGAATAATAATTCACGAAGAAAATATTTCCTCTGATACCAATTTTTATCAACCCAGTTCTCGGTTCTTCCCAAAGGTTCCCCGTGCACGATTGGTCAATGGCCTCGAGTTCATTTCCTCGAATGCCAGAGTCTTCCAACTAGCGGCAAGGGCCTTGGGTGTGATTGTGGGGAAACTATGCCCTCATTGACCGAGTAACACATCAGAAATAATTATACAATAGTAGCGGAAGTAGTAATACCATATAATAAGTAAAACTTAGAAGAGTAAAGTAAATAATAAACTACAACATATAATATATATATATATATATATCAATAATGATTCATGTCACAAATATCTAGGAAATTATCCAAAAAAGTCTCAATGTTGGAAAACAATACTAAACCAATGTACAAAGAAAAAAAAGTAAACTCCAATAGCAACACAAGCCTCAGCTTAGTCCCATGCTTCCCAGCTCCACAGTAGTCAAGTACCTAATATAGAAGGGTGTTTTCCCTTATCTAGACCTACAACAATGTAATCTGTTTGGAACCAAAAGCATGACCCAAATAGGGTGTGAGACGAATCCCAGTAGGCAACCACCCAAATATCTCTGCCTAAATATTAGTGAATATATATAATAGGGAAAAATGAAAAATGAAGTAATAAATAAGAAAGTACCCAAAAGTAAAATTTCATACAGTTTCAACTACATTAATTTACATTTTTTAATTATTCAACCAAACATTCACAATTAACCATCTGGGAATGTTCTAATAGCTTAACCCCTCTGGTTTAACTTATCATTTAACAATAAAGGTATAATGACCCCCTAGGATATCTCACATAGTTAAACCCCTTTGGTATCATTAAAAAAATACTCTTTTAAGAAGCACCCCCATCAATTCCCCTTATATTATTTTAATGATAAATTATAGACTCTCTGAGGAAGTACTCAAGATCCATTCCTCATGAGGTCTCGTAAGGATAACTATAGACCCTCTGAGGGAGCACTCAATGTCAATCCCCCATATGGTCTCGCAGTGTGAAAGGTACAATAGAAACTCTGGGGAAGCCCTCAATGTCAATTCCCTCTATGGTATTACTACCCCAGGTTCCCACATCCCTGGTTAAAGAAAAATTCACTAACTATACTCAGCATCCAAAGTAAATCACAAATACTACTTGGATAAATAGCTACCAAGCCTAACACAAGAATGTGAGATAAAATCACTCCATCCAAATAGCACTAGGCTTGGGAAGTAGAGAAGACTAATAGGAAATTCTAGACCCAACATCCATTAATTGATCAAACATGGACTACACATCCATATCATCGTAATTAACCACATTTACAATAAAAAAACCAATACATTATCAAACAAGGCATGGTAGGAATTAACAGTGTAAAATTATCCAAACATGAAATGCCATAAAATAGGGTATTGGATGCTTTTTTCACATATAATTCAATGGAAAGGAATAAAACACCTACCTTGAAATTATAAGATTGATATATTTAAATCTCAACCTTTAATTCAACCTAGAACATCATAGATCTATAAAAACATATTAAACATTCGACCGAGGATATATCATGAAATAAGAGGAATCCAAATATGAGGATCAAGAAGAAGTAATAACTTACCAATGCAATTCCAACGCAAGTGATGGTGTTCGATTCAGAGAAAAAACAGTTGATCGGGGTCTCAGAGAATAATCGGCAATCTTCAGTCACTTCTGGATGAGACAACTTTAGAAGGAGGTTCTGTGAATTAGACGTGACCCCGATCCGATTTATCAAATAAAAATAAAAATATATGGAATGTTATTTAAATATATATGGCATGAATATGCCTTTACTAATCCCCGCTTTAGGTGGTCATCAGGTCACCCCACATAGCCATGTACCCGGCTGTTACACGGCTAGTACACGGCTACCTGTGACAACTAGGTACACGATGTGTACAACTATATACAAGGCCTATACTCCTTAAATTTCTAGAAACTCGTCTTTTTCTAAACAAAAATGAGAAAACAAGATCCATACTAGAAAAATGTTATGGGTTATTTCAATAGAGTTTTCTATCTCATAGAATCTCTATTGTGATTGTTCATATTGTAAATGTTCCCACTGATTTCAATCCAAAGTGAGGGAAATTGGACCATAATGGGTAACACTAACTTTGTTATACAGACCATAAAATATGGGTTTTCTGGGGTGGAAATGAAATACATGCTATTGAAATCTTATATGGTTTGTTGGAATTTATCCAAAAAACAATTATTATCTTTTTACACCATTGTCATGAGTATATTTTATACGGACTTTTTGAAGGAATCTATCTATACATTTTCAATACATTATAATGGGATAAATTGTAGTATTATAGTGTTTTTTCCTCATTGATATTTCACTTGGAGTTAATTAACCAAATTATTTCTTGATAAAGCTCATTTTAGTTGGAATAATTATCCATTACCCATATATCATGTCTAATGTGTAAGATATGTTATAAAATAACTTATGCATGATGTAAGGAACACACAACATGGGATATTACAATGGAGGATTATTCCTCAGCATTATTAGGGTTATAATAAGTAGTACCAATTATCCTATAAAGAAGGATCATAGGCATACCATTTTGTTGAAGTTTTTCACAACATGGAACTAATGGAATTTGAGGTATTTTAATGCACACAGTTATTTTTCATCGATTCATTATATTTTATTGAGTCTCTTTTGTGATTGTTAATTTACTGAAATTTTCCCAAAATAGAAATTCACAGTGAGAGTAATTATACATCGATGGATTGAACTATCTCTACTTTATAGTTTTGTGAATATGGGGTCACATGTGAATAAATGTGAGCCACGGTAGGGTAATCCTATAGGTAATAAAATAGGATATCTATCAAATAATACTTTTATTTTTACACCATTTTCTAGATTATATTCGATAGAGTCTTATTGAATGCCACTATATGTTCATTTACTAATGTACAATAGTAAGGTTAGTGGTTGGATTAAATGGTGTACTTCTAATATAGCATGTTCAACTCAAAATAATAGAATATGTTTCCATTTTCGTCCAATATTTATTAAGGGACATCAAATATGGTGATGATATTGTAAATTATGAAGTTGATGATTCTTTTTCCTGATATCCGTGAGTGGGATTTTGCACTACACATTTGGATAATAAATCAGTATCAATAATGATATACTTAAATTTATAAACTAATGTTGTGGGATATTGCCCCACAACATCCATTCCCCATGTGAGAAACAAACAATAATATTTTATAGAATGTAGAATATATAGTGGATGATGGATGATTTTTTTAGGTATCTTACCTGTACGGAACTCTTTTGTGAACTCTACAGAATATTATATCATTATTGGATAGAAATAACCAAGCCTCGTAATTTTTTGGGCGATCCTAGTTCTTGACTGATGGGAACTATAGGATCCTATGTGGAATTATTTTATGATGGTGGAGTTATACCCTTATTTAATTCATTTGAGTAGGAATCTATTAAAGAATCACTAATAGGGGACTATCTTTTCATTTTTTCCATCTTTAAGGTACGTGTTAATAGCCCATCTTCAGATATATTCCTCCTCAGATTGATCTAGTGATAGAGTCCCGTCTAAGTGTTAATATACCATGGGACTCATCTATAAAAAATTAAATTTAATCACCTTATGCCATGTGGTAGATTTTATATGATTTTTTCATCTATTTTATATATGATGATTGGTGAAACAACCATTTAGTGGGTGATACAAATGAAGACCCCATCCTAGTTGGGATAATCTATGACTACTTCTATGTTGACTAGTGTTAAATCATGATCATTTAATGATTATAAGATGTAGTGCACCACTGGATCCAAAGGGAACTCCATTATATTTACCATTACATAAGAAATGATATTGGTGAATGTTTTCATCTTGATGGAATACTCATTATTGATCTCATTGATGATAATCTCTAAGTCACCCTTGATATGTGGGACTTGTAGATACCATTATTATTGTAGGCCTATAATAAGGGAATGATATTCTACCTCATTATTAGTGTTTCCTTTCTACTATAAGAAAAAGTAGGGGAAATTTACCTTATCTTGGGAAAAAAAGAAATACCTAGGAAGATCTAGTTGATATTTGGTTATTTCATTCTATTTATATTCAGTATTTGTGAGGCCCCATGAAAATACTTCTCCTATGTTCAGGATGGTGAGTCATGTGAAAATAAAAAATCTCGTCTGAAAGTAAAAAAATTCACTACCATTATTTCTGAGACATAATGAGTTGGAAGGAAATAGACTAGAGATTTACCTTTGATTGAATACTTTGATACAAATTTTATGTCATACTATTGAATGATTACCACCCACTAGTATATGTTCACATTTAGCAAAGAATAGTTGAGGATATAATTTAGTGTGTCAATATGGAGAACCATTGGGACTTTATGGTGTTTCAACTAATGCATCAACTTTTTTACTATGAAGATAAGTTTGAGGCAATTTTTCATGATAATAGAATATATAGTATAATAATATATAATTAATTTTTTGATATATAAAAAGTTTTTTTAGTTCCCTATATCATTTTCTAAAATGGTTATGGAACTAAAATATATCTCCATGATGGAAATGTATGTGAAAAGTGGTGTCTGTAATGGCACAAACATATCATACATATATATTACATATTGTTAGCTGAATGATGAATACATTTTCCCAAATACCCACTAACAAAAAAATTTGTTTTAGGGTCTTTGGGGACTACATTCATCATTTATATATTTCAGGATATATCATTAATATCTCTAATAAAGATCCTTCCATTTAATAACTTAAAAGAAATACCCTATTTAAAACCGTGATTCAAAAACTATGGAAAATAAAAAATAATAAAGGGTGATCATAGATGCTCAGTAATGGTAAATAAGGAAGATATCAATATAACATTAGAATATGGGTATGAGAACATGATAATAACAATTTAAAACTATACCCTGGATAGCATAGATCATAAATTTGGGTTTTGGGATAAATCATGGAAATTAATATAAAATGAATCCTATTGGGATTAAATAAGATGATCCATGAGAGCATAACATTAGAATAAAACATTTATTTTTTCATTCAAAAACCCGTTGAAAAAAACATCCTAAGTATTCAATGCTCATATCCAAAATGATCATAGTAGATTGGGTTCACTCCCCAAACCATCATAGTTTTCATGGTTCACACTAAATAATATCATAATTGAAAAACACTATTACTAAATTGGGTTTAATCCCATTGTTTTCATTTTTATGTAATGATATATCAATCATTACCCAATAAATTGGAGTGAGATGTAAGTCTCACCATTCATTCATTATAAAATATCCACCATCCTTGGTTATAACGTAACAACTATACTTGGTTATAACTTAACCATAATAAAATAATAAAAACCATTTCTAAGTCGTAAAAAAGTTCAAATATCATTCATTATATCAAAACCCATAAAATATAATGGTATTCATAACATATTTATCATAGAAAACCCCATGAATATAATTGGGTTTAAAAATAATTTCACCACAACAAAACATATAGAAATGAAAAGAGTTTCCTAATAATTTCATCATAGAATAAGCTAAGGAAAATGAAGTGGGTTTTATAAGAAATTTATCATGGTATAACCTATGGAAAGGTAATAGGTTTCATAAAAAACTCTTTCTTATAAACCTTAAACATCTAGATAATTAATTATAATAGAATCCTTGGATCATATCCCTAGTAAATCATAAATAACATCAAAGTATGTCATCTTATATATAAAATGATTTTTGATGATAATTTGTAACATTTTCTAGGAAAATAAACTATACCAAAATATAAATCAGTATTCTAAACATCAAAAAATCAAAATTCTGTTCCATGATAATATGTGCAGAATATTTTAAAGGATACTTTAATAATCATTTCAAAAATTTAATGACGAAAATAACCATTTCACTTTGAAAAAAATTATAACATAAAAATTATTGAAATAATTTTATTTTAAAATAAAATTGGAAACATATAATAGAAGTCCTGAAATAAATATTTTTAATGATGATTTAAAATATATGTTATGTTTTAAACTTTAAAACAATGATTTCTTTCAAAAAAAAGTTAAATCCAAATGGGAATTATTTAGAAAATGAAATAGAGAATTATTTAAAATATTATTATAAAAAATATTTAAAATTTGTAAGATATTATTTGATAAGTAATTTGGATAATTGTAGAATCATTTTTTAATTCATTTTTAGAAATCATGGTTTTGGAATAAAAATAGGATTTTGACTGAAGAGAGAAATAAATCTAATTTTTCATAGAAAACTTCATTTGAAATCCTGAGTACATAAGGAGATGAAAATGAAATTTAAAACATGTATTATCATAATATATCATAGTAGAAGAAAATTCAGGAGTTTTTATGATAATAATCATATGATTTCTTTATTTAATCATATATATAAACAAATCCTATAAACGATGAATTTGTATCATATAACCATTACTATTTAAAAACATTGAATTTATACGCCATAAAACAATAAAATAAAATGAAACATAAAATATCATGAATAGAATGATATTCCTGATATGAAATTTCAATGACACATTATGTATACCTTATAAAATAATATAGGTGCATAACAAAACATATGTCTTTAAGAAGGAAAATTGAGACCAAAATCCCTTATCGCAATGGTAACTACTGAGACGTAAATACCATGAAAGAGATATCATAAAATGTATATGTAAACTCCAATTATTTTTAAGAGAATAATTAAAAAATAAATTCAAGGGCAGTATATATACCACATAAATGAAATATGAGGTGAATATGGAATGTGTCTCCCAGAACTAAAAAGTTAGATAGAGATCTCTTACCCTAAGTCTCAACATATTTTATACACATTAAAACCTACTTTATAGTAAATGTATGTTTATTATAAACATATTATATATATTATTAATATATATATGATACCATATATGATTTACATATGACCATTTATTTCTCTTTTATTAAAAATTCCTTGTAAAAATAATATATCAAATAATAACCACATTTTCAATGTATTTTTTAATTTTTAATTATTGTTCATATTAATTTGATTATTGTTAAATAATATATAAAATTATAACCATGATATGAAAATAATATTTATTAATTATATATTTATTTAGATTATTTCAAAATATTTAGAGACATAAAATGAAATACATTGCTCACATGCATGAATGTTGTTTCCATTTTCTCAATGGATTATAAAAAGAAGGGTAAATAATATATTATCATTAAATAAAATATTTTATTTCATATATGTAAAATATTTATATTTTAATTGTACCTTTTTAAATTCCATTTAATGAATATGTGAAGAATGAATCAGATTACTCTACAAGACAATAGTATGTCATACACATGAGCAACAATATTGTATTCCAACATTTTGGAATGTAGAATGTTATTTTTGATACAATATATTCTAATTATGATAATATAAAAAATATTATATAATACATTATATCCTAAAATATAAACTTCCATTTAGTATTTTAATTTAAAAACAAATAGAGGCGGTAGTCCACCATACACATGAATGATGATTTTGTAACTCATTTGATGGAAGATGAGATAGATAAATGTTATTCTATCAACATAAAAACAAATCATAATATTATAGAAAACTTGTGTTATTGAATTGGATGTATAATTACATGTATTATGTTTGTAATAGGATGAGTAAAAATAAATATCTTGGTGATGAAAATAATATTTGCATAAGACAACCTTATTTGGATCTCTTATTAAGGACCATAGGGTTGGTCTTTTATGGTGAATAAAATATTTGGTATATGGATAATGATTTTGGGTAGGTATTATTGTTTGGGTTGGTTAATACAGAGGTATTATTAGGTATATTTAATATATGATAGGATATGTCCTTTTATAATTGGGTAAAGGATCCAACATAGAAACTACATTGAAATGTACAAAAAAGATCCAAAATGATAAAGTCATTCCCAACAATAATTCTTAAAAATGAAATTATATTAAATTTCAGGATGTATAAGTTATAAATATGACTTGAAAATAATATATTTATATGTTTAATTGTAAAACATACCCTTATCATTATTGATTAACCATCCAACCCCAATAAACCAATTTTTACATTAACCACAGTAATTGATTTTTTCAATTTTTACTATTAATTTTGGTGAATGTTTAGGTTATACTTATTAGATTATATTGATTATTATTTTTATAGATATTAAATTAATTTTTCAAAATTTTACTCACATAATTGGACATTTTTAATTTAATAATAAACCATTAGAGATTATGAAAAATAGGGCTTGTAATGAGATAATATGCAAAAGATAAAAATTATTTATTTCATAATTAAATATAGAAGGCATTCCAATGAAATAATTTTGATAAATAGATATATAATATAACTAATTTATCTCTTAAAACCATAATAAATTAATTTGTATGTTTTTAAATGTATTATATGAAATGACACTTCTTAAAAAAACTATTATTTTTCACTATTCAACGAAAAACTAATCTTTTAAAACAATTCTCAATAATTAACTCCCAGATAATTTTAATATGATGGTATAAAAAATGATGTTTATTTTTTCAAATAAATTTTATATATTTGGAACAAAGTAATAATAAAATAAGTGTATAAAAGGTGATAAAACAATTGCTTATAAAAATTTATTTTCTATGAGTAAAATTGGATTTATGCTTATCTCTTATATATAAAAAACATAAATTGAATTTTAAACACATTATTTAAAATTTATAAAAAAAAATTCATTAAAATACTCAAAAAATTGATTTTTTTTATTTTATGAAGGTAAAATTCATTTTTGTGCATTAAATGAGTATTTCAGAAAAAATGATTATTTTATTTTCAAATTGTTTTTATTTTAATTTATAATTAATTGGCCACCAATTAATTATTTTTATAAAAATTTGAAAACCATATATTTTCATATTTTAGTTAACCTTATTCATACATTCAATTCCATTTTTTAGGTGATAACTACAATATTAAATAATAATATTTTAATATTATCTCATATTTCCTTTAAAAACGGTGTTTCGTGAAATTCATGGTAAACTCGGTGTTGTGTGTATTGTATGTAAAAATGGGTGTTGTGCATAACACAAAATATCAAAATGATAAAATTTTTGATAATAAAATATTACAAAAAATCTCATAATGTTAAATTCTACCCCACATAAATAGTATTTATCCATTAAATTTTTCAATTTCATATGAACTAATAAGGGTAATACTACCTAATTACATCCCCAAGTTCTCGAATAGATTCCTCACAATGGTTATTTTCACCAAAAAATTGTCTATTTGAGTGGTATTTTTTTATTGTACATTCTTTGTACGGTCCAAAATCTCCACATGTCATAAGAGTGATCATACTCTTGAAGTATTTCCTCTAAGTTTATTATATGTGATTGAATTGGTATATAATTACGTACATGAGATACATGAAAAAAATATTGAATATAATAGATGTGTGGTGGAAGTTCCAGGAAATTAAATATGGTCTCGATACAATCTAGAATTTAAAAAGGATCGATATACATAGGGATTAGTTTTCTTTTCTTTAATAGATGGATAAATTCATAGAAATTCCATCTAAAAAACATAAAATTATATATTTTGTTGATTATTACCATAAAAGTTTTATCAACTTTTTTTCCCTTATATGTTGATATATTTATATAACCTTATCTTCCATTTCATCAGCCAGCGTAGGTCCCAATATCTTTATTTCTACAAATTCATTCTAGTGTCTTGGAGGTCAACATTTATTTTAATAAAGGTATTCAAAATGATCCATTTGAATTCTTGAGTGGAAGATTTAATTGTAAGAAAATTGAACTAGATAAAGGTTTTGATACCAAACACCATTTAAATGTAGTGGAAAAGATCTTAGTATATTCTCTAGGGTTTGAATTGTTCTCTCAGACTGACTATTTTTCTTATAATAACACATATTGATTAAAAATAAATATTTATCAATATTATTCTATTTAATTTGCAATAAAAATAAAGTAAAATTTCATATCTTGAGTATATAAAATTGAATTTTTCAACTTGATGAAACATTTCCCCATTCTAAATGTATGTTCTAGAATGTGGATCTAAAGAGAAATATTATCTAATAGCAATTAATTGTGTTGAATTCAAAAGGTTATTGAATACCATACATAATTACCTCAACATAAATCATAGGATAAACACTAATGTTTTCTAGTACATTCAATAATATTTTCATAATTTGTGAAGTAATTTATACTAAAATAAATTCTTCAATATTACATAAAAAATTGAAGGATTGTATTTCTTTAAATTTTTCTTAAAATATCCTTTATTGGGATAAAATCTCATAAAAAAATTGGAGGGGTGTTAATGAATTTTATCATATTATTAAATATAAATTCTTAAACCCATGATGGTATGCTTAAATTTTATTTTAATGTTATATGGAGACATATACACTTCAAAATTTTAATTCCCCCTTTCTTCCTTATATAATTTTTTATGTTATATAAAAATAGTTTCATTGAAATATTGGGTTCATACTTATATTAATATAATATAAAAATAGATTTCATTATTCCTAAATCCATTTATAGGGATATTATCACATGAAATCTCTATTATGGATGAACACTAATATTTTCATAGGGTTTATTCATATAAAATTTATAAATAAATTCCCAACTAAGGAGTGGAGGATAATTGTTCCCTAATTATCAAGATTCACTTCTTCTATTATTGTAACACACCAAGGTTTTCTAGAAATAAATTTAAATTCATGAAACATTTTTTTAATTAGAAAAATATAGCTAGGATTTAAATATAATTTTACAACTTCTATTTTTTGAATTTAGAAAAATGGTCATATACAATTGTGTTCAATATGTTATTTGGAGTCTAATGAATCCAACTGGTTTTTTGGTGAATATTAACACACCCTTATGAATAGTAATATGACCCAAATTAATAGTAAATTGTATTATTATTTTATTTTATTAATGATTTAATATAATGAGGTATTGGTTAATTTTTCAATGTGATATAAAATCAGTTATCGATTTAAAATAGTTAATTTTTGAATTAAGTATGACTTTATTTAAAAATTAAATTAACAATATTTGGAAAATTATTTTCAAAAAATGGAGTTCATTTTTTAATTTTGCATCCCTAAAAATGGTTATAGTGATCTTTTTGGATTTTTCTGAAATAGTTGATTTTTTTGGTGAATAGTAAAAAAATACAGTTTTGAGTTTCAGTGTGTTAATGACATCGTTAATGATGTAAAAATGATGTAATAAATCGGGTATACTTTTTTATAGTAAAATATGATTATATGTGTCCCAAGTGTCAAATACCTTGGGCAAGCCCATGGGTTTTCTAATACTACTAATGAGGTGTCCCTTGGAAATTATTAAAATATTCCCTCACTTTGTCTTTAAATACCAACCCATTTCATCATTAAACTCATTCCCTGTTCTTTATAAACCAAGGTCACGCTTCCTTACCTCCCTAGATGTCCTCCCAAGGTATTATCAGGCCCATAAGGTCCCAACCTTCTTGTTCTAGGAGTTACTCTGCAAGGTATAAAAATTCTCAACTTCTTTCTTTTTCCATTCAAGTTCTCTTTTATGTGGTATAGAATTCAATAATCCATACCATGTTCTTCCTTTCATATTATCCTTTCTATATTATCTTTTATGATTCATTTCTATATGGGTGACCCTTTTCACCTCTCTTTTTAATGTTTTCTAAAACCATGTTGCATTGTTGTTAGGCTGTCGAATTTTTGTAAGGGATTTCTCAACTATTCTTTTATTTTGAGATCCTTTATTTTCTTACCTCAAATCCCCTTACCCAAGAGGAATTAAATATGAATATATCATGTATAATCTTTATTTTCTCATGTTCATGTAAAATTATTCATCATTCTACTTCCCCTATCCCACTTATTCAGGGAATTAAAACACCGTCCGTGATGTGTCGATTTACCGACATCATGGACGATGTGATTTTAAATTATTTTACTTCCTTCAAGAATTTTCATAAAAAAATTGTGGTTTAAGTATATTAAAATATATATATAGTATTTCTCATCCATGTTTCTGAATTTTTTTTGTACTCATGGATTTAATTTGTAAGACGAAATGAGGCCATTTTTATCAAAGAACCACTAAAATGATCTAAATGAACATCATTAATGTTTTAACGTATGAATCATCCTCATATAAAACATAAAACTGATAAATGGTATAAATAATGGTGCAATAAATATTAAAATACCTTTCCTTTCAAATTCTTTAGTATCACTTCCAATCGACAAGATTATCCATCATTAACCAATCAAGGAAATCATGTAAAGAACTCACCAAAAAACAATGCAAGGAACAAAATACTAACAATTAAAGGGTAAAATAATTTTATGAAATGATTATATAAGGTATTAATAATATGTATAAGTTTCATTAAGATATTAATAACACTATTTTAACAATAATACAAGATATTTAAACAAGTTTTATGTAAGACAAGCCTGAGGTTATGGGATTCTTAACCCGATCTCCATCTTTTGGGTTAACATTATACTACATTATTTATGTGGAATTTAAATTGTTCGTTTGAGGAATTATGATTATATAATGTTTAATTATGTGTATTTATTGAGTATATAAATATTAAATACACTATATTAAGTCACGCATCAATTATGTGATATATATAAGGGAATTTGCTTTTAAAATCTTCTTTTAAAATTCTACTTTACAAAATTCAAAAGCAATGTTTCTATGCCATTATTCATGTTGTATGAATATGTTATGCATATCAATAATTGTTTATGATGAAGGGTGGGACCTATATTTCCCTCCAATTTAATGGGTATGTGTAAGTTTTAGGTCGGTCATATGGTTACTCTATGTGTAATTGTGATGGTTATACAAATTGTAAGGTAGCCGTGAGGGTTAAAAATTATAAGGTAGCTGAGAGGGTTACAATATTAGGTATTTAATATCCCAAGATAAATTTATGATTCTATTTATGTTCTTATGTCTATTTTTGGATCATTTTCAAATCTCATGTTTCACAAAGTCAGAATATGTTGGTGACAAGTTTGACTTTTGAAAATAATTTCATGCATTACAAGTGTTCATGGACTAATGTGTTATTTCATTATTTTATATCCATTACTGAGATTTTGTTCTCATATCATGTTTTTAAATGATTTTCACATGTTATAAAGATCAGTAATAAGAATAAGGAATCCAAGTTAAATGTTTCAATATTAGTCAAAGAAATCATGTTTTAAACATTAATGTTTTATATTTTGAAAAAAATGGAAACAATTTTTATGTTATCCACTTTATAACAATGTGTAATGTTATGAAAGAATTATGTTCCAATTCTGTAAATATCTAAACATGAAAAGATACTGATAATAAAAGGAAGTTAATTTTTAGCTAAATTCATGATTAAGTAGTGTAATAAGGTCAGGTCTTTATAGTTTTTATCAGATGATGGTTTTGATAACATTAGGTGTTACGATGATTTTAAAATAATACCATAAAAGATTTTGACTCTATGATTAATTTGAAATGTTCTAATATTTAGAGATTACCATGTAACTTAGTCTAAAGATATTTTTTTAATGGTTGTCCGCAGAATAAATAGGGAATCTAGAGAGGAGAGGCACCAACAGAACAACATCCTTCTGAATATGCATCCCAAAATTGTAGGGATTGGAACTGAGAAGTTTGTGATAGTAATAGATCAGCTAAGATAAGAAATAAATGGTGGTGGAATCCATGAAAGATAAAAACCAGAGGTACCCCCAAGAAACATGAAAACAATGTAACATTTCATGATACAACACCCTCCGGCTTTCAATGGATATCCCAACCCAACCGCAACTGAAGGTTGGATTAAAGCCCCTGAAAAGATATTTTATGTAATGGGTTGTTCAGATAATCAAAAGCCATGTCTTTCCATTTATCATTTTTAAGGTGAATCTAATCAATGGTGGTCAATGGTAAAGAATATCCGGGATAGAGAGTATATTGATTCCTTATAGTGGGATGAATTTAAAAGTCTTTTCCTTGAAAAATTTTTTCCTAAGGTTGTGTGACTTTGGATGGAGAATAAATTCCTTGAATTGAAGTAAAAGGTGGAATATTCTGTTGGTGTTTATAAAGAGAACATCACCTGATTAGTAAGGTATGCTCCAAATATTATTCTGTATCTTTATAGAAAAATCAACCACTTTTACTCAGGACTAAAGCCAAGGTATCGAAGGGTATTTCCCTACCATGACTTCAAAAGTTAGGAGAATGATTTCTGATGTGATGAGAGGGTATAGATGGAGCTTTCTGATGATCACGTGCTTTTTGGAAACAAGGTAAAGAATATTTCTACATGGAAACCCATGTGTAAGAATCAACCAAAGAAATTTGATTGTAAGAAAATCTAGTTTCTAGTTTTTGAAAAATGTGGCAAGAATTACCCTGGGGAATGTCTTAGAAAAATAAGGAAGTGTTTTAAATGTGGTGTGTTTGGAAACATGGCCTGCGAATGTAATGAAAATGATCCTATGACTAATCCTAATAAGTAAACTATTAATTTTTTTTAAATGTGGGGAGATCGGTCACTATGAATATACCTACCTAAAGAGAGATCTGAATGATGAAAAGAAATCATATTATAAGCAGAAAGGAATAGTGAGGTCCTTTGTGGCAATGTAAGTACATGTCAGGCCATCCAATGATGTTGTATGAGGTACTTTTTTTATAAAAACTTTGTTAATGTTTTTTTTGAGACGGGGTCTACACATTCCTTCATCTCTAAGAAATTTTTTGGTTAATTGGAAATATAACCTTAATAATTTATTCCAAAACATGTTTCTAAAACACCATGGGGAAATATTATAGAAAAGATGAATTATAAGAATCTTTTTTTTGTGGTCTGTGGAAATACTTTACCTGCAAACCTTGTTGTTTTACTCTTAGTTGAGTTTGATGTTATTCTGGAATTGGATTTGTTTTTTGTTTATTATGCTATGATTGACTATAGAGATATAGTAGTTTTTTTTTTCAGAAAGAGTTTTAGTTCGTATAAAATAATGAACCCATACAATTGATAACAAATCCGGAAGATGAGAAACTGTTGAAAGATGGAAATTAAATTTATCTTTCTCATATTGATTAAAACAAGGGAACTGTTTGGATTAATTATGTGCTAGTGTTAAATGAATAACTTGATGTTTTTTTCTAATGAGTTACCTCGTGTCATAACTGATCAAGAATTCAAATTCAAAATTTACTTAGCTCCCGATTCTAATCCAATTTCAAAACCCTCGTATCATATGGCTCAAATATAACTTCTTGAATTGAAAAATCAGTTGCAGGATATTCATGATAAAGGATTCATACGTCTTAGAACATCACCATGTGGTGCTCTAGTTTTTTCGTTAAAAAGAAATATTGTTTCGTGATCCTTTTCATTGATTATAGATCTTTGAATAACATCACTATTTAAAAATGTTTTTTCCCTGGCATCGATGAATTGTTTGATCATCTCCACAGAGCTCAGTGCTTTTCCAAGATTTACTTGAGATTGGGATACCATCCGCTGAAGGTGAAGGAGGATGACATCTCGAAAACAGCCTTTCATACTAGATATGGGAATTATAAATATGTTGTTATTCCATTTGGATTAACTAATTCACTTAATATATTCATGAATCTTAAGAATAGAATATTTCATGAGTTCTTGGATAAGTTTGTGTTTGTGTTTATTGATGACATTCGGGTATTTTATATAGGTAATGAAGAGAATAAAAAACATCTAAGGGTTGTTTTACAAACCTTAATAGAAAATGAAACTGTATGGAAAATTCATAAAGTGTGATTTTTGGTTACAATAGATTTTATTTATTAGAAACATTGTAAATAAGGTTAGAATAGTAGTTGATCATGCAAAAACAATAGTGGTTGACGAATAGACAAGACCCACAAATGTTACATAGATTCGTAGTTTTCTTGTTTTAGCAAGTTATTACTGACATTCTGTTAAATAACTTTACACGATTATCTACCCTGATAAATATGTTAACATGAAAAGGTGTTAAATTTTTTTGGGTAGTATAATTTGATGTTTTTTTTCAGGAACTAGAGATGAGATTGGTGAATTATCTAGTTTTGGCCTTGCCTTCCTGAAATGGTGAGTTTTTCATCTATAGTGACGCTTATTTGAAGGGACTTGGTTGTGTTTTAATGCATAATGATTAAGTAATTCCTTATGCTTCATGATAACTAAAACCTCATGAGTTAAATTATCCCACACATGATTTGAAATTGGAAGTTGTGGTTTTTTTCTTTGACAATTTGGAGGCATCATTTATACAGATCCAAATGTCAAATATATATATGCCTTAAAATTATGAAGTATATATTCACTCAGAAGAAATTAAACATGAGGTAGAGAGGATGGCTTCAACTGATAAAGGATTATGATTTCATAATTAATTACCATCCCAGAAAAGAAAACAACGTAGTGGATGCCATGAGTCAGAAAAATCATGCATTATTAACCATGTTACGTTTAGAACATGATCCCTTGATTAATGACTTGATTAATTTTGGCTTAAAAGTTGTTGGTGTAGGAAAAACCTCTATTTTGTCTCATATTTCAGTGCAGTCATCATTATCAAACAGAATTAAGCAAGAGAAAAAGGAAGACTATGAGCTACAAAAAAAGTTATAATTAGTTAAAATGGGTATGTTTCTAAAATTTATCTTGATATAGATTGAGTTTTATGATTTGGAAAATGGTTGTGTGTGCCTTGTGATTCTCAGTTCAAGAAATATTTGTAGTGTGAAGCTCATAGTTCTCTATTTTCAATTCATCATGGAAGTACATAGATGTACATAGACCTTAGAGAGTATTATTGGTGGGATGGAATATAAAGAGATATTTTTTGTTTTACTATGAAATGCTTGGCATGTCAACAAGTTAAAGCAGAGCGGCAGTTACAGAAGGGGATGATTTAGAATTTTACAATGCTAGAGAGGAAATGGGAGAATGTATGTGTGGAATTTGTTGTGGGAGTACCAAATACCTCTTCAGCTAACAATGCAATTTGGGTTATAATTGATCAGCTGAAAAAATATGCACATTTTATTTATATTCGAGATACAATGTTATTGGATCGTATTTCTCGATTGTACCTCAAAAAGATTTTCAGGTTACATGGATTTTCTCTTTCCATTGTATCTGACCGAGATCCTAGATTCACTTCTAAATTTTAGAAGGGACTTCAAAACTCATTAGGAAAAAAGTTAAATTTCAGTACAAGTTTTCATCCTCAATCAAATGGGAAACCAGAATGAATGATTCAGACTTTGGAATATATGCATGGAGTTTTTTCAATAGACTCTTAGGGTAGTTGGAATCATCATATTTCTTAAGTTGAGTTTTCTTATAATAATATTTTTTACTCCAATATATAGATGGCACCTTTTGAGGAATTTTATGGAAAGTGGTTTTAGACTCTTGCATTTTGGGATGAAGTTGAGGAAACAATGTTTATGGGGGAGGAAGTAGCTAATAAAGTGAAGATCATCCAGCAACACATGTGGACAGCTCAGAGTAGGTAGAAATTTTATGAAAATAACATAAGTAAAGACTTCTCTTTCGAGGTAGGTGACCATGTTTTCCTTAAAAATATCTCCTTGTAAAAGTGTGATGTGTTTCGGTAAGAAAGGGAAGTTATGTCCATGGTTTATTGGTCCTTTTGAATTCCTAGAGAAAGTTGGACCAGTTGCATATTGAGTAGATTTGCCTCTGAGTTTGTATAAGATACCCAATGTTTTTCATGTTTCGATGTTGATAAAGTATGTGGTAGATTCATCACATTTCTTGATCCCATAAGTAGATAAACCTGAAGGGAACCTTTATTCTGGAGAGAAACTAGTTCAGATTCTTGATCAACGGGAACAGGTATTGCAGAATAAGGTAATCTACCAATTTAAGGTTTTGTGGTGAAACCACATGGCAGAAGAATAAACAAGGGAGTCTGAAATTTCAATGAGATAAAGGTACCCCCAAATTTTTAATAAGTAAATAAAATTGTTAGGACGTAATTTCCAGAAGGTAGGGAGAATATAACACCCAAAGGTTTTTCAAAAATAAATTGAAATTCATGAAACATTGTTTTAAGTAGATAATTATAACTACACTTTAAACATAATTTTACTAAGTCTATGTTTTTAATTTCTAAAAACGGTCATCTATAATTGTGTTTATTATGTTTTTTGGAGTCTAATAAAACCAACATGTTTTTCGGTGAATAATAACATACCCTTATTAATAGTAATATTAATAGTAATATGACCCTAATTAATAGTAAATTATATTATTATTATATTTTATTAAGGCTTTATGATAATTACATATTTGTTAATTTTTCAATTAGATATAAAAGCAGTTATAGAATTAAAATTGTTAATTTTTGAATTAAGGATGATTTTATTTAAAAATTTAATTAATAATATTTAAAAAATAATTTTAAAAAAATGGGGTTCTTTTTTTAATTCTACATGTCTAAAAACGGTTGGAGTGAATTTTTTGGATTTTTCTGAAACAGTTGATTTTTGTATAAATAGTAAAAAATTACAGTTTTGAGTTTCAGTATATTAATTAAATAATTAATGATGTAATAATATTGTAACATATCTGGTAGACTTGGGTATAGTAAACTAAGATGTGAGGTGTCCTAAGTGGCTAATACCATGGTAAAATACCATGGGCAAGCCCATTGTTTTTTCAAATACCACTAATGAGGTGTCACTTGAACATTAATGAAATATTCCCTCACTTTTGCTATAAAAACAAACCCATTCCTTCATTAAATTCCTTCCCCATTATTCCTCAATGAATCTCTGGCCTCCTTACCTTTTTAGTATTATTCTCAAGGTTTCCCAAAGCCCCCAAGGTCCCAAACATCATGTTCAAGGATTTACTCTACAATGTAGAAAAATACTCTACTTCTTTGTTTTTCCATTTAAGTTCTCTTTTATGTGGTATAGAATTCAAGAATCCATACCATGTTATTCATTTTATCTTATTATTCTCTATTATGTTTTATGATTCATTTCTATATGGGTGAACCTTTTCCCATTTATTTTTAATTTTTTCTAAAACCATGTTGCATAGCTGTTTGGCTGCCGAATTTTTCTAAGGGATTTATCAACTATTCTTTTATTTTGAGTTCCTTTCATTTCTTTCTTCCACTCCTCTTATAACAGAGGAATTAAATATCTAGAAATCATGTATATTTTTAATTTTCTCAGGTTCATGTAAAATTAATCATCATTCTCCTTCCCCTATCCCACTTATTTAAATTATTAAAACATTGTCCATGATGTGCCAATTTACCAACATCGTGGATGATGGGATTTAATATTATTTTACGTCCTTAAAGACTGGTCCTGAAACCATTTTTATGGTTTATCCAGGTTAAAATATATTTATTATGTTTCATCCATGGTTTTTTAATTCTTTTTTACTCATTTATTTAATTTATAAGACAAAATGAGGTTGTTATTATCAAAAACCACTAAAATGATCTAAAAGAACATCATTAATGTTTTATCTTATGAATCATACTCCTATAAAACATCAAAATTATAAATGGTATATATTATGGTACTCAAAATATTGAAATAAATCTCTATTCGAATTTTATAATTTCACTTCCAATCGCTAGAATATCCATCATTAACCAATCCTAGAAATCATGTAAAGAAATCACCCAAAAACAATGTGTGGAAAAAAATACTAACAATAAAAGGGTGAAATAAAGTATTGATTTGATCATATAATGTATTATGAAGATGGAAATTTTTATTAAGATATTAATAACACTATTTTAACCATTATACAGGAGGTTTAAACATGTTTGAAGTAAGACAAGCCCAAGGTAAGGGAATTTTTAACCTGATTTTCATCCCTTGGGTTAAACTAATACTACAATATTTGTGTGGAATTTAAATTTTTTGGGTGATAAAATATGATTAAATTTTGTTTATTTATGTTTATTTACATAGTATATACTTATTACATCTATTCTATTAAGTCTCACTTCAATTATTTGATATTTATAATGGACTTTTCTTAAAAAAAATATTCTTTTAAAATTCTATTTTACAAAATTCAAAAGAAATGTTTCTATGCTCTTATTCATGTTGTATGATTATGTTCTGGATCATGTTCATTGTTTATAATGAAGTGTGGGACCTATATTTTCCTCCAATTCATTTGGTATGTGTATGTTGGATGTCGGCCATATGGTTACACTAAGTGTAACTGTGATGGTTACACAAATTTTTAGGTAGCCGTGAGGGTTACGAATTATAAGGTAGGTGAGAGGGTTACAATATTCTGTAAGTAATGTCCCAAGATACCTTTATTATTATATTTATTTCTTATGATTTGTGTGGATCATGTGTAAATATCATCTTTCACAAAGTAATTATCTATGGGTGACAAGTATGTCTTTTATAAATGATTTCATGCGTTACAAGTGTTCATGGACTAATGTGTTCTTTCTTTTATATCCCTTACTGAGATTTTGTGATCATCCCATGTTTTTAAATTATTTTCACAGGTTATAAGGATGATTAAGAAAAATAATTAATCTAAATTAAATGTTTGAAGATTAGTCAAATAAATCATGTTTTAAAATTTAATGTTTTGTATTTTGAAAAAAATGGAAACTGTTTTTATGGTGTCTACTTTGTAACAATGTGTAATGTTATAAATGTATTATGTCCCAATTATCTAAATATATAAACATGAAAAGATCCTCATTGTAAAATTAAGTTAATTATCGACTAAATTCACGATTATGTAGTGTAATAAGGCTGGGTCCTTATAATTATGATTTCATAGTCTTTCCCTTTTCCATTTGTCTTAATAGGTTGTTGTGGCTTATCTTGCAAATTAGCCCTAGTCTTGGGGAATTAATTCACAAAATCACCAAACTCATTACACATTAAACATTGAAGTGTGGGTGGTGGATTTTTATTGAGATATATCTCAATTAATTTCATAAACTAAACTCTTCAAATAATTTATATATTATTTCTCTTGGTATCTTGATTTCCCAAACGTGAAACACCCAAATTTTCCTTTTATAGATTCACTTGATTTCTTCTTCCAACATTTATGGAATGTAAATGACTTAAATTTCATTACACCATGTGATTTATTCAAGTTCTTGTGAGGCTCAATCATTATATTCTTATCAAAACCATAGGAATGGAAGGGATATCCAATTTTAGATTCTACCATTATGTCACATTTAATAACATCTTCATAGACACTAATGTCTCTTATAGACAATTTATTTATAATTCATGGTCTTAAGACACTGAATAATCAATACATATACCCTAACGTGTGATTACATGAAAAAAATGATATTTTCATATGGAAAAAATTCATTATTGTAATGTTTTGAAAATAATTTCCCATTTTATATGTTCATTAATAATAATATAAAATAATCCACCTATTTAACTTGTCTTTGTAAATATGTAAAAAATATAAATTATAATTACTATAACATATTTATTATGTTAATATCTTAATATAATACTAATTAAATATCTGATGATTTTTAGGGAATTTATAAGTCTAAAATAACACATTGAATTCATAGTGTCTATATCATATAAAGAACAATATCATAGGTATATCGTTACATTTCATCATTAATTTATGACATCTAGATCGTAGATCAACCATTCCAAATTTTATTTTGGAATTAAGAAGAATAAATATATAATCAATCCAATGTATCCGGTACTTTTTCTTTCCAATGAACATTTTATGTTTAATACATTGAATTAGAAAATACATTGATCCATTTTCATTCATAAAAAATGGTAAAAGCGTACCCAAGGTGATGTACTTGTAGTTTTCAAACCCTTCCCCAAATTATCCTATGGTTACTTATTCAATTATTCCAATTCCATAGTGGTTGATTTTTAAATTCTCATTGATATAGGTATTGAATTGGGTATGTGATCAATTAAAATATCAACCTAACTAAATTGCGTAAAATAATAGAAATAATTACGAAACACAATTTACTATCTTAAAAAATTTAAATATATTCAACGTTGAAATTTCTTTAGTTATTTACTCATAATATCCCTCATTATTGGTTATTTGATCTATATTTAGGAGTTATATTCAATAAAAATCACAAAACCCCAAGTATATGAATGTAAAATCATTAAAATATATGGGATATAAAAAATTATTCTTCTATAATGAAAATTGATATTGGATCTATATAGAGTGATCTCATCCATTCCTAATATCATAGCATATTATACTTAGTGAATAATAACTACATTTTTAATATGTACATTCCCATAATTATTTAATAAAGAAAATATATATACATTGGATAAAATAATCACATCATTGGGGTTTTTCAACAAAATATTAATAATCAACCTTTAATGTAATGAATATACAATCATAGTTGACTTTCAAGATATAATGGAATATATAAAACCAAAATCAACAAAAACATTCATAGTCCATGAATGGATCATATGATTACCTATCATTAATTAATTTTCATGATTCACTTTAACTGTAGAGAATTCATAATATATCCCCTCATTTCTCTTCATTAGAATTTTTTTAAATCTATTTACATCATTATCTCATTTTTTGCTACATTAGTTTATATAATGGCCAAATAAATATTGTTAAAACATTTAAAAATTAGTTATTATTTGAGTATATTTGTTTTTCTTATATTTTTTTAATAAACCACATTATATATCATCATTAATCCTAGGATTCATGACCACTATTACTATACTTTAAAAACATTTCTATGCTCTTTTAAATAAATTTAGCTACTTCTTAAAATATTTTTTTCACGGAAGAAAATGGATATTCATTCCTCTTGGATTGTCATCGCCCCTCCCTAGAAGGTGTAGCCCTCCTGGGCCTGCAATGTGAGAAGGGAGATAATGACCCATGAGTCCCACCTCCAGTAGGCCTCGAGTTCTTGACTAGCACGGAGGGTATAGTAAGCACACAAATGGGAGCCATTTCCCTCTAAGATAATGCATGTGCAATAGAGGGATAAGACATAAACCAACCAGCTCTAACTCAGAAAACAATATAAAAGAAATATCTTGTACACATATGTAATGTCATGAAAAACTACTAAAACTGAAAGGGGAAAACTGCAAGTACCAAAGGGAAGTAAAAACAGCTACAACCACTAGCCTAAACAGCTCCTGCAACCCCAAGCTAGTAGAAAGCAGCTTGACCTCCAACCTACTCCACGTGACCTAAAAACAGTTTATATAGACATAGGGTGAGTATAACAGTATACTCTCTAGGATCCTTCCTAGAGCCTCTTGGGAAAAAGTAAAGAAATCAAGCTAAAGCACAGTGAAAAATAAGTGAAACTAACTCCTCACCAAAATAGGTATACTAAGTTCCCGGCCACACCATAGATAATCTCACCAAGTATCACATAAAAGAGTATATTATATAATATAATAAAGAATATCAACGGTGCCCTGCTAATAATTTCCCACTGGTTTCTCTCTTTACCCCAACGTCATGGGTCCTAAGCCATCTCTCTTCAAAAAGGCTTGCCCACAGTCACCTGGGAGAAGCACCACAATATGCACCTCATGCAACAAAACAACCATGTCCACGTAAGAAATGTAACCAAGTAGTTTCTTAGAGCCACCATATATTTCATAACATGTATCATACATTGAGCATTATACCTCAAGCCATTAAAGCCCACACACTGAGTAAGGATCCTCAAGCCATGAAATCCTATACATGTTACATCTATAGTAGATCATAGGAAACTATATATAGAATATATGTGTGTGAATAACCACAATCCATTACAGACCTCTACACACATATATGGGGAAAAATAACCGTTGTGCCGACCAGAACAAGTAACTACCAATAGAAGAGAGTGGGGGGAAAGGGGGTAGTCATCCATCCATCCTCACACCAGAATGTTGGGGAATACACCTCCAGGGCTCAGAATCCTCGGGGTGTCAGTTTCCCTAACATACTGGGTAGAGTAGTGTATAGAAACACAAAAAGTACAAAATATAATATATCTCACAACCACAATATGGACATAACCTAGTCTTAGACTCAATTGTAGCTAATTTGTCTCATACTCTCAGCTTCCAGTTCTAAGACTACGTATCCTATATGCACACAAAAATTTAAATAGAATTATTACATTACTTCATTACATTTTTTTATTAGTTACACTTTACATTAATTAATTATTTAACCATTAATTAACCATTAACAATTTTCACACTATATTTCATTTGAAACACACGCAAAGTCCATTTTCCATAAAGTTGAGACATCTCCATTATGCACTAGAAAGCTCAAAACCCATGGGTTAACAACCTTTATTGATTTATTTATTAACATCACCAACTTCCCATATTCCCATGAATTCTAGAAAAATATTCCAAGCTATTAAACAGTAGGAGGCTCAACATGGTGAGTAGATGAACTACCAGTTAAGTCATTTTCGCCTATATTAAAAGCATAAACCCATCCTCCCTCGGGAAGATAAACATGGAAAGCTTGTAGAATACCCCGACATATTTTCCCTTATTGGAAGGATGGTATGAAAACTAGATGCCTTGAGCAGTGGGGAAAGTATAGAAGGTAAACAACCAACAAGAAACAGCAAGCATCCAATCATTCACATCCAACCCATTCCATCATCTCTGGTGTCCTCCTCGACACCAACATCAATGAACAGATTCATCTCGCCACTCTAAGAATCAAATTTGACCACTACCAAAAGGCCTATCTGCCCCCACATATCACAAAATACTTCTTGTCTCACATCAAGACAGAAGATGCAGGAAAAAAACATCATATCAACTGAGCTCTTATCCCTGAAGCAAAAAAGATGGTATCACATAACCTTATGATGCATTGACTAGTATCAAACAACTATTCATTTAATCCATCTGGAATTAACGGATTTATTATTTTCTATTTCCAACTACAGGAAACTTAAATAGTAAGCTATCAAAAATTGATTAAACATGCTTACTGCATCAATTTGATTAACACCAAATTACAAAAAAAAAACAACCAGATTCATTTACATGAATCTTTATATTTATCAAAACAATTATCAATTAATTCCAGCTTCACGTTATTTACCAATTCCCATCAAGAACTAAAAGGTAAAAAAAAGAACACATATATATCACACTATCTATCCAAACAAGAGTCAATAACATACAATTGATATGAATTTATTTATCCATCTCAAATATTTATTATGTCAAATCTATTGTGATCTAGTGGGATAAAACATACGAACTCTACAATTTCATGTAAAATAAAAGAGAAGAAATTAATCCCTTACCTCAAACAGTTTTTGACGTTATTTATATGAGAATGATCCAAACAATGTTTTACGATCTCTTCTCCCATGACAAATGTATCCACCCAAGGATGCAGAGTCACCACCACACCAGTCAACACCTAAGAAAAGACCATTGAGATCATGGAGATAGAATTACATTAAAATGGCAAGGAGAAACAGAAGGATATGAACCCAAAATAATGATGATAGATCATACCTTATATCAAAGATTGATTGATACTACTTGGTTGTATCAAAAATAGAGAGGAACAAATCCAAGGAGGAAATATTGATAGCACAACTCCTGTGGGAATGAATGAAAGTTTCAATTATCCCACACTATAGACCAAGTAAGAATAACTAGGGAGGAATATATCTCATCCCTTTAGAAGATTTAATGGAGGATTAGTTTAATACACGCTAGATTTTCCATTAAAAGTGGATTGCATTAAACAACATTGTTTGACCATGTAAAAGCATCCCGAGCCTTAGGAAAATTAATATAGGATTTATGGCCTTTGAATCGGCCTTAGATTCCTTAAATCGAGGCTTTAAATTCAATTTACATAAAAGGAAACTTCAAAGGGGTGAAATTGTAGGATGTTTGAAACACTGTTCATGAACTCAATATTTTCAAAGGAAATAGAGTTTGTAGTTGGAAACTCATTGTTCTGGAAACACTATTCACACAAAGCTACCATTGGAACTGTTCACATAAGTCTACCATTGGAACTATTATCATTGGTCTACCATTGGAACTGCTCACATAAGTCTACCGTTGGAACTGTTCACATTGGTCTACCATTGGAACTATTCATATTGGTCTACCATTGGAACTATTCGCATCGTCTACCGTTGGAATTGTTCCCATCGGTCTACCATTGGAACTGTTCACAAAAGCCTACCATTGGAACTCTTTACATCGGTCTACTGTTATAACTGTTCACATAAGCCTACCATTGGAACTGTTCACATCAAGCTACCATTGGAACAATTCACATCTGTCTACCATTGGAACATTTCACATAATCATACCATTGGAACTGTTCACATCAGTCAACCTTTGGAACTGTTTACATAACCTACCATTAGAATTGTTCAGATCGGACTACCATTGGAACTATTCACATAAGCCTACTATTGGAATTGTTCACGTCGGGATACCATTGGAACTTTTCACATCGTTCTACCGTTGGAGTTGTGCACATAAGCCTATCATTAGAACCGTTCATATTAGTCTACCTTTGGAAGTGTCCAAATTGGCCAACCGTTAGAACTGTTCACATTATTCAACCCATGGAACAATTCACATGGGTCTACAATTGTAACTATTCACATCGTTCAATCATTGGAAGTGTTCACATCAATCTACTGGTGGCACTGTTCACATCAGTCTACTATTGGAACTATTCACATGGGACTACCATTGGAACTGTTCACATCGGTCTACCATTGGAACTATTCACATCAGTCTACCAGTGGGGCTATTAACATCGGTCTACGAGTGGCACTTTTCAAATTGGACTACCGTTGGAATTGTTCACATCTTTCAACCAGTGGCATTGTTCACATCTGTCTAATTGTGCCATTGTTCACATCATTCTACCATTGGAACTATTCACATCGGTCTACCGGTGGACCCTTACTGGTTTGGAAACCTAACCTGTCTGGAAACGCTGTTGAACCTCAATAGTCTGGTAACCTCACCGGTCTAGAAACACTATTGAACTAGAAATTTGGGAATGGAAATAGAGGTTGTTGTTGGAAGGATGTTGTTCTAGAAACACTATTCATGAAATATAAATTTTGAAATTTGTTGGGAATAAGTCACCTTGACCTTCGAGAACTCTTGAAACACCATATTTCAGAAAATTAAAGTACCAAAGAGGTCTGGCCCATTACATCAAATACCTCTCAAAACATTCTCATCCTCAAGAATTCAAAACCCACCAAAAGAAAAAAAATAATGGGGACCGAACAAACACCCATTGAGATGCCTCTCAAAATAGAACAAGCCACAAGAAGAACCAAAGAAAGAGATATCATGAACATGAAAGGTATATAACCACAAAGAGAACATTTTTTTTAAATTGAAAGGGGTTAAGAATTATAAAACATGGGGTAGATGACATGTATCAATGACTCGCGTTCCCAGGTACTCTCCTCCACACCACCGTGTCTCCACAAGACACAAACCAAGGGGATAGAATTCACATGCAACACCTTCTCTTTGCGGTCTTGGATATCAATAGGCCGCTCCTCGAAGGTTGCATCATCGTCAACATCGCTCTCTCCCAAATCGATGATGTTAGAGTCATCATGAAGATAACGACAGAGTTGTGACACATGAAAAAAATCATGTATCTGGATCATCTGCAAGGGAAGTGCTACTCAATACACCATGACTCCAACATGATCCAACACCTCGAAAGGCCCAACAAACTGGGGAGAGAGCTTACTCCCATGACCAAAACTTCTCTGGCCACGACAGGGCGTCACCTTCAGATACATGTGATTACAAACAACAAACTCCAAAGGTCTCCTCATTTCATCAGCATATGATTTTTGATCATCATGTATTATCTTCATCCTCTCATGAATCACCTGAACCATCTCTGTTGTATTCTACACTAGTTCCATTCTGAGAATTTCTGACTCTCTGACCCCAGTCCAACCCAACGGAGAACGGCACAGTCAACCATAAAAGGCTTTAAATGGATCCATACCAATGGTGGAGTTAAAACTTGTATTGTAAGCAAACTCCACAAATGATAAGTTCCTCATCCACGAACCTCTGAAATTCAGGACATATGAGTGTAACATGTCTTCCAGAGTCTGGATAGTTCGCTCAGTCTGACCATCCGTCTGCGGATGAAAAGTAGTTCTAAGGCATAGATGATAACTGAAGGAATGTTAGAAAACTCTCCACAATGTATAAGTAAAATGAGGATCTTGATTATAAATTATCATCTTAGGACTCCATGAAGTCTCACCACCTCCTCCATATATAGCCTCAACAAAACATCCACTAAGCTTAACTCCTAGATCACTATGATGTGGGATGATTTTGTTAAATGATCCACTTCCACCAAAATAGTATCATGACCTCCATGCGCTAGAGGTAAACAAGTTACAATGTCCATTGATATGTCCTCTCACTTCCACTGAGGAACATCTACTGGATGGAGCAGACCACTAGGAACACAGTGTTTGGCCTTCACCTTCTGGCAGTCAAAACATTGAGACACAAACTCCACAATTTCACACTTCAACCCAGGCCACAAGAACTGACTCCTCAAGTCTTAGTACATCATTATCATGTCAGGATGAACTGCTAAAGAAGAACTATAGAAGTATCTGAGAACCATCTCGCGTTTCTCCAAAGGAACAAATATCCTTCTGTGTTACAACACTCGATGTTATTCAACCTCAGACCCACCATCAGGGGCCTTACCACAAAAAAGCGGTCTCTTCAGACCTCCACCTCTAGATCCCCGAACTTAAACTCCTCCACATGCTTCACCAAATATGACTGCACTATCATCTAAAAAATAAAACCTCTACCCCCCAACTTCTCCCATATCGAGATGTAATATTGATAGTTCTTCTATTAATCTCTAAAAATCACCAGATTCACGCACTGCATCACAACATGACTTATGGATCAGAGCATCAACAACAAAATTCTCCTTTCTAAATGAATAAAATATTTTTATGTCCTATTTTTGTAATAAATCCATCCACTAATGTTGTCGCTAGTTTAATTCACACTGGGATAAAACATACCTCAAGCTCTTATGATAGGTGATAACCACAAAGTGCTTCAAATGAAGTAATGTCTTTACAAATTCAGGGAAAACACCACGGATGCCAACCCAAGATCATGGGTGCATAGTTAAATTCATGGGGACGCAACCACCAAGACCCATAAGAAACAAATGATATCTACTGCATCAGAATACAACCTAACCCTAGATTCGAAGCATCGCCGAAAACATCAAACTGAACTCCCTCTACTGGAAGACAAATAACTGAAGTAGTTACTAACTTCTCTTTTAGATACATGAAATCTTCCTGACATTGATCAGTCCACATGAACACATGATCCTTCTTGTTCAATGTTGTCAGAGGATTCGCAACCCATGAAAAATCAGATAGGAACCTTCAGTAGTAGCCTACAAGATCAAGGAAAATTTACACCTCTTCAACTGTCGTGGGGGCTGCCCAAGACACAACTGCTTCTATCTTTGATAGATCCACAGCTACTCCCTACTGGGACACAACATTTCCAAATAAATGGACTTCTCAAGCACAAAAATCACACATCTACAACTTACCAAACAACTGATGTTGAGAAAGAACTCCCAAAATGGCATGTAGATGCTCGACATGATCCTACATAGACATGGAGTCCACAAGGATGTCGTCGATGAAAACCACCATGAACTTATCCTGGAATACACAGAACACTGCATTCATCAATCCCATGAACACAATATGAGCATTTTTTCACACCGAACATCATTACAACGAATTTGTAATGCCCATGAAAACAATAGAAAACAGTCTTTGGAATATCCTCATCTTTCACACGCATCTAGTTATATCCTAACCGTAAGTCAATCATTGAAAAAAAAATTGAACCCTTCAGTTGATCAAATAAATAACCAATCTGCGGAAGAGGATTTCAATTCACCACTGTCACTTTGTTTAAGCGATGATAATAAATACACAACTGAAAACTGTCGTCAGCCTTCTTTATGAAAAAAATCGACGCACCCCACAATGGCACACTCAGCTGAACAAAACCGAACTGTAACAGACCATCAATCTGTATACGTTGCTCTCGTAACTCAGAAGGGGTCATCCTATATGCATACATAGAGATAGGAGACACTCCTGTTTGTACCTCAATACCAAACTTAATCTCTAGTCGAGGGGTTAATGTTACATCCTCTTCTAGAAATACATTTGGGTACTCTTCTAAGAACCTAAAAAATTCCAACTGTTGAACCTTGGAAGAACACATCTTCATCTCATCCATTAATGATGATAAGGACGGAGCAGGACTCTAGCCCATCGGAGGGTCTCGCTCACCTACAAACCCATGTGGCTCTCTATACTCATCGAAGAACACAGCCTGCCTCATGAAGCAAACCACGATTTCTTGAACCGAATACAACCATTCCATGTCGATGATGAAATCATATGGTTGTATCTGTAAACTTATGAAATCTCCCCAATAGCGGTGATTCCCCATAAGTAGCTCATAGTATCTACATACTTCAAAAAAGTCACCTGAACCTCCAACTAGCATAGTCAATGCCAAGGGCACTAGAAGACTCTCTAACTCAAGTCCCAAAGCATATACAAGTTCAAGGGATATAAAGAATTGTGTCACTCCTGAATCGAACAAGTTGTAAAACCAAGTTAAAAAACAAGCAAAATGTACCTCAAGTGATGTCTGGATCTCCTAGAGCTGGCAATGACAAATCATGAAGTTGATCATGACCTCCTTCATTGCATATATGACCCTGTTGAAGACCTACACCACAGTCGCGCTCTACTCTCTAAGGATGGAGAGTGTCATGAGGTTGTCTTATGCCTGCCCCATCTACCATCTACTGATCCAAAGCTGGTTGAACCTGTTGTTGCTACCTCGATAGGAACAACCTCAACGGAGGAACCTGGAGCAGAACATCTAGTGCACGATGAATATTCTGAAAGGTTAGGCACTCTCACTAATGATGACCTTGACAACTGCAACAAAAACAAGCACTTTATCCCTTGTCATAGTCATGAGAGCTGCTACCCCCAGAGAAACGAGATGTTGTGGGTTGGGACCTATTCCCATCCAAGAAGAAACTATTCTACCCTGAAAACCAGGAACCTCGGACCACAGCTCTTCTTTGTGAAGCATCATGATGACTCCCCTCTCATGATGATATAATTCCGGAAAATTTTATCTTGATGACCTCTACCCTCTCTAACACCTCAAGATATTTCTTCAGCGTAAATGGGGTGGCCTGGAGCTAGATCTCTGGATGCAAATCCTCTTCAAATTGCCTCAACATGGCCTCCTTATCTAGTAATAGGTCCAAAGCATATCTTAAAACGTTCAAGAAACGGATTCCAAACTCCCGCACACTGAAGATCCCATGTCGAAGGGTAAGATGATCCTAGAAACTAGATGTCTTCGTGGTTGAAGAAAGAAACTAGACTCTAAACTTGTCTCGGAACTCCTACCATGAGATTGTTGACTCCCTGTGATCCCTAAGGAACAAGAACCACCACATCCTTGCTTCTCCATGCTGCACCATCACAACAAAAGACACCCAATGCTCCTTTGGAGAAGGGTATGAACTGAATCATATCTCGACCTCCCCTAACTAGTCATCTGTGACTGCATCTAAAATGAATACATCATACTTCTACTGACTCTGGCACTGCTACTCTCAGAGTATCCTACTCCAAGTCTCATCGTCGTCAACCTCAACCCTGTGGAGATCTGCTAGCACAGCCTGATGGAAATCTTCTACACGAACCCGACAGGGACATCTACTCAGAGCCATACCTACAAAATAAAAAATAGTATGAGCTCATTATCCTAGAATACGGAGGACTCAACATTAATTAATTATTTGTTTTCTTTTATTAATGTTAGGTAAAACTATACCATGGTCCACCCATGCAAACACAGGCACAAAGAAGAATTATTTATGATCCTTTCAAGGTCACTACCCAACAACTTGTATAACATCGTTTAGTAGACATTGTAAAATTAATGGTCTGTGCATCAGATCATAGGGGGTTCTAAAAGCCTATGTTTTGGCTAGTCTCATGTGCTTACATCACTTTCTAATCTTGACTGACACTATTTCCCTACTAACCCATGCAACATCACATGTTCCTAACACTAAACTCCATCCTATCCCTCAACTAAACCTTTGATAGAACTCTATCATGACCCCCTACCCACTAGGTGTACCCCTCCTGGGCCAAAAATGTGAGAAAAGAGATAATGACCCCTATGTCTCGCAACCAGTAGGCTTTGGGTTGGTGAATAGCACCGAGGGTATTGTAAACACACAAATAACAGACATTTCCATTTAAGAGGACACATGCGAAAGAGAGAGATATGGCAGACACCAACAAACACCAACTCAAAAAATAATATATAATAAATCCCAAGTTTACATATATAATGTCTTGCAAAACTACTAAAAATGAAAGAGGAAAGCTTCATGAACCAAAGAAATGTAAAAACAACCGCTACCACAAGCCGGAACAACTCCTTCAACCCCAAGGTAATAGAAACCAGCTTGATCTACAACCTACTCTAAGTATCCTGAAGAATAGTTTATATAGACATCGGTTGATTATAATAGTATACTTAGTGGATGTTTACCTATATCCTCTCATGAAAGAGTAAATAAAGCTTGCTAAAGCACAGTAGACAATAATTGAAACTAACTCATCACCTAAATAGGTATACTATGTTCCCAGCCTCATCATAGATATTGTCCCGAAGTATTTCATACATTAGTATATAATATAATAAATAATATCAAGGGTACCCCACTACTAATTCACCTATAGTTTGCCGCTTTATCCCAACATCGCATGTCCAAATCCATCTCTCTCCAAAAAGGAATGCCCACAGACACCTAGGTGAAGCATCACATCATGCACCTCATGCAACAAAACCACCACATCCATGTAAGAAAAATAACGAGATAGTTTCTAGGATCCACCACAACTCACAAAATGTGTGTCATACTTTAGGCATTATACCTCATGCCATTACACCCCACACACTGAGTAAGGATCCTCAAGCCATCACAACCTATACATGTTATATCTATTGTAGTCCATAGGGAACTATATCCTGAATATATGTGTGTGAATAACCACAGTCCATTAATTCCCTCTACACACATATATGAGAAAAATAACCATTGTTCCTACTGGCACAAGTAACTACCAAGAGAAGAGAGCGGGGCCAAAGTTGGTAGTCAACCATCCATCATCCCACTGAAATATTGGGGAATACACCCCCAAGGATCTGAATCCCTGGGGTTTCAGTTGCCTTAACTGACTGGGTGGAGTATTGTATAGAAACACAAAAAGTAAAAATTATACTATAGCTCAAAACCACACTATATGAATGACCTAGTCTTAAAATCAACTATAGCTAACGTCTCTCAGACTCCCAGTTTCCACTTCTAAGACTATGTATCCTGTAAGCACACACCCTTTTAAAGATAATTATTACAATACATCATTCAATTTTTTTACCAGTTACACTTTATGTTTGTTGGCGTCAAAATATTGCACGAAAGGAAGGGACGAAAAAGACGCCCCGAACACTGCCTCGCGAAGCACCGATGCGAAGCACCCCGAGCATCTCGGTCCCGCGAAGCTCGGGAGGTAGTACCTCTCCGCGAACGGCCTGACGTTCACGAGCCCACCGCGAAGATCTAGAGGCGGTACCTCTCCGTGAACGGCCTGACGTTCGCGAGCCCGCCGTGAAGCTCCGGAGGCGGTACCTCTCCGCGAACAAATTTGACGTTCGCGAGCACGCCGCGAAGCGCCGGAGGCGGCGCGGGAGTTCTGCTTCGCAGCGCCCCTCTCCTATAAATACTGGGCTCCCCCTGAGTCTAGGGGATGGAAAATCCGACCTTTCAGCTTCTCCTCTCCCGAATCGCAAAGCACCCTTTGCCCCGAGAATCATGAGCTCCGCGAGGTACTTCTAATTCGCGTAACGCCTTCGCTTTGTCTCGTTTTGAGCCCCTCTTCCAAGAGGGATGCCCTTCGCGAAGCTCAAGGTCATTCGCGAAAGAGGGGGATTCCCAAGGGAACTCAGGCAGCCGCGGAGCATTTATGCATCGCGAAAAACCCATACTGTACTAGCGATTCCCATACTAAGGCAGGGCCGCTCCACATCGCGTAGCACACTGTTCCGCAGCACCCTGCTTCGCGAGGCACCTCTTCTTCACGAGGCAGTGCTCCGCGAATACTATTCCACTTCGCGAAGCACCCTCCACTCACGCCTTTGCCCCATTCTAAGGCCAAGGCACTGCGCTTCACGAAGCATACTCCTTTTCTTAGCAATTCCCCTTCCCGTGCGACCCTCCAGGTATGCACGATGTGATTTCAAAGTCCCACAGACAATACCACTCATAGCGCTGCTTCGCCTAATGCTTCTTCGCATAGGCACGCTAACGTCTATTTCTTCTTCGCATATCCACGCTAACGTGGACCCCTTGATGGTTCACTCTACGACCCCTCTTGACTACGGCCTTACTGGTACCTTCCCACCCCAAAGGAGCAAAAGGTACCAGTTATGTAAGTCCTAGGGGTGTGGAGTGAACCCACCCCATCCGAGCTGCAGGACGTTAAACTGCCAAGCACCACGTCCTCAACACATGATGTTAAACTGTGACCCGACCTCATGCCTCGTACGAAGGGTCCCCACAACTCGAACATTTTTTATGCCACTCATCTCCACGAGCGTGGAATCACTCCCCCCACAAGGGATGATATACTCCTTATCGGAGCGGCGTATGTCCACAGGAGAAGGGAAACCCTAGTTCCCCAATGGATAGTTGCACCCATGCAACTCTATACATCCCCATTACCAAGGTCAGGGGAGGGCGTGGTAGGGAATGAGACACCTCCCATCATTGGTCCCAAATCCCTCTTTCGCTGCACTTTTCCGCACTTTGGGCCTTTATCCTGGAGTGAGCCCCAGCACTAATGGGCCGCCTAACGTGTAAGCCCCTATTCACTTCTCACGAACGCACCCTTCACGATGTGATCGTCAGGTCCTTGCTGCCTCTTGTTTCTCACACCGAGCATGAATCACGTGGTCTTAGAGTAAGCATCGGCCATGGAAATACCCTTCACCAGCATGACGATAAACTATATACCTTCGTCCAGCATGACGATAAACTGTATACCCTCGTCCAGCATGATGTCAAATTGTATTCCACCATCCAACATGACATTAAACTGCACACCCATTTGTACTACGAGGTCTTTGATCCATGTCAAGGCATGGTACATAGGAAGTCTCCATGAGGTCCAAGCCCACCCGTTATCTAATTCACGTCGAGTTCCACTTGCGTCTAACATGACATTAAACTGCATTTCAGTCCGATGGAAAGTCGTTGTGACCACCCGAACTATGAGTACTTTGATCAATGTCAAGGCATGGTACGTAGGAAGCCTCCCTGAGGTTCAAGCCCATCCCCCTTTGGAACAAGGTCCCTCCTTCCTCACATTGGTCCGCCAACACCCATCAACTGAACTACGAGTACTTTGATCCATGTCAAGGCATGGTACGTAAGAAGACTCACGAGGTTCAAGCCCACCACCAGTGGACCCCCGGGTTCACCTTCACGTCGGTTCGCCGACGAATCCCCTTTGAACTATGAGGTCTTTGAACCATGTCAAGGTGTGGTACGTAGGAAGCCTCCCAGAGGTTCAAGCCCACCACCTATTGGTCACTCTGACCTTCTTCACGTCAGTTCACCAACACTTGGGCAACCTACTGTGTAAGCCCCACACCATCTGGACTAAGGTCCTCACTTGCGTCAGTTCGCCGACACACCATTATGAACTATGTGGTCTTTGATCCATGTCAAGGCATGGTATGTAGGAAGCCTTCCTGAGGTTCAAGCCCACCACCTATTGGACCAAGGTCCACCTTCACGTCGATTTTCCGACGAAGCCCCCACCATGAACTACGAGGCCTTTGATCCATGTCAAGGGATGGTACGTAGGAAGCCTCTACGAGGTTCAAGCCCAACTCTCGTCATTTATTCAGGTCAGGGTTCATCTTCGTCCAGTATGACTTTAAACTACATTCCAGTCCGACGGAAAGCCATTGTGACCAACCTGAACTACGTTGTCTTTGATCCATGTCACAACATGGTACGTAGGAAGCCTGTCAAAGGTTCAAGCCCACCACCTGTCGGTTACTCCGACCTTTTTCACATCGGTTCATCCACACCCAGGCAGCCTACTATGTAAGCCCCACACCATCGGACCAAGGTCCACCTTCACGTTGGTTCGCTGGCGCATTGGAACAAGGTCCACCTTCACATCGGTTCAATGACGCATCAGACCAAGTTCCACCTTCATGTCGGTTCACCAGCACCATCCCGAACTACGTGGACTTTGATTCCCTGCCACTGGGATATGTATGAGGTCCCTTCGAGGCTCAAGCCCAACTTTATCGTCGCCCTTGTGATGGTCCCTTTCCATTCCCCCCTCCACTTCATTCATACATCCATCATCCACCCTGATTCTCACCCGGACTGTCATATCCCGGTGAGACCATGTCGGTCCACTCCTCTTCACAGCCGCACACGGGCTGGTCCCGGTATCGGCACCCCTTCAAGGGAATCCCTCAATCCGATCCATTCTAGCTAATGCTCTGATCGGGCTGATCCGTCTCCGTTGGACGTTAAACTCGCGGCATACCCTGTGTTAAACACAGGAAGCTGAGGAAAACCTCATATATATGTCTATGACATATAATTCCCCGCGCTCGATGTGGGATGCCTCGGGCTTCCATGCCCTCGAGAAGTCCCATGACAAGGGACAAAAGACAGACATGCCAGTTCCCCAGTATCCAGACATGCTACTGATGCCTCAACGTGACTACTCCCCCGACTGCAGGTTGCTGCCCTGGCCGGACCCTTTGGAATGTCCTGACAGAAGTAGTGTAATTAACCGGTGTCCATGGAAACATGTCACTAGGAAGAGTTTCACGAACAACGTATTAAATCTATGAGGGAGACCTAGACTAGGTGATGAGTTTTGAGGAGGAATCCACAGAAGGAAGAACCGACATCCCATCATCCCGTTTCGATCAAGTAGAAGACGTCCCTGAATAAGGAGCGAATGTCGCCCGCCTTTGGAAAGCAGGAATGCGGGGAAACAATGAAGTGTGTCCTCCTCCACAGATGGACGGACACGCGCGCCCCAGAGAAAGCGTCGGAAACAGAAATGGTGATCCCGACGTGAAATTCGTCTCCTCAATGTGGAGATTAGTAGCATTTGAGACACTAGTAGATTGATGTGTCACCAGATCCAGATATCCGGCGCCTGGTCCCACCAAACAAATAGCGGGCCTGGCGTGAAACTCACCGGATGTTGGGGCAGTAGAACGTGGGGCACTCCGTTCTGCAACATGTTGGCGTGGATCCTTCTTACAGACGTGGAGAATGGAAGGACACTGGGTCATTGGTTGTCAATCCTTTTCCTCATAGTGCTGATGAGTTGATCCCTTCGTTTCTCAGGAACTAGGTTTCTGTTACGGAGACACGATCACCGCCCTCTCGCCTACGCAGGGACAGGGGAAACACGGGCACAGCCACCCCACATGGCTACGCTACCGCCACGACGGCCTCTATATCTGTGAATACGAGGCACCCATGTCCCCTCTCCCCGTCAGAGATAATTCAGCGAAGGGTGATCAATAAACTTGTATGCAGGTACGAGGAGGAAGGGGTCATCCCAACATGGGATATGGCCCTCCTGGACCTGGAGGCATACAGGGCCCACCGTCAACGCCGCCCTAACAGGCCGCATAGGGAGCCCCTTCTCCCCACCCCGACGTTCAATTGTTTTGGGAGCTTGTCCCTGGAACGCCTCGATGACACCTCACCTTATGCTGATGAGACGGGTGACGTCCGGCTCGGCCCGCTCAAGGTCCCGACCCAAGGGCTCCAGGCAAGGGCTCCTATTCGTCTGCGTCAACGCCACCGGCCAACTCCGTAGGAAGAGCAGGAAGGCTACGCCCCTGCACCACCTACACCAGCTCGTCTGACCCGACGTCAGCGCCGGGCCCAGACTGAGGACGCTCGCCTAGATACGTCGATGTCAACAACTACCGTGGCCCAAGCCACCACCGACACACATCATGGAATTTCTGCATACACTGAGCAGGGTCACTCCTTCACCCGACCAGGATCAAGACCTCAGCCGCCCCACGGGCAAGCTGGTTTGACTCTCGGGGTCGCAGGCCCGAGCGATGATTACCGTGAACCAATCCGCAGTAACGTCACTCCATACGGAGGTCCTCTCCATAGCACCATTCCATAGAGCGTGGGCTTTCCCCGCTCCGAAGCTCGTCACGGAGGTATGCCTCGTGCTTCCCCCATCTTGAAGGAAGACCCGCCCCGCGACAGTGATGCTCGGCGCATAAACCTCTCCCACGCCCACTATACAGGGTATGGAGTCCATCATCCTTTCCCCAACCGCCGATCTGAAGGCATTGTCCATCCGGTCCTTCTCCAACGTGGGGGGTCTCCCTATGTCCTCTCTGCAACCGGCGAAGGTCCTCCTCGCCCCGGAAACTTGGGGAGTGAAGGTCAGCCTCGCTCCGCCCGCACCATCCATGGGGGTCCTCCCCATGTACCCTTCGACATTTGCCCTAGTGCCCCTCGCACCCCGGCCACCTCGAGCGGGGGCCCTCTCCGCCACGACGCCATCGCCGCCCCAAGACTAGCTATTAAGGATCAACCCTATCCCAAAGAGCCATCCCGGGGTAGAAGAGAAGGTCGTCGCCACCACAGGAAGAATCCTGGGGGGGGAGCGGGTGGAGATCAAACTAGCTCATTTCTCAGATTCTGAAGCGGAATGTGACTCAGCGATGGAACCTTCTCCCCGCTCCTCTGTATCAAGGACTGGGGCAGGAACCAGGCGCGTTAGCCTCATTCTCCTGGAATTCTAGGTCCACAGGATTCCCACCTCTCTCTGCAGGTATACCCAGGAGGAAGAAATCGTGGAAATTCTACAGGTCCCAACGATGCAATCACCACCATGGTCAGCAGAAGTTCCCTCTACCTCTACCAGTTATCACGGAGGGCTATTTTGTGGACCAGCAGCGGTAGAGAAATGACATGACCTATCGCCGGCAACCGCAACTCCTGCCCATGAATCTGTGGCTATCATCCTATCGTATCGTGATATTGTGGTCAGGTCACCTCACTCTTCAGAGGATGGCCCAGAATTCGGTGGCCAGTCAGCTCGTTCTCCGTATTCTCTGCCACCAAGTTTATTGTCCCAGAGGTCTGCCTCGGTACCACTACTAGTCCCTCATCTTCCCCCGGTCGACGAGTGGGGAAATATAGGGCCAGACCCCGAGTCCGAACCAAGGAGCTTCTGGAGCATTCCCACAGCGGATCACTTCCCGGAGAAGTTCTGGCCGATGACGGCACCGAACCTTCGTGCACCAGAGTCCCTTACCCCAGAATAAATGGGGTGCTCTTTCCGAACCCTATGGGCAACACACTTCCTCCTTCGTTACGAGCGGGTGATGTACCCCAGAAGTCGAGAGCACTTTGAAGAAATCGGTGAGCAATGCCGCCTGATCGATTTGGCCGCACTCGCTGTGGCCCAGCACCCTGATTCACCAGGCCGTCAGATCGCCCTTCAACAGAAATGTGTTCAGAGTTTCAAAGTACTCCGCAGAGTCATCAGAAAAGCTAACCCCCATGTGCAAGTCCGTGGCTGGGGACACTATGCTGCTCTCCTCTTTGACCCTATCTGACAGTATCCCGATACATTATGTGACATTGAGGACAAGCCCTTGAGAGGGGTCGTGGTCCACATGGCTGACGTAGTGGACAAGGAAGACGAGCTTGAATTTATTGATGGAGACTTACCCCCTGAGGGCATACCGCCACTGCTGCACCCATAAGGGAGGGTTACCCGTCAGCAGAGGAACCTTCTAGGCCTCCCTGTACCCACCGAGTCGCTTGTACTCAGTAGAAATGCCGGTAAGGGTAAGGAGCATGTTGGAACTGTCAAGCACTCTGACCCGTCTTCCTCTGTATAGAAAACGTACGAAGATCCCGAGAAGGCCACGTTACACCAACAGCTTTCTGAGAAGAATAGGCTGGTTGACGAACTCTTGGCTGAGCGCGCTACAGAATGGCGACCCGACTATGGTAATCCCAAGCCGGGGCAGCAGGGGAAAGAAAAATTTCCCCCTAGTGAGATGCCTCCGGGCAACCCTGATCATGCTACTTCCGCAGACAGAGCGGAAGCCGGAACATACCGCAAGAAGGCGCAATATGTCTCGCCAAAGCCCCCTGAATGACCGGGAAATCTAATGAATCCAGTCCGGGTTCCCCCAGTCTCCCCACAGGCCGTTCCGCCAGTCGATCCACGAGCCGCCGAAGCCATCTACTGTGTTTAATAACCTGGAAACACACTCGTGATTAGGGATCCCCATCAAGACAGGGACCCCCACCCGGATGATCTTATAGCGGCACTCATAGCCCGCCTCGAAGCGTTGGAAACGCAGTAGGTGGCGGTCCCACCGGATAGAAAGCCATATCCTGCTTGGGTGGATGATATGCCCGCACCCCCGGGTTTTGGGAACCCCACTTTCTAACCCTTCAACGGGACAGGGGACCTGCCGCAGCACTTGGCTCATTTTTCTTCCAGGTGTGGCCCCATGCTGGGGACCCCCGCCCAGCAAGAGGCCGCCAAGCTCCAATGTTTTGTGCAGACATTGGAAGGTCCCGCATTCGTCTGGTACAGCCAGATCCCTATCGGATCGGTGACCAATTGGGAGGATCTCTTTCCATAGTTCCTATACCAATTCAACTCCACCACGCGGAAGACCATCATTTTAGACCTCTTCAAGTGAAATCAGAGGCCTGATGAGAGAGTCACAGATTTCATCGCCCGGTGGTAGGGAATTACATACTCCCTCAATATGCCACTGAATCAAGAGAAATTTCTGACGATGTGTGTAGGGAACGTTAAAACGGAGTTGGTACCCTCCTTGATTACCCAGAACTACCTTGGAGGGTTCCAAGACTTCTCAGATAAGGCTCAGCACCTTGAGGAGGCTCTGCAACAGGCTAGTCAGGCATGTTCGTTGCCCCCTATGATCCCAGCCAGGAGGACTGCTAGAGCCGAAACCACCACAGTGGCACAAATAGAAGCCCCCAGGTAGCTGGAATTACTACCAGTGGAACCTTCCCCGAAACCCCGCATAGGTCGTCCACCTCAAGCGCAGGCTCCTGCCCAGCAGCGACCGCCTCAGAATCGACATGTTCCCCCACACAATGCGCCACCTCCACCTAGGTGAGACAATCAGGCGCCACCTCCTCAGCAGACCCCTTCGGCCCCTCATCAGGGCCAGGCCCCCAGGGCCCCCTATCCGGAAAGAAGGCACCAGACTTATTCATTCAACTAAAATCAGGTCCTTGGCTACTTCCGAAGTGCTCTAGAGTAATGGCTTGTGCGCCAACCCGAGTGTCGAAGGCCGGAAGAGGCGAATCTCACCGATCACCCCAACTACTTTCCTTATCATCAGATTCTGGGGAACACCCTCAAACAATGCTATGTGTTTAAAGATTGTCTTCAAGACCAGGTCAACAACAACATAGTCAGGTTGGGCCTAGCACCAACATAAGTAGCAGGTGTCTTTGCAGGGTCATAGATCGGTAGCGACAGCGAAGGCGAGTGGCAGCAGGTTCCCAGCCACGGGTCCCAGAGATACGATGATAGGATGGATCGAAAAACCATCGTCCATGCCCATGGTATCATCCGGGCACGCCTAAAGTAGCCGGAACCTTCAGAAGAAGTAGCCAGTACCTCTGCATCACCTTCACAGTCGACCTCTTCCCAAAAGGGCAAGCAGCGACGACGCATGAAGAAACAACGCGCTCCGCCAATGACTTCGTCATCCCACACTCTCGACGACTTTATGCCCCCTGAAATGGTGATCCCTCCCTGAATCCGCCCGGTGGTGGATGACTCGTCGCGCGACAGCCAGGGGTACGCTTCGGTTAACACCATGGAGCTGGTAAAGCCTTATATGACTCCCGACGAAGGGGAACGCCAGGAGAGCCTCCCCAACGTCCCCAGCCGACGTCAACGTCAGCGGAACCAAAACCATGCCTGTCGTCGAGGCACTTTAGCGGGCACTTTCAGCGAATCCGTGCACGCTACTGAGACCAGACAGCAGGCTCAGCACAGAGCTCATCATGCGCAACCCCATCTAACGCCCTCAGCTCTACCTCCACCGACGTTTGTGCTACTAGATCAGGGAGAGATGCCTTGTTCGTATCACAGCCAGTCTTGCCCGACTACAAGCCAGTCTCCGCTATCCGATCCTAGTCTGGAGACTACTCTCCAGGCTTCAACTAGTAGGCAGCAGGATGTTCCCAGCACTAGACAACCGCCGGTTCAACCGACAGGACCCGCTATACCTCCAACTCCCGAACGACCTCCTGTAAGAAGAGGTTCGCGCTTGGTGTGAAAGTATGATGTTCTGAAACATCTGTCCGGCATTCCGGAAAGATTTTCTATCCTTGAGGCCCTTCGCCTATCATCTGAAATGCGCGAGGCACTTTCTGAGGCCCTAAGGAGCCCCCTTCAGTTTGAGACGGAGGTAGCAGTCGCAGAAGCCTTCCATGCCGAGGAAATTGAGAACACCGAATGTCAGGTGGTTATCCAATTCTCCATTAAATATGAGGACCCTCCTATACAGGGGTATATTCACCCGCTGTACATCACTGGCCACTTCAATGGTGTGGAAGTCCGCCACAACCTCGTCGACACGGGTTCCAGAATCAACCTAATTCCGACTCGGACATTACGAAAGATGGGTATGTCTGAAGGTGATTTAACTCCCTCTGACCTCAGAATCTAGGGGTACGACAGGACTGAGAAAACCCCAGTCGGCAAGATCCGCCTGAAGACTCAGTTTGGTGGCTTAATTGCCCGCACCGAGTTCATTGTCGTCTCTCAGGACACCACCTACAACGCGTTGATGGGTAGGACATGGCTCCACCTGCATGCATAAATCCCTTCATCGTATCACCAGTGCCTCAAATACTCACTCAACGGTTGAGTAGGCATGCTCCAAGGAGATGCGTCTCCTTTCGACTCTTGTGAGGCCCGCTATCTGGATGGTGATTATTACAAGAGTAAGGATAAGCAAATCCTAGTAAGTGAGGATGAACGCTCCCCGATCACAAGTGATCCCTGGGCAAGCGTGGATGACGCCTACATCCTCCTGATCCACTGATTGGAGGCCACGACCCCGATATGGGGCAATGTTTTGTTGTTTCGGGTACGCAAGGAAGGCGTGTTCCCGTTGCCAAGCGACTGCGGAAAATCACCTCGTAATCCTACACCAACCAGACTCAGGTGATCCCGGAACCTCCTACCCCTGTACGGTACTAGAATGTCAAGCTTATGACAACGACGGTATGCCATACGTGTCTCTTCCGCCGGGCTGGAATCAATCGACTCAGGCCGACACGTCACCACTGCTCTGATGTCATCAAATGTGGCCCCTTAGGCCAAAGGCCAGATGGGATAGGGTCGACTGCCTTTATTGCTATGGTCTCAATGGAGAGTGAGTCTCCTGATATGATTACCATACTGCCCAAGATGGCACCAGCCGCCCCTCGGGTTTTTATTGCCAAGAAGTATCTACCGTCGCGGGAAATCCCCCCAAGGGTGGAGAGGAAGACCTGGAGGATGCTCCCCCAGCCTTTGAGGAAGGCGTCTCTACCACGGTTGATGAACTGGTACAGGTGAACCTTGGTAGCGAGGCGGATCCGAAACCCACATTGATTAGTGCAACCATGTCCCCCGAGGAGCGGTAGCAGTACGTAGACTTTTTCAAACAACACCGTGTCGTGTTTCCCTAGACTTACAATGAGATGCCATGACTAGATCCCCAGGTAGTCGTTCACCGTCTGGGCCTCCCGGAAAACCATCGTGGGTTTAAACAGCCTCCCAGGAAGATGCCCCTTCTCATGGTGCTATGGTTGAGGCCGAACTTGACAAACTTATCAAAGCCAACTTTGTTAAGGAAGTCCAGTACCCCAAGTGTCTTGCCAACATTGTGTCAGTCAGGAAGAAGAATGGGCAGATCAGAGTCTGCATCGACTTCTGCGACCTTAATCGCCACTTCCCAAAGGATGAATTCTCGCTCCCTGTGACTGAGTTGTTGATTGATGCCACGGTCGGGTTCCAAGCTCTCCCTTTCATGGATGGGTATTTCGGGTACAACCAGATCCGGATGGCCCCTGAGGACGAGGAGTCAACTGCCTTCAGGGCTCCCCAAGGTACCTTTTGCTACCAGGTTTTGCCCTTAGGTTTGAAATATGTAGGTTCCACTTATCAGAGGGCCATGCATCGCATATTCAAGCCGATTATCGGGATGCTGGTGGAATGCTACAAAGATGACCTAGTGATCAAATCATGTCAGCACCAGGACCATCTCAAAGACCTTGAGAAGGTGTTCGGTTTCCTCCGTTCCCATCACCTGAAGATGAACCCATTGAAGTGTGCCTTCGGGGTCACCTCTGGGAAGTTTCTTGGATTTTTTGTTAGATACTGGGGCATTGAGATCGACCTAGAGAAGATCAAGGCCATCAGACAAATGCCTACCCCGAGCAATATTGGGGATCTTCAAGGCCTCCAAGTCCACTTAGCCTATATACGCTGATTCATCGCGAATCTGGACGGCAAGTGTAAGCCCTTTTCCCCACTCATGATGAAGGGCGCCGCCTACAAATGGGATGAGGAGTGTCAGACCGCCTTCGAGGAAATCAATCAGTATCTTCTCCAACCTCCGGTTTTGATGCCACCTGTCTCCGGAAAGCCGCTAGTCATTTACGTGACCGCCATGGAAAGATCCCTCGGTGCACTGCTCGCCCAGAAGAATAAAGAGGGTACTGAGAACAATCTCTACTATCTCAGCCGCATGCTTCTCGATACGGAGGTTAGATACTCCCCTATCAAAAAGATCTGTCGTGCGCTCGTCTTTGCCGTACAGATGTTGCGGCATTACCTGCAGCACCATGAGGTACAATTAGTCTCCTGGGTAGACCCACTAAAGTACATTCTGAACTGCCCCATGCTGACTGGCCGACTAGCATGGTGGGCGGTGATTCTCCAACAGTTTGATATCATGTTCGTACCTCAGAAGGCCATTAAGGGACAGGCGTTGGCAGACTTTTTAGCTGCCCATCCAACCTCCTCGGATCAATCCCTGGACCTGGATTTTCCTGATGAGATGATCCTATCAATCGATAAAAACGTCCAGTGTTGGAAAATTCACTTCGATGGTGCCTCTCGGAGCCCCACCGGTTGGAGGATCAACGATCCTAAGCTCAATAGAGTGGGCCTGGGTATTTTTTTTCATTACCCCGGTGCAATCCGTCCTTCCATACTCGTTCTTATTGTCAGAGGGTTGTATGAACAATGAGGCAGAGTACCAGGCTCTCATCACCGGCCTCGAGTTGTCCCTTGAGATCGACGTGCCCCGTCTACATGTGAATGGATATTCCGAGCTGGTAATCAAATAGGTCAATGGCGACTATGTCGTCAGGAAGTCAGAGATTGTACCATTGCTGGAGTACACCCCCCGCCTAATGACCCAATTCTCTTCTCGACCAGAGATTACCCATGTCCCACAGTCACAGAACGGTCAAGCAGACGCCTTGGCTGGCTTAGCCGCGTCTCTCGTAGAACCCGAGCAAGATGATTTGATCATACATGTGGCACACCGAAGAGTCATTGCCCCCGTCACCCAAGAGGAAAATGATGGCCTATGGGTAAGTCATATCACCACCGGACCCTCTACGTCAGGGGTATCGGGTTCGTCAGACACATTGGTTGAAGCCACTCCCGACCGGAGGGCACCTTTTGTCAAGTATCTCCAAAATGGTCGCCTCCCGGACGACCGGGCCGAGCACGAGCAAATCTAACAACGAGTGCTGCAATTTACCCTCCAGAACGGCCCCAATATTGAACAGATCCTTTATAAGTGGAGCTTCGATGGCTTCCTCCTCCGTTTCATTCAAGGAGTAGAGATTCCTCAAGTTATGCAAGAGTTTCACGCCGGTTCCTGTGGCACCCATCAAGCTGGGCCGAAGCTGTCCCATCAAATCCAGAGGTTGGGGTACTTCTGGCCCTCTATGATCCACGATTGTATTGGGTATGCCAAGAGATGTCATGCATGCCAAGTTCATGCCAACTTCCTGCATCGGCCGCCGGAGCCCCTCCACCCCACCAAGTACTCTTGGCCATTTGCAGTATGGGGACTTGATGTAGTGGGACTATATCCACCGACAACAGCTCGCCAGTGTAGGTTCATCATGACTGCTACATATTTCTTTTCCAAGTGGGTAGAGGCAGTTCCACTCAAAGAGGTCAAGGCTCATTCCATCATCGACTTTGTGAGCTCCAATATTATCCACCGGTTTGGGGTCCCTCACACCGTCCTCACCGATAACAGCACCAACTTCCGAGTGGGTGAACTGAAGAAATTGTACGCCAAGTGCGACATCTGTTCGAACCATACCTCCCGCTACCATGCGCTCGAAAACAAAGAGATCGAGGCATTCAACAAAACCCTCTCAAACATTCTGCAGAAGATGGTTGGTCGGAACAAGAAAAGTTGGTCGGACAATCTCCCCAACGCCCTCTGGGATTATCGGACGACGACTCGCAACTCTACCTAGGTGACCCCATATTCTCTGGTGTATGGGGCTGAGGCCGTCCTACCCATTGAGATCCAGCTGCCATAGTTATGCACTACAGTCTATGATCAGCAGGCATCAGATGAGGTGGCCGAAATCCGCCTAGCAAAATTAGAAGCACTGGACAAGAACCGGCTTCGTGACATGCACAATATGGAAAGGCATCAGGATAAGATAGCGAGGGCCTTCAACAAAAAGGTTCGCCTCCGTTATTTTCTACAGGGTGACCTAGGACTGGCCCTTCAAGCACCAATGATCCCCGGTAGGAAAAAGCCCAAGCTAGAACACAAATGGGAAGGGCCTTATATCATCCATAAGGTTTACCCAAACGGGGCATACTCCTTGGTGACCACAGATGGTGAGAGCGTAACTCCTCCCACCAATGCCTGGTTCCTCAAGCGGTACTTCGCCTAATCCTAGAGGGTCCCGCATGACCTTAAACTGCACGTTATGGTCCAACATGACCTTAAACTGTAAACCGTCATCCTGCATGATGATAAACCGCAAAATGGTCCGATCTCTATGACCTTAAACTAAGATATCCCCTCATCCTTACTGTAAGATGTGAAACTTCAATCCAGTCAGGCCATCCTGACCGAGGCTCAGCCTCAGGCCCCTTGGCCTCCTCGGGCCCCCGGCCCCCGTCCTTACTGCAAGACGTTAAACTGCAAGCCAGTCAGGCCTCCCAGACCAATGCGCAGCCTTGGACCCCTTGGCCTTCGTTGACTCGAACTCTCTTATGGGATTGTACGGTGTGGTGTAGGATTACATCCTCATCCACATCGAGTTACCTGTCGTACCATACATATACCCAGTTGAGAAACATTTCTCGTCTAGAACAATGCTAAACTGCACTTCAAGAACTACGTGTGGCATGATTCCCATCTTAATGGGATACGTAGGAACGCTCGGACGCCTCATCTTGAGCCCAGCCCCAAGATTTTCTCTTCCACTATCCCCCTGGGAATAGTTTCCTCGGAGGGTCCTTGCGTAGCGAGGAGTAGGCTTTCTTAAGCCCCGCTCATACAACCCCGCTCATACAAGGATTGTAAGGGTTGCACCATGTGCCCACTCCCATTTTTCTATCTTCCCACGTCCTCACCGCACGACGTTAAACTGTATGGCCTTCAAGAACTATGTATGGTTTGATTCCCATCCTAATGGGATACGTAGGAACGCCCGGGAATTTCGTCCGTTGGCCCATGCCAAAAGCCAAAATCTTCCCCTCGGGACAAGACATATGGCAGGGTGCACACTTTTTCCCCAACTCACATCGATCAATCCTCGACCCGGCTGTACGTCCCCCTTGGAGATGTTCGCCTCTTTCATGGATGGATACAGATGTGCTTCACCCACTCCTTGACTGGGATTACATCATTTTTGCACACCTGGAGGGACCCCCAAGAACGTCCTGGATACTACTCCCAAGGGAACTCCTACCGATACGGGCCAACGCCCCCGAGGGTTTCCAAGCACCAAGCCGATACAAGTCCGGCGTTGTGAATTTGGTCAACAGTCGACACTTATTTGTTGCTCCCATATCAGGTCACCATCAGGATTGTAACACCCCAGGTAAATAAAGAATATGACATTTTTATATTTATCCATATTTGTGAATAAAATATTAATATTACTTTAATGGGTTGTTATGTTCGATAGCGTACCCGATATGCAACAAAGAGTTTCATTGAAATCTTACGTTGCACACTAGTAATAAAATAATATTATTTTAAATGGTAGTTAACATGTAGCCGTTGTATTGGCGGGAATGGATAGAAATAACTAAAATATGATTATATATATTTTTAAATGTTTTTACATTTATCCAATAAAAGATAAAGGCTTAAAATATGGAAAGAATTCAATTTTAGGCGTATATGCCCTAGTTTTCACTAAAGGTTCACTTATCGCCTTATGATGGCGAACCGTCATTAAATATAGTTTTGTTCACTCATATACATTCTATTGGACCAAATAAAACTCTTTTTTAAGAATTGGGACATCAAAATTTACTTTGTGTAAATTTTTTGTATCTTTCCGATAAAGTTCATTTTTTAATGAATAGTGTAAAATGTTGTATTTTAATTCAAAACCTATTTTTAATCTAATTTATTTATATGATTATATTATCATTTGAATTTGTTTTAAAGTGAAATTTGAAAATATTTTTACCATTTTATCCAATAGTGGTCTTTGGAATTAATTTCACTTTTAAATCGGACTTAAACTAATGTCAATCTTTTGATACATATTGTTTCATAAAAACACGCTATTTTGCTCTGAAAGTGGGAATTAATTATTAAATTAATTAATGTGACTTATATGATTTGAATTTTGTAAAATAGACTTCATTTTTGAATTCAGAATATCAAATATAGCTTAGGGTGAATTTTTGGGATTTTTCTGAAAAACTTCAATTTTTGATGAGTAGTGAAACCACTAAGTGGTACTTATAAAAACTGATTTTTCCGTTTAAATGAAATTTTTCCATATTTTTGTTTTGAATTTCAAAAATCCGACATACATGGTTGTCATTAAGAAGTAAAATGTGGTTCAATGGGATAAAAATAATTTTTTTGTGAATAGTAACTTATTAAGTTTTTAATCACGATTAGAGGTAATTAGTGTAGTTTAAGGTAAAAATAATATTTTAATAATATGAAATGAACTTGAAACATGTCCTAACCTCATTGGATGTGTCATGGCCGACCAAGAAAACCCATGGGTCAACTTGGGGACCCCATGAAGCCACTTTGGATGGAAAATGACATTAATATCTTTTTATTTAAAATTACAGTAAAAATGAGACAAACATGAAATGTTTTACTAAAACAATTTTTACAAGGGGTTATACAAATCATATTTTTGACTATAAATATTCATTGGAATTCTAAAACTATTTCCTACATCATAGTAGTTTTTTATAATTTTTAGACATTAAATAAATTAAATTATTTATGACATTGTGATGATGCGGCGATGACCTCATTATTTAACGATTTAAATAAAATGGAAAGATAATGTAATATCTAAGACCTACACATGTCCAAAACCTATTTGATGAGTGGATTTAGAACCCTTATCACCTTATCCTTTAAATACATCAATGTGGGACCTTTAAAATCCGAAACTCTTTTGAAAATAAAGTAACATTTTGTAACTCTACAAGAGTGCCCCTCCTCTCCTCTTATAAAAGGCCCCCACCGCTACCTCCTTACCCACACTCCCAAAGCCTTTGGCTCGGCCAAACCCTGCCCATTTTGTCTCTCCAATTCCATATATTACTCCTTGAAGCCTCACTTTGGGCAGAAGTCTTCTCAAGGAAGCCTTTGAGCTCAAACCAAAGGGAGTTACCCGATTTTAAGGTAATGTCTTCACTTGAGTCCTTTTGTTTTATTTTGCTTCTCCAACCCTCTAAACTCTTTTTATTCATTTATTTTGTAAAAACTCCAGTATCCTAAATATACTAGGATGTTTTTATAATATGTATTCGAGCTACACTTACACACACCTACATCTAATGGTTAAAGAACATACGGTTTCCGTGGATGGAGAATTTCTGCCTCACGAAACGATGATTGTTCAATACTCATATAACACCTCAAATGGTGGACATTAAGATGTCTCTATATTTATATATGATATATAATATGTTTATGTTTTACTTAAGCTTCTGTATTTTTCATTTTTGGCTTACCTTTATGGCTCCCATTATGGTTATACACGATATCTTCATTTTAGGAAGTGCGGACTACCGCCCCCTCAAAGTGATGTAATTCATTAATGCCATACGTGGGACGTATAAAGGATGGATTTAATGTTATTATATATGATGTTATACTGGAATTATAATATACCTCTATATCATTATTATTTCTTTCCATTAAAGTATGAGATAGAAATGAAAGTAGCGTTCATGCGTACGTACGGCTTACCATCTCCATGAACGGTGCATTTCATTTCTTATCCCCAAATGTAATGTACTATTATAAGTACATGTATATAATGGATATATGTGATGAATGATACATATAAATTATGAATATAATTCTGGAATTAAAATATACATACCTCTCATATAATTTTAATTCCATTAATATGACAAAGAAATGAAAGTAGCGTTCATGCGTACGTACGGCTTACCGTCTCCATGAACGGTGCATTTCATTTCTTACCTATAAATGATTATGTGATATTATAAATACATGTATATTCTAGATATATATGATATATATGATATCCAAATCAGGAATGTCATTCTGGATATAAAGAACCTTTGACGACACGAACAACATGTAATCGTAAGAAGTCCACTTTCGACTTAAGAACCAAATATCGACGAAACAAACATTATTAAATTAATGATTACATAATGTTTATAACATGGCGATAAGTGATATAAAAGGAATAATGAACTTTAAAAAGGTTCTTAATCAAATAGAAATTAACTCAAGTTTATTATTCAGGATGTTAAAGAACGATCGAGTCAAGTCGGACCCGATGTAAGGGATCCTACTCCTCTCTTTATTTTTAAGTACACTCTTTTATGTCATTCCTTCTAAGCTCATCTTTCTTGTTATTGGGATGTTATTTTATATTAATCTTACTATAATTTTTATGTTCATATGATGAGATACCCTATTCTCTCTCATCAATCCATTTTGGAAGTTTTGAGTGGCGCCGTTAGGCTGCCGAATTTTCGTAAGAGATCTAACCTCTCTCTTTCTTTTTAAGTACTCTCCTTTATGTCATTTCTTTTAAGCTCCTATTTGTTATGTTGGGGGATGTTCTTTTATATTCCTCTTTCTATAAACTTTATTTTAATATGATGAGATACCCTATTTGATCTCATCAATCCATTTTTGTAAGTTTTATGTGGCGCCGTTAGGCTGTCGAGTTTTCATAGGGGATTTTTCATCTCACTTTTATTCCCGTGAGATTTATGTTACATTTGCCACAATTTCCTTTGAGTGGTGTATGTACTGCCCATTATTTTACTCATTGTGCAATATGATTTCTTTTATGAGTATTTTCATCAATGTTGTATTGTCCTTCTTTCACGAGGTGTATGTTTCGAAAGATACCCTTGTCGGTAAGGGAACCTTTCACCCTCCTCTTTTAAAAAGACTTCTTTTGTTGGGTATTTTAATTTACATATTTTTATGTTGGGATATGTTCTCATATATCCTTATTGATGTAAAATTTATGTCCAATTGATGAGATACTTTTTTTATCTCTCATCAACTCATTTTGATGTGACGCCGTTAGGCTGTCAAAGGAACTTCTTAACCCAATTTCGATTTCTTTGGGTTCAACATGTAGTTATTGAATATGTCATCCTTTGAATATGTGTGAATGACCTTTGATTATTTTACACTTAATATCCACTTATATTTGGTGTATTCGTTTGTCACACATAATTATGTAATTGATTTATCCTTAAACCAAGGATATCGTCTTTGTATCTTCGTCTCAATATCCTTTCATTGAGGCATATTTTGTTTTATACACAACCTTCTTTTATACGGTGTATAAACCCCTTTACATTTTACGTTTATCCAAAAGGAATCTTTTTTATACGAAGCGTTTTACTAAACGACAAAAGGGAATGTTTTTGTCGTACGTATGCAGCGACAACGACTTCTCCGCCGCCGTGACCGTTATTTGAGTTTCGGCTTCCCTTACAAGCCATAACTTCTTTTTAAAGGAAAAATAAATACCATGTTTTAATTTTCTTTTATTTTGGTATTGAAAATGGTTTTCATAATGTTTTTATATCAATGTGTTGTATTGATTTCTTGTGATTGAAAGGTGGAAATGTTATGTTTCCTTTATGCATGTTTTATGTGATACGATTATGTTGAGGTTCTTGGGAATTATTATGAAGACGGGTGGTTCCGTGATAAACTAAGGGCGGGTGAGCCCGATATAGCTCTCCAATGCATTGGGTAACGCGAAGGAGTGAAATGTTAAGGTTTCTCCGAAGAGATTTAGGGAATATACTGTGATGGGTATTCCAAACGTAACCAAGAGGGTTACTCCCTACGTAAGAATGTTATGAATGCCTCAAGTTACCATTATGTCTTATGATTTCTATGATTTATTCATGGTTTGATGAGGTATGTTAAAGTGCCTATGTTTTATGGGTAAAGTATGATATCATTCTTATGTATATATGAACTCGTGTTTACTTTCCATATTTTTATAACCCTTACTGAGCTTTTTATGATCATCCCATGTTTTTGAAATGTTTTTCACAGGTCAAGGGAAAGGTACATGATGTGATGATAGTTTCAAGGATGTTTCAAGAAAGAATCCATGTTTTATTTTCAATATGTTTTCTTTGATGGGAAGAATGAATACTGTCTTTTATGTAACCACTTTGTTTAAATGTGGAATGTAATGCAAGTTTCATGATATAATTATCAAAACCTCTAAACCTGAAAAGATCCTCAATGTGTAATCTTGTAACAACTCAATATTAAGTAAGGTTTAAGGCTGGGGCCTTATAGTTGGTATCAAAGGCCGGTTTAGATAACTTTATAGGTTAGGGTATTCTTTAAGAATAAGTGACATTACCATAATGGTTAGGATTTCAGAAAGAGTCCTAGTTTTAGATAAAGTTAATGAGTAAGTATATCTTAGTGTTTACCTTCCTCATTAGTACATGATGGTTTTGTTGATATACTCACACTGACATTTCTATTTTTAGTGAATGAATGGATCTAGCAGGCACCAAAGAGACAATAGGTTTGAAGGAAACTATGGTGGTTCTCTGATTAAGATACTAGATAAAATGAAGTATTCAATGAGGAAACTCGTGGTTGTTCTAAACCAAATATCAAGGAGTCATGATCAACCACTTGAACCTTGGTATGTTCTGTAATGCATCATGAAAGAGATGAGAAATCGATGTGGAAGTTCATGTAATAATTATAAGGGTAACCATTAGAGTTTATATGATCCTTACTTTTTAGGTAATTATGGGTTACTCTATGATATGATGGAAAATGAAAGGAATGAGATAAACTTGAGGTTAAAATATGTTATGATCATTTTTGATGATTTAATCTATTTTTGGGGAATGATTTAAGAATTATATAGTTTGGGAAAAAGGACAACACACAGACCGTGTGACAACCCGTCACGTCGGACAAAGCTGCGGGAATCGAACCCACAACCAAAGTGCGACTGGTATTTATCACCTACCACTAGACTATGTGAAGTACCTGGTTAGTTTGACTGATTCTTTTTAGTTATATGATTTTATGAATTAAGAGTAAGTTTATTTTGGGTTATTTACGAAAATGATTAACCTATCATGGAGAATATGTGATTAGGTTAATTACTTTTCAATACGAGACTTTAGGAGCAATTGATGTTGTTTAGAGATAAATGTTACGATTTAACTTGGAAGACTATGTGACTAAATCCTTCAAATATTTGGGTTTCAATCTTAGATTGGTTTACTTTGAAGAATTTTATGGACAAATTGTTTATCGGATGGTCCTCGTTGAACTTAGGGTTTTGTTGGACAAATTTTGGAGATTAAGCATAGATTTTCTTTTTATAAAGGGTCATCCTTTTCTGGATTTTCTAATCTTTTACTAACCTTTTTTTGGTTTTGGTTTTGGTTAAATTCTAAAGACATGGGAAGTATATAGTTCTCTTTTGTGGATTAGGTGATTCTCTAGAAGTTGATTATAGTACTCTTAATGCTAACAAGTCTCCCTAAATACTCGTCTTTTGGAAAAAAAATATGAGTTTGATTAAGGAATCTAGTAAAAGTTGAAAGTCAACATGATAAGTGATTATGTTTCCTTATGAATAAATTCCTCAATAAAAAATAACTTAAAACAAAAATGTTGTCTATTAACTTTTCCTACTGGGGAATCTAATACTGTTTAACCCATCACAAGTTTGTGATTTTCTTATGGTTAACTTTCTCCTAGACATGTTTACTATCACTCTCCATCAGAACATGATCCTTTGTTTTCTCCTCCATATCCATATTTTCATACTTGGAATCCTAGTATGGGTTAACTTGGGTGACATTTGTACTTCTCTCCCATTCTTTTAAAGTGATTGTTTTACCGACTCTTGTTCCGATGTGGGACTTTCAAGGATGTTTCCAAGCTCAATTTTAAAAATTGTGAGGACGCAATTCCCAAAAGGGGGGAAGGATGTAACACCCCAGGTAAATAAAGAATATGAAATTTTTATATTTATCCATATTTGCGAATAAAATATTAATATTACTTTAATGGGTTGTCATGTTCGATAGCGTACCCGATACGCAACAAAGAGTTTCATTGAAATCTTACGTTGCACACTAGTAATAAAATAATATTATTTTAAATGGTAGTTAACATGTAGCTGTTGTATTGGCGGGAATGGATAGGAATAACTAAAATATGATTATATATATTTTTAAATGTTTTTACATTTATCCAATAAAAGATAAAGGCTTAAAATAGGGAAAGAATTCAATTTTAGGCGTATATGCCCTAGTTTTCACTAAAGGTTCACTTATCACCTTATGATGGAGAACCGTCATTAAATATAGTTTTTTTCACTCTTATACATTCTATTGGAACAAATAAAACTCTTTTTAAGAATTGGGAAATCAAAATTTACTTTGTGTAAATTTTTTGGTATCTTTCTGATAAAGTTCATTTTTTAATGAATAGTGTAAAATGTTGTATTTTAATTCAAAACCTCTTTTTAATCAAATTTATTTATATGATTATATTATCATTTGAATTGGTTTTAAAGTGAAATTAGAAAATATTTTTACCATTAAATCCAATAGTGGTCGTTGGAATTAATTTCACTTTGAAATCGGACTTAAACTAGTGTCAATCTTTTGATACATATTGTTTCATAAAAACACGCTATTTTCTCTGAAAGTGGGAATTAATTATTAAATTAATTAATGTGACTTATATGATTTGAATTTTTTAAAATAGACTTCATTTTTGAATTCGGAATATCAAATATAGCTTAGGGTAAATTTTTGGGATTTTTCTGAAAAACTTCAATTTTTGATGAATAGTGAAACCACTAAGTGGTACTTATAAAAACTGATTTTTCCGTTTAAATTAAATTTTTCCATCTTTGTGTTTTGAATTTCAAAAATCCGACATACATGGTTTTCATTAAGAAGTAAAATGTGGTTCAATGGGATAAAAATAATTTTTTGGTGAATAATAACTTATTAAGTTTTTAATCACGATCAGAGGTATTTAGTGTAGTTTAAGGTAAAAATATTGTTTTAATAATATGAAATGAACTTGACACATGTCCTAAACTCATTGGATGTGTCATGTCCGACCAATACAACCCATGGGTCAACTTGGGGACCCCATGAAGCCATTTTGGTTGGAAAATGACATTAATATCTTTTTATTTGAAGTTAAAGTAAAAATGAGACAAACATGAAATGTTTTACTAAAACAATTTTTACATGGGGTTACACAAGTAATATTTTTTACTATAAATATTAATTGGAAGGCTAAAAAGATTTAATACATCATAGTATTTTTTTTATAATTTTTAGACATTAAATAAATTAAATTATGTATGACATCATGATGATGATGCGATGACCTCATTATTTAACGATTTAAATAAAATTGAAAGATAATGTAATATCTAAGACCTAAACATGTCAAAAACCTATTGGATGAGTTTATTTAGAACCCTTATCACCTTATCCTCTAAATAAATCAATGTGGGACCTTTAAAATCCGAAACTCATTTGAAAATAAAGTAACATTTTGTAACTCTACAAGAGTGCCCCTCCTCTCCTCTTATAAAAGGCCCCCACCTATACCTCCTTACCCACACTCCCAAAGCCTTTGTTATAACGACCCATACTTTACATAAATTGTTAATACTTCAAAATTGAAGCACACTTATTACAACATATGACAAAACCACAAAGGACCGTATAGGTATAGTGTCTTTAGAAACTGGGAAACATAAACAACTGGTTCATAAATCTTCTACAGTGTCTCCCATTTATTTCATCATATCTAGGGTCCCTTTTAGCATATTCTACTTAATATCCATCTTCCTGACCTGGGGAAAAGAAAACATAAAAGGGTGAGCTCAAATGCTCAGCAAGGCAAATAAAGGAAATAAAAATCATATCATATCTTTTTGAAAATCAAAACCTGCAAAAGAGATCATAATATCTTAACATGGAATAAATCATAGAAGTAAAAATGAGATCCCCATAATCATAACATAAAACTTGAAACTTTGTGGCATGCACACATAATCATGGAAAATCATTTCTTGTTAGTCATGACTCATTTCCAAGACTATCTTAGTGGACAAAGTCCCTTTCTGAACCGAGTTCACTCCTCGTTTCAGTCCTGTATCACTGAACCGAAATAACCTTCCGTTCCAGCCATGTCTATCTAATGAGATATAAAATCTTTACCCAATGCATTGTAGGGAGATATAGGTCCCACCCATCTTATAATTAATCCTTTCTTATGTGTGCCACATAATCATAAATCATACATCATCACATAACCCATGTAATAAAAATGGAATTCTTAAACAACATGACATCACAAAACAATTCATATAAGATAAAGGAATTCATAAAAATGTTTCCATCACAACATAATCAAATCCATGTAATAATAGGGATAGAAACAGAACCCTTTTATTATCTTAGATGGAAAATAATTTTGATAAAATACTTGAACTTCATTCTTGAGGAAAATATCCTTTCTTCTTCAAAAACACTTTTACTTTCTTAACATGTCATACAATTTTAAACTAAAAGAAGTTGATTAAAAATAAACTTGAATACTTGTAAAGGAAGCTTCTTTGAAATAATGTTTTAAAAATCCATTCATGCCGTATAAGTTAAAAAAACATTCTTCATACTTTTGTCGAAAAAGTCAAAAAGTACCTCGTACGACAAAAGATTCCTTTCATACATATTACTAAAAACTCACCGAAGGGTAAAAATGGATTTAAACAATTTTAGGTGGATGGAAATAATATTACATATTGATGAAACATGGATGTGGATGATAAAATACACCCCAGTAAATACTTACGAATAAACAATCTCGGATAAAAATGAGATTGTGATATTTCCCTTACCTTAGGTCTGATTTGCTTTGTTCGTGTCTGAAGCTCCTGTATAATGGTTTAAATAATGTTATTGACTTATTCCAGAATCATACATATTGATATGATATCATATATGGTCATATTATTAGCTTCTTGTTAGTAATATTTCATTGTTACTTGTTACTCGGGTCTTTATAACTTTTTGTTCTTATGCGTGTTTTGTCGAATAAATTCTTATTCTTATCTTTAGGTTATAGATAATTCATTTCCAGAATGGTATTAGTGTACTATATACCATATTCATTCATTCAATTCATTTATATAATCATTATGAAATGAAGATCATGTAGAACGAGTCGCATCACATCGTGGAGACGGTATTCCGTACGTACGCACGAGTGATGATATCGTTCCTATGATCGTGGAATTGTATTGGAGTATATATATATTATTTCAGTATCAATATTACTTCATAATAATCATATATAGTTACTCATTACACCATTATACCCATCCTTGTAAGGTGATGGTGGAAAATAGATTACACCACGGCGTGGAGACGGTATTCCGTACGTACGCACGCGCGGTGATTTCATTTTTCCGTAGGATGGATAGAAGGTGAATTAGGGTTGTTTAATATTTATAATAACATATCAGTATGTAATTAATACTGATGTTATTACTTTATCATGAAAAAACTAAAGAAGAAGAAGTTGAAGAAGAAAGAAATTGAAAAGATCGGTAATGGATATTACCTCTTCTTTGGAACGCCTCTTTGAATCCTCCACTTAAGGAACTAAGATTGGTCTTTGGAGAAGACCAGGACCTCTAGGATTATTCTAGGGAAGTGGAGAGGAGAAAATGGCAGGGGTTGGCCGAGCTTGAGTGCTCAAATTGGTGTGAGGAGGAGGGGGAGGAGGTGCCCTTTTATAAGGGAGGAGAGGGGCACCTTAGGAATATCTCAAAATATTATTTTATATTAAAGTAAAAATCGGTTTATAATGGTTCCAAAGTGTCTTATTTCGAAGCTAAAGTGGGGATGGGTCGAAATCCTATCAACCAATAGGATTTAGACAAGTTTAGGGTATTATTTTAACCTTATCAATTAGATTTAACTCTAAGTTAATTAATTTAACTTTTACCTTGTCTTTTTGTTTTCTTTCACTATATGGTTAATACACTTACTATAACATGCCAAACGAACCCCAAATTGTTTATTATTAATATATATATCCTTATCTAAGTCATTTGGCCGAACCTTAGATTTTTAGGAATAAAGTAATATAATATTTGATTTAAAAACTATTTTGTGTCAATTTTGACACTATTTGATATATGATTTTTGTGAAAGTCATAACAGAATTATATGTTCGAACCAAGTTGATTAAATCAACAATAATATATCATAGTAACCTAGAAAATTAGTGGAATTCATAAAAAGTCTCAAATTACATTTATTTTGGTATTTATATTATCAATTTGTTCAATATTTCATTAATAAGATAATTACTGCATCATCTTTGTGAATAATTAAATTAAATTATTTGATGTCTAAAAATTACAAATAAAATACCATCATGTAGGAAATCTTTTTAGCTTTCTAATGAATATTTACAATCGAATTTATCTTATGTATAACCCTATATTAAAAATGATTTACTTATTAAACTTTGATTTTAACTATTTTAACACTTCTTTAAATAAATTAATAATAAATGTCCTAATCTAATCCAAGTGGGCCTAAATGGTCATATTTTATTCCTAAGTTTGTTTTTGGTCGAATTACACTTGTCCAATAGAATTAGGACATGTGTTAGGGTAATATTAATATCATATTTACCCTTAGTTACCCTATTTACTATTAACCGCGGTAAAAAAAGTAAAAAGTTACTATTCACCAAAAAATTATTTTCATCTCATTGAACCACATTTTAGTCCTTGATATTAACCGTGTCTCTCGGATTTTCGAAATTCCATTCACAGAAGCGGTAAAATTAAGTTTTATGCAAAATTCAGTTTTTAACCTACCACTTAGTGATTTCAGTATTCATCAAAAATTGAAAGTTTTCAGAAAAATACCAAAATTTCACCCTAGGCTAATTTCGATATTCTGTGTCCAAAAATGAAGTTCATTTTGAAAAATAAAATTTATAAAATTTCAAAAAGTGGTTATTACTATTCATAACGGCTAGTTTTAATAGCATATTGTTGTTTAGTGAAACTCGGTATTGAGTACGACGCAAGCTATCGAGGAAGGTCGTGATTGCGTGTAAAGCAAGCCAAGCAAGTGTTGTGTAGAAAAAGATTTCTTTGATGATTTATATAACATAAAAGTCTCGGGTGTTACTTTCTACCCCCCTTAAAAAGAATTTCGCCCTCGAAATTCGTCACTTTGTAACAAACAGATGAGGATAATTCTCCCTCATCATATCCTCAAGCTCCCATGTAGATTCTTCAAGTTGGTGGTTCCTCCATAAAACTTTCACCAAGCGAGTGGTCTTGTTTCGTAGGACTTTTTCGCTACGATCCAGAATCTCTATCGGCTGTTCTTCATAAGAAAGATCTTGCTCCAGTGGTACAACTTCTGAGCTGAGTACATGTGAAGGATCTGGTATGTACTTTCTCAGGAGAGATACATGGAACACATCGTGAACTTGAGAGAGATTCGGTGGAAGCGCCAATCGGTAAGCTACCTTCCCAACACGATCCAGTATTTCGAAAGGACCAATATATCTAGGGCTCAACTTTCCCTTCTTTCCAAATCTCATAACCCTCTTCCAGGGAGATATTCGTAAGAACACTTTATCACCCACTTCAAACTCTAGGTCTTTTCTTCGGTTGTCGGCATAACTTTTCTGTCGACTCTGAGCTGCTCTTATGTGTTGTTGAATAGATCTGACCTTTTCTGCCATTTCATCAATGAGATCAGGTCCTAATAGCTTTCTTTCCCCAACTTCATCCCAGCAAGTTGGAGTCCTGCATTTCTTTCCATAGAGAGCTTCATAAGGACCCATCTGAATACTGGAGTGAAAGCTATTATTATAAGAAAATTCCACCAAAGGTAGGTGTTGATCCCAACCTCCTTTGAAATCCATAGAGCAAGCTCTCAACATATCTTCTAGGGTTTGAATTGTTCTCTCAGACTGACCGTCTGTCTGGGGATGATAAGCATTGCTGAAACTCAACTCTGTATCCAGAGTATGCTGAAGACTTCGCCAGAACTTCGAGGTAAATCTCGGATCTCGATCAGATATAATAGAAAGTGGTACTCCATGCAATCTTACCACTTCCTTTACATATATCCTGGCAAGCTGATCTAGAGAGAAATCCTCTCTAATAGCAATGAAGTGTGCAGACTTTGTAAGACGATCAACTATGACCCAGATAGCATTATTGCCTTTGGATGTTTTAGGAAGTCCTGTGACAAAGTCCATAGTGATGTTTTCCCATTTCCATTCGGGTATGGGTAATGGTTGTAACATCCCCTTAGACTTCTGTCTCTCAGCTTTAACTTGTTGACAAACCAAGCATCGAGAGACATATTCAGCAACATCTCTTTTCATGTCATCCCACCAGAAGTACTCTTTCAGGTCCCTATACATCGTCGTGCTTCCAGGATGAATAGAGAATGAAGAACTATGAGCCTCATCCAGCAGCTCTTTCTTTAATTCGGGGATGGGAGGAACACAAACCCGATTCCTGAACTTTATTATCCCATCACAATCAAGGTTGAATTCAGGAACATTTCTCACCTTCTTTTGTAACTCGACATCTTCTTTCTGTGCCTCTTTAATCTTCACTTGTATAGATGGTTGAACATTCATTTGATAAAGATAAGATTTTTCCCCTTCCATTATAATTCCAAGATCCATCCTTTGTAAATCCATAAATATTGGATCTTTTGTGATCCTCATCATGGATAAACTAGCATGGTCTTGTCGACTTAATGCATCTGCCACCTTGTTTGCTTTCCCAGGGTGGTAATGGATTGAGCAGTCATAATCCTTAATCAGTTCCAACCATCTTCTTTGGCGCATATTCAGCTCCTTTTGTGTGAAAATATACTTTAAACTTTTATGATCAGTATAAATATCACACCTTTCACCATAAAGGTAATGCCTCCAAATCTTTAATGCAAAGATTACCGCAGCCAACTCCAAATCATGTGTTGGGTAATTTTGTTCATGGATTTTCAACTGTCGTGAGGCATAAGCTATCACCATATCATTTTGCATAAGAACACACCCCAATCCCTTCTTGGATGCATCACTGTAGATCACAAACCTTTCTCCACTACAAGGCAGTGTGAGCACAGGTGCACTGGATAACCTTCTTTTCAACTCCTTGAAATTCTCTTCACATTCCTCTGTCCAGACAAACTTAACTCATTTACGAGTCAACTTGGTGAGTGGATTAGATAATCGTGAAAAATCTTTTACAAAACGTCGATAATATCCAGCCAAACCAAGAAAACATCGGATCTCAGTTACTGTTGTTGGTCTTGACCATCTTTCGATAACCTCTGTTTTTGCTGGATCCACAGATATCCCCTCTTTTGAGATTATATGACCCAAAAATGCAACTTTTTGAAGCCAAAATTCACACTTCGTAAATTTGGCATAAAGCTTCTCCTTTCTCAGGGTCTTCAATATAATTCTCAAGTGATCTTCATGCTCTTCCTTGCTCTTTGAATAGACAAGAATATCGTCTATAAAGACTACCACAAATTGATCAAGATAGTCTCTAAATACTCTATTCATTAGATCCATGAAGATAGCAGGGGCATTAGTAAGACCAAATGGAATCACTATAAATTCATAGTGTCCATACCTTGTACGGAAAGCCGTCTTTGGTATATCCTCCCTTTTGACCCTTAATTGATGATACCCTGAACGAAGATCAATCTTGGAAAAGTATTGAGCTCCGCATAGTTGGTCAAATAAGTCATCAATGCGTGGGAGAGGATATTTTTTCTTGATAGTGATCTTGTTAAGTTCTCGATAATCAATGCAGAGTCTCATTGATCCATCTTTCTTCTTAACAAATAGAACAGGTGCTCCCCAAGGTGACGCACTAGGGCGTATGAATCCCTTATCAAGATTCTCTTGGAGTTGCTTCTTCAATTCCTGTAACTCAATTGGGGCCATTCTATAAGGTGTCTTTGAAATAGGCAAAGCACCGGGTACGAGTTCTATTGAAAACTCAACTTCACGATTTGGTGGAAGACCTGGTAATTCCTCCGGAAAGACATCATCAAACTCCCGTAGAATGGGCATATTCTTAATCGTGAGTTTTTCACCAACCATTTGAGATAAATAACCTTCATTTAGTGGAATCAATACCCATAAGATGGAAGAAATTTCCACTGGAAGGTTATGTTCATCCTTGCATTGGTATACGATCGTAGATTGATCTGGAATATGAAATGTGACTTCCCTTATTTGGCAATTGATATGAGCTCCATGCAGAGAAAGCCAATCCATGCCAAGAATCACATCAAATTCCACTAAAGGAAGGATCACAAGATTTGCAGGAAGCACTTTCCCACAAACTTCGATCGGAGAAGAATTATAAACTTTTGATGCGATTGATGTGCCATTAGGTGTTGTCACAGCTAACTCAACATCTAATTGTTGAGGTAATACGATGATATCCTTAGAAAAGTCTTCAGAAATAAAAGAGTGGGTGGATCCAGAATCAAATAAAACATTTGCTACTTTAGAGTGGATGGTAAGTGTACCTTTCACCACATCGTTATCGTACTCCACATCGCTGATAGAAATTGCATGTGACTTTCCTTTGTCTTTAGCCTTAAGATTTTGTTGACGTCGACCATCATCATCAACCCTTGGATTTGGGCATTGATTGGAATAATGCCCCATCTCCTTGCACTTGAAACATTGAAGTGTAGTAGGTTCATTCTGTGTATCCCTTCCTTTGTTTGCATCATTAGACATCTTCTTCCCATTATCACGGCATTCAAATGCCCGATGACCTTCTTTTCCACATTTAAAACATTTACTTGTCCCTTTAAGACAACTCCCTCCATGTTTCTTTCCACACTTTGAGCATAATGGAAAGTTCATCTTCTTTTCAGTGTGTTCTTTAGAGTTTCCTTTGAATTCCATCTTCCTCTTCTTATCAAACCCATGTGACTGATGGGTTACTCCAATCTCCATCTCGACTTTGAGAGCACATCGAACGATTTCTTCGTAGCTATTGAAGTCCCTTATGGCTAACGCCCTTCGAAGACTTGGTTTTAAGCCACTAAAGAATCGATCGATCTTACTCTCAGGTTGGATAATAATACCAGAAGCGTACCTTGCAAGTCTTGTAAAATTTGCTTCATAGGTACTAACAGATTCATCATCCCTTTGCTTCAGTTCAAGGAACTCTTTCTCCATCTTTGTTCGGAGAATACGAGGGAAGTACTTATTGAAAAATAAGTTCTTGAACTCGTCCCATTCCATAGACTCAATTTCATCCCTTTGCCTCGTATTCTTAACAAGATTCCACCATTGATCCGCATCTCCTTCCAAACGATACACTGCTAGGATGACTTTATCATGCTCAGAACATTGAAGAACTGAAAATATCTTTTCAGTAGTACTAATCCATTGTTCAGCAACTAATGGATCAGTAGACCCGCTGAAAGATGGTGGACGCTGCCTCATGAAGGATTCAACAGAATGTTGCTCCCTTCTTTGTTCGTTTGGAAATCCTGCATGATTCATAGCTTGAGAAAGTTGTGTGAGCATGGCTACAAGATTTTGCATTCCAGCTCCCATATCGTTTGGTTGCTCAGGGGGACAATCATTGCATTGCCCATCGCATTCCGCATTAACACGGTTCCTTCGGGTTCCAGCCATTGACTAAAACCAAGAAGAATAGTGTGAGCAACACTAATTATAATAGGAAACCACATAATTCAAGAATAAAATTTTCATGCTTAAGGTCTTATCCTAGGTTATTCAAGGCCATTTCTAAAATTGTGTTCTATGCTTAGACTTATCCTTAGGGTTCTTACTAAGGCTTTCACATCCTAGTTTCCAAAGGTTGACTATACCTTTCCTCTGATACCAACTATAACGACCCATACTTTACATACATTGTTAATACTTCAAAATTGAAGCACACTTATTACAACATATGACAAAACCACAAAGGACCGTATAGGTATAGTGTCTTTAGAAACTGGGAAACATAAACAACTGGTTCATAAATCTTCTACAGTGTCTCCCATTTATTTCATCATATCTAGGGTCCCTTTTAGCATATTCTACTTAATATCCATCTTCCTGACCTAGGGAAAAGAAAACATAAAAGGGTGAGCTCAAATGCTCAGCAAGGCAAATAAAGGAAATAAAAATCATATCATATCTTTTTGAAAATCAAAACCTGCAAAAGAGATAATAATATCTTAACATGGAATAAATCATAGAAGTAAAAATGAGATCCCCATAATCATAACATAAAACTTGAAACTTTGTGGCATGCACACATAATCATGGAAAATCATTTCTTGTTAGTCATGACTCATTGCCAAGACTATCTTAGTGGACAAAGTCCCTTTCTGAACCGAGTTCACTCCTCGTTTCAGTCCTGTATCACTGAACCGAAATAACCTTCCGTTCCAGCCATGTCTATCTAATGAGATATAAAATCTTTACCCAATGCATTGGAGGGAGATATAGGTCCCACCCATCTTATAATTAATCCTTTCTTATGTGTGCCACATAATCATAAATCATACATCATCACATAACCCATGTAATAAAAATGGAATTCTTAAACAACATGACATCATAAAACAATTCATATAAGATAAAGGAATTCATAAAAATGTTTCCATCACAACATAATCAAATCCATGTAATAATAGGGATAGAAACAGAACCCTTTTATTATCTTAGATGGAAAATAATTTTGATAAAATACTTGAACTTCATTCTTGAGGAAAATATCCTTTCTTCTTCAAAAACACTTTTACTTTATTAACATGTCATACAATTTTAAACTAAAATAAGTTGATTAAAAATAAACTTGAATACTTGTAAAGGAAGCTTCTTTGAAATAATGTTTTAAAAATCCATTCATGCTGTATAAGTTAAAAAAAACATTCTTCGTACTTTTGTCGAAAAAGTCAAAAAGTACCTCGTACGACAAAAGATTCCTTTCATACATATTACTAAAAACTCACCGAAGGGTAAAAATGGATTTAAACAATTTTAGGTGGATGGAAATAATATTACATATTGATGAAACATGGATGTGGATGATAAAATACACCCCAGTAAATACTTACGAATAAACAATCTCGGATAAAAATGAGATTGTGATATTTCCCTTACCTTAGGTCCGATTTGCTTTGTTCGTGTCCGAAGCTCCTGTATAATGGTTTAAATAATGTTATTGACTTATTCCAGAATCATACATATTGATATGATATCATATATGGTCATATTATTAGCTTCTTGTTAGTAATATTTCATTGTTACTTGTTACTCGGGTCTTTATAACTTTTTGTTCTTATGCGTGTTTTGTCGAATAAATTCTTATTCTTATCTTTAGGTTATAGATAATTCATTTCCAGAATGGTATTAGTGTAGTATATACCATATTCATTCATTCAATTCATTTATATAATCATTATGAAATGAAGATCATGTAGAACGAGTCGCATCACATCGTGGAGACGGTATTCCGTACGTACGCACGAGTGATGATATCGTTCCTATGATCGTGGAATTGTATTGGAGTATATATATATTATTTCAGTATCAATATTACTTCATAATAATCATATATAGTTACTCATCACACCATTATACCCATCCTTGTAAGGTGATGGTGGAAAATAGTTTACACCACGGCGTGGAGACGGTATTCCGTACGTACGCACGCGCGGTGATTTCATTTTTCCGTAGGATGGATAGAAGGTGAATTAGGGTTGTTTCATATTTATAATAACATATCAGTATGTAATTAATACTGATGTTATTACTTTATCATGAAACAACTAAAGAAGAAGAAGTTGAAGAAGAAAGAAATTGAAAAGATCGGTAATGGATATTACCTCTTCTTTGGAACGCCTCTTTGAATCCTCCACTTAAGGAACTAAGATTGGTCTTTGGAGAAGACCAGGACCTCTAGGATTATTCTAGGGAAGTGGATAGGAGAAAATGGCAGGGGTTGGCCGAGCTTGAGTGCTCAAATTGGTGTGAGGAGGAGGGGGAGGAGGTGCCCTTTTATAAGGGAGGAGAGGGGCACCTTAGGAATATCTCAAAATATTATTTTATATTAAAGTCAAAATCGGTTTATAATGGTTCCAAAGTGTCTTATTTCGAAGCTAAAGTGGGGATGGGTCGAAATCCTATCAACCAATAGGATTTAGACAAGTTTAGGGTATTATTTTAACCTTATCAATTAGATTTAACTCTAAGTTAATTAATTTAACTTTTACCTTGTCTTTTTGTTTTCTTTCACTATATGGTTAATACACTTACTATAACATGCCAAACGAACCCCAAATTGTTTATTATTAATATATATATCCTTATCTAAGTCATTTGGCCGAACCTTAGATTTTTAGGAATAAAGTAATATAATATTTGATTTAAAAACTATTTTGTGTCAATTTTGACACTATTTGATATATGATTTTTGTGAAAGTCATAACAGAATTATATGTTCGAACCAAGTTGATTAAATCAACAATAATATATCATAGTAACCTAGAAAATTAGTGGAATTCATAAAAAGTCTCAAATTACATTTATTTTGGTATTTATATTATCAATTTTTTCAATATTTCATTAATAAGATAATTACTGCATCATCTTTGTGTCATAATTAAATTAAATTATTTGATGTCTAAAAATTACAAATAAAATACCATCATGTAGGAAATCTTTTTAGCTTTCTAATGAATATTTAAAATCGAATTTATCTTATGTATAACCCTATATTAAAAATGATTTACTTATTAAACTTTGATTTTAACTATTTTAACACTTCTTTAAATAAATTAATAATAAATGTCCTAATCTAATCCAAGTGGGCCTAAATGGTCATATTTTATTCCTAAGTTTGTTTTTGGTCGAATTACACTTGTCCAATAGAATTAGGACATGTGTTAGGGTAATATTAATATCATATTTACCCTTAGATACCCTATTTACTATTAACCGCGGTAAAAAAAGTAAAAAGTTACTATTCACCAAAAAATTATTTTCATCTCATTGAACCACATTTTAGTCCTTGATATTAACCGTGTCTCTCGGATTTTCGAAATTCCATTCACAGAAGCGGTAAAATTAAGTTTTATGCAAAATTCAGTTTTTAACCTACCACTTAGTGATTTCAGTATTCATCAAAAATTGAAAGTTTTCAGAAAAATACCAAAATTTCACCCTAGGCTAATTTCGATATTCTGTGTCCAAAAATGAAGTTCATTTTGAAAAATAAAATTTATAAAATTTCAAAAAGTGGTTATTACTATTCATAACGGCTATTTTTAATAGCATATTGTTGTTTAGTGAAACTCGGTATTGCGTACGACGCAAGCTATCGAGGAAGGTCGTGATTGCGTGTAAAGCAAGCCAAGCAAGTGTTGTGTAGAAAAAGATTTCTTTGATGATTTATATAACATAAAAGTCTCGGGTGTTACATTTGTCTCGGCCAACCCCTGCCAATTTTGTCTCTCCACTTCCCTCTATTACTCTTTGAAGCCTCACTTTGGGCATAAGTATTCCCAAGGAATCCTTTGAGCTCAAACCAAAGGGAGTTACCCAATTTTAAGGTAATGTCTTCACTTGAGTCCTTTTATTTTAATTTGCTTCTCCAACCCCCTAAACTCTTTTTATTCATTTCTTTTGTAACAAATACAGTATCCTCAATATACTAGGATGTTGTTATAAGAAGGATTCGAGCTAGACATACACACACCTACATCTAATGGTTAAAGAACATACGGTTTCCGTGGATGGTGAATTTCTGCCTCACGAAACGATGATTGTTCAACACTCATATAACACCTTCAAAGGTGGAAATTAAGATGTCACTATATTTATATATGATATATAATATGTTTATGTTTTACTTAAGCTTCTGTATTTATCATTTGTGGCTTACCATTATGGCTTCCATTATGGGTATACGCGATATCTTCATTTTAGGAAGTGTGGACTACCGCCCCCTCAAAGTGATGTGATTCATTAATGCCATACGTGGGACGTATAAAGGATGGATTTAATGTTATTATATATGATGTTATACTGGAATTATAATATACCTCTATATAATTATTATTTCTTTCCATTAAAGTATGAGATAGAAATGAAAGTAGCGTTCATGCGTACGTACGGCTTACCGTCTCCATAAACGGCGCATTTCATTTCTTATCCCCAAATGTAATGTACTATTATAAGTACATGTATATAATGGATATATGTGATGAATGATACATATAAATGATGAATATAATTCTGGAATTAAAATATACATACCTCTCATTTAATTTTAATTCCATTAATATGACAAAAAAATGAAAGTAGCGTCCATGCGTACGTACGGCTTACCGTCTCCATGAACGGTGCATTTCATTTCTTACCTCTAAATGATTATGTGATATTATAGATACATGTATATTCTAGATATATATGATATATAAGATATCCAAATCAGGAATGTCATTCTGGATATAAAGAACCTTTGACCACACGAACAACATGTAATTTTAAGAAGTCCACTTTCGACTTAAGAACCAAATATCGAAAAAACAAACATTATTAACTTAAATGATTACATAATGTTTATAACATGGTGATAAGTGATATAAAAATAATAATTAACTTTAAAAAGGTTCTTAAGAAAATAGAAATTAACTCAATTTTATTATTCAGGACGTTAAAGAACGATCGAGTCAAGTCGGACCCGAGGTAAGGGATCCTACTCCTCTCTTTCTTTTTAAGTACACTATTTTATGTCATTCCTTCTAAGATCATCTTTCTTGTTATTGGGATGTTCATTTTTATTACTCTTAATATAATTTTTATTTTCATATGATGATAGACCATATTCTCTCTCATCAATCCATTTTGGAAGTTTTGAGTGGCGTCGTTAGGCTGCCGAATTTTCGTAAGAGATCTAACCTCTCTCTTTCTTTTTAAGTACTCTCCTTTATGTCACTTCTTTTAAGATCCTATTTGTTATGTTGGGGGATGTTCTTTTATATTTCTCTTTCTATAAACTTTATGTTAATATGATGATATACCCTATTTTATCTCATCAATCCATTTTTGTAAGTTTTACGTGGCGCCGTTAGGCTGCTGAGTTTTCGTAAGGGATTTTTCATCTCACTTTTATTCCCAGGAGAATTATGCTAAATTTGCCACAATTTCCTTTCAGTGGTGTATGTACTGCCCATTATTTTACTCATTGTGTAATATACTTTCTTTTATGAGTATTTACATCAATGTTGTATTGTCCTTCTTTCACGAGGTGTATGTTTCGAAAGATACCCATGTCAGTAAGGGAACCTTTCACCCTCCTCTTTTTAAAAGACTTCTTTTGTTGGGTCTTTTAATTTACATATTTTTATGTTGGGATATGTTCTCAATATCCTTATTGATGTAAATTTTATGTCCAAGTGATGAGATACTTTTTTGTTATCTCTCATCAACTCATTTTTATGTGACGTCGTTAGGCTGTCAAGGGAACTTCTTAACCCAATTTCGATTTCTTTGGGTTCAACATGTAGTTATTGAATATGTCATCCTTTGAATATGTGTGAATGACCTTTGATTATTTTACACATAATATCCACTTATATTTTGTGTATTCGTTTGTCACACATAATTATGTAATTGATTTATCCATAAACCAAGGATACCGTCTTTGTATGGGACTTCATCTCAATCTCCTTTCATTGAGGCATATTTTGTTTTATACACAACCTTCTTTTATACTGTGTATAAACCCATTTTACTTTTACGTTTATCCAAAAAGAATTTTATTTATACGAAGCGTTTTACTAAAGGACAAAAGGGAATGTTTTTGTCGTACGTAAGCGGCGACAACGACTTCTCCGCTGCCATGACCGTTATTTGAGTTTCGGCTTCCTCTACAAGCCATACCTTCTTTTTAAAAGAAAAATAAATACCATGTTTTAATTTTATTTTATTTTGGTATTGAAAATGGTTTTCATAATGTTTTTATATCAATGTGTTGTATTGATATCATATGATTGAAAGGTTGAAATGTTATGTTTCCTTTATGCATGTTTTATGTGATACGATTATGTTGAGGTTATTGGGCATTATTATGAAGACGGGTGGTTCCGTGATAAACTAAGGGCGGGTGAGCCCGATATAGCTCTCCAATGCATTGGGTAACGCAAAGGAGTGAAATGTTAAGGTTTCTCCGAAGAGATTTAGGGAATATACTGTGATGGGTATTCCAAACATAACCAAGAGGGTTACTCCCTACGTAAGAATGTTATGAATGCCTCATGTTACCTTTATGTATTATGATTTCTATGATTTATTCATGGTTTGATGAGGTATGTTAAAGTGCCTATGTTTTATGGGTAAAGTGTGATTTCATACTTATGTATATATGAACTCATGTTTCCTTTCTATATTTTTATAACCCTTACTAAGCTTTTTATGCTCATCCCAAGTTTTTGAAATGTTTTTCACAGGTCAAGGGAAAGGTACAAGATGTGATGATAGTGTCAAGGATGTGTCAAGAAAGAATCCATATTTTATTTTCAATATGTTTCCGTTGATGGGAAGAATGAATACTATCTTTTATGTAACCACTTTGTTTAAATGTGGAATGTAATGCAAGTTTCATGATCTAATTCTCTAAAACTCTAAACCTGAAAAGATCATCAATGTGTAATCTTGTAATAACTCAAGATTAAGTAAGGTTTAAGGTTGGGGCCTTATAAGGATGTTGTGTTTTGAACATGGTCGACAGTGTCCTGGATCTTCAGGTCCACCTCGAGATGTCCCAAACATCGAGTGCAGTGATTCGTTCTACCCCATCCCGAAGTGAGAAACTTCCCTCCGGGTGGTGCTAGCGGTCGGGCCCACGGCCTCGATTCTCTTATATGTAATGTACGGCATGGTGTAGGATTACGTCCCCTTTCACGTCAGGTTACATGCATTGTCGTACACACCCCCGGATTAGATACAGTTATCTCTTTCCCCGTCCTCACGTAAGACGCTAAACTTCAAACCATTCAGGCCTTCCTGGCTGATGCCTAACCATAGGCCCCTTGGCCTTCTCAGGCCCCTTCACCCAACCTCTTACCCGGGGTGTACGATGTGGTGTGGGATTATGTCCTCATTCACATCAGGATCATGTACCATGTCGTAAACCTTCCCTCACGAGGCCCAGCTTCCAGCTCCTTGGTCTTTTCGGGCCCTGGCCCAGGTCCTCTCCTATAGGAGTGTATGGTGTGGTGTGATTATATACTCATTCATGCTGGTCTGGTAATGACCACGCCATGTACCTCTCCCTCCTGAGCTGTTTCGTCGACCCCTTTTTGGAGGTTCACCAATGTGCCCAAGGGGACTCTGGTTTATTACCTGGAATGCCAAGATTTACTCGGACACGTCCGCACCCACTTTCCAGGCATTGTGTATCCCTGCACCAGGGTTTCCATAATTTTTTCACGCCCGGAGGTACCCCCAAGAATGTCCTGGATACTACGCCCAAGGGATCTCCTACCATTACGGGCCAACGCCCCCGAGGGTTTCGTAAAATAAATCGATAAAATCCCGCGTTGCGAATATGGTCAGTGGTCGATGCTCGTTTGTTGTTCCCACCACAGGATAACACGATATAAACGCTGTGTTTCCACCTTGGTTAACAGTTTTCCTCTATCGCCACACCAACCCATTAAGCCCAAAATGTCAGGTACACGATTCACACCATTCATCACTTCATCGTGTCCAAGTAGAGTCTCAGAACTCTTGGTACTATTCCTCCATGCAAGTCTGTGCATTTGGGGAACAAGCCGTGTCAGAGGTGTCCTTCGGGACTCTTTTCCGACTCCCCTTTGATGGACGCCCCAAGTATTGTGATGAGGATTCCCCCCCTTGTTTTCCACACCAAGTTTAACTCACGTGGGATTAGGGATCGGGTTGACGTCTGCGCTTACTTGGGAAGTTGTCGCCATTCATGGTCCGAGCTCTAAGACCATAAGCTAAGATCTCCTCAGAACTACGTTCAGCTTGATTCCCATCCTCATGGGATACGTAGGACCGCCCGGACGCCTGGTCTTCGGGTCCAGCCCATTTAGGGAGCTAGTATCCCCCCCCCTTCTTTTCACCTCTTACCCTTATATAGGCCCCTCGGCCTGAGGTCTCCCTCTCGTAGTGGCGTATAGTGTTATGTGGGATCATGTCTCCATCAATTGTGTTTCATAACACTGTACACATTCCCCAACTAGGATCACCTCTGCTACGTCTTCACCGCATGACAATAAAATGCATGCTTGGTCCTATCACACGACCCTAAACTGTGACATTATCGTCCTGGCTGCACGACGTAAAATGGAACTGCATTGCGATGACCTCGTTTTAGAGGAAATCACGTTGGGTATTGGTTACGTGCCATGCCAATTGTCAACGCCTATCACAGATTGATTCTTGTGGTGACACCAGGGCCTACTACCCTTTGCCTGTCGCTTCACAAAAAACCACTCACTTTAAAGGAAAAATAAGATTTATCAAATTCCGCTCCTTTCAGTGAAAGGGCCACGCCTGCACTCCCCTCTTCCCCTGGCACTGGCATCTTACCATGTCCCCTTTCAGAACTACGTATGGTTTGATTATAATCCTCATGAGATACGTAGGAGAGCCCGGGCACTTCCCCGTGGGCCCAGCCTAACCTCCTTGTTCGGTCCCTTAACTCGAGCATTTCCCAGGAGAACACATGGTAAGTAGGACTTAGGTCCTCATTAATGACGGGTTTTGTTGCCATGTGTCCCCTGCTCCCTTTACCCATTTATGGTCCGAGCTCTAAGACCATAAACTAATATCCATTAAGAACTACATGAGGCTTGATTCTCATCCTTGTGAGATACGTAGGAGCGCCTGGGCACTTCCCCACGAGCCCAGCCTAACTTTCGCTTTCAGTCCCTTGACCAAAAACCCCTCCTAGGGAGGTCGTGCGGTGTGATATGGGATTGTGTCCTCATTCGCGTCGGGTTGTTCACCGCACCGCACACACCCCCTATTCCCATTCACTCCAGGTGTTTGAGTTACTCCACCATGTGCCTATTATGTTTCCTCCCTCTATCTAATACGTCTCATTGTCTTATTAAGATGTGTTTTGACAAAGCCCAAAGTGTGGAATTTTCATGGGGACATTCCCTTTGTCCCATGACCAAGCTTCGTGAGCTCGCTATTTGGACCCTCATCCTCTTCCACATCCAAAAGGACCCTCGGACGAAATGGATATTAGGCTTAAGGGAGCTCCATGGATGCTGGACCTAAGGGCCCTCCAATCGTTTCGAGCCAACGTCCCTAAGGATCTTTGGCGACATTTGCGACATGGTCTCGTGTTTCAAACATGGTCAACTGTCAACCCTCATTTTTTTGTCCCCATTCTAGGCTAACACGATATGGACGCTATGTTTCCACCATGGTCAACAGTTATCCTCTATCGTCATGCTGCTATCATTGTGATCCAAATCTCGAGCGTCATCATTCACACATTTCCACTTCCTCATGTTCAAGTGGAATTCCAACATATTCGGCTCTATCTCTTCATGCATCTAAGTGCGCCACATGGCCATGTTGGTATCATGGGGTTGGTATTCACCTAGCGTCCCTTCACCCTAGCATGCCATTTTCTATGTCGGGAAAGTCCCACCACTACTTCTTGTTTCCCACACCGAGCATGACTCACGTGGGCTTAGTAGTGTCGACGGGATGTGTACCAACATGGCCAGGCTTCTCATCATCCCTCATGACATTAAACTACGCTTTCAGAACTACGTATGGCTTGATTTCTATCCTCATGGGATACGTAGAGACACCATGTTATTTTCCCTAGGGTCCAGCCCATAGAAATCATTAATCCCATCCTTCACATTTCCGGCCCCCTGGTCGGACCCCTCACTAGAGAGGCCATGTCCCCAAGAAGGAAGGATCCATGACCAAACCAATGCACCCATCTGGCGTACTCACACCACAGTGGTGTAACTACCTAAGTGTTGGATTCTGTTCAGAAAAAACATCACTCCATATTACACGCTTTGCGTGCCCCTTATTCGGACCCTCGTCCTCTTTCATGTCTGACGGGACCCCCTAAAGGCCTGGTCTCATGCCGCATTGGCTCACCTACCATCCTGGGGCAACGTTCCGGAAGACTGGTCATGTTTAGAAGGACCCCCTAAGAGTATGGATGTTCGACCTATGGTCCGCCAACTATCCTGGGTCAATGTCCCGAAAGATTGACCGACAATATTTGTGACATGGTCCCGTGTTTTGAACATGGTCAACGGTTGACCCTCATTTTTGTCCCCATTACAGGCTAACGCAGTAAGGATACCGCTTCTCCTCCATGGTTGATGGTTGTCCTTTATTGTCACACCATCCCCATAGTGCTCTAAATATTGGGCATCGTAATTCACGCATCCTGTTTCCGTCTGTTCAGGCTGATTCTAGTGCCCCTAGTGTTGCACCGGTCGTGCATTAGGGCACGCTGAAAAACGGTAATTTGGCTGTTTTGAGAAGTTCCTTCTCCAGTCAAGCCTCTCCCATCTTTCGGAAATCCGGACTGGTAATCCAAATCCTGAATGCCTGGAGCATAGTCTCCACTCCTATGTTAGGTGGGACGAGAAGGAAACTATCTCTTGTTTCTCACATCGGGCTTGACCCACGTGAGCTTGGGGAATTAGTGCCGAACGTCCCGAAAACATTGTAGGGGTGTAAAGAACTGATTTAAACAGTGGAAATCGTGCGTGCTATAGATTCAAAATAAAGGAAGAAATTAAAGCGCGAAAGTACCAATAAAAGGTTTTTAGTTTGTTACAGTACCCGGGGGTTGACTCCCCCCATGGATTGGTTGACCCCGTCAAAAGAGTGTTGCAGCTCCGCCACCCTTCGGCTCGTGGTGTCTAAGGCTTTCTGCCGCTGACTCTGCTCCCGCTCCTCCTCGCCAGCGGCGGGGCGCAGTTTGTCAGCCTTGGTTCTGGCCCTCTCTACCTTAGCCTGAATAGCATCCATCTTTCTAGAAGCCTGCCTCATAAGCTCCTCTGCCTCTGCCAGATGGGCCTTCAACTGGGAGATCAGCTCAGATTGCGCATTAAGAGAGGCTGAGTTCTCATCCGCCCAGGTCTGCAGCTGTTGGACCGCGCTTTCAGCCTCCTAGAGCTTCTTTATATTTGTCACCTTCCTTCGCTTCCAGCCCACACTGAGCCCACGATCATGCTCCCGGATCTTCTCAGCCATAAGATATCGGATGAGCGCGTGAGGACGTTGAGAATCCACTCCCCCATTGCACAGTTTGCGCAACCGCGAGTGGAGTTTGTCCATTTCGGCCAGCCATAGCGCTTGGGGGTGTCCTTGATGAAGCGCGTGATTAGCTTCCATGACCGGTGGTGGACTATGATGTTGTCTTCCTCGTCAGAGGCCGTTTCGTCCCAGTCTGCGCAATTGGAAGGCTCATACATAGGATATGCTCATTGGAAGTCCTCGGCAGGATCTGCATCTGGCGTTGAATCCAATGTGACATCTAGCGCCAAAGCAAATGCGACAGGAGTGGGACCGGCCGGTCGATCCTCTTCATCGTAGTCCACCTCAATGACCTCAGGCATGACCCTGCTGGTGGTCCCGCCGGTGATTATGTGTGTTGCAGCTTAGGGAGATGGGGGGACTATTGCCACCATCACCGGCATGCCCCTAGGAGGGACGCCACCAGACATCCCGACCAGTCTCTTCGCAGCAGCCCACGCCAGTCGGAGAACTGTACGACAGAGAGGGACATAAACGTTAGTTGGGATAGTCTACATATGACGACAAGGAAACCAGTAGAGGAAACTTACGGAGATCGACCTCATGGTGCTGCTCTTGAGCTGATACTGACGGTTCCTCGAGAAGAGGCCCTCCATATACTGTTGGAAGGTCTGGAGATTCTGGAGGATCCACCTCGGGTGCTCTGGTCCCACCAGACGCGGAACTGGACGCAGCCATAAGCGCGGGTTCTAAAGGTCCTGCATCATCACCCGCCGAGGGTCGAGAACGAGGCCTGCATAGAAGTTCCTCCTGCATGGCTCAAACATCGGTGAGAAGTCCATAGTGGCCCAAGAACGGACCATGAGGAAAGAAGTTCAGAATACTACCTTGAGATCCTCTGCAAAATCATCGGAATCTGAGCCTTGATCTCCGACCTCGCCCTCCTCCAACGGGCTCCCTCCTCCAGCCTCATCCTCCCTAGAGGAGTCCTCTGATTCTTCAAGTAGGGGGAAGCACTCCCTTATATCGGCGACCGATAACTATGGGGGGACCATTCGATTTAGCAGTACCCTCACCCGGTCTGTCATTGGGTGAGGGACACCAATGGAGTGAACGTAATCCTCCAGCTCGTCCAAGTATTGCTCTACCTCCACCGGAGATGCCATGAAACCAGCCCGGTCTGGGCCTATTCCCGGTAACTCCATCCCGAGGCGATTCAAGTGCGCCCATATCGCGGTGCGTCCGGATCCGTGGCCTCGGTCAGCACCGCGTGCCCTCTTCGCGAAGTCGCATCGCGAACCGCCGACAATTTTGGCGATTTTCCCTCAGACCTCGACCCTTCATCCATCCACAGCTCCAAGTCTGAGGGGGGGCATTTGTTGGCGCAAAAATATTGCACGAAAGGAAGGGACAAAAAAGACACCCCGCACGCTGCCTCGCGAAGCACCGACGTGAAGCACCCTGAGCATCATGGTCCCGCAAAGCCCCGGAGGCGGTACCTCTCCGCGAACGGCCTGACGTTTGTGAGCCCGCCATGAAGCACCGGAGGCGGTGCGGGAGTTCTGCTTCACGACTCCCCTCGCCTATAAATACTGGGCTCCCCCTGAGTCCAGGGGACAGACAATCCGACCTTTCGGCTTCTCCTCTCCCGAATCGCGAAGCACCCTTTGCCCTGGGAATCATGAGCTCCGTGAGGTACTTCTACTTCGCATGATGCCTTCGCTTTGTATCGTTTTGAGCCCCTCTTCCGAGAGGGATTCCCTTCGCGAAGCTCAAGGGCATTCGCAAAGGAGGGGGATTCCAAAGGGAACTCGGGCAGCCGCGGAGCGTTTATGCTTCACGAAACAACCATCTTATACTAGTGATTACCATGCTAAGGTAGTTTCGCTCCACATCGCGAAGAACACTACTCCGCAGCACCCTGCTTCGCGAGGCACCTCCTCTTTGCGAGGCAGTTCTCCGTAAATACTATTCCACTTCGCGAAGCACCCTCCACTCACGCCTTTGTCCCATGTTAAGGCCAAGGCACTCTTCTTCACGAAGCACACTCCTTTGCTTGGCAATTCTTCTTCCCCGTGTGACCCTCCAGGTATGCACGATGTGATTTCAAAGTCTCACAGACAATACCACTCATAGCGTTGCTTCGCCTAATGCGTCTTCGCATAGACACGCTAACGGCTATTGCTTCTTCGCATAGCCATGCTAACGTGGAACCCTCGATGGTTCGCTCTACGACCCCCCTTGACTACGGCCTTACTGGTACCTTCCCTCCCCTAGGGAGCAAAAGGTACCAGTTATGTAAGTCCTAGGGGTGTGGAGTGAACCCACCCCATCCGAGCTATAGGAGGTTAAACTGCCAAGCACCACATCCTCAACATATGACATTAAAATATGACCCGACCTCATGCCTCGCACGAAGGGTCCCCCCAGCTCGAACATTTTTTACGCCACTCGTATCCACGGGAGTGGAATCACTCCCCCCACAAGGGACGATATTCTCCTTATCGGAGCGGCGTATGTCCACAGGAGAAGGGCGACCCTAGTTCCCCAATGGATGGCTGCACCCCTGCATCTCTGTACTTCCCCATTACCAAGGTCAGGGGAGGGTGCGGAAGGGAATGAGGCACCTCCCATCATTGGTCCGAAATCCCTCTTTCGCTGCGCTTTGCCGCACTTCGGGCCTCCATCCTAGAGTAAGTCTTAGCACTAATGGGCCGCCTAAAGCATAAGCCCCTCTTCGCTTCTCACGGACGCACCCTTCGCGATGTGATCGTCAGGTCCTTGCGGCCTCTTGTTTCTCACACTGAACATGACTCACATGGGCTTAGAGTAAGCATCGTCCATGTAAATACCCTCGTCCAGCATGATGATAAGCTGTATACCTTCGTCCAGCATGACGATAAACTGTATACCCTCATCCAGCATGACGTTAAATTGTATTCCTCCGTCCAACATGACATTAAACTGCACACCCATTTGAACTATGAGGTCTTTGATCCATGTCAAGGCATGGTACATAGGAATCCTCCACGAGGTTCAAGCCTACCCGTCATCTAATTCACGTCGAGTTCCACTTGCATCCAAGATGATGTTAAACAGCATTTCAGTCCGATGTCAAGCCGTTGTGACCACCCGAACTACAAGGACTTTGATCCATGTCAAGGCATGGTACGTAGGAAGCCTCCCTGAGGTTCAAGCCCATCCCCCTTTGGACCAGGGTCCCTCCTTCCTCACGTCGGTCTGCCGACACCCACCATCTGAACTATGAGGACTTTGATCCATGTCAAGGCATGGTACGTAGGAAGCCTCACGAGGTTCAGGCCCCCCACCAGTGGACCCTCGGGTTCACCTTCACATCGGTTCTCCAACGAAGCCCCTTTGAACTGCGATGTCTTTGATCCATGTCAAGGTGTGGTACGTAGGAAGCCTCCCAGAGGTTCAAGCCCACCACATGTTGGTCACTTCGCCCTTCTTCACGTCAGTTCACCAACACCTGGGCAACCTAGTTTGTAAGCCCCACACTATCCGAACCAAGGTCCTCACTCGCGTTGGTTCTCCGACACACCATTATGAACAACATGGTATTTGATCCATGTCAAGGCATGGTACGTAGGAATCCTTCCTGAGGTTCAAGCCCACCACCTATCGGACCAAGTTCGACCTTCACGTCGGTTCACCGACGAAGCCCCCACCATGAACTACGAGGAATTTGATCCATGTCAAGGCATGGTATATAGGAAGACTCTATGAGGTTCAAGCCCAACTCTTGTCATTTATTAACATCAGGGTTCATCTTCGTCCAGTATGACTTTAAACTACATTCCAGACTGACGGCAAGCTGTTGTGACAAACCTGAACTATGTGGTCTTTGATCCATGTCACGACATGGTACGTAGGAAGCCTCTCATAGGTTCAAGGCCACCACCTATCGGTCACTCAGACCTTCTTCACGTAGGTTCATCCACACCCGAGCAGCCTAGTGTGTAAGCCCCACACCATCGGACCAAGGTCCACCTTCACGTCGGTTCGCTGATGCATCGGACCAAGGTCCACCTTCACGTCTGTTCACTGATGCATCGGACCAAGGTCAACCTTCATGTCGGTTCCCTGGCACTATCTCGAACTACATGGACTTTGATTCTCTACCATGGGGATATGTAGGAGGTCTCTTCGAGGCTCAATCCCAACTTCATCGTCGCCCTTCCGATGGTCCCTTGCCATTCCCCCTCCACTTCATTCATCCATCCACAATCCACCCTGATTCTCACCCGGACTGTCACATCCCAGTGAGACCATGTCAGTCCGCTCCTCTTCACAGCCGCCCATGGGCTGGTCCCGGTATCGGTACCCCTTCAAGGGAATCCCTCAATCCGATCCATTCTAACTAATGCTCGGATCGGGCTGATCTATCTCCGCTGGACGTTAAACTCACGGCATACCCTGTGTTAAGCACAAGAAGCTGAGGAAAACATTAGATATATGTCTATGGAATATAATTCCCCACGCTCGATGTGGGATGCCTCGAGCTTCCATGCCCTGGAGAAGTCCCATGACAAGGAACAAAAGACAGACATGCCAATTCCCCAGTACCCAGACATGCTACTGATGCCTTGACGTGACTACTCCCCTGACTACAGGTTGCTGCCCTGGTCAGACCCTTTGGAATGTCCTGACAGAAGCAGTGTAAATAACCGGCATCCATGGAAACATGGAACTGGGAAGAGTTTCATGAACAACGTATTAAATCTATGAGGGAGACCTAGACTAGGTGATGAGTTCTGAGGAGGAATCCACAGAAGGAAAAACCGACATCCCATTATCCCGTTTCGATCAAGGAGTAGACATCCCTGAATAAGGAGGGAATGTCGCCCGCCTTTGGGAAGCAGGTTTGCGGGGCAACAATGCAGCGCATCCTCCTCCGCAGACATATGGACACGCGCACCCCAGCGAAAGCATCAGAAACAATGTTAATTAATTATTTAACCATTAATTTACCATTAACAATTTCCACATTATATTTCATTAACACCACACCCAATGTTCATTGTTCCATTAAATCGAGACCTCAGCATTATGTACCAGTAAACTCTAACCCCATGGGTTAAAATCTTTTATTAACATTATTACTTTCCCATATTTCTAGGAATTATGGGAAAACATTATAAGATACTAAACACAAGGGGTCTATACATGGTGTGTAGATGAACTACCTGCTGAATCGTTTCCACCTATATCAAGAGCATAGACCCATCCTCCCCTAGGAAGCTAAACACGGAAAGAAAGTGGCATACTCTGGGTTTATTATCCCCTTTTGAAAGGAGGGTAGGCAAACTAGATTCCTTGACCAGTGGGGAAAGTAAGGAAGATAAAAAACCAACAAGAAACATAAAGAATCCAAACCTTCACATCCAACCCGTTCCATCATCTTGGGTGTCCTCCCCAACACCCACATGTATAAATTGATGCATCTCTCCACTTTAGGCATCAAATTCTACCACAATAAATAGGCCTCCCTGCCCCCACATATCACAACAGCCTTCCAGGCTCACATCACAACAGAAGTAGCTGGAAAGAATATCATATCAATTGGGATCTTATCCCATAACTAAGAAAAAGGGTAACTCAGAAACATGTGAGGCATTATATAGTATCAAACAACCAGTTATTTAATCCATCTAGAATTAACTAATTAATTTTTTTCAAGTTCCAACTAGAGTCAACCTAAATAGTAATCCATCACAAATTGATTAAACATGCTTACTATATTATTCTGAATGACATCAAATTACAACAAAAATAACAACCAAATTCATTTAAATGACTCTTTATCTTTACCCAAAAAATTATTAATTAATTCCATCTTTACATTATTTACCAATTTCCATATAGAATGAAAAGAAAAAAAGTAAATAAATATATCACAATATTTAGAAAAATAAGATGCAATAATATGAAATCGATATCAATTTATCTATCCGATTAAAATATTTATCATGTCAATTCCATTGTGATCTAGTGGGATAAAACATACTAACTCTACAGTTTCACATAAAGGAAATGAGAAGCAATGAATCCTCTACCTCAAACAGTTCTCGACATTTTTTATAAGACAACGAGCCACACAATGAGTTACAATCTCCTCCCTCATGAAAACTGTATCCACCCGAGGATGCACAAACACCACCACAAAGGTCAACACCCAAGAAACATCCATTAATAACATGGAGATAGCATTCTAAAAATAAGGAAAGGAGAAATATTAGGAGATAAACTCAAAATAATGACGATTAATCATACCATATATTGAAGATTGATCAATACTGCATGGTTGCAACGAAAATAGAGGTGAACCAATCCAAGGAAGAAAGTTTGATCACACAAGTTATACATGATAGAATGAAAGGTTTGAGAATATCACACCAGAGAACAAGGAGGACGAACTATGGATGATGATATCTCATCCCATTAAAATATTTAACAGAGTAATGGTTTAAGATATTCCGGATTTTCCATTAAATGTGGATCGCATTAAACCACACGGTTTGACAAGTTAAAGCATCTTGATCCTTGGGAAAATTAATAGTTGTGACCTTTGAATCAGTATTAGATTCTATAAAATGGGTCTTTAAATGCATTTTATGTCAAAGGAAACATCAAAGGGGAGAAACTGTAGAAAGATGGAAACACTATTTATGAACTAGAAATTTGGCAAAGGAAATAGAGGCTGTAGTTGAAACCTCACCACTTTGGAAACACTGTTCTCATAAGGATATTGTTGGAACTGTTTACATAAGTATACCATTGAAACTGTTCACATTTGGTCTTTTGTTGGAACTGTTCACATAGGTTTACCGTTGGAACTGTTCACATTGGTATATTGTTGGAACTGTTCACATCGATCAACCATTAGAACTGTTCACATCGGTCTACTGTTGGAACTATTGACCTCAGTCTACCATTGAAATTGTTTATATAAGTCTAATGTTGTAACTTTTCACATCGGTCTACCATTTGAATTGTTCACATAATAATTTCATTGGAACTATTCACATCGGTCTACTGTTGGAATAGTTCACATAAGCCTACCATTGGAACTCTTCACATCGGACTACCATTGGAACTGTTCACATCTGTCTACTATTGGAGCTGTTCACATAAGCCTACCATTGGAACTGTTCACATCGGTCTACCTATATGGACCTAGCCTTAAAATATTACTTAATATTTAACTAAAAGAATAATTTACAATGAGGATCTTTTTAGGTTTAGAGTTTTAGAGAATTTGGACATAACTATTTCATCTCAAAAGATTACAAAGTAAACACTTCTACACAGTTTCCATTTTTTTTTTACAAAACATGAACTCTTGAAAAAAAGAGTCATGTCTAGTTCCTTGTTTAAGACAACATGAATTTTCCTTGATCCCATCATTGACCCTATTCCACATTTTGTCCTATGAAAAAAATTTCAAAAAATCTGGGTGAGCATAAAATGCTCAGTAAGGGATACACAATGAATAAAAACTGTAAGTTTTCATCAAAACAAAATGCAAACCATGAATAATTTATCATAAGTAATAATTTTCACCTTTATGAAGTAGTAAATAATCTTCAATGTATAAAAGATCATTACATACCCTTTTGTAACCAAAACATTACCAAAAAACCCAAATAAACAACACATAACATATAAATGTAACTTGGGACATAAACATACATAAATGGAATAATCATATGGTCAACTTCCACACATATAAGTAAATGGAATACCCATACGGACGAATTCCATACCCAATGAATTGGATGTTATAACGTAACCACCCATCCAAGTTTTCACGGCACCACCCGTCATTTGGTTTATCACATAACCACCCGTCAATTGTCCAAGTACCATTATAAAAACATAACACATAAAACAATTATAAAGGAAAGAAAACATTTCCACATTTCAATCACAATATATCACTTAAATATATTGACACAACAAATCCATTATCAAAACCATTTTCAATAGCAATATATATAAAATAGTATATGGTATTTATTTACTTTTAAAAATATTACAGCTTGTTGAGGAATAAAAAGATCAAATAATACTCACGGCGGCAGAAAAGGTCGTTGTCACCGCATACGTTAAAAGAAACATTCCTTATTGTATTTTAGTAAAACGCTTCATAGAAAAAGATTCCCTTTGTATGAAATGAAAAGTCAAAGGTGTTTTATACATCATATAAAATAAATTCTTGTATTATAACAAAATATTCCTCAATGAAAGGAGATTGAGACGAAGTCCCTTACCTCATGTCCGACTTGACTTGATCTCTCTTTAATCTGCTAAATAATAAACTAAAGTTAATTTATACTTGATTAATAACATTTTTCAAGTTTATTATTCCTTTTATATCACTTATTTCCATTCTATAAACATTATGTAATCATTTAAGTAAATAACTTTCGTTTTGCCGATATTTGGTACTTAAGTAAAAAATGGACTTCTTACAATTACATGTTGTTCATGTGGTCAGGGGTTAATTATATCCAGATTGATATTCATGATTTGGATATCATATATATCATATATATCCTACAGATATATGTATTTATAATAGTACATAAAATTTATAGGTAAGAAATGAAATGCATCGTTCATGGAGACGGTAAGCCGTACGTACGCATGAACGCTACTTTCATTTATATTTCGTATTTAATGGAATGAAATCTCAATGATATAAAGGTAAATTATAATTACAGTATAATATCATATATAATATTATTAACTCCATCCACTATACGTCTCACATATGGCATTAACGATTCAAATCACTTTGAGGGGGCGGTAGTCCGCACTTCCTAAAATGAAATTATCGTGTTTATCCATTATGGAAACCATAAAGGTATGCAATAAATGAAAAATACAGATTCTTAAGGAAAACATAAACATAATATATATCATATATAAATACATTGACATCTTAATATCCACCATGAAAGTTGTTAAGAGAATATTGAACAATCATCGTTTCATGTGCCAGTAATTCGCCATCCACAGAAACAATATGTTATTTAACCACTAGACGGAGGTGTGTGTAAGTGTAACTCAAATACTTTTCATAAATACATCATATTATATTTTAGATACTTTTTAAAAAAAAAAATAAAGGAATAAAAATATTTTAGGGGGTTGGAGAAGCAAAATAAAACAAAAGAACATAAGAGAAGACATTACCTTTAAATCGGGTAAATCCCCTCGGTCTGAACCAAAATGGTTTTTTGAAGAGTGTTCTACCTAAGGTAAGGCTTCTAGGATTAAGAGAGAGGTCTTGGGAGATTATTTGAGTAGATTTTGTATGAGATAAAGGGCTTGAGAAGTGTGATAGATGGGTAGGAAGTGGGGTCTTTTTATAAGGGAGAGGAGGGGCTCTTTTGGGAAGCATAAAACTATTAATTTATTATATAATTATTTTCGGTTTCTAAATGTCCAAAAATTGTTAAAGTATAAGATAAGGTGGCCCATGTTAAAAATAAAATAACCCAATAATAATTGGAAAAATTTTGGATATTATTTTAAACATTATATTCTTATTTATTTAAATCAATCATTAAGGACGTAAACACTGCATCATCATTATGTCATAAATAAATATATTTATTTGTTATCTAAGAATTATAAAAAAATTACCATGTTGTAGTAAATATTTATAGCTTTATAATTAATTTTTATAGTCAAATATATCAATTATATAACCCCATGTAAATTTTTTATAGTAAAACAATACATGTTTGTGATATTTTTATTTTTACTTTAAATAAAAGGTATTAATGTCATTATCTTACCCAAGTTGCTCCATGGGGTCCCATAAATTGACCCATGGATTTTCTTAGTCATCCATGACTCATCCAATATGTGTAGGACATGTGTCAAGGTGATTTCATATTATTGTAACATTATTTTTACCTTAAATTACCCTAATTACCTTTAATCGCGATTAATAAAACTTAAAAGTTACTATTCACTAAAAAAATTATTTTCATCCCATTGAACCACATTTTACTTACTAATGACAAAAATGTATGTTGGATTTTTGAAATTCAAATCATGGATGTGGTAAAATTTCGTTTAAATGAAAAATTCAATTTTTAACTACCACTTAGTGGTTTCACTATTCATCAAAAATTGAAGTTTTTCAGAAAAATACCAAAAATTAACCCTAATATATATTTGATATTATGAATTAAAAAATGATGTATATTTTAAAAAATTATTAGAATATAAGTTTCATTAATTAATTTAATAATTAATTCTCGTTGTCAAAACAAATAGTGTGTTTTTAAGAAACAATATCTATCAAAAGATTGACACTTGTTTAAGTCAAAATTCAAATTGAAATTAATTCCAATGACCACCATTGGATTAAATGGTAAAAATATATTCTAAATTCAATTTAAAACCAACTAAAAATATAATCTAATCATATAAATAAATTAGATTAAAATGAGGTTTTGAATTAAAATACAACATTTTTCACTTTTTCATTAAAAATGAACTTTATCGGAAAAATAACAAAAACATACACAAAGTAAATTTTGATGTCATGATTCTAAAGAAGGATTTTATTTGGTTCAATAGAATGTATAAGAGTGAACAAAACTATTTTTAAGGAGGGTTCTCCATCAAAAGGAGATAAATCGACCTTTTAGTGGATATTAGAGTATCTATGCCTAAAATTGAATTCTTTTCTTATTTTAATCCTTTATCTTTTATTGGATAAATGTAAAAACATTTAACAAACATATATAATCATATTTTAGTTATTTATATTCATTTTTTCCAATACAATGGCTACGTGCTAACTACCATTTAAAAAAATATTATTATATTATTAGTGTGAACATAAGATTTCAATGAAACTCGTTGTTGCGTATCGGGTACGCTATCGAAAATAGAAACCCATTTAAAGTAAAATTAATATTTAATTAAAAAATATTAATAAATATGAAAATTTATTATTCTATATTTACCTGAGAAGTTACATCCTTCCCCCATTTTGGGAATTGCATCCTCGCAATTTTATTCACCTATCAAAATAAATGGGGGTATTTATCCCTCATAGCATTTTCAGATTCCCACGTTGCTTCTTCAACCATATGGTTTTCCATAAAACCTTCACCTGATAAATTACCTTATATCGCAACACTTACTCTCTTCGGTCAAGAATCAAGACTGATTGTTCTTCATAAGAGAGATTCTCTTCCAACTGAACTACCTCTCGGCTCAAAACATGAGATGGATCTAGCATATACATTCTCAACATCGAAACATGAAAAACATTGTGTACTCGGGAAAAACTTGGAGGTAAATCCACTCTGTATGAAACTGATCAACTTTCTCCATGATTTCATAAGGTCCAATGAACCTCGGACTCAACTTTACCTTCTTTCCAAAATGCATCACACTTTTCAATGGAGAAACTTTGAGAAAAACGTGATCACCTACCTCGAAAGATATATCCTTCCTTCGGTTATCCGTACAAATTTGCTGCCTGCTCTGAGATATTCCCATGTGCTTCGGAATCAACTGAAATTTTTCTACCGTCTCTTCTACCAATTCTGGTCTCATCAGCTTCCTTTCCCCTACTTCATCCCAAAAAGCTGGAGTTCGACACCATTTAACATATAATGACTCAAACAGAGCCATTTGTATACTGGAATGAAAACTCTAGTTATAAGAAAATTCAACCAAAGAAATATGTTGGTCCCAACTTCCCTTTTAATCTATCGTGAATGTACGTAACATATCCTCCATGGTCTGAATTCTTTCTTCTGACTGCCCATCTGATTGCGGATGAAAAGTTGTACTAAAATTTAATTCCATATACAATGACTTCTGAAGGCTTTTTCAAAAGTTAGAAGTAAATCTGGGATCATGATCAGATACAATGGAGAGGGGAACACCATGTAACCCAACTATCTCTTTAACATACAACCAAGCAAGTAGATATAGAGACAAAGTATCTCAAATAGAAAGGAAATGAGTAGATTTAGTCAATCAATAAACTATAAACCAGATTGCATTATTACCTCAAGATGTCTTTGGTAATCCCACAACGAAGTCCATGGATATGTTTTCCCATTTCTACTCTGGCATCGGTAATGACTGAAGTATCCCTTTTGGTAACTTCCACTCTGCTTTAACCTATTGACAAGTTAAACACTTCACAGTAAAATCAGCAATATCTCTTTTCATTCCATCCCACCAGTAATACTCTCGCAGATCTCTGTACATCTTAGTACTTCCAGGATGAACTGAAAATAGGGAACAATGAGCCTCACATAACAACTCATTATTCAACTATGAATCACAAGGCACTCATAATATCTTCTCAAACCTCAAAAACAATCATTATTAAAGTTAAATTCAGGCAACTAACCCTTCTGAACCAGCTCTGCCTTTTTCTGCAACCCACTGTCTTTCTTCTGCGCTTGCTTATTTCTGTCTGATGAGATGATCTCCCCGACACCTGAAACAAAACAGAAGAACTTCCTGCACCAACAAATTCTATTCAAATGTTCATCAAATCAAAAACCCAAGGATCGCGTTCCAAACATAGCATGGTTAATGAAGCATTACTTTTTCGACTCAAAGCATCATCCACTTTATTTTATTTTCCCGGATGGTAAAGAATTGTACAATTGTAATCCTTGATTAATTCCAGCCATCTCTTCTGTCTCATGTTCAATTATTTCTGAGTGAATATATACCTCAAACTTTTGTGATCGGTATATATTTCACACTTTACTCCATACAAATGATGCCTCCAAATTTTTAGAGAAAAAACAATAGAAGTTAATTCCAAATCATCTATAGGGTAATTTAACTCATGAGTTTTCAACTAACGTGAAGCATAAGTAATTACTTGATCTTTCTGCATAAGGATACAACCAAGTCCCTTCAATGAAGCATCACTTTAGTTAAAAAACTCACCATTTCTGGAAGGAAGTTCCAAAACTAGATCATTCACTAATATTATTTTCAATTCCTGAAAAAAATCATCACATTCTTTTGTCTAGATGAACTTAACACCTTTTCGAGTTTACATAGTCATTGGACTAGATAACCGTGAAAACTTTTCAACAAACCTCCATTAATAACCTACCAACCAAGAAAACTACGGATCTCGGTTATATTTGTGGGTCATGGCCATTATTCAACAAATTTTGTTTTATAAGGAACAATAGTTATTCCATTTTTGAAACAAAGTGACCAAGGAAAGAAATTTTTTGTAACCAAAACTCACACTTTCTGAATTTTCCATACAGTTTCTTTTCTTTTAATATTTGTAAGATAACCCTTAAATTACTTTCATGCCCCTCCTTACTTTTAGAAAACACCAAAATATCATCAATGAACACAACCACAAACTTATCCAAGAACTCATGGAAAATTCTATTCATTATATCCATTAATACATCAGGTTCATTGGTTAACCCAAAAGGCCAAACTACAAATTCATAATGTCCATATCTAGTACGAAACATAGTCTTCGGAATGTTTGCGTCTTTTACTTTCATCTAATGGTACCCCGACCTCAAGTCAATCTTCGAAAAATACTGAGCTCCCTAGAGATGATCAAACAAATCATCGATATGAAGAAAATGATACTTGTTCTTAACAGTGATGTTATTCAATGCTCAATAATCAATGCAAAGTCTCATTAAACCATTTTACTTTTTTAAAAAAAGACAAGAGCACCCCATGGTGATGTGCTAGATCGGATGAAACCTTTTTCTAATAACTCCGGAAATTGCTTCTTTAACTCTAAAAGTTCAACTTGAAACATTCTATAAAGGGGGTTTCGAAATTGGCTTAGAATTAGGAACTAATTCAACAGTAAATTCAACTTCCCGATCATGAATAATACCAGGAAACTCATCAAGAAAAACATCTAGATACGCATTTACCAATGGCACATCAATAATCTGAATAGATCCTTTGTTTTAAACAATATGTGCAAGGTAACATCCATTTCCATCTTTTACTAGTTTCTCAAATTCCTGATATGTTATCAAATGCAAGGGTTCATTATTGTACAGAAACTAAAAATCTTTCTGAAAAGAAACCACTTTAGCTCTGCAGTCAATCTTAGCATGAGAAACAGAAAGCCAATCCATGCCCAAAATAACTTCAAACTCTAATAGAGGCAAAACAATAAGGTTTTCAGGTAGATTCTTTCTGCACACAAGGATATGAAGGTTCTTATAATTTCTTTTTGTCTCAACGTTTCCTCCGGGTGTTTTTACTATAAGTTCGGGATTCATATCTTGAGATGGAATTCCCAATTTACTATAAAACATATCAGAAATGAAAGAATGTGTAGACCCTGAATCAAACAACACATTGGCATAATCTGAACAAACAAACATTGTACCTGATACTACTTCATTCGATGGCCCAACATCTGCTGAAGTAGTTGCAAAGGATTTCACCACCCCTTTCTGCTTGTAGTCTGGCTGCTTTCCCTTATTTGAGTTCTTCGTTAGACGCTCATTTCCATAAGGACCCATTTCATTAAACTTAAAAACATCTTACCGCTGGCTTTTCATTCCCTGTTTGATCATCTTCCTTATAGTTACGAGCAATATGACCAAACTTACCACACCGAAAGCACTTTCCAGACATGGATAAACATTCTCCATGATGCATTTTACCACACTTCTCACTAGATGGATATTTTGTTTTCTTACATCCAGGAATCTTTGATGAATTATTTCCCTTTCCTTACCAACTGGACCTCTTATTCTGTTGTTTTTGAAAGAACACATGATCATCAGAAAACTCCATTTCCACCTTCTCCGCACAATGAACAAGTTTTTCATAAATCTTGAAATCACGAGAAGCTAAAGCCCTTCGATACTTTGGCTTTAACCCTAAGTGAAAAAGGTTGGTTTTACTATCTAGATATTGTATGAAATTTGGAGCATACCTTTCCAGTAGAGTGAACTTTTCTTCATAAGCAGCTACTGAGTCATCCTCCTGCCTCAATTCTAGGAATTGGTTTTCCATCCTAAGACGAACCACCTTAAGAAAATATTTCTCAAGAAACATACCTTTTAATTCATCCTAGTCAAGATCATCAATCTCCTCACTATCCATGATATTTTTCACCATCGACCACCACTAATCAGCTTCACCTTCAAAACGGTAAACAATAAGACTAACCTTTTGATGTAATGAACACCCCATGACATCAAAAATATTTTCCAATGATTTAATCCACCCTTCTTCTAGCACAGGGTCAGATAATCCTCTGAATGATGGTGGATGTTGCCTCATGAAATGTTCCACCACTGACATGTTCCTATACGGTTGATCTGGCTGATCTTGTGAATGGATACCACCACCATTTATAGCATGATTCAACTGTGCCATCACTGCAACAAACTTTTCAGTTCTGATCCTGACCATCTCAAGTTGCTGATTTGGAAGGTCGTATTCCTCCTAATGTCGTCCCAACATAAATACCTTGTTTCCTCTGTGGAAAACAATTCTGAACACATAAATATCTTAGGCGAAGCAACATGGTAATCTTTAAATGCTATATCATTTCAATCAAACCATAAATTAATTTACATACATGAATTTAACAATTTTCTAACTCTTAAAGTTGTCTAAACTGGCCTCTGATAACAACTATAATGACCCAACCTTAAAACATTACTTAATCTTGAATTAAAAGAATAATTCACATTGAGGATCTTTTTAGGTTTAGAGTTTTAGAGAATTAGTAAATAACTATTTCATCTCAAAATATTACAAATTGGACACTTCTACATAGTTTCCATTTTTTTACAAAACATGAACTCTTGAAAAAAAGAGTCATGTCTAGTTCCATGTTTAAGACAACATGAATTTTCCATGATCCCATCCTTGACCCTATTCCACATTATGTACTATGAAAAACATTTCAAAAAATTGGGGTGAGCATAAAAAGTTCAGTACGGGATACACAAAGAAGGAAAACTATTAGTTTTCATCATAACAATAGGTAAACCATGAATAATTTATCATAATAATACTTTTCACCTTTATGAAGTAGTAAATACTCTTCACTGAATAAAAGATCATTACATACCCTTTTGTAACCATAATATTACCATAAAACCCATATAAAGAACACATAACATATAAAGGTAACTTGGGACATAAACATACATTAATGGAATAACCATACGGTTGACTTCCACACATATCACTAAATGGAATAGCCATACGGATGACTTCCATACCCAATGAATTAGAGGTTATAACGTAACCACCTATCCTGGTATTCACGGAACCACCCGTCATTTGTTATTTCACATAACCACCCATCAAATGTCCAAGTACCATTATAAAATCATAACACCTAAAAAAATTATAATGGAAAGAAAAAATTTCCACATTTCAATCAAAATATATCACATAAATATATTTACATAAAAAATCCATTATCAAAACCATTTTTAATACCAAAATACATAAAAGAGTATATGTTATTTATTTACTTTTAAAAACATTACGGCTTGTTGAGGAAGCCAAAGATCAAATAATAGTTGCGGTGGTGGAAAAGGACATTGTCACCGCGTACATTAAAAGAAAAATTCCTTTTTTTCTTTTAGTAAAATGCTTCTTAGAAAAATATTCCATTTGAATGAAATGAAAACTCAACGGTGGTTTATACAGCATATAAAATAAAGTCTTGTATTAGAACAAAATATGCCTCAATGAAAGGAGATTAAGACAAAGTCCCTTACCTCGTGTTCGACTTGACTCGATCGCTCGTTAATCTCATGAATAATAAACTAAAGTTAATTTCTACTTGATTAAGAATGTTTTTTATGTTTATTATTCCTTTTATATCACTTATTTCCATGTTATAAACATTATGTAATCATTTAAGTTAATAATGTTTGTTTTGTCGATATTTGGTACTCAAGTCAAAAATGGACTTCTTACAATTACATGTTGTTCATGTGGTCAAAGTTTAATTATATCCAAAATGATATTCATGATTTAAATATAATATATATCCAACATATACATGTATTTATAATAGTACATAACATTTAGAGGTAAGAAATGAAATGCATCGTTCATGGATACGGTAAGTCGTACGTGCGCATGAACGCTAATTTCATTTCTATTTAGTATTTAATGGAATGAAATAACAATGATATAAAGGTTCATTATAATTACAGTATAATATCATACATAATATTATTAACTACATCCTTTATACATCCCACATATGGAATTAACTATTCAAATCACTTTGAGGGGGCGGTAGTCCGCAATTCCTAAAATGAAATTACCGCATTTATCCATTATGCAAACCATAAAGTTATGCCATAAATGAAAAATACACAGGCATAAAGAAAACATAAACACAATATATATCATATATAATTACAGTGACATCTTAATGGCCACCATGAACGGTGTTAAGAGAAGATTGAACAATCATCATTTCGTGAGGCAGAAATTTTCCATCCAAAGAAACATTATGTTCTTTAACCATTAGACAGAGGTCTGTGTAAGTGTATCTCGAATAATTATCATAAAAAATTACTAGTATATTTAAGATACTGGTTTTTTACAAAATAAATGAATAAAAATATTTGGGGGGGGGGTGGAGAAGCAAAATAAAACAAAATAACATAAGAGAAGACATTACCTTTAAATCGGGTAACTCCCCTTGGTTTGAACCAAAAGGGTTTCTTGAAGAGATTTAATCCTAAGGTAAGGCTTATAGGATGAAGAGAGTGATATTGGGAGCTTATTTGAGTGGAGGTTGGACGACCCAAAGTGCTTGAGAATTATGAGAGATGGGTAGGAAGTGGGGTCTTTTTGTATGGGAGTGGAGGGGCTCTTTTGGAAAGCATGAACTATTATATTATTATATAATCATTTTCAGTTTTAATGGTCCAAAAATTATTAAAGTACAAGATATGTTGTCCCATATTCTAAATAAAATCATCCAATAATAATTGGACAAGTGTTGGATATTATTTTAAACATTATCTTCTTATTTATTTAAACCATTCATTAATGACGTAAACATTGCATCATCATTGTGTCATAAATAATTTTATTTCTTTGATGTCTAAAAATTATAAAACAATTGCCATGTTGTAGGAAATAATTTTTTATTTCTAATGAATATTTATAGTCAAATATATCAATTATATTACCACATGTAAAAATTATTTTAGTAAAACAATACATGTTTGTGATATTTTTATTTTTACTTTAAATAAAAGGTATTAATGTCATTATCTTACCCAAGTGGCTCCATGGGGTCCCATAAATTGACCCATGGATTATATTGGTCGTCCATGACTCATCCAATAAGTGTTGGACACGTGTCATAGTGATTTGATATTATTATAACATTATTTTTACCTTAAATTAGACTAATTACCTTTAATCGCGATTAATAAAACTTAAAAGTTACTATTCACCAAAAAATCATTTGAATCCCATTGAACAACATTTTACTTAATAATGAAAACCATTTATGTTGGATTTTTGAAATTCAAATCACATATGTGGTAACATTTCGTTTAAACGAAAAATTCAGTTTTTTAACTACCACTTAGTGGTTTCACTATTCATCCAAAATTGAAGTTTTTCAAAAAAATACCAAAAATTCACCCTAAGCTATATTTGATATTCCAAATTCAAAAATTATTTCTATTTTAAACAATTAAATTCATATAAGTTTAATTAATTAATTTAATAATTAATTCCCGTTGTCAAAACAAATAGCGTTTTTTTAAGAAATAATATCTATCAAAAGATTCACACTTGTTTAAGTCCAAATTCAAATTGAAATTAATTCCAATGACCACCATTGGATTAAATGGTAAAAATATATTCTAATTTCACTTTAAAAACAATTCAAAATATAATATAATCATAAAAGTAAATTATATTAAAATGAGGTTTTGAATTAAAATACAACATTTTTCACTTATTCATTAAAAATAAACTTTACCGGAAAAATAACAAAAACATACAGAAAGTAAATTTTGATTTCCCGATTCTAAAGAATGATTTTATTTGGCCCAATATAATTTATAAGGGTGATAAAAACTATTTTTAATGAGGTTTCTCCATTAAAACGCGATAAATCGATCTTTTAGTGAATATTAGAGTATCTATGCCTAAAATTGAATTATTTTCTTATTTTAAGCTTTTATCTTTTATTGGATAAATGTAAAAACATTTAACAAACAAATATAATCATATTTTAGTTATTTCTATTCATTCCTGCAAATACAATGGCTACGTGTTAACTACCATTTAAAATAATATTATCATATTTTTAGTGTGCAACGTAAGATTTCAAAGAAACTCGTTGTTGCGTATCGGGTACGCTATCGAACATAGAAACCCCTTTAAAGTAAAATTATTAATTAATTAAAAAATATTAATAAATATGAAAATTCCTTATTCTTTATTTACCGGGGATGTTACACTACCTTTGGAACTATTCACATAAGCCTACTGTTGGAACTGTTCACATCGGTCTACCATTAGAACTATTCACATAAGCCTACCATTAGAATTGTTCACATCGGGCTACCATTGGAACTATTCACATCATCCTACCATTGGTATTTTAACATAATCCTACCATTGGAAATGTTTACATCGGTCTACCATTGGAAATTTTCACATCGATCTACTGATGGAACTATTCACATTAGTCTATCGTTGGAACTATTCACATCGGTCTACCTTTGGAACTATTCATATCAGTCTACTGTGGGACTGTTCACATCTGTCTACTTTTTGAGCTGTTCACATTGGGCTACTAGTGGAACTATTCACATAGGTCTATTTTTGGGACTGTTCACATGGGTCTACCATTGGAACTATTCACATCAGTCTACTGTTGGAACTATTCACATCGGTATACATGTGTCACTGTTCACATCGGTCTACATGTGGTACTGTTCACATCAGTCTGCCATTGGAACATTTCACATCGGTCTATCGGTGGAACTATTCAGATCGGTCTACTAGTGGCACTATTCCCATCGATCTATCATTGAAACCATTCACATCGGTCTACCGGTGGAACCTCATTCATCTGGAAACCTTGTCGGTCAGGAAACACTATAGAACCTCACTGGTCTAGAGACCTCAACGGTCTGGAAGCACTGTTGAACTCAAAATTTCAGAAAGGCAATAGAGGATAATGTTGGAAGGCTTTTGTTCTCAAAACACTATTCGTGAACTAGAAATTTGGAAAAGTGTTGGGAATTTGTCACCTTGACCTCCCTAAACACCTCAAACACCAGATTTCAGCAAAGTAATGGACCAGAGAGGTCCAGGCCATTACATGGATATTTATATGTATGACTTCAACAAAACTCCATTTTTCACTTTTTATCCCCAATTAAACATACTATTGAGGGTCTCCAATTACTTTATCACCATTACATGAACCTTAAAAAATATATTTATAACTCTGAAACCAACTTTTCAAAAAAAATCTTTTAGATCCTATGTTTTATTCTACTAATGAATAATGTAATTTAAATTTAAATATCATTGATAGAACCATATGTAAATATTTATGTATTTTGAAGTTATCCAAATTGGATAAAAACTAATTTCTCCATATTCTACTTAGAATTACATAATTTCTTCTCCATTTTTATGTAAGGGTTTTATGATAAATATTTGTTAAGAAATATTTTCTTAAAGTATTCTTATTATGTAGAGTTAATCTCTTCCCATTACCCTATGTTATTTTTTGATGTTCACTATTCATCCATGTAACCATCGAAACGATATGAAAACAAAAAAATCTTTTCATTTTAAAAAAATATAGAAAAATAAAATATTTATTTCATAATCATAAATTATTGTATTAGATGACTCAATAACTCAGATATTATATACATTTTATTTCTCAATTTATTATATATAAATAATACATAATGTAGTCATATAAAATTGAGAGGCATAGTGTCTTGGGAAAATTATATATAGAGAACAATAACCTACTGATTGGATAAAATGATTTTTTCAAAACTCCCTAATATGAAATTAAAATCCATCGAGATTATAATAAGGAACGTGATAAAATTAGGATATACATAAGTTTAATGTGAGCTATAATTCTTAATAATAAAGCATAACATGAGTAAATGAGATTCAAGGGTGTCACTTAGTGAAAAAAGTCAAGAATAAAAAATATTAATGTCGAAACATTATATAAGATGATAAAATAAATGCATCAGTAGAATGTTGAAACAACATAAAACGTGAAATCATAATCCTTATTCAAGGATAACCGCTAATAAATCAAACCATTGTTTGGTTAGGACAAGAATCCATGCACCATACATGGTATCTCATGCGATAAAAATATTACCTAATCCTTTTGAGGGATATATAACTTTATGCCCACCCATGATATTCATATAACGTACATGAATTTGGGACCCATATAGATCTTAAAACATATGATTCTCTTTTATCACTTTTAGACCCAAAATTAAGGATTGTGGGTTAAATATATGTAAGTACCCAACAAATAAAGGAAATTTCAGTCTATGTGTAAAACCTTGTGTAGAATTAGGGATGTGTATTCATGTCTCAAAATATTTCCATAGAAAATCAATGTATAATGTCAGCTACATAATGGTTGTACATAATGGTGTATATAATGTATTAATGAAAATTATGGGTGGAATATCATTTAATAATCATTATAATGATAGTAAATTTCAAAAAAACATCAACCTGAAAATTGGAAATAAAAATGATTTATAAATAGAATGTACATGAATGAAAAATAATAGGAAAAGAATCATTTACATGATAGGTTTATTATAAATTATTTTTTCGATATTTTTTAGAGATTCAAAATAACTTATGACCGATTTAGATAGGGATTGGGGTATATTAAATCTAAATTGTCTTTGAATGGAGAGTAAGGGGTTATCAAGTTCGTAGTTCTAGAAAAATAGGGAAATTCTTTATTAATTTCTAATCTTAGGTTTTCCACTCTATGTAATAAAATAATAAAAACCAAAAAAATTCACATAGTTTTTACCAAAAAGGTTTGGATTCTAATATTTAATTTGGTTAGGATCATCACTCAATAAAATAATACCGTCCATGATGTCAATGTGAGTCATGTTTATAATGAATTTTTTTAAAACATTAAAATATAATATAGGTTTTGGAGGAATAGTTATAGTTTTTTAAAATTCATAAAATAACATTAAAAACACATTATTATTAGGGTAAAAATATTTTTGGGGATGGATTCCATTTTTAGTATTTATTACATAAATTTTTTTCTATTTTTATGTCATAATATAAACCATATATTTATAAAATATATAATTTTTCCCAAAAAAATAGATTATATCATTAAATTAAAAACCTAGATTCTTCAAAAATAATTTATTTTAATTCTAAAATTATATAGTCAAATTAATTAATAATTTATAATTAAAAAAGTTGTATTTATATAAAATATGAAATTAATATCAATGGAATAGTAACATGACCTTAAGAATAGTAGCATGGCCATTAAGAGTAGTAATATGGCTAATAGAATAGTAACCTTATATAATAAAGTATAAATAAAACTTATCCATATTATAAGTGAATATACTATATATTTATATCATTGAAATAGTAAATAATTTTTTTGAAAATTATAAATTAACTATTGGATTTTTTTTGAGTCATAAATATCTAATTAGAATTTTTATAATTAATATAATGATATAAAAGAAAATATATTTTCATAAAATAGATTCATAAAATATTATTTTGTTGAGTTTTATTATAAGATAATTTTATGATATTTTAAATAATTTTTCAATGTTTTATAAAATCAGTTATAGTTTTAAAACTTGTATTTCTCAAATAAATTATGGTTTTAAAAAATCACATATATAGAAAATTATTTTCAAAAAATGGATTTCATTTTGTAATTCTACACATAAAAAATGGTTGGGGTTAATTTTTTAAATTTTCTGTAATTCTTGAATTTTTTGTGAATCATGAAATACAATAATTTATGAAATAAACTAAATACATGAATTATTGAGTCATTAAGGATGTTCTGCTAAGGTAATTTCCATTGGTAATAAATCACATGAACTAATTACTTTTTTTATTCATAATAACCAACACTATTTATTTCCTTTATAAAATAATAAAATTATGATTAATATAATGGACAACCCCCTCTATTTCAATTCAAATACAAACCCTCACCCCCTCTTCTCCTCATTCCTCTCAAGATTTTAACCTTATCCAATTTCTACCCAGTATTATTCCGAAGCTTCTTCCCACATCCAAGACCTTATGTTTTCACCAAAAATCTAAAACCAAAGGATATAAGTAGGTTCTTAATAAGAATAATATAATTGGTAAAAATATTCTTCCATTTTCTTTTATTTCCTTTTCGATTCTTTTTCTTTTATTATACTCTATTCACCTCCCACTATACAAGTGGAATGAAAACTCTTGTGTCTTATATATAATGGTTTTTTTTCATTTTTGAGTAAAATTTCATCATCATACTTCTTTTTCTCTCCCCCTTATTCAAAAAATAAAAACATCATCAGTGATGGGTTGATTTATTTCCATTGTGGATGAGGTGTTTTTAATTTCCATTACCACATTAATGGATATTCAGAAAACCATTTTAATGGTTTAAAACTATTTTAAATTGTATTATACAACATATTTTATTATCTGGAATTAACCTATATACATAATCTTAAGTTTATAATGAATCTAGTTTGTGATTATCGAAGAACTTCCAAAATGATCTAAACAAATATCATTAATGTTTTATCTAATTATTCATCATCAGATATGAAAAATATTGATTTATGGTATCATTAAATATTCCTGAAACATATTAATACCATTTCATTCTACTTATTTAGTTTTTCTTCCATTTGACAAGAAAATTCAGTATGAACTGACTACAGAAATCATGTAAAGAACGCACCTGAAACAATGTAAATAACAAAATATCATTAATAAATGGGTGGAATTATGTTTATAAAATGATCATATAAGGTGTTTTAAAAATTAATAATTTTCTATAAAATATTAATAACAATATTTTAACCATTATGTGGGAGTTTTAAACACATTTTATGTAATATGAACTTGAGGTAAGGTAATTCTTAAACTGATTTCCATTCTTTGGGTCAACCTTCAACATAATTTATTATGTAGTACTAATATTATATGTGAAATGAATTTTTTTATAATAATATGTTTTATAAGTTGAATTTAAAATTATTATAGATATTCCTTTTATTTTATTAATTCTTTCTTAAATGACATGTCATGTATAAGGGACTCTTCTTTAAAAATCCTCATTTAAATTTCAATTTTTACAAAATTCAAAAAACAAATTATGAAATTGTTCATTTTTAGGATTATTTTATTGTTCTTGGTCATTTTTTATGATTAAGGGGGGTACATATATCTCCTTATAATTTATTAGAAATGTTTAATTTCTATTTTAGCTGTATGGTTACTCCAAGTGTAACTATGATGGTTACACCATATGGTAGTTGTGAGTGTTACATTGTAAGATAGTCATGAGGGTAACATTATAAAGTGGTTTTTATGGTTATAACTAATATGGTATCCCTGATGGTTATAATATTAAGCAAGTAGTTTTTCTATTAACATGTATGGTTTATTTATTTACTTCATTTTTTTATGGAAATATCATGTTTCCACCAAGTAACTATACGATACTTATTAGGTGAGAAGTTTGTATTTGTGAAAATTCTTTCATATTTCAATAAGTATTCATGTACTAATTGTTTCTATCCTTATTTTTATGTCCCTTACTGATATTTTTGTGCTCATTACATGTTTAAAAATGTATTTCATAGGGTTTATATTTCCTTAAGATAAAATTATAAGCCAATATGAATGTTGTGAAGAATTTTCATGTATAGATTTTATGTTTTATTAAAAACATTTGTATTATGGAAAAATTGATATTGTTTTAGTATTATACACTTATTATTATTATGGGTTTATATGTATTAACTATTTCCTCAATTTTTAAAACTATAAACCAAAAAGATACTTTGAAATGTAAATAAGTGAATTTTAAAGGAATTTACTAGATTATTTAAGGTTTAAGGTTGGCTCCTTGTTGTTGGTATCAAAGTGCAGTTTAGATAACTTTGGGGGATAGAATGATGTTAATAGAATACCATAAATTATTATTACCATATTTTTATATTTAAATGATATCTCATTTGAAAATTATCATAGTTTTTTCATCTATGATATTTCTATTCAGAATGGATTTATGGAAAAGAAATATGGAGGTAGAAGTAAGAAGGAACCGAGAGGCTGATATCATTCTGAATCCAAAACCACAAATGATAGGTATTTGAACTGAGAAGTATGTGATAGTAATCTATTAGTTGATTTCTGATATCAATAGTATTGGAATACATAAAAGATAATAACAAGAGTTATAAAAATGGAACATGATGATTGTGGAACATTTTTTTAGGCAACACCCTCCAACTTTTAGTAGATCTTATGACCTAGTAGTGGCTGGAGGGTGGATTAAATCCCTTTAAAAGATATTCAAGTTCATAGGGTGTTTAGATAATCAAAAGTATATTCTTTCTATTTATCGTTTTGGAGTTGAAGAAGACCAGTGGTGGTCAATGGTAAAGAATATTCAGGATAGTGAGGAGATTGATGCCTTGAAATGGTATGAAATTAAGAATCTTTTCATTGAAAAATATTTTCTTAATGTGGTTCGACATAGGATATAAAATCAATTACAGGCATTGAAAAAAATGAGGATGATTTAGTGGTCATGTATGAATCAAACTTCACCTGATTAGTAATGTATGCTTCAAATTTTATTCAGGATATTGATAGTAAAATCAATTATTTTTTCTCAAGATTAAAGCTAAGATACCCAACTGTGTTGGACTTCTAAGAATTCAAAATTTATAAGAAACTCATTTGATGTACTGATATGGTAGAAATTTTATTTTCTGATCATAATGGGTACTTTGAAAATAATCCAAATAAATGGTCCATATGGAAAGAAATGGGTAGGAATCACCCAAATAAATCTAAATGTAAGAAATTATATTTTCTGATTTGTAGGAAGTGTGGTAAGAATAAACATGGGGAATCCCTTAACAATTCTGATAAATGTTTTTGATGTGGTAATTTTTGACATATGGTCTGATATTACAATGAAATTGATAATAAGATTAATTCGGATAAGCAAACATAGTGTTTCAAATGTGTTAATATGGGACATTATGAAAATACCTTCCAAAACAATGATTTGGATGATGGGAAGCATCAGGTTTATAAGTATAAAAGTGCAATGAGATCCTTTGTGACAAAGATAGAATATTTTGGTCCATCCAATGAATTAGTATGGGTTTTTTTTTTGCTCAGGTTTTTCTAATGTCTTCTTTGATACTAGGTCTACATGTTCTTTTAATTCTAGTACATTTTCTAGTAAATTGGAAATTTCACCTCAGGAAATGATACTGAAACATATGGTTAAAACACTAGGGGAAAATATTACAAAAAAATGCAATATAATAATCTTTTTATTACTGTCTATGGAAAGACATTACCTATAAACCTTTCTATTTTACCCTAAGTAGAGTTCAATGTCATTCTGCGTATGGGTTTGCTTTCCGTTTATCATGATAAGATTTATTGTATAGATAAAAAAGTTTTTTTTTTGAGAAATATATTTAGTTTTTATACAATAATGGACCCATAAAATTGATAACATATCAAGAAGTTTAGAAATATTTAAACGATGGAAATGAAATTTATATTCCTTATATTGATAAAAATAAGAAAATTGTTCAGAATAATTATATACCTATGTTAAATGAATACTTGGATGTTTTTTATAATGAGATTCCTAGTTTTATAACTGATTAGGAAGTTTAATTTACCTTTAAATTAGTTCCTTATGCTAATCCAATTTCAAAACTCCCTTGTCTAATAGATCAAGGGGGTCTTCTGGAATTGAAAAATCATTTGCAGGAGTTACTTGATAAAGGATTCATTTTTCCTTATACATCATTATGTGGTACTCATGTCTTGTTCATTAAAAATAAATACGGTTCCAAAATACTTTTTGTTGATTTTATAGATTTTAATATATTTACTATTAATAATAATTATCAATTACCACATATTTTTGACTTGTTTGATCAGCTCCAAGGTGCTCAGTAGTTTTTCTAAGATTTTATTGAGATCTACATACCATAAAACAAAGGTGAAACAAGATGAAATCCAAAATATATATTTTTTTATACTAGATATAGTCATTATTAATTTTTTTATGCCCTTTAGTTTAACCAACATACTATTTTATTCATGGATCTTATGAAAAGAATATTCTATAAATATTTGGATAAGTTTTTTGTTGTTTTTATTGAAGATATTTTGGTCTTTTAAAAAATTTATAAGGATTAAGAAAAAATTTATGGATTTTCTTGCAAACTATAACTGATAATAAGTTAGAAATAAAATTTAGAAAATGTGATTTTTGGTTGAAAAAAATTTATTTTCTTGGGAACATTGTAAATAAGGATGGAATAACAATTGATCCATCTAAAAAAATAGATTGATCAATGCCCAAGACCTAAAAATTGTACATAGATTCATAGTTTTCTTAGATTATATGGTTATTATTTATATTTTATTAAAACCTTTTCATAGTTATTTATCCCACTAACTTTGTTAACATGAAAAGGGGTTGAATTTATTTGGATAGATGAATGTGATGTTTGTTTTTAAGAACTGTAAAAGATATTGGTGAATTCACAAGTTTTATCACTGCCTTACAGAAATTGTGAGGTTTTCATCTTTAGTGATTCTTCATTGAAGGGACTTGGTTGTTTTCTAATGCATAATGATCAGGTAATTACTTATTCCATAAGGAAAATGAAATCTCAGGAGTTGAATTATCTCATGCATGATTTTGAATTATAATCTGTGGTTATTTGTTGAAAATTTGGAGGCATGAATTATACATATCCAAATATGAAATATATATTGAAAATAAAATTCTGAAGTATATATTCACACAGAAGGAATTAAACATGAGGAAAAAAAATATGGTTTGAACTGATAATAGATTGTGATTCGATGATCTATTTCCATCCAGTAAAAAGAAAAAAAAGTTCCATATTCCTTGAGTTGAAAACATCATGCATCATTAACCATGTCATTTTTATAACAAGACCCCTTTATTAATGATTTTATGAATTTTGGGTTTGAAGTTGTCGGTGTAAGAAATTACATGGTTTTGTTTCTGGTGTCCGTGGAGTTGTCTCTATCAAATATAATTAAGCAAGAATATAAGGAAGATTGTGAGTTACAAAAAAATGTAGACTTGGTTAAAACTGGTAAGTTTCCATAATTTTACATTGATAAATATTGTGTTTTAACGTTTGGAAATAAGTTAGGTGTGCCTTATAATTCCCATCTAAAGAAATAATTGTTGTTTCAATCTTACAGTTATCCATTTTCTTTTCATCCTAGAAATAATATGAGGTATAGAGACCTCCAAGAGTATTACTGGTGGGATGGAATTAAAATTTATATAATATATTTTACCATGAAAGTTTTTACTTATCAATAGATTAAAGTAGAGAGAAAACTACCAAAGGGGAGGTTTCATCCATTTCCAGTGCCAGAGTGGAAATGGGATTATATATTCATTGACATTATGGTGGAACTTATAAATAATTATTGAGGTAACAATGAAATTTGGGTTATTATTGAATAAATCGTCACATTTCCTTAAAATTTAATATATTATGTCTTTCAATCAGTTTTCTTGAATGTACCTCAAAGTGGTTTTTTGGTTACTTGGATTTCTGATTTCCATTGTATCTAAACATGATCCTAGGTTCACATTTAACTTTTAGAAAGTCCATCAAGAGTCATTGGGAACATAATTAACTTTTAGCATTGTCTTTCATCCTCAATATGATAGGAAATTAGAGCAAACAATTAAAACATTAGGGGATATTATTTGATCTTGTTCAATGTATTACTTAGGAATTTGGGATCAGCATATTTCTTAAGTTGAGTTTTCATATAATAAATATTTTCATTCTAGTATACAGAAAGCACCATTTGAGGAAATATATGGAAAGTGGTGTTGAAATCCATCATTTTGGGATGATGTTTGGGAAAGGAAGATTATGGGACCATAATTAGTAGAGGAAGTGGGAAAAAATGTGAATATAATCCAGAAGCACATGAGGAAAACTCAAGGAATATAGATAAGTGATGAATATAATAGGAGAAAATAATTTTTTTTTGTGGTCGGTGATCTTGTTTTTATTTGAATCGCACCACGGAAATGTTTTATAAATTTTCATAATAAATGAAAGTTAAGTCTATATTTATTAGACCTTATGAAGTCCTAGATAATGTTGGACATGTCATCCAAGAGTAACTTTTCCTTTGAGTTTTTCTCAAGTACACAATGTTCATCATGTTTTGCTGATGAGAAATTTCATGCCAAATTCATCTCATGTTTTGATCATAGAAGTAGTTCATTTTGAAGAGAACCTATCCTATAAATATAAACATGTTCAGATTCTTGATGATATAGAGAAATTATTTTTGAATATGGTAATCCACTAGGTTAAGGTTTTGTGGATAAACTGCATCGTTGAAGAAGCAACATGGGAATCTGGAAATGATATAAGGTAAAGGTACCCTCACTTGTTTAATAAGTAAACAAAAATAGTGAGGATTTTATTTCTAGAAGGTGGGGAGAATGTAACAACCCAATTACTTATAAAATAAGTTCTTTTCATTTTGGAGTTATATAGTCAAATTCATTATAAATATATAATGAATTAAGTGTTATTTGTAGAAAAAATGGAATTCATACTGCTGTAATAGTAACTTGACCTTAGGAATTAAAAGATGACCATTTAGAATATTAATCTATCTAATAGAACTGTAACCTCAAAAAAATAAATTATAAATAAAATTTATCTATTTTAAGTGAAAATACGATATATTTATATTATTGAACAAGTAAACAATTTTTTAAACAATAATAAATTATGTGGTGACATTTTTTGAGTCATAAATATTTAATAACAATTTTATAACTAAAATAAAGATTTAGTAAAAAATAGGTTTTCATAAAATAGATTCATAAATTATTATTATTTTGTCTTATGATAATAATATAGTTTTATGAGATTTTAAATAATATTTCAAAGTGTTATAAAATCTATTATAGTTTTAAAAATGATATTTTTTGAGTAAATAATAATTTTAATAAAAAAATTAAATTTCCCATATGTAGAAAATTATTTTCCAAAAATGGAGTTCATTTTTGAATTCTACACATTGAATAATGGTTGTGGTGAATTTTTGATATTTTTCTAAAATGCTTGAATTTTTTTAACAGTAAAATACGATAATTTATAAATTAATCTAAATACATGAATTATTGTAAAATGGATTATGTTATACTGAGTTAATAACCCTTTTTATAAATCAATTCACTATTTATTGTATTTATTCATAATAACCAACATTATTTCTTATCTTGATCATAATAATAAAATAATGATTAAAATAATGGAAACTCCCTCTCTCCCCCACTATAAATATCACCCATCACCTCCAATTCTCCCCACACATATCAAGCTTTTAACCTTGTATAATTTATACCCAATCTCCTTACCCAATTCAAAGAACTACTGGTCTCACCAAAATTCCAAAACTAAAGTCCTTAAGGACGTTTGTAATGATGAAAATTCAAGAGGTAAAAATCCTCTTTCATTTTGGTTTATTTCTTTTTTAATTATTTTTCATTTATTATACTATATTCACATCCATTTATCTAGGATGCATGAAAACTAAATTATATTATATATATTGTAATTTTACCATGTTTATAGAACAACTATGCATCATAATTATTCTTCTCCCCCTCATATTCTAAAAATAAAAACATCATTCATGATGTGTTGATATACCAACATCGTGGATGATGCATTTTCAATTTCCATTATCATCTACATGGATGGTCATAAACTTGTTTTAATGGTTGGAACTGATATTAATGTTTATGATAAAACCTCTTTTTATTAATTGACATATTTACATAATAATAAATTATATAACAAAACTAGTTTGTGATTGTTGAAAAATCGCCAAAATGATCTAAAAATACCAATTAATGTTTTATGTAATTATTCATCATCATATATTAAAACCAAATGATTTAAAGTATAATGTAATATTATTTAAACCTAATAATACCATTTAATTATTCTTATAGAGTTTTTATCCATTCAATAAAAATATCCATTACGAACCGACTATAGAAACCATGTCAAGAACGCACCCAAAACAATGGGAATAATAAATATTCATAAAAATGGAGGAATGGTGTTATAGAATTATCAGATAAGTTTTTACAAAAAATATATGTTTCAATAAAATATTTATAACACAATTTTAACAATTATACTAGAGGCTGAAACACATTTTAAGTAAGGAAAACCCGAGGTAATGAAATTCCTAACCCGATTTCCATTCTTTGGGTTAACCTTCTACTTCATTGATTTTGTGGTAATAACATTCTTTGTGAAATGAAATTTTTTATTATAATATTTTTTATTATGTTAACTTATAGTGATTAATTATATTACTTTAATTTTATTAATTATCACTTCAATGACATGGTATATGTAAGGGACTCTTCTATAAAAATCCTCTTCTAAATTTCTATTTTTACAAACTTCAAAAGGAATGCTTTTATTCAATTTTTCATGTTTTATAATTATGATATATTTCTTGGGAATTTTTTATGATGATGTTTTGGACCTATATCTCTCTCCAATGCATTTGGAATGTTTATGCTGGAGGTCGGTCGTATGGTTACTCTAAGTGTAACTGTGGTGGTTACACTATATGGTAGTCGTTAGGGATACATTGTAAGGAATTTGTTAGGGTTAGGCTGTAAGGTAACCTTGAGGGTTAAAAATAATATGTTATTTGTGATAGTTACAATCTTAAGTAATTAATTCCCCAAGTAACCTATATGGTTTATTTATGTTTTTTTATGTTTTATGCAAATCTCATGTTTTCACAAGGAAATTGTACGATACTTATTGGGTGAGAAGTATGTATCTGTGAAAAATATATCATATGATTATAAGTATTCCTTTAATAATGATGCATATCCTTCTTTTATTTACCTTACTAAGATTTTTTTGATCATCCCATGTTTTAAAATATTCTTTACAGGGTTTAAGGATGGGTAAGTGAAAAAGGAGAAGCCAAGATGAATATTGTGAATACTTTTCATGAATAGATTTTATGTTTTGTTAAAAACTTTTGTATTATAAAATAATGGATATGGTATTAGTAGTATCCAATTATTATTCTTATGGGTTGATGTGTATAAATTTTGTCCTAACATTATAAAACTATAAACCAAAGGGATCCTGGGGAATGTGAAGATGTGAATTCTAAAATAATTTATAATATTAGGTAATGTTTAAGGACAAGTGCTTATATTAAAAGTATAAGAATCTCACCATTTTATAATTTCAACATGATTATACCAACTTTTTTTCAAAATATTTTCATTTCTGCATTTAAATAAAAACACTTAATTATTTAAAAAAATAGTTTTTAAGAGAGACACTAATTTCTCATCCTTATATGAAATATATGGGCAATAATTAAATTAAATTACCTGTTATATTTAAATAAATATTATTTAATAATAACTTTTAATTGAAATAAAATTTATTTCCAAACTCTTGGAATTATAAAAATATTGTATTAATTAAAACAATATATTTCCCCAAAATAAAATTATGGTTTCTTTGTATCAAATTATAATTTTTATAAAACTCATTATAAAATTATGTGCATATATATATATAAATTAATTATGAAAATTTGTCAATAAAATAAATTTTAATGTTAAAATTATTATATAAAAAACCTATTATTTGTATCTATATACATACAACTAAGTTACACCATCATACGCCCTATGGGTTTGGGGTGTGAGAGCAGTACAATATTGGGGTGGTTTAACAAACATGGTGTGGGATGTGATCTCTATAATATTGAACTTCTCTCATAAATGGTTTTGTCCATGATTCTATTGTTGATTCATATCTTGTAATTGGAAAAAGTTAAATTACCATTGGTGTAACCTCCCTCGATTTCTCCACCAAATGTGAATTATAGGGAATGATTATACTGGTAGATGGAAATTCTTGTTCAATATGTCAATTGGATTTTCTGATAGCCATTTATATATAGTAATCATAAAGGTCACTATAGACCACCTGTATGAAGAAAATTTATGATGGATAATGGTGTCTTATTCTCAATAAAAAAATATTGCTTTATTTTATTATAGTATAAAATTTCATATCAAATATATTACGTATGTTTTATTATAAGAATAAAAAATAATAAGGAATTTATCCATTCAAATGGTAATTTCATTTATAAAATATTCAGTCAATAAAATCCTCCTTGATTAAAAAACATCATGCATTAAATTTCATTCAATACACTATAATAAATGAGGGAACCTATTTTTCAATGCATCTTTTGGTTCCCATATTGACTCTTCGGCCTTATGATTTAGTAACAATTCATTGAAAAGGTGAGGTGCCTTGTTTTATAAAACATTTTCTCTACGATAAATGATATTATATGATTTATCATCATATGAAAGATCTATAAAGAACCAAACTATTGAAAATTAAAATCCCTCCTAAATGAATAAAAACATTATAAAGAAATGTAGTTATAGAAAACCCATTCACTATATTTCATTCGTTATTTGAACCATTATAAAATATAGCCATAATTTATCTATTCGGATTAAAAGGAAATTATATATCATTTGAGTTGTTAATATTGTTATTACATAATGTATGTTATGATTAATATATATTTAATGTTATGCTAAAATTTATTTGACCTGGAAGGAAGAAGTGATGACCTCGACTAATATTATTAAACCCTATAAATTCAATTTATTAATGCTTCATAAGGGAGATAACATCAATAGAATTTTCCCTTGACCAATACCAAGATGATACTTAGAAATTGATTCTCGAGGAAAACCAAATATAGGATAATCTTAAACATATATAGATCAACACTCACACCATGTCTTTTATACCACCCTAGGAATGTACTATTATCTCACACCGTAACCATTGGGACCTTGTTGGTGTAACAAGGGGTTATGTATATTGACCCCATTAGTATGAATTTGTATATATTTTTCTTGATAAAACAATAAATATATTTATCCCCACTAATTATTACTATATATATTATAATATAATAAGTTTGAGTTATATTTGATTTTGATATGAAAAAAACAGAATTATATTTTTAGAGATATATATAATTTAAATTAAATCATACTTTTTGATAAAACAAATTGTATTTAAATAAATTAATTTTCATAAAATATTCTTATTAAATACTTTTTATTTAAATATAAATGATAATATGATTTATTGATGTCTTATTTAATTTTTATAATAGATAGAAATAATCATTTTTCATAAAACAGCCATTTTTTAGAAAATATGGTTTTTAATTTAAATGTGGGAATTACTATATAAATAAAATTGTTTGGGAAAAAAATATGTTTTTTGAAATTAGAAATTTTAAATTATCCAGTGGTTAAATTTTTATAATTTTAACAAATAGTTGAATTTTCTATTTTAAATTTAATTCAATAGACATATTTGATATGGATTATGACTTCACAATACACCAAAAGTTGTTTAATAAATAAAAGAAAAGGAATGAATGACCAAAAATATATTTTTACATTAAAATAATATGTTTTTAATCTGATTGATAAATTTTAAAATCCAATAATGAATCATTAAAAACCTTTGTTTTATTTTAATGTTTAAAACCCAATTATCTATAAAGATGACTCATCCGCATCATTAATGGTATTATTTTAATGAGTTCAGTTATTAACATAATTAATTTTTTAAAACCACTCTTCTTTGGTAGAAACCATGTGTTAAAAACATGGGAAGGTTTGTTCTTTTTAATATTTTATTACTTAGAGTCCAAAACCTATGTTTGGAAATTATTAATGGATTCCCAGTTCATTTTCTATAAATACCAACAAATATTCACATTCAGTATTATTCAAAATCCCCTTATCATGAGTTTCATATCACTCTACCTCTATAAATAAATCCTAATTTTTCCTCATATATTAAGAATCTATACCTATGATTTTAGAAGAATCCTCTCATATAAGAGATTCTCTTAATTTTCCTCTATATTTATTTAATTTTTTTCTATTCAACCTATTTATTTGAAATGTTGCATGTTTTTATATTTTTCCACATTCCAATACTATCCATATGATACCCATGTAATATGATACCACTATTCACCCACTTAATCCCTTCCTTGATTATTTCTGTACACATCTTATATTATTAAAATTATATTGTTACTTTTCATGCTAAGAATTAATATTGTGAATATCCATCCTCATTTTTTCTCATGGTTATTCACCTATTTTTACCAATCCTTTATTGATTGGGTACTTCCATGTATAAATACCACTATCCTTGATAATGGGAATAAAATTAATTAAATATGTTCATTTGTTTTATGCTCTATGTGTCACACAAATGCATGTAAATGATATGAATGTGATGAGTGGGCTCGGTATTATATACAGAACAAATGCATTTGGTAATGTATTTTTCAGATAAGATACCATGTATGTTTCCATGGGGATTATACTAATCACATTATATGATGATTTATTACCGTATTTCTTTGACATGTTCTTATGATGTCATGTTTTATATTGTTGATAGGTTTTAATGATTCCTTGATGTTATCATCTTATGTAATGCTTATATGTTCATGATTATGATTCCCATAATTTAATATGACCATGTTATATTCCTTACACATAGTTACTAGTTTACCTCATGTTATGATTTGATTATTTCCTTAAAATTATTTATTGATCACCATATTCTTATGTACGTCATAGAGATATCCAATACAGTATTAGAATATCAATGCAATATAAAGGAATTTTATGGATTTTTGTAATAAAATCATTGTATAACTTATTCAAGTAATTATGATATGTATCTAATTACATATATAAACTATGCCTCTTGAACCATTTGGATTTTTTATGTTATCTCTATGTGATAAACCATGAAATAATATGTATTAAAGAAATGGGTTTTCAATGTTGTTATTAGAGTAAGGTCACGTTATTTTTGATTAGTAGGATAAGAATACTTCAGTAAAATCCAATGGATTAATTCTATGTATAAGAAAACATTCTTAGATTTTGGTGAAGTATAGATAGAGTGGTATTGACATAACAAAATCCCTATTTGGATACAATAAGTGGATAAAGATCAATAAAAAATGTCCTAATAGGTAATAAACTTGAGCGCAATCATTTCATATTAACTGGAATTGTTCCAAGTGCTCATAAAATAGGTCATACTGAACATCTAGTTTAAATTTCCCATGGTATATGCTTTGGTAAATTCGCATGATCTTTATGAACTATTATTAAGGGATCAAAAATTCTAGTGAAATTTAATTTTTGAAAATTGGTTGTGGCTAACTAATATGGAAAAATATAAATTCATAAGTTAGGAAATATATTACATTTATGATTGATCCAATTAAGTTTTATAGTTTACCTTTTCAATATTTAAAAAATTAAAAATTACCATCACTTATTTCCCTAATTTTACTCAATAGTTGAAAATAAGATGAATCATGTCAACAACTGGGGTGATGGGCAATGTGATGACTTCCCAAATGAGATTCATAGCCTGATTGTAAGAGGAGTAGATAACATCATGCAAATAATCTTTCAATTAAATAACATTTAAAAATAATCATGAATTTGGAGGAAGATCCCCATACACCTAAAAATGGTGATGTTTAAATTATCATCTTTATATGAAAATGGCCTTCTTATATTATTGGATCATGTGATCCCATAATAATTAAACAATAGATCAAATCCATTAAAATATCTCCTCTTTCCATCAATGATATTAATGTGATGTGGTCATGCTTTATATTTATTGCATGAGTGATATGAATATCAATTGTGGATAATGATCAAGAATATGATTCCCAAGGAAAAAAAATAATTCATGGTTATGAAATCAATATTTAAAATTTATTTTTATGAATATATTTATTTCAATATCTACTAAAAATAGAGAGGGATTTACTTGGACTTAGGAAATAAGAGGATGGTTCCATCATGGTTTATTAAGAAATAATCACATTAAATTCATTGTATTCCTATTAAAATTTCATTTTCCTGGACTGTAATGTACACTACTTTTGTATTGGGGTAACAAAATCTATGATACTCCATGGTTATTAAAAAATTATATAACTATGATGAAATTTTACATGTTCCCACAAAACTGAAATAGAAATCAGTGAATCTCAAAGGACTCATAAGACTAGAGATAGGAAGAAGATAATGGATTTTCATTCCATATGAAAGATTATGAATTCTAACTATCGTAATAAATTCCAACTCCCCACTTGTCCAAATTATGGGAAGAAGAATCCCAAAAATTTCCTTATTTGGACAAGGAAATTCTTTAGGTGCGGAAAAGTGGGGAACCAATCTAGATAATATTGATGATAGAGGCCCACTAATGAAATGGTTGAATGAAAAAACTCCACACAACCCTTGTACCATTGATCAATTATTTAACTACAAATATCAGTAACACTATGAAAAGAAATCCAATAAGACAAGGGTTGTCAAAAATAATTGAAGAAAATAATTTTTAATTCCTAGAGGGAAAGGATGATTCTATGAAATTAAAATTACTTAGACAGAATGTGAAAATATAGTGGTTACAATAGTATATATTGTGGCTTTAGCTCCATAAATATGGAATCATATTCTTACAAACATATTCAAAACATGTTTTTGGATACTTTTAAGCATCGATTTTTAAGGAAACCAACGCCAAAAAATTTAAAAATGGTTTTTTTCGATTTATTTAATAAAATATTCCAATATTAAAAAATGGAGTTGGTTTTTATATAAATTGATGCCAAGATAAATTAAAATAAATCTTTTATCACAAAATCCTCTTTTTAGGATCAACAACACACTTTTTCTCTCAAATTGGGATGACTCCAACAGCCATTTAAAGATCCTCAATGTCAATTTTTTTGGATTTTATTCAATTTCAATCATCATTTCATGGTTAATAGACCTCATTCATTTATCCTATATATTTTTTTAACCATCCACTTATGTATTTTGTCTTTAAAAACCATTTCCTTATCGACTATCAATCATGGTTCGATTTTTTTTTTGTTTTTTTCTTCAAACATTTTTGTTAAATATTTTACTGTTTAATATTCTAATGAATTTTTTTGATCACATTCAGATAACGGATCAATTTTCCTTTTTTAACTCTAAATTTTTTGAGTTATTTTTTAATTTTAAAGATAAATTATTTATCATTTCTTTATATGTTTGAGTAATTTCTTCGTTTGTTTCTATATAGTTGATTATTAATTTTAAATTTTTTTTATGTTTGTTTATTTTTATAAATTTTTTATTTGATGAAATTATAATAAAAAATTACCATAAATGATATATACATATTTATATGTGTATATATATGTATGTAAATATATATATATGTGTGTGCGTATGTGTCAGTTGAAATTAGTAGTAATAATATTTTTCATTTTTTATTCTAACCAAATTATGTACTTTTGGATCAGTATGACACACATCATGAAAACTAAATTCCTTTAGAATATTATTTTTTATTTTATTCCTAATAATCACTGAAATGTTCTATCACGTTACCATTCATTTTTATTATATGTTTTTATGTTTAAAATTTATCTATTTATATATATTTATTTATTTAAATGAATATATTTCTTAATATTTTCACTATGTATATTGCGATCTCAGGTATTGAATGGATCGTAATTGGATAAATTTATGAATAACCGCTATTGAATATGAAAAACGAGTTGATGATTTTTTGAAAATTTCAAAACATAATCTTAGAGACATAGATTTGATTTTGTGTCCATGTGTGAAGTGTTTGGGTATGAGAAATTTAAATTCTAGATAAATAAAGGATCATCTCATTTTTTATGGTTTTATCCATAATTAAACACGTAATATTAGGTTTGGAGAAAGAACTTAAAATTAATAATCTAATGTTGATAAAAATATTCATAATGAGGTAGAGGATTTTAACAATATTCATAATAAGTTAGAGGATTTTATTGAATAATTAATTCATGATTTAGGTGTTGAATCCATAAAAAATAGCAACTATTGAATGGTTTTATAGATATTCGAAGAAACCATTATTCCCATGTTGTAATAAATATACAATGATATCTGTAGTTTTGAGATTAATTAACTTAAAGGAAATAAATGGGGGGATTGATAAATGTTTCTCTGAGTTACTTGAACTTTTAAAAAAGATAATTTCAAAAGGAAATGGACTTCTAGATTTTAATTATAAGGGGAATAAAATATTATTCCCAATGGGATTGATAAAAAAATATATTCTTGAACTAATGATTTTGTGTTGTATGGGATGAAATATGAATACTTATCAAAATTTCTTACATTTGAGACACCATACTATAATATAGATTAAAAGGTCAACTCAGATTCATTATCAGAAACTATAATCTATCCTCATTCTAAATCAAATAATTATTTTTATTATTACCATTATATAATTCTAATAAATCAACTCTGATTTATTCTATTGTACCAATAATCAAAGACCATACTAAATAAATTTGGTAAATTATAATAATTCCTCATTTTAAGAATATATTTTCTAATTCAATTGATGATAAAATTTTAATATGGTATTCATATGAGTGCATATCTGATGGTAACTTACATCACCATGTAGATTCATCATAGTGTAAATTATTTCATAAACAATTTCATTATTTTTGATATGAAGTTAGAAATAACAAAATAGGAGTGTGTACAGATGGAATTAATCCATATCAGAGCCTAAGTATCCAACATAGTTCATAGAGTATTTTTTTTGTACTTTACAAATTGTCCCAAAAGATATTTATGAAGACAAAAATATGTTATGATGAGCTTGAGGATTTTTGGACAAAAATAGCTAGGGAATGATATTGATGTGTATCATTGTCCATTTATTGATGATTTAAAACTTATATGGGAGACAAGTGTTAATGTTTTTTATGCATATAATAATGTTTATTTTCAGTTTTTTGTTATGATAATGTTTAGTGTAAATGAATTTTCTGTATGAGGAAACTTATCTAGATACATTGTTAAGGGTCATAAAGCGTGTCCAATTTTTAAAGAAAAGACTTCATATTATCAATTTCAAAATGGAAGAAATAAATTTTACATGGGACATTGATGATTTTTTCAAATTAGTTATCCATATTATAGATTAAAAAATAATTTAACGATTTACAGGAATAGAATATTCCCCCATGACCATTTTCAGTAGAAAAATATAATTATAGGGTGAAAATATGGATTTGATATTTGGAAAGAAAATAAATTTCTATATTTAAAATAATATCTTGAATAAATAGTCTATCTTTTTTGAACTACCTTATTAGATATTTTTAGAGATAATACATAACATTGATGTGATGCATGATGAGAAAAACATATGAGACAGTTTTATTGGAATGTTATTATACATGAAAGGAAAGAAAAAATATGAATGGAATAACACATTGGACTTGATATCAATGGTAATACATTTAGAGTTACCTCCCATTATGAAATAAAACAAAACATAGTTACCATCATGTTGTCACACATTATGAAAGATTGAGAAGATGAATTTTTTTCATTGTATTCATGGTATTAAAGTACCTAGTGGATATTCTTCAACTTTGAATAATTTTATGCCATTAAAAGATTATAAATTAATAGGTAATAAATCAAATGAATATCATATATTGATTCAAAAACATCCACCAGTTTATCTATGTGTTATATTAATGATAACTATCGGAAATACTATCATCAGGTTATGTAATTTTTTTAAATGAAGTTTTAAAAAATTCATTAATACAAATTTGTTGCATGTATTAAAGAATTATTCTTCTCTAATAATTTATTTCCCAAAACATTTTTTGATATAATGATTCAGCTTTTGATTCATTTGGTGCATGAGATAAGAATATGTGGTACTATTTATTTATGATGGATGTATCATTTTAAAATATATATGAAAATTTTGAAGGTATATGAAAAAAAATCTTTATCCATCGGAGGCCTTTATTATTAAAAAATATATATTAGAAGAGGTGATTGATTTCTGTACTTATTATTTGTAGGAAGTGGAGCATATTATTATCTCTATATCTCAATATATGGTAGTTGGTGGTGAAGTTAGATGGATTAAATTCTTAAAGGTAATGTTCATTCCATGTGGTGAAGTGATGTAGATACATTTAAACATTTTGAACAACCGAGATGAGGTTCGATCATATAAATCATCACATATTTCTAAATTAAATTTATGATATCTAAAAAGAAATTAAAAGTGGATGATAATTAATTATGAATAGTCATTTGTTTTATATTTTAAAGAAAGATTCATCATAGATATATCTACATTAGAAACATTGAAATTTTTGGTAGGGGATATCTTCTAATGTGATCACATGGTATGGTGTTGATATTAATTATTACACATTTGAAAAAAAAATCTGGATGGGAATAATACTATTCAAAACTGTGGTGTAATGGTCCTCATTAAAGCACACAATTTTTACTGTCAAAAGTATAAAAAACCCAATTTATGCATCAATGGAATGTTTTGGTGTTTATCAATACATATGAGAAATTGATTATACTAAATTTTGAGTCATCGTGTTTAAGTGTAATTGGGTTTCTATTAATATTGGTGTGAAACATGATGAATATGGGTTTAAACTAGTGGATTTGAAAATATTTAATTGTAATGGGGAACCATTTATCATGGTGACACATAAAAAGAAAATATTTTATAACATTAATCTATCGAATGATCCTTGGTCCATTGTTTTTCAAGGGAAAAGAATCCATTTAGGTGGTGAAGATGTGGATGATGTTACTGATTTATATGAGGCTTCTTCATCTATTATGTGATTTCAATATAATAATGAATACAACACAGACATAGTTCATAAACTACAAAAAGATCATAATGAAGGGATATTAGAAAACCTTAAACTAATCTCTTAATTAATCTGGTAAATATTTACATTATTTTTATTTTTTGAAACTTACATGTGTAAATACTATATTTTTTAAAAACTATTGGATGTTTAATTATATATATTTGATTATTTATATGATTTTATGTATTAAATTTTATATTAAAAAGTTATTAATTAACATTTTTTCATTGAAATACCTAATTTATATTATTAAATTCTATTTAAATTTATACATATGAAAAAACTTTTTCAATAATTGATATTTAAATTTATAAATTTTTCCATTATTTTTGAAGTAGTATTTATATTTAATAGTTTTTCTTGAAAATTCTTTGGTTAATAAATATAAAATCATTTTTTTAATTGAACATGTGCATCACTTTTTTTAATTATATGTTTTGGATTTCTTATTTTCTAATTATTCAATTGTCTAATAATATGCAAGTACACACTAATATAATTACATTTTCCTATTTCAATGAAAAATAAAAATATAGAGATAGAGGAACACGTACCAAGGTATATGTATTTTCTATATTATTAAATATTTAGTAATATAATTATTTAATTAAATAAAGATTTTAATTTACAAAACATAATTACAAGACTACTGATGAGACTTCTATGGTGGATTCTTGTCATTTTACTATTCATAAATCATCTTGATGAGTAAGTAAGCGTGGAATTTCATTTTTACTAAAATGGTCACTTACTCAAGGAGATTAATGATTCATATTAGTTTTAATGATAGTAATAATAATTCAATTTTACCAAAAACCAATTCGGTTTATCAGTTATCTCCATGCACAATTTTTATAGGATTATCATTTTATATCATGATTGGATGTATGTCAACAAAATGGTGATAGATCGGCATTTGAGACAGTAATGGTAAAATATTAAAATTTATTTATTTTATCTCATTTTTGTAATATTATATATTTTAAATGAATAATATTAAATTTATTCAATTACCAAAGACATTAAATTTTGAATAAAAGAAAGTAATTGAGAAAATATTTCTTTCTTTTGGGGTGGTTTGATGGAGAGATTTCAAAATACAATTGATAAAAAATTATTTTTTTGGAAGGAAACAAAAGGAAAACTCATGCCTCAAGTATGAGTTCTTTTATGTAAATACCTGGAAGAAATATTTTTTCAGTCTACGTTATGAAGTGTTTCTGGTATGATAAATATTTTATATTGTAAAAATTATTATATATTTACATAATTATATAGTAGATGATTTTTATATAATAATCCCCCAGGAAATATCATCAAGGGATCTAGTTGTAGAATGTATGCCATCATACTTTATCACATTGAGGGTATCATTTATTGGAGTAAAAAAAATTTAAAGAAAATTTTAATTCATTAAGATCTATGTTTACAAGTGGTTCAAATGAGGTGCATTTAGGTCCTTCATCTCCCCCAGCCTATCTGAAAAATGGAAAAGAGTGAGAAGAATAAAAATGAAAAGTATCTTACACAGATAGCGAAGGAAGTGGTTGAAATAATTGAAAGAAAATATTTTTTTTCAGGAATTTTTTTTTACAAATTAACAACACTAATATACAATTTTCATTTTTCATTTCAGGATGACCTTTTGGATAAATCAACATTTGGAAAATTTATCCCTGAGGGTAATATGGGCATCCTAACCACTAATTTAGGAAATCCAGAATAACCTGTCCACATAAGAGGATATTAGGTGAGTGTTAGTGTCCGTAATGTTTGTGGTTGTCAAAGTAAGAAATCAAGAGACCTGAAAAATAAAATCATTAAAAATATAAGCTAAAAGATATGAAACAGTCTGTGGGTGATAAAATAAAATCCGTTTTTCTAGCTATTATAGAACAATTGATGAGGCAGTTATAGTCTGCACAGCCTTCCTAGCCTTCCTAGTTGGTTGCGTAACCTATACACCCCATCCAGAAAGACCAGAATTCCCATCCAGCATACTCAAATCCTCCACCTCCTTGCTCGGACCCTGCCTTATATTATGAGTGGTATGATGTAGATCCCCATGTATGTATTGTAGCTTACTGTGACATATATATTTTTTGGGATTCTGTACATCACCAACCTATGCAGATGGTTCATTTCAGAGTATAATTACATGATATTATTGATCCTAATACTATACTACCATTTCTAATTAATGAACATACCAGAGTAGGAGATTGTATGGGTCAATTTTTAATTTTTCCTTCTAACCTTGTTCATTGTCTTTCATACCATGTATGAATTTTTTTAATATTAATTACATTTAATTGAAATTTAATTATATTTTTCTAACATTTAATTTATATAGGATTATATATAATTAGACGAACTCGAAAAAAATAAAACAAAATGTCTAGGAAAAAACTTTAGATACTTCTAATATTTCTGATGGGGTACAAAGATTATATGAGGCTTCTTCTTCATTCAATAATTTATATGAGTTTTTTATGACCTTTAATAAATGTGTAAGAAAATATACATTTAGAATATTCTTAAAATATTTCTTGGATCTAGTTGATTTTGGAGAGCTCAGTGTTCCACTATTGTATTTTTTTCATGTAAGTAAATTTATATTTCAGTTTATATTTCATTAATTAATGATGGTTTTATGTGAATTAATATATAACTTATATAATAAGGTATCTACACATGCTTATTATTCAAAATGAAACCATTGGAATTTTGTTATTTTTGAATCTAGAATTTATTTCAATGGGTGTGAAATATTTGAAGGCTACTGATAAAGTTACACATATATGTGAGAGATTTTAAAATACAGATATTGGGTGTTGGTTTTTTTCATTCCTTGATGGATAATAACACTATGATAATTATGAAATAATATTAATTATAATTTCTTTAGTTGTGAACTTTTTGTATTTTAGGGGTCATTGAATGTTAGGCATATTTTTCCTAAGTGAATGCACATTATGTTGGGTTTTCTATATATCTAGTGGTGTATATAAAAAAGTTAACACCTTATTAAATAAGTAAGTTCTATTCTTTTTTATAAGTTAATTATATTTAATTATTATTGTTTATACGTGTTTTTTCAGTTGATATATATGAAAAATTAGGTCATGGGAAAGTATAACAAATATCACTAGCCGAGAAACAACCAAAATCAAATCCAATATCCATAAGTAATGGTAAGTATTTTTTATATTATATAATATTTTAATTTATATATATTTAAATAAGTTGGTTATTATTATAAATTAAATGTTTTATAACCCTAGTTTCATCATTAATAAGGAAATGTATTGTTTGGTAATTATGTATTACAATTTCTATATGAGATAATCACAACTAGGGTAACGAGTGATTTTGATAAGGTTAGTTACATTAATTATTTTATATTTTATATCACAGTATATTGTTTTTTAATATTATATCAGGCATTGCTGTTTTATACATTCAATGATGTTGAGACATGTACGAAAGATGAACTTACCCGTCTTCGATCTTTTTATATGAACTATTTATTAATTGTTATTATGATTTAACATATGTATATTTTAATGTTCATGAATAATATCACATTTTCCTAATAAATGGTTTACAAAAACTAATTATTTTTGTTATAAAATGTTTTTAAACCAAATTATATCAAAATAATACTTCAAAAAATGAAAATTATTATATTATAAATTATTAGGTATATGTTTTTTAATTCAAGTTTAAAATATAATTATGTAGATAATGTTTTTTATCATGTTACTAAATTGCATTTGTTATTATGGATTTTTATTCTATAATACATGTTATTTGATTCTTTTATATTGCATTTTATTATTCCAAGATTTCTGATATTTTTGAGGGGTAATATTAATGATTTTTCAAAAAAAATTATCTTTCATTATAGATTTTACAAAAAACCGATGCGGAAACATTTTACAAAATATCTACTAGGGATTTTGTGTCAGTTTCTATAAATAGATGCTGAAAACCTATTTTCAGCCTTATTTTATATTATAAACTTACATAAAAAACATTCCCAAATAAATTTTCACTATCATTTCTAACTATAACTGATGATCGAATTTTTTAAAAAAAAATTTGATAGTTGCCTTCCATCTCTACTATAAACTGTCTCTGAAGCTCCATTTTAGCCTCCGTTTTTTACTATAAACCAATGATGAAAACATGCCCTAAATATCAATAAAATGTTTTTGTTTCTGTTTTAGAAAATATTCATGTTGAAGCACATAATTATAACATATCCCTTATGAAATTTGATTAAAACCCAATGTTAAAACTTTATTTTGAACAAGTGTAACATGTATAATGGTTATTCATCCATGAATAATGAATGAATTATTTTATGATACTTATATGAATTTATTAATATCATGTATGTTTAAAAGAACTATTCCAACACCACCACAAAACATGGAAGTCAAGTTATCAGGGAAAATGGAAAATGGTTGAATTTCTAAATATTTATAATATAAAATATTACATATCAATATTAATAGGATTAATTTATAAACACACCATGTTACACTCCCTTTATAATTATTTGATGAAATTTTTTCTATGGGTTGACTATATTTGTATATAGCCAATCTAAAAAATCAGGAGAAAGAAATCACCCTTTGTGTAGTGAATTTCTCTCAACTTATATAAATGTGTAAGGAGGAGGATAGATCTCCTCAGGAATCTCTATGCCAATCATGGATATTGTTACCATATAACTAACCACATCGTTATCAAATGATTGAGACTAAGTAAAATATCAAGCATGATGACATGACCATTTTAAGAGAATATGTTGATGTTTCCCTTGATGAATCGTGTGGTATTTATTAAACCCGAGTGGACAGTTTCTCTATAAAACGTATACCTAGAGATTTACCAGTATTATAGGATCTATATAGAATCGATACTATTGATCTTGAACATACCAACAAGAATCTATAATATAATCTAGATATATGTATTATATACCTAAGTGCTTCATAATAGGTTATGTAAATCCTTTTCATTAGGAAGAATGATGGGTCAGCACCCATCTTCTTTAAATATCACGAGCTTAAAAATATCAGGATAATGAAAACAAATCAACTACCATGGACTAATGGATTATTTAATCCCAAATACTTCATTATGTTGGATATTTTTTCAATACATTAACAATTAATGGTGAATAAGGAGGATATCCCCAAGAAATATTTTTATACAATGTATGGGTATTATATGTTAATAGTGATTCTCTCTAGACAAAATAATTTTCCATATATCTTGATAGACAAAATAAATATATTATTTTAAGATTAAATCCAAAAATATATGATTTTATTTTACACTGATATTCATATTTATATCAATATAAATATTGAATAATAAGAACATTTGAGTTTTATATTAAAGACTTTTTCAAAGATAAATTTATATCTGAAGTATAGAAAATTTGAGTACTGGATGGAGCATGAAAAATTCATAAGGAATGATATCACCAGAAATTTTGTATTAGTGAATTCATCAAAGTGAGAGGATAATTAATGATTTCATGGCCCAATATCTATTAATATTATCTAATTAATTTGAGTAATGAATGAAATTTTGAAATAATTTTCTAATCACTACACCTATTCTCATGTTACCCACCCATGGGGAAGGATATTTTATCTACATTGATGAATCTAAAAAAAATTGGTTTTGTACTCGTGAAAATTTACAAACTCTAGGACAACTCGTATATCTAATTCACATTATTTCATGATTTTTTATGTAAAGGTACACTTAATACCATAAAAAAGATTATATAGTCTAGTGTACATAGTAAATTTGGTACAAATTATAAATACTTACAACATAAATTCAATAACATTTTAAAAAAATTAACATAATCCAAAAATTCCATCATTCTTATAAAACCGCACCAGATATCCTGAGGACGCACAAATAAAAAATTAGATCTATAAATCCCAATAATGGAATAAACAAATAATATAATATAGTAAAGTAGTATTTGTAAACCAACAGGAATATCAATGAAACATAACAGGGGTGATAATAATAATATTGAACAATAAGGAATTATATAACATGATAATATAAAGGAAATAGAGGAATGTGGAAACAATATGAACCATGATATCATAAAAATAATTCAAGGATAAATACTACAAATAACATCACATTATTATTAATATTACAACTCATGCACTATACATGGAATATCATGTCATAAAAACATTATCCAATGCATTAAAGGGATATATAATTTGGGCACCACTATTACTTTCATATCATGTACATTAAAAAGTGTGTCAAAGAGATCTTAAAACATAATGATTTATTTCATAAATCTTAACCCAATGATTAAGGAGTTAAGTTTTAAGGAATATAAATACTCAATAAATTATAGATACGTATATCTAGGTTAATACCATTGAGTGGAAATTGATATGGGTATTCACAATAGAAACGTTTGACATAGAAAATAATTGGATAATTTCATCAACAAAATATTTGTACATAAAAGTTTATAGAATGGATGCGTGAGTGTGAAATGGGTCTCTAGATACTTGGTAATCATATGGAAGGTTATAGGGATGTGTAAAAACAGATCCCAAATTGAAAAAATTTAAATAAAGAGGCCTAACATATAGATGTTTCTTGACTGAATAGGATAAGTAGAGGACCCCATACCTGGAGAGGGAAAAATTTTAAATCTTGTGAAGAGATTCTTAAGATATTGGGGAACATTGGTAGGGATATATATAGGTAAAAGAAATTTAGTTTCATGGTACATGAGTTTTTAGTGAGGTTTATTAGGAGGTATTGTTGGTTTAATTATTCTATGAGATTAATTCATTATTAGTTTGAAAAACATTGATTTTGGACACTGTTGGCGCCAAAAATACGGCTCGAAAGAAAGGAAGGAAAAAGACAGCTGGCGCGCTGCCTCGCGAAGCACATCCGCGAAGCCCCGTCGCGAAACACCCACGCGAAGCGCCCCGACCCTCACGGCCTCGCGAAGCTCCAGAGGCGGTAATGCTCCGCGAACCCATTTGACGTTCGCGAGCCGCCGTGAAGCACCACAGGTGGTAATGCTCCGCGAACCCATTTGACGTTCGCGAGCCGCCGTGAAGCACCACAGGCAGTAATGCTCCGCGAACCCATTTGACGTTCGCGAGAGCGCCGCGAAGCATTGGAGGCGGCGCGTGAGCCCTGCTTCGCGGCGCCCCCTCCTATAAATACCGGAATCCCCCTGAGTCCCGACGACGGACAATCCGACCTTTCGGCTTCTCCTCTCCCAAATCGCGAAGCACTCTTTTCCCGGGAATCATGAGCTCCGCGAGGTATTTCTACTTCGCGAGACGACTCTACTTTGTCTCGTTTTGAGCCCCTCTTCCGAGAGGGATGCCCTTCGCGAAGCTCAAGGGCGTTCGCGAAGGAAGGGGATTCCCAAGGGAACCCAGGAAGCCACGGAGCGTTTATGCTTCGCGAAACACCCAACCCATGCTAGTGATCCCTATGCCAAGGCAGGATCACTATGCATCGTGAAGCACACTGCTCCGCAGGACCCTGCTTCGCGAGGCACCCCTTCCTCGCGAGGTAGTGCTCCGCGAACACTGTTCCACTTCGTGAAGTACCTTCCACTCACACCTATGCCCCATGCTAAGGCCAAGGCACTCCACTTCGCAAATCACACTCCTCTGCTTAGAGATTCCTCTTCTCGTGCGGCCCTCCAGGTTTGCACGATGTGATTTCAAAGTCCCATGGACAATACCACCCGTAGCGTTGCTTCGCCTAATGCTTCTTCGCATATGCACGCTAACGGCTATTGCTTCTTCGCATATCCACGCTAACGTGGACCCCTCGATGGTTCGTTCCATGACCCCCCTTAACCATGGCCTTACCAGTACCTTTCCTTCCCCAAGGACCAGAGGGTACCAGTTATGTAAGTCCTAGGGGTGTGGAGTGAACCCACCTCATCCGAGCTGCAGGACATTAAACTGCCAAGCACCACGTCCTTAACACATGACGTTAAACTGTGATCCGACCTCGTGCCCCTCGCGAAGGGTCCCCCCAACTCGAACATTTTTTACACCACTCGTCTCCACGGGAATGGAACTCTCCCTCACATGGAATGAGATCCTCCATGTCGGAGTGGCATATGTTTGTAAGAGAAGGGCGACCCTAGCCCCCCTCAACGGATGGCTGCACCTCTGCATCTTCGTACTTCCCCTCTACCAAGGTCAGTGGACGGCGTGATAGGGAACGAGGCACCTCCCATCGTCGGACCAAGGTACACCATTCCCGCGCTCTGTCGCGCCATGGGCCTCCATCCTGGAGTAAGTCCCAACACCATGGGCCGCTCAACGCGTAAGCCCCTCTTCGCTTCTCACAGATGCACCCGTCGCGACGTGATCATCAGGTCCTTGCAACCTCTTGTTTCTCACACCGAGCATGACTCACGTGGGCTTAGAGTGAGCACCGACCCTGACCCCGAATATTCCCGAACTACGAGGACTTTGATCCATGTCAAGGCATGGTACGTAGGAAGCCTCCACGAGGTTCAAGCCCACCCGTCATTCTTCCACTTCGGGTCTCATTCCCGTCCAGCATGAAGTTAAACTGCGGATTCTCTCCCGAACTACGAGGACTTTGATCCATGTTAAGGCATGGTACGTAGGAAGCCTCTATGAGGTTCAAGCCCACCAATAGTGGACCCCCAGGTCTACTTTCACGTCGGTTCACCGACGGACTCATCTCTTGGACTACGAGGTCTTTGATCCATGTCAAGGCATGGTACGTAGGAAGCCTCTATGAGGTTCAAGCCCACCCATCTTTCACGTCGGGTTTCACCCCCGTCCAGCACGACGTTAAACTGCAATCCGGTCCAGTGGTAAGCCATTGCGACCCATCCCACTTGAACTATGAGGTCTTTGATCCATGTCAAGGCATGGTACGTAGGAAGCCTCTACAAGGTTCAAATCCACCATCTGGTAGTCCCGCCTCATTCACGTCGGTTCACCCCCGTCCCGCATGACGTTAAACTGTATTCCCCAATCCGAACTACGAGGACTTTGATCCGTGTCAAGGCATGGTACGTAGGAAGCCTCCCTGAGGTTCAAGACTAATGAGCATTGGCCCAGACCGTCTCCTTGTCGATGTACCAAGCCCCCATCTCCCATTGGACCAAGGTCCCTCATTTATGTCGGTTCACCGACACCCAATGCCTGTCGTTTATTCATGTCAGGGTTCACTATCGTCCCGCATGATGCTAAATTGTATTCCCTAATCTGAACTACGAGGACTTTGATCTATGTCAAGGCATGGTATGTAGGAAACCTTGACAAGGTTCAAGCCCACCATTAGTGGACCCACGGGTCTACTCTCACGTCGGTACGCTGGCGATCCCCATCGGGCCAAGGTCCACCTTCACGTCAGCTTATCGACGTCATCCCGAACTACGCGGACATTGATTCCCTGCCACGAGGATACGTAGGAAGTCTCATCAAGGCTCAAGACCAACTTCACTGTCACCCCTGCGATGGTCCCACTTCACTCTCCTTACACTCCATTCATCAACCTACCACCCGTTCCGATTCTCACCTGGACCGTCTTATCCTGGTGAGACTATGTCGGTACGCTCTTCTTCACTGTCGCCCATGGGCTAGCCCCGGTATCGATATCCATTCAAGGAGGATCCCTCAATCCGATCTATCCTAGCTAATGCTCTTGTTGGGTCGATCCGTCACCGCTGGACGTTAAACTTGCGGCATACCCTGTGTTGAGCACGAGAAGCTGAGGAAAACCTCAGATATGTGTCTACGACATATAATTCCCCGCGCTCGATGTTGGATTCCTCGGGCTTCCATGCCCTCGAGAAGCCTTGTGGTCGAGGATAAACAGACAGAAATTCCAGGTACCCCAGCATCCAGACATGCTACTGATGCCTCAACGTGACTACTCCCCTGACTGAAGGTTGCTACCCTGACTGGACCCTTTGGAATGTCCCGACAGAAGTAGTGTAATTAACCGGCGTCCATGAAAACATGGCACCGGGAAGGGTTTCACGAACTACGTATTAAATCTATAAGGGAGACCCGGACTAGGTGACGAGTTCTGAGGAGGAATCCACAGGAGGAAGAACTGACATCCCATCATCCCGTTTCGATCAAGGAGCAGACGTACCTGAATAAGGAGCGAATGCCGCCCGCCTTTGGAAAGCGGGAATGCGGGGCAACAGAAGCGTCGCGCGTCCTCCCCCACAGACGGACGGGCGCGCGCCCCGGCGAAAGCATCGGAAACAGAAATGGTGAACCCGACGTGAAATTATTCTCCACAATATGGATATTAGTAGCGTCCGAGACACCAGTAGATTGACGTGTCACCGGATCCAGATATCTGGTGCCTGGTCTCGCCAAGAAAATAGCGGGCCTGTCGTGAAACTCACCGGAAGTCAGGGCAGTAGAACTTGGGGCACTCCGTTCTGCAGCGTATCGGCGTGGATCCTTCTCACAGAAATGGAGAATGGAATAATGTTGGGGCACCGGCCGTCAATCCTTTTCCTCTCAGTACTGATGAGTTGATCCCTTCGTTTCTCAGGAACCAGGTTGTTGTTTCAGAGATGCGGTCACCATCCACTCCTCGCCCACGCAGGGGCAGGGCCAACACCACGACGGCCACCCCACGTAGCGCCGCTACCGCCATGACGGCCACCACATCACAGAATACGGGGCGCCCACGCCCCCTTTCCCCAACCGAGGTTATCCAGCTAAGGGTGATCAACAACCTCGTGTGCAGGTATGAGGAAGAAGGGGTCATCCCAACCATGGATATGGCCCGCCTGGACCTAGAGGCCTCCAGGCCCCGCCGTCAACGCCGCCCTAACAGGCCGCGCAGGGAGCCTCTACTCCCCACCCCAACATTCAATCGCTTCGGGAGCTTATCTCCGGAACGCCTTGACGACTCCTCGCCTTACGCTGAAGAGGCGGGTGCCGTCCGGCTTAGCCCGCTCAGGGTCCCGACCCAAGGGCCCCAAGTGAGAGCTCCCGCCCAGCTGCGTCAGCACCGCCGTCCGGCCCCGCAGGAAGAGCAGGCAGACTACGTCCCTGCACCACCTGCACCAGCTCGCCTGACCCGACGTCAGCGCCGGGCACGGGCTGAGGACGCTCGCCTAGGCGCGTCAATGTCGACGGCTACAGTGGCCCGAGCCACCGCCGACGTGCATCGTGAAGCCCCTGCGTACACTGAGCAAGGGCACTCCTTCACCCAACCAGGATTGAGACCCCAACCGCCCCACGGGTAGGCTGGGTTGACTCTCCGGGTTGCAAGCCCAAGTGGCGATCGCCGCGAGCTAACCTGCGGTAATGTCACCCCGTACGGAGGCCCTCCCCGTACAACTACTCCACAGAGTGTGGGCCTTCCCCGCTCCGAGGTTCGTCATGGAGGCATGCCTCGTGATACCCCCATCCTGCCGGAAGACCTGCCCCGCAGCAATGACGCTCAGCGCGGAAACTTTTCTCATGCCCACTATACAGGGTATGGAGTCCATCCTCCTGCCCCCGACCGCCAACCTGAATGCACCATCCATCCGGTCCTTCTCCAATGTGGGGGCCCTCCCTACGTCCTCTCTGCAACCAGCGAAGGTCCTCCTCGCCCCAGCAACTCGAGGAGTGAAGGCCAGCCTCGCTCCACCCGCATCGACCATGGAGGTCCTCCCCATGCTCCTGCCAGTTCCAACAGAGGCCCCGCCCACATGGGTACTGTTCATGGAGGTCCTCCCCATGTACCCTTCAACATTTTCCCCGGTGCCCCTTGCACCCCGGCTATCTCGAGTGGGGGCCCTCTCCTCCACGGCACCAACGTCGCCCCGAGGCTTCCTGATAGGGGTCAACCCTGTCCCGAAGAGCCACCCCGGGGCAGAAGAGCGGGTCGTCGCCGCCACAAGAAGAATCTCGGGAAGGTCCAGGTGGAGATCAAACCTGCCCGCTTCTCCGACTCGGAAGCAGAATGCGATTCAGTGATGGAACCTTCTCCTCGTTCCTCCGTATCAAGGACTGGGGCCGGAACCAGATGAATTAGCCTCGTTCTCCCAGAATTTGAGGTCCACCGGATTCCCGTCTCTCTCCGTAGGTACATCCAGGAGGAAGAAATCCTGGGAATTCCGCAGGTCTCGATCACGCAATCACCGCCTCTGTCACCAGAAGAGCCCTCTACCTCTACCAGATATCACGTAGAGTTATTTTGGGGGCCAACGACTATAGAGAGACAACACGACCTGTCGCCGGTAGCCGCGGATCCTGTTCCGGAGGCTGTGGTTATCAGCCCGTCGTATCGTTACATCGTGGCTAGGTCACCTCACTCTTCGGAGGATGGCCCAGAATTCGACGGCCAGTCAGCTCGTTTGTCGTATTCTCCACCGCCGAGCTTAATATCCCAAAGGTCAGCCTCGGTACCGCTACCGGTCCATCATCCTCCCCCAGTTGACGAGTGGGGCAACACAGGGCCAAACCCTGAGTCCGAGCCTAGGAGCTTCTGGAGTATCTTTGCAGCGGATTACTTCCCGGAGAAGTTCTGGCCGACGGCGGCACTGAATTTCCGCATACCAGAGTCTCTTACCCCTGAAGACGTGGGGTGCTTTTGTCGAACCCTGTGGGAGACGCACTTCCGCCTCCGTTATGAACGGGTGGTGTACCCCAAAAGTCGTGAGCACTTCGAATAAATCAGCGAGCAGTGCCGCCTGATCGATGCAGCCTCACTTCATGTGGCCCAGCACCTTGAGTCGCCAGGCCACCAGAGAGACCTTCGACGAAAATGCGTTCAGATTCTTAAAGCATTCTGCAGAATCGTCAGGGAAGCCACCCCCCATGTGAAAGTCTGTGGTTGGGGACACTATGCCGCTCTCATCTTCGACCCTATCCGACGGTAGCCAGATTCGCTATGCGATATCGAGGATATGCCCTCAAGAGGGGTCGCAGTCCACATGGCCGACGCTGTGGATAAGGAAGATGAGCTTGAGTTCCTTGATGGAGACTTACCATCCGAGGGTGTACCGCCGCTGCTCGACCTGTCAGGGAGAGTTACCCGTCATCATAGGAACCTGCTAGGTCTCCCCGTACCCACCGAGTCGCTGGTACTCGGTCGAAGCACTGGAAAGGGTAAGGAGCACGTCGGAATAGTCAAGCACTCCGACCCATCCACCTCTGTGCAGAAAATGGACGAAGATCCCTAGAAGGCCACGTTACGCCAGCAGCTTGCTAAGCAGAAAAGGCTGGTTGACGAACTCTTGGATAAACGCGCCGCAGAGCGATGACCCGGCTATGGTAATCCCAGGCCGGGGCAGCAGGGGCAGGAATAATTTCCCCCTGGAGAGATGCCTCCGGGCCACCCTGATCATGCTACTGCTTCAGACAGGGTGGAAGCCGGAACATACGGAAAGAGGGCGCGATATGTCTCACCAAACCCCCCCCGAGCGACGGGACAATCTGAAGAACCCAACCCGGGTTCCCCCAGTCGCCCCGCAGGTCGTCCAGCCAGTTGACCCACGAGCGGCCGAAGCCATCTACCGTGTTGAAGAACCTGGCAATGCACTTGTGGTTAGGGATCCCCGTCAAGACAGGGACCCCCACCCGAAGGACCTTATTGCGGCACTCACATCCCGCCTCGAGGCGTTGGAAACGTGGCAGGTGGCGGTCCCACCGGATGGAAAGCCTTATCCCGCATGGGTGAATGATATGCCCGCGCCTCCGGGTTTTTGGAACCCCACTTTCTCCCCCTTTAACGGGATAGGATATCTGCCCCAACACTTGGCTCATTTTTCTTCCAGGTGTGGCCCCATTCTGGGGACCCCGTCTCAGCAAGAAGCCGCCGAGCTTCGATGTTTCGTACAGACATTGGAAGGTCCAGCATTCGTCTGGTACAGCCAGCTCCTTATCGGATCGGTGACCGGTTGGGAGGATCTTCGCCGGCAGTTCGTATACCAGTTCAGCTCCACCACACGAAAGACCAGCATTGCAGACCTCTTCAAGTGCAAGCAAAGGCCTGATAAGCGAGTCACATACTTCATCGCCCGGTGGAAGGGACTTACGTATTCCCTCGATATGCCACTTACTCATGAGCAATTACTGACGATGTGTGTGGGGAACGTCAAGACAGAGCTGGTACCCTCCTTGATTACCCAGAACTACCATGGAGGGTTCAGAGATTTCTCGGACAAGGCTCAACGCCTCGAGGAATCCCTGCAACAGGCCAGTCAGGCATGTTTGTTGCCCCCTATGATCCCAGCCAGGAGGACCGCCAGGGCTGAACTTGCCGCGGTGGCTCAAATAGAAGCCCCGAGGTAGCTGGAATTGCTGCCGGCGGCACCACCCCCGCAACCCCGTAGAGGTCCTCCACCTCAAGCACAGGCTCCTGCCCAGCAGCGACCGCCTCAGAACCGACAGGTTCCCCCACGCAACGCGCCACCGCCACCTAGGCGAGACAATCAGGCGCCGCCTCCTCGGCAGGCCCCTCCGGCCCCTCGTCAGGACCAGGCCCCCAGGGCCCCCTATCTGGAAAGAAGGTACCAGACTTATTCGTTCAATGAAGATCAGGTCCCTGACTACTTCCGAAGTGCTCTAGAGCAAGGGATTGTGCGTCTGCCTGAGTGCAAAAGGCCAGCAGAGGCGCATCTCACCGATCACCCCAACTACTGCCCTTATCATCGGATCCTGGGGCACACCCTCAAGTGATGCTATGTGTTTAAAAACTGGCTTTAGGACCAGGTCAACAACAACATAGTCATGTTTGGCCCATCACTAGCGCAAGTGGCAGGTGTCTTTGTAGGATCAGAGATCGGAAGCGACAGTGAAGGTGAGTGGCAGCAGGTCCCTAGCCGCGGATCCCAGAAATATGACGACTGGATGGCTCGAAAAACCGTCGTCCGTGCCCAGGGTATCATCCGGGCGTGCCTGAAGCAGTCGGAACCTTCATAAGAAGTAGTCAGTGCCTCCGCATCGTCTTCACAGTCGACCTCTGTCCAAAAGGGAAAGCAGCGGCGACGCAAGAAGAAGCAACATGCACCGCCAGTGTCGTCGTCATCCCGCACTCTCGGTGACTTTATGCCCCCCGAAATGGGGATCCCTCCCAGAATCCGCCCAGCGGTGGATGACTCCTCGAGCGATAGCCAAGGGTACGCTTCGGTTAACACCGTGGAGCTGGTAAATCCCTATATGACTCCCGACGAGGGGGAACCCCAGGCAAACCTCCCCAACATTTCCAGCCGACGTCAACATCAAAGGAATCGCAATCACGCTAGTCATTGAGGCACATCAGCAGGCACCTATGGCCAAGCCGTGCACGCTACCGAGACGAGGCAGTAGGCTCAGCGTAGATCTCAGCACGCGCAAACCCATCCAACACCCTCGGCTCTACCTCCACCACCGTTTGTTCTACTGGATCGGGGGGGAGCCGCCTCGTTCGTATCACAGCCAGTCTTGCCCGGCTACAGGTCAGCCTCCGCTGTCCGATCATAGCCCGGCGACTACTCTTCAGGCTTCTACTGGTAGGCAGCAAGATGTACCCAGTACTAGTTACTCGCCGGATCAGCCAGCCGGACCCGCTGTGCATCCAAATGTCGAACGACCTCCTGTAAGCAAAGGTTCGTATTTGGCATGAAAGTACGATGTTCTGAAGCACCTGGTTGGCATCCCGGCGAGGCTTTCCATCCTTGAGGCCCTTCACCTGTCATCTAAAATGCGCGAGGCACTCACCGAGGCCCTAAGGAGCCCCCTCCAGTTCGAGACGGAAGTAGCAGCTGCGGAAGCCTTCCATACCGAGACGATTGAAAATGCCGAATGTCAAGCGGTTATCTCGTTCTCCGGTGAAGATGAGGACCCTACTATACAGGGGCACATTCGCCCACTGTATATCAATGGCCACTTCAACGGTGTGGAAGTCTGCCGCTGCCTCGTTGACACAGGTTCTGGAATCAATCTAATTCCGACCCGGACGTTGCGAAAGCTGGGTCTGTCCGAAGGTGATTTAACTCCCTCTGACCTTAGGATCCAGGGGTACGACAGGACAGAGCAAACCCCGGTCGGCAAGATCCGCCTGAAGACTCAGTTCGGTGGCTTAATTTCCAGCACCGAGTTCATGGTTGTTTCTTAGGACACCGCCTACAACGCATTGATGGGTAGGCCATGGATCTATCTGCATGCAGCGGTCCCCTCGTCATATCACCAGTGCCTCAAGTACTCACTCAACGGTCGAGTAGGCGTGCTCCAAGGAGACGCATCCCCTTTCGCTTCCTGTGAGGCCCGCTATCTGGATGCGGGTTATTACAAAAGTAAGGACAAGAAAATCCTGGTAAGCGAGGATGAGCCCACCCCGATCACAAGTGATCCCTGGGCAAGCATGGATGATGCCTACATCCTCCCGATCCACCGGTTGGAGGCCACGACCCCCGACATGGGACAATGTTTCATTGTTTCGGGTACGCAAGGAAGGCATGTTCCCGTGTCCAAGCGACAATGGAAAATCACCTCGTACTCCTACATTAACCAGGCTCAAGTCATCCTGGAACCCCCTACCCATGTATGGTACCGGGACGTCAAGATCATGACAACGGCGGTGCGCCATACGTGTCTCTTCCACCGGGCTAGAATTAACCGACTCAGGACGACACGTCACCACTGCTTTGATATCATCAAACGTGGCCCTTTAGGCCGAAGGCCAGATGGGATAGGGTCGTCTGCCTTCATTGCTATGGTCTCAATGGCAAGCGAGTCTCCTGATGTGATGACCACTGCTGCCCAAGCCGGCACCAGCTGCCCCTCAGATTTTGATATCCCAGAAGCCCCCCCCCCCATCGCGGGAAGTCCCCCCACGGGTGGGGAGGAAGACTTGGAGGATGCTCCCCCAGCCTTTGAAGAAGGCGTCTCTACCACGGTTGATGAACTAGTACAGGTGAACCTTGGTAGTGAGGTTGATCCGAGACCCACATTAATCAGTGCAGCCATGTCCCTTGAGGAGCGGCAGCAGTACGTAGACTTCCTCAAACAGCACCGTGATGTGTTTGCCTGGAGTTACGATGAGATGCCGGGGTTGGATCCCCAAGTGGTCGTCCACCGTCTGGGCCTCCCGGAAAAACATCGTGGGTTTAAGCAGCCTCCCAGGAAGATGCACCCTTCTCTTGGTGCCATGGTTGAAGCCGAAGTTGATAAGCTAATCAAAGCCAACTTCGTTAAGGAGGTCCGGTACGCCAAGTGGCTTTCCAACATTGTGCCAGTCAGGAAGAAGAATGGGCAGATCAGAGTCTGTATTGACTTCCGCGATCTTAATCGCCACTGCCCAAAGGATGACTTCCCACTGCCAGTGACGGAGCTGTTGATTGACGCCACGGCCGGGTTCCAAGCCCTCTCCTTCATGGATGGGTATTCCGGGTATAACCAGATCCGGATGGCCCCCGAAGACGAGGAGTCCACTGCCTTCAGGGCTCCCCAGGGTACCTTTTTCTACCAGGTAATGCCATTCGGCTTGAAAAATGAAGGTGCCACTTATCAGAGGGCCATGCATCGCATATTCAAACCGATCCTCGGGACATTGGTGGAATGCTACGTGGATGACCTTGTAGTCAAATCATGCCAGCGCCAGGACCATCTCATTGACCTTGATAAAGTGTTCGTCTTCCTCCGTTCTCGTCACCTGAAGATGAACCCGCTGAAGTGTGCTTTTGGGGTCACCTCCGGGAAGTTTCTGGGCTTTGTTGTCAGATACCGAGGCATCGAGATCGACCCGGAGAAGATCAAGGCCATCAGCCAAATTCCTCCCCCGAGCAACATTCGGGAGCTCCGAGGCCTTCAAGGCCACTTAGCCTATATACTCTGATTCATTGCGAATCTGGCCGGTAAGTGTAAGCCCTTTTCCCGGCTCATGAAGAAGGGCGCCACCAATGAAGGGGATGAGGAATGTCGGACCGCCTTCGAGGAAATCAAGCAGTATCTGCTCCAACCTCCGGTTTTGATGCCACCCGTCTCCGGAAAGCCACTGGTCCTTTACGTGACCACCCTGGAGAGGTCCCTCGGTGCGCTGCTCGCCCAGAAGAATAATGAGGGTACTGAGAATAGTCTCTACTATCTCAGCCGCATGTTTCTCGATACGGAGGTCAGATACTCCCCTATCGAAAAGAGCTTCCTTGCGCTCGTCTTCGCCGTGCAGAAGTTACAACATTACCTGCAGCACCACGAGGTGCAATTGGTCTCCTGGGTAGACCCACTGAAGTACATCCTGAGTTGTCCCATACTGACTGGCCGACTAGCACGGTGGGCGGTGATTCTCCAGCAGTTTGATATCAGGTTTATACCTCAGAAGGCCATTAAGGGACAGGCGTTGGCAGACTTTTTAGCTGCCCATCCAACCTCCGCGGATCAATCCCTGGACCTGGACCTTCGATGGTGCCTCCCAGAGTCCCACCGGTAGAAGGCTCAACGACCCCAAGCTCAACAGAGTGGGTCTGGGTATTGTTTTCATTACCCCGGTGCAAGCCGTCCTTCCGTACTCGTTCCTGTTGTCAGAAGGTTGTACGAAAAATGAGGCAGAGTACCAGGCTCTCATCACCGGCCTCGAGTTGTCCCTTGAGATCCATGTTCCCCATCTACATGTGAAAGGAGATTCCGAGCTTGTAATCAAACAGGTTAATGGCGACTACGTCGTCAGGAAGCCATAGCTTGCACCATTGCTGGAGTACACCCTCCTCTTAATGGCCCAGTTCTCTCCTCGACCGGAGGTTACCCATGTCCCACGGTCGCAGAACGGCCAAGCGGACGCCCTGTCTGGATTAGCCACGTCGCTCGCGGAACCCGAGCAAGATGATTTGGTCATAAACGTGGCCCACCGGAGAGACATTGCCCCCGTCACCCAAGAGGACCGTGATAGCCTGCGGGTAAGTCATCTCACCGCCGGACCCTCCATATCGGGAGTCCTGAGTTCGTCAGGCGTAGTGGTTGAAACCACCCCCGACTGGAGAGCACCTTTTGTCGAGTATCTCCAAAATGGTCAGCTCCCGGACGACCGGGCCGAACGCGAGTGAATCCGACGTCGCGCGCTGCAATTTACCCTCCAGAGCGGCCCCAGTCTGGAACAGATCCTTTATAAGCGGAGTTTTGATGGTGTCCTCCTCCGTTTCCTCCAAGGAGGGGAGATACCTCAAGTTATGCAAGAGGTTCACACCGGTTCCTTTGGCGCCCATCAAGCTGGGCCGAAACTGTCCCATCAAATCCGGAGGTTGGGGTACTTTTGGACCTCTATGATCCACGATTGTATTGGATACGCCAAGAGATGCCACACGTGCCAAGTACACGCCAATTTCTTGCATCGGCCGCCGGAGCCCCTCCACCCCACCAAGTACTCTTGGCCATTTGTAGTATGGGGACTTGATGTAGTGGGACCGTATACACCGGCGACAGCCCGCCAATGTAGGTTCATCCTGACTGCTACAGATTTCTTCTCCAAGTGGGCAGAAGCAGTTCCGCTCAAAGAGTTCAAGACCCGTTCCATCGTTGACTTTGTGATCTCCAACATTATCCACCGGTTTGGAGTCTCTCACGTCGTCCTCACCGATAACGGCACCAACATCTGAGAAGATGAATTGAAGAAATTGTACGCTAAGTACGATATTCGGTCGAACCATACCTCCCGCTACCACGCGTAGGCGAATGGACAGATCGAGGCATTCAACAAGACCCTCTCTAACATTCTGAAGAAGATGATCGTTCAGAACAAGAAGAGTTGGCCGGACAAGCTCCCCAACGCCCTCTGGTCTTACCGGACGACGACTCGCAACTCTACCCAGGTGACCCCATATTCCCTGGTGTATGGAGCTGAGGCCGTCCTACCCATTGAGATCCAGCTGCCGTCGCTACGCACTGCAGTCTATGACCACCAGACACCAGATGAGGTATCCAAGATCTGTCTAGCTGAATTAGAGGCACTGGACGAGAACCGACTTCATGCCCTGCACAATCTGGAAAGGCATCAGGACAAGATAGCGATAGACTTTGACAAGAAGGTTCGTCTCCGCTCTTTTCTACAGGGTGACCTGGTACTGGCCCTTCGAGCGCCAATGATTCCCGGTAGGAAACCGCCCAAGTTAGAACCCAAATGGGAAGGGCCTTATATCATCCATAAGGTTTACCCCAATGGAGCATACTCCTTGGTAACCACGGAGGGAGAGAATATAACCCCCCCCCCTCCCCCCACCAATGCCAAATTCCTCAAACGATAATTTTCCTAGGGAAAAAAGGTCCAGCACGACCCTAAACTGTGAGATGGTCCCGTACGACCCTAAACTGCATCCCTGTCCTTACCACAAGACATTAAACTGCAAGCCAGTCATGCCTTCCTGACCGAGGCCTAGCCTCAGGCCCCTTGGCCTCCTCGGGCCCCTAGCCCCCCGTCTTCACCGCGAGACGTTCAACCGCAAGTTGGTCAGGTCTCCCTGACCGCGGTTTGGCCCCAGGCCCCCCTTGGTCTTTCCCCGACTTACCCTCTTGCGGGATTGTATGGTATGGTGTAGGACTATGTCCCCATTCACGTCGTATTACTTGTCGTACCGTACATATCCCCAAATGAGGTGCTTCTCATCGTCCCGCATGACGTTAAACTGCATTTCCAGAACTACATGTGGCTTGATTCTCATCCTTATGAGATACGTAGGAACTCTCGGACACCTCGTCTTGAGCCCAGCCCCATGCTTTTCCCTTCCACTATTCCCCCTAGGAATAGTTTTCTTGGAGGATCTTTGTGTAGCAGGGAGTAGGCTTTCTTGGCCCCGCTTATGAAACCCCGCTCGCACAAAGATTGTAAGGGTCGCACCATGCGCCCACTCCCGTTATTCTATCCTCCCACGTCCTCACCGCATGACACTAAACTGCATGGACTTCAAGAACTATGTATGGCTTGATTCTCATCCTTATGAGATACGTAGGAACGCCCGGACACTTCGTCTGTTGGCCCAGCCCAAAAGCCAAAATCTTCCCCTCGGGTCAAGACATGGCAGGGTACGCACTTTTGCTCCGACCCACATCGAGCAAGCCTCGACCCAGCTGCACATTCCCCCCTGGAGGTGTTTGCCCCTTTCTTGGATGGATACAACTATGCTTCACCCACTCCTTGACTGGGATTTTGTCATTTTTCACTCCCAGAGGGACCCCCAAGAACGGCCTGGATACAATGCCCAAGGGATCTCCTACCGATACGGGCCAATGCCCCCGAGGGTTTTCAAGCAACAAATCGATACAAGTCCCGCGTTGCGAATTTGGTCAGCGGTCGACATTCATTTGCTGCTCCCACAACGGGTCACCATAAGAATGTTGTGTTTCAAACATGGTCAACAGTGTCCTGGATCTTCGGGTCCACCCCGAGATGTCCCAGACATCGAGTGCATTGATTCATTTTGCCCCATCCCGAGGTGACAAACTTCCCCCAGGTGGTGCTTGCGATCGGGCCACGGCCCAGGATTCCTCATAAGGGTGTACGGTGTGATGTGGGACTATGTCCTCATTCACGTTGGGATCATGTACCATGACGTACGCCCTCCCTTTACGAGGTTCAGCCTCAGGCCCCTTGGCCTTCTCGGGTCCCCGCCCCTCGCCCTCATGTAAGACGTTAAACTGCAAACCAGTCAGGCTTTCCTGACTGCTACCTGACCTTAGGCCCCTTGGTCTTTCCGGGCCACGACCCAGGTCCCCTCTTACCCAGGGTGCATGGCGTGATGTGGGACTATGTCCTCATTCACGTCGGCTTCTTCGCCATACCGCACACCTCCTTTGTTTTGGGGTATATTGCTTCCCCTTCTCATCCAATATGACGTTAAATTACTTATAGAGAACTACGTGTGGCTTGATTCCCATCCTAATGGGATACGTAGGACCACCTGGATGTCCAAGATTCGAGTCCAGCCCCATCTCTCGGGAATCCTCATCCCATCCCGGCCCCTTGGCCTATCCTTCATCCATGAGAGGATTATATGGTGTGGTGTGGGATTTTGTCCTCATTCACGACGGTTTCGTAATGACCACGCCATGCTCCCCCCCCCCCCCCCACCTACTGAGCTGTTTTGTCGATCCCTTTTTCAGCGGTTCACCAATGTGCTTAAGAGTACTCCGGTTTATTACCTGGAATTCCAAGCTTTACTCGGACACGTCTGCACCCGCTTTCCAGGCTTTGCGTATCCCCGCATCAGGGCTTTAATCATCTTTCACACCTGGAGGGACCCCCAAGAACAGCCTGGATACAATTCCCAAGGGCTCTCCTACCGATACGGGCCAACGACCCCGAGGGTTTCGGACAAAAAATCGATAAAATCCCGCGTTGCGAATATGGTCAGCGGTCGATGCTCATTTTTTGTTCCCACCTCAGGCTAATGCGATACGGACACTGTGTTTCCATCATGGTTAACAGTTTTCCTCTATCGCCACGTCAACCCATTAATCCCAAATGTCGGGTACACGATTCACACCCTTCATCATTTCACCATGTCCAAGCAGAGTCTCACGTGCACGTCTGCACGTTGGGAAAACAAGCTGCATCAAAGGTGTCCTTCGAAACTCTCCGCCAACTCCCCTTTGATGAACTCCCCAAGTATTGCGATGAGGATACCCCCCTTGTTTCCCACACCGAGCTTATCTCATGTGGGATTAGGGATTGGGTTGACATCTGTGCTTACTTGGGAGTTTTCACCATCCATGGTCCGAGCTCTAAGACTATAAACTAAGACTCTCATCTGGAACTACGTTAAAAACCCCTTGTCTTTGGGTCCAGCTTGAGTTCAGCAAGTTCACCTCTCACGGGTCCTACCATTGGGACCCCGGCCACGGGACCGTGTGGCGTAGTGTAGGATTACATCCTCATTCACGTCAGGTTTGGAATAGCTGCACCACGCGCACCCCGTTCTGAGAGTTGGCCTTCCTATTCTTTGTCCTACATGACATTAAAAGTCACCCTTCAGAACTACGTGTAGCTTGATTCCCATCCTCATGGGATACGTAGGACCACCTGGATGTTTAAGATTCGGGTCCAGCCCCACCTCCTAGTGATATCCTGATCTCCCGGTCACCTAGGCCACTTGGCCTATCCCTCTCCAGGAGGGGGAGGTGTAGGTATGATACAAGGTTTTGGGCACCATGCCCCCTTCCCCCGGGAACCTGCCATCTCTTGATCACCCTCAAAGTTGAGTCCATTGACTCCTTGCAGTGGTTCACCCATGTATTAAGAGCACTCAAGTCTAGGACCAAGAGTTTCAGATTCAACTTGATCAAGTTCCTTCCACTTGTCAAGCTTCGTGTTCCCCTCCATTCGGACTTCCATCACCTTTCACACCAAGAGGGACCCCCAAGAACGGCCTGAATACTACGCCCAAGGGCTCTCCTACCGATACGGGCCAACGCCCCCGAGGGTTTTGGACAACAAATCGATAAAATCCCGCGTTGCGAACATGGTCAGAGGTCGATGCTTGTTTGTTAGTCCTCATTTCAGGCTAACGCGACAGGATGCTGTGTTGCGAACCTGGTCAGCAGTAATCCTCTGTCGTCACGCCAGCCCCTTCAGTCCTTGAATGTTGGTTGCATGATTCACATCATTTTCCACCCCATTATGTCCAGGTGGAATCTCGACACTTTTGGCGCTATCCCTCAGTGCACTTTTGCATGCTAGGGGGACAAAGCTGCAATCTGGAGTCCTTTGGGGCTCCCATGGTCCGAGCTCTAAGACCATAAACTAAGACCCATTCGGGACTACGTTCAACTTGATTCCCATCCTCATGGGATACGTAGGACCGCCCAGATGCCCTGTCTCCGGGTACAACCCATTCAAGAAGCCAGTCTCTCTCCCTGTATCACCTCTGTATAGGCCCCTCGGCCTAAGGTTTCCCTCTCCGAATGGCGTACAATATGATGTGGGATCATGTCTCCATCAATTGTGTTTTATAACACTGTGCACATTTCCTGCCTAGCATCGTCTCTGCTACGTCTGCGCTGCATGACGATAAAATGCATGCTTGGTCCTATCATACGACCCTAAACTGTGACATTATCGTCCTGGCCGCACGACGAAAAACGGAACCGCATTGTGGTAACCTCGTTGTAGAGGACATCACGTTGGGTACTGGCCACACTCCATGCCATTTTTCAACGCCCATCGCGGCTTGATCCTTGTGGCGACATCACGGCCTACTATTCTAGGCCTGTCGCTTCACAAAAAAAAACCCCATTCACCTTAAAGAACAAACAAGATACATCAAATTCTGCTTCTTTTAGTGCAAGGGCCACGCCCGCACTCCCCTTTTCCCCTGGCACTGGTATCCTACCATGTCATTTCCAGAACTACATATGGCTTGATTCTCATCCCTATGAGATACGTAGGAGCGCCCGGGCACTTCCCCGCGGGCCCAGCCTAACCTTTGTGTTCGGTCCCTCGACTCGAGCATTTCCCCAAAGAATGCATGGTATGTAGGGATTAGGTCCTCCTTCACGTCGGGTTTTGATGCCATGCGTCCCCTGCTCCCTTTACCCATTTATGGTCTAAGGTCCATCAAGAACTACGTTAGGCTTGATTCTCATCCCTATGAGATACGTAGGAGCGCCCGGGCACTTCCCCGTGGGCCCAGTTTAACTTTTCATGGTCCGAATTCTACGACCCCAAACTAAGATCTCCCCAAGGGAAAGGAATCTTCTCCCTCTCTCTAATACATTTCGTTGTCGTATTCAGATGTGTTTTGACAAAGAGCCCCAAGTGTGGGATTTTCACAGGGACATTCCCCTCGTCCCATGACCAAGCTTCGTGAGCCCGCTATTTGGATCCTCATCCTCTTCCACGTCCAGAAGGACCCCCAGACGACCTTGATACAATGCCCAAGGGATCACCATGAATGCTGGACCTAAGGTCCCTTCAATCGTTTCGGGCCAACGTCCCTACGGATATCTGACAACATTTGTGACATGGTCCCGTGTTTCGAAAATGGTCAATGGTCGACCCTCATTTGTTTGTCCCCATTCTAGGCTAACGCGATAGGGTACTGCATTGCGAATACGGTCAGCAGTTACCCTCCGTCGTCACGCCGCCATCATTGTGATCTGAATCTCGAGCATCATGATTCACACATTTCCACTTCCCCACATTCAAGTGGAATTCCATCATACTCGGCTCTTTCTCTTCACGCATCTAGGTGCGCCTCAAGATCGTGTTAGTGTAACTAGGTCGGGATTCACCGAACATCCCTTTGCCCTAACTAGCCCCTCTCAGTGTCAGGAAATTCCCACCACTACTGCTTGTTTCCCACACCGAGCACGACTCACGTGGGCTTAGTAGTTTTGGCAGGATGTGTACCAACACGGTCAGACTGCTCCTCGTCCTGAACGACGTTAAAATGCGCTTTGAGGACTAGGTATGGTTCCCATCCTCATGGGGTACGTAGGAATGCACGACCACTTTGCTTTGGGCCCAGCCCAATCCTCACTCTTGGTCCCTCGACCTGAAGAGTGTCCTCCGGGGGTATGTGGTGTGATTTGGACTCCAAGCCTCATTCACGTCGGTTTCATATCTACCGCGCCACACGCTTCCTTCCCTTTTATTCCACATCCTATCGTATGACGTTAAACTACAGGAGTCTATGTGTCCTCAACGCATGACAATAAACTGCGGTTCTGCCCTGAACAAGTTCAGGAGGCCCCAAGATCCCACTGGGAAGTGACAGATACCCTTTCCAGAGAGGCCCTGTCCCAAAGAAGAAATGATCCGTGATCAAACCAATGCGCCTATATGGCGTACTCCCACCAGGGTGGTGTAGTTACATGAGTGTTGGATTCTATTCAGACAAACCATCACTCCATATTCCACGCTTTGCGTGCCCCTTATTTGGACCCTCATCCTCTTTCATGTCTGGAAGGACCCCCTAACAGTAAGGATGTCTTACCTATGGTCCGCCAACTGTCCTGGGCCAATGTCCCGAAGGATTGATCGATGACAAATTGATAAAATCCCGTGTTGCGAATATGGTCAGCGGTCGATGCTCATTTTTTGTCCCCATTTCTGGCTAATGCAGTAAGGGTACCGTTTCTCCTCCAAGGTTAACGGTTTCCCCTTATTGTCACGCCATCCCCACAGTGTTCCGAATCATGGGTATCGTGATTCATACTTCCCATTTTCATCCATTTGGACAGATTTCAACGCCCCTGGAATTGCCTCGTTCGTGCATAAGAGCACGTCGAAGAAACAGTAATTCGGCTATCCTGGAAGTTCCTCCTCCGATCAAGCCTTCCCCATCTTTCGGGAACCTAGACTGGCTGGGAAAATTGTCTCCAAACGTCCCGCAAACATTTTAGGGATGTGACAAGACAATTCAACAGTGGAAATCGTGCGTGCTACGGCATTCAAAACAAAGGTAAAATTTGGAAGCACGAAAGTACCAATAAAAGGGTTTTGGGTTTGTTACAATACTCGGGGGTTGACTTCCCCCATGGACGGGTTGACCCCGTCAAACGAGGGTTGCAGCTCCACCACCCGTTGACTTGTGGCATCCAAGGCTTGCTGCCGCTGAACTAGATCTCGCTCCACCTCCGCAGCGGCGGGGCGCAGTTCGTCAGTCCTGGCTTTGGCCCTCTCCACATCAGCTTGAACGACAGCCATCTTTTCAGAGGTCTGCCTCATATGCTCTTTTGCCTCCGCCAGCTGGGCCTTCAACCGTGAGACCAGCTCAGTTTGTGCATCAAGAGAGGCTGAAAGCTCGTCTGCCCGGGTATGCATCCATTGAACCTCGCCTTCAGCCTCCGGGAGCTTCTTGATGCTGGTCGCCTTCCTCCGCTGCCAGCCCACGCTGATCCCACGATCATGCTCCCGGATCTTCTCAGCCATAAGACCTCGGATGAGTGCATGAGGACGTTGGTCATCCACTCCCCCAGCGCACAGTTCGCGCAACCGCGAGCGAAGCCTATCCATTTCAGCCAGCCATTGTTCTTGGGGAGTGTCCTTGATAAAGCGTGCGATCAGCTTCCACGACTGGAGGTGAACTATGCTGTTGTCTTCCTCGTCGGAGGCCGTTTCATCCCAGTCTGCGTGATTGGCAGGCTCATACGCGGGATACGCCCGCAGGAAATCCTCGGCAGCATCAACATCTGGTGTCGAATCCAGTGCGACACCTGGCGCCGAAGCAGGCGCGACAGAGCTGGGACCGACCAGTTGATCCTCTTCCTCAGAGTCCACCTCAATGATTTCGGGTACGGCCCTTCTGGCGGACCCACCAGTGATGATGTGCGTCGCAGCTTGAGGAGATGGAGGGATTATTGCCACCATCACTGGCATGCCCCTAGGAGGGATGCCACCAGACATCCCAACCAGCCTAGCCGCAGCAGTCCATGCCAGTCGAAGAACTGCACGACAAAGAGGGACATAAACGTTAGTTGGCGTGGCCTACATGTGACAACGAGGAGACCGGTGGAGGAGACTTACAAAGATCGACCTCCGACCGTTGCTCCTGAGCCGGTACTGATGGGACCCCGAGGCGAGGCCCCCCGTATACTGTTGGAAGGTCTGGGGATTCCAGAGGAGCCACCTCGGGCCCCCTGGTCCCACCAGACGCAGAACTGGACGCAGCCGTAGGCGCGGGTTCTGAAGGTCCCGCATCATCACCCACCAAGGAGCGAGAACGAGGCCTACGAACAAGTTCCTCCTGCATGGCTCAAACATTGGTGAGAAGTCCATAAGGATCCAAGAACAGATCTTAAGGGGAGAAGTTCGGAATGCTACCTCGAGAGCCTCCGCAAAATCGTCGGATTCTGAGCCTCGGTCTCCGACCTCGCCCTCCTCCAGCGGGCTCCCTCCTCCAGCCTCATCCTCCCGAGAGGAGCCCTCTAATTCCTCCGGCAAGGGGAAGCGCTCCCTCAGATCGGCAGCCGATAACTGTGGGGGGACCGTCTGATTCAACAGTACCCTCACCCGGTCTGTCATTGGGCGAGGGACACCACTGGAGTGGACGTAATCCTCCAGCTCTTCCAGGTACTATTTTGCCTCCACCGGAGACGCCATGAATCCAGCCCGAACTGGGCCTATACCCAGTTATTCCATCCCGAGGTGATTCAGGTGGGCCCATATCTCGGATGGGCTGAGGAATTGCAGGTTGAAATCCCAAATGTCCCAAGCTTCCGGGAAGACGGCGTCCTCCACCATGTCAATGTGACGCAGGTGCTTCCCCAGAGCCTAAGTGGATATCCTATGGAATCCCCTCAGTGGCCGCCCCTCCGGATGACCCTGCTCTCTCGGAATCACCGGATCCACCACTGATGCCATACCCTCGGCCGGTGTGGGTCTCGCCGCCATGGCAGCCCCGCTACCGCGAGCGGCCCTAGCCGCCCTCCGACCCCGACCTCGAGATAGAGGAGGCCCACCATCACCAACCTGGATCGTTGGTTGCTTCAGCATCTCCCCCGGATAAGCGGCCTCCCAACTAATGGCATACTCCTTCACTAATCCGAAGGCGGCGGTGGATGGAGGCAAGGCGATCCGCATCTTTCCATCTTCACGTGTGAACATGAGCCACAACTGCCTCATCACACACGGGTGCTCCTCGTGACGCACCTCCCAGTATACCTGCGGGGTCAGCCACTTGAGGCACCGAAACTACCTCGCAAACCGATACGGAGTGTACGGTTCACAGAGCGGCTCACGATCTATTCGTTCCACCAAAACTCCACCTCGGAAGGCCAGGAGGTAAGACCGATGTTCTTCCGTTCCCCGTCCGTCATCAGTAAGAATCCCTGTCGGCAATGGGAAGGGATGAAAGTTGAACTCGTCTGCCCTCCACACCCTATTCAGCACCATCGGAACGGCCAGTTTGAACGGGAAGCTCCCGACCGCGTTCAGGATGGAGGGGCGAAAGTTTGATCCCGGCGGCGAAATGGGGTTTGGATATTCGTAAATTCCCCTGACATGCGCTGCGATCCACCCATACAGGAGGTGTAAGGGCCCGCATATCCTTGGCGGCTTCTTGCCCTCGCCAATATGCCGCAGCATTCTATACAGTTTGTTGAGCATTGGGATCCCCAGGTTGATCTGCTTCCCCATGGCCAACATCGACGCCATGATAAACGAGCTGGGTCGTACCCCCGTGCTTGTATCTCTCACCGGTAGGATCCAACCACAGATGAGAGCCGCGATGAATGTCGCCAGCCTGACTATCGGCTGGTGTTCAGTGCTGACACTGAAACCCCAAGTTTTCCATTGGCTGTCCTCCAAGACCCGCCAATACGAGTGTCCTTTTCCCCATTGGGCTGCCCTTGGACAAGTTCGAGGCCTCGGAGGTAACTCTCAATTCTCTGGGAAATTCAGGAAACATTTGAACCACCTCCTGAAGTGGACGTCCCTCACTGCCTCCTTGCCCTCTCCAGGGACAAGCGCCATCAACACTGATGCCAGTCGCGGCATTTGCTCCGCGTCACCCCACGCGTTGGCAACGGGGAGGAACTCGTCATACATGGCCCCCAAGATTGGGACCCCAGAAATCTGGTGGACATCCCACTGGCTGATGCCCACCTCCCCGTGATGTAGGTGAAAAGTGTTGGTCCTAGATGACCATCTACTCAGCAACTCTGGCATTAGCTGCTTCGGTTGGTAAATGTGGAATTGGGAGGCCTATGCTGCCTCATACAACCCCACTCTCCTCAACTCAGCCCCGAACTCCTCGCATGAGGCGCCTACCCAGTAGGCCCAGGCCCAGTCATTAGTAAAGTTTCCGCCCTGGCGCAGGTCCCACTCATCGGACCATCCCTTCCTCGAATCCTGCAAGGCCGCCTTCAGCATTGTACGGTAGAGGGTAGGGGAAGTCTCCGGCAACAGTGGCTTCCCGTCGATGTCGTTCACATGGTTGTAGAGACAGTCAGTGGTAACTGGTGTGAAGTCCTCCCACACGTGACCATCGGCCGCCCTGAACCATTGGTGCTGGCACGGTGTGCTCCTAAACCAGCAAGCTGGTTCATCCCTACTCGCCTCAGGGATGAAGATGTCATCCCTCATCCCGAAGCCGTACAACGGCAGTTTCTTGCACTGCGGATAATCTTTCTGACCCTCCGAGAGCAGATCCGTCAAAGAAGTGTGGTCCGAGTGGCTCTGGATCATCTCCCCCAAGCCTGGACGGTTGGCCATCTCATCTCGACGAGCAGCATCTGCAAGGACCCCCAAGACAGCTTCTTGATGGGCCATTTTAACTCTGGCCCTCAGAAAAGGATTCTTTCGGATGGATCGCGAAGCTCGACCGCGAAGCTCGACCGCGAAGCTCGACCGCGAAGCCGGACCACGAAGATCGGTCGCGAGACCAAGCCGCGAAGTCCGGACAAGGCCGACAAACATAGGTTCGCTTGGCGTGGACGCAGAGTCGGAGACCCGCGGTTCGCCGCGAAGCTCGATTCGCGGAGTGCTGTCGCGGAGTACGCAGAGCTTCGCAAAATCGAGAGAACAAAAAGACAAGGAAGGCACGTGAAGACAAAAGAGGGCGGACCCCCTATTTATAGGTGGCGACCTCGGAGCATCGCGGCATGCCTCACCCACGCGAAGCATCGTGGCGCGTCCGGATCCGCGCCCCGGCGAGCATTGTGGGGCCCCCTTCGCGATGTTGCATCGCGAACCACCGAAAATTTTGGCGATTTTTCCCTCAGACTTCGACCCTTCGCCCTCCGAGGCTCGAAGTCTGAGGGGGGCATTTGTTGGCGCCAAAAATACGGCCCGAAATAAAGGAAGGAAAAAGAAAGCTGGTGCGCTGCCTCGCGAAGCACAGCCGCGAAGCCCCGCCGCAAAACAGCCACGCGAAGCGCCCCAACCCTCGCGGCCTCGCCAAGCTCTAGAGGCAGTAATGCTCCGCGAACCCATTTGACGTTCGCGAGCCGCCGCGAAGCACCACAGGCGTTAATGCTTCGCGAAACCATTTGACGTTCGCGAGCCGCCGCGAAGCACCACAGGCAGTAATGCTCCGCGAACCCATTTGACGTTCGTGAGCGCGCCGCGAAGCATCGGAGGCGGCGCGCGAGCCCTGCTTCGCGGCGCACCCTCCTATAAATACCGGACTCCCCCTGAGTCCCGACGACGGAAAATCTGACCTTTCGGCTTCTCCTCTCCCAAATCGCAAAGCACTCTTTGCCCGGGAATCATGAGCTCCGCGAGGTATTTCTACTTCGCGAGACGACTCTGCTTTGTCTCGTTTTGAGCCCCTCTTCCGAGAGGGATGCCCTTCGCGAAGCTCAAGGGCGTTCGCGAAGGAAGGGGATTCCCAAGGTATCCCGGGCAGCCGCGGAGCGTTTATGCTTCGCAAAACACCCAACCCATGCTAGTGATCCCTATGCCAAGGCAGGATCACTATGCATCGCGAAGCACACTACTCCGCAGGACCCTGCTTCGTGAGGCACCCCTTCCTCGCGAGGTAGTGCTCCGTGAACACTATTCCACTTCGTGAAGCACCTTCCACTCACACCTATGACCCATGCTAAGGCCAAGGCACTCCACTTCGCAAAGCACAGTCCTCTGCTTAGCAATTCCTCTTCCCGTGCGGCCCTCCAGGTTTGCACGATGTGATTTCAAAGTCCCATGGACAATACCACCCGTAGCGTTGCTTTGCCTAATGCTTCTTCGCATAGGCACGCTAACGGCTACTTCTTCTTCGCATAGCCACGCTAACGTGGACCCCTCGATGGTTCATTCCACGACCCCCTTTAACTATGGCCTTACCAATACCTTCCCTTCCCCAAGGACTAGAGGGTACCGGTTATGTAAGTCCTAGGGGTGTGGAGTGAACCCACCTCGTCCGAGCTGCAGGATGTTAAACTGCCAAGAACCACGTCCTTAACACATGACGTTAAACTGTGATCCGACCTCGTGCTCCTCGCGAAGGGTCCCCCCAACTCGAACATTTTTTACACCACTCGTCTCCACGGGAATGGAACTCTTCCTCACATGGAATGAGATCCTCCTTGTCGGAGTGGCGTATGTTCGTAAGAGAAGGGTGACCCTAGCCCCCCTCAACGGATGGCCGCACCTCTGCATCTCTGTACTTCCCCACTACCAAGGTCAGTGGAGGGCGTGATAGGGAACGAGGCACCTCCCATCGTCGGACCAAGGTCCACCTTTCCCGCGCTCTGTCGCGCCATGGGCCTCCATCCTGGAGTAAGTCCCAACACCATGGGCCACTCAACGCGTAAGCCCCTCTTCGCTTCTCACGGACGCACCCGTCACGACGTGATCGTCAGGTCCTTGCAACCTCTTGTTTCTCACACCGAGCATGACTCACGTGGGCTTAGAGTGAGCACTGGCCCTGACCCCGAATATTCCCAAACTACGAGGACTTTGATCCATGTCAAGGCATGGTACGTAGGAAGCCACCACGAGGTTTAAGCCCACCCGTCGTTCTTCCACGTCGGGTCTCATTCCCGTCCAGCATGACGTTAAACAGCGCATTCTCTCCTGAACTACGAGGACTTTGATCCATGTCAAGGCATGGTACGTAGGAAGCCTCTATAAGGTTCAAGCCCACCAATAGTGGACCCCCGGGTCTACTTTCACGTCGGTTCACTGACGGAATCATCTCTTGAACTACGAGGTCTTTGATCCATGGCAAGGCATGGTACGTAGGAAGCCTCTATGAGGTTCAAGCCCACCCATATTTCACGTCGGGTTTCACCCCCGTCCAGCACGACGTTAAACTGCACTCCGGTCCAGTGGTAAGCCATTGCGACCCATCCCACTTGAACTACGAGGTCTTTGATCCATGTCAAGGCATGGTACGTAGGAAGCCTCTACGATGTTCAAATCCACCATCCAGTCATCCCGACCTCATTCACATCGGTTCACCCTCATCCCGCATGACGTTAAACTGTATTCCCCAATCCGAACTACGAGGACTTTGATCCGTGTCAAGGCATGGTACGTAGGAAGCCTCCCTGAGGTTCAAGACCAACGAGCATTGGCCCAGACCGTCTCCTTGTCGGTGTGCCAAGCCCCCATCTCCCATTGTACCAAAGTCCCTCATTTACGTCGGTTCATCGACACCCAATGCCCGTCGTTTATTCACATCAAGGTTCACTATCGTCCCGCACGACGCTAAACTGTATTTCCTAATCTGAACTACGAGGACTTTTATCCATGTCAAGGCATGGTACGTAGGAAACCTTCACAAGGTTCAAGCCCACCATTAGTGGACCCACGGGTCTACTCTCACGTCGGTACGCTGAAGATCCCCATCGGGCCAAGGTCCACCTTCACGTCAGCTTATCGACGTCATCCCGAACTACGCGGACTTTGATTCCCTGCCACGGGGATACGTAGGAAGCCTCATCAAGGCTCAAGCCCAACTTCACTGTCGCCCCTGCGATGGTCCCACTTCACTCTCCTTCCACTCCATTAATCAACCTACCACCCGTTCCGATTCTCACCCGGACCGTCTTATCCTGGTGAGACCATGTCGGTACGCTCTTCTTCACTGTCGCCCACGGGCTGGCCCCGGTATCGATATCCCTTCAAGGAGGATCCCTCAATCTGATCTATCCTAGCTAATGCTCTGGTTGGGTCGATTCGTCTCCGCTGGACGTTAAACTTGCGACATACCCTTTGTTGAGCACGAGAAGCTGAGGAAAACCTCAGATATGTGTCTACGACATATAATTCCCCGCGCTCGATGTGGGATGCCTCGGTCTTCCATGCCCTCGAGAAGCCTTGTGGTCAAGGATAAAAAGACAGACATGCCAGGTACCCCAGCATCCAGACACGCTACTGATGCCTCAACGTGACTACTCCCCTGACTGAAGGTTGCTGCCCTGACTGGACCCTTTGGAATGTCCCGACAGAAGCAGTGTAATTAACCGGCGTCCATGAAAACATGGCACCGGGAAGGGTTTCACGAACTACGTATTAAATCTATAAGGGAGACCCAGACTAGGTGACGAGTTCTGAGGAGGAATCCACAGGAGGAATAACCGACATCCCATCATCCAGTTTTGATCAAGGAGCAGACGTCCCTGAATAATGAGTGAATGCCGCCCGCCTTTGGAAAGCGGGAATGCGGGGCAACAGAAGCGCCGCGCGTCCTCCCCCACGGACGGACGGGCGCGCGCCCCGGCGAAAGCGTCGGAAACATACACTATATGACAAACCAATCCAAACGAAAATCCATACAATGGATTTTTCCCATCATTTATTAAAAAGTGTAGTTTTTTCATTATTTTACTTGTTTTTTAATCGATAAGATAACAATAATAGACATGGTGATGCTAAAGTGGGTAATGTTTATAAGTAATTGAATTTAGAATCATTAAATATAATATAGGTTTTTAGATGATTCATTAAGTATTTATAAAATAAATAAAATATTCTTAAAAAATATTTATTTGAAATTATAAACCTATTTTTTTGTATAAATTTTATGGGATATATTACATCGCTTTTGGGAGATTATGATCTTATAATACACACTATATATTTATAACATATTCAATTTTGACCCAAAAATTACAGAGTCTTTAAAAATATTGAAAATAAACACCATTGGATAATTTTAAAATGGTGATTTGAAAAATAATATTTATGTCATCTAAATAATTTTGTATGTTGGATAATTTATCCGTTTAAATAAAAATGCCACATTTATTTAAAAATACTCATTTTTATTAATAAAAACAGTTTTCTAACCCTTATAAAAATTATTTTTGAGTTCATAAAATTATATTATAATTATTATTTACTAAAAATATTTTAATAATATTATTAAATTAAAAAATAATATATTTAAAAAAAATTATTCATTAAAATAGAGTGTCTTGATTGAAATAATACATTTCCCATTAACATAATTCATGTTCCATCTATTCAAAATCTATTTTTATCAAACACAATATCTAATATTTTAAGATGTAATAATAATAGTAAAGGATAATTATAAATATTATTTTATTAATAATTAAATTATACATATAAATATTGTTAGGGTCTTGATACATAGAGCACTATTACACCATCGAATGGCCTAAGATCAAGGTTTCCATTCATTAGATTTTCAGGGGTGGCTCAGTGAACACGGTTTGGGAATTGATCTCAAAGAGCCTTAATTTATAGTGTAAATGGTTTTTATCATAACACTATTTTTGAATATCAAATTATAATTGGTCAAGGACAAAACCCATGTGATATCCCTTAAAAGATTTGATAAATGGGCTTTCTAGCGTACAATCCAGCTTTTCAAGGCCATTGCTTCCTTTTTTATGTGTAAAATTGACTTTATCATAGCCATTAATATATAAATAATAATGGTAAATACACTACAACTATATTATATATAGCAACCCTAGCCTTTTACATATAACCTTTCATGATTTTAAGCGTAATTAATCATCAGCGTACAAGCCATGGATTGTTAAGTCTAGTGTCTTGGAAGACTAGGTACATATAACATAAAACATAGGGAAAACACTTCATTAATTAATTTCCATAAAGAGCTCCTTACTTCAATTGAGCCCTTACATCTACATAGGGTACCCTGGGAAACACATGAACAAAGGGATGGGCTAAAAATCCCAGTAAGGGAATGAACATAAGGATACATCTCAAGCACATGAGTTAAGAGACATGACGTAATGATATCCAAAGCATGAAACTTATAAAATCATTTAATATAAGAATGGGATAATATAAAAAATTATTTATATAAATGTGGAAGAATAATAAAACATTTTTTTAGTGTGGTTCAAGGCTAACTACCAATCCCGTTTCCCATTTTAGTACGGGTCAAGGCTAACCGCCAATCCAATTTCACATTGCATCTCATGAGACTCAACTGTACCCAATGCATTGGAGCGCTATCACGGCACAACCATCTCAACATTTTCATGAATATTCTTGCCACATAAATATTCTTACCACATAAATATTCTTTCCACATGAGTAATCATACATAATCAATTGTTCATAAACATAAGGTTACCCATAGAGAGAATTGGGTAGCACAATCATGACATAAAGCATAACCAATGAGTGTATCATGAAAGTGTCCATGAAATAAAGGGATTAAAACATACAAAAATGTTCTTAAGGGAATATAGGTATATAACATGGTAGTTAGTGACATAAGAAATGTATTTGAGAGACATTACCATTAAAACAATTTTGTGCGGTTTTAAGGAAAATACTATAGTGCTTTTAAAATAGTAAAGAAGACATTTGTTTATATAAAACTATAATTAAACCAAGAATGATTTAATAATAAAAATACTGAATTTACAAAGTAAATGGTGTCTTAAAACCGAAGATATAGTGCACTTGAAATTGGGTAATAGTTCGGGAAGTTCCTTTAAAACGAGTGTGCTTATTAGGATGTATCGAGGAGGGATTCACTTAAAATAATGTATATCCCTAAAATAGAATGAGATATGGATCTAGTAACATGATTATGGATAATATAAAAAGAATTTATAAGTTTTACATAAAAATAAATGACAACTACATTTTGGTTAAAAAGAAAGTTAGAGCAACTCGAAGGAATAAAGAAAGTTTGGGTAGAATCAATTATGGTTTATCAGCATGGTATCGTGTGTAACTAAGAGAGCTTTATGAGAGAGATAAAGGGTTTATAATCACTTATAAAACATTATTGAAGTATAGGGGAGGTGAAAAAATAACCCCCATCACTTGGTATTACACAAAAAAGGAATATGATAGAGAACAATATTGATTAAGAGTGAAAACGAGAGGATCCCTTACCTTAAATCTGTTGGTGTTCTACACTTGTTATTAAAGACCTGAATAAAAACATTAGGCTTATTAATTAATAATTCCATAACCTATTATATATGTGATTGATTTATTATAACCCTTTTTAGTTCATTCAATGCCTTTTTGATTAGTTACAATGTTCAATTTCATTGTTCGGGCTCGTTTGTTTACTGGGCTTTAAAAGATCGGTTCACTTATACTCATGTTTGGATTATATGCAAGATGAAAGTGGTTGTCCATAATTGAATTCATATTATTTATTTCACATCCAGTAGAATACATTATTTTAATTTTCATTAGGTTAATTATAGTGAAGTCAAATTATTATATATATATATATAACCTTAGTGATAATCCTTTTTGTTAATCGATGGATATGATTACAAAGAATGTGCTTTGATTTATAATTTGACACCATTTTTATAAAAGTAGTACAGAACCAAGAATTGGAAATATTACATATATAATAATCTGGTTTAACCATAACACAAATGGTTTCATGAACAGAATTAAATATAATAATATAAATTGAAAAAGAGTTGTCCTTGAATGTGCTAAATTAGCACATCTCAAACGGTGCTTTCATTTCTTTCAAATAAAAGCATGGGTAAAAGAAAGATGATAATGAAATATACCATTAGAATGAAAAAATTCTAGTAAATGTATTTTAATGGATTTATAATACTATTATGGTGAATGGAGGTGAGGAATGAAACAAAAAGAAAGATAACTTAAAAGAAATGAAGGAATTGGAAAGAGGAATTTACCTCTTGAGACTTTCTCCTTTGAGAACCTCTTAAGGGGGGAGGTTTTGGTATTTTGAAGAGGCTATGAGCTTTTGGACGTGGAGGAAGATCTTGGAGAGATATTTGGGAAGAATAATGGAAAGGCACAAGGTTTGAGAGGAGTGAAGAGAAGAGGGAGTAAAGGGGGGGGGGGGTTTATAGTGGAGGAGAGGAGGGATTTCCTAATATTATAGTCATTAATTTATTATTTCTTCACAAGACAAGGAATAGTAAGTATTAAATGAACAAGAATAGTTATTTTATCATGTGGTATAGAACCAAGTGTGCTTACATCACCAAAAAATCATTAATGACTTAATTAATCCATTATTTAGCATTTAATGTGAATTATCAGATTCTACTATTCATAAAAAATTCAAGTATTTCAGAAAAATCCCAAAAATTCACCCTATCCATTTTTCGACGTGCAGAATCCAAAAATGAATTCCATATTTTATAAATAATTTTCTAAATATGATTATTTTAATATTTAATTAAAATAATAATTTATTATCAAAACCAGTTTTAAAACATTCCTTAACTTATTCTAAAATATAGGTATGTCGTACTTCCAACTTGAATATTAATTTTATACTACCATAGTTTAGGTTACTATTTATTAGGGTATATCACTATTCATAAGGATATGTTACTATTCATTAGGGTAGGTTACTATTCACCAAAAATTATGTTTTCCTTATCGGACTCCAAATAACTTATTGATTACAACCGTGTATGATGGATTTTCGAATTCCAAACACAGAAGTGAAAAAATTATGTTTAAAGGTCACTTAGCACTTAATAGTTCATTATGTTGTGTTTTCATGTGATTTTATACTTATGAGAATGAAATTTCTATTGAAAAACATTGGGTCGTTACATTCTCCCCCCTTATGAAATTTCTCCCTCAAAATTTCGTTTTACATTCTAAGATAAAAATAGGTGTAGGTACTTTTCCTTCATTTCCTCCTCCAGTTCCCATGTTGCCTCTTCATACTTATGGTTTCTCCATAGTACATTGACCAGATGAGTAGTCTTGTTTCATAGAACTTTGTCTCTACTATCCAAGATCTTCACTGGCTGCTCCTTATAAGAAATACCATCCTCCAACTGTACCACCTCTGAAGAGAGTACTTGTGAAGGGTCTGGTATGTACTTTTTTTAAAGGGATACATGAAAGACATCATGTACTTTCGACATGGTAGGTGGAAGTGTCATTCGATAGGCCACAGCTCTGACTCGATCAAGGATCTCAAAGGGGTTGATGTACCTGGGACTTAACGTCCATTTTGTCCCAAACCTCATGACCTTCTTCCACGGGGATATGCATAGAAATACCATGTCTCCAACTTTGAACTCAAGGTATCATCGACGGTTATGTTCATAATTCTTCTATCGACTTTGGGATGACTTGATATTTTGCTGAATGGTTTTTACCTTCTCCACCATTTCTTTGACCATTTCAGGTCCTAGCACCTAACGCTCACCGACTTCATCCCAAAAAACCAGTGTTCTGCACCTTTTTCCATAAAGTTCTTCATATGGTTCCATTCAGATGCTCGAGTGGAAACTATTATTGTAGGAGTATTAAACTAGTGGAAGATGTTGGTCCCATCCAATTTTTAATTCCATAGAACATGCTCTAAACATGTCTTCCAATGTCTGAATACTGGTTGCTCAATCCCCTTATACTTTTGTCTCTCAGCCTTCACTTGTTAACATATGAGGCACTTTGATGTATATTTGGCAATCTCTCTTTTCATATTGTCCCACCAAAAGATTTTTTTTGAGATCTCGATACATCTTTGTGCTCCATGGGTGCAAAGATATGGTTGAGCTATGTGCATCATTCAGTATATCCTTCTTTATCTTTGAATCATATGGTACACATAATTGTGTCCCAAATCTTACAGCTCCTTTCTTATCAATTTTGAAATCAGAGGATTTCCCATTTTTGACAGCTTTCACCCCTTTCTGAATTTCTACATCCATTTTTGAGCATCCTTTATTATCTCCAAGAGGGATGGTTGGGCAGTCATTTGAGAAAGGATTTATTATGTTCCTCCCATAATTATTCCCATGTCCATACTTTGCAAATATAAGAAGATCATATCCTTTTAAATTCTCATCATTGATAAAGATGCAGGATCCTTTCTACTTAGAGAATCTACCACCTTGTTTGCCTTACTGAGACGGTAGTGGATTGAGAAGTCATAATCCTTGATGATCTCTATCCACCTTCGTAGGTTCATATTAATCTCTTTCTGTGTGAATATATATTTGAGACTTTTTTGGTCAGTATATATCTCACATTTTTTCTCATAGAGATAATTCCGCCATATTTTCATCGCAAAGATCAAAGCTGCCAACTCTAGATCATGTATATGATAGTTTTGCTCTGGGATTTTAAGCTACCTTGAGGCATAGGCTATCACCTTATCATTTTTCATTAGCACACAACCTAATCCTTTCTTAGAAGCATCACTATAAACCACAAAAAGTTCTCCACTTTAAGGGAGTGTGAGTACTGATGCAGTGATAAGCCTCTTTTTCAACTCCTTGAAAGAGTCTTCACATTCATCTTGTCCAGAAAAACACTACTCCCTCCTGTTTCATCTTTGTCATTGGGTTTGACAATCATGAAAAGTTCTCCACGAATCATCAATAATACCTAGCTAAACCCAAAAATATGTGGATCTCTGTTACAGAAGTTAGCTTCGGCCACTCTTCAATTGCCTTCGTCTTGGAAGGGTCCGTAGATATCCCTTTCCTAGTGATAACATGCCCCAAGAATGATACATCCTCCATCCAAAACTCACATTTACTGTACTTTACATACAACTTCTCCCTTCGTAAAGTCTTTAACACAGTTTTTAAATGATCCTCATGTTCCTCCTTTCTCTTAGATTATATCAGAATATCATCAATGAAGACCACCACAAATTTGTCGACGTAATCTCTAAAGAATATATTCATTAAATCTATGAAAATTACTGGAGCATTAGTGAGTCTGAAGGGAATCGCTATGAACTCATAGTTTTTATACTTCGTTCGAAATGCAGTCATGGGAATACCTTCCTTCCTCACCTTTAATTGGTGAAATCTCGACTGAAGGTCCACCTTAGATAAATAACTGGCCCCACAAAGTTGATCAAACAAGTCGTCTATCCGTATAAGGGGATATTTTTTCTTTATTGTGATTTTATTGAGCTCACGATAATCAATGTAGGGGTGCATTGATCCATCCTTCTTCTTGATTAAGAGGACTGGTGCACCCCATGGTGAATCACTTGAGAATATAAAACCCTTCTCCATATTCTCTTGTAACTGCTTCTTCATCTCTTCTAGCTCTATGGTGGCCATTCTATAAGGTGTCTTTGAGATTGGCAAAGATCTTGGGATAATTTCAATTGAGAAATCAATATATCTGTTAGGAGGAAGACCAGGAAACTCTTCAAGGAATACATCAGTGTAATCCCTCATGATGGACATGTCTTCAAGCATGATTCTATCCTTTGTCCCAATCATTTGAGCTAGACATGCTTTCTCACAAGGAAGCAGTATCCAAACATGAGATGAAGATTATAAAGGAGACTCATCTTCCTCATTACACTTGTAATGAAATGGAGGATGCTTCGGGATGTGAAAATTTATCTCCCTTTCCCAAAAATTGATTTTGGCCTTGTAAAAAGATAGCCAATCCATGTCCATGATAGCGTCGAACTCCATTAAAGGAAGTATGATGAGATTTTCTGGGAGTTTTAATCCACAAACGTTAACCGGGGAGGAGATATAAACCATGGACGCAATAATTACCCAATTAGTTGTTCTCACAGATTACTTTTCCTCCAAATTTGAGGTGGTGTTTTAATAGTTCTACTAAACTTTCAAGATATGAAAGAATGCATAGAACTAGAATCAAATAGTACATTTTCTATTCTTGAATGAATAACAAGCCTACCTGTCACCACTTTGTTTTCCAGCTCCACCTTAGTAGTAGTGATAGCATAATCCCTTCCTTGTTTCCTTGGTGATTGTTTTTTATTGCATCTGACAACCCTCGGCTTAGGGAAATTGTTCGCATAATGCCCATGATCATTGCAGTTGTAACACTGCACCGCAGGCTGAGTGTTGATCTGAAACATCCTTTCTTATTCAACATTAGTGGTATTTTTCATATCCCTTCAGCAGTTCTTGGCCAGATGACTAAACTTTCAGCATTTGAAGCAATTCTTTGTTCCCTTGATACAATCACCAAGATTCTTCATCCCATATTTTTTGCAAAGGGGAATGTGAGTCTTCTTTCCATCATGGGATTTGTTTGATGAACCACCCATGTTGTTCTCCATTTTATGCTTCTTTTCATGGGGCCCATGAGACCACTGATAGTCTCCAATCTCTATTTCCACCTAGAGGTCACAACGGAAAATCTCCTCATAACTGTCGAAATCTCAAATCAGCAATGCTTTTCCTAGAATCATCTTTAGTCCACTAAAGAAGCGATCTACCTTGCTTTCAGTGTTCATGACAAAGCTATGGGTGTACCTTGAAAACCTTGTAAAGTTCGCTTCATACGCCCCTATGGTCTCATCCTCCTTCTGGTTGAGTCCAAGGAACTCTCGTTCCATCTTGAGACAGATGTTTTGAGGTAAATATTTGTTGAAAAACATCCTCTTGAATTCCTCTCATTCTATGGAATCAATTTCTTCTTGGGAATTTTTATTCTTGATCAGTGTCCACCACTGATCAGCTTCCCCATCAAAACGATAGACCACCAGTACAACTTTCTCCTCTTCTGAGCACTGGAGGATGGAGATAATATTTTCAATGGAGTAATTTCATTTTTCTGTGAAGAGGGGATCAGAAGATATGGTAAACAAGGGAGGCCTTTGCCACGCGAAGGATTCTACGACAACTTTCTCTTTCCTTGGAGGATGAGGACATTCCACCTATTTCAAGTTATTATTCATAACTCAAGCCAGCTGAACAAGTACAACCGTGAAGTTTTGAGCACACGCTTCCATTAGATCAAGAATATCATTAGGGCAATCATCACATTTCCTATCACATTGGTTGTTGGGACGTGTTCTTATAAATCCCTCTGTTAACTAAGAAAAAGAAAATATAATTAGAGGTCTTGAATACCTAGCTATTGAGCATAAAAAATAAACTTCGTACATAAAACTATAAACTTATAAAGGCGAAGTATATCCTGAATTGTGTTTCCTTAGGTTTAAATCCAGGTTACCCTCAATCTATTTCTTAACTTATATTCTTAAGGGCTTCTTTTTGTCCCTTAATAATAGTTTGTACTAAGTTAATGAATCTACCAAAGAATATCCCCCAGGAGTGTTGTAACCAAGAGTGCAGCAAGGCACATTGTTGTTCACCAGTTCCCATTCGAGTCTAGCACAAAGCGATGTTTTCAGTTTTTACCCCTACATACATTTGTGCCAGAGCCACCTCTATCTGTTCGTATCCAGAAAGGGATGTATTTTCTTGAAAAACCACTTACTCAATACTCACCAAAAATCTAGAATGTTTTATTATACTTAGTCTTATATTTAAGGTTCTCACTAAGGTGCTCTATTCCTAATCTCAAAAAATAACTAGACCATCCTCTGATACCAACTATAGAAACCCAAGCCTTTTACATATAACATTTCATGATTTTAAGCATAATTAATCATCAGAGTACAAGCCAAGGTTCGTTAATTCGAGTGTCTTGGAAGACTAGGCACATATAACATAAAAAATGGGGAAACACTTCTTTATTTAATCTCCATAAAGAGATACTAACTTCCTTTGAGCCCTTACATCTGTATAGGGTACCCTGGGGAACACATGAACAAATGGATGAGCTAAAAAGCCCAGTAAGGGAATGAACATAAGGATACCTCTCAAGCACATGAGTTAGGAGGCATGATGTAACGAAATCCAAAGCATCAATCATATAAAATCATCTAATATAAGCATGGGATCATATAAACATGGATTCATAAAAATGTGATAGAATCATAAAACATTTCTTTCGTATGGTTCAAGGCTAACTACCAATCCTATTTCCCATTTTAGTATGGGTCAAGTCTAACTACCAATCCCGTTTCACATCGCTTCTCATGAGACTCAACTTTACCCAATGAATTGGAGCGCTATCTGGTCACTCCCATCTCAATATTTTCATTAATATTCTGGCCACATAATCATTCCTTCCACATAAATATTCTTTCCACATGAGTAATCATACATAATCAACTGTTCATAAACATAAGGTTACCCATGAAGAGAATTGGGTACCACAATCATGACATAAAGCATAACCAATGACTGTATCGTGAAATTGTCAATTAAAGAAAGGTATTAAAACATAAATGGATCTTTTTAAGGTAATATAGGCATATAACATGGTAGGTACTGACATAAGAAATGTATTTTAGAGACATTATCAATAAAACATTTTTGTGTGGTTTTAAAGAAAATACTATGGATCTTTTAAAATAGTAAAGAATAAATTATTTTATATAAAACCAGAATAGAACCAAGAATGATTTAATAATAAAAATAATGAATTTAAAAAGACAATGGTGTCTCAAAACATAAGATATATTGAACTTGATATTGGGTAATAGTTCGGGAAGTTCCTTTAAAATGAGTGTGTTTATTGGGAAGTATCGAGGAGGGATTCACTTAAAAGAATGTATATCCCCAAAAGAGAATGATAGATGGATATTAGAACACTATTATGGAGAATATAAAGAGAATTTATAAGTTTTACATAAAAAATAAAAGACAAATACATTTTGGTTAAAAAGAATGATAGAGAAACTCGAAGGAATAAAGGAAGTTTTGGTAGAATCCCTTACAGTTTATCGGCATGGTATCAGGTGTAATTAATAGATCTTGATGAGATAGATAAGGGGGTTATAATCACTTATAAAACATTAGGGTAGTATAGGGGAGGTGATAAAATATACCCCATCACTTGGTATTACACAAAACAGGAATATCATGGAGAACAATCTTGATTAAGACTGAAAAGGAGAGGATCCCTTACTGTAAATCATTTGGTGTTCTCCACTTGTTATTAAAGACATGAATAAAAAAATTAGGATTATTAATAAATAAGTCTAGAACCTATTATATATGTAATTGATTTATTATAACCCTTTTTAGTTCATTCAAAGCCATTTTAATTAGTTACAAGGTTCAATTTCATTGTTCGGGCCCATTTGTTTACTTGTCTTTAAAAGATCGGTTCACTTATATTCTAGTTAGGATTATATGAAAATGAAAGTGTTTGTCTAGAATTGAAGTAATATTCTTTATTTCACATCCAGGAGATTACATGGTTTTAATTTTCATTAGGTTTCTTACAGTGAAGTCAAATTATTATATTTATATATAACCTTAGTGACAACAGTTTTTGTTAACTGGAGAATTTGATTACAAAGAACGTGTTTTTCTTTATAACATAACACCATTTGTAAAAAATGATTACAGAACCAAAAATAGGATATATTATATATGTAATAATCTGTTTCGATCATAACACAAACAGTTTCATGATAAGAATTAACGATAATAATAGAAATTGCTAAACTGTTTTCCTTGAATGTGCTAAATTACACATATCAAATAGTGATTTCATTTCTTTCAATTAAAGGGGTGGGGAACGGAGAGAAGATAATGAAATATACACATTAGCAAGAAATGTTTTTAGTAAATGTATGTTACTATGTTTATCATACAATTATGGTGAAGGGAGGTGGGGAAAGAAACAAAAAGAAAGATAACTTAAAAGAAATGAAAGAATTGGAAAGTGGAATTTACCTCTTTAGATTTCCTCCCTTGAGAACCTCTTAAGGGTAGAGGTTTTGGTATTTTTAAAAGGCTAGGAGCTTTTTTACGTGGGGGAGGATCTTGGGGATATATTTGGGAATAATAATGGCAAGGAACAAGGATTGACAAGAGTGCATCAATCAATAGCTCTTTATTTATCTCTAAATCAGATGGAAAACATAATCATGTCCCAAATATTACAACTCCTTCCTCATCTATTTTAAAATTAGAGGATTTCCCATTTTTGACATATTCCACCCTTTTCTGAATTTCCACATCCTTTCTTTGATCCTCCTTTATTTTCTCCAAGAGGGATGGTTGAGCAATAATTTGAGAAAGGATTGATTATGTTCCTCCTTTAATGATTCCCATGTCCATCATTTTCAAATATAAGAAGATCGGATCCTTTTCAATTCTCATAATTGATAAAGATGTAGGATTCTTTCTACTTAGAGCATCTGCCACCTTGTTTGCCTTTCTGGGATGGTAGTGGATTGAGTAGTCATAATCCTTGATGAGCTCTATCCACCTTCAATGGTGCATATTAAGCTCTTTCTGTGTGAATATATATTTGAGACTTTTGTGGTCAGTTTATATCTCACATTTTCCCCATTGAGATAATGTCACCATATGTTCAATGCAACAATCATAGCCGCCAAATCCAGATCAAGCATAGGATAGTTTTTATCATAGATTTTAAGCTGCCTTGAGGCATAGGCTATCACCTTATCATTTCGCATTAGCACATAGCCTAATCCTTTTTTAAAAGATTCACTATACACCAAAAAGAGTTCTCCACTTGAAGGGAGTGTGAGTACGGGTGTAGTGGTAGGCCTCTTTCTCTACTCCTTGAAACAGTCTTCACATTCTTGTGTCCAGAAAAACATTACTCCCTTCCGTGTCAGCTTGGACATTGGGTTTGAAAATCATGAATAGTTCTTCACGAATCGTCAATAATACCCAGTTAAACCCAAAAATCTGCGAATCTTTATTATATAAGTTGGTCGCGACAACTCTTCAATTAACTTCATCTCATCTGGGTTCACCCATCTCAACAATTGTTCATAAACATAAGGATACCCATCTCAACAATTGTCTATTAACTCAATTACCTTCGTCTCATCTGGGTGCACCCATCTCAACATTTTCATGAATATTCCTTCCGCATAAATATTCTTTACCCATAAATAATCATACACAATCAATTGTTCATAAACATAAGGATTCCCATGGAGAGAATTGGGTACCACAATCATGACATAAAGCATAACCAATGAGTGTGTCATAAAAGTGTCCTTGAAAGAAAGGGATTAGAATAAACATGGAAGTTCATAATGTAATAAAGGAATTTAACATGGTAGGTGGTAACAAATATAAGTGACAACATATAAGAAATGTATTTGAGAAACATTAGCATTAAAAAATATTTGTGCGGTTTAAAGGAAAATACTATAGAGATTTTAAAATAGTAAAGAAGAAATTCTTTTATATAAAATCAGAATTCAACCAAGAAGGTTTATATAATAAAAATACTGATTTTATAAATACAGTGGTGTCTTAAAATAGGGGATAGAGTGAACTTGAAATTTGGCTAAAAGTTCGGGTTGTTCCTTTAAAACGAGTGTGCTTATTGGGAAGTTTCGAGGAGGGATTCACATAAAAGCATGTATATCCCCGAAATATAATGAGAGATGGATCTTGGAACATTATTATTGTATAATATAAACAGAATGTATAAATTTTTCATAAAAAATAAAATACAACTACATTTTGGTTAAAAATAAAGATAGATCAACCTGATGGAATAAAGGAAGTTCGGGTAGAATCCATTACGGTTTATCGGCATGGTATCGAGTGTAACTAAGAGAACTTGATGAGATAGATAAGGGGTTTATAATAACTTATAAAAAATTAGGGAAGTATTGGGAGGTGAGAAAATATACCCCATCACTTGGTATTACACAAAAAAGGAATATCATAGAGAACAATCTGGATTTAGAGTGGAAAGGAGATGATTCCTTACCTTAAATCCATTGGTGTTCTCCACTTGTTATTAAAGTCCTAAATAAAAAAAATAGGAACATTAATTAATAAGTACATAACCTTTTATATATGTAATTGATTTATTATAACCCTTTTTAGTTCATTAAAAACCTTTTTGATTAGTTACAAGGTTCAATTTCATGGTTCGGGCTTGTTTGTTTTCTTGGCTTTAAATTATCGGTTCACTTATATTCAATTTTGGATTATATGAAATATGAAAGTGGTTGTACAGAATTTAAGACATATTATTTATTTCACATCTAGGAGATTACATGGTATTAATTTTAATTAGGTTACATATAGTGAAGTCTAATTATTATATATATTACCTTAGTGATAACCGTTTTTGTTAACCGGTGGATTTGATTACAAAGAACATGTTATGCTTTAGGACATAATATCATTTGTAAAAAATGATTAAAAAACAAAAATCGGATATATTACATATATAATAATCTTGTTCAACCATAACACAAATGGTTTCATGACGATAATTAAATATAATAATATAAATTGATAAATGGTTGTCCTTGAATGTGCTAAATTAGCACATCTCAAATGGTGCATTCATTTCTTTCAAATAAAATACTGGGGAAAGGAAAGAAGATAATGAAAAATACCATTACCATGAAAACATTTCATTAAATAAATGTCACTAGATTTATCATACTATTATGGTGACGGGAGGTGAGGAAAGAAACAAAAAGAAAGAGAACTAAAAAGAAATGTAGGAATTGGAAAGAGGAATTTACCTCTTGAGACTTCCTCATTTGAGAACCTCTTAAGGGGAGACGTTTTGGTATTTTTAAGAAGCTAGAATCTTCTGGACGTAGGGGAGGATCTTGGGGAGATATTTGGGTAGAATAATATCAAGGCACAAGGCTTGAGATGAGTGAAGAGAAGAGGGAGTAAAGGGGGGTTTTATAGTGGAGGAGAGGAGGGATTTCATAATAATATAATCATTAATTTATTATTTCTTTAAAAGACAAAGAATAGTAAGTCTTCCATGAAAAATGATAGTGATTTAATCATGTGATCCCGAACCAAGTGGGATTACATCAGCAAAACATCATCGATGATTCAATTAATCCATTATTTAGCATTTATTGTGAATTATCGGATTCAACTATTCATCACAAATTCAAGTATTTTAGAAAAATCCCAATAATTCACCCTAAACATTTTTTGACATATAGAATCAAAAAATGAAGTCCATTTTTTTAATATAATTTTATAAATAGTATTATTTAAAAATTTAATTAAAATAATAATTTATTATCAAAACCAGTTTTAAAACATTCATTAACTTATTCTAAAATATAGGTATATCGTACTTCCAACTTGAATATTATTCTTATACGACCATAGGTGATGTTAATATTCATTATGGTATATAAATATTCATAAGGGTATGTTACTATTCATTATGGTAGGTAACTATTCACCAAAAATTATGTTTTTCTTATCAGACTCCAAATAACATACTGATTACAACCGTGTATACCAGATTTTCGAAATTCCAAACACATAAGTGACAAACTTATGTTTAAATGTCACTTTCAACTTAGTAGTTCATTATGTTTATTTTTCATGTGATTTTATAATTATGAGAAGGGGATTTCCATTGAAAAATATTGGGTCATTATATTATAAATTGTTTTGATTATTAATATTCTATCAAATATGACAAGCTGTATAATAGTCCTATATAAAAATCGTAGTGCATGTAGTTTATATATTAAAAACACATAATAATGCATTTATTCTTTAAAAAAAATTATTTCATTTATAAATGTTAGTGTCATTACAACAATCACCCATTTCTAAGTTTTATTAATAAAATATTCATTTAAAATAATAAAATATATGAGGGTTATTCTTAATTATAGAATTTTCTTGTTCTGATTTCACTTCCTCAAACATGTGTTTCAGCAAAAACACATTGACCTTGTGAGCTATCTAATTTCATAGAACCTCTTCTCTAAAATATATGATCTTTACTGACTATTCCTCATATTAATGATCATTATCTAATGGTACCTACTCTTGATTAAATACATGTGAGGGGTATGGTTTGTGTTTACTCAATAGGGATACATTGAACACATCATGTACTTTAGGTAGGTTATGTGGGAGTACCAATTGGCAGGCCGATGCATAGATGAAATAAAGGGTCTTAAATGGGTCAATGTATCCAGGACTAAGCTTTAAATTCATCCCTAACATCATGAATTTCATCCGCGATTCTATATAAAGAAACACTTTATCTATAAACTCAATCTCCATGACTAATTCATGATTGTTTTAATATATATTTTGTTGAGTTTATAAATATTATTTCTGATGGTGAATTGTTTGAACCTTAACTTACTTATCCAATATAATATTTGGTTCTAGTATATTCCACTCTTCACCTTTATCCCATCATGTTGGGGTCTAAATGTTCTTCCCATATAGAGACTCATAAGGTTCCATTTTCAATGCTAGAATGGAAAACAATTATATGATATCTCTACTAGGGTAATTTGTTGGTCCCAACATTATTGGAAATCAATTAAACATGATCTCAACATTTACTATAGATTTAAAATAGGTATTTCATATTAACTATCTATCTAGGGCTGATAAGAAATGATAAATATCATTTACATATCCAATGCTTGATAAATATTTACCAAATCAAAGAGGTAAAACATAGTTCTTAATTAGACATAAGAGAGAGTGTAACATCATGTAATATTACCACATCCCTTATTTATATCTTGGATGTTTGGTTAAGATAGAAATATTAATTGATAATAATGAACTGAGCAGACTTTGTTAAGTGAACGACTACCACCTAGATTGATTTATTTCTATTATGGTTATTAGGGTGTCTTATGATTAAATCAATGGTTATGTTTTCTCATTTACATAATGGTATGGGAAAAGGTTGAATCATAAACACTGAATTTTGTCATTATACCTTGACTTTTCGATATACCAAGAATCGAGATTCAAACTCCATAATCTCCCACTTCATGTTATCCCACCAAAATCTTTACATTAAATATCAATTCATCTTATTGCTTCCTAGATGAATAAATAAGGATGAACTATGATAATAATCAAAAATTCACCCCATAAGTTTTTTTATGAGACACATATGTGGGTTTTAACCCTTATATATTCATCTTTAACAAAGTTAAACTCCATAATATTTTCTACCTTCGTCTATAGAAAAAAACATCTTTCTATGCCACCTTGATCCTTTTATGAATCAACAGTTGATCATTTATTTGAGAAAGGTATGAATAATTTCCATTTATTATTCCCATATGCATCATCTTCAAGTATATTATGATTGTATCCCTCACAACCCTCATCATGGATAGAGTTTTATGATCCTTTCTACTCATATAATCTTCCAAATTGTTTTCAATCCCATGATGGTAGTGGGTTCAAAATTCATAATCAATAAACATATATTACCACATTCATTAAAACATATTAATTTTTTTTAATACATACTTGATGCTTTTATGAGCCATATATATGTCACATTTTTCTCCATATAGATAATGTATCCAAAATATTAATTTAAAGATCATTGAATCAAATTTTATATTATAGGTTGGATAGTTATACTTATAAATATTTAATTGGTTGGAGGAATAAGATATCACTTTTTCATAATTCATGGGTAAAAACTCCATTCCCTTTTTGGATACATCACTATAGATCACAAATCATTTCCCAATGGTTGGTAATGTGAGTATAAGCGCATTGGTTATCCCTTTCTTCAACTCTTTAATGTTCTCTTCACATTCATTAACCCATAAAAACCTAAAACCATTTTATGTTTTCTTGGATAGTGGGATTGAAAATCCTGAGATGTTTCTCACTAATTGTAAATAATACCTAGAAAATAAAAGCAAACTTTATATTTCAGTCATAGATGTTGGTTTTTTCCATCCTTCAATTGCCTTAGTTTTTTAAGTAACCAAATATTTACTTTTTTAGTTATAATAATCCCTAGGAAAGTTACATTATCCATCCAGAATTCCCTTCTACTATAACTAGAAATTTATTTTTCCTTTCAAAATGTCCTGAGTATAAAATTAAAATTCTCTTCATGTTGCTCCTTTATTTTGGAGTATATTATAATATTTCCCAAAAATACTATGATAAACTAATCATGGTAATACCTAAAGACTCAATTAATCAATTAAATGGAGATTATTGGAGAAATATTGAGTCCTAATTGAATCAAAATGAAATCATAGAGATCGTACCTAATACGAAAGAAAGTCTTGGGATATCCTCTTTCTTTACCTTTACTTGATAATATCCTAAAAATGTTTCGCCTTAGAGAAGTAATGGTATATATGTATCTTAATGAAAAATCCATTAATACATGACTGTAGGGTCCTAAAAATTTCACCAAGGGAAAAAAAGACTACCCCAATCACTTTAAAGAATAAATCTTGCATTACTACAAGTCTACAAAGAGAATGGAGACAAATTGAGTTGCAAACATCAGAAGAAACATGAAGAAATAATTTCTCAATGATTTTTTTAGTGACCCATGTTACATCACTGGGAAGGGTTCGCAGACTACATGAACTGCGAACAATCAGAATGAAGAACGACCCACAAGGCACTGGCCTGCAGAGCGATGGCCAGTGAACCTAGTGGATCACAAACTGTATCACTGAAGGGAATCATGTCTATTAAGGCCACACACATACCATCTTCCAAACATATTAATTCTCAAACAACGAAATTGACAGGGTTATACGAACCATGACTTGGGAACCACATCCTTCACAAACCCTGGTTGACAGAGTCTTCCGCGGGTCAAGATATCTCTTCACGGGCCTCAGAAAATGGTTTCACATGCCCATAGATATGATTTCTCGAATGTTCTATAAAATCAGAATGGAAGCAATTAAAAATGGATGGATGAAGAATGAACCAAGGGGACCCCAGAGGTTGGAATAATGAATTCAGAGAGGATTTCGGCTTCAGTCTCGAATCATAGGGGAATCCCAAATTGCAAACCACGTTTTCTGTAGGTACATCCAGACACAAACCAAAAAATGAAGTAACTTAATAATAATAAGATAACTGCAAACCTAATAGGTGAAATCATGAACCATATATTTCATGAATATTAAATCCCTACGAATGATAGTCCCTAGGACCCTTATTCGATATGGTGTTTGGAATAGTGGATCGCTATGCGGACTTAACCAGGTGTTGCGTATTTCATTAGTATGCGGATGGAACCCGAAGTGGAGTGGCAAACTGCATCCAGGACCATGTACCATTGCGGTGTGCGATGGTCCATTCCCATACCCATGTACTGCTTTAGTATGTAGAAGACCCCTCTGCCTGCATACTATTAGGGTATGCAGACTTCCCCCCATCCCGCATAAGAAAAAAGTACACAGAATGGGGTATTTCTGGGTATTCTTCTCTCTGGTTCCAATATCACCCATATGTTATCATCTAGTCCTCCATAGACCCTCTATGAACCAGTCCCCCGACATCAAGTCAAAGCCTCCTCCAAATCCACCGAACCTGTATGATTAGGTCATCAGGAACATCAGGGAGCCCCTTTGAGTCTGCATACCCATGGTAAGCAGAGACACGAAGGCTCTCCCCACAATGGTTCGGACTCTAGGGAGGTCAGTATGTCTACATTCCCATGGTAACCCGGAGTCCACCCTTGGTAAGCTTATGTGAACCTCCCTGTTCTAGGTATTAAGGATGATCGCATGATTTTCCATTTAATGAGGAATGGTGATCAATCAAAGGATTTATGTTTATTTCTCATTGGGATGAGGTCGACACTCATACCCTATCCCAGCATGTAATCTAAGTAACTCCCACTATGGTAAGTTCCCAATCTTGTGAGGGTCAATCCGCACAACCTCCAATGTCATCTCACATTGGAAGGTTCATCGCTCAACACACATTCCCACCATCACTCTGGCTTCTTCCACCATAGCCCCGCCCTCTCTCATCAAAAGGAGTAGAAGTGTGTGGTTGGATAGACCACTCACATCCTCTTATTTCTCACACCGATCATGACGCACATGGGATTAGAGATTAGGGCTGATTACAACATCTATACAATTCTAAACTATGAGAACTTGATTCCTAGTCAAACTATAATACGTATGATGCCTTTTTGAAGGCCTGAGCTCAAAAGAGAGTACTCTAAAAAGGGGACACCCAATCAGGTCCCCTCAAGTGGGAAAATTCAATGTGTAAGCCACAACTCTTTAGAAAAATGAGAACTCTGATTCCTTTTCACACCAGAATATGTTGGTTTCCATCTTGAAGGCCCAATCTCAAAAGGGTACCCTTCCAAAAGGGTCCACCAAATCATTTCCCCTCAAGTGGGAATCTTCCATGTATAAGCCTCCGATCTTCTAAACTATGAGAACTCTAATTCCTAGTAAAACCAAGATATGTATGATGCCTTCTTGAAGGCCCATGATCAAAAGGGTACCCTTCCAAAAGGAGAAACCCAATCATATCCCCTCAAGTGGAAATCTTCCATTCTTAAGCCGCAACACTCTTGAACTTTTAGAACTCGGATTCCTAGTCAAAAAAGGATACATAGGATGCCTTCTTTATGTACTATTCTCAAAAGGGTGTCCTTCTAAAAGGTTCCACAAAATCATGTCCCCTCATGTGGGAAACTTCCATGTTTAAGCCCCGAATCTTTTAAATTATGAGAACTATGATTTCTGATCAAACTAGGATATGTAAGACACATTCTATAAGGCCTAAGCTGAAAAGGGTTCCCTTCCAATAGGGGACACTCAGTCATGTCCCCTCAAATGGGAAGGTTCCATGCATTATCCCCAATTATTCTAAACTATGTGGGTTCTGATTCATCTCCCAATGATACATAAGAAACCCATCTTATGGGTCCAATCCCAACATCAAATCACATTTTGTCCTCCCTAGATGATGATAAACGCTGGTGTGCCTTATTCTATGGATAAAGTCTGTATTACCTCCATATCATCCAATCCATGTATATCTATAACAATCCTTCCAACCAAGGGTGGACCATAGACACACTCTTCTAGAATGAACCAAGGATTCATGAACATATAAACATGAATTAAATATATAAGAGAGTCCTAAAAAAGGAAACAATTCCCCCCAAAAGGGTGACATGAACTCGAATTCCCATCCTCTCAGCCAATGGAGACCTTAAGTGTCATTGACCAAGTAATCATCCAACATGGGTCTTCCATTGGAAATTAGGTCCATGAATCATGGATACCAGGGTCATTGGGTGTTTCTGGATCCACAAATAAACCCTTTCGAGACCATATGAGGAAGTTATATCCTAGTAGGACTGATTGCACAAGTACTTGACTCCAGAAAATCACCTGTTGGGGCCATCTGACTGTGGAACCTACTTCGTAATATAGAAGGGATAAACTACCCAGTCCCCTTAATATTAATCCAATCCTCCTTTAAAGGATATTGATGTAGAACGGGTCAAAAAGTGACACCCAATCATGTCCCCTCAAGTGGTCAACTTCCATGCATAATTCCTAGATCTTCTGAACTATGATAACTCTGATTCCTAGTCAAACAAAGATATTTAGGATTCCTTCTTGAATGCCCGAGATCAAAAGGGTTTCCTTCCAAAATGGTCCACCCAATCATGTCCCCTCAAGTGGACAGCTTCCATGCATAAACCCAACCTCTTCTGAAATACAAGAACTCTGATTTATGATCAAACTAGGATACTTAGGATGCCTTCAAGAAGGCCCGAGCTCAAATGGGTGCCCTTCCAAAAGGGGCCACCCAATCATGTCCCATCAAGTGGGAAGCTTTAATGTGTAATCCCCAACTCTTATGACCTATGATATCCTTGATTCTTGGTCAAACTAGGATACATAGGATGCTTTCTTGAAGTATTGTGCTCAAAATGGTTCCATTCCAAAAGGTTACACCCTATCATGTTCCCTTAAGTAGTCATCTTTCATGCGTAATTCATAGATCTTCTAAACTATGATAACTCTAATTCCTAGTCAAAACAGGATGTGTAGGATGCTTTCTTGAAGGCCCGAGATCAAAAGGGTTCTCTTCCAAATGGGTCACCAAATCATGTCCCCTCAAATGGGATGATTCTATGCATAGTACCCAGTTATTCCAAACTATGTGGGTTTTGATTCTTCTCCTGAGGATACAAAAAAAACCCATCCTATGTGTCCAATCCCAACATCATGTCACCTTCTGTCCTCCCTGGATGACGATAAAATCTATAGTTCCTTATTGCATGGCTAAAGTCGTCATTACCTCTGTAGCATTAAATCAATGTATTCCTATGATGATTCTGCAAACTTTGGGTATCCCATGGATGCACTCTTTGAGAATGAACCAAGGATTCAGGAACATATCAATATGAAATAAATATATATAAGAGTCTAGAAATAGGCAATAATTACCCCCCAAAAGGGGTCGATGGTCCCGAATTCCCATCTTCTCTCCCAATGGAGTCCTTACGTGTCCTTGGACCTGTAATCATCCAATGAGCACTTTCCATTGGAAGGTAGTTCCATGAATCATCGATACCAGGGTCGTTGGGTGTTTTTGGATCCACGAATAAACCCATTGTAGTCCATCTGCGGAAGTTATATCCTAAGAGGACTGCTTGCACAAGTACTTCACCCCATGCAATCACCCGATGGGACCATTTGACTATATCACCTACTTCGCAATACAGTAGGGATAAGCCACCATGTCCCCACGGGTTTAATACAATCCTCCATTAAAGGATAATGATGTAGAACAGGTCGAAATTAAAGAAATTTTGTACTTGACGTGGGACTCTCCATACAATAAGAGATGTATGAGTGTCCACATCATACCATCAGGTCATCACCCCAAAATTCGTTCACCCTGGGTCGAAACAAAAATGTTGAACCCAACGTGAATACTTAATCAAGAAGGCAGTTTTATCCCACTCAATCCCCTTCACCTCGCAATAAAAAAGTGGAAGGAGGCCAAGATGAATATTCAAATATGAATATGTTTAGAGGAATTCTACTAGGATAAGGTTTTGTGTTCTATATTTCATATATGAATATTGTTGGTTCCAAAAGAGAAACCCTCGATCAAAATGAAATCCTGACGACAAATGCAGACATCCGCCTCAGTGATCTCATAGGCGATCGGGGCCCCGATGAAGGGTAGGACCCCCTATCATACCCAGCTTCTTCGACACTGGGTATCCAACACACTGATCAAAGAGTACCACTAAAATGTTACTCTCCCCATGGTGGAGGCCACCAGACCAACCCTCTAGTCTCCAAAGGCTTTACAGTTTCCTCCAAAAATGTGGCCGGCACCCCAGAACAAGACGTCCCTAATGGCCACCTCAAACCGTTTTGGGATCCTGTCCTCATAACGAGACAATCATTACCTTCCTTTTCATGGGGAGGCAGATGAGTTCTTTGCTAACAACTTCATCTCAACTTTATAGGAGTCCCACTCATGGGCCCCTGCCAGAGAGCATCACCATCGACATCGAGCGACAAAGTCTCCTCACACTGAAGAGGACCTTATACTGAGGGCACCTTCAAATGTTGAGAATAACCGGGCCCCTTGGGCTACCCACTAAGGGTGGAAAACATATAATCAGAAACACGCTATCACCCTGGTTCCTTAGGAGCAACTCCATCATATAAATGTAGTGGCATTCAATGGTCATACATGTAACTCTGCCCCATCCACTCAAACTCCCCTATTAAATAGGTTGGAACAATACAAGCATGTGCATGTTTTTGCTAGTGATTGATGGTCTCGCCGTGTAGATAGAGTAGAAAACTACATAAAGATGCATATATATGAAAATGTACAACAATCCCATCATCCAAATAGGATATAAACTAGCTATACGTAGGCATAAATACCTGATGACGTGTATCAAGTCTACCATAAAAATAGGGTCGCAAGAAAATATGAGAAAATTCAAATTTCTACAGATGCATAAAAATACCATGAAAAAAATATATCAGAAATCAAGAAGATAAAAATCCCCTCCCGTGAATACAAATACCACCAGTCAAATGTGGTGAAAACTAGAGAATAAAACTAATGGAAGACTCCTTGCACTGTCCTGGAATAGAATAACTACAAATATCTACTAGAAACCCATGGAGGACAAGAGAAATCATATACTCTTACTCCATTATTGAAATGGGCCTTCATACCCATTCCATCCAAAGATATATCTCAGCACACCCTAGTGATGATAGAAGATCATACGTCTATCTAAGATCATATCCTCAAAACATGCCAAGATATCATTGCATCAGAGGAAAAGTAAAGAAAACAAGACCACAACCTGATTTCATTGAATAGAATGACTTACTTGAAAAATGGATTAGTCACTACAGTGAAGTTATGCAACCATTCTCTAGTGGAGGAGGGTAGACAACAATATCCCACAATATACGGACAATCAGATTAGGAATAAATACCCATTCCAACTGGGGGATGTCGGTACAACGTGGTGGCCACTCTATGGAGGGCATATATTGCTCCCAAAAGTCAACATTACCATTTTCATATCTTGATGGAATCACAGGACCCATCAATATAGGGAACTGTATAAGAATGTCGTTACCAATAGCAAGCAGTCCTGATTACCCACAATAGGGTGCTCAGAAATAAAAGGCGCCAAAGGAAACTGGAAAAAGAAGAAAACATACAATATCCTGCTCTGATGGAAGTTGGGGTTCTTAACACTCTCAAATATACATCAATAAAGAATCAAGACCTTTTCATTCCATTAATAAATTATGGAAGTGACAGTAGCATTTGTGGAGGCCCTCCCCGCAATATCGCTACCAGTAGCTCTGAAGGCCCTCCCCAAAGCACCCACGGGGGCTCACTCGGTGGGCCCAGAATGATCAATCATGAGAGTCTATCACTTAGATCACATCAGGGTAGCCCTCTCCTTGACCTTAAGATCATACAACAAGAAGGATCTCCCCTTTATGTTGTCTACCATGACGATCCTCCCAAGGGTATATGCTACAAATATGATTCTACCTGTAGTCGGACATCAAGTCATGATGGTAGTCCTCATCATGATGAAAATCATTTTGAAGTCCCTCCCCACAATCTCAGTTGTTGTGAGGGCCATCCCTATAGTAACATCAAGAAATGAGAAGGTCCTACCCTCATTGCAGTGGATCCTGAAGGCCCTCCCCAAGATGTACACTGCAAAAATTCTCCCTGTAGCCAGATATCAAGTTTTGATTGTAGTCCTCTCTATCATAACATTCATTGAGAAGGTCCTCCCCTTTGTGACATCAAGAGAAAAAAAGGTCCTCCCCTCATTGTATCCCACCCTAATGGTCCTCCCCAAGGTATACACTACATAGACACTCCCCGTGGTTGGGCATCAAGTTTCAATGGTAGCCCTATCCATTATAGCACCAGTTGTGAAGGTCCTCCCCCTAATAAAAAATTGTATTAGCAGGAAGACCCTTTATTTTCTAGAAAAATTGTGAGAAAACCCTCTAATAATGAGGCACTCGTAAAGATGGAGTAAGACATATGAGACACCATGTATATGAAGAGCGATATCCATTCTCGACCAGAGGACGGTCCAGGGCCACGCTCGTCTTCTAAGCCACCCACACGCCGTTCACGTGTCAATGAGGCCCCTACCAGTCCAGCTGCTTTGAAAAATTAGTAAGAAGAAGTCAAGCTAGGAATATCATGTAGAGGAGCCCCCAGAAGAACAAAATCATGATATTTTCTCATGAGGAGAAATCTAGATAATGATAATATACCAGTGAAGAATTTTAACATGGACACTTCTCCCTTGGAGATACCAGGTGAGTTTTTTGGGAATGTATGCATGAAATTGGCCTCAATATATGGATGACCCTTCTCTAGATAAAAGAAAAATTCTATCCCTGTGAAGGGTATGCAGGCCATGTCAACATGTTAGGGGATCGTTTCCATCTAATTGACCTAGAAGCCCTCCCGTCCGTAAGACATCCACAATCTGAAAGGTGAAATAAAAACCTTGAACTGGATTTCCTCCAAGAACTAAACCAGTTGCATCATCTCATTGGTGATTCCCCATCTAGAGTTCATATTCATGGATGGGGAGAACATGGAGCTCTACACTTCACCCTACATCCCATCCAGAAAACCCCATTGGAAATGGCATCTTTCAACATCATTACCCAAAGGTAGCAATCAAATGAAATCCATGCTTATGAAATATAGGATACTCAAAAAAACCATCCATGAGTAAGTCTCAAAAGATTCAGGACCGAAGAGATCAAGTCATCGAAAAGATTCTGATTCGGGCAACCAAGAACATCCTGCAGGCTTCCCACCTAAGGTAAGTCAACTAGAAAGTAGTGTTCATGTCATCAGAAGCCCATAGACTCCATGCAGGTCCAATTTCATACTCATCTCACACACATGTGGGAGTGCGTGAAATTGAAAACGTGGTAATAGTGGTGGTTACCGCCGCAATGTGGGAACATCCCCCGCCCGAAGGGATAGGGACATTTTTAATTCTAAATTTTTCCATAAGACCAACAAATCCAGTCTATAGTGCATCAATGGAAGAATGAGAACAACCTAATCCTGCAGGGGTTGGGGAATTTTAACCTCAAGTTCCTATACAATGAATGTCTGTCTTCTCCCATTTGGGAAGAACATTAAGTGGGAAAGTCACCTGTTAACCCACATCTCATGATTCGCTCCCTCTGAGACAAAGGTACATTATGAGGTTTAATTAGGACTTCATTAAGATCAATCTTCTCTAAGAAACCCGAAATTTACTACATAATGGAAGGAGAAAGTCCAAAAAAGGATGCAAAAGGCCTTCCTACCATTTGGAACTGGGTACACCACCCCCAATGCGGTATGTATCAGTGAACGTGGTAAACTTCAACCCCACAGATCTCATAGAATTTGACACAAAGGGATAGGAAGCAATGGAAGATGGTTCACTCTGAGAGGCATAACACACCAATTATGATGGGGTTAATTTTTGAAACAAGAGAGTGGTCCTAAATTTGGGTGCCCGCATAGTTAGTTTTTCATTACCTCTTGCATGAATCCCCAACAAGGAGAAGAATAAATACAGGGTCATTTATGACCAACCTTCTTCAACCCCTAATAATGTGTTTCTCACTCTCAAGTAAATATTATCTAAAAATGATACAGAAATTAAAGATATCTTGTGAATTAATGTTGAGCTACATCGAGGGAGCTATCTTTCTGGATGTGTTCCCCTACGGAATGTTAGCAGGTATTCCCACAATAGGTGCCCTTGACACAGAAACTCATCCTGGTGAATGAAGTCAAGCTCGGAGGCCTGTACAACCCAGCACTGATACCACTAACTTACATAAATATGTCCTCATAAGGACATCAAGACTTCCCCCACTAGAAATGAAACCATGGTATGTTTAGGAAAACCCACAAAGGATACCCCTGGCTCGGTACCCACAATAAATTCCAGCAGCACTAGCACACCTAGCTTTGGTTGCTACCGCACCAGCCCAAGCTCAAGTCCAGTATAATATGCATCAAGGTATCTTGAATATCATCGATCAACTAATAGCTCAACAAGAATCCATAGAGGGGCATCGTGCTCCGATACAACTTGAGTGAAAACACTACCATGATTGTGTGAGCAATGTTCCACCACAACCAAACTTTAGAAACACCATATTCCCAGTATCAATGGCTCGGGGGTCCTGGAATAGCCATTAATGCACTACACCTCATATTTTGACCCCATTATGAGAACTAAGGAGAAGAAAGAAGAATTAAAACATAGATTTATCATGAAAAACCTATAGGACTTGGCCTTTATATGGTATACTAGCTTTCCAGCTAACTCAATCACCAGTTGGGATGACCTTCTGTGTAAGTTTTTCTTCCAGCTTAGTTCAATGCTACCTAAGACAATGGTCAGTGATCTCATGAACTGTAAGTATTAAGGGAATGAAATAATTTTAGGCATAATTTCCAAATGGAAATCCCTGACTAATTCCCTAAACTATTCAATCCCTCGATATGAAATGCTCGCCATGTGCATCGATAAACTTCATGATGAATTGTGGACACTCCTTAACCCAGTGAAGTACAGAAGTGGGTTCCTAGATTTATATTCCATTTTCGCAAGGATAGAAGACTCCTTCCATCTGACTAATCCCAAGTCCCATGTGGCCTAGTATACCATAGGGAAAAGAGTGGGGAAAGCTGAAGTGGCTTCTGTCATGCTTAAGCCACCCCCGGTAGCATCTCCAGTTGTAATTCCTCCACCAAATCGTGCAAGACCACATGGACATCAACAGCCAACCCCACCTCAGTAAGAGAAGGGGTTCTAAAAGAAATTAGTTCAAAGAGGGAAGGAATAATTTTTACTCATTTCGAGATGACCAAGTCAGTGGCTACTTGATAGCCGCCATGAATTTCAACTTTCTCTGGCTACGAGAGCGAATGTGAGCCGATGAAGCGGGTCTCAAGGACTGTCCAAATTATTATCCCTAACACCAGATACTAGGACACACCATCTATTAATTCTTCTTCTTTAAGGATCTTATATAAAATATGATAAATTCTAGGAAATTCAAGTTAGGCCAACCACCAACACAAGTGGCATATATTTCCAACTCAGACTCAAGAAATGAAGATGAATTGAAAACATCCGCCAGTAAGAGGGATAAAAAATTTGAAAATTGGATGCCCTGGAAAATAGTCAAATAATTTCACATCATCCTCTATGTGCAATTTAAACAACCAACCATGCCCCCAAAAGATCATGATGCAACACAGTCGTCATCCTCAACCTCGTAGCCGCATAAGTGTCAGAAGGGCAGAATAAAGAAGCACGAAAATGAGTTGACACCAAAGCCTAAGTCGGTGTTGAAAATTTTAGAGTTCATAACAATAGAAACAATTCAATGGAGATATCATACCAAATGGTATGATTGGAGTCACCCCATGAAATGGTAAAATGGAAGTTGCCCCGCCAAATGGTACAACATGCACTACCCTGCCAAACGGCACCATCAGAAGGAGGCAATTAGATAGAAACATTGTCGAATCAATAATTGATCTTTAGATCCATTAATGTTATTCATTTGATGGACCCCTACTATAAGGGGTAATATGGACATGAACTCAAATTCTCCATGCCCAATCGTAGAATCAGAGGAAGAGGCTACAGAGTCCAAGGGTTTCCTAGAAGGCATGATTGTGGAATGAGTCAACTTCTTGGCCATACCTTAATTAACTCAAACTGTTAACATCACAGAAACTTGTAGAAGGACCCTCTAGCAGATTGAATAGGAACCATAATTCTTGTTTTCCCCCACCAGAAGAAATCCATTCCCAGTTATCTTGGAGTATCTATCAGAGGAAAAACAATATTGACTCTCCCAAGGTGTACGGTCGAACTAGTTCGGCCAAACTCGGAGAGTACCATAGTTCTGCCAACTCGTATCATTGAGGCCATACCGTCTACGTCCTAATATCAAGACCATAAAGTATCTACTAAATATAAAACTAGATCCGAGAATCTGTGATCTTTATATAAAAAATATGATATTCTAAAGTAGATGGATCATGTACCAGTAATGTTATCAATCCTTGATGTTTTGAGTCTATCTGCATACCTTTGGGAGGTTCTCATTGAAGCCTTACTAAGTACCTAATAATTTGAGGCTGAAGTAATAGTGGATGAAGTCTATTGGATGGAGAAATATCCTGAAGAATGTCACATTTTCATCTCCTTCATAGACAGGGATGAGGACACCATCATGCAAGGGAACATCAAAACCTTATATATTTCTAGAAAGATAAATGGAATTGAGGTCTGGAGGAATTTCATCGACAACAACTCTCGATTCAACCTCCTCCCAATATGAACACATCATCAGCTAGTCTATGATGAAGATAGTTTAACACCATTCACCACTACTTTGATATGATTTGACAAAATTGAGCAGAATTTGTTGGGACGAATCAAGCTTAAAACGTGGCTAGGAGATGTCAGGTCAGATTCCAAGTACATGGAAGTGTGGAAAAGTACATCCTTCCACATCCTATTAGGGAGTCCCTGACTGCATCATCACGTTGCAATTATGTCATCATACCATAATTGTGTCAAATATTGCACTAATGGGAAAAATGGGACATCACACACTGATAAATCCATATTTGAGTCCTATGAGTTTCATTACAATGACGCAGGGATCTATGAATCAGAAGAGAAGAAGTCTATATATGAAGATGTTGACTAGATCACCTCCCTAAATTGATTGGAAATGGATCCTTCCAACCCCCTCCAATATCTTGGGTAAGAGTATGTATTACCCATCAACCATGTTGAATGTATAAGTTTATGTCCATGTACATACTCAATTGTCTGCATGATTTTTGTTATGACTTACAAGTCCACAGACATGGAAGAAGAGTCTTAATCCTATAATGATAGAAAAATACCTACCAAAGATGCCCTCGACCCATCCTCAGGACCTCAAACTGCTCCCACCTTACTCACTAAGGTAAAATGTGATTTCTCTCCCAATATTGGAGAGTTCTTCTTGAGAATCCTCTCTCCATCAGAAGAGAATGAAGATGATGAATAGGATGATAACGAAAAAGAATAAAAAGAAGAACAAGAGCTCAAATATTCCCCTCCAGCATTTGGAGAAGGTGTCTCCACCATAATTAATGAACATAGGGAGATAAACCTAGGCACCAAGGATGACCCGCAACCCACTATAATCTATGTGTCTATGCTTGTTAAGGAGTCAGATAAATATACCTCCATTCTATAAATGAATCGAGATGTTTTTTCATAGAACTACACAAAAAATCTAGGCCTTGACCCTGAGTTTTCCACTCAACATTTGGGATTTCTAGAAGATCGCTGGGGATATAAGCAGCCATCCAGAAGGACGCACCTGATGCATGCTACCAAAATAGAGGCTTATGTTGAAAAGATGATCAAATCCAAATTTATACAGGAATTCTAATACCATATCTGGATGGAAAACATAATCCCTATCCAAAAGAAGAATGTATAGATTATAATTTGCATCTACCTCAGGGACTATAATCAGCACTTCCTGAAATATGATTTCACAGTCTCAAACATAGATTTTTTTTATCGATGAAACTAACGGATAAGAGGCCCTCTCTTTCATGGATGGATATTTTAGATACAACCAGATCTGAATAGCATAAATGGATTAATAGTCCACTACTTTTGGGGCCCTTTTTGAGAGTGTCATGTCATAAGGTGATTCCCTTTGGTATAAAAAATATTGGCACTATATATCAGCATGTCATGCATTTCATTTTTAAGACCTTCCTCAAAAAATTCATCGAGTTCTACATCGATGATAAAGTAGTTAAATCACGACAGTGCCTAAACCACAAGCTAGACCTTGATGGGGTTTTTAACAAACTGTGACATCCTAGTTTAAAGATGAAACCCCTAAAGTGTGATTTTGGCATTACCTATAAGAAATTCCTTGGATTAGTCGTACGCCATCGCGACATCAAAGTTGACTAAGAGAAGAAAAAATACATTCTTGGCATGTACCCACCTTGCAACCTCACTTTGTTGAGAGGTCTCTAGGGGCACCTGGCCTACGTCCGGTGCTTTATAGCCAACATTGCGGGTAAATGTTTACCTTTCACCAGGTTAATAATGAAAGAGGTTACATATGAGTGGGATAATGATTTTCAAGAACCTTTCTACGATCTCAAAAGATATATCCTAATCCCACTAGTTTGTATTCCTTTATTTGAGGTGATACCACTCATTTTGTACGTAACTTCCTTGAAACGATCATTAGGTGCCTTCCTCACACAGAAGAATGATGTCGTCATTGAGAACAGCCTCTACTACCTCATTCGAATGATGATTGATGTTAAAACTTGGTATTCTAGGATAGAAAAGAGGTGATTATCCCTAATCGTTGTGGTTTAGAAACTTAGACATTACCTGTAACACCATGATGTTCACCTAGTCCCCCACTACAACCCTCTCAAATATATCCTCAATTGTCCCATGCTAACAGGATTCCTATCATGATGGGTGGGCATCCTACAATAGTTTGACATACGATACGTATTCCAAAATTCCTTCAATGGCTAGTTAGTAGCAGACTTCGTAGAAAGTTACCCATCGAGAAATAATATCGTTGGATACCAAACTTCCAGTTAAAGAAGTGTTCTTTGTCCAAGGGGACCCCCAGACATGGGAAATGTACTTTGATGGTGCTTCAAGAATCCGGATAGAGAAAATAACGGGGGATCTCAAGCTCAAAAAAGTAGGGTTGGGAATTATACTCATATCCTCTATAAATTACAACTTGAATTATTCCTTCCTTATTTTGGAGGTATGTAAAAATAATGAAGCAGAATATCACACCCACATTACGGGCCTAGAGCTGGAACTCCATGCACAAGGATAACACTTAAATATAAAAGGTAATTTAGAGCTAGTCCTTAGGTAGGTCAGTGGTGACTCTTCCATTAAGAAATAGGTATTGTCCCCCTTGAAGAACCATATTCTAGAACTGATGGAAAAATTACCCTCAGAGCCAATGCTGACCTATATCCCCTGGCCACAAAATGCTCAGGCCGATGCTTTGGAAAATGAAGCCACACCCCTGACTGATCTAGACCGGGATAAAATAGTTATTATCACTTCCTAGTTCTAGTTGGTCTTGACACATATCGAGAAAAATATAAATAATATTGAAAAAATTATCCCCATTTCTGAGCCTTATAGTCACACCACCGTCTGGATGATGCCCATTACAAATTACCTTCAAAAGGGGGAACACCCACCCGATAGGGCTGGAAGGGAACATTTCTAAAGATGGGAATTAAACATTATCTTATACAATGGGGTAAACCAATAAATGGTTATCAAAAAATGGGGCCTAGATGGGGTCCTTCTCAGGTACATTGATAGAGAAGAGACTAATGTTGTTGTGAAAGATGTGAAAGCTGGAGCTTGGGGAGTGCACCAATCAGCAACCAAACTCTCTCATCAAATCTGAGGTCTTGGATACAGGATTGAGCCATATTCTCCACGAAGTTCCATTACTGTCAAAATCATGCCAATTTTATTCACCGAACCCCGAATTTATATCATACATCTAAGTACTTCAGGCCATTTGTTGACTGGGGGTGGATGTTGTGGGACAATATCCCCCTGCTACAGCTAGACAATTCAAATTCTTACTCATTAAAATCGACTTATTTCCCAAATTGGACAAATACATACCCCTTAAATATGACTGGGTGAAAATTATAGTTAGATTTGTGAAAGCCAACATCATTACTAGATTCAGTGTCCCTCATACTATACTGATGAAAAACGACACCAACTGCATCTAAGTTGAGTTGGAAAAATTATACTAGGAGTATGAAATCATATCCAACCATTCATCTTGCTACCACACAGTAGCCAATGGGAAGATAGAGGCTTTTAAAAAGACTATTTACAACATAATTCAAAAGATGGTAAGGAAAAAAATCATGTCTAGGCAAGCACCTTCATTATTTATGGGCTTACCAGACCACGACCCACATTGCCACCTAGGAAACCCCGTACTAACTAGTATATGGGGCAGAGGCAGTTTTTCCTATTGAAATTCAAGTGTCATCACTTAGTGTGGCCATTTTCGATCAAATTTACGTGGATGATAAATCCCATATATAGTTTGATGATTTTTATCTTCTAGATGAGAAAAGTATGCACACATTACACCATTTAAAAATATAACAAAATCAGATCGCAAGAGCCTTCAACAAAAAGGTTTGCCTTCGATATTTCCTCAAAAGGAGAGATGGTGTTAGTACCTAGAATCTCGATGATACTCTTGAAGAAGAACCTAAAGCTTGAACCAGAGTGGTAGGTACCATATGTCATACATAGGGTCTATTATAATTGATCATACTCCTTGATATCAATGGAAGAACAGCTCATCGCGTCTCCCAAAAATGCAAAGTTTCTGAAGAAGTACTACACGTAATAGAAATGCCCATTCATGGTCCAAACTCTGTGATCCTAAACTATGAGTTACAGTCCTATAATCAAGACATTAAACTAAATGAAAATATATCATGAAACATGACATTAAATTGGTACAAATTCACTCGTTGCATGATGCTAAACTGCACGGCATAGCGTCCAAGCTGCAAGACATTTAATAGCATGGCATAAATAATCCTAATCGCTCGATGATAAACTGAATGATCCCTTAGAGAACTATGTATAAATTGATTCCTATTCATTAGCAGTATATGTTGGGAAACCTTGATCTTTGATCTTGGACTAGCCCCTACCATAAAAAATGCCTCTATTAGATCCTTTATCTCCCCACATTTATGAGGGAAACAATAGTCACTCCTTGTTTCTCACATTGAGCATAACTCAAGTGAGATTAGGATCAGTGGTAAGGATTCCCTTATGTAAAAAAACTATATAGAAATATGTTAGACCTAGAAAAAGTATAAGATGAAACAAAAATTCTCATACCCCTATGTTCGATCCAAATCGGTACGGGGAACATTCTGAACTATGTACGACTTGATTCTTCTCCTTGTAGGATAAGTAGTGATGCATGGATCTTACATCTCATCCCAGCCACAATTTAAAAATAAATTCCCCTTCCCCCATGCGTTGGGTAGACTTGTATGGGGATCCCATGAATGATCCTAACCGCATGACATGAAACTATGAGATTCCTTAGACGTCGGGTGCAGCCCGACTCTCAATATTACGAGATCCCGAACATGCCCCTAATTTTCTACACAACATAATTAATGATATAACAGAAATTCCAAATATGAATTCTAAAACTCATAAGAAATCAAAAGATCATGTATTCCCTTACATATTAGTCATATCTATGTGTAATCTCTAGTAGTTCGCAACTAATCATGGTGTGGGTATTTCTTACATTCCCAGACACATCCTTTCTATTTAGAAATACTCCATACTCTGGGAAAACATGGATCACCGTAATCATTTGTGGCCATCTGAGATGGAAGGCCAGTGTCATGCAGACACCTTTGTTTGACTATACACATCATACCCCAGTGGATCTGTATATTTCTCCTACAAAACATTCATTGATCAATGGAAAAATTTTCCTAGAGAGTCCACTCCTACCTTGGTACACTCGATGGATTCCAAGCCTCGTGTCATCCCTATTGATCCAAGTAACCCCACAGTAATATGGTTTATGCCTTCTATCATCACTCACATCTATGAAATGCCAGAATACCCAAATCATGATTAAATCAAAGCTATTAATGATCTTTGTGATAGCTTAATTTCCTCACCATGTGGCATTAAACATCAAGGCCAAAATATTTCTTCATGTATGATAATAAACTGCATAACATTGGTTTAAGACTGAAGTGATATCAGATGTTGTTTATTCTTTTCATATGTGGTGATCTGGAATCCTTGTAATTCCCTGTTTCTCATATTGAGCATAGCTCACATGATTTTAAGGATCTTAGCGGGGGGTCCACCTCATAAGAAATCCCATGTCCAGTCTATACAACATTAAACTATAGGGTACCCCAAAGATGGGATGAATTTTTGACCCTTTGTTTGAGTAAAATCTATGTAAGGGATACCTGATTCCATGATTAAATCACATCCTGAATGAATCTAATGCATCTAGATACACTCCTTACATGCCTCAAACTCCATTATTTGAGTAATACTAAATCCTCGTAATATTCCATGGCCATTGGATATGGAAGGATAGTGTCCCAAGGACACCTTTGTTTGGCCACACACATCATGCGCCAGTGGCTCTATATATGTATCTTGCAAAACAATCATCAATCAATGTCAAATTCATCCCTCAGAGATTCCTCTCCTATCTCATTATGCCCAATGGCTTCCAAGCCTCATAAAATCCCTCCTGATTAAATGGCCCTCAATTTCATGGTTTAAATTATTCATCCTACCCATGTCCTGGATATATCTGAACATGATTCCCTGATTCATATCTGGTCTCTATTTAGATTTCTGTAAAGTAAGGATACCCCATCCATATGCATGAATTTGATCTGCGTATAAGAGGGAGAAATGACCCCACTTATTTGAGGGTTTCCTAGAGAATTTCAGATTAAACAAATGTCCCTTTTTTTGTTTAGGTGCACCCCTTATTAAAGGTGGTGATCCGTGTTCAGAAAGGTCCCAATCTCCATAATCCTTCAGAGCCATCGGAGATAGGAGGCTAGTGTCCTGAAGAAACTTTAGTCTGATTATACATGTCATTACCTAGAGGATCAGAATATATCACCTACAAACGGTTGTCAATCATAGGAAAATTATTCCTCAAGAGTGTCCTTTCCAGTTTCCATATGGTCAAAGGACATGCATGTCCCATCTCCCCCCTAGATTTGGAAAACCCCTCTAGATAACATCTCACACATCCTCCCATTTTTCAATTCCCTGATATGAAAAATATTTCTAATTGAGCTGAACTTTCACTAGTTCCCCTTATGCAAGAAATAATTGTGGGGGAATAGTATCCTTATAAAATCCGATATGAATGTCCCTAATAATTTTATACATCAATACTCAAAAAGGCCACCCACGGTGGCTCCCAACATCAAAATAAATTCAAAGTGTTTTGAATCCTCCCATGCCCACGGAAATGGAAAGATAGTGTCTCACAAGAAACCCTGTTTGACTATTCACATCATGCCCTACTGGATCTGCATATGTCTCCTACAAAACAGTCGTCAATCAAGGGAAAATTCAACTGCCAGAGATTCATCTCCTACCTCTGTATGCTAAAAATGGATCATGAGCCTCATACATGTCCAAGATTCACAAATAAATGGTCAATAAAAATATCTCATTCATGTATAAATGATATTAGGACAGTCATGGATGATGAATTGTGGATTGTGACCCCTTCTCCGTCAGTTTTGATCCAAGTTGTCCAACATAAACCATCAGTAATATATTTTATTAGAAATACTATAAACTTCCATAAAAAATTATTACACACTTTTTAGAGTGAAAATCCACAAAGTTTAACTTTGGATAAAAGTCGAGTATTGGTTTTCTAAACATATACTTTTTATGGTTTAAAAAAAATGTTCTTCAAGCTATCAAAAGAGATGTAAAACATTTTCGGTCGAAAACCCACAAAGGGAAGCCTAAGAAAAAGTCAAGTAATACCCACTAAGACCATGTCAAGCAAGTCTAGAAAAAAATTTGGGTAACAATGAAAAAGACACAAAAGTTCATGAGGTGTTCTATACAACCTCAGAAATATTCAAATTGTGCTCGTTGTGTCCCATTGATCCAGCAAAAATTAGATCCAGGTTCAGTTATTTCAAATTACTAGTTTTGCATCATTTTTAAAATTAATACCTGATCAAAATGATGTTTATAAAATTTATTTTGATCAATTGACATGATAGGAAAAGACAAAGAAAAAACATTTTAAGGAAAATTAGTTTCATTGAGTTCAACAAAAAAATAGAGGAACATCCCCTGCTCGGAGTCACTCTAAATTATCAAAATGAAAAACAGTACACATCATGATTTGAGGAAAGTTGCAACAATGCCCAACTCTCTATTTATAGAAAAATGGAAGGTGACATTCATGGGCCTTCAAGATTTTTCTCTAAATAAGCTCTAACATATGCTTCACCCATGACCAGTGGACATACTCATTCCATAAAAACTTTAAGGTCTATCCCTTTCTTCTGTATAACTTCTTAATGGGCGCACAAAGAGGCTAGTTGTTCCCTCAACCTTTTTTTGTGGGAATCACACTACCATAGATCTTCCTTTTGGGTATTCAACATATCATGATCCTTCGCCCCTTCGACCGTTAGGTGATCTATTTCTTCTGAAACATCTCGGAAGGTCATCACCAGATGACAGGAATAATTGAGCTTGGAAAATGTGTCCTCACAGGAAGCAAGGTATTCTTAGGATATGATGATCAGATAGATAAGTAGATGTATGTTCCAATAATCAAAGTCATTGGAGCCCATCTCGGTGAATAACCATTGAAAGTTGTCAATCTAGTCAGTGAATCTAGACATAGGGTTTTCCATGGGAAGGGTACAAAACTGACGCCATACCTATTTTCACACTGCATAGTGCCTCCCCACGGCCCCAGTACCTTGATCCTCTCTAGAAGCAATGGGTATATAGGTAGTAAGTTTCATTACATGAGTGGGAAGGGGCCTATGATAGATTACCCAAGATGGGGGCCTCTCCTTACCATCAGATGGTTCGACCGCTGGAGCCGGATGTGACGGAATAACCACGACCTCTGAGGTGTCTCATGATACTCTGATGGGGCCAGCCTCATTAGGGTCATGGTATGTATCCACATGAAAGTATCAGTCTAAATGACTCCTCGCTAAGATATGTCATACCAATATAGCCCCTTTTAGATGCTTTTGATGGTGAATCGAGCATCCTCTCACCATAGGGGATAGAACAGACGTTGTATCCATCATGGCTTCTATAGGGACAAGAATAAAAGACACAAATATCACACTCATCATAGAATAAGTAATGTTTGTCATGGTCATCTGGGTCATATTGGGTAAAAGAATGGTTAAAGGATTCTGGACCCACTGAACTAGTTTTCTCATCACCCCATTAAAATAACAGCCCACCCACAGTTGGGAGTATTCCAGCAATAGAAAATTGGATCCCTTCAAGTTGGGGATGATAAAATCCATATTAGCACCTTCCCACATCATTATAAGCCATAAATAGTGAATAATAATGGGATGAGACTCTCCCCTTAACTAAACAGAAGGAAGAAGTGCAGTTTGTTGAAGTCACCCAAATTGCATGGAAAAACGATAGGGAGGTATGGCTCAAAAATGGCTACTCCATCTATGAAAGCAGTGAAAATTATTTCTCTAATTGCAATGATGTATGATATTTATTCTAATGAACTTCCCATATTACCTGTTAAGGACCAATGAAGAGTAGGGTGTGGTGAAAAAGAAAAGAAATAAGCGTCATTAAGCATCCCAACTACATCATTAACTCTTAAAATTTTGGGATGAACAGTGGTTATGTTGAGAAGGGTGGGTTGAATGTCAAAATGAGGAACCTTTTTAGTGTGTCGATATTCATAGTATAGGAAGTGTTAGGAAATCCACCCATACAAAAATTGCAATTGTCTGTTGAGACGATGTGGGGGTCTACTTTCTTGTATTTGTCCCAATAACTTGTAAAGTTGAGCGAGAGTAGGAATTCCCACATAAATGACCATGTCCATGCCTCGAATGGGATAATAGAGCAAGCTTGAAGAAAATGATAAAGTAATCCCACTTCCATAACATGTAGTATCCTTGTCAACAGGGACACATAGTCAGTATTATCCCAAGTTTCGGCTGCCAGGATAAACTTGTCAAACATCTCTCTAATGGTGGGGATTATTTCAAGCAAGTGGATGTCCCATAAGCTGATTCCCACCTCCCCATGAAACAAAAATATGTTATTGGTGTTTGATAACCCGGGATCAGTGGCTCCAAAAGTATTTCACTTGGGGAGAAGGCTGTGAACTAAGAAACCCAATCGATTTGATATAAGTTCACCGCATTCAACTAGTTAGGGGACTCCAATTAGGTTTGGTGTACATAGAATGCCCAGGCCCATTCATCAAAGAAACATCCCTCAGACCACTGGCCCCACTTGGTGCTCCACCCACTGTTTGGGTTTTCTCGAGAAATTTTGATAATGGACGGGTAATCTTGGGCAACTAGTATTGAGGCAGTTTTGCAACACTTGTGATTTCCCTTACTCCACACTTAGCCTTTTAAAATGACCAAATTTTCTCAACATGGAGTATATATGAATTATATTGGTGGGGAAATAGTTTCTCGATCATGTCCTTGCAGTGCATCTAAAATAATGAAAGGGGCATTGGGGTCATCCAATTACCTAGGAACATCGTCCAGAAGGCCAAATTCGTAAAGTGTCAATTATACGGACAATGGGTAAGATAAGAGCTCTAGAAAGAGGAGTTATTTAAAAAATATGTCAGGAGGAACAATGTAGGATTGAATATGGTCTTCACTATCTCCCACCATGGCTGCTCTTATCATCATCAATTTTTTCAATTCCTGTGAAAGATCCATTGTATCCTTCAGGCGATCTTTCAAAAGCCTACATAAAGAAATTACAATAAAAAATTGTTCAATAAAGACCATGTAAAAATGATAAAGGATTTAAAAATATGTCTGTAGAGATATTTTCATACTATTCTCAAAAATGGTATGTGGTAGGCATATTTTCGTGATGCATGGTACACAGAAGTAATCCTCACATACTGCTATCGTGCGCAGAAGCATTATACCACGTGCAGCTATGGAAACGAAAACACCCAGGAGGTGCTAGTCTGCAGAGTATTAGCCAGCAAACAGAAGGGTTTTTGGGAGGTGGATACCATGAACCAAGGCCTTGTCAAGTTCATTTTCAAAAATTGTGATTTAAAAATTTATGTTCAGAATATTATGGTTTAAGTATCAGTTCTCCGGTTCAAGCTCGGTGTGCAAACACACAAGCCATGTAGTGTTCTCTTACGCGAAAATCCAGATTATGGTTCTAAGTTCCATAGAGACCATTTTAGAATTCCAAAATTTGGTTCGTGACTGTATGCAATGGTGAAATGTTTGGTTTTCGGCATGTAAAAATCAGTTCGTGAGCAAAGTTTTTCATAAAAGAAATGGTACACAAAGGAAGAGGAAGATGAGGGAGATTCTAGAGAACTTTTATCCCTAATAAAATGGGAAAAGGAAAATGATATGGACCCATATATATAGTTTTGGTCCCATCCTAATGAACCTATCTATTATACCATGAACCATTTCAATTCAGGAGCACATCTATATTAGAATAGTCTCCTCATCATTCCGAACGGACCCATTCTGATGGGGGGAATTTATAGGGTCCTACAAATTTCACTAAGGGAATAAAATACTCCTAAAATCACTTTTTAGAAGGAAAAAATAATTCCTACAAGTCTACCAAGTGAATGGACTCAGATTTAGTTGAAAACATTGGATGAAACTTGAAGAAATGACTTCTTAAAGAGTTTTTGAGTGACCCACGTAGCATCACAGGGATGGGTTCACAGGCTGCATGAACCGAGAACCATTAGTAAACAGAATAACCCACGAGGTGATGGCCCGTGGAGAAATGGACATCGAACCTAGTGGATTGAAAACCGTATCATTGAGGCAATCGTTCGCATGATGGTCGTCCTCATACCATCTTGTGAACTCAGCAGTTCACAGACAAAGAAAATTGGCAGGGTTCTATGAACCATGACTTGCGAACTGTAACCTCTACAATCCTCAGTTGACCGAGTCTTCTATCGGTCAAGAAATCTCTTCATGGGATTCCACAAATGGCTCTCCATGATCATAGATATGATTTCCCTAATGCTCTATAACAAGAAAAAAAATAAGGAATTGAGAAGGGACGGATTGTGGAGAGATCTTGGTTTAGGCACATTCACCCACATAAATGACCATATCCATGACTCAAATGGGATAATAGAGCAAGACTGAAGAAGATGATAAAGTAATCCTGCTACCATAACCTATAGTATCCTTGTCAACAGGGACACATAGTCAGTATTATCCCATGTTTTGGCTACCAGGATAAAACTTTTCAAACATCTCTCTAATGGTGGGGATTATTTCAAGAAAGTGGATGTCTAATAAGCTGATTCCCACCTCCCCATGCAACAAATAGAAGGTGTTGGTGTTTAATAACCAGGGATCAGTAGCTCCAAAAGTATTTCACTTGGGGAGAAGGCTGTGAACTAAGAAACCCAATTGAGTTGATATAAGTTCACTGCATTCAACTTGTTAGGGGACTTCAATTAGGTTTGGAGTACATAGAATGCCCAGGCCCATTCATCAGAGAAACATCCCTCAGACCACAGGACCCACTTGGTGCTCCACCCACTGTTTGGGTTTTCTCGAGAAATTTTGATAATGGACGGGTAATCTCGGGAAACTAGTATTGAGGCATTTTTGCAACACTTGTGATTGCCCTAAGTCCACACTGATCCTTCTAAAATGATAAAATTTTATCAAATTGGAGTGTATATGATTTATATTGGTGGGGAAATAGTTTCTTGATCATTTACTTGCGATGCATCTAAAAGAATGAAAGGGTCATTGGGGTCATCCAACGACATAGGAACATCGTCCGGAAGGCCAAATTCGTAAAGTGTCAATTATACGAACAATGGGTAATATAAGAGCTCTAGAAAGAGGAGTTATTTAAAAAAAATATGTCAGGAGGAACAATGTAGGATTGAATATGGTCTTCACTATCTCCCACAATGGCTTCTCTTATCATCGTCAATTTTTTCAATTCCTGTGAAAGATCCATTGTATCCTTCATGGGAACTTTCAAAAGCCAGCATAAAGAAAGTACAATAAAAAATTGTTGGATAAAGACCATGTAAAAAACGATAAAGGATTTAAAAATCTATCTGTAGAGATATTTTCATACTATTCTCAAAAATGGTATGTGGTAGGCATATTTTCATGTTGCATGGTACGCGGATGTAATCCTCACATACTGCTATCGTATGTAGAAGCATTATACCACGTGCAACTATGGAAAGTAAAACACCCATGAGGCGCTATCCTGCAGAGTATTGGCCAGCAAACAGAAGGGTTTGTGGGAGGTGGATACCGTGAACCAAGGCCTTGTCAAGTTCATTTTCACAAATTGTGATTTAAAAATTTATGTTCAGAATATTATGGTTTAACTATTAGTTCTCCAGTTCAATCTCGGTGTGCGAACACACAAGCCATGTAGTGTTATCCTACGCGGAAATCCAGATTATGGTTCTAAGTTCCATATAGACCATTTGAGAAATCCAAAATTTGGTTCATGAGTGTATGAAATGGTGACATGTTTGGTTTGTGGCACGTAAAAACCGGTTCGTGAGCGAGGTTTTTCATAAAATAAATGGTATATGGAGGAATAGGAAGATGATGGAGATTCTAGAGAACTTTTATCCCTGAAAAAATGGGAAAAGGAAAATGATATGGACCCCTATATATAGTTGTGGTCCCATCCTAATGAACCTATCTATTATACCATGAACCATTTCAATTTTGGACCACATCTATATTAGAATAGTCTCCTCATCATTCTGAACGGACCCATTCTGATTGGGGGAATTTATAGTGTCCTACAAATTTTACTAAGGGAAGAAAATACTCCTAAAATCACTTTGTAGAAGGAAAAAATCATTCCTAAAATTCTACCAAATTAATGGACTCAAATTTATTTGCAAACATTGGAAGAAACTTGAAGAAATGATTTCTCAAAGAGTTTTTGAGTGACCCACGTACATCACAGGGATGGGTTCGCAGACCGCATGAACCGAGAACCATTACTAAACAGAATGACCCACGAGGTGATGGCCCATGGAGAAATGGACATCAAACCCAATGGAATGAAAACCATATCATTGAGGCAATCATTCGCACGATGGTCATACTCATACCATATTGTGAACTCAGCAGTTCACGGACAAAGAAAATTGGCAGGGTTATGTGAACCATGACTTGCGAACTGTAGCCTCTACAATCCTTGGTTGACCGAGTCTTCTACCGGTCAAGATATATCTTCATGGGATTCCACAAATGGCTCTCCATGACCATAGATATGATTTCCCTAATTCTCTATAACAAGAAAAAATAATGAATTGAGAAGGTACGGACAAAGAAACCACCAAGGGGACCCCAAAGGTTAGAAGAAATAATTCTGAGAGGATTCCACCTTTAGTCTCAAATCATCAGGGAAGCGCAAATCGCAAACCATGTTTTCCGTAGGTATATCCAACTGCAAACCATAAAATAAAAGAAATTAATAATAACAAGAGAACCAATAACCTAATCAGTTAAATTGTGAACCACATATTTCTCATAGATGAATTCCCTGCAAACGATAGTCCCCCAGACCCTCCTTCGATATGGAGTTCCATGTAGTGTATCACTATGTTGACTTATCCCAACATTGCGTATTGCATAAGTATGTGGATGGATCCCAAAGCTATGTGGTGGACTGCACCCAGGACCACGTACCATTATGGTGCACGGTGGTCCATGCCCAATCCCACATACTACTTCAGTATGTGGATAACCCCTCTACCGGAATACTACTATGGTATGCGGAGTTCCCCCCATCCCACATAAGAAAACAGTATGTGGAATAGGGTGTTTCCAGGTACTCATCCCACTGGTTCCAATCTCACCCCTTTGCTACCATCCAGTCCTCCATATCCCCTCTATAAACCAGTCCCCCAGCATCAGGCCAAATCCTCCTCTGAAGCCACCAGACCCGTATGATCAGATCATCAGGTGCATTAGTGTGCCCCTTTGAGTCTACATACCCATGGTAAGTGGAGTCATGAACAGTCTCCCAACAATGATTTAGACTCCAGGGATTTCTATAAGTCTACATTCCCTTGGTAACCTGGAGTCCATCCATCGGACACTAACATGAACCATCACATTCTAGTGATTATAGGTGATCACTTGCTTATCCATTCAAGGAGGAATGGTGATCAGTCAAAGTAGTTATATTCACTTCTCCTTGTGACTAGTTCAAAACACCTCCCCTTTCCAAGAATGTGTTATCGGGCACTCCCACAAAGGTAAGTCCCCTATATTTTGAGGTTCAAGCCACACAATCTCCAATATCATACAACATTGAATGATTATTCACTCTGCACCCTCACCCACCGTCACCCTATCATCTTCAGTCATAGGCCCACCCTCTCCCATCAGTAGGGGAGGAAGTGTGTGTTTGGTTAGAGCTCTCACATCCTCTTGTTTCTCACACAAAGCATGAAACATGTGGTCTTAGATATTTGTGATGATTAAAACATCCAAATAATTATAAACTATAAGAACTCTGATTCTTGGTCAAACTAGGATATATATGATTCCTTCTTGAAGGCACGAGCTCAAAAGGGTTCCCCTTTAAATGGGGCCACCCAATCATGACCCATCAAGTGGGTAGATTCCATGCGTAAGCCCCAACACTTCTAAATAATGAAAAATTTGATTCTTGGTCAAACCAGGATACATCGGACCCCTAGTTGAAGCCCAAGCTCAAAAGGGTGACCTTATTGAAGGGGCCACCCAATCAACTACCCTTAAATGGGAAGCTTCCATGCATAAGTTGCAGTTTTTCGGAACTACCTATGATCTAATTCCTCTCATGAGGATACGTAGGAAACCTATCCTATGGGTCTGATCCCAACATCAAGTCACCTTTCATCCTCCCTGGATAACAAAAACTTCAGAGTGACATCTTTTATGGTTAAGGTCTTTGTTACCTCCATAGCATCCAATCGATATCTTCCGATGATGATCCTACAAACCTGGGGTAGCCTGAGGACACACTCTTCTGGAATGAACCAAGGATTCACGAACATATGAACACTACCTAAATCTATAAGAGAGAAGCATAATGGGAAATAATTCCCCCCAAAAGGGTTTGATGAGCCGACTTCCCATCCTGAAAAATTCAGTCCTTAAGTGTCATTGTTCATGTAATCATCCAATGAGTACCTGAATTTAGAAAGCAGGTCCATGGATCATGGATACCAGGGTCGTTGGGAGTTTCAGGCTCTACAAATAAACCAGCCGGAGACCATCCAAGGACGTCATATCCAAAGAATACTGATTTCACAAGTACTTGACGCCATGAAATCACCCACTGGGACCACTTGATTGTGGAACCTCCTTTGCAATACAGAAGGGATATATTTCTTAGTCCCTGTGGTTTTAATCCAATCCTCCTTTAAAGTATAATGACACGAAATGGTTCAAAACAAAATAAATGGTGAACTTGGCATGGGACAATCTCTACAATAAGAGATGTATGAGGATCCTAATTCTTAGAAAGATCCAACTCTTCAGAACTACGAGAACTCTAATTCTTGGTCAAACTAGGATATGTAGGATCCATGCTTGAAGGCCTGATCTCAAAAGGTTTCCCTTCCAAAAGTGGTCACCAAATCATGTCCCCTCAAATGGGTATCTTCCATGTGTAATCCCTAGTTATTCTGAACTACATGGGTTTGGATTCCTCTCTCGAGGATATATAGGAAATCTATCCTACAGGTCTGATCCCAACATCAAGTCACCTTCCATCCTCCCTGGATGGTTATAAACTCTAGATTCCCTTATTATATGGATAAATTCATCAATACCTCTATATAATCCAATCCACATATGCCTATGACGATCCTATAATCAAGGGGTAGTCCATGGACACACTCTTAGGGAATTAACCAAGTATTCACGAACATATGAACAAGAACTATATGAGAGTCCCTAAATAGGAAATAATTCCTTCTTAAAGGGTTCGATGAACCCTACTTCCAATCATCTTGTCAAATGTAGTCCTTAAGTGTCGTTGGCCAAGTAATCATCCAATGAGCACATGCCTTTGGAAAGAAGGTCCATGAATCAAGGATACCAGGGTCTCTGGGTGTTTCTAGAACCACGAATAAAACTGTCGAAGACTATCCAAGGAATTTATATCTGAGGAGGACCAATTGCACATGTACTTTACCCCATGAAATTGCCTGCTGTGACCATTTGACTATAGAACCTCTACAAGAGGGATAAATTTCTCAATCCCTATGAGATTAATCTAATCCTACTTTAAAGGATAATTACATAGAATGGGTCAAAATGGGGCCACACAGTCATATCCCATCAAGTAGGCAACTTCCATGTGTAATCCCCATTTATTCTAAACTACAAGAACTCTGATTCTTGGTAAACCATGACACGTTGGACACCTACATGAAGGCAGGATCTCAAAAAGGTTCCCTTCCAAAAGGGTCCACCCAATCATGTCCCCTCAAGTGGAAAGCTTATATGTGTAAGATCTATCTCTTCTGAAATACAAGAAATCTGATTCATAGTCAAACCATGATATGTAGGATGCCTTCTTGAAGGAAAGAGATCAAAAGGGTTACCTTCTAAAAGGGTCCACCCAATCATGTCCCCTCAAATGGGCAGCTTACATGCGTAATCTACAGTTATTCTGAACTATGTGGGTTCTGATTCCTTTCCTAAGGATACGTTAGTAACCCATCCTATGGGTCTGATCCCAATATCAAGTCACCTTCCATCCTCCCTGGATGACGATAAACTTTAGAGTGCCTCATTTTATGGATAATGTCTGCATTACCTCTGTAGCATCCAATCCAAGTATGCCAATGAAGATCCTATAAACCAGGGGTTTCCCATGGACACACTTTTCGGGAATTAACCAAGGATTCACAAACATATAAACCTGACATAAATCTATAAGAGAGTCTCGTAATAGGCTATAATTCCCCCAAAAAGGTTGTGATGAGCCTGACTTCCCATCCTCTTGACTAATGGAGTCCTTAATTATCATTTTCCAAGTAATCATCTAACTAGAACCTACCTTTGGAAATCAGGTCCATGAATCATGGATACCATGTCCATTGGGTGTTTCTGGCTCTACGAATAAACCCTACTAGAGACTATCAAATAAGTTATATCCTAGGAGGACTGATTTCATAACTACATGCCCCTGTGAAATCTCTTGTTGAGACCATTTTACTGTGGCACCTCCTTCATAATACAAAAGGGATAAACTGCCCAATCCCCATAGGATTAATCCAATCCTCCTTTTAAGGATGACGGCTCAGAAAGGATCAAAACAAAAGAAATGGTGTACTTGACATGCTATTGTCTCTACAATAAGAGATGTATGAGGATCCTCGTCAGACCATCTATTCATCACCCTAAAATGCATTCACCTCGGGGTGAAACAATGATAGAGAATAAATTTTCATTATCATGATCTTATTGATGTCATGATAATAAATGCATAGGTTCATTGACACATTATTTATCTTAACATAAACAACTAGTTCACCCCATCTTGAGACACTTAATCATATAAACCCTTTATAATGATTCTCTTACAGTTTCTTATTTAGTTTACTTAGTCCCACAATATATATTCTATACGGAGAATTAGATATTTGAAAAAATCAAGAAATAATTTTAATTGAAAACTCAACTTCATGGATTGGAGGAAAATAAGACAGTTCTTTTAGAAACACATCATTAAATTCCCTCACAATGGACTTGTCATCATGGGTGATCTTCTCCTTATTCTCAATACTTTAAGATAGATATTATTTCTCTTGAGAAAATTATATCTTCAATTGATATTTTCATAATAAATAATATTCATCCTCTTCATCCAATATATATATAATCAGAGTGATATTTTTTATATAGAAGGTGATTTATATCCCTAAGAAATTTATGTTGTCCCTATATAAAGAAATAAAATACATGCCCAAAATTGCATAAAATTATGCTAATAGAATTTATCACATGGTTTTTTAGGAATTGCATCCCATAAATATGGTTAGAGGAAAAATTATAAACTCCGGATTCAAAAATTGACCAATTTTTCATCCACATAAATAACTCAAAAACAATTTTTTAGGTGGTGTATAAATATTTATACTAAACATTCTTGATATGAAATAATGTGTAAACCCATAGATGATAATTCTACCTATCACTATTTGATTCTTGTTCAAATAATTTTACTTATTTAAAATTAATCATTGGGATGAGAATTTTAAAATAACTAAAAATATAAATGAGAAACAAAATAACTAAAGGGAAAACTCAAAAATGACTTATTCTTTATCCTATGAATCTGCAGGTTTCAAAATAAGTTATCTATGATATATTTTATTATCAAAAAACATATGGGAATTTTTTTCCCATACAATTTTTTTGTAAAGAGATTGTGAATTTACCAATTAATATCCCCCAAAAGTGTAAAATTTTATGTTTAGAAAGGCTTGTTTTTGTGCACCAAGTGATGATCAATTCATATTCAATGAAACCTTTTCGGGGTTGTTACCCTTACGTAAATTTGTGGCATATCAACATAAAATTTTAGTGTCAAGATATGGATGTATTCTTTTTGAAACCACATAATATATATAAATTTCCAAAATATATAGATTTATTCCTATGTTTAGTATTATATCGATGTCTTTTTCATTGATTTTATAATCCCAATCACCTAGATAAATGTTTCTATGATTGCAACTGTGATTATATAAATCATTATTAAACTATATTTCATGATTTGTAACATAAATGTACACTTAATACTATCATAAAAAATTAGTAATCCTGGTTTATTTAGAAGATTATGTAAAAATATTAAGAACATGCAACATAAATACAACAACATTAGTAAAAAATTCCTTAACATTCCACTAAAATTATATTATTATTCTAAAACATAACTTGTTAACCTAGGGATGTACAAAAGAAATAGATGGCCTATAAATCCCATTAAGGGAATAAATAAATCATATCATAAGTTAATTTATTAAATGTGATCCAATAGGCATATCAATGTAGAATAAGAGTGGTGTGAATCATAATCTTCAGCAATGAAAAAGGGTATAACATTATAACACAAAGGCAATATAGGAATGTGTCAATAAAATAAAACATGACATCATAAACATAATTCAATGGTAAAAACCATGAAAAAATATCATTATTTTATTATTATAACCTATAATTCACTATAAAGGGTATATTATGAGATCAAGACATTACCCAATGCATTGGAGGGATATATAATTTTGAGCCCACCGGTTACTTTCATATTATTTTCATGAATAATTGTGCCACATAGATCATACAAATTAGGAATGTATTTGACCAATTTTAACACCATTATTATTGAGTGTAGGATAAATACATTTAAATTAATAATCAATAAAATATTGGTAAAATAATTTGAATACCCTTGAGTTGAAATTCATATGAATATTCACTGTATAAATTTTTTCCATTGAAATGACAAGATATTTTCAACATCATACTGATTGAAAATAACGGTTTTTAGAAGGGGTTAATGTGAGATAAATGGGTATATAATTCATTTTGAAATATAATTATATTTTTAGGAATTTTTAAAAAGATATCCCAACATTAAAAATTAGAAATAAAAATAATAACATAAAGAAGGTGTTTGACTAAAGAGGAGATGGAGAGGATCCCTTACCTTGAGAGGGTGCTTCTTAAAGCATGGGATGAGATTCTTATGATATTGGTGGAAATATGGGAGTGGTAAATATAGGTAAAGGTATATTAATTTCATTACATAATAATTTTGAGTGAATAGAAATTTTAGGTCTGGTGGGTCTATATAGAAAACGAGACTGAAATTCATTATTAATTTCTAAACTTATGTTGTAGACTCTATATGATACATTATTCCAATAAAACCATTCCTTAGTTTTTTACTATGGTTTCTTCCAAGGTATATTTATTTTTATTATTTTACATTTTTTTTAACTAATAACATGATAATGGTATTTTCTATGATCTGAAAGTGAGTCATGTTTATATTGAAATTATTTTTAAAACCCCAAAATATTATATAGGTTTTTAGAGGATTCGTTAATGGTTTATAAAATTAATAAAATAACCTAAAACACCTTATTTTAAAGTTTAAATATATATTTTTTGATGGATACCATTTATAAAATATATTACATTACTTATGGGTCATTATGATGTCATAAGAAACATTATATATTTATACTGTATTTAATGATGACCCAAAAATTAGACTATCTCTGAAAATAAAGAAAAAAATACCGTTATCCAATTTCAATGTGATGATTTAAAAAATAATACTAATTTTATTAAAATAATTAAAAATGAAAGATAATTTACACTTTTAAATGAAAAATCCACTTTTATTCAAAAATACTTATTATCTAATAATAATAATTTCCTACCACTTATAAAAACAATTTTTTATTTTGTAAAATTATATTATCATTTATATTAACTAAAAAATATGTAATAATAATATTTTATTAAAATATCATTTATTTAAAAAAAATCATGAAATCATTAAAATATAGTGTATTCAATAGAAACAATATATTTTTCAGAGAACAAAACTTGTATTTTATCATATCAAATACTAATTTTATAAAACTCATTATATAATCATTTAAAAATTATTAATAATATAGGATAAATATAATCAAAATTTTATGAAAATATAAAATATACAAATTCATATTATTAGGGAAACAATATATAGACCCTTATTACATAGTATAATGTCATAATGGTAATTTTTGTGATCATGGGATTTACATGGGGTTGTTTAGTAAACATTTTTTGGGTTGTGATCTTCATGAAGTTGAATTTCTACATAGTACTATTTTTCTCATGCTTATGTTTTGAAGATCCACTTGGGATTTCTCAAGAAAAATCCCAGTAATGTTATCTCTCTCAGAATCACAGATAAATGGGTTTTATAGGGTATAATCCTACTTGTTGAGTCCATCGATTCCTTTGTTTGTATCAAATAGACTTTATCATAACCCCAAATATACCATTCCTAATGGTCACTATAAAATGGATATATTATCAATGTTTATGATTCATAATTATTTTTTTAATTAAAAAGGCCATATAATGGTCCAAAATAACTGAATTAGTGCACAAGTTTTTCTAACCAAATCACATATTAATATATTTATTCATTCAAAAATGGAGTTTCATTTTTAAAAGTCTGGGTCGTTATAATGTGATAGTCTATGCCTCCTTCCAATTAATTATCCATGAGAAGAACAACTATATTCATGATCTAGAATATTATATATTGACCTTTTATTTTGTATTTCATGAAATTTTCTCTATTTATAGAAATGTGACATAAATATAGTTTATAATATCTTTTTGTATATATTTACACAAAATAGATTAATATGAACTAATGAATTTGGTTAGAGATGATCATGAATTAATATTTTTCAATCCATTACCGTAATATCCTAGGTAATAATATAATAAAACATTTTCATTTCAATTAAGATAATTGGATAGCTATATTCATTATATAAATATTAAGTAATTTATTAAATAAAAATGAAATAGTTTCAATTAAACACTTTTATTATAAGGTTTTATTAAAAAATTTCATTTATAAATTATAGAACATGAATTTTCACAAATTAATTTGATTTCGTAAATCAATATATTCAAATTATATTAGGGTGAAATTTTTTAATTTCTTCAAAAATATTGTTTTCGATGAATAGTGGAAAATACCGATTTTTGTAAATATGTCATTTATTTTCAATAAATTTATTAATTTAAAAATATTGATATGTTTTTAATGTTATTTTACATATAATATGTATTCATTAGTTATATTTAATCCATTTAATTACGTTCTTACCAATAATTATATTTTACTTTTGTATAAATTTATTTTTGGGTTTATAAAAGGGAATTTTTTGAAATCTTTTTTTAAGTGCATATTATTTCTCTATTTTATTTTTAAAAAAACATTAATGAATTATGAATTAAATTAAAATTAAATATTATTTATAAATAAATACTAGTTTAAATTCATTCAATCATAAATACTATTCATAGAGTTTAAATAAAATCATCATTATCTTGATAAATACACTTCATGGAAACTAATTTTTCATCATGTTTGCACGTTTAATTTCAAATTAAATTATGTTGAATATGTGAATTTAATTTGAAAAAATTTATTCCATTTTTTGAATCATAAAAATTTATATTATCTAATAAGTTCAAATAATTTTTCAATCACAACGAATATTGAAAACACTAAAAAAATATTGAGGTTAATGTAAAAATTAGTTTACAATGGGTTAAACTAAAATGATAGGGATTAAAATAATTTATGAGGTAATATAAAATATTTAATTTCAATACTTAAAATTTATAATTTATCTTTCTGTATAATGGTACATTTTGGATCCTTTTTGAATTTGAAAAACATGGGTACACCTTTTTCTTTTAAAAAATATCAAGTGTTTCACTCATCTAACTTATAAATGGTGACCCACTCTCCTCTCTTATTCACACCATTAAATAAATTTGGATAAGACAATAACTACCAAAATACCTTTCTTAATTCTCTTTAAAAATCCTATAATCCTTTTCTATGTCACAAAGACATCCTAATAATGATTTTGGTGAAATCCTATGGAGGTTGTCTGAAAAAGAGGTATCACGATTAATAGATGGTTTTTTATTTATTTATCATTCCACATAATTAAATTATTAATCAATTATGTTGATATAATAACACAATAATATCCCATATATTAACATTTTATTATTTAAATTCCATACACAAAATCATTCTTCTCTTCCATTAAATGGGAAATGAAACCATCATTCTTGTTTACAATGGACTACCACCTCCAGATCTGATGTCATATTTTTCGTCATTTCTTCCCACATATTTTTATAATGATGTATTTAAATTATTTGAATGATATTTATTAAAAAATTATACTTTTTAAAATATTATATAACAAATACATTATTAATATACATTTTTCATGGGATGAAATAATGTCGCTCGTGTGTATAGTGGACTACCGCTTCTTGAAGTGATGTGATTCGTTTTACACTAACACTTTTCATAGAAGGAAATAATGATTAATTAATAAATATATGTGACATAATTATGAAATTAATGAAATTTATATCATTATTAAAAGATAATATATCATATTTTTTCCCTTTCCACTCCTTGAAAATGGAACGCCATTCATGTGCATATGTGGACTATCACCTCAAAAAACTAATGTGATTCTTTTTTCACCACCACATTACACGGATGATATATATATATATATTAAATGAAATAATAATTTATTTATAATATTATTATCATTAAAGTAATATAAAATATTACTTAACTCCTTCCCATAATGATTGTTGAATAATGGAAATGATACTCATGCGTACCAACGGCCTACCATTTCCATGATTGTAACGTAGTTAAATCTTCAAAACCATTATTAATGATTGGAAAAAAGTATAATTTATGTATTTATAAGATAATTGTTTTAATTTTATTATTCTATAGATGTTTAAAAAACAATATTTTTTACCATATTCAACCCACCGTAGTCATTTTGGAGATATATTCCAAATATCATCAAAACATATGACATAGATGTTATAGATTAAGTGATTTTTTATGAAATGGTAATATGTAAAATAATAGGAATAATAAAAATAAAAAATTTTATTAATAAATAAAATATTAAACTTTTTTTTATTATTCATGAAGATAATGAACAAAAGTGACAAATCACATTCAAGTTATAGTACTTCATTTTAATTTCCTCTCTTTGAGGCATATTTTGATGTTATACCCAAATTTTTTATATGAGTTGTATATAAATATCATTTGAAAAGTTATATAATTTATTTATTTATTATCATTATATGTAATTTTTGGTTTAATGTTATATTTACAAAGGGTTTACGATTCAAATTTTTACAAGGAGGTAAGGGACTTTTCTTTAAAAACATATTTTATTGTTTTCCTTCAAAATCAATTTTTATTTTATATAAATGTTTTTAGAATTATTTTATGAATTTTATTATATGAACATGATATTTTTAAAAAGAAAAAAATTTCATTCATTCAAACATTTACAAAATGAATCTTTGTATGGAATGATTTAATTTCTTTACAAATGAGAAAAGGAATGTTATATTTTAACATATTTTATGACAATGAATCTTTCCCAAAGCTTATAAATTTTTTTATTTTTGTATTCCATTATAATAAAAAATGTTTTATTCAAAGAAGAACACCCTTTTCCTTTTTCTGAATATTTTTTTTTTCAAAAACTATTCTTTAAATGAAAATGGTATTTTTTTATATTAAAAATGTGGTCTTAAAATAAACTAATATTTTAATATCTTAGAGTTATTTTCAAATAAGTTTAATAGTTTTTTCAAATGTATTGTGATGATAAAGTGGAAGGGTAATTTTTTCATGATATGGTACTTTAGAATTATATTAAAAAAGGGTGAGCCTAATATAGCTTCATGGGTGAGCCCAGATAGCATAGGTGAGCCTGATATAGCTTATAAGATGGGTGTTTCATGATTGAATTACAATAAATTTGTTAATTTTAATTTTCTTAATAAGAAATAATGAGGGAGTTACTAGATAGTTTCTCCAATTAATTCAATGGGGATCTCATTATTTTAGACATGTGTTTAAAATTGTTTATGAATATGATACTTTGATTTTATAAAAATGTTATTTATTTTCTTGATATGGGTTATAAGGAGTTTATTTGAGAATAAAATTTGTTATTTTAATATAGAAATGATTTATTTCATTCTCTAATATAACATTGATATAATGATAAAAATTTCTTGGGATTTCATGTTTTTTACTGGAAAAATAGTTTTTCTTCTTATTAAACCCCCTTAATGGAAAATTTTATGATCACACTATGATTAAAATTTTAAAAAAAATTAATAATTTTTATGGGAAAGGATTAAGTAAATTAAAAAATTGTGAAAAGTTTCCCAGAAAATAAATCATTTTTTATTATAGAAGTTTTATATCTTCATAAAAATAGATACTGATCAGAAGTTTCCACTATATTTTTTTTATGTATGAGTTATGACCATATTCAACGAAACTCTAAATATGATAAGATCCTAAAATGTAGAAAATTAATTCATTACTTAAAATTAAATATTATTTAATGTTTAATGTTTTAAACTTATTATTGGAATCATAGGAAATGTTAACATAACATTAAACGTTGAAATAATGTTAATTCAATGCTCGTGAAATATTTTGCCTTGTGTTTAAGTTGAAATGATATATCATTTTAATATTACCATGTTGTTGTATCTAAACTATCTTTTTTGCAGGATTTTTTTTCCCAAAAAGGAAAAAAGAAATCTATAGTAGTATGGCACTCAGATGGAAATTTCCTTCCAAACTATCATCCCAAGATTGTTTGAATTTTAATTGAGCATTTTTTTAGTGTTATGGATCATTTGAACAAATCCATAAATAGTGGTGGTATACAAGCTATATAAAACCTATATCTTCCACATAGTATCATGATGATAGTGGATCATTTAATAAGACAACATCCTTCACCATTCAGCAGATCATATGACTTTTTGGTAGTTGAAATGTAGATCAATATACTAGAGAATAAATATTATGTCATAGGATTTTCAGAACATCAAATAGTAACCCTTTTTCATTTATCATTTTGATAGAGAATTTGATCGATGATGGTATTTAGTTAACAATTAAAATGAAAAGGTTGATATTTATATCATGGAATGTGACACATTTTAGAATCCTTTTTTTAGAAATATTTACCTAGGTTTATTCATCCAGGTATGGAGAAAAAAAATTAGAAATGGGGAAAAGATAATGATTCTATAGATTCATATGAAGAAAAATTAAAAATATTGGCAAGGTATGTGCCATATTTTATTATGGACACTGACATTAAAATTAATATAATTTAATAAATATTTAATCAATTCTTATTAAGATATTTGGACATAAAAAAATTAAATGTTAGGATAATTTGGTACATTGTGTTGATAATGATGAGATGATTTTTTCCAAAAAGTATATTCCTAGAGATGATAACAGTTGGAAAATGTCAAGCTCGTATAAAATGGATAATCAACCAGAATATATATCTTGATGTAATCCAAAAAATATATTCTATGTACAAGAAAAGTAATATCATGGAATTTTTTATAGGATCCTAAATACTTTTTTTGGTGTGGTTAGTTTGGTTACAGGACCCTTAACTATAAATAAAAGAGTCTTAAATAGTCGATGAATGTGGTGACTGATATCCATCCAATGGTGAGCAATTTTAAAAACAATTATTTAGTTCATTGTGATAAATTTTTTTAAATTTTCATTCACATGATCCAAATCAACATGATCAGAAATAAAAAGGTGTATAAAATTTATTCTATACTATTATAGTTGATGTTGGGTTGTCATATGAAATAGTGATAAATATGATACTTGTTTGTTCAAAAAATTTCAATTCCCTTCAGGCCTATGGAGCTTCATAGTAATTCATTTCTACAAAATTTTCAAGTAAAATTTGAATATTACCACATGAAAATAAGATTAAAATTTTGGTGAAAACTTTAGGATTAAATATTAAAGAAACCAAGATTTATAGGAATATCTCAGTTGTTAATAATGGAATATTGTATCCAAAAAATATTTTTGAACTACATTAATAGAGTTTGATACCATTATTTTTATGTATTGGATTTCAATTTTTTAGTATCAGATAGATTCCAATGATAAAAAAATTAGGATCAATGATTTTATTCCACTGATAACATACCATGATGTTAATAAATTGGTTAGGGATGTAAGTGAAAGTTTCCTAGATAATATTGTTGAAGAAGAAGAAATTATTCAAATTAGTGATCTTAAAATAGTTAATTAATACATGTATTTATTTATAGGTGATTTTACTAGTGTTATTCTTAAGTAGGATGTTGAGTTTACTGTTTACTTTGTTCATGATGTTGTGTCTATTTCTAAACACCCTTATCGAATGGATCAACTAGAACATGTTGAATTCTAAAATATTAGTTGAAATAATTGGTGCATAAATGATAAATTCATCCTCAAATATCACCATGTGGTTCCTTTATTTGTTATTAAATATAAGAATGGTACAATGATACATTCCACTGATTATTGATCCTTGAATAATATAACTATTGACCAATTATTCTTTTCCTCTTATCACTAACATGTTTGATCAGCTCCATAGAGCTTCATTTTATTCAAAGGTTGATCAAATGTTCTTGAAAAATTACCTGAAGGAAAAGGAGGAAGACATTATAAATATGTAATTCCCTACTAGATACTTTCATTATGACTGTGTATTTATAATCATTGGGTTTTTCAATGCAACTACTTTATTTATAGACCATATGAATTATTATTTTCATGAGTTCTAGGATAATTTTTTGGTTGTTTTTATTGATGATATTTATGTATAATTATAAATTTAGAATTAACAGGAATTATATATTAGCATTTTTTTGAAAAAATTTAATGGAAATAAATTATATTGAAAATTTTGTTAGTATGAATTTTGGTTTCACCAAGTTTCATTCATTGGTTATATTATTTCTGAATATGGTATAACCATTGACCCCACGAAAATAATTTTTATTCAATAATTTAAAATAACCAAATAAAATATCATAATGAATCATTGTTTTCTTGGATATTAGGTTACAACCGATGGTTAATAGTAATATTCTCTTGGATTCCTATCACACAGACTACGTTAACTTGAAAACATGTTAAATTTACATGTACAAAATAATGTTTTAAATTTTTTATAAACAAAAAAGAAAATTAGTGAATGGTATAGTTTTTTCCTTTCTTTAATAAATATAGAATTTTTTATATATTTTAAATTTTTATTGAATAGACTCACTTGTTTCGTGAAGCATAAATATTAGGTAATTTATTATGATTCATGTAAATTGAAAATTCATGAGTTATACTTCCCTAAATTTTATTTGGAATTAGATGATCTGGATTTTTCTTTAAAATTTTTGTGGGAATAATTTTTGTGGATTAAAGTGTGAAATATATACGAATCAAAAAAATTAAGTATATATTTACCCTGAATGAAATGAATATAAGACATAGAGGATGGCTTGGACTGATCGAGGATTGTGATTTCATGAATCATTAACATCCTTGAAAACCAAACAATGTGGTTTATGATTTCAGTTATAAAAAAATTATGCATTTTCCATGTTAGTTTTGTAACATGAACATTTGGATAATTATTTGATTAATTTTTTCCTATAAGTTTTGGGAGCATGAAAATCCTTGGTTTTGTTTTAGATTTTATGGATGTTGAATTTGTCTAAAATATTTTGGATTCATAGAAAGAGGATCAATACCTAAAATAAAAGGTGTAATGCATTAAAAAGGGTACGTTTTTTTATTTCAATTTTGATTAATAATGTATTATTATATATAGAAAAATATTGTATATTCCTTTAGATTACCTATCAATCCGAGTTTTTCATGTATTGTTTTGATCTTTTTTTATTCCAATATTGATCTGTTTCTTGGGTTTTGGGTGAGATTAATATTGAGTTTTGAATTTAAATATATATATAATAATCCTACCATGGTTTTCCCATAGCTTGTTTGGGTGTTTTTGGAGAAAATGGCGGTTACTTCAAGATTTGGTCCAAACTGTATGCTCATTTCCAAATTTAAAAACAATTTGTTTTCCATTTATAATTCCTTTGTGGATAAACATTATTCACTCCTTACACATTCAACGCAACCTAAATTAACATATTAATACTACCATATCCATTAGTACCCTTTAAGAACTCAAAACATGGTGGTTTTTGGTTATTTATTTAGGTATTGGGCCAGCCCGTGATCCCATTTCCTATTTTAATAAATTATTTATATTCTTTTTTATCATATTAGTTTTTTAATATTTTCATCCATTCTGCCTTTCCATCTATCCCATAAACCCCAGTATCACCCCCTATGTTCCATTTCACCTCTTTGGAGCTCATATACATTTAGGATTAGGGTGAACTTCCTCAAGATTTCTCAAATCATCCATATTTGAATAGGTAATTTTTTATTCCATAAATCATTATTTTTTTACTATTTCCCCCAACTATTATTCCCCTATCTATTCCCTACCTAATTAGACTCTCCAAGGAGTTCCAATACATTCTATTTACTCTATGGTTGTCAATATAATGGAATATGAAGAGTTCTTTGGTTTCTAAGTTGAGATTCCTTCTCCTTTCTCCTCCCTCTTCCTTATCCTTCAACATTATTTTAGTTTACTATTCTCCCTTTGTCATGAAAGACCTATTGTTATGTTATACCATGATTTTTTAAGTTTTTTGGTTCATTTAGGTTTGGTATTCTTAGATCTAGAGTGTTGGGAACTGCAGCAGATTATATAGGTGTGTGTTTTCTTTTCCACCATGGTTTTTAGGTAGGTTTCCCACTAAAAATGTCCTTATTATTTAATATTCATCTTTTTCATGTTATTTTATCTCTCAACATATTTTTATTATTGTTTTATAATCCTTAAATAAATTTATTTGGTTTCAAAAGTGATTTTTATGCCTTTTTTTTTGAAAAGTACTGTTGTTTTGTCATAAAAGTGCACACCAGGTATTTGTTTAAATGTTATGTTAGATTTTTCACCTGTTTTTGTGATGTTTAGAACATGATTTAGGGTATTTTAAACATTTTTCAGTATCTTGAATAAATTTATAGCATTAAATTGGTATTTTTATTCCTTTTCAAGTGCTTAAAATGAATTGTGTTGTTACATAGTACATGTTAGGTGTACGGTGAATTGCCATGTTGTATTCCATGTGTTATGTGATATTTAAAATAATTTTTTTGGATTTATAAATGATTGGTAATAATGAAACTAATATTATTGGGTCATTCTATGGCTATCAAATTTTGATTTTTTTACAAACATATTGGTTTTTGGTTTACAACATGTTTTGGCCCGAGTTGCGGGAAAATGGCCCATTGGGCATCCTTATAAAAATGGTTGTGATTTGGATTTGTAACCTAAATGTTTTAAGGGATTTATGAAGATGGTTTTCTTCTATAAATTGTGTGTATAAACCTCTATATTACAAGTAAAATATATACCTTTGGAAAATGTTAGTTTTGAGAAACGCTTAAAGGCCAATTTGGAAACTTAGTAAAAATTGTGAAATAGTTTATTATGAAAACATCATGTGGATGTTTCTCCAAAAATGTACATTTTTATTAAGCCATTTTGAGGAAAATTTAGAAACCATTGTTTACAAAACATTGATACCCTTACGTGATGAAAGAACATACAAATTTATTAAAGATAAGACTAAGATTATTATAATCAGACACTCTATATAATTCCCAGTGCAGAGTACTAACCTAGATGTCTGTATCCTTGCTGATAAGCTCTTCAAGGTGGGTGGCCATTCTATTCATTTTCTTAATGAACTCCTCCAAGTTTATTTTATAGTGGTTGAAACCTCAAGCTAGGATTCGGTCTTTTTTGTCTAACCATGCCTCTTTCTCCTCCTTGGAGACAACTAGAAACCTTCTTTCATATATTCTTTCGATCTCCTATTTTGAAGCATTGACCCAAATATCTTTTTCAATCATTTATTCCTTGGAATGGGGAATGAGTTTCAAGCAGTCCCGTTCATCTTATTCTTTAAATAATCTTGCTTTCCCACTTTGTTCTCCACTTTCCCCTTCCTGTAAGACTTTTTTTTCTTTATTTCCACCCTTCTTAGCCGACCTAGATTCCATCATATTATGAAAGTGGGAATAGTCTTTCCATCCCTTTGATTTTTTCCCTTGAACACAATACACTTTCTGGAGTCTCAATTTCCTTTCCACCCTTTCTTCCTTCTTAGACTATGAAGACCTTTCCCTTGAATTCTTTCCAAACTATCCACTGAGAATTGGTTTTAACTGTCGACACCTGAATCATCCTCCTCTGAAGCCAGAGTTGGTTCTTGGATATCGAGACCATCAAAGAAGTTACCCAGCACCACAATTGGACCTTCTTTTTGGGGGATCTTCCTGCACAAATACTTCACCAATACTTCCTTAACCTCAATGGAATTCTTCTTCCATGCACTCACTTCATTCAGCTGGACTGGAGGTTTTTGGAGTGAGGGTATTGGTTTCTAAGGGACCCAAGACATTCACCTCATTAATCCTTCCTTTTCCAATCTGTGATACTATAGTTGAATCCTCCTGTAGAATGTTTCCAGATATCTCGGCCTTCATACAAGTTTCAACCCCAGTGGCAGCATATCTAGAGGTCCCCCTAGTAATTAAGGTCTTTCCCTTTTCTCCTAGAGGTGCACATTCTGGGACAAGACTGAAGAGAACAGGCTATCTAGGTGGTTGTCCCAACTTAGCACCTGGTTCCTACAATTTGAGGATACCCAAGTAATGTTTCAAATGACTAAACACCTCATCCATCGGTGGATTATCTTTAGAACCACTATCCATGCACGATATAGAAGGGAATGGCGTGGTTTTCCCCTGGTTCTCCCCCATAACAGTAGTAATTGCTTCCCCTCTACAATGTGGACCAACAGAGTCTTCTTTCTTCCTCGGTTGATTAACGACTATAGCATTGCAAATTGGGACCATTCCGAACTCCATAAGATGGGGAAGCTCAGTCTGGGAACAGCCATGGAGGCTATGATGACATTTGGAATCCTCATGGACTAAATGATGACAACCAGAATAGAAGGATATCCTAGAATCATAACATACCATCTGGTTCCAGTGGAGCTCTCCCTTGATCTCAATGGTGATGGATTTTAGAGGGCCTTTAGATATATCAGGTTTGACACAGATCCTTGGTCCAACAGGATGACAGATGACATTGGTGCGGGATTCTAAACATAGATAGCGGCCAAGAAAATTACCTATCAACCGGAGGATTTCCGGGTTCTGGAACGGAAAAGGAAGTACAGGTAGTAAAATCCATAGAGTTGTGGTTAGAGGATCACGCCTCAGGGGAAAATAAAAGGTCCACTAGAAGAGGGAGAACCTAACTCCTCCCATAGATCATGGATCAAAGGTTCACGTTGAAATAGGGTCCTCTTCATTTGAGAAGCGGACTTCAATGTGTCTCACATATAACAGACCAATGATCGATCAATATGGAAAATTCTAGGATGAAAAGACGAACTGGTCGAACGCATCAACAGAGGGGTGATTCCCTCTGAATTAGGATACCAAGGGGAGATCCAACAAAGTTGTATCTTCTGTGAACTATAGGGGGAAATCAGAACTGAGAGAAATCCATTAGAGAGGGATTGAACCTTAGTTCTTTTTTCGATCGGAGGGAACAGAGGTAGGGAATATGGTTCTGTGAAGCGAGCGAAAGAGGTATAATGGGGAGGAAGTGGTAACGAAGAAGAAACTCCCATCCCCGGCTGAAGCGGGTCGAGGAGGGGAGGCGGTTCCATTTTCATGCCATACGCCATCAGCGAAGAGGAAAATGCAGAGGGAGCACTCAAAATCCTCCTATAGATGTTTCTCATTCCATGATTATATGTATATAATGGATGTAATCTCATTACTGAAAATTCCTTTTGATCCATTATGATAGTGCATTGAGTTGGACTCTTTTTTTCATTTTGATTAATGGCCTGAGATCAGTTCTTGGAGTGGCTCGAGGTGATGTCTATTGTGAATTATTATTATATATATGTTGTGATTGGATCCCCATATGGAATCGATTGGATCAACCCCATTATATACATGATACATGGGAACCTAGAATTTTGAGAGAATATTCTAAGAATGATTGTTTCACTTGTAGGTTATGGTACTAACTAGTTTCCCATTGGAGGTAGATATATTGGGTTTATTGCTTTGGGATTTTCTCTCGGACTGCCTAAGAAATTATGGATGATCATATTGATTGTTTCTAATTTATCATGTGTGATATGTTAATGGGGATGAGGTCTAATTTATTTTTTTATTTTGGATTATTCTTGATCTCCTAGGTTCACCCGTATCTATTTGGCTTTCAGTTTCTTTCAGTGATGAATATGATGCTTGTATGTACATTTACATTTCCCTTGTAGTGTGATTACTATTGTTCCTTATTATGTATTATTTTTATTGGAAAGTGGTGGGATGTTTTAATAAGTTTTAGGAAAAAGGTTTTCAAATGAACGTGTTTTATCCTCTTTGTACAAATTTGAAAATGTAAACATCACTTTCCCCTTCAAAATGTTATTGGATCATTAGTTGAACAAATCTAGTATTGGAAATTAATAAGGGAAATGGGTTGAACTATTTTTAAGTAATAATGTAGAAAACCAAACTTATATATATTGTATTTAAAAATTGAAATTGATGATTATTTTATTTTAAAGTATGTTCATTGGGAATATATTATAGGGATATCCTATTGAGTTTTAATACTCACACCTATAGTTCATTTATGATTTTATCCCTTGTGCATGTTTCAGATTGAGTTTGATTGCCTTGAGAGATGTGTGATCAGTGTGTCAGAGAGTGACCAGTGGGGTCACATGGAGTTTGTCAGTCATCAGGTCTGGTCATTTTAGTTGAGCCATTCAGTTTTACATCATGTTTTGTTGTATACATAATGATCAGTTTATTTTTTATAAATATTTATTAGGTTGTCCTTTTCTTTTCACTATCTATTTTATTTTTTATTTTTGGTCAAAATAATTCCCTTTTCAACTCTAATGATTCCCTGTATTAGTTATCAGCCCATGGGGATTGAGAACACCCTTTTGTATATGCCACAGATCGGTTCAGGTGCCCAATTTGGGGTCGACCTAGGCTGGTTCGTGACAAAATCATATCATAAGAGGTTGGCATGTAATAGACCTTTCTTTTTAGAGTTACCATTATAATTTGGGGATTTCATGGTGGATAGAGTAGGATTTTCAAGACTTCATGGGTAGGTTCCGGAATATCTTCATGGATTATTTCTCTTTCTGATCCTCGTGTGTCCACGGAAAGTTTGATTTCATTTCTTTCTTTTGTTCTTATGGATTCTTAGCTATTGGGACACGATAAGGGAGTTGGACTAATGGCCTCCGTGATCTCGTAGGGCCTGGAATTCCATGAGGAGTTGGGGCATGGTCTTAATAAGGCTCTATGTTTTTTGTGGTTTTTTTGACATATAACCTCCAACCATATGGTAAGGTCACTCACTGGCACTAATTCCCTTTTGTGGGTTTCTTATAAATTTCATGAATTCAAAAAAAATTTATGAAAATATTTGTGTGATAATTGTGGGAGTGGTTTTTCAATGCATATTATAGGATTTTTTTTGATAATGGTGGGTTTCGGTGAAATAAATTTTGGGGAAACAGTGGAATGATTTAACAGGACCGAATTTCATTAATCTAAACTTATGGTTTATTAAAATAAAATGGATGGAAGGCATGAATTACTTTAAGATGATTCTGAAAATTTTTATAAAATGGGATATTTTGGGTTGTTAAAGAGAATTTGAATTTGATGAATTTTTTAGGGAATTTTCTTTGAGTAGTTGGTGTTTTCCTTAAAAAGGTTTTGGTCATTATGGATGTCTGATTAAGAAAAGAGACCCTACTGAATTTTTTGAAAATGGGAAAGGGATTTTTGAATGGAATACTTGTTTTTATAGTTGTTTTAAACTAATTAAAATGGTTTCTAAATCAAATGGTTCTTGAAAAAGTGTGGTTTTTTTAGATACTGAAAAATAGTTTCAATAAAGGGAGAGTATTTTGATGGATACCTATAGGGTTTCTTTTTCAATATTTGTAAAATTATTTTTTTTGTGGAAATATGAAAATGATTTTTGACTTGGTGGTTAGTGTGCCTGTGGAGGGTACATGATTTTTGAGATGGGATGAATTATTGTTCTTGTAAAATTTGCTGGTTTGTTTTAGCCTTTGGTGTTTTCATGGGTTCCCACATGCATGGTTTTTTATAGAAATATTGATAGATGCCTGGTATGGAATAGTGGTCGGGTGCCTGGGATGGTATGGTAACATGCATGTGAGTGAGACTTGATGAAACACCATTTGTGAATGTTAAAATCCACCAAGTCATATTGTTTTTCAAACATGTTTTAAGCCAAATGTTTTTATGAATTTGTAAACTATAGTTTATGAGGGTTTGTTTTTCATGTTTTAGAACTATGTTTTATTTGGTATGCTTCCTCATTATCTGCAAGTTATAATATTGGTGTGTTTTGAGATGTGAGATTATTTATGGCTTGGTTTTGGAGCAATGTTTAATGGGTTTCAAGGATATGTTGGATAATGGGATCTGTCCACTAATTGTTCTCTGTTGGAAATACTTCCAATTGATCAGCCTAAAAATTAATTTAAAACATTAAATCCACCTCTTTGGAAGATTACCCAACTAGTTTGATATAATAGAGAGTTGTTTGGTCTTGATTTAAAGTGTTTACTCATTGTGATAATTATTTTGGATATAGCAGTTGTGTTCGGGGATGTTGATATGTTTCATTGTATTCCTTGCCCATTCTGATCCTCATTTGGAGAGAGGGAGAATGGTGCCATGTATCTATGAGTTACTATTTAGATGAAGGTGTGTTGTTGATAAAGTGATTTTCTTGGGTTTTTGTTATCCTTAGCTATTAGTTGTGGCACATTAGATTCTTCAAATATTAGGGATCTTATCATAGGCCTTGGAGTGAATCTTTTCACACAATCAATAAATTTCCATAGGTGTTGGGAGCTCGACTAAGGTCTTGTCTTCACCATTTTGGTAAGGCATATTCAATGTTTTTATTGTGGTTTCCCATCATTTTTATTTTCCTTTTTTAGCAAAGATCGTGGTGGAATTACCGCTCACACAATGTCTATGGGTATGCCTTCTCGAATGTGGGTCTCTGATCAATGTCCCTATGTGGACCACCAATATGAATCGAGTGCAATATTGGTTTTATATGTTCAAAGTTTGAGAGTTTTGGGTGGTTCCTCTAATACATTTTGGGTTTATGTGGCCCAAATATTAGGTCGCATTCGCTCCCTTTCCCGAGTGGTGGGGGTTTTGATCTGTGCTAAAAGTTTTGGCCCAATTCTTGTCCCCACCGTTCAGGAGTGGGTGGTTTAAATGTTAATGATGTAACCCTCTTAACATGGGTTTGTTGGTTGTTTTGGGAGAGTTTTGGTGGGCCTGTAAAGTTGATTCCTGACTCTAGTTCATGTGGAATTCTTGTTTTTCCATTTCTAGTTTGTCTTTAATGGTGGACACACCCACTGTGGGTCTTGAATATCTTTCCTTAAAAGATTTTTCAAATGGTAGTTGTGATTTAATGGCTGGGATCCCATTATTCCTCCCACCCCCACACACATGAAATTGATTGTATTTATTTAGTGAACATCTGTTTGGGTGATTGTTGGGTTCATTGGAAGAATTCATACTAATCTGCTTCTCATCTTGGTTGTGGATGTGGTGGCACGATCTTTCCATTGTTTCTCAGGATGTGGTTGTGAGTTGGTGTTTTGGTTGGGAAAGAAAATTAAGTTAAGTTAATGGGGGATGATATTTCAATGGATTGAGAGTCTGGACCATGTTGATAATGAAATCCTTGGTTGTTCTTATTTTATCTTGAAAGTGTTATGGCTTTCCGAGAGAGGAAAGCTTTAATGGTGGGGAGAATTTTCACACCCGATTTTTCATGTCTTGGTTTTGATCCATTTAATTAGAAATAATAATCCTTTTATTGGGTTTTGGGTGATATAAATGTTGATTTTTGAAGTTATATATATTTTTAATCATTCTAAAATGGGTTCCCCATAGCTTGTTTGGGTGTTTTTGGAGAAAAGGGATGTTACTTCATGATTTGGTCCTAACAGTGATCCCATTTCCATTTTTGAAAACAAATTTTATTTTATTTAATAACTACTTGATGTTTCAGTATTTTTTAATAATTACACTTCCCACATGGCCTAACCTAACCTATTTAACCCAACATATCAATTCAGACCCTTTAGAAACTCATAATCATGTTGTATTTTGGTTATTTATTCAGGTATTGGTCCAAACTGTGAGCATATTTCCAGTTTTAAAAAAAATATTTTGTTTCTTTTATATATTTTCCATTTTTTTATATTTTGTATCATTACACCTCTTAATTGAGCCCAGAAACCCTATACACACCCCATGTTTCATTTTCCCTTTTTGGATCACATCTTCGTCATGGATTAGGGTGAACATACTCAAGGTTTCTCAAATCATTCAAATTTGAAGAGGTAATTTTTTTCTTTCATAAATCACTATTTTTTTACTCTATTTCCCAAAAATATTCTTTGAATGGATCTTACAGATCTAAGTAAACTCTTCATATATTTACAAGTTGTTCCCTTTTCTCTAAGGGTGTAGATGTAAGGTGAGATGAATAGTTCTTTAGTTTCCAAGGTGAGATTCCTTCTCCTTTCTCCGCCCTCTTCCTTCTCCTTCCGATTTCATTTGGTTTCCTCTTATCCCCTGGTCATGAAAGACCTAAAGTTGTGTTAATACACGATTTTGGATGGGTTTTCAATTTTTTAGTTCTATTTTTCATAGATATAGATTGTTGGGAACTCTGATGGGTGATATCGGGTGTGCATTTCCATTCCGCCATGGTTTTAGGGTAGGTTTCCCATTGCACATGTCCTTTTTATTTATGACTCATATTTTTTATGGAATTTTCACCCTATAAATATTCTTATTATTGTTTTATAAGCCTTAAATAACTTCATTTGGTGTGAAAATTGGTTTTTATGCCTAGTTTTGTGAAAAGTAGTGTTGTTTTGTTATAAAAGTCCACACCAAGTGTTTGTTTAAATGTTTTATTATCTTTCAAATATAGTTTGTGATGTTTATAACCAGGTTTAGGGTATTTTTAACATTTTTAAGTATATTTAATAAATTTATGTCATGAAATTGTTATTTTTATTCATTTTTAATTTATTAAAAATAATATTGTTGTTACAGAGTGCATGTCATGTTTTTAGTGAATGGTCTAGTTTACTTTTATGTGTTAAGTGTGATTTAAAATAATTTATTTGGATTTATAAATGAATGGAAAGCATGTAAATTATATTTTTGTGTCCTTTTATCTCTTTAAAATGTGTCTTTAGTTGTACAAACAAATGGGGTTTTTATTTAAAACATGTTTTGGAAAGAGTTGCTGGAAAATGGCTCATTTGGAATCCTTATAAAAATAGTTGTTCTTTAGATGTGTAACCTGAATGATTTAAGGGATATATGAAGTTGATTTTCTTCTATAAATGGTGTGTATACACCTCTTTATTAATAGTTAAATTTTCACCTTTGGAAAATTTTAGTTTTGAGAAATGCTTAAAGGCTTGTTTGGAAACTTTGGGAAAATGGTGAAATTATATATTATAAAAACCTCTTGTGGATGTTTCTCATGACTTGTATGTTTATAATGGATGATATTTTCTTACTAATATGTCCTTTTTTCCATTATTATAGTTCCTTGGGTTTAATTCTTTATGTTCTTTTTTATTAATGGCATGAGACTTGTCCTTGGAGTGACTCAAGGCGATGCCTATTATGAATTATTATTATATATATGTTGTGATTAGATGCTCAAATGGCATCAATTAGATCACCCCCATTAGATACTTGATACATTTGAACCTGGAATATTGAGATAATATTCTAATAATTATTGATTCCCTAGTAGGTTATGGTCCTGACCAGTGGCCCATAGTAGTGGGATATATTGGGTTTATTGCTATATGATTTTCCCTCAGCATGCCTGAGAATGGATGGTTGAGCATATTAAGTGTTTTGATTTCATCATTTGTTACATGTCAATAAGGATGAGGTCTCGTGTATTGGTATCTTCTGTATTATTCTTGATCTACTAGGTTCACCCAATTCTATTTGGCTTTCAGTTCCTTGCAGTGATGAATATGATGCTTGTATATACATTTACAATACCCTTATTGTTTGATTACTATCATACCTTCTTCCATATTGTTTTCCTTGGAAACTGGTGAGCTGGTTTTGATAAGGTTTATTAATTTTTTTTCACATGAAAATGTATATCCTATTTTTAAAAATATTAAAATTTAAACATCACATTCTCCATGTAAATGATATTGGCACACTAGTTGAATGAATCTAGTCTTGGAAATGAATAAGGGAAATGGGTTGTACTTTGTTTTGAGTAATAATGTAGAAGACCATAATTTTATATATTTTAGTTCAAACTTTAAATTTATTTTTCTTTTATTTTAATGGATTTTCAATGGGAATAGATTATCAGGCTATCCTACTGAGTTTTAATAGTCATGCCTATAGTCCATTCCTATTTTTAGCCTTTGTGCAGGTTTCAGCTAGAGTTTGATCACCTTGAGAGAGGTGTGATCATGGTGTTGGAGAGTGATTAGAGGGGTCACAATTAGGTAGTTGGTAATCAGGTTTGGTCAGTTTAGTTGTATCATTCAATTATACTTCATGCTTTTTTGTATACAAGATGATCAGTTCAGTTTTTATAAATGTGTATTGGGATGTCCTTTTCATTCTTTTGATTGTTTGATTGTTTATATTTGGGTGAAATCATTCTGTTTTCTACTATAATGATGTTGGGAACTATTTTTCTGACCATGGGGATCAGGGATGCCCATTGGGCCATTCCAAATATTGGTTTTGGTGCTCGGTTTGGGGTTGAACCGGGCTAGTTGGTGACATTACTTATTGAAGAAAGAGTTGTTTAGTGAATCTCATAGTTCCCCATTATCCATTCATCCTAGAAGCCCAAACATGTTCCATGTTCTTCTGGGGTATTATTGTTGAGATTTTATTAAAAGATATATTTACATAATCACCAAGAAATGTTCAATTTTTAGTAGGTTAAATAATAATGATAATTATATAATGGAATTCACCAACTTTTTTTAGTGATGAAGTGGAAATGGGAAAATAAATAAATGGATTTCTTGGTGGAATAACCAAAGACGTCATGAGGTAATAATGGAATTTGTGTTATTTTTTATCTATTAACTAAATATAAACATTTATATTTTATTTTAGATAGTATTTCCTTAAATCATTTTTCATGACTGTGTCTAAAGGAGATAGTCAAGTTACATGGAGTTACTCAATTCATTATGTCAAACCGTGATACCAGTTTCACATATAATTTTCTATTTGGAGGTTAGAAGTTTTTAGGTACTAAACTATATATCACTACAACTTTTCATCCTCAATATGATAGAAATCTGAGAGAATTTTTTGGACCTTATAAAATATGCTTTATTCTAGTTCATTGGATTAAAAGGGATTTTAAGATAAGTATTTTTATTGGTTGTGTTTTATTATAATAATAGTTTCCATTACAGTATAAAGATAGAACTAGTTGAGGCATTATATCGAATAAAGTGTTGGATTCTATCTTTTTGGTATGATGTAGTAGAATAGAAATTGATGAGGCTATAATTTATATATGAAATATCATATAAGGTTCAATTGAATCATCAAAATATGAGGATGACTCAGAATGCAGAAAAGTTACGTGGGTTATTGAAGGAATGATCTTTTTATCAAAGTAAGTGATCATGTGTTTCTAAAAGTATTTCTATGAAACTTTTTTCATAAAAATGGAAAGAAAATTCCATGATTCATTGGACCGTTTGAAAACCTATGGAAATTTCGATCAATTTCATACCTAGTAGATTTGCCTCTATGTTTATCCCAATTATATAATGTATTTTTTTGGTTCGATATTAATGAAATATGTTCCATATTCATCTCATTATTTTATCCGTGAGGTAGTTTATTTGTAAGAGATCCTTTATTTTGAGAAACACCCTATTCAAATTCTTGACTGTAGAGAGAAAGTGTTTTTAAATAAGGTGACTCACTAAGTTATGGTTTTATGGAAAACCCTATGTTTGAATAGGTGGCATGAGAATATAAAAATTACATGTGGTAAAAATATCCCAACTTTTCTAATTAGTGTTATTCTGACATCCTAGACTTGAATTACACTTAACGGGTGCCCCGAGCTTAGTGGTCCATATGGCCTCAAGTGTATCTTTCCAAATGCCAGAGATTTCCAACTACCAGCGATGGCCTAGGGTATGTTAGTGGGAATATTGTGGCCTCATTAGTAAAGTATAGTACAATGGAAGGAATATAAAGGAATAGTAAATGGAAAAATCAATATATATGATATAAATAAACAGTTGAAGGAAAATGATTTAGTAGATAATGAGGTAAATAATAACGGTATCGACTTTAACTACAATGATGTAATGTCATGTCACTATAAAACTAGAAAACATGGATAAAAGGCAATAGGCATAACAGTTTCACAATGTAAATGAAAACAAAGACTAATCCAAGAATCTTGAGATCCAACTTGGTCATCTAATGTCAAGCTCCATCCTAATAGCACACAACGAAGTATTGGAAGTTGTACTCTTCCCTTTGTACATACCTAAAATCATGTAATCTACTCAAGGTACCAAACAGTGCCCAGAGAGGGTGTGAGATAAATCTAAGTGGGACACCACCAATGGTGTCTATAGCATCTACACTATTTAATGGAATATAGTAGTGTGTAGGAATACATATATAAAGTAAATAAAGTAGTCCAATAACTAAATACCCAGTACGTACATCATCCCTCAGCTGGTGTCCAAACATGTAACCATTTCATTAATTAAGAAATTCCCAATTAATGTTAATAGGTCACTCGAGGTATAGCCAACACTAACATCACCTCATGATAGTATAAGTAATGAAGGTCCCAAGACATGGCAAGGCAAAGTGAAAATTGTATCCACTGAGCGAGTTCTAGGGTAATAACAAAGGTAACATAAATCTCACAGAATGCTCACTTAGTTGTATCTGAGGCTAGAAAAGGGGTAAGAGTGTAATCCAAGGATTTTAATCCAAGGCATCCGACAATAAGGTTCTTATTGATTCCAATGTGGTTGACCAAGGTAAAATGTGTCTAAGAAAAGATAGGGCCCTATGGGATTTCACCATGGCACCTACTAGCCAATTATGGATCCAAGGTGTGTATCTGAGGTGTCCTGTAATAATGAAAAGAACCATGCTGTAGTTTACTGAGCATCCTATGAATAGACAATAACTGAAGTCTAGGGTGGTATCAACCTAAGCAAACAGCGTCCTTTAATTGGAATGGGGTTCTCAAGACCCAATTTATTTTCATCTCAAAATCCAAGGTGAGCTCGAATCATTCCATTCCTATTTGATAATGTAATCATGTAGTAATTCATTTAGTTAAATTATTATGTTCCATTAGTGTGGATAGGTCAATTAGAGTTTAAACCATTTACTTATTGGTCTAAACCTTGTCTTCCATTAGTGTGTATAGTCTAGTTAGCTTTGCAACCATTTAATCGGGTCATAATTAACGATTAAGGCATATCAATTAGAGAGGTTCACTCCTCTACCTTCCATTAAAATAGAGAGGGGTGCTATGAACATGTAACTTTAATTCAAACCTATTTGTTAAGGCTATGATATATACTTAGTATACTTTCCATTCCACATTTCACATTTAATAATCAATTTTAAAGCACATACCTTAGTTGGGTCAAGTGGTGAGCATACATGGTACATTCTATTATGTGATTCTCATCAATAACAAGTCATTTATTACAGAAAGGATCACCTTTAGGAAGGTCAAGAAAAGGAACACCCAAATGTTGGCTCAAACATGTCAAAAACACTAAAAACCCAATTATGGCATAAACTTTGACATGAGGCGGATTGAGTTGAATGTTTGACCACTGAAAACTAATAACATAATTGGAAAGATCATAACCATATAATTCTATCAAGTACAATAAGGTCATGTTAATTTAATAACTATCTTCCAAAGAAACTGGTGGTCCCACCTAAATATTCCAAAACCAACACACTTTAGCGATGAGTTATAGACCACCCACCTTACAGGTGTACTGTCCTTCTCCTTTGGTATCGTCCCTTGATTTTCTCAGAACAGAGTAGATCTAAGAAAAGGTAAAAAATACTCATATGATGATAACTAGGTCAACAGAGAAATATAATAAGAATGGATGAAGAGGACTTTAGTACTTGTCATTATGCAACTAACATGATGAATGGAAGCTTGATAAGATGTTGGATGAAGGAGATATATGGATCCCTATATTTGGCCTTCAAAAAACTCCAAATGGGTGAAAATGGAAGAAAATCACATTGGTTTTCAAGTTTTGAAGAATGAGGGGGATTAAAATATCATTAAGGGAAAAACTGAAAATTTACCCTGAAAAATTATCCTACTCACGGTTTTTATACATGGTATGTCAAACCATGCAAAAATTGTATGGGATGGCTCTGCCTGAACAGTTTGGTCAACACAGTTTGTCAAACTATGCACAACCCAAGAACGAGTACCTAGGAAAAAGGGGTTCTTTCACAGTTAGTCCACACGGCCATGCACCAACCATGTGAGGTGGATCTGTCTGAAAAAAACCCATATTCATGGTTTCCCAAACCATGCATAATTCCGCATGGTTTACCCTAAACCATGCACAAAAGTCTTCTTTCTCCAAAAAGATGGGTTCTGGGTTCCAAACAATCCCCAAACACACTTGTAACCTTTATTAACTCATTATCCATCCATTTTAGGTTAAAATTAAGGATTTAGACTGAAAATTAATGGATCCATACCTTAGTGAAAAAACAAGTTCTTACAGTCTTCCCCCCTTAAAGAAACCCCCCCCCCCCCGAGTTCTCCTTCCAAGGGAATAGAAACATTGTCTATGAACAAGTTTGGCCATTGGGCATGTACATCTTCCCCCCTCTCCCAAGTCTCATTTTTTACTCATTTGTGCTTCCATAGAACCCATACGAGAGGGAAAAACTTTACTTGGAGAGCCTTCATGCTTCGGTCAATGATGCGGACTGTATACACTTCCATGGTAGCATTGGCATCTAACTCAACTTCCTTAGGATCAAAAGTATGAAACAGGTCATCATGATATTGGAGAATCTGTAATACATGAAATAAATAATACATGGCATGGTAACTATGAGATAGTAGCAACCGATATTCTACCGACTTGACTCTCTCTTGAATTTCAAACGGCCCGATGTAACCTGCTTCATTAACCATATATGCCCTAACCTGGGTGATACCCAATGAAAAACATACACCCCAACCTCAAACTCAAGATTTCATCAATGGAGATTGGAATAATATTTATATCTAGACTGAGCAGTAGTAATACACTTTCTGGTCACCTGGATCATTTTTGAAGTCTCATGAAAAAGACAAGGATTTAATAGGTCTGCCTCACCTGCCTCTAGCAAGCACAAGGGTGAATAACATGGACTACCATATAAGGCTTTAAAAGGATCCAATTGAATTGTCTCATAAAAACTATTATCTTATGTGAACTCAATGAGAGGAATACGATCCACCTAAGAACCACCAAAACCAAGGACACATGCGCATAGAATATATTCTAGAACTTGTATTGTCTGTTTTGATTGTCTATCGGTCTGAGGGTTAAAAGTTGTGCTTACATGTACCTGAGACCCCATAGCTTTCTGAAAACCCTTCCAGAACGATGAAGTGAAATGAGAATCCCTATCTAAAATGATAGTACGTGGAACCCCATGTAGTCATATGATCTCACGGACATATAGTATTACCATCTCATCAACTAAGAATGTCTCTAGAATAAGAATAAAGTGGGATGATTTCATTAGTCGTTCAATGACTACCTAGATAGCAACACTACCCCTAGGTGACCAAGGTAATCCGACTACAAAATCAATAGCAACATATTCCCATTTCTATTTTGGGACTTGAAATGGTTGTTACAAGCCTACAGGTCTCTAGTGCTTTGCCTTCACCTACTAACAGGTGGGAAAAAAGTGAAGAATCCTACAATCTGACATTTCATTCGACGACAACGATACTGGAATCACATATCTCGATGCATCATTGATATTCCTGGATGAACTTCCCACTGGGAAGTGTGGTACTCTTTCATAAACTCCACTCTCATATCTGCAATAACCTAGATATGTCTATGTAAATGCAGGAGATCGTTTCTATCCACAGAACAATCTCGAGGTGGGTTATCTCTTGATATACTCTCATGGATAACCAAACCATTAGTATATGAAAACTGCATATTCTTTATCTTGTCAAGGATGGAAGATGTAACTATTAAGGATGAGATGTAAGACTTCTTCTGACTGTCATGAAACTCCAGATGAGGTTCAGAAAAGTTGGCCATTAACTTCAATTCATCGTTGGCTTCCAGTAGGTCAAGAATTTGAGTATTCTTCCTCAATGCATCAGTGACCACATTTCCCTTTCTAGAGGTATAGGCAAGATCAAAATCAAATGATTGTATATATTAGACCCATACCTGTTGTTTGAGGTTCTTTTTACACTAATAAAAGATATAATTAAGGCTCTTGTAGTCTGTATACAACACAAATCACTCACCCAACAGATAGTTTCTCTAGTAATATAAGGCATGGACAACTACGCTAGCTCAAGGTCGTGTGTTGGGTAATTTCTCTCTTGAGGACTCAACTGCCTAGATCCGTACGCAATGAATTTGTCTTCTTGCATCAATACTGATCTCAGAACAATGACTAATTCATCGCAAAAGATGATATAACCTTTTCTAGGTTCTAGAAAAATCAAAATCAGTGTCGAGACAAGAATACCTTTTAGCTACTGAAAGGATTTATTGCATGCTTCTGACCATAAGAACATAAAACCCTTCTTTGTATGTCTAATCAGAGGTGAATAAATAAGTGATAAATAATGTATGAAATTCTTGTAATATCGAGCGATCCCTAAGAAACTGTTGATTTCAAACACTTTTCCGAGATGCTTCCACGAAACTACAACACTAACTTTTCAAGGGGCTATAGAAACTACTGATTATGAAATAATGTGACCCACGAAGTTGACTTCGTTGATCCAGAAGTCACATTAAGAAATCTTGGAATAAATCAGATGATATTTTAATGTACTCAAAATGATATCAAGATTTATGTAATGGTTTTTATGAGTGTGAGAATACACAAAGATTTCATCCATAAAGACCACAACAAAATATTCCAAATAGGGGTGGAAAACCCTATTCATCAAATCAATGAAAATGGAAAGCGCATTTGTAAGACCGAATGAAAAAACAAGATACTCACACAGACCATACCTACAACAAAAATCTTTATGTGGTATGTTTGAAGGTCTGACTCACACCTGATGATAACTTGATCTTAGTTCGATCTTAAGGAATACATTTTCTCCTCAGATCTGGTCAAAGAGATCATATATTTGAGGAAGTGGATGAAGATTCTTGACTTTAAGATGGTTCAACCTTCAATAATACACACATAAATGATGTGTCCCATCCTCCTTTTTAGAAAAATGTATGGGTGAACCCCAAGAGGGTGTGCTAGGTCATATGAAGCCTTTGGCCTCAAGGTATTTTTTCTGCGGCTTCAACTCCTGAAGCACAGTAGGTTCCATCCTATATGAAGGAATAGACACTAGAGATGATAATGGAACAAACTCAATTGTAAAATCTACCTATATCTAATAATTTAAGACAAAAAAACATCAACAAAGACTTCCCTGAAACAATAAACTACTGGAGGTAAATCAAATTTGAAGAAAACCTTGATCATCCATGAAAAGATTTGAAATTGGGGCAGTCACATCACATATCCCATGATTCTTCAGTCTAGCTCTCCCAACCTAGCCATCTCACTCACATTTTAAAAGATAACTACTTCCTCTGGTGATGTAAAAGGGACCCTATCATGATAGCAGTCTATAATGGTGTGATAGTGAACTAACCAGTCCATCCTGAGAATGAAATCTAAGCTCATCATCTTGAGAAAAAATAGATTACACAAGAAATAGTAACTTCAAACCTCATGGGGAAAGTCCATATACTATCTTTTTCCCGTCTTTTCATATTCTTAATAGTGTATCAAGGGTCCTTACACCACAATGAAACTGTATCTCAAGTCCAAGACTTTTCACGATTGACATAGAAATGAAAGAGTTTGAAGTTACTATATCAAAAAAAGAAGAGAAAATGGTATAGAATACTAGAATATTACCTTGTACTGTAGATGGTATTGTACCTTGATCCTCGAGTATCAGCTGTAAAGAATGCAACTAACCTAGTTTACTACCATGTCTGATAGATGGACAACCACGATCAGGACTACTCTTCTAGCGCTGCTGGTGATCAGGGATAAGACTACCACGGCCACAACCTCTTCCATGGCCAGGACTACTAGTTCTATTCCAACTCCCTGCCTGATGTGGAATAAAATAACTCTCTTCAGAAGGTGGAGCTAAAATTGATCCTTTTCCACTCAAAGCTCGTGGAAAGTTCATGTAAATGTGATGAAGATGACCCATACGATCGCAAGCTCGGCACTCTATATGGTCTCTATCAAATTGGTAATTTTTATTCCCTTTTCATTTGGACTGATGACACACCACAGAGCTATCAAACTAGATACTCTAGTTTCCACTGCCCTAATGAGAAACCTTGAAAGAATGTTTCATCCTCCAGAAGAACTAGTGTCCTAACATGGAACTGATCTTTTATACTTGGTACTCATGTCATACCTTAGGTTACACTCTATGATAACGGTTAGATCAACTATTTCAAAAAAGGTAGGAATGAAAAAGACATTCAGCTGAGTTCGGATGGAATACTAGATCCCATCCTTAAAACATCTAGCATGTGAAATCTCATCACCATCTAGAAGTGGTGAAAAGCATTGTAAATCATTGAAGCATGATAAATATTCTATAAGTGATATAAAACCCTATTCAAGATGCATGAACTCTATGGATCTATCATCTCTCAGTGCCTGAGGAAATAACTACTCATAGAAGGTAGTATGGATGTCAATCCATAACATGCCCTCGTGACGATCGATTAGGTTAACAACATTCCACCAATTCTTGGATGAATCCCAAATCATCTATCTATCATACTTGACTCTCTAATTTAGAGGTGTCCAGATGCTCAAAGATAGATATTATGGCCTCTATCCAAGACTCAATATCCTGAGAACCGCCATGCCTAGAAAAAGTAGGAGAATGTTGCAATCGGAACTCGGAAGTCAGATCAACCATTATAGGAGAAATATGTAGAGAACCTTGCATGGATTACATTAGATGTATGAAACTATCACAGACATGGGAATAATTTCTTGGATCAGGTAAAATAGGTTGTTCCTCAAGTGGCACTCCTATATGTAAGACTAGTGTCTCAGGACGCACCATGTCTGGAGCATGGTCCTCACTACCCTCTTGGAAAACAACACAAGGACGATGTGGCATCATTGGTCTACAAATTCCAAGAACACACCATAGAAAAAGATTAGGATTAAGGAGATAGCATCACTAATGGATGCTAAATGTAATAGAAATCGCTACCCAAGGCATACTACCCAAACTATCTGCTTAGATGGCTAGGTATTAGTAAGTGCTCAAGTATAAATTTCATGTCATTTTGCAGTTAATTATTAGGTTCACTTCTTTATATTTCATAAACATGACAAGGAGGGATAAGTATGTGCAACCAATTCATTTTATATTTCAGGATTCACTTTATAATGGATTTCCATTTCAGATAAATCAGTGCCAATACACATATCACTAGAAGCGGCACCCATGTATTTATAGCATAATGGCTTGACTCGGTAAATTACTCATCCTAACCCATGAGGGACCACACGACTCATGAATTGATATAAGAAATCACTCAATCTATTCCAAAGTAATACAAGTATAATCAAACTATCACAACATCACTCCACAATCATAGGCATATCAAGTAATTCAAAGCAGTGAGATGCACCTATATGTCATGGCAATATGAATAACATGTGAACTCTAGGTACCAATAATGATGCATGTAACAACGATCCTTCCCCTCATATCATTGGGTGAAGGATAAAAGAAATTATAAAATAGAGTAATAATCAACCACACCATAATACATGCGCCTCACCCAATGTTGAAATAATAACAATTGTAATAGAAAAAAATGAACAACAATTGCATTTTGGGTCACTTGGATTTTACCTCGAACATGGGTTCATGATGCCCAAGAACAGATTATGACCATGTCCCAAGAGTTCCTATTATCCACTTTATTGTATCTAATTAGTAAAGCAATAAAATAAACCACCTCTGAAACCAATTTGTTACATCCGAGACCCGAGAACCACTTAATGTGTGCCCCAAGCCAAGTGGTTCATATGTCCTCAAACACATCTTCTCAAACGCCAGAGGTTTCCAACTTGTAGCAAGGTCCTAGGGTGTGTATGTGGGAATACTATTCCCTCATTAGCATAGTATAGCACCGTAGAAAGAATACAAAGGAAGAGTGAATAGAATAAGAAATATAAATGATATAAATAAATTGATAAATCAAACAAATTCAATAGATAATGAGATAAATAATAACTGTATAAAATGGAATAACGATGATGTAATTTTATATCACTAGAAAACTAGAAAACATGGATATAGGACAATAGGAATATTAGTTCTACAAAGTAAATGAAAGCAAAGACTACTCCAAGAATCCTGATATCCAACTCAGACATCTGATATCAAGATCCATCCAAAGAGCACGCAAACAAGTATTTGAAGTTGTATGCTTCCTTTTGTCAATACCTACAACCAGGTAATATACTCCATGTACCAAACAGGGCCTGAAGAGGGTGTGAGATAAATACCAATGGGACACCACCAATGGTTTCTATAACATCCGGCCTATGTAATGGAATATATCAGTTTTCATGCAAGTATATAAAAAGTAAATCAAGTTGTACAATAACTAAATACATAGTACCTTCATTAATCCCACGGTTGGTGTCCAAACATGTAACTATTTCATTAATTAAGTAATTTCCATTTAATGTTAATAGCTCATGTGAGGGATGTCCAACGCTGACAAACCTCATGGTAGTATAAGTAGTGAAGGTCCCAAGACAAGGCAAGGAAACCTAAAAATGATATCCAGTGAGGGAGTTCCAGGGTAAAAACCAAGGTAACGTAAATATCACGAAATTCTAACTTAGTAGTATCTAAGTATAGCTAATGGGTAAGAGTGTAATCCAATAAGCGTAATCCAATGAATTCCACAATAAGGAACCTACCAAGTCTAAGGTGACCGACCAAGGTAAAATGAGACTATGAAAAGACAAGGCCCTATGGGCAATCACCCTACCACCTACTAGCCAATGTTGGATCCAAGGAGAGTATCTATAGTATCCTGTAATAATGAAAAGGACCCTGGAGTAGTATACTAGGAATCCAAGGAATAGAAAATAACTGAAGTCTAGGTGGGTATCAACCTAAGAAAACTACATCCTTGAATCGGAATGGGGTTCCCGAGACCCAAGGTATTATCCTCTCAGAATCCAAGGTGAGCTTGAGTCAGTCTATTCATATTTGATATTGTAATCATGTAGTAATTTTTTTGGGTCAATTCTTTCCATCCATTAGTGTGGATAGGTCTAGTAGAGTGGAAACCATTTACTTATTGGTCCAAGACTTGTCTTTCATTATTGTGGATAGGAAAAGTAGTGTTGAAATAATTTAATCAAGTCATAATTAATGATTAAGGTGTATCAATTAGAGAGGTTTAATCTATTACATTCCATTAACATGGAAAAGGGGTGTTACAGACATGTATCCTTAATTTAAACTCATTTGTTAAGTCCATGATATATACTTAGTACACTTTCAATTCCACATTTCACATTTAATAATCAATTTTAAATCACTTAACTTAGGAGGGTCATGTGGTGAGTATACATGTCACATTCCCTTATGAGATTCTCATGAATAACAAGTCATTTATTATGGAAAGGATCACCTTTAGGAAGATCAAGAAAAGTCACACCCGAATGGTGGATCAAACATGTCAAAAACACTAAAAATCCAATTATGGCATAACCTTAGACATGAGGCAGATTGATTTCTGGGTTTAACCACTAAAAACTAATCAATTATTTGGAAATAGAATAACCATACAATTTTATAAAGTATAATAATGGAATGTAAATTTAAGAAACGGATTCCAATGAAACCGAGGGCCCACACATGAATATTCCAAAACCAATAAACTATAGGGATGAGTTATAGAACACCCACCGTAGGGTTGTTCGATCCTTCTCCTCTGGTATCATCTCTTTATTTTCCTCAGATTTGTGTAGATCTAAGTAAAGGTGAAAATTGGTCATATTAAGATAACTAGGTTGAGAGAAAAATAGAAAATTAACAGATAAAGTGGACTCTAGTACTTACCATTGCGCATCCCACATGACGAATGGAAACTCGATCGGGTATCGGATGAAGGATATCTCTTGATCCCTACCTTTGCCCTTCAAAAATCTCCTTATGGGTGAATATGGAGGAAAACCCTGCTGGTTTACGAGTTGGGAAGAATGAGGGGGATTAATAGATCATTAAGGGAGAAACTAGAAATTTACCCAAAAAAAATTAGCATTCACATGGTTTGTCCACACAGTTTTTCAAACCGAGGGAAAATCGTGTGGGACATCTCTACCCGAACGGTTTGGTCCACACTGTTTGTCAAAATGTGTGCAACCCATTCACAAGTACCAGTTAAATAGGGGAACTCTCGCGGGTAGGTCGCACAGCCATGCGCCAAACATGCGAGGTGGATCTATCTGAAAAAACATCATCCACATAGTTTTCCAAACCATGTGGAATTCTACACGGTTAACTCTAAACTATGCGCAAAGTTTACTTTCTCCAAAAATATGGGTTCTAAGCTCCAAACATGCCACAAACTCCCTTGGATCATTTACTAACTCATTATGCACCCATTTTAGGTCAAAATAAAAAATTTAGACTGAAAATTAAAGGATTCGTAACTGAGGAAAAAACCAGGTTCTTACAGATATAAAAAATAATTTTCATGTTTCTTAATATGAATTATATTGTTATATTCATTATAAAAAATTATGTAATTTTTGAAATCAAAAATGGAATAGTTTAAATAAACTCATACATTATAATTTTTTTATGTTTATTTTTTATGTTATATAATTTATTTTAAAAAAAATAATTTCACTTTTTAAATAAAAATAACAAAATTAACTTAGGGTAAAATATTTGAAATTTCTCATAAAATAACGACTTTTCAGTGAATAGTGAAAAAAAACTAATTGTTTGTTAAAATATCATATATATTCAAGATTGTTAGTAATTAAATCCACTATTATGTTTTTAATATTTTTATAAGTAATATTAGTATTATTTATATATATTTAATATACCTAATTAATTATAAATCATCATTATATTTTATTTTAGTGTATTTTTATTTTTTTGATTTAATATGAGATTTTTCTGAAAGCTCTTTTAATATGAATTATGTTTATATATTTTAATTCTAAAAAACAACCATGAATAATTAATGATTTATATGAAATTTATATATTATATATAAATATATATTAATTAAAATTCATTAAATGATAATTACTAGTCATGTAGTCAATATAAAATCATCATTTTCTTGAAAAATACACTTTTGGAAAAACTGCTTTTTCATCACATTTATGGGTTTATGTTTAAATTAAATTATTAAAATTATGTTAAATTAATACATTAAAATGTTTTGAATATTTTTAATCAGAATAATTAATGTATTATAATAATTTAAACATAATTTTATATCATAATGAATAGGGAAAATAGTGAAATTGTTTTACTACTATTAAGTTGAAAATGTTTCAACTGGGTTATAAACTAAAGCGATAAGGGTTGAAATGACACAAATACATATATAAAATCTATTTTATGTATATATTTATACCTTATCATGTCTAATGATTAATAATGGTATATTTTTTATCCATTTTTCATGTGAAAATTGTGGGTAGACCTATTTCTTTTGAAAAATTACAAGTCTGTCACTCACCTCACTTATAAAATGCCACCCACTCTCCTCTCCTTTTTAAACATTAAATACACTTTTCCTCAGCCATTTCCTGAATAAATACCATCATTAATTACCTAATAAAATCTTAGGATCCTTTTATTGATCATAAATCTATCTTATGATGGATTTTTTTGCTAACTTAAGGAGGTTTTCTAAAGAAGAGGAATTGTGCTTAACTGATAATCATTATTTTATTTATTCATCAACATCATTTAACACTAATTAAATTATGATGATATAATTTAACCATTATATTCCATAAAATAATATATTATTATGTAAATTTGATAATTTAAATCCATATCCTCTTCCATCAAATGGGAAATGCAATTATCATTCATGTTTATGTAGGACAACAGCTTCGCGAACCGATGTCTATCATTTCTCATCATTAACTCCAAAAAATTTATATAATGATTAATTTAAATAATATATATATTATTTTTGTAATTTTATTATACTTATGAAATCATGAAAACACATATAACTTATTACATTCTATTCCATTGGGTATACGATAATGTTGCTCGTGTGTACGAAAGATTATCACCTCGTGAAGTGATGTAATTAATTTTGAACTAATTCTTTTCATTGATGGTAATATAGATAATGTTAATAAAAATGCATGTGATATAATTATGATATTAATTACATATTTAACATTCTTAAAAGATAAAATATCATTTTCATTCTTACCTTTACACTCACTGAAAAATCATAATGTTGTACGTGTGTACATGCGGAAAACCGCCTCCAAAAAGTGATATTATTTTTTCACCACCACCTCTCTTAGATGATATATATATATTTATGAATGAATGTATGTATATATACTTTTGTGTGTGTTTTTATTGAAATAATATGGTATTTATGATATTATGAACATTTTTTAGTAATTAAATATTATTTAACTCATTTACATAATGATCGTGGAAAAATGGAAACACTACTCCTCCATACAAACAACCAAACATCTATATGATCATAGAATAGTGGATTTTAATAAAAAAAATTAATGACAAATATTAAAATAATAATATTTTTTTTAAATTACTTAAAATTTACCTTATGATGTTACCCAATGGAGTCACAGAGGATACGAGGGTGTTTGGGGATTGTTCGGAGTCTGGAACCCCGAGTTTTTGGAAAACACACTGGGATTAACAATTAATAGAAATCATGTATCCTAGCTTTCACCGTCTCTACTAACCATGAACGGTGATACAAAATGGATATAGGCTCTGCATGATTTTTCTGCAACCTTGTGATCCTAGGTGCATGCCCAGGTAAAAAATGCAAAGTTCGGACATTGGGATTTCACATGGTTTGCACATTGTTAGGGAAATTGTATTCCATGACCATGTAGGGTATTTAATTAAGTAGTGTTGGTATCATGTTTTGTGCATGGTTTGGATATATGGGCATCCAAACAATGTTCCCCATTATTTTAAATTGAAATTACTATTTCCCCCTCAATGAATTTTAAACTTGATTTTATTTTTCCTTCTCTTCATTCTAGTAGATGATCTAATCTTACACCACACGTGAGATTTTTTATCATCCCTAATAGATTCTTAGATGTGTACTTGATCCGAATTCAAAATAAAGAAACATTATAAGCATCGAATCGGTATCAATGTAATCTACTTTCTTATCCCTTACTTTTTTAGCTTATCTTTAGATCCCTTATGTTTTTTAGGTGAAACCTATTTTTCCCTATTATTAGGATATTGGAATGTTTATTAAATTTATCCCAATGTACTTATAATTTGAGGCCATTATTAAGTGATGATTCATCAAAGGACTTAAGGTATGCGGTCTCATAATTTTCCCCAAAAGTTACAGTGTTTTTTGTGCTTCTCCATTGTGTCGTATTCCGGCCTTTTTATGCATTGTCCTAAAAATTATTTATTCATCTTAAATAGATTTATGCACATTTTTATTCACTCATTGATCATTATTTAGTAAAATGTGGATTCCAACCTTGATCATGGACTCCTGTTGGTTGTCTCAGCTTAAATGTCCCTTTATAGTTAATTGTTTAATCGTATGAAATTTCTCTTTAGAGTTAATCTTAGGTTGTAATTGAATTTTCCTAATCACATATATATATTTAATGATAAAAAGGAACCTAATAATTCCATGGTCCAACATATAAATGGAATTACCCATGTAGCAAATTTCTCAATTAATGATGACACCTTATAAATTCTCTATTGATCCCTGTAAAATTAATTTCTATGTATTTCTTCATTAAATAGAATGATTTACATTGAATGGTATATCCATGATGTTTTCCCTTCCTTAAATGAATTTAATTATTTTAAATGTAGTGAATTATTAAACAATGTTAAGTCAATTCCAATTATTTCATACTTTATGAAATGATTTTATTGAATTATGATGCTCTTCTTACATTAGGATTTTTTATTATAAAGCTTGAGAGGTAATTCCTCAAGCCTGTTATTATAAATTGATCAAACCATTGATATAGGATATGGAATGACAGTGAGGGTTTTTTGGGCTTAAATATTCATGCTCTAATACATTAGTTTTTTAACATGACACCTCACACCATTAACATAATTTGGATGGTGGGAATGACACACCACATCTCTTTTTTTGTGTGATGGAATGACAAAACAGCTACCATATCAAGTATTGAGAATGAATTTTCTCAATAATTGTGATATTTAGGTGATGTACCCTTTATCATGAGATTATAGGCTCGTTTATTTTGGTTATGGATAAATGTGTTCCACCCCAGTCCAGCCAGCTCTTAATATTTTAGGTATATGGATACTGACGTCTGTATGTACATATTCTATATTGGTGGATACAATATATAACTATACTATATGTATATTATTAATATATATATATATAGTTACTCAAAAGAAACAAATTCTGACTATGATATGAAATAGGTAGAGCTTCCATGTGTCCTTGAGAAACCTGAGCCGGCTGGATACTTATTTAGAATTGTTGATTATTTTTTGTAATTAAACACTTTTTGTTATGATAACTAGATATATTACTTCCATACACTATTGTTGGTAGCCTATTGGGATTTTATCTCATACCCTATATGGGATGTAACACCCCCCCAGTCCTCATTTTATTGAGAAGGCGGAGGAAAATTACTTTGTCTTAAGTGAAATCCCCAAGATGCTAAAGGTTGGAAATGAATTCCAATGGTGAAATTTACAATTGGGGTATGATTTTACCTTTGAAAATAAAACAACCAAACAAACAAGATATAACCAAATAAACCACTTAATTAGTCATGACAAAAATGAAATACATCTCAAATCAAACCATTGATATTAAAATCCAACTAAAACCAGGTACCATAGCATAAGAATATAATTCCAAATTACAGAGAAGAAGATAAAACTTAAAGACACCGACAACAAACTCCAAATCTTCAAACATGCGCTATAATCCAAATCCAGAAAAGCAGCCCATGTATCACGAATTACTATTAAAGATGTGTGATACTTTATCTTTTCCCATTTCAGAATAAACAACATCTGAAAAAGAACCATAGTGACAAATCATGGGTGAGTAATTAAACGCAATTGATTTTATCCAATTAATTCCCTACTCATGCCACTAGGATAAAATATTTTATAAAATTTATATAAAAAATGTATATAAAAAAATTTATAAAATTATTTTACAACTAAATATAAAAAAGTTCCAGAGTAAATCATTTTTCTCCAAACAATAAAATTTTCAAAGAAAAGAAACCAAATTATGTTCTCAAACCATTTCATAAATTCCATTTTGAATAATTCATTCTAATGAACAACCCACGCATCCCCACATGCATGGTTCATTATGACAGTTCCATAATCATGATAGGTTTCTCATTTATCTATCGAGCCATCACAAGGTAACTAAATCCCATTTCCCATACACTGTTGGCACCAAGTGCAAGGTCATATTTTAACCAAGCCTCGTAATGCAATATGAACACACACCACCATGTATTCCCAAAAACCATGTCAGTAAAATCATGCCAAAACATTTCAATGTCAACCCATTTAAATTAAAAAAAAATTGCAATAAAACAAAGTTTTTATTGAAAACATTTTTACATAAATCAAACCAAGAAACTATTTTGAAATAAAAAATTTAAAATCATCTGTGAAATCACTTTGCACGAAAAATCCACAATTTCACAAAAATCCCCAAACCATCACTAAATAAGGTTTCTATAATTCCTGTCACACCAATTTCACAATCAATTTACTCAATTTGAAACCAATCCTTGATTTTATATAAGTCTATAGTATAACCAAATATCTTGAGATTTATGGAAAAAATAAATAATGATACTCAAATACCAATGAAAATCAGTTCAAACTCCAAAAACCCACCTTAGATCTCTTCCCCTATCGTAAATAAGACCAAATAAATTCATATTTGGACTCCACTCTCCTGAATATATCCAAAGAGGATGTAGATGTAAAAAACCAAGGGAGATAGAGAAGTAAATCTTAGATAAACCACTAGGAACAACCAAGTACAATCACTTACCATGAGAATACAGCTTCAAATCACCAAGAGAATCCTTCAGATCGCCTCTAGATTAATGGGTGAAGCTTCCTTTTCCTTTGAAAAGATATAAACTCAATTTAGGGATATAGAAGAGGGAAAATTATGGCCTTATAGGTAAAAATTTATCAGATCCACAATTTTAGGATCTCAATTTTAACATGTGACTATTTAGTCGCACGGTTATACAAACTATGTGCTAACAGTGTACAAGGCAATTACTTAAGGATGAACCTCACATGGTGGGCTCACATAGTTTACAAACCATGTTACATCCATTAACAGGTCCATTATCTCATGTTTCATGACATTTCATAGGTGTCCACATGGTTTAGACAAACCTTGTGCTACCTATGCACCTTCCATTTAGACGTTGTCTAATTTTTCAGGGTTTCTTATAGGTGTTTCACAGTTTTATCAAAATATTCACCAACAGTGAACCTTTATAAAAGCCCCAAAAACACTCTAAAAGTTCTACAAAATCTCCCAAAATTCACTCATATACTATATATACTTAAAATCACTAAATAAATGGTGACTTACTTGAAACTGAGGGTGCTACATTCTTCCCCCCAATGGTATTTACATACCTATAAAGTTGAAAACTATCATAGTCTTTAATGGGTTTTGGACATTACACCTTTATTTCCTTAACCTGTTTCCAATCCTCTTCTTAAATCTAACTATGTTTCCACAAAACTCACACTAGACTGATGCTTTTTCCTTGTAAGACTTTCTATTGCCTATCCATAATCTGTACTAGGATATGTAACAACAACACATTCAGATTTAGTTCAACATGGTTTCAGCGAATCACATAGTTAGGTTCAAGATGATACATTTTCATCTGAGATACATGAAACACATTATTCATCGCACTGAACCATGGTTGTAATGCCAACCAATATTCCACCTCACCAACTCATTCTAGTATCTCAAAAGGAATAATGTATCTAGGAAATAACATTCCATGCTTCCAAAAACGATGATGTTCAAGCCTTGGATTGATCCGAAAGAACACATGATCACTCACCATGAATGAAAATTGCCTTTGACGATGATCCGTATATGATTCCTAATGAATCTATGTCGTCTCCATCTATTTCCTAATCAACTGAATCTTATTTGTCTTATCTTGGACAAGGCTCAACCAAACTAGTGTAATATCACATTTTTTCACCCAATAAAGTTGAGAAAGACAAGGATTCCCGTGCAATGCTTCAAATGGAGCTATTTATATCAAGGAATCATTACTGTTGTTATATGATAACTCCAATAATGGTACATTCTCACCCCATGAGCCACCAAAGTCCATTACATAAGACTACAACATGTCTTCCAATGTTTGTATCATCTGTTTGGATTGTCCATCCATCTAAGGATGATACGTCGTACTCATGGTCAACTGAGTCCCAAGTGGGTTCTATAAGGATTTTTAGAAAGGAAACATAAACCATGGATCTCTATTTGAAAAGATCTGAACTAGTATTTAATACCTTTTTAAGACCTCTCAGATATATATTTTTAACAATTCCACCACCATATGAGATTCATGAATTGGAATGAAATAGACCAAATTGGTTAGTCGGTCCACTATCACTTGTATGGAATCGTGCTTCTAAACCATTATGGTGAAAAATATTACAAAATTCATGTCTATATTCACCCATTTCAATACTAGAATTGGTAAAAACTACAATATACATGTTGGTTGTTGATGTTCTACTTTCTGACAAGTTAAGCATCTTGAAACAAACTCAATCACCTTCATCTTCATTATGACCCCCAAAACTGTTCTTTCAATGTCTTGTACATAATCTATATTCTCGGATGAATGACCCATATTTAATGTTAGTAAGAATCGTGTATTTGTTCCTAACAATCCATGGGTACAACCATCCTATTTTTGAACCACAACATCGAACTATCATCCAACCTCTATCCCTCAATGGTCTCCCCACCATTGATTTTTGACCTCATAGATACACATTTTGCATCTGAAATTTTGGCCTCTTTAACCATCATTAACCAATCAGGAACAAACAAAACATGAAAGAAGGTTGCAACTTCACCTCAGTCTTCACATTCCAAGTGCATGTCAGCTTGGACCGACATCATGTTTCACTCATCTAAACCTTCATTTTCCAACTAAGCATATGATTTTCTACTTAATTCATCTACTACTGAATTACCTTTTATCAGGGTATACATCATATCAATGTCAAATATTTGAAGATACTCCTTCCATCTTCTTTATCATAGGATCAAATACCATTATGAGAAAATATGTTTCAAGCTCTTATGATCTATGAACATCGTAAATTTCTCACTAAAAAGATATTAAATCCAAGTATTCAAATCATGGACTATGTTAGCTAACTCAAATAATGTGTTTGGTATTTCTTATCATGCAATCATAAATGACTTGATCCATAAGTAACAATATGATCTCCTTGTATGACAACACCTCTCACCCATGATCCTAAAGTATTACAACACACCAATCACCCGTGTCCTGATTTCGAAAAAACAACATTGGTGCTAATGTAAGGTGAAATTTAAGATCTTGAATGGATTTATAACTTTACTCGCTCTATTGGAATGGAAAATTATTCTTTTATAGATTTTTCATAAGAAATTTTAGTCATGAATTATCACACAAAAAACTCATTTATAATAACCATCCAATCCGAGAAAACCATATATCCCAAAGACGTCCTTTGTAATTTTCCAAGAGATAACACCCCTTATCTTTTCTGGACCCAAAAAAACACATATTTTAGAAATTAATTGGGAAAAGAAACGTACATATTGTATCCAAAAATCCCACATTAATTATTTTTATACAGAAGATTATCCCTTACAATTCCCAACACTTTCAGCAAGTGTTTTTCATGCTCATCCATTTTCCTTGAATACACCAATATGTCATCCATAAACACCACAATGAAAGAATATAGATATCTTTAAAATATCTAATTCAACAATTACATAAAGTCCTCTGGTGAATTCAAAAGACAAAATGGAATCCCCACATATTTATAATGTCTATATATGCTTCTGAAAGCTGTCTCCAGTATATCCTCTTTCCAAACCCACAATTGGTGATATCCTGATTGCAAGTCAATTTTAGAGAGCCACTGAGATCCTCCTCAAATGATCGAATAGATCATCAATGTGTGGAATTGGATAATAATTTTTTATCATAAATTGTTTTATATTAAAATAAAACTCACATACTCGAAGACACCCATCCATATTTTGGACAAACAAGACTGGTTCTTCCTATATAAACGTGCTAGGATGAATGACCCCTTTTCTTTCCAGCTCTTCCAGCTACACTTTAGACTCCCTTAATTCTGTTGGTTCCATCCAATAAGAATGAAGGAAAATAGGAATGGTCCCTAGAAGGAGATCAATCATAAACTACACTTCTCTAATACGTGTAAACCTTGATAAAGTTTTGGGAAACACATCTAGAAACAGATAAACCATGGATGAAAAACTGTTCTTTTTAATCGCATCCATCAATACCAAAGATAACGCAACTAACTAGTCTAATATTCAATGTGATATTTGTACATTTTCAACCAATATGTTCCAAGTATTATGTCAAATACATCCATCTTAAAAATAGATAAATACCTTGTCATCTCGGCTCCATCAATGGTTATAGAACATGTTCTACACACAAAGTCTCAACATTCTCTTTCACTAAGAAGAGTTTGAAGTGTATTCACAGAAGTAATCATATCAACTTTAAAATATATAAAATAAACAATATGAGAAGTAATAAAGAAATGGGATTCACTCATATCAAACAAATCTTGCATAAGGGCGGAATTTAAAATAATCATACCATACATCATATATAGTCCAGACTAATCATCCACAGTAACCTGCTCAGCTCCATATAATTACATTATCTCTATACTATTTTTGTTATTTACCTATTGAGATTTCACTACTTGAGGAGTCATGGTATTCCTAGAATCACCCTGGATAGCTCCGTTCTGCTAATAAGATTTATTCTGATTCCCTCGTCCCATCGAAGCATTTGACACTTGTGACACCTGAGAATTGTCCTAAACACCCATCCTCGGATCACTGTGACAAAATCACTAAATATGTACCATACTATTGAAATTGTGTCATGATCTCATTGGTTTTATACTCTCTCACTTTATTTGGTCGAACAAACCAAATTAAAAACATTTGGCTTGGCACTTAGGTTGTGGAGGGAGGTTTTCTGATCCATCCATCTAATTTTGATTCATTCCCCCACAATAGAAATAAGTGTTCGTATTCTTTTTTATCCAAACATTATAATTCACACTATTTCCCTTGGGTATCAGCATGATTTATACTCCCATATCTCCTATGGTCTCTCTTTTATCTACTATCTGTGTATTAAACATCTCTTTATAATCCATAATAAAAATCACAACAATCTTCGATTGAATCTATTGTCTTAGCCCCAATTCAATGATGTGGGCCTTCAAGGATGCACTAGCAACAACCTTAGGTGAAAAGAGCACTATATTCATTAATTTATCCACATACTCCATAAAAGAAATATTTTACTTCATCGAGATGAATAAATTATTCATTTTTTGAAATTTAAACATGTGAGGAAATATTTTTTTTGAAAAAAATCCAAAATCCTCCAAACTAATTCCTTGATCTGTTTTAGCCTGTACAACTAATTCCCACTAATGGGGGGAAATATCTTCTATAATATATGATTTCATCTTGAATTTCATCTATGATGGTGTTACAATGAAATCAAAGATAAAATTTATTGTATTCTTCCACAGCTATTTCTTTTCTAGTTCTGAATCACCCCAAAATATAGGTGGATTATATTTCTGGAAATTGATGGAATCATCCACTCTCCTTGGGTCCTCCATCCTTTTCACACTATCCACAACAAGAAAAAGTTGGATAATACTCTAAACCATATATTGTTTCTATTATGACTTAGGTGAAACTCTATTCTCAACAAACTTTTCTGGTTTGTTTCCACGATGCCTACGGATAGGGGAAAGTTCCATGCTATAATGTTTTGAAATACTTTACTTTTAGATAAGGCATATAAGAAATGGGCCAAGAATATGCTCGAGATTCTAGTGGAGAAGTATTTTCTTTATTTTTTTATTTTTCATATAGCATGATTGTATATTCCTCTCATATTCCCCTTTTTTATATCATTATTTCATGCATCCATGTATATGACACTACCTAGTGGATTTTGATATTATTATTCAGTTGTTTAGTTATTTATTCTTACACTGTTTATTTATTATGTATATTTATATAAATTTTTTTAATTGTATGGTTATGTTTATATCTTTTGTTCCACTATGATAAGAGGATATTGTCTCCCCATCATACCACCTTCACAACCTCACTGCTAGTTGGTATCCACTAGCATACGGGGAGGCAGGCTTGAGGCCATGTGACCCACCAACTCATGGTATGGGTTAACTGGACCCCAGGTTGGAATGTTAATAAGTGGTATCATAGGATTTATTTTTCATTTGTCTTATAGTTTCTATATTATATAAGAGACTAGGAGTTAGAGGAATTTGGAAATAACCATGTGCATCAATGTAGCTAACCCATGTACAAGAGAAATCCAAATTACCAAGGATGGGTCATTATTATTAGTGATTATTCTATTTATGGTTGATAGAACTTAATTTTTTGGTGACACGCCTTTTTTTATGGTGTTATTATTTTTTTATTATTGAAATAATGATTTCTTTAACCTAGGATAGATGAAATGAGGGTGTCAATTTATGTGCATCATTATAGGCATAATAAGACAAATATGCCATTCATTTTTTCAAAGCATCTATTTCCAGCGTTCATTTTCCTATTACATATTTTTAGTAATGTGATTATCTATGGAATTGTGAAGAAATTCCCTAAAGGGATTATAAAATACAATTAAAACATAAATTTTCTTCCATAACCTAACATTGTTTTCTTGTATAAGTTAAAGAAGACACCTTAAGAAGTTGATTATGGCACATTGATCCATGTAACATTAGTCGCATGGGATAGAGCATGTTATGGTATGGGTTATGTGGATGCCATATTTTGTTCTATAGAAAGTATGGTCCATTATGGGTCGGAAATGGTGATCCATTTAACGCAACCATTTAAATAGATTTAAATATTTGAACAATAATATATTTTAAGGAAATATGACTTTAAAAGTAAAAAATTTATATCATAAATATGTGGAACAGATACCTAGACCCAAACTCTACCTTATTAGTGGGTAGTAGGTGAGTTTATTACATTATTCTGGCATGTTATGTTCTTTCTCTATTACCTAGTCATGTATTTTGGAATAGGAAGAGGGGTATGATCTATCAATATAAAGGCTATGCACTTGTCCTATTTTTCTCTATGAAATCTTTTAAACTATTAAAATCTATTCTAAGGAATGAATTTGTAATTTTATAATCATTACTCTACATATTCCTTCAGTCGTACACCCTAAAAGTGGTGATGACCATGCATTGGAAGTGGTTGGACCCCATCCGCCAGTGATCCCTCCTACAGTGCCACCTATAGAACCTCTTCATATTCCTGATATGAAAACCGATGCCCATTTCTGAGAGGGATTCCAATATATGTTGCTGAATATGAAAGGTGTAGTTTAAACTACCCTGATTATGGTAGAGTTGACCTGGTAGTTCCAATAGAATCATCCTCACACCTTCTCGGGGGATGGAGGACCACATGCAACTGATTCATGGGTCAAATATATTCGTTCTATATTTGAGCATCTAGATATACGTCTAAAGTGCAGGGTCAACATGCAAGATATATGTTGTGTGATTCCACTAAAATGTAGTGGGATGTTATTACCCAAGATGATCTGTATAGAGATATGTTTTGTAAATAATTCCTGACAATCTTCTATGACTATTTATTTCCCTAGGTTCTGAGGGATAAAAGACCAAGAGAATTCATGAACCTACAGTAGGTAGGTGTGTCTATTATGGAATAATATGCTTGTTTTACAAAGCTGTAGTGGTTCACTCCTACTCTAGTGTGTGATTATCTAATAAATTCCAGGAGATTTGAGGATCAGTTACTATATTTCATCTGGTTACATGTCAATGTATTTTGGTTGATGACCATATCAAAGATATTCAACAAAGCCCTTATTACATAGAGAAATGATTTAGAATCATATTGTGTGATTCAATGTAGTTTGGAACTATAATCTATCATTGTTCCCTCTTTTGGGTGAAATAGACATTTTTAGCCTACTCAAAGATGTTGTAGAAATTAGGCTCCACATCTAGATATCTTTTTTATATGTCACCTATAATGAAATCTAAGACACATAAAACCTCATTGCTCACAAGATCCATCGGATTTCAGAGTTTATGGTGGGATGGCTCATATCTAGATTTTATGAATAAAATTACTATTAAAACCTAGTGGGTGTGGATCCACTCCTACCCTATTTTTTGGATTGGGGATAGTTGGATCATGTCGGGTAGGTAGTTGGAGTACAATTGTCCACTCATTCCAAGGTGGCGGTAAAGGAAGATTTAGTCAAACTCATGATTCTCAGCACTATCAGAGTAGGATTTCTCAGGAATGTCAATAAGTGAATTAGAGATGTGGAACCGGCTGGTTACATACATTCCAGTCTATTCCATAGGAGAAGAGCATCAGACCTTCTACAGTTTTAGGTACTATTCTAATAGACTCTACTTTAGTGTTTTATTTATTTGACACAGGTGCATATAACTATTTTTTATCTGAAACAATTATTGGGATTCTAGGCCTCTAGACTAAACACTTTTATGGAATTATGACACTTGATACACCCATTAGGTATCTAACCAAAGGGAATTCACCATTTTAAGGATTTTCCCCTTCAAATAGGTGCACACTGTTCTTAGGGAATATTTTCATCCTCTACATGACAGGCTTTGATTTAATCATTGATATTGACATGTAAGTTTCCTTTCGATACCTTATTGATTTCTATCATTGAAGGGTGACATTTATATCACCATAGGGATATAGACATGTGAATAAGGCAGAATGGTATATTCCGGCTACATGAGATAGACCCGAGTAGTAGAGGCTAGGTAGTGTGATAGCACAGATCACTGGCCCTTTCTTATATGATCAAGGGTTAAGACTCATAGTTTTTACTCCAATAGTCTATTGTTTTAGGGATGTCTTTCCTAATGACATTTTTTGACTACCTCCAGTGTGAGAGGTGTATTTCACTATTGATATAGTATCAAGAATAGCACCAGTGACTATTTCTCTTTATAGGATGAAAACTATGGAGCTTTAAGAACTCAATAAGTAGTTAGAGGATTTGGAGGTTAAAGGATTTACACATGCCATCACTTATCCATTGGGTCAACGAGTCCTTTTCTCAAAGAAGGAAGATGGTACCCTTAGGCTTTATGTATATTACAGTCGATTGAACTAGATCATGGTAAAAATCGATATCCATTTCCTAGAGTATACAACCACTTTTATTATCATTTATAAGAGAGAGTGCTTTCAAATGTTGATTTGAGGTCAGACTATCATTAAGTTCATTTTAGGACATAATACATTCTTTTTGAATATTTTAGGAGAAGGTATGGTCTATATGAGTACCTAGTCATATTTTTTAGTCTCATGAACACACCTATAGTTTTAATGTGTCTTATGAATTAGGTTTTCCACCCATACCTGGATTACTTCATTGTATTCTTTTTTGATGTCATCTTAGTGTATCTATTATCCAAACATGACCACTCCAACCATATTTAGACCATAATAAATACACTGAGAGTGCATCATCTCTATGCTAAGCTCGATAAACTCCACTTTGGGATTAACAAAGTCCACTTATTGGTTCACATTATCTTGGAGTCAGTGGTTTCAGTAGACCCAAATAAAGTGAGATATGTAGTTTCCTAGGAGTAGACCCAGAACGTTATAGACATCTAATGTTTATTTGGGACAACTAGGTATTACAGACGCTTCATGAATAATTTCTCACATATTTTAGTGGTTATTATATTTTTTATAAAGAGATGTGTTAAATTCATATGTTCAAAAGTCTAGGAAGATGTCTTTTAGGAGTTGAAGGGTTGTTTCGCTTCAGCACTAATACTAATTTTGATGAATCCAAGAAAGAGATATATTGTTTAATGTGATGCATCATGTGTCGGTCATGGAGATATTTTGAATAAAGATGAGTGAGTCATTGCATACGAGACTCTTCCTTTGAGGCCTCATGAGTGGTTTAACCAATGCAAAACCTTGATCTATTTTTTGTTGTTCATGATCTATATTTTTGGAGATACTACATACTTGGAGAGGATTTTGTGGTGTTCATTGATAACAAAATCTTCAAGTACATCTTTACACAGTGGGATCTGAATATCCAGTATAACACATTGGTTGATTACCTACAATTGTTTTATTTAGAGATTTCCTAGTTTCTTGGGAAAGGTAATGTTATTGTTTATGATCTGAGTTGTAAGAATTTCACTCAATCAGTTCATGAGGCCAGTGGTGAATTGAATCTTGTGGCCTTATTCTCATATATGTACAACTAGATTTAGGAGGACCATATTCAAGATATCCTCATAGCCTTATCAGTGAACTATACTCTTTTGGAAGGGGTACTAATTAGGGAACTATATGATTTCGAGGCCCTTTTCTTAAAGGATTCATATTCATGATAGACCACAAATAAAGATGTAATTTTACTATTCCAAGGGCGTGTTTGGGTCTAATCAGAAATCATATTGGAGATGATGTGGGAATTTCATTCCTCAATATGGGAAGTTAATTCTAGTGTCACCAATGAGTATTAGGATCTATGATTCCATTATTGGTTCCCTGGTATGAAATAGTAGATTTATATCTTCATCACTCGGTGTTCCACCTATCAGCAGATGATCGAGGAACATCAGTGATCAGCAAGGCTTTTACATTAATTCTCTATCCTCGAGTGGAAATGGGATGATTTTTCTATGGATTTCATAACTATTTTACCCATATCACCTCATGGTAATGATACAGTGTGGGTTTTCATTCACCGTTTCTTGAAGGTTTCACACTTATTACATATGCGAGAGACTTTCTTAGTAGAATGTATCAGGAGGATACAGATCCTGGAGGTCGTACATCTTTATGGGGATCCTCACTCTATCATTTCTGATAGAGAAACTCTATTGAAATCATGGATTTAATGGGGATTTCATACGGCCTTGGGTAAATAGGTGCTTCTGAGAACATCCTATCACCATCAGACCGATGGATCGATAGATCATACTATTTAGGTGTTATAGGACATGTTTTTTCATGTGTCCTTAACATTAGGGGTTCTTAGGAGAAACACATTACAATTGTTGAGTTCACTTATAATAATAGATTTTAGGCTACCATCAAGTTGGATCCTTATGAGGACTTATATGGTAGTCCTTTTCATTCACCTCTATTCTCGATAGAGGTAGGGGATGTAGCTATGCATGAACCACATCTCGTGTAGGATACTATAGAGAAAGTGTAGTTGATCAGAAAGTGTCTGATGAAAAATCAATCCTAACAGCAGTTGTATGCCAACCAACATTGTTGATCTCTTTTGTTTAGAGTTTGAGATTAGTTTTTGTGGTGAGTCTCACCCAAGATGGTCCATAGACATATTAAGAGGTAGGGTAAGCCCTCACCTAGGTTTGTGGTACCCTTTGAGGTTGTGAAATGGATCGTACCAGTAGATTACCAAATATAAATTCCATATAGATACCAATCTAGGTATTCTATCATTCACATATCTTACATTCCTCAGTATTATATAGATCCATCACATGTATTTCTACCTAATGATGTTAAATTGGATATAGATGCTTCATTTGGGTTGTATCTAGTTTGTGTTTTTGATCAGCTCATTAAGACACTTTGAGGAAGGTCGGTTCCTTTGGTATGGGTGCTATGGTAGTTAGTCCATTTATAGGAAAAGACATGGGAATAACAAGCTGATATACAAGACATGTGTTTAGAACCCCTTGCTAACAATACCTATTTACCCTTGGAAGGTAAATGTTCAGATGACATGATTTAAAGAGGTTGGGTTTTAATTTAAATGAAGGTATTACTAATTTTTTGGGTTTTAAATTAATTAAACATCCCTTATGATGTTCCTCATAGGAGTCGTAGAGATTACAGGGGTGTTTGGGTCTTGTTCGGAGCCATAAACCCTTTGTATTTTGAAAACACACTAGGTTGCGTGGTTAGAAGAGACTGTGTAGCCTAGACCCTATGGTCACTACTAACCTTATGGTGTGATACAGCGGAGAAGAGGGGATGTATAGTTTTCTTACAACCATGTGACCCCAAGACCACACCCCTATAAAAACCGCATTTTTTGGATAGTGTTATTTTCATGATTTGAGAATGGTTAGTGAAATTGTGCATCATAACCATGGGGGGTCTTTCCTTAAGTAGTGAGGCTAGCCCAGTTGGCGAATGGTTTGGGAAACCATAAAACCAATCCATATGCCACTATATTTGTGGTTGAAATAAATATTTCTACCTTAATGAATTATAAACTTCATTTTATTTTTCCTTCTCCTCATTTTTACAAATGTACTCATCTTCCTCCTCCCATGAGTCGTTTTCTCCTCCCTCCTTGGTTCTTCAATATCTTTTCGTTCTGAAGTCCAAATAAAGAAACATCAAAAGCCTCAGATTTGTCTTCTTATGGTCTACTTTCCTCTCCCTTCCAATTTCAACTTATCTTCATATATGTTGTGTTGTTTAGGTGCAATAAATTTTTCCCTATTTTTAGGGAGTTGTACCTTTTCTTAAATTTCTCTCATTATACATTGAATTTGAGGCCTCTATTAAGAGATTAATCTTTAATGGACTTAAGGTAGGTGGTTTTACCATTTTCCCCGAAATTTATTATTCTTTCATAGCTTCATCGTTTTTCCGCATGCCAACCTTTATCACGCATCATCCAAAAATTTATTTCTCATCATAAATTGATTTATGCACCTAGTTATGCTCTCTTTGATCATTTTTTAGTAAATTCAGGATCCCTAACTAAATCAAAAACACCCCATCGGTGTGTCTGACTAAATTTACCTTTATTGTAAACTGTGTCATTGTCTTAAATAGCTCCTAAGGGTTTGACTCTAGTTGTAATTGAAATTTTCAACTTCCATATAAAGTTTTATTGAACCTAAGGGACCTAATAATTCCTTTGACCAACTTATAAATATAATTAACCATGTAGGTAATTTTTCAATTTGTGATGGAACCTTCTAAATGCCTCATTGATCATTGTAAAATGAATTTCCATTTCCTTATTCATTAAATTAAAGTATTAAATTGAATGGTTTGTTCATGATAATTTTCCTTCTTTAATTTAATTAAATGGTTTAAGTTGAATGAATTGTTAAAGGGTGGAAGGTCCCAGAAATTTTTTTTCATACTTTATTGAATTTTTTATTGAATTATGATGCCCTGATTACATTGGAATCTATGATTATATAGAGTGATTGGTAATGCCTATTACCTCTTATTATAAAGATGATTATGCCTTTAATATAGGTTGGGGAATTATGGTGAGGTTTTTTTGGAATGAAAATTTATGCTCCCTTACATGAGGTGTTGAGAATGACATCTCACACCAATGAAACTATTTGGATAGTGGGAATAATGCACAATGTCCCTTGTTTCGGGTTTTGGAATTATGACACACCCACAATATTGAGTTTTAAGAAAGATGTTTCTAACTGATTATGAGATATAGGCCATGAACCCTTTCACTTGAAATTAAAATCTTGTTCAGACTGGTAATGAATGACTTAGTTATGCCTCTGTCTAGCCATCACCTAGTATTCTATGTATATGGCTTCTTACATCCACATATACTTAGTCCATATAGGTGGATCTGGTATATAAATAATATATATATATATATATAGTTACTCAATAGAAAATCATTATGGACATGAGCTTAAGCCAGTAGATCTTACAGGTTACCTTGAGGAGCTGGATTGGGCCGGTTATTTATTTAGAATTGTTCATTATTTATTTGTACTTTCCCACTATTTATCTGTGAGTAGTGATTAGATTACTTCTAAATTTTTTTGGGTTTTTCCTACTATGATTTTATCTTACACCCAACACTGGTTTCCTATAGAACCTGAGTAGATTACTTGTCTGTAGGAATAGATAGGGGAAAGAGCCCTTCTATAGAGTATTGATCTGGTTTACTTTTAGATGAAGTATAGGATCATGGCATAGAGCATATGCTTTAGATTCTAATAGAGATTCATTTTATTATTTTTGTAGTTTTTTTATAGTATGATTGTATATGCATGTCCCATATTCCCATTTTGTATAAAACCATTATGGGAATCCATCAATATAACATTGCCTAGTGGATTTTGATATTATTATTCAGTTTTACAGTAGTTTATTCTTTCACAGCTTATTTATTATGTATGTTTAGATATGTTTTCATTATTGTAAGGTTTTGGTTATATTATTTGTTCCACTCTGATAAGAGGGTATAGTATCCCCACCATTCCACTTTTATACCCTCTCTACTTGTTGTAAACCTATAGCATACGGTGAGGCATTCATGAGTCCATGTGACCCATCAGTTTGACTATATTCAACCCACTATAGTCATTTGGACATATAAGCCAAATATCATCAAAAAATGGACCTAAACATAATTGATTAGGTAGTTGTATATGATATGGTATTAAACATAATAAATGTAATAATAAATGTGAAAAAGTTTTTTGAGAATGTAAATAATTAACATATTTTTATTATTCAGGATGATAAATAATGAACATGATGAATCAATCTTAAGGAAAAATATTTTTTTAGATTTTTTTATTGAGGAATATTTTGATGTTAGGGACCTATATTTATTAATAATGTGTAAATATAGACCTTTTGAAAATAAATATCATGATTTTATTAATTTTAAATATATTTAATAGTTTTCCAATGTTATTATTTCATGTGGATTAAGATTCAAAATGTTTCTAAGGTGGTATAGGATATTTCATTAAAAAATAAACTTTTAATAATTTCAGTCTAATTATATTTTTCATCTATTTCCATGTTATTAAAATAATTTTATGAATGTTTTTATATAGATATGATAGTTTATAAATTCCATTTTTTATTTGTTTTAATGTTTCTAAAAAATGGCCTTTGATTGGAATGTTTCACATTCTATAAAAATGATAGAAGAAATGATATATCTTAATGTATATGGTGACAACAACATTTCCTACCACTCTAACCATTATGTGATGTTTGGATTCTATTAAAAATTTCATGTTTTATTCAAAGAGAAAACATATTTCTTTTTTGGGGTATTATAGTATTTAAAATTCATTTATGAAAAAGGTACTTTTTGTTAAAAAGTTTTTTTTAAATAAAAGTGTATTTTAACATATGAATATAATTTTCATACATGTTTGAAGGATTTTTTCAAATGTTTTATGATGAAAATGTGAAATAATAAAATTTATTATTCATGATATGGTACTTGATAATTATATGATAAATAGATTATCCCCATATATGTTATATGATTGGTGCTCCTAGATTGCATCGGGGGATCCCAATATAGATTATATTATGGGTGCACCAAAATAGCACTCTAATGCAAGGGATAATGTTCATTGTCTTAATATGAATGAATGATGGATTTAACATTGGGTTTCTATTATGGATCTAACCAAAATACATTTATTTTTAAAATTATTTTAAAACAGGTTATGAATGTAATTCTATACATTTCAAAAAAGGGTTTCTATTTTCATTATATGGGATTTAATGATATTATTTGAGAATAACATTTGTGTGTTTTTTTAACCTGATTTATTTCATTATCCTAAAGAACATTGAGATAAATGTAAAAAAGTCATGGGATTTCATATATTTAACTGGAATAATGAGTTTCATTCTTTTTAAAACCCCTTAATGAGAAATTTTATGCTCACCATACATTTTAAAATGCTTTCCAAGAGATTTAAGAATGTGTATGGGAATGGAATAATCCTTTTTTAAAGGAATGAATATTTTTCATGAAAATATAACATGTTTTTACTTAAAAGTTTTATATCATAGAAAAATGGATACTGATCAAAAGTGTTCACTTTATATTATATGGTTATGTTTTTGTATTATTTATGACCTACTTATGAAAAACTCTAAATATGAATAGATCATTAAGTGTGTATAATGAATTCATGACTTAAAACCCAATATTATGTAATTTTTATGGTTGGGTACTTATAATTACCATACAAGGAAGGTAAATAAAGTGGAATATTGTTTGAGGAGAAAGGATCAGACAACCTTATATATGATGAGGATTTAAATGGATAAAATCCTTTTATACATTCAAATGATAGACATGGAAATATTAAAAATAAAATAATCCAAAATTAATCAAGTAATTTATCAACCATCCATTAGTTACTAGTTCATGGAGGCCTAAAAAGATTATTTGAAAAAACAATAAATGTTAGGGAATATTTTGTAGTTCAACATTTCTAGATGTGGATTTAAAAGGTTTGGTATACAGATATATGTCCCATAAAAACCAAATGAAAAGAGAGAACTTATCGAAGATAGACATATATTATCCTTCTCAATTCACCCAGTTTTATCATTTATGTATAGAGATATAAATAAAAACTATTGGTTGGATATCATAAATAGGGAGATTGGAGAATTTTTCTCTCAATGCTTGGTATGTCAAAAAGTCAAGGATGAATGAAAAAAATAAGGGTATGATGATACCATTGTCCATAAAAATATGGAAATGGGAAAACATAACCATGGATTTCATCATAGGACTACCCAGGATAACTAAATGAAATAATTTCATCCGGGTGGCAGTTGATCAGATTCCAAAGTGATCACATTTCAGTACTATAAAATAAAATTTCTATCTTAAAAATCATTATAGGATACACATAAGAGGAGTGGTAAGACTACATGAAGTACCTATCTCCATTTTATATAATTCAGATATGAGGATTATGTTGAGGTTTTATAGAATCCTTCATATAGAATTACAAAATAGTACTGAGTTTTAGTATATATTATCCACATGGTTTGATGGAAAGTCATAGAGAACCATTCAAACTCTATAAAATATGATGGGATGTTTTTTAATAAATTCAAAATGATGATGGGATAATAATCATCCCCTATATGAGTAATCATATAACATCTACTTCCATTCTATAATTCCAATGGAACATTTTGAAGATTTATATGGGATATGGTGTCTAACTCTAACATTCTAGGATGATGTTAGAGTGAAAAGGATAATATGACTTAATATTATCTATGGTATGAAAGAAATAGTTCAAACCATTATGCATCATAGAAAATAAACATAATGTTGACAGATAAACTATGTTGATAATTGGTGATGTGACTTAATGTATAATTCCATAGATAAGGTGTTACTTTATAAATCACCAATGAATAATGTCATGTTATTTTAGAATAAGTGGAATATTTTTCTTATATACATCATCCCCGTTAAGATCCTTGATCACATTATAGTTATGGACCATGATCTACCACTCTCACCTAACCTATCTAACATACATGTTGTGGTCCATGTATCCATGTTAAGGAATCACATACCATAACCCTCACATGAATTAAATATAGAGGTGGTTCCATTGAAGAATTATTATTCATATTAGGAGAAGTTGTTTATGATCTTAGATAATAGATATAATGGTCTATGAATCAAGAAAACTCACTGAGTCAATTTACTATGGAAGAACCAAAAACCTAATGAGGCAACAAGGGAATCAGAAGGGGTAATGAAATAGAAAAACCCTTATATATTTATGTGGACATAATACTATTTTGAGTGTGTAATTTTTTAAGGGAAATGTTTTAAGTGAACAAAATTTAATAAATTAAATTTCATTTACCTTATTATGTAATGTAGTAATAGAAAAAAATGTATTGTATTTCATTTCCTATTTTTGACCACTATATAATATATCCAAAATTTGTCTATCAGGCTAAATGATTGTTATGAATCATAACCATATTTATTGTGCCAATTTTATAGTTATAGTTAATATTATAATATATTATGGGTTGTGATAAATTCTAATTGACATAGAATAAAGAAGTGTTGGCCTCGATCTGTAATATTGTGCCCTATAAAGCCCATTTTTTCAGAGCTTTTGAATGATATTTCATCACTAGGATTTTACCATGACAATTAGTAATTAAATATTCAATAACTAAATATCAAGATAAATCAATTATGGGAGAAGTTAAAACTAATACAGAATACCATGAAAACCATGTTCACCAAACCACCCTATGAATGCAATGTTATCTCTTACCATACCCTTTGGAATTCATTTTCTATGATAAGATATTATTTATCTACACCATCATAGTGTGAATTCTTATATTTTATTATAATAAAATATTTATTATATTTAACCCTTTTATGAACTAATTTAAGTATATAAATAATTATATAATTGTTTTGATAAATATTAGACATCAATACGATAAAAAAATATTTTTTAAAAATATATATAGAATCAATTAAAACACACATTTTTTAAATCCAAGAGTTTTAAACTAATTATTGTTTTTATAAAAAATATTAAAAATTTATATTATATACATATATGTGATAATATGATTTAATGAAGTCCCGTATTTTTTAAGGGCCAGAATGTTTTTTGTGTCATAAAAACTTGACATTTTTAATAAAATTGGATTTTTAGTGTAAATTAAAATATTTTGACAAATATTTTGGAAAGATCAATATCATTTTTTAAATTATCAAGTTGAAATCATCCAATGGGAAATTTTCCAAAATTTATCGACACAATAAAATCTTTCTATAAAAATTAAATATGTTATAAATATATAGCTTGTATAATAAAATACTAATAGTATAAAAGTGATGACATAAATACTTAAAAATAATATAATACCAAAAATTGATTTAATCTTTAAAATAATCTGTTTTTTACATTATTTGATTAATTTTAAAACACTTTATTGAATCCTGCAATATCATTGTTATATTTGATATTTTAAAACCCATTTTTTAAGAACATGACTTTATTTCCAAAAAATGAATGGTTTTATTTTAATAGGTTTGGATCTTAACCTGATAAAATATTTGGTACCCTTCCACATTGTTAGAAACCAAGGGAAAAACAATGGTAGTAATTGTGGTTTTGATAATTTTTTTACACAGAGTCCAAACCCTATGTTTAGAAATTAATAAAAACTTCCCCTATCTTTCAATATAAAACACCATGAAACCTCCCTTTATTATTCACTCAATCCCATTAAGAATGAATTTATTCTCCCTCACCCACTATAAATCACTAAAAAGGAATTCCCAATCTCTAAATAACCTCCTCCCTTGATTTTAGAAGAAACCTTTCAATTAAGAAATTCTCTTCCTTTTCACCTTCATTGAACTGTATTCTTTGTATTTATCCATTATATTATCAATTTTTCAAATTCTAATGTGTTTTTTACACGTACCTGTACATTAATTATGATTCAATGGTAATATAAATCCACATATGACCATCATTAATACCTTACATTAATCATTATTTACACTTGTTTTGTTGTAAAAATTATCCCATGAATTTCTATGCCAAATATTTGTGTTATGGATACAAATTACCATTTCTAATCAAGGTTATACACCCAGTTGTGCCTAACCATCATTTTTTGAAGAATTATATTTATTAATCCCTCACTCTATAATTGTTTAATTAAATTTAATGAATTTTGTTCTTATGTGGTATGATATATGTGGTATAAAAATGAATGTATATAAAATGAATGTGATGGGTGGGCCCAAAGTTGAATAGCACAATAATGAATTGGGTATTATTTTTATCTCATTAGATTATATGTATGGTTCATAATAATTTATCCTAATCACACTATGTTATTTGGTATGAGTGGTTAGGCTTGACTTATTCTTATTATGTCCTATTTTATAACGTTTAAACATTATTTTAGCATGTTGATGTTATCATCTTATTTCATTATCCAATGATCATGATTAGGATTCTCATATTTTTATGTCATTGTGTTATGTCCCATGAATCAAATTTACTACATTACTTCATTATATACTTTCATTATTCCCCAACTATGCTTTATAGATCACCCAGTTTTTATTCTTCTCCCCAAGTTATCTTTTGTTGAATTACATGATCAATGGTATATAATGGCATGTTATGTATTTTTTTTAAAAAATAATTATTTCACGTTATTTTGATATGTATCTAATTACCGAAAATATAATACTCATGTTGACACTTTTTTATTATATTATTTTTATCTATATATAATAAGTCATACGATAAATATTATATATGTTATGGGTTATCATAAGATCATTTTCGGATGGTACCACCTCTAGATTCAGTATATGTGATGGTACTGGAATGTAATTTCTTAAGAGGGATACATTTAAAACAAATTTTACTTAAGATAGGTTTGGTGGTAGTTCTAGGATACATGGCACATCTATAATGTGATCAAGGTTTTCAAAGGGGAAATGTTTCTAAGACTAAGATTTCCATTATTCCTAAACCTCGTGACATTTTTCCATGGTGATATATAGAGTAACACCTAATCACCATCCTAAAACACTTGGTCTCTTCAAATATTGTCTAGATAACTATTTTATTAACTTTTTCTAGATTTAATATGATGTTTAATGGATTTATACTTCACTTTTAGCTTTTGGATAAGATCATGTATCATCATATTCCACTCTCAAAGTTCATCCAAACTTATTTGAATATGTAACATCTTAAAAAATTAATCCTCAAAATGTGGCATTTGAATTTTAAAATGAAATTTTTTTAAATGTGAACTACATTAGGGTAAGGTTATAATACCAACATCATTTTAAATTCATTTAAAATTCTCTTATTATATCATTTATTATCATAATGGTTCTCTCTAACTAACCAACCCTCTTAGGGTGATAATATTTGATGAATCATAGCTTTGTATCAAAATATTATTGAATGAATATATAAAAAAACTCTGTAAACCTCAGATATTGTTCATACAAAATAGACAATGGTACTCCATATATTCTTTCAATATATCTTATATTTATTTTTTATTTTTTTAAAAGAGATACATTCCATGATAGAAATGAGATGTACTAACTTTGTATAGTGATATTAAACCACCCCAAAGGCATTATGGATGTGAAATGTCCTAGGGAGTCCCATGAACAAGTCAATTGTTATGTTTTCCTATTTCTATACTAGTATAATAAAATGTTTCATTATACCCTTATAATTTTTTCATTAAACCTTAAAATGATGGACAACCATGCATCAAGATACAAACTCTATAATATTACTATTAAAATTATTCAACCAAAAGTTTCTCATGAGATCCTTATAAATATGAATTCTTTTTAGATGAATAATTAATGATGATATATACATATCATCTATAAATATCCACTTTAGATTTTTTTATGGGTCAAAAATATATTTTTAAATCCTTATTACTCTATCTTTAGTGATGCTTAACTGTGGAATATTCATTACCTATCTCTGTATCACCCCATATGTTTTTAGGACTCCTTGATATTATCATGAATGGATGTTGGATGGGTTATTTTATAAAGGTATTATGATTATACTTTTATGATTCTCATTCCCATAAATTTCATGGAAAATAATATTGGATCCCTTTAAATCCTCATCATAGATGAGGTTACAGGATCATTTTTGACTCAGAGAATCTTCCTCATTTTTCTCCTTTTCTAGGATGGTAATGGATTGTAGTATCATAATCCTTGATCTTCTCTAACTAACTTCATTGGCACATATTGATTTTTTTTTAGAATATATTCATCCGGATATTATAATCATTATATATATCAAACTTCTCCACATAGAGATAATGTCAACAAAACATAAATGCTCATATCACTGCAATAAATTCTAGATCATGTGTCTAGTAGTATTCCTCATAGATATTTAATTTGATTAATTAATTAGCTATCAATTTTTTATTTTTAATATGTACATAACCCAATAATTTTTTATTTGTATATTTTTATATTAAAAATTTGTCCCTAATTGTGGGTAATGTGAGAACTATGGTCGTAATTGGCATATTCTTTCACTCATTAAAAGTCTCCTCATATTCACTCATCCAAAAAAACTTTAATCCATTTTGAGATAGATTATATAGTAGGTTTTCTAATCTTGATATGTATTATATAAATTAATTATTATAAATATTTAATCAAAAAAACTATATATCTATATCAAAAATGTTATTCTATGGTATTCATTAATTACCTTTGTCTTTTTAGGACCCATAAGTATTCTTTTTTGGCGATAACATGCCCCATAAATGTTTATTTCTCTATTAAAAACTATTATTCATTATACCTCGCATAAAAAAAATTAATTTATCATGGTATTTTATTAAATATCCAAAGTCACATCAATTACCTATTTACTTTAGGAATATATTATAATATCATAGTTAAAGAATACAAAAAATTATGTAATCACTAAATCCTCTATTAAATATGTCCAAGAAGATAGTTATTGCATTAGTGAGCCCAAATGGAATCACGCTAAAGGAATAGTTCTTTTAACTAGTACGAAAATAAGTTTGGGAGATTTATACCTCCTTTGCATAAAATTTATAATATCTAGATCGATGATCCCCATTAGAGAAGTATTGGGATCCACATAGCTGATCAAAGAAGTCATTAATATAAAAAAGATCATACATATTATTTATCTTTTTTTTGAGTTTGCAATAATTAAATAATTATAACATTAATCTATCATTATTCACGATGGAAGGACCAGAGAATCCATTGGATAAATACATGGTCATACAATCCATTTATCTAGGATCTATTATTTTATTCTTTATTATTTAAGTTCAATGGTGTCCATTCTGTTTGGTGTCTTGAATATTGTAAAAATTATGGGTATAAGTTTCATTGAGAATTTAAACTCCATGTTTGAATGATGAGTATAAAATTCCTTAAGGAATAGATTAACATATTATCTAACAATATGCATGTCATTAAGGTTGATCTTTTCCTTAGTTTCAATTATTTAAGAGTTATGCACTTTATTATAAGGTAATAAAACTTTTGGTTGAGATATTTTTCTCAAAAGGAGTTCCATCCTCCTTCTTACACATTTATTTAATTAGAGTCAGATTAGTGATACTATGGGTGATTTTATTCTCACGTCAATTTATACAGAATCTATATAAGTAAATTAAATTCATACACAAAATGAAATTGAATTCTGCTTAAGGTATATCAAAATGTTTATTTGTATATTAAACCTAAAAATATTGATAGGGGGTTTTAAATTATTTTCATTCATTGTAAGAAAATCCACATTTAGTGGTGGTTATTTTAGGATTTGGTCAAATTCTAAACCACCCAACAAATGGATCTATGATAGTTTCAGAAAACCACCAATAAATTTTTTGTCGTCATCCAAAAAGTATTTGTTCCTTCCATTTAGAATCAATTTCTAGTAAGCATCATAGAATGTATATTTACCAATGGTTTTCTTCATTTTAGTGGTGGTTTTCTAGGAAAAAAATGATAATGATTTAGTGGTGGTTAAAAAAGCCACTAAATTATAAAGTTTTTTTTAATAATAAAAGAACCACTAAAATGAACAAAAAATCGCTGCTAAATAATAGTGTGTAATATTTATCGGTGGTTTTAAACACTGCCCCAAAAAACATCATCATAAAGTGGTTGGTTAATTCGCCATGAAAAAAATCCTTATTTAATGGTGGTTTAAACCACTACTATATGATTATTTACAAAAAAATTAACTGCAGAATCTACAGCCCCAAAACAACCCCAGAAAAACACAAACAATGCACAAACTCAGACATTCCACCATTAATCTATACCATAATGTACATATCTTATAATCAGAGTACACGTAAATCAATAACACTATTCCATAACTAATGAAATTCAACATATAGAAACATGGTCTTAAAAAACATACATAGGTCACCCATTATTCCAATCACATCTAAAATATAAGAAAAATATAAAGAAATACAAACATTAGACCTACTAAAATCCCCACTCCCCTTTACCCTGCCTCCAAATACTTGTCAAGATGCTCTATTCCAATTCACTACACATCCTATGATCTGAAAGGAAAACAAATAAGGTATTTATACACACTAGGGTTCCTTTTAATGGTATGAGGGAACATCTAAGTAGGGTCTTAAAAAAATTTCTTAGTACACACCCTCATATACATGTATTCACAATGTAAAAATAAATATAGCACATAAGATCATGAATGGTATTTTATAACATGGATACAATGACTCTTTTCATTAGGTAAATATGTGATAACTGGTACACTATAATAACTCATCATACCTACATTGATTTCATGTCAAAATCTCATCATCACCTCACCCCATACAATCATAATCACATCCCATTGTATACCTGAGGACTTAGGGTGGGAATCATCTAAGTATTTGACTTGATACCTAAAAAATCATGCCAAAATAATACATCTAAATCCATACCCACTACCTCGTCAATCAAGGTAGCGTCCATCATCAATGAATCTCCTAATACCCTGACCCAACCCTCTCACTCGGCATGGTCCACTATCACAACCCAATATTATTCAATGAATGTTCCAATATCCCAATGAAATACTACTCAGGGCAAGGTAATACTTCATGAACATAAGGAATCTATCTCACCCATGGTAGTTTAGGTAGATCAATCTCACTCATCCAAGATGATCTTCCCCACAGAATTTACCAACTGAGTCATCTAGGAATACTGAGAAGAACAGCATGGGATTGGCATCCCATGGTTTTTAAATTTTTACCCATAAATTGAATATAAACTATATTTGAATAAATATATATTAACATAATGACTACCAATAATAAGTTATTATAATTAAAAATAAATTCATACCCTAACTTCATTGGAAGGCCCATTAACATAGCTCCCATTATATTTTTTATGAACATCCAACCAGAGTTCTATTCGAAAGTCTTGGTGCCCAAAATTTTGTGACTACATTAAACAAAGATAAATCAAGAATTTAATATATGAAACATATAATATAGTTTTCTAAATATTTAAACTAATTAAAATATTATGAAAGTTGATCAATTTATATAAAAAATATTTAACCCTATAGTGTGAGGGATTATTTTCTTAGCTCAACTTGATGCATTCTTGTTCAAAATATCTAGAAATAAATAACATGTAATTTAATATTAATTTATGAACTTCAATATTCATATCGTATGAACGTATAAATTTAATATGATATTAATATTATAATATATATTTAAATACCACATTCTTCTCATCATGATGTCTATCAACAAAAACTTTTCATTACTCTCTAGGTACCCCATTGGGTACCTTATAATACAGTTGATGGGTTCTCAACAATTTATTGTTGAATTTGTTACATAATATCCATTTAAAATATTTCCATTTATTACCCATATTTTCTAATCTCTACTTTCGGGTTATACAATTAGTAATGGAAATGTGGAACAACATATGTACAAAGAGATCCATTTTAAAAATATTATAATTTATTAACATAATTACATTCAATTACATTGTAATATATTAAAATTAACTTTATCTATGAATCAAAAAATATATTTTTCCAATATGAAGGGATATAACTCAAATCAGCATAAGTAATCGAAAGGGTAACCGTCTCCACCGCTAGTTGTCCTAGAATCTAGCCAAATAATCCCACGGTGTCATCTGTAAGGACCCCAAAGTAGTAAAATGGGAAAACTATTTTTAGTTCATTCAGATTCCATACATATGAACTTTTCATATTTTTCTCCATAGTAGTATTATTTCCATATTTTTTAAAAAAAAATAATTATAACAAAAAAAGTGAAATAAATTTATTTATATTAAAATTTGTACCTATAACTATCACCCTCTAATATCCCCATGAAGAAAAAAGAGTGGAAACCTACTTCCTTACTTTTGAGTCTGCTAAATATGGAAGTGTTGGATGAGTTGTAGATGGGACAATGATGGAGGGTGTGAGGGAAGGTGTAAAGGGAAACACTGCTATAAAATCAGCCTTTAACAATGCTAGAAAAGGACTTTTTAGCCCTAAACAAGAACAAATAATCAAAGCACGGTTAAAATACCGAAACATTAATAAGTGATTTTTGTTAGGGCAGATAAAGGGCATATAATGTTTTTTTCCAATGGCCCACCCACCCTCTTTATCAAAACTTCGACCCACCCACACCATTATCAACACTTTAGATAATCCCATCCTCCCACGTTCACCCCTACCTCCAATGAGTTTCGAACCCTAGACCTCCACGTTATACACCAACGACTTTATCACTCAGCAAAACTGTTTTGTTTTAGATTTATGATATATCTATATATTTTTATATATTTTTATACATTTAGTTATCCATATATTTATATATATGTTTATATATATATTAATATATTAATAAAGATATTTTATATGTAAATATGTTTAATCATTTATTTATAAAATTAAATTTTTATGTGTGAATATATAAAAAAATATGTATATATTTTTATATATTTGATTATAAATAAAATTGAATTATGAAAAATGATAAAATTTAAAAGTCATAATATCAATAAGAATATAAGACATGGGAATAAATTCAATCCCCGCTGAAAATTGGGAAAAAAATGACCCCCATTAAAGAGGCTTAAATCCATTGAAAGATAAAAAATGGGGCATCCTGACTAAAACCTCAATTTTGGAGGACTTATAATCCTTTTTTGGCCTCTAAAAATGTGATGGAGGGTTTACCCTAAGTAATGAGAGTGTAGATATTTTTCTAGGCTTCGATTTTATATGTGTTTGAGACCAAACAGATACTCATATCAAAAGTTATAGTTGTTTGAATTTTTAGTTACGTTTTTAACTTATTTTAGATCATTTATTATTTTTGGAATTTTTTTATCATCAATTTTATATTTAACGACTATAACTTAGTAATAAAAAAATTAATTAAAAATTTTATTTTAGTTTTTTTATAAGCCATTTTCAAAAAATATCTTACAAATTAAGTGTAAATTCCTATTTAAATTTTCTAAAACATATTTTGAAAAATATATATTATATTTAAATCAATATAAATATATTTATATATTAATATATTATTTTTAATTAAATATAATTTGTTTTCAAGTATACATTTTTCATTGCTTGTAAAATAGCGTTGATAAAGGGGTTCTTTATTAGCGCTTCTAAAAAAGTGTTGATACCCCCCTCCTTTATCAACACTTTTTTACAAGCCCTGATAAAAGACCTCATTCATCATCACTTGTAAAAAATTGTTGATAAAGGTTCCCATTTAACAGTTCTTAAAAATTATCTATTAAATACCCCCTTTAACTGCGCTTTTTTATCACTGACAAAGGGGTCTTTAATATCTGTTTTAGCCAACACTATAAAATCTCTAGCACGGAATAAATCTAGTTTTTTAGTACTAAATGTGGAGGGTGTATCAGATGTTATAGGGAGGGATATTTATGGATCATCATCTATCGGTATAGTGGAGGGAACATCGACTGAGATTCGACTTGCATCAGTACAACACTTCCACCTTGGCGTTCCTCTCATTTTATCAGAAAAAATTAACTTTAAAACATATATTTCAGAAAAACCATGTAGAAATAAAATTAGAAATGATAACATATGCATAGTACTAACAAACAAAATATACATGACTATGATATTGAATGACAGCAAAAAATATATAAGTGGTAGATAAATGAATGGATGATTGCACATACAATCATTTTCTCCTTCAATCATGTCGTTTTCCCACTCCATCATTACTTCATCTACTCCATCCACCCCTGAAAGTGTGATATTTTTAATATCCTGATTGAAAAATAAGTTTTCATCTTACTATGATTGGATTCATTGTTAGATGTCAAATCTTCCTCTTCATTACTCATATCATACAAGTCACTTTGTTTTATGTGAGCAATTATACTCCACCCTTCCTCCAAAACATATTTTACTTAATATAACATTTTCTCTTGAGATTATAAGATATGAAGATCAGGTAATTCATTATCTACAACATCCATCATGTGAGATAAGTTCACAGAATAAAATTTCAAGTAATCTATTTTAACATTCCTAATAATATCGACCTAATTGCATTTGAATAAAATAACTGAAAAATGACTGTGGTAGATTAATTTGATAATATTAGTCAACCTTCCATAGTAACCCACTTCTAAAAATGTAAATATACCACTATTCTATGTTTTAGAACCCTCTTCTTGATTTATTGTACAAAATTTAAATCCATTCACATTATAACCATCAAACATTCTAGCCTATTTTAGAGGACCTTGGGAAAGATGCTTCAAATCTTCTGAAAAATCATCACAAGTCTCAGTATTCATGATCTATAAAAATAATATACACTTTTATCTTTACAAAATATATGTGTTAACCTAATATCTTTGTTGATTAAAATATTTATGAACTTACACATCATGAAAAAAATCTACAATATTTTTATTAACATATTTTGTAATATATTCCTCATTTTTTTTGGACTCTCATTCATCTAAATGTTTTTATATTAAACTCTTCAATAAATACATCTACAACTTTACTATTCATCAGCACATATCTTTGTGCCTATAATAATTCTATTTTTGTCAATGTAACATTTGATATCCTCCTAACTAGTTATCCAATAGCAGGAATGATCTTTTGTTTCCTATGTCATAGATATTGAGTCGATGTGCAGTCAACCCATAAAACTCAATTTACTCTTGTCTCAATAACATCTTCGTGTCTAGAAAAAAAAAAGGTAACATGCTCCTATTCCAAATAGCCTGCAAAAATAGAGCCTTCCGGTTGAGCTTTATTTTTCTAATTTGATTTCAAATGCCCAAGATATCTATGAAATAAATAATATATTTATAATTATTTATTTAATGAAGTGACAAGAATTTTTTAATTAAATAAAAAAATATAAATAAATTACCTCACAATTGGATACATTCATTGATAATGTATTGGTCCCCCTAATTTAGCTTCCTCAACCAAATGTACAATAAAGTGCATCATGATAGAAAAAATGACAGAGGAAAGATCATCTCCATTACACAAAATCTCAAAACCAATCTCTCCTAAATGTTGTAAATATCAAATGTTTTAGATTTTTCTCACATAGTTGTCTAAATAATGTGAAAATTTGAGTACAAGAGTAGTAACCTTTTTAAGTAATAATGTACAAAATCCCAATGGTAGTAACTACTGTAACAAAATATGTGAATCTTGACTTTTCAATCCATGTAACCTTTGATGATTTAAGTCAATAGACCTTGAGATGTTAATTGATTACCCATTAGATATCGTCACACGTTTTAAAATTCAAATGAATGTATCTTTCCACTATTTTTTATTACAAAAATTTCCAAATAATGCATTTAATTCTCTTCTAGAAAGAGACCACACTTTATGTTCATTGTTTGTAACTCTTTATAAGCATTGATATGGTTCTTTGATTTTTCATGCTCAATAAGCAATGAAAGGATAAAATATTAACAAAAATTCCTCTCAATATTCATAACATCAATATTATGCCACAATAAATTAAATTCATAATATATAAGTTTAAAGAATATTCTTTTCTCTTCCATTATTGAGTTCTAATTTAACTTGATGATGCACTTTGAAATTGTTTCCCCCAATAATTTAAATGATAAACCTTTCCAAATTATATTTCAACATTTCTAAGTTGTTCCAATATTTTTGAAAATGTTAATAACTTTGGAGGGGGTCTACGATCAATAAAACCATTGAATTTTGACTTGTTAAACTGAAATCTATGAGATGCATCGAGAAATATTCAATGACACAAGAAGCACCATTTTTTACTTAGAGGTTGTCATTTGGGCTCAAAATAAAAGTTAAAAACCTGAAAATCTTAACCTATTTAAGTGTTCCAAATAGATAAATTCTCAAGTCTAGGGAAGTAGTTAATGTTTCACATTAAAGACGCTTTCATTTTGAACATTGTTCTAGAATATGCATCATATGCCTCAACACTTTCACTCCATAACTCCTGTAATTATTCAATTAAATGCTACAAGTATACATCAATGTCATTTCCAAGAAGTTTTTCATGAATAATCATTTAAATGACAAAATATGTTTTTTCATACACATCCACCGAGGTATATTTTAAGGGATAAAAACAACCGGCCAAATGTTATAACTGGTTCTCAAAATCCCAAATGTGTTGAATCCATTTTCATCTTATCCCATTAGAACATTCCTAGGATAATATGAGAAATATTGATGTAATGAATCAAATATCTTTCACAATTTTGAATCTCTCGGATGTCGCATTAACCCATCATTTTTAATGTCTATAGATATCTACTTCATGTGTTCAATGCCTTTCGATGACATGAATAATCTTTGTAATGAAGGCTTTAAAGAAAAGTAATGAAAAACCTTTTCATGTGTGTTCCTTTTAATATTCTTCATTGCAGTATGTTTATTTAGAAATCCAACATCACCCATTGTCTTCCATCTAGAAGAAGAACATTTTTTCAATCTTGTCTTCTTGAATACTCTCCCCAATAAAGCAAACAATCATTTGTACATGAATGTATTTTTTTTATTTAGACCTATATTGTTAACAAATTTTTTCATATCATAAATTGAATTATAGATCATTTCTTCAAGAAATTCATCATGAAAAAATTCCAATAGCATAGAAATCTCCTTATTTATAATTCCACATAGGCATTGTATATGGTAAAATTTTAGTAGAAAAGAAATATTTGAATATTTCAAACATCCACTATAAAAATCTAGATTTCCATCTTCAACAGAACTATAAAAAGAATTTGTATTCTCAGTGATGTTTTTTCTTACATTAGTTCCTAAAAAATCAAGAGGAGGATCCAATAATATGTTACAATCCTGATCTAGTTATCTTATAGTCTCAAAAACATCACATATCAAGTTTTTATTTGTAGCACCCTAAACTAGTTGTCCTGATATGTTTTGATGTTGTTGTTGGTGTCTTGCAATGTCGAATGATTATTTTATAAGGGTTTACATTTTATTTTCCATTGTTGACAATGTTGGGATCTCATTCTATCAATTAACATCAGTGATCAATCTTTCTATAATGATCAATTCTCTTTTCCAAGTCTAACATAAATATTTAGTAGGGAATTCCTTCAATATAAAGTGCTCATAAACTTCATCTATCTTCAACCATCTTCTAAATTTACATTTATTACATGGAAATCTTATTCTCCCATCAACAGATTCATTGGAAATTTCAAAATCAATAAACTCTTCCAATCCCTTAACATATTGAGGTGTGTTCCTCGGTAATTCGATCCAACTTTTATCCATATAAATCACAATGTTACTACACTTTATTAAAAAATTTAAAACACATAAGTCTTACTAAGTAAGAAAATAGATACATGTTAGTGAAAAAAACAAGAGCCAGTTAGTTATAAGAAGATTTCTATAAGTACTCAAAAAGTGAAAGTAAACAAAAAGAAATCAATCATGGATAGTATTTTTTAAAATATAAGTAAAATAAAAATCATACATTCATTAATTTAAAACATGCATCATGGGAGAAATTCCCTAGGTCCACTAAGTCTAAGTGAACCTTGTAATTTTATATCACCAAAGAAGTGGATTTGGAGATCTAACACATCTCTAGCTATAGTGGGTGTCAATAAAAAAATGGGTTTTATTCTTTCCTAGATCACTCATAGGTAGAGAGATCCTCATAAAGAAAATAAAACCCTCAGACTTCATAACTATTTTAGTTTTTTATATCAAATTTCTTAGACATTTTAACAAATATTTTGTTTTGAAATATTTATATTCATTTATTGATCATGGGTTGTGTCCAATTATTGTTTTTTTACTCAATGTTTTATCAAATATTATTTATTCTCATAAATATTTTTTATAGTAAATATATATTGAATAATATTATTGGTTAATCTGTGTATATTTTATTAATCATTACTCTATATAATGGTATAATTATCTATATTAGATTACTAAATGTAAATCAGGATCACGAGTTCTCCTCGTATTTTTGTGAGTATACATGAATAAACAAAAATTATAAAATAGTTTCACAATTAGAGGTCATAGGTACAGTGGATCCATATAGAAGGAAAAAATTGAATAAGATATATAATAAAAATAAAATCAGAATTTATATAAAAAAAATATCTTCTAGTATCTTGGTTGGACTCTTATCCACTCAATAGTTATGGAAGTTCAATATTATTATTCATAATATATTATAAGTTAATTTTAATTATTTATTGTAAATTATTATTTTAATACATCTATTAACATTCATAAATTAATGTTGTATTTCATTTAAATAAAATAATTTATATATACATTATCCTAGATTAATATTTATGCATCATAATTTTTGTATAAGAAATCCAAAATTTTAATTAATATGAATGTTATATATAATTTGTTATTATTTATGAGGAATTGTTTTTTCAAAATACCTTAATGAAATACTACATAGATATATCCTTTTATCACTAGAATTTAAAATGAATTTATATAATGAGGTTCTTATTGGAAATTTTTTATTTCAACTCTTATAAAGGTACTCCTCATAAAATGGTGGTGGGTTTTTATAATTAGAAATATAATATTTGAATTATCCATATCTAGATAGGTGTAATTTTAGATGCAATGAGTTGGGTAAATCCATCATTATGAATTTTAGGATATGGGATTCAACTCAATAGGTCATGGATCTATGACTTATTTATCTTTTCATGAAAAAAATACTACATTGAAACCCTTTATTAAAGGTGTAATAATTGAGACAATTATAAATACAAATTATAATGAGCGTCTAACACTAATGAATTCTTCTGACTAAATATTATAAATATAATTATTTTGGTAAATTTATATTAAAACAATGTTATTTTATATGAATTTCAAGAGAAACTTATTTTCTGTTTTTTGAAATAAAATATCAAAACATTGAAAATAATTTTGAAGTTTTAAAAATATTATTGGGCTTGTTTATAAACATGGAAATGGTTTTTTAGGTTTTCATATGAATTGAATATGTATAAATTTAATATTTAATATATTTATGTTCATACAAAATTGAAAAATACATAGATAATATATATCTAGTTGTTGTTTGGAAAATAACTATGGAATTCAATATTTGATATTGAATACTAACATCATGATTTGTACCATCTCACAAATAATATGTAAGATCAGATCACACATATATATAATATTTCTCATAGCATAAATATGATCTTATATTGAATATGAAAGTGTAAATCAATATTTCAAAGTAATACATAAGTGTAACTAAAATAAAATATATGAATTAATTTGTGGTATATATGATTAACTATAATGATCCATTATTGAAACAAAATTCATAAATTTTTCAAATATTATTGAAATAAGGTGGTTCTAGAGGATAATTAATTAATAACATTTCTCCTGTAAGTGTAACATGTGGATAAATAAGTGTAACATGTGGTTTAAATTGACATGTGTGATATTTTCATTGATTATTATAGAGAAATCCATTTTTTAGGGAATATATAATATTGATTATAATAATTTTTATCAATTATTTAGTGTTTAAATATGTTAAATAATTTGGGATTGATAATTGAATAATGATTATATTGCTGGGGGTCTTATCAAGTATATTTTATCATAATAATAAGACTAAAACATTAGTAATATTAATTTAGATAGTCATAAAAATATGTAAATGAGGTTTAATTTTCTTTAATCATTATAGAATGAAGATAGAAATGAATATGGTAGGTCCATGATCTTGATTTAAGCATAAATTTATAAAACATTGACATTCATGACTATTTTATTTGGTTATGTTGGGGTTATTTATAAAATAGGATATTATGGAAATTTATAGATAAACTACATTTGTTTTTTTATATATGATCTATAGGATTCATGATTTAATGGAGATCCAAGATAATTACATATATATTTTTTGGATTTATATAGATTATAAGGTAGCCTTAATAAAATATTATAAGGGAATGTTGTTATAATTTTAATGAGTGTAAATGTTTGAATAAGGTTATTAAGGGATAGTGTTTAAAAATTTCATGCTACTCAGGAAATTCAAGATGTCAATTTTATTAAAGAATAGTAATCTTATATTCATACATGATCAATAAGTTATTAAAGAGAAAATTTAATATTTTAGTAGAGGAAACCAACTCATTGATGATTTCTATTGAACTGTGGTGTTGTAATATCATTTTTAATCTAAAGTGATTCTAACTACATTAACGTTTGGATACATTCATGTTGGAAAATAACTTATTGTATTTTGGTTGATTCCTCCAACTCATGTTGAAGTAAAGGAAATAAATATAGTGTTAATATAACTTTTTTATGTTTATACCATTCTTATGGGGCACAAAACTACCAATTTTCTTTTTCATATTATTGAAAATATTTTTGATTTAATTGTTAATGTAAAGAATCTTTGACAAATAACAAGAGTTTTAAATATTATTATAATGGAATCAATGATGATTAAATTAATGAATACTTATTTATAAGAGTTAATTTGATTATTCAAAACATCAATGGATATGGGTATTCCTTTGATTCTTGTACCATTATTGAGAAATTAGTTATAATCTTACCTGATGGTTATTAAAGAAAATAATTAATTTTAAGATAATCATGAGTCATCTCTTGATGTGATTTATAAAATTATTATTTCATATAAAAGGTGAAATTTTAATATTTATTATGTGGAAAAGTAGAGTATAAATGGATTGAATTCAAAGATATTAAAAAGATAAATTTTAATGATAAGTAATTAGCGTACTTCTTGTGATCCTATGGTAAATAAAATGATATTGAATATGGTTGAATAATGAATCTAATTCTAATGGATTTCAAGAGAGGAATGGTTAAAAATAGAGGAAATAATATATAAAATATTTTTCATGTGTGGTTATATTACACTTTTCACTTGACATTCCTATGAAGAAAATTAGTGAATGTGATGATAATTAGAAAGAATAGGTTTCTAGATATAAAAATTTATTACAATATCTAAATAAATCATTAAATTTATTTAGAATGTGAAATGGATCAAAATATGATAGTGAAAAAGAATAATGGGAAACATTGATGATGATGTATATAATATATGTAATAATTTGGGTGTAGATACTATTGAATAATTTAGAATCATTACATCACAATTTGAAAAACAAAAATAAACCGCATAATGTTTTGGGGAAGGTGAATAGAGATATACTAACAATATGTTAAAATCTAATCATGAAGCATCTATCATAAAAAATATGATTAAAAAGTATATCATTATCTTGAATAATGGGTATGAAAATGAAAAAGGAATGTGAATAGAATTTCTATAAAAATTAAGTTAACATCATAAATGAACACAGTTCCTCAATGTGGTAATTATTGATTAAAAGAAGATGTTAAATGATACAAATTAAAAAATGACACCAATGATGATGTGTTGAAGAGGTTTTAATCAAGAATTATTGACTTCATGAAACTTATACAAATATAATATAAGAATAAAATTGATTTATTGAAATAAAAAATAGTTTTTAAAAAATCATAATTAAAATCGAGAAAACACTAATTTAAATCGATAAAAATGGAATAACGAACCAAAATATAACCTAAAATAAATGGAGATGTCATTGGGAGATGATGGGGAAGGTTAGGAGATGATGTGGAGTAGTGGCGGGATGGTGACCAGAGGCAGTAGCGGTTTTTGGGATAGAGGGGATGATAGATTAGGCTCTAGGTTGAGGAGCTTGGGGAAGAAGTGGGTTGGCAACGAGGTGAGGGATTTAGCAGAGTAAGGTGTAAAGGGGTCAATGAAGATGAATAAGGGGGTCGACGTTGTGGGGGAGATAGGGGCCAATGAGGAGGGGGCTGGGGTTTGATGAGATCTAGGGATGAGGGGGTTGGTGTTTTAGGTTTGGGAGGGTTAGGGAAGAAGGTTTGCAGGGAATGAAAAAAAAAATTCGAGTGGTGATTTATTAAACTGACTCTAATTACTGAATTTGTTGTAGTGATTCAATAATATACCAATTTTCTATTTTCACGGGTTACTCAACTTCAATGTTTTTATATTTTATTTTAATAGTTCTACTAAACTTTAATGATATTAAATAATGTGTATAACAATAATAAAATAGTACATTTTTTATTAATGAATGAATAACTAGCACACATATCACCACTTTATTTTTAGGATCCACCTCAACAATTGAGATGGCCTAGGTGGTTTTTTTATTACTTTTTTTTCAAATCATTGTTGTTAAAAAATAATTTTATTATTGCCCAAAATTTTTTACATATTTGGAATTATTAAATATATCCTTAAATTGTGATGAATATAAGTTCCATGTAATATCTTCATTAAAATGTGATTTTTCACTCTTAATTTCATCAGTGTTCTCATTCAATTATTTAAATATTATAAGAATGTTTTTTTTTGGAATTTGGTGAATTCTATTGGAGATATTATGTTTTTAAATTAAATGATTCATAATATAAATTTACCCTATAATTATAAATGTTTTTATTATACTGATTGGGGTAATTATCTTTCTACCTAAATTATAGTGGTTGTGTAATGGGATTGACTGCAGGTAAAAAAAATCAATTTACCATAGTTACTTTAGCCTCCCTATATGTTTTAGTGTACGATCTAAAAAATTTTACAAGGGGTAAATTGAATATGGGATTTGTGAAATATATTGTGGGAGAAAATCCAATCAACTACGTGAAGGGAAAAATTGCGGTGTTTTGTATGATTTTCTTCTATCGACTTTGTAAATAGATCCATTTGAAGTTAAAATTAATTTTTTAGTCACCATCATGAAATAGTTTTGAAAAAAAGGAGATTAATTATAGTTATAAACTAAATACTAGTTATGAATTAGAGATATATTAAATATGATTCCAATTATGGGATTTTTTATGGCGGGTAGATGGTCATGACTGAGGAGTCTAAATGAAACCATGTTGAGATGATGTTTTGGGTTTGATGATTCATTGAATTTGATCTGTTTCGAGGTGTACTATAAAATATTACTGATTCAGTGGGAAGAAGAAAGATTAGTGACATCATAGATTGAAGCTAGTGAGGGATTTATAGAGCAATATGAAATCAAATATTTTGATTTAAAATAGAATGAGATGAATCTTTGGAATTTTGGATTTGAATTGTAGTTGACCTCATGATTTTATAAGAATCTAATCCTATTAATGAAATTATATTTAATACAAATCATGCAATATTTTATAATATGACACAAGTTAAAGCATGAACCACTATTCACAAAACATTAGATATCCATGATGAAGGTAACTGGAGGCAGACCAAATGAAATTATGGAGCATTAAGTTTTTCATTCGAATAGATTGTGAGGGAAAATAAAGAGTTATATCCATGGTTAAATTTGACAATATTAGGAATCCAACTAGGCTACCATAAAATCTATATTGATGAAGAATGACTATTTCATTCCCTCGGTAAGACCAATAAATTTTAATAGTTTGAGAGAAAGTTTTGTTTTTTTATTCAGTATAGGTGTCTAATTTTTTGAGACTAGTATGATATTAATTATTAAGGAATGATATGAGGTTTTATGGTTTTTTGATCTATATGATATATATTTTTACTCATTAATTTATGATTTTCCCATTATTCCTCTCCAATTTATTGACTACTGGGGTGAGATTAGGGTACACATGTTTCTCGATGAAATGTTGAAACTATTTTGTTGTGATAATTTTTGTAGATATGGGTGTTTGTGGGTATAATAGGTTTAGATTCCCATATGAGGATATTTTGGTCAAATTCATTATTTAATGGTTGTGGTGAAAATGGGGTATAATATCTCCTTTTACCTGTTTTTTCATGGATGAAATTATGATATGTTAATCAAGGAGAGTTCATATTTGTGATGCTTTATTTAGAAGAGTTTATAAAAAATTAATGAAATACTTAATGGTGAGGTCCCAACCTGGGAATATTTTTATATTAATTTATCATACTATAGAATCGAATTCCATGTGATTTATCTAATTCAATTTGAATAGGTGTGTTTCAGCAACATATTGGTGAAAAAAATTAGTGAAAAATGAAATATGTTCAGAAATTAAGTGCCATCTAAGTTATGTTAGTGATAAAGGACTATGATTATGTAAATAATAATGAAAATAATATTTAATTTAAGGGGGACCAAACATTTCTTGTGGAAAACTTTCATTAAAGAATTTATGAACTCGATATCTTAATGGAGAACAAAGAGATATTGATTTTAGTAGCATTCATTCATGATCATGATGTAATGGAAGAATTATTAATCCCTCTTTTCTTTCATTTACATCCAATGTAATTAAAATTTTATTTCTATCCCAATTCTTAAAATAAAATTTGTACATTGAAAAAATGTTTGTGGTTGGGAAAATTCATGATTTTCCTTAAACTTTTACTTTACATAGTGCATGGTAATTTTTAATAATGAGTCATTTATTTCATTTTAATTCATAAAAATTAAATATTATGTGTTGATTTCAAGAATAATTTTGAAACAACATATTAAGTTAATCTCAAAATAAATTAAAATTCATCTCTCATATAATTACATTGGGGATTTATCAATTAATGAATTGTTGGATTCCATATTCATCTTATTGAGAAAGAAAATAGTTAACATTTTTAAGGTTTATGGATCCATATTAATGATTTTAATGAATTAAATTCTATATTTAGTTATAAAACCAAGGTTTTACTAAATTTTTCATTTTTTATTATCTTAATATCTTTGTTTTTTCCATTTTGTAATATAAATTTTCACCTAAACATTCAAATAGGGTGTTTTTTGATGTTATTAATAGTCATTATTTTCACTTGTTTTTTAGTTTCTGATTCTTGGTCTTCATGACCAAAATTACCATTTCTTATAGGTTCTAAATCCTACACACCACTGTACTGGTAGATTAAAGGAATCCATAAATAATAATATATGGACTTCATGATAAGTTATTATGAAATATTATCTCATTTTTTTTACTAGGTCTAGGTGTATGTTTTTTTATTATCACTAGAAACCCTTATCTTAGTTCATTGTTTTTGATAGTTTCATTTTCCATTTAATTTGAATCATTATAAAATAGGTTATGTGTTTAATTATAATTTTATTTTATCCACTATGTCGGTGGGTTTCTCTTGTCAATATTTTTTTTCATGGTTCCCCTCCTCCCCATACCTAATTAATTTCTTATCCTATTCAATAAATTTCAATGTTTCTTATTCCCACACTTTTTTCAAGTGGTAAGTTTCAATTTCTTACCACTGTGACATTTCTCCACTACCCCACATAATTAAACTCTATCCTTCACTTCCTATCTCTAGTTTAGCAAGACCCTTAATATTTTTTGTTCTAAATTTTTAAATATTTATTAGATTGAAAAAATAATAATTATAAAAACATATTTAATAACCAAATTTCTATTTAGAATAATATTTATCACACTAATGATGTGATTAAAATTACTTTTAGTGTCAATTAAAAAGCATAATTTTTTCCATGAAAGTTCTGTAATGTTTTCCTCATACTCCCCAATTTAATTTTCCTCCTTTCTCATGAGGCTAAGTAACTCATTCTTAATTTTTAGTTAGATATTATGAGGAAAATATTTTTAAAAAAATCCAAAAAAAAATTCTAATACATGGATTCAATTTCTTTCTTTGGATTTATATTCTTAATCAAATTCCACTATTATTAAAATTAACCCCATAAGATATAAATATAGAACATGATCTTCTCATACTATGAACATTGATGCACACTGAATATATTTTCAATAACTTTGACAAATTTTAATCATAATAATGTACGCCATGATCCACTATAAGTTGGAGGCATTTGTTTAATAAAGGTATCTATTACAATTTTATTCTTAATTGGGGGTTGTGAGTGTTCCTCTCGATTAAAGTTTCAAATAAATATTTTATTTAATATTATAATTATTTTCATGATGTTATCAACTCCAAATACCATATATTTGGGCATCTCATTAGGGTTTTTATCTCATTTATCATCACATTTTTGGATAACTCGGTTCCTCTTATTTTCAACCATTTACAAAAATAAAAAAAAAATTAATGATAATTTTCAAAAAATTAAACATATAAAATGGAATATATAAATTTTGAAGGCTTAACCCATAAATGAAATGTATTTAATAACCTATGAAATTCATGGTTTCATTCTATGTAACCATTTTTTTGTTTCATAGTAATAAATTTTATTGGTATTTTTTCCCACCATAATATTTTTCTAAACGTCACATGATTAATAAAGGAATATCCCCCAGGAGTGTCCAAATATCTTTTCATTCCTAGGAATATTAATCATTCACTTGGTATAGGTATAGTTAATACCCAACCCTCCCTTTTAGAGTTATTACCCATTAGTGTATTTTTCCATAACCACATAAACTTTTCAATATATTGATTGGGATGTAATTTTTCAAACAATCCAACACTCTATACTATAAGAACATTTAAATACATATTCATATGTTTAGTATCATCCCTAATCAAGTCATTAATGATTTCTATTCATAATACCTAAATCTATTTAGATATTTTTATTAAATTAACTATGAAAACCCATATATTTTATACATATACTTTATAATTTATTATATAAATACACACATAATAAAATCACTAAAAATCAAAAAGACTAGTGTATTTGGGAAATTGAATGCATTTCACTATAACATAAAACTAGGATATAATGTCATTATTTAAAAACACCCTAAAATTCATTAAAATATATTTTATTTTCTAGTACTTTGCAGGATAACCTGGAGACATTTATAAGATAGGGGTGTGCTATAAATCCAAATACAGTATTAATAAAAGAATAGCATGAAGTAAAGTATTACATGAGATTAAATGGGAATAACATAGTGACATAAAAAATAAATTATTCTTAATAATTAATTTTGAATCATGGGATAAGTTGACAACATTAAATCATCATTATAATGTGGAAACAACATAAAACATTTAATCATAAGCATAATTCAAGGATAAACGATGAGACATAAAAACCTAGTTTTACTGGTATAGTGGAATTTTCATGACACATGGTATCTCATGAGGTACAAAATAACCAAATTCATTAGGGTTTGTATAATTCTAGTCCCAACCATTATAGTAATGGCATTCACATTCATTTTTATGGGATATAGATCAATGAAAATAAAAATTAATTTTATCAATTTTAATGACATAATTAATGTGTTTAGAAATTATACATGGATTTACAATATCAATTAAGGATAGTTACATCTAGGTCAATAACCCTAACAGTAAATTTTTATGGTTATTCAAACATAATATAATATCATAGAAAATCACAAGAGATTTTTGATCTATAATGGGTTTACATAAATATTCATGGGAGGGATTAAAGGGAGTGAAATATTCTATCTCATTGCATAGGAATCATAAGGATTTTAAATGGATGTGTAAAAAAACATGTGCACATAGAAAATTAAAAATATATATTATTAAAATAAATAATTAAATGTAATTATTAGGATGAGTAATAAAATACCTTAGTTGAGAGGTTGCCTCTAAAATCTTGGATGGTTCTTTTTTAGATTCGGATCACCTTGGGAGGGATTTAGTGAGGGATAGGAAGAATAAAATAATATTTAATATGTTTTTATTGAAGTGTAAATTGATTTTGGGTGGGTATCTATATATGATAGATTTAAATTTTGAACTAGTTTTCAAATATATGATTTTTAACTCTAAGAAATTAAATAATCAAAAACAAAAATCAAACTATGGTTTTTTCCAACAGTTTCTACAAAAGTGGATTGTATTCCAATATTTATATTTGTGATGAACCGAACTCATTAAAATAATTCCATCCATGATGTGGATATGTGTAACATTCATAGTTATTTGTTTATAAAACAATAAAATATAATATTGGTTATGGATGATTCATTATAGGTGAGTAAAAATAATCAAATAACATAAAACATTAATTACATTAAAGTTAAAACCTATTTATGGACATGTATTTCAGTTATATTATTTTTTTTAATACATACAGGAAGTTATTCTTTTATAATACATGGAATATATTTATACATTATTAAATTTTTACCCAAAAAACTGATTGTCTCAAAAAATTATGAAAAATTACCCATTGGGTAAATATTAAACGAAAATTTCAAAAAAGATATTTATTTTTCAAAAATAATTTCCTAAATATATGAATTACAAATTTAAAATGATAATTTTTATTTTTTAAAATACCCTAGTCTTTATTACACAATAGTAATGCAAAATGGGTGGGCTGGGGCGGGGCGGGCCAAGCCCGTGTGGGTTTGAGCCCATGCGGGTTTGTCCACAAAATCCCACATATAATGCATACCAAAAAATCAAACCCACCCCACCCTGCATAAGCCCGAAAGTTTCCCGCGGGTTTCCCACATTTTAAAAAATATATAAAATTTATAATATTTTAAAAAAATTATTTTTTTCTCATTCATAATGGTTGTTGTTGGGAGAAGTATGGATTGACAATACCTAGAGTTTTAAGGTAAGTGATGAAAAAAAATATGGGTTAATTGTGGCATGCAGAAATGAATATGTGTTGGTGAACTATTGCTATGAAAATTAGGTGAGTGATCGGCGAGATGTGACGAATCATAATGTTGGTCGTGTGGTGATGTATAAAGCTGGAATGAACGATAACTTTCCAAACCACAATTGGTTTCAAAGGAGGCTATTAGGGATCCCCTGAGGTCCTTCCCTATTTTATTAATAAAAAAATAAAAATAATAATAGACAAATAGAATGGACCAAAAAATTATTATGATTATAATAACTCTTTTAGAATTGATACCATGTGCAAGGGAGATGAGTTCCATTTTTTGAGAGGTGGGATAACACATCATGTGAATATAGTGAATAATTACAATATAAATATAATAATATCATATTGAAAGAATAAATATAAACCTATTTAAAATTCACATGTGGATGAATGGTGAATTAGTATGATAATTACGGTGATAAATATTGTGAATTAATGGTGAATTAGTATGATAACTATAGTGAGAAATCTTATTACATAATTTATTCACATTTTTTTATTAAAAAACTAAAATATTAAAGAATATATTGTAAAAAATATTTTCTTTCAAATTTGGCCAACGGGTAAGCATGCGCCCGTGCAGGCTCAACCTGCCTTGGCCCACACCTGCACGGGCTCAACCTACATTGGCATGTTCTCTAAACAATAAAAAAAATTTGGCCCACCCCGCCCTGCATCCGCCCCAAACCCTCAAATCCTACAGGTCACGGGCCCATTTTGCAACACTATTACACAAACATCATTATAAACCTTATAAAAATTACATTGGACCTTATTAAATTATAATATAATTTATTTTCAAATAAATATTATTAAATATGATTATTTTATGAAAGTGAAATTCATTTAAAAAATATATCAATTATAAAAATATATTTTCATTTGAAACTATATATTTTCCATAAAAAATTGATTCTTTGTATCGAAATCTAAATTGAATAAAACTCATTATATAATCCTGTATAAATTTAAAAAAATAATGATAAGGGAAAAATATAATTATTATTATTATATAAAAAATAAAATATAAAAATTCATACTATTGAGGTCTAGATATATAACACATTTTTTTAAAAAGTATGCCCTAAGGATATTGCAGAAATATTATTACATTCATGGAGTGGTTTTAAGAACATTGATTGGGGGGTGATCTATTTCCGATTGAACATATCACATTAACAATTTCGATAAATGTTTTGTTATTAGAACTCATTTTGAGCTTGGTCAAGGGAAAATCCCAGTGGTTCTTTTTCCCTTGAAAACCCCAAAAATTAGCCTCAATATGGTATAGTTCTACTCATTAAGGCCATATCTTATTCATTCAATGTATATTATATATTTTTATAACCCGTAATATATATTATTCATTTTTTTCACTATAGAGTGGTAATATTAATAGTGGTTATGATTCGTAACTATGTTTTAATCCTAATAGATAAATTATGGTTGTATTTTTCAATTATACATGGTATCAAATAATATATAGTGAATGTGATTTATATAACAACATTAAATAATAATGTATTTATTTAATGATAAGTTAATTTTTTTATAAAATTATAGATCCTTACAAATGAACTACTAATGGATGACATTCATTGTAATAGTATGAACTCAAAAATTATTTGATTGTTGTTTGGTTAATTTAATACTACTAGATGGTTGAAGTTACTTTTCATAAACCTAAATAGAGAGGTCATAACATCTATGAGAATTTATAAAACAAATATAATCAAATTTGGTTATTTTATAGGATAAAAATATTTTTCACTATGATTCTACAACATATAACCACATACAGAAACCAAAACTTTTAGTGTAAATTATGATAATATCTATTAAATAAAGATTAAATATTCAAATTAATATAAAATATTAATCCTATAATGTCCCAACCCATGAATCATTTTATTCACCTTAAGTTTATTAAAGTATTATCATCTTATTATTTATAACCCTATTCATAAAATTAATTGAAATCTATAATGATACCAACTAGAATAAACCATAATCTACATTTATAGAGTTTAAATAACTTTTTAAAATTATATATAAGACCGTAATATTAAAATAAAAACCATAAACCCAAATCTTTTGTATATTTCCAAATTATATTCATATTTTATAATTTTCATAAAAATGTGAATTTATTCTATATCATCATTACATTTAAATTTTTTCATGGAAAATATCTCTATAGTATATTTATTGGATATATATAATCAATGTAATTAGTGTGATAATTTTTCCATTGTGGTTAAACTCTATGAATATCAATAATAAAGAAATGAATGGTTATAAATTATTGTAAAAAAAGTACCATATCTAAATTAGGTAAATAAAAATACATGAATCCAATAAATGATAAATGATTATGGAATCCATATCATAATTATCATGTAACCTAATAACACAACCATAATATAGAAATGTTGTATATAAATAATTATATAATATTATTTAAATAATTCTTGAATAACTACAAAATATTTTATCATATTAGGCTAGTATAATAGCCCATTTCTTTTAACACCCCTGGTATGAGGTACAATACATTTTTATGCTACTTATTTTTTGTTATGGAATGGATGGTTTGGATCTATAGAATTTTTTGGAATAGAAAGTTGAATTTGAGTTGGAATCTATGTATAGGAGTTGGTTCATATTTCAGTTTTTTATTCATTCCATGATTGATTTCTTAGATATTTTTATGAATTATATTCAATGTGTTAATAGGTTTTAGGATAAAATATTTAGGGTAACATTAATTTCAATATATATATGCATCGAAAGTTTCTATCCATGAAAACATATTTCAAATCATGAAGGATGTGATATCGTACCAATTTAATCATTCTAGTTTCATTTGGTTCTATATAATCTTCCAAAGTTTTCTTTAAAAACATAGACATTCACTTGGATGATTTGGTTGTCTTATTACTTCCAAATACTAGTATCAAAAAATCATCAAGCTTTGGATATAGATTATCAAATTTAAGGATTTTTATTATTATTATTTCTGATAATTGCATCATTATATTTTGGGTAGAAACTCTAAACCATGGATTCCATAGCCATATCAATGGGTTGGGTAATGGTTTGATTATTTTTTAATGAATTTGATGATGAAATTAGTAGAACATGGAAGATATTGGTTCATCTTTACTCGTCATAATGAATATATTTATGTTAGTGTCCTCGACCCACTCTACATTACCTAAAACTCGATGTCATGGTTTTTAAAAACTACTATTTTCTTATATTGACAAAAATCACAATGATTCTACATATTTTTTTACCATGAAAAATATAGGTTGTGGGATTATCCCATAACTAGATTTATAAATTACTAAAATTATCATAATATAATAAAATAATTATTTTTGGAGTGAGACCATTTCATATATATGAGTGTGTGAGTTTATAGTGTATACAAGAGGTTCCATGATTGTGTAGACATGTATACTTGTAATGAAGTTAGGGAAAACTGGATTATATAGTAGCGTGATGGTTTGTGTGTTGATGGATGGGTATAATTTGTGTTTATGGACTGTTCAATAGAAAATATTGTAAAATGTGAATTAATAAGTAATTTCATAGGTTTGTCTATACTTGTCACGGGTAACCATCATGGTGTGAGTTATTTTCACTCATTTCAAATGTTTATATCTGGAACAACTATATCATATTACTCTCTTCAGTTTTATATTAAATATTTTCAAACATGTTATTCTTCTAGTGTATTGTGTGGTATGTCTTAAATATTTCTTGAAGTCTTGATATAATAACCCCCTATATATGTTTCTTAGTAAAAATACATGCATTATTTATCATGATATAAGTATTTTTGGGCTTTTCTTTATTACTAGTGGAGAATAGTGATATTTTGATCTCGTTTTTGTGATTTGGAGCTCATATAGGACTTACAGTTGAGTTAATCATGGTTATAAATTAGTTCCTTTTTTTGTTTTGGTTTCATTGGGTCTTTGTTTATGTATACATATTGTTCTTATTTTATTGTTGGGACTATTATTATTTTTCTAGTTTACTATATTAATAATTTTATGTAATGTTTTGTATCATTCATCATATTCATTATATTCTATTCAATTATTGTACTACCGGTTATAGGTATGTTATATTAAATCAACCCCAATGATTACATATACCCTTGTAATTTTTCCAGTCTTTACGTTTTTAAGGATATCACCTAAATTTAGTTTTACACTATTTCTTTCCAAGCCAATAGTTTGGGATAGGGTGTTATAATTTTCTTTATATTGGTTATTCTATATGTTTGGAGTAGTAGGTGTGAATATAGGATATGTACAGACATGAAAATTTGATATAAAAATATATACCAATCCATCATATGTTGAACATAAAATTACCATCATTATTCTAGAATGTAAGTGTTATTGAATAGTTCTAGGCATCTCATCACCTCATCATCATGGGTTTAGCTCATGAGAGTAAAATATCATGCACTAGTAAAATAAATCCAACTAGGACTTCATCATTCATATGATATATTATTTTCTTTCATTGTATGATTTGTTATATGGTAAATGTGATGGGATTAATAAATTCCTTCATGATTGAGTGATGATTCTTTTATGACTAGGAATATTCTATCCATTATGAGACATAAAAATAATTGAGTGGATGATTAATAAAATTTGGTTTTCCCAGGGGAACCCAAGTTTTATCAAAAACTTATCTGAATCATCATGAAGGTGTTCCATGTTTTGGATAAGGAAATTTACTGGAGGAAACCTATCATGTTAATCGATCATTGGAGTCCTAATGGTATAAACCACATATTATTCAGGGAGATTTAGGACCTAAGAAAGTATAGGAATTCAATTCCATAATGAATATATTCTTTAATTACCTGTTTTTCTAGGAAGATTTTAATGTGAATCTAGTCATATACAATCTCATGGACCTATCATAAAAATGTTTGGATCTGGTGGTCAATTCTAATGTCGACCAAGAGCATAAATGGGAGTGTTTTGATAAATTATTTAATAAATAAATCATCCCAATTATTTTTTGACTATTAAAAAGACATATTTTTTATCCATCTAAAGAAATAGAATCATCTAGTTTTGCAGTGTGAAGCCTAATTCACAAACATTTCTCTCTTTTCACTAGATGTGGAAACTAGATAATCACTCAAGTAATGAATTTTTATAGTGGTTCTACCCAACAAATCAAATTACGATAGTGATGTTTTATATTAAATTCAATGTAGACATTGTAAACAATGGTATTTGGTTGGTAGATAAATCACATGGAACATCAGTGGAGGTAACACCTCTATCCTTCTAGAAATTGGAAAAACTCCAATGCATCAAAAAAATAGTGAAATGATAACTAATCCTGGATAGTAGAGAACTATATAACCAACCCACTTGATCATTTTCCTTTTTTCCCATTTTAGTACCCAACTTTATTTCTATAGATGTGGTTTAATGGGTTACCTAAAATATGAAAGAACAAAACAACATGAATAGTCTTATAAAAGTGCATGCATGTGGCACCACAATAGATTCTATATTAAATCACAAATTCAATTGGTTGTGAGAAATCTATTATGTCACAAACATCTAATCCTAAGCTATGAAACACTTTTTAGAGGAGTAACCACCTAAAAATCTTGTTTCTATGGGTGATTCCTAGAATACCCCAACACCTTAGTAGGCATCGCCTCATCAAGGTGGTAAGAATATTTCTAGGTAGTAGAACAATAAATTTATGGATCTTTTCAACAAAGAATACAGGTACCTTGATAGTGTGAGGTTCAATTCTCCTTGATTTCACTCTATTACTTGTTTTTTTTTTACACTGATTCCTATTGTTATATTATTTCTTCTTAGGGGTGATGTCATGATCCTACCCGGGTCAACCTTGAACTGGTCACATGATCTAGTCTGTGACATAGCCTGAGAGGCATTCCTATTCCTCGTAGGATCATGAAAAGTGTTAGGACATCAATAGAGAACAATTGGGAATGATTTTGCCCAGTGAAAATAAATAAAGCAGCAGAAAAAGTAGAATAACACAAAGTAAATAAACAACATGAAATGAAAGAATGATAAAACACAAAAAACTAACCTGACCATGACCAAAACTCCTCAGGACTCTGAGAGTCGCTCACCAGTTCACAACCAACTCACACCTATAGTGAGTAAGCTTGATTCAAACATGAAACCGAAACTAAAAATAAGAAAGCACTATAGGTGTGAGTATTAAAATTCAGTAGGCATGCCCAACAAACTATCCCAAAAGAACTACCTTTATATAAAGAGTTCATCAATTTCATGTTTGAACTACATTGTACAAATAATGGGTTTTTACACACACTTCCATTTTCTAAATCAAGTAATAGTCCATTTCCCTTTTTAGTTTAAATTCAAGTTTAATGTTTGAAGAAACATCTACATCACACATTTAAAACATTTTCACAACCAAATTTTAAATCTAAAACATAGTTGTTAGTCAAGAGTAAAACCACACACAACACAGAGACATAGTAAATTTCAATGTAAAAGTAGCAAACGAGAACATGGAATCGAACTAGGCACCTCAATCATCCGCCACATACAAATAAGTGTCAAAGAAAACATGTGTCGAACCTAGGAGCTTGTGGTAAATCCAGAACATACTATACATGTGAATCATATCAAAGGCATGCCTACTCTCGATGATGTCATAATGATTAAACACTTTGTATCCCCTGCATAGCCTAATCGAGGGGACCAATCCCCTAGCAGATTAGAATTCGTACTAAGGGCCACTAGCTAGTGAGTAATCTAAACTAGTGTAGTAATCATTCTCATAAGATTCACTTACTATGCTAGGATCCCATGTCAACACGTGCACAAACATAATTCTCAACAACTCAAACAATTATCGTACACAATAAATCTTTCATGAGTCACATCAAAGAAAGTTTTTCAAAATAATTTATTTTGTTAATGTACCAACCCGACTTTAAACACCCTTTGGAAATCACCCATCTTCCAAAAGAAACCAACATATTCACATCACAAGTAAAACCACTTTCAAATATTCAACACACTCTACTTTTATCAGGAGACAAATGGGCCTTAATCAACATTAAATGAAAACATCATTTCTGAATAGAAACTAGAATATCTTCTCCCGTTTCAAATGAAAATATTTGACATCAAACCAAAACCATATATGAGAGTTCATGAATTATGTTCAAGGTCCAAAGGGGCATTCTTTTACTATTGTAAATCAATTCATCAAGAAAATAATTAAAGTGATGTGTATAAAATAAATAGCTTTGTTTACATCAAATATTTATTCGAAAAATAACCATCTTACCTTATTTTTTCATTTATCAAAATAAATTCAATAAAATATCATGCAATTAATAAATTCTAAATTTAAAGACGAGTACAGTCGGAGACCTACCTCGACTCGTATCTCGAACATGACAATGCGACACACCTTGCATAGGAACACAATCACACCGAAGCTGATGACCACAGTATCATGTGTTATCCCCGCCAACACGCTGCAACAACCGCACAAGTACTAAAAACAAATAACCACTGACTTAAAACAATCCAAACAAATAAAAAGCGCAAAAGAACCACCTTGACATGTTTTAAAAACACAATTCACACCATCAACATTATTTACTAAACGACATTAAAATCTACAACGTGTTTACAAAAACCACACCATGCCATAATAATTCACTGATCATTTTAAAGATCAACGTGGCCATTTCAAGAAAACACTAGAGTGAAAAACTAGACAAAATCACACTATACATTGAAATCTACATTTAAAATCATGTGCACCTAATCACATTTTCAAAACCAGGCTTGAAGCATCAATGTTATTTAATAAATTATCTAAAATTTCGTAAAATTATTTTGAGTAGTATACCATGGTTTTTCACAGACAAAACCAACTTGAAACCTCATAAAAAGTTTGATATAACCCCTAAACCATTTATAAAACACCTTTGCACCATTCGGATAATATAATAATCCATAAATAAAATTTTAAAAAATAATTTAAAAAAATTACAAGGCTTTACCCACAAAACTCACACAAACCCTTCTTTTATGACCAAATATACACAACGCCACATCAAAAACAAAATTAGCACCACTTGTGCAGATTAGTAAACTAACAACACAATTAAATAAACGATTTTTTCAATTAAACAACCCACTATGAAAATTTATTAAACAATTTCAAAATGTGTCGCATGACTCAAAATATCAAGAACTCACTCAAAACTTCTTTTATAACTAAACACACATTAACGTCACACCAAAACACAACTACAACCCTTTCACATTTTAATAAAACAACAACAAATTTTATAAAACACTACAAATGGATCAACAAGGGTTTCTAAAGAACAAAACACTCGTTTCACAAAACCATGATGCTAAACACATCAAAACCTATTAAACTTCAAGTAAAATTATATTCACACCAAGAAAATGACCAATGAATATACTAAATTAAATAAATGGGAGAATTAATTCATCAAACAATACTGATAGGCATAATCACCTACCTCAAACATGGACGGATCTCCCGAAACCGGTACGGAACCTCATTCGCACCACAACCGCACCAACGAGAAGCCAAAAACACCCAATAGAATAAGTTCAACACACAAAAATTATGATTTAATATGTAAATAAAAAACCCTCGACAAAGTACAACACCAAAATAACAACTGCTTACCACAAAGGGGAAGAACGTCACTGGAGGAAGGAAGCGATCCAGATAGTGGGTGCACCGGCCAGGTCTCAGCCGGAAAGGGGGGGGTGTCGGCTGGACAGAGGGTAACCGAGGGGGGGGGAGGTTCCGGTAAGAGGAGGCGGGTTGGATGTGCACTAGAAAGAGGTGCCTGCATGGTTGGAGGTTTGGCCAGAGCATGAAAGGGGGTGTCTGAATCCATTGTGGTTGGGTGGTGCAAGGCCAGTGTGAGGGCGAGGTCGGCGTGACGAGGGAGGGTCATGAAGAGGGATCGGCTCTGGGGAGAGTGGCTAGGAGAGGTCTAGGAAAGCTTCGAAGTAGTAGCGAGGGGGGTGATGTTGGTCGAGACTTTTAGGGGGTGGCTAGAGGTAGTGTGCGGGAGGCACTGCGTGGTGGAAAAACCAAGGAAGGGGGTTGGGCATGGTGCAGGCAGAGTGCTCGCGTAGGGGAATGGCGGGGGAAAAAGGGGGGGACACCGCGGGACTTGGATAGCTAGGGTTTTTTTCTTTTCATTATTATAATAATAATAATAATTATAATAATAACTTTAATAACAATAAAATAATAGTAAAAATAATTCTTTTCAAAATAGAAATTTCTTTAATAATAATTATAATAATAATATCTTTAATAAAAATATAGTAATGACAATATAAAAAATATATAAAATTGATGAAATAATTATTATAAAAATTAATAATAGTACTAATTTTAGTTTTATTTCTTATAAATAAAGCAAATATATATATTTGACCACCATTTTCGTTAATCATAAAACTTTTAGTTTGCCCCGCATACTGGGAGGGTAGCACGGTGACCAAGGTGTCGTTGTACGGCCCCTCGACCGTGTTCTGCTCGAGCACAGACGCCGCCAAACACACATATGTGTGATTTTCTCAGAAACTCAAAGTTTTAACCATGGATCACCCAAAATCCCAACCCGAGTCATAACTAAAGGAAAATTTAAACCTTGGCATGAAAATTCTCCCCACAATAATGCTTTCCACCCCCAGAAAGCCATAACAAGATCAAAACCCAAAACAAGAACCGAAATTACTTTACAAATCAAAGAGATCTATAAATAATGGAAACAAAGAGATCCTGAAACACTCCCCAAAAGGGATAGATAAACCATAAGAACTCATGTGACAGAAACAAACTGCCTACTAAGTGTCACCCGACCCCAAAAGTGTGACCACCTCTAGTTGATGCTTCAAGGGACATAAAACTTTTACTATGGTAAATCTAGTCTGAAATACACACACCATATACACCATTAAATGAAAATCAACCATTTCTTCCATCCTCAATTAAACCTTAAAACACAACATCCAGAACTACACCAAGAAAAACACAATTAACCTCTTGAAACCAAAAAACAAGTTAAAACCATGTCCAACAAGTACCTCTTAAAACCTTAATCCAATCTGACACTGGAACTCTCACAACCCACTCTTTACTAAAAAGGACAAAAAAATAGGTGGTTCTACATGAGACCACCCACCACCAAACCAAAACCCGGAACAAAACTCGGATATTGACATGGGAGGTCTGAATGGACTCCCCACCATAAGAAATAAGACAAAACGAATTCAACAAGACTTCTGGTTTGTCTCCCCACCATAAGGACTATTGAGATTAATCGAACTCAGAGACTTCTGCATGGGCCAGAAAAACCACCATAATGGGAGGGGCAATAAGGGAAGGGCCCAATCGATAGAGTATCAAAACTACTACCATCGCTACACTAACAACTTCACACCATTGGAATAACACGAACCATGACGCATTAACAGCATGGATTAAATCAAGGACTTTCTACACCACTAGGGTTCTTCTGACTATGTTCCAGTTTCACTCCGGGACCTAAGGCTGGAGCTCTAATGATTGAAGCATCTTCTGCCTCACAATCAGGCCTCAGAAACTCTCAGACACCACACACAAACCAAAATTATACCAAACACACTTCTATTCAAAATAAAGGTTTTAAGGAGGTTCAAAAATAACCATTCTTACAACTAAAGGAAAAGAAACACCACAAAATGTTACAGGTGATGACTACTACATCCAAGAAACACTACAAAAAGAAAAACTCAAACAGGTCCCCAAACATCTCCTTACTCTTACTGGAAGGATGAGGTGATCTTTGACGAACCAGGTCTAGCTTCAGCATGATTCTTGGAAACAGCATAGTAGAATCATTTCACATGACCCAGATGTCCACAGGTGTGGCAGGGTCTCAGAGCCCTTGGAAATTTCGGCCTCTTGTGGCCCTACCTACCACACTTGTGACAGATCTGTACATTTCATTGTGAAGAAGATGACTGAAGGTCTGATGGCCTCTTGATCTGTCTACCAGCAGTACCAGCATCAGGTCGCTTCACATTCTTCTTATCACCATCCTATTCACTGATTCCCAAAGCTGGAGGATGCCCACCCCCCCCCCCTCAAGTCCTCCTACTAACCCAGATTCATCCAAAAAGGATTTCCCCACAACATTAGAGAAGGTAATTAGGTTGAGATCTTCCACTTTTGACCGTAGTTCAGGTCGGAGTCCGGTCAAAAATTACTGATCCTTCCCGGGATCATTTGCAACAAACCGCTCATCAGACAGAACTGGGTCTATGAAACGTCGATAGAATTCTAGTACTGATTCAACGCCCTACTGAAGATAACACAACTCCATCCTATTCCCCAGCTTCTTCAACTCAGAGAAGTGTTGTTGGATGAACGATGACTTGAAAAAATCTCGTGTTAGATCTTTCTTATGTTTATTCCGAGATATGGACTTCCACTATTTATAGGTTGGACCTTCAAGCATAAAGGTAGCCAACTTCAACTTTAACGACTCAAGAAACCCAATGAAACTGAACATCCTCTCAATCTTCTGTAACCACTCCTCCACCACAAGAGGATCTGATTGACCATAAAATATTCAAGGACTCAACTTCCAGAATTACAGAACATAGTATATAGGTTGATCAACTAGAGCATTTGTCAAAGTTGCGCCACCCGAAGCTGCACTGTGGGAACCCATAGGATCTTCCTAGTGGCAGGCACTAAGAAACAAAGAAACAAGGAGCATGATCAAAAAAAGTTCATTAAATTTCAACTTTTTACAATTCCAAAACAAAGCTTCACAAAACAGTTTTCAGAAATGAGACAGATTTAAACAATTCACAAGGGGAAACAAGTGTCAGTGGGTGACTCAGATGCATGGTTGGTGGCCATATACCAGTCCGGCCATCATTGTGGAGAGCAATATAGAGAAATGTCTCTGGTTCCACATGGATTTCCAGTCCCTGCGAGCTCACGGAGGCTACTTCCCATCTCCCTTTTTATCTCCCAACAACAAAACAAACCAAAAGTACCAAAATACCCTAACAACCTAGACATCCCATGGTAACCCGAGGTTCGGAACAAGAAAGGGTTCATGATGTCCTTCCTATACCTTTTCCTCGAGCCCCGAAAATCCTACTCCTTCTACCATGACAACCCCAAATAACAATGGGAACTCTAAAAGCATGGTCCACTAAAAATCCAACCTCTGTTTCATAGAATTTTGTCATGAACCAACCCGGGTTGACCCTGAACTAGTCACCTGAGTCGGTCTGCGAAAAGGACTTAAAGGTGTTCTTTATCTTTCTAGGCTGGTGAAAAGTGCCCAAGCATCAATAGAGGAAAATTGGGAATGATTTCTCCCAATGAAAATAAATAAAGTAGCGGAAAAAAGTAGAATAACGCAAAGTAAATAAACAACACGAAAAGAAAGAATGATAAAACACAACCAACTAACCTGACCATGACCAAAACTCCTTGCGACTCCAAGAGCTTCTAACTAGTCCATAACAAACTCTCATCCACAGTGAGAAATCTCGAGTCAAACTTGCAACAAAAACTAAAAATAGGAAAACACTATAGGTGTGAGTTTTAAAACTCAGTAGGCCTGCCCAAAAAACTATCCCCAAATCACTAACATTAAATAATGAGTTCATCAATTTAAATTTTTAACTAAATTGTACAAAATATGGGTTTTTACACACACTTCCATTTTCTAAAGAAAGTAACAGTCCATTGAACTTTTTTGTTTAAATACAAGTATAATGTTTGAAAGAACATGTGCATCACACTTTTAAAACAATTTCACACCCAAATTTAAAATCTAAAACATAGTTTTTAGTCAAGAGGAAAACCACACACAACACACACACACAGTAAAGCGAAATGGAAAAGTAGCAAATGAGGACTGGAAATCGAACTAGGAACCTCAATCGTCCACCACATACAAATAAGTGTCAATGAAAACATGGGTCGAACCTAGGAGCTCGTCAACAATCTAGAACGTACTATACATGTGACTCATCCTAAAGGCATGCCTACTCTCGATGACGTTATAACACCCAAACGCTCGGTATCGCCCTACCTAGCCTAACCGAGTGGCCCAATCCCCTTGCAGAGTATAATCTATACTAAGGGCCACTAGAAAGTGCGTAATCTAAATTAGTTGAGCAATCGTTCTTAGAATATTCACTTACTATGCCAGGATACCATGTCAACACGTGCACAAACATCACGCTCAACAACTCTCCCAATCATTATACACAACAAATCTCCCATGAGTCACATCAAAGAATGTTTTTCAAAATAATTAATTTTGTTAAAGTGCCAAACCAGCTTTAAACACCCTTTGAAAATCACTCATCTTCCAAAAGAAACCAACATCTTCACATCACAAGTAAAACCATTTTCAAATTTTCAACACACTCTACTTTTATCCGGATCCTAATGGGTCTTAACCAACTTTAAAGAAAAACATCATTTATCAATAGATACCATAAATTTTTCTCATGTGTCAAAAGAAACCATTTTACATCATACCAAAACCACATATGAGAGTTAATGAATTATGTTCAAAGGAAAAGGGGTATTATTTTACTATTGTGTGTCAATTCATCAAGAAAATAATTCCATTGATGTGCATAAAATAAATAGATTCGTTTACATCAAATATTTATTCCAAAAATAACCATCTAACATTATTTTTTCATTTATAAAAAAAATAAATAAAATATAATGAAATTAATAAATTCTAAATTTAAAGGAGAGTGTAGTGAGAGACCTACCTTGACTTGCAACTCGAACACAACAACGTGACATGTCTCACACAGGCACACAAGCATGCACAATTCGATGACCATAGTATTGTGGGTTTTACTTGCCAACACGCTGCAACAACTGCACAACTACTAAAAACACATAACCATTTACCAAAATAGTCCAAAAAATAAATATCCCAAAAGAACCTCCTCAAAAAGTTTTCAAAACACAATTCAAACCATCAATATTATTTACTAAACCACAGTAAATTCTGTAATGTGTTTACAAAAACCACACCATGCCAAAATAATTCACTGACCATTTTAAAGAGCCATCGTGCCATTTCAGAAAAACACCAGAATGAAAAACAAGAAAAATCCCATGATACGTTGAAATCTACATTTAAAATAATGTTTGCCTAAACACATTTTCAAAACCATGCTCACAACATCAAAATTATTTAATAAATTTTCTAAAAATTCATAAAACTATTTCGAGTAGTTTGTTGTGGTTTCGTACAGACAAAACCAACTCAAAACCACATAAATAGTTTGATATAACCCCTACACCATTTATAAAACACCTTTTCACCATTAATCTAATTTAATAAACCATAAATAAAATTTTAAAAAAACATTTAAAAAAAATAACAAGGCCTTACCCACTAAACTCACACAAAACCTTATTTTATGAACAAACGCACACAACACCACATCAAAAACACAATTATCACCACTTGCACAGATTAATAAACTAACTACACAATTAAATAAACCATTTTCACAATTAACCAAAGCACTATGAAAATTTATTAAACCTTTTCAAAATGTGTCGCATGACTCAAAATATCAAGAACCCACTCAAAAATTCTGTTATAACTAAACACACATTGACGTCACACCAAAACACAACTGCAAACCTTGCACATTTTAATAAACCAACAACACTGTTTATAAAACACTAAAAACGGATCAACATGAGTTTCCAAAGAACAAAACACTCATATCACAAAACCATAATGAGAAACAAATCAAATCATATTAAACTTCATGTAAAACTATATCCACACCAAGGAAACTGACCAATGAATATACTAAATTAATTAAATTGGATAATTAATTCAACAAACAATACTTATAGGTAGAATCAAATACCTAAAACGTGAACGGATCTCCTGAAACTGGGGCGGAACCTCATTCACACCGCAACCGCACCAACGAGAAGCCAAAAACACCCTACGGAATAAGTTCGACACACAAAAAATATGATTTAATCTGCAAATAAAAAACCCTCAACCAAGGAGAACACCAAAATAATAAATCCTTACCACAAAGGGGAAGAACGTCGCCGGAGGGAGGAAGTGAGTCAGACAGAGGGTGCGTCGGCAAGGTCTCGGTAAGAAAAGGGGGTGTGCCAAGTGGAAAGAGGGTAAGCGAGGGGGAAAGGTGTCGGTAAGAGGAGGCTGGTAGGACAAGCATAGGAAAGAGGAGCCCGGCTGGTTTGAGGTTCATCTGAAGCAGGAAAGGGGGTCGCCAGATCCAGTTTGGTTGGGCGGTGCAAGGTCAGTGTAGGGGCGAGGTCGGTGCGACTAGGGAGGGTCACGAGGAGGGACCAGTGCTGGGGAGAGCGGCTGGGCAAGGTCCGGGCGACCTCAAAGGTAGCGACGATGGGGGTGATGTTGGTCAGGACTTTCAGTGGGCGGTGATAGGTGGTGTGTGGGAGGTGATATGTCGGGGAAAACTAAGGAAGGGGGTTGGGCATGACGCAGGCGAAGCGCACATGCAGGGGAAAGGTAGGGGAAAAGGGGGGGATGCCGCAGGACTAGTGTAGCAAGGGTTTTTTTCTTTTCATTTTTATAATAATAATAATAATAATAATAACTTTAATAAAAATAAAATAATAGTAAAAATAAATATTTTGATAATTGAAATTTATTTAATAATAATAATAATAACTTTAATAAAAATATAATAATTATAATAATGACTATCTAAAAAAATATAATAATGATGAAATAATTATTTTAATAATAAATAATAGTATTAATTTTAGGGTTATTTCTTCTAAATAAAACATATATATATAACCAACATTTTCATTCATCATAAAACTTTTCGTTTGCCCGGCATATCGGGCGGGTAGCTTAGGGACCAAGGTGTTGTTGTACAGCCCCTCAACCGTGTTCTGCTCAGGCATAGACACCGCCAAACACACATACGTGTGCTTTTCTCAAAAACTCAAATTTTTTACCACAGCTCACCCAAAAACCTGACCCGAGTCATAACCAAAGGAAAATTTAAACCTGGGTGTTATAGGTGAAATAATTGGTCGTGTTTGTAGATATAATGTCTCGTTTTATTTTCAATAAGACACCTTTTGAGAAATGGGAGTGCATGAGATTTAAATGTTATGAAGGTTTATCACCATTTAATTAGTCATATATTTTTGGACCTTACACTCTTAGAAATGGAAATCGTCCAACTCATCTTGCGAATAGATTGGTCAATATCATTCAATGTTTACATTGTCCTCTATGTTGAGAAAGTGAATTTTACTTCTCTTGAGGGATTTATAGAGTAATTCAAAGGGTAATTAGATGTTAATGTAGAAGAAATATGTCATTTAGTAATGGTTATTGGTTCTATCTATTATAAATAGGAATAATTTACCTTGGGTTCTATTCATTCAACTTAACATAGTGATTTTCCAATCATATTATATTGATACCCTAATTTATCTCTAAGTAAATTCTATGGTCTACCAACTAAAATGGACGTGTAATTTTCTATCATCCAACTCTGATGAATAAATATTGTTTCACTTTCATCATCTTAAATACCGAAAATGTAATTTATATAATTTAAGGTCCCTTAGGATGATTTTGAATGAAATGAATTCATAAGACTATGTACATCAAATTGTTCTTCTCTAGTTCTATTTGATTAAAACGATGTTTCTCCCTTTAAATATTGTGTTGGTTATAAGAAAATGAGTCATGTTTTGATAAAGAAACACTGATCTCTCCCTATCATTTAAAATATTTTTTTTCAATTTAATGGTTCTATATAGTTCTATAAAATTGATCTCTAATCTGGATATCACTGACTCCGTGTCAGGAATGTTAATATTCCAAAGACATCTTTTTGATTTCATTACAAAAACTATGAATACATGGAAATTTCATATGGTAACATTAATGCACCAATATTATTGTTAGGACCAAAAGGGGCCTAAATACACTAAGAGGGGGTGAATTAGGGTATAGATATTCTATTCCAAAATTCTTCCTGCCCCACTGGATCTGGACCCTAATATTATAAGGATCACTTTGTTTGATCTTATGTGTTACTATTGAGCTTATTCATCTTTTATTTATCTTATGATGATTATTTGAATGCAATGTAGGAATGAAAACAGGAAGACAGATAGATTTTTACCTGGTTCACCCTCCCTGGGATACGTCCAATGAGCATACAATAATAATGTACCAATGTGTCAAATCCACTAAATCACACTACAAATAATGTTCGGGCCAGATCACTTATATACTCAGGCTCACTTTTTATAAAATGTTTAGCTCCATCTCACTACATTCCAAAAGTTCACTCCCTATTTTCCTCTCTCTGGCTCACTACTGGTAGAAATGATAACCTTCTTCCTCTTCCTCTACTCACTACACTTGGATAGAATCCACTCACATTTTATATACCTGTGGGTCCCTTCATTATCACTAATGAATGCATCTTGTACTGTATGTAGATGCTCTATTGAAGTCAAAATTTCATCCACTAATGAATACCCCTTTTCCATTGATCACTATGCAACACCCTTTGGAGATACCCTCGTAAAGAACCCTACTTCGCGAAGCTCCCAATTTTATGAAGCTCAAACAAGCCTTCATGAAGTCTCTACCTCTTCGCATAGCAGACACATTCATAGAGCTCACTGCCTCACGGAGCACACTAATTCACATATCTTAGACCTTCGCAAATCTCAATCCTTCACAGAGCATAGGCCGTCATAGAGTTCAAGCCATCGCAAAGTGACATCCTTCGCGATGCCCACTAAGCCAATGTGGAACTCACCACTTTGGAGGAGTTACTTTAGCCACCACGAAGCTCCTGTCTTTCTTGAAGCACACTACCTCCACAAACCTCCTTGGTGATTTGAGAGAAAATAATTCTTGGAAAACTCTCTATTTCTCTCGAGGGGATCGAGGTCTATTTATAAGTGATTCCACCGACCCTAGAAACTTCCACATGAAGTCAGTGCCACTTCATCTAAAATCATGAAGCTCTAAAATTTCCTCTGAAATTCTCTCTATATTGAGAAGAACCACGGAAATTTTTGGATTGCGGAGCTCATCATAATCGTAGATCATACCATCAATTCCTTTGTGCCACTGCTGGAATGGTACCTCAAAATTCCTTTCACCGCCACAATACTTTTCAACACTGATGTTCGCAAAGATCTTAGTAATCACGAAGAACTTCATCAAATATCTTCATGTATTCAAAAAATCCACTTCAAGAAGCCCATATTCATGAAACTCATGCCTTTTCCATATTTTGATGAGATCTTCAAGGAAATCCATATTTCGCAATGCTCACTAAACTCCAAATTTTGGACCCCAAAAATTTGGCAAACACTGCAAAACAATGCCACCTTGTATCTTTTCTTTTGTACCTCCTCCAGATCATTTATTCCTTTGTTGAGGTTCTTTGTCAACATGAATTGAAAACAACATCTTTGTTACTAAAAAATTCACTAGGGAAATCTACATTTTCAACAAACACAACCAACACAAAAATGCTTCAATGATACCTTGAGGGAATTTTTCCCAACAATCTCCCCCTTTGGGTTTGTTGAAAACTCTTCTCATAATGATTTTCTGCACTTTGATACCTCACTGAGTCTTCTTACATTATCTACCATCTTTCGCCTCTTGAGATTTAGATAGAGAAGATTCACTCAACACATACTCTAAGCTCACATGAGCAATGCTTGGCATGAGAAAAAATTGTAGTATGAAATGTTCATCAATGAATCACTTCATTGCTGACACCAATCATTGATAACATACTGATACCAATTATAGATCGTTGTAAACCTTCTAACACCATTCCAGTGAAACTCTTATGTTTTTATCACAATCCTTAGCTATCGTGATATCTATTCATTGATTGATCTCTTCTTGCATCTTTAGAATTAATTCTCTCCCTCTATCGCATTGCTCTCCCACTATCTCATTGCTCCACCTATCAGATTTTCCCCATGTCTTTGACTAAGGCATTTTCTCCCTTCCTTATCCATAGTTTCTCCCATTTAAGCATCATGTTAAATATCTCTCCCCCTTTTTTAATAAACCATGAGGTCACTCTTTTTTGGTATGCAACTGAGTAGAGAACACATATCATCACATTAGGGAAAAACACATCATACCTTGAGGAGAGGGGAAAGTCCACAACCACACTTTTTCTGGTGTGGGGAGTCAACTGAACTCCAAAATCCAGTCAATTCCTCTCAAAAGTGACCTTGGGTAAGGCCTTTGTCAGAATGTCTACATCCTATAGTTTTGTAGGAACATACTCCAACTTCATGATTCCATGAAAAACCGTCTCCTTGATAAAATGACACTTTATCTCAATGTTCTTTTCCCTTGAGTGATGGAAAATATTTTTGATGAGATTTATATCATTTGAGTGATCGTACTTGATTTTGATTGGAGACTTCACTTCAACTATCATATATTCAAGTTGTTACTTTGACCACAGTAACTGTGTGCATGCTTGAGTGGTCGCAATATACTCTACTTCTAATGTACTCAATGAAATGAAATCTTGATTCTTTCATATCTAATAAATATATTATCCAACAGGATAAAAATAACCTCCTGACATTGATTTCATATCATCCGCTGAACCAGCCTAATATGAATCTTTATATCCCAACAACTCTTGCTGAGATTTTTCATTATACATAAAGCTAACATCAACAGTTCCTTGGATACACCAAAGTGTACTTTTAACTGAAAGCATGTATATTTCCTTGGGATTCTTAAATATCTTTCTTCTTGGAATGTGGTGTAAAAAATATCAGGTCTCATCATTTTCAGGTACATTAAACTCCCAATAATCATCATGTATTCTATGATATTAACTACCATTCCATTATCTACTTTCGATAATTTCATCCAGGTTGCAATCGAAGTCTTCATCTCCTTGGAATTTTCCATTCCAAATATTCTTAGAACCTCCTTGGAATATTTGGATTGAGAAATGAATGTGATATTGCTTCCTTGTGTCACCAGTAAACCAACGAGAAACATCATTTTCCCAATCATTGACATTTTGAACTCACTTTTTATAAATTTGAAAAACTATCTTTACTGAGCTTCATCTGATCCTCCAAATATTATGTCATTGACATAACCCAACACCATCATCCGTTGATTACTGTTGTTGTTGAAATAGAGATTCTAATCAACTACCCCATGCTAGGAACCATGTTTCTTCAAATACCGATCAAGCCACGAGTACCATGCTTTTGGTGATTGTTTCATCTCATAAAATGCCTTCCTTAGTCGAAAAACCTTGTTCTCATACTCATAAATGAGAAAACCATATGTATGTATGATATACACATCTTCCTCCAGAACCCATTTCAATAATGCAGATTTGACATCCATCTGGATCACTTTGAACTTATGTAGCACTGTAATGGCTAGGAATAATCTGATTTTCTCCAGCCTTGCAACTGATGTGAATGTCTCATTGACATCAATACCCTATATCTAAGATTATCCCTTTCACACTATTCGTGATTTGTTTTGAATCACTATTCCATCTTAATTCATCTTGTCGCAATAGACCCATTTAGTCCTGATGACATTCTTATATGCTGGTCTCAAAACAATCTCACATGCCTGATTCTTCACAATCTGATCTAGCTATTCATTCCAAGACTGAACCTAGTTTTTATCCTTAGTTACATTAGAAAAACATTTAGGCTCTACCTACGATAAAAAAGATATCTGATGTAGTTATTTCATTCTTCTTGTCTAGACTGGAGGTGACTGATCAGAAATGATATTCTGTTTTTCAATTTAATCTCTAATCATTAGATTCTTCATATATTTAGACTTGACTACTTTTTTTCATCATCTATATCTTCTTCTAAATCAGAATCATCCACTTTTACTCCCCCTAAAACTCTCTCATCTGATTAGGAGATAGAGATCTCCCCCTATTATGTGCAACTCTTCCGGTTGTTGGGACCAATGTTTTGACCCACAATCATTCTTCTTCTCCTGCATCATTTATTCTCATCTATCACTTGGCATTGAGCCATTATAAAAACCTACAAGATTACTGATTTTAATCAATTGAAACTCTGGAGCTTATCACCTCATCCCTTCACATCTTTAAATTCCACTTCCCCTTGGATCGTTTCTCCATAAAACCTAAAACACATGAATCATTAGTTAACAACATTTATGTATATAGGGAGAGGGGTACTTCTAGAATCCTCAAGAATAGGATTTTGGTTGATCCTGATGGGTCAACCCTTTGATTATTTCTTGCAGATAATCACACTCATTTCTTGCTTATTCTAGTTTCCTAACAAACTTTAACTACTCTGGCCATATAACTAAGCATTCACTACCCACCTAATGAGTCTTTTTGTGATATGTAGATTCTACAGTCCTATCCTTTCTCACCATTTGGGGTTTAAAACCACTAGTACCCATTTTCTTCTTTGATGTTCTACCAAATTTCCATTTCCCTTGATTCCTTATCTGAGTAGGAATATATCTTCCTATTATCTTCCCTTTCTCCTTCCTCCATTGCAGGGATCTTCCTCTTTCATCCAATTCTCACCGTGGCACATGACATTTGTGTTTTTCAAATCATTCATTGTGTATTTTTCTTTTATCAGATATCTGAGTCACTGCACTATTTTTCACTGGTGGTAGGTCCTCTACAAAACATATGTTCTTCTTACTCACGGTTGTAGAATCTCCTCCTCTTTTCATCCATAATTGTTCATTTTATTTCTGAGTGATCTGTTGTGAGTTTGACTGAGAAGGTGACTGATACACCATTCGTTTAGGTCCTTTTGATTCCCTTAAGGCTCTAAGACTATTCTTCAACTTACCGCATTGTCTCCTAGTGAAGAATTTCTCATTATGCATTACTGGGGTCAAGAATCTCCTTTTGAGCCCCTTTTCCTTTCTAGATTTCTTCTTCCTGCAATGTCTTTCCAAATACCCATAATGAGAACCTACAAAACATCTTCTATAAAAGGCATACCTCATTTCATCAATTCTCAGCTGAGATGTAGATGCAGCATTAGTTCTTCTTTTGACATTGAGCTTTTGAGCTTCCTGACAGATACTTATAGTGTGTCCCATTCTTCCATAGTAATACCATCTGATGAATGTTTTCCTCTGAGAGACTCTTCTCTCTGATTTCACAAGACACTTCTGCTTATTCTCATATTTAGTACAATTATTATATTCACAGTATGAAATTTATTCTTGATCCTCTAAATAGAAGATTTATGTACGACCATGAGTCCCACAGAACTAGAACATGATGTCATTACTTCTTGTAAATGTCATCTTAGGTCTATCTTTATCACCTACCAGATTTTTTCCATTTCTTGAACTGTTCAGGGACCTCTTTCTGTCATGCACGGGAGGAGATTCATCAAATCCAATACCAGTTTTTCCTAAACTGTATGGTATTTTATCTGAGAAAATATGGTGTTTTTTCTCTTTAGAAATATCATATATTTTTTTTATCATCACCTGCTGAAGTATAATCAAATAATAAGTGCATGTAATCCTTCATTTTAGGCTTTCCTTTATTATTGGATTTATCCACTTATTTCCTTACTAACTCTAGCTCTTCTTACACCTTTTAAATCATCATATCACTTGCTTAAAGTTGATAATTGAGTTCTCTCTTGAGATTATTCCCTCTACTCATATCATCTTCTGGTTCCTATGTGAGTTTATCTACCATATCACTCTTCTCCTTTACTTTAAATTTTTCTTGAGAAATAGAATCAGAACATCATGCATTCTATTATTATAGACTTTGATTCATATGAACTAGTTCAGATAGCTATATAGCAGGATCATCATTTCTGGCTTTCAAATTATGAATTTCATCTGAGTTTAGATTATTTACCTTATCATGAGTTTTGCATTTATCTCCCTTTGAAGACATATCTTACAGTTTTTCAACTTGGGAATCATTCTTCTCCCTAAAGCTAGTAGCCACAACATTGAGCCTTTGATTTAATACCCTTAGATTATTTAACTCAATTTATAGTACTTGGATCCAGATATCTTTATATTTAACTTCTTCATCCAATTTTTGATCCAATTCCTTTGTTAGTTCAATATCATCTACTAGTGTCCTTTTTAAAACTTCATCATCATCAGTAGTCTCAGCATCACATAGAATTTCAAGTACTTCACTCTTTCCTACATCACTATTGAGTGAATCTATCTTTTCCCTGTATAATTCATCCAAGCCTTCATTTATCAAGTTTTCTGATTCATTTATTTGAATTAGACATTTTCCATAAACACTTCCACAGTGAAAAATATCTTCTCACTTCTGCTTCTTCTTTGATGTTTTTCCCTTTGTCATGGAACACCGAGATAAGATTAGACTGAATCTTTATCCACACAAATCGACTAAACCAAGTCAGAGAAAACAAATCAAAAAAAGAAACCTTTTGCTTTGATACCAATTTTTAGGACTAAAAGGGGCCTAAATACCCTTATAGGGGTGGTGAATCATGGTATGAATATTCTATTCTAAAATTCTTCTTGCCCCACTGGATCTTGACCTCAATATTATAAGGGTCACTTTGTTTTATATTATGTGTTACTATTGATCTTATTCATCCATTTTTTATCTGATTATGATGATGATTTTAATGCGATGCAAGAATGAAAACAGGCACATAGAGAGATTTTTACTTGGTTCACCCTCACTGGGCTACGTCCAAGGAGCATACAACAACAATGCGTTGATGTACCAAATCCACTAAAGATCACTGCAAATAATGTTTCTTCCAGATCACTTCTATACCCATGATCACTTCTTATACAATGTTTAGGGCCAAATCACTGCTTTCCCAAGGGTTATTCCCTATTTATCTCTCTCTAGCTCACTACTAGTAGCAAGGATAACCTTATTCCTCTTCCAATTCTCCCTGAACTTGGAAGGGATCCACTCATAGTTTATAGACCTATATGTCTCTTAATTATCACTAGTGAATGCACCTGGAACTATATGTAGATGCTCTAACAAAGTCCAAATTTCATCCACTGATGAATACCCCTTTGCCACTGATCACTGGGAAACACCCTTTGAAGATACCTACACAAATCACCCAACTTCACAAAGCTCCCAATTTTGTGAAGCTCAAACAAGCCTTCGTGAAGTCCCTACCTCTTCATGTAGAACACACCATCAGAGATCTCACTACCTCACGGAACACACTACTTCGCAGATCTTATACCTTCGCAAAGCTCAAACATTCACAAGGATTAGACCGTCGCATAGCTCAAGCCTTAACAAAGCGACTTCCATCGTGATGCCCACTGAGCCAACATGGAACTCACCACTTTCACATTGCTATATTAGCTACCGTGAAGCTCATTTCTTTCACGAAGCACACTACCTCTACGAACCTCTTTTTTGATTTTAGAGAAAAAAAATTTCATTGAAAACTCTCTACTTCTCTCGATGGGGTCGAGGTCTATTTATAGGATATTCCACCAACCCTCGAACTTTCATCACGAAGTCAGCACCATGTCATCTCAAATCATGAACCTCCAAAAAAATTTCCAAAATTCTCTCTATATAACGAAGCAGCATGGAAATTTTTGAATCTTATAACTTGTCGTAATCTCGGAGTGTTCTGTCAATTCCTTTGCTCCACTTCCACAAAGCTCCCTCATAATTCCCTTTTCCACCACAAATCTCTTCAACGCTAATGTTTTCAAAGCTTTTCTTAATCATGAAGAACAACGTAAAATTTCATAATTTCTTCACGAAATCCTAATTAAGAAGCCCATATTTTTTAAATGCATGCCTCTGCCATATATTGATGAGATCATCAAGGAAATCCATATTTCACGATGCTCAACAAACTCCAAATTTTGGACTCTAAAAATTTGGAAAACACTAGAAAATGGCACCACCATGTATCTATTCTTTTATACCGCCTCCAGATCATGAATTTATTTTTCAAGGTTATTTTTCAACATAGATTGTCAACAAAATCTTTGGTACTTGACAATTCACCATGGAAACCTGCATTGTCAACAAACACAACCAACCAAAAAATGCTTCAATGACTCCTGAAGGGATTTTTTCCTAACAATTATTTATATTATTGATGAATGGTAGATTTTACAGATACCTTTTTCTTTTTTGGTTGTATTCATTAGTGATATTATTTTTTATTACATCACAAAGGATGATCATGAACAACACTTGGATATTATTATGGGAACAATACGGGACCACTTTTTTTCCAAAATATATATGTGTGACTTATTGATACAAGAATTTCACATTATGAGGCATTTAATTTAAGAATAAGTCATATTTACAATCCTAATAAGTGTTAGGCACTTATTTATTGGAAACCACATATTAATTTCTTCAAGATAAATAGATTCTGGGGATTAACAAGTTATTGCAATCTCTTTGTTTGGGATTTTTCACATCTCAAGTATCCCATGAATTCATTATAAAGGATGGGTATTCCATTAACCTGAAGTGGTGATTTTCATAATTCATTTGATGATATCAAGGAATGACTTACATTTGGATCTATCATTATTTTTTCCAAACAAGGTAAGGTTTATGTTTCCTTTTGTGATCTGTGTGTATCTTGGTTAGGTTGTGTTCTTATGAAAATAGATCATATAATAGCATATATATATATATAGGAAGTTGAGAATACATGATATGAAATATCCACCACATTATCTAGGGTTATTTGTGGTTGACTATGCTAAAAACAAGGATTTTTTATCTCTTTAGTCAAATTTTCACTCTGTTCATGGACCACAAAAGACTAATATTCTTTTTATCATAACGATTCATGATCATGAGAGAACAATGATGGATAAAATTCTTATATATGTTTAAAATTGACTTGTTATATACACCAAGGAGAGTAAGTTTAGTTTCCTATGCATTAAATTAGATTTCTTACAACAAATCTGTTTGAGAGGATTGAGACCAAATGAAATAGGATGAGGTTATTTCATATATACACTTGGAACATTCCAAAAATGTTATGGATTTTGTTTTCTTTCTAGTCACCCTAATTCCTTTCTTATAAAAATTAGTCATTATGTAATAGTATAAAAACCTTTTGTTTCTTAAAATATATTAAAACTCAGTGGTAGGGAGACCATTAATGGTTGGTTTGATGATGCAAATGTGGTGTTGGGAATTCGAGACAGGATTGTAATTCCTCTATCTGTCTAATAGAAACTCAATCATGATTATCATAATTTGAAGGGAGAAATCAACCCAACTGCCTGGAATTTTTATAATGCAATTAAGGAATATTCTTGGTTGTTTGGTAATAAAGGTAATGTTATTATGTATGGTGTGATATGTCTCACTATTCAATAAGTGAAGTTTGAACATCATTGATGAGTCAACTTGTTGCAGTCATTGCCCATACCTATATAAAACATAGATCATATTATCAAGGACCATATCAAAGTTCTACTATATACACTTCATGTGTATGATTCCATTTTTTTGATTGTGGACCGACTCATAATTCCAACATATTTCATTATGATTCATGAGAATAATACAGTAGTATTATTGGAAGAACTCTATATCCAGGTAGTGATAAAATTTATTGTTGTATAATTTTCTATTTTCTCATTCGGTGACCATATATTTACCTCAATATTTTATCAATATTTTCAATAATAAATTTTAATAAAATTAACCATAATCAAAATGTGTCATTTCCAAATGGATATCCTATATGATATTATGACTTGGCCCTTTAGAAGGTATTCTCTGATCTTATGTGGTGGACATTGATGGTTCATTGGAAGATCATCTACCTTTAGTGTAGTTTTCATAAAACATTATCTATTATTTCATGATATATATATATATAACCTAATATGAGTAATTTTATATTGATCGCTATATTTATCCAATATATTGGGTTGATACTAGGGAAACATCACTAGTTAGACCAAGTCTGGCGCATGAAACTAAAGAAGATATTAAAATGATCAAGAAAATTTAGAAGGTATCCCAATGACATCAAAAATACTATATGGATAATCATATTTGAATCTTGAATTTTTAATTTTATGATCACGTATTTTTTATACTTTCAATGTGGTTGGGGAATCATCTTTTGGGTATGATTGGAATGTTGGGTCATCGGTATGTTAGACCATTTAAAATTCTAGAATAGATTTGAGATGTTACTTATTGGATAGAATTACCATCATAATTTAGTTATTATTATAAGTTTTTTCATGTATCGTAATTGAATAAGTACAAATCAAATTTTTACAATTTTATTACTTGGGATCATGTGAATTTTGATCCAGATGAAACTTTTATTCAAACCCAGATTCACATTGTATATATCCATGAAATGGTTTTCCATGATAGACGGATATCACAAGTGTGGGTATTATTGGGCATGGCCAAATTTAGGAATATACTTTGGTATGAGAATAATGTTGTAGAGTGATTTCCATAACTATTTCAAATCACTGGAATCCAAAATATTAATTATAAATAAAAACCAAATGATAGGGAGATTTTGACACCCACAGACAAAGGTATGTAAATATTTTATATTGTAACATTAATGTTATGAAATTTTTGGGATGGATGTCTAGAGGTGTTAGGATAATGAAGATGAATTTTATCTATAATTTGGGTATATTAGGGGGTTCATGGATGGAAAATATATTCATGATTTAAAAGGTTTTTAGGTTATTTCCATGAATTCTATTCTGGCTATGAATATGTGTTGTGTATCATAATATTGGGGTGAGTGTAATTTTAGTTTATATAGTCATATATGATTCCTTGTATTGAATTCATCTTTTTTTCTTTGAAGGATATTAGAACCATCTATTTTATTCAATTCAGTTTCCTTTAGTTTTAATTATTCAAAGATTATTTCCCTTAAATCCCAGGTCCTCTATAGTAAATTTTTCTTATCCTATTACTTAAGGAGATAGGTTTTAACAAATAATTATGATTTAGATTTAATAAGGAAATGATAAGAATTAATGATCATTTTATCCTTTGAAATATTTTGTTTTTCTTTATGTACAAACCCTTAAACTGGGGATACTATCTCTAAATCTATTGTAATTCCCCATAAAAAATAAATAATTACATGATTTATAACAAGGGTTTCTCTTTTTTACGTTTTGAGTATCTGTTTGGTTTAGATTTTTATATAAATACAAAAATATATTATATTTCAAAACCTTATAGAACAAATTAGTCACTTCAACATAATGTCCATTATGCCCACAAAAACATGTTCTTATTTTTACACTCATGTTTCATTCATAATAAATATTATTTATTCAATACCTTTCACCATTAATAGTCTTATAATCCTTATGTATACTTATGAATTATAAAAAAAATTAAAAGTTGTATGTGGAAAAAAAAGTTGTGATGAATATAAAAGAAAATAAAACCCATTATTTCCCTTAAAATTCTTAAAAACCTATATGGTATTTTACCTTTTCATATTATATACTTTCAAGATCAAAATAAAAATTTACAAACTCATGAAATAAAATTTTAAGACAAGAGTTTTCATAAATAATTTTTAAGAATGTATGATGGAAATAATCATATTCGTGGAATTTACATAGAAAATCATGAGAAACCATGAATAAATACCTTTTACTATTAAAATATCATAAATATTCTGTATGTGATTGTAACGACTAGAAATTTTGAATAAATTTTTTTTCCTAACTTTGTGAGTTATTTTATTTTACACTCAACAAAACTATTTCATTTAATAAAATGAGTATAATTAAAACAATACCATTGGAAACTAAATGTTGTGATTATTTTCTATAAATATAATTGATCATGATTAATTAATATAGAAAGAAGATTCTATGGCCCCATCCAGTAGTATCGGGTCGATCGAAGCCCATCTGACGGAACTCAGGAAGGAGGTAGCACCTTTGGGCTTTGCTCTGGACCAAACCCAAGATGAACTTCATCATGTGAAGTTGGAACTAAATCGCCTTCGCGAGAAGTTCATGCTGATAGAAATCATTACTAGGGCAATGTTGGCGGAGCTGCCCCAAGATTCTATCACCCTAGAACACCTTACTCTTAGGTCATGTGCTGGTGTTATAAGGGGTTATATAACAATACTGTAACTACCTTGGGTAATCCTTTGATTTAAATAAAAATTGTGATTTCTTCTTATGATGAAGTTTGTGAATTTTTAAATGTCTGGATAAATATAGTATGCAAATTATTGATGAATTTTAGAAAAATTATATTATAAAAATATTTCTGTAAACCCTAAATAATTAAAAATGTGTAATAATTTTCAAAAAATGGTCTTCTACGGTTGTGTTCAGTATGAAATTTGGAGTCTAATAAGATCAACTTAATTTGGATGAATAGTAATTTATGAATAGTGATTTTACTCATAGTATTAGTAATGTGACCAAATGTATTATTAATCTCACTTAAAGAAAGTATTAATATAATTTATGCACCTTTATTAAGTAATGTGATTCAATAAAATATGTAAATAGCTGTTTTAGAAATTATTGGTTAAGTATTAGTTTTTTCGGGTGAATAGCGTTTTTTATTTAAAAATTAAATTAAAAATATTTAAAAAATTATTTTCATAAAATGGAGTTAATTTTTGAAATCAGATAATTGATATTTTGTTAAGGTGATTTTTTGGGATTTTTTTTAAAAAGTTGAATTTTCGGTGAATAGTGAAAATACAGTTTTTGAGTTTCAGGTGTTTAATGACATAATTAAGGATGTATTAATTATTTAATAATTCTTGAAGACTTATTAATAGTAAGATAAGGTATGAGGTTTCCCATGTGGCCAATACCATGGGCAAATACCATGGGCAAGCCCATGGTTCTTCCAATACCACCGATGAGGTGTCCCTTGGAAATTAATGCTTTGTCCCCTCACTACTCCAACAAATACCAAGACTTTCCCTCATTAATTTAATTTAAAAATCCTCCTCAACAACGTTATGGTATATTTACCTCCCATTTAGTCCTTCCAATGTTCCCTCAAGCCTCCCAAGGTCCCGAACTTCAATCTTTTGAAGATACTCTCCAAGGTAAGGGATCATACCTCTCTATTTCTTTTCAAGTACCCTTTTGTATGTCATTTCATTTAAGCCCCATCGTATTATGTTGGTAGATGTTCTTCTATATTCCTATTACATACCTTTTCATGATAATATGATGATATATCCCCTCTTACTCTCATCATTTCATTTTATTAATGTTTAAGTGGCGTCATTAGGCTACCGAATTTTTGTAAGGGATCTTACCTCTCTCTTTCTTTTCAAGTACCCTTTTGTCTGTCATTTCATTTAATCCCCATGTTATTATGTTGGGGGATGTTATTTTATATTAATATTACATCCCTTTTCATGATCATATGATGAGATATCCCCTCTTACTCTCCTCATTTCTTTTTATGAATGTTTAAGTGGCGTTGTTAGGCTTCCGAATTTTTGTAAGGGATTCTTCCACCCTTCTCATTTTTTCAAGTTCTATTTTCATGTAATTTTTTTCAAGTTCATTTTTTTATGTTGGGGTATGATATTATGTATCTATTATACTATCCTTTTTATGAACATATGACGAGAGACCCTATTTTATCTCATCAATTCATTTTTTTGAAGTTTTAAGTAACGTTGTTAGCCTGCAGAATTTTCATAAAAGAAATCTTATTTTTGTCTTCCTTTAAAGTTATTCATTTCATATTTTATATCTTCAAAATTTCATTACCATGTTCTTAAATCCATTATATTATGTTCCCATAATGTTTTATGGATCATTTATGAGTGGGTGACCCATGTCCCCTCTCTTTTCAATGTTTTCTAAAACCCTGTAACATAGCCGTTATGTTGCAGAATTTTCATCTCAAAATGTCTTTCTCTTTTTCTCAAATTATTTTATTTTATTAAGTGAAAACTCAAATATATTTCTTCTACATTTTTATTAACATATATATATAAACTTTTTATTTTAATTTTGGGATTTACATATATGAAACCCACTTTCCTTTTCCATGGGTTTAAAGTGACATAAAGATCATGTCTTTAAAGCAATTTTTAAAACGTTATGATTATGAAATGAAACCCATTTCTTTTATGTTATATGGGTTATTTATGAAATTTTTGAGAATGATATATGTGTCTCACATGATAATAATGATAAATTAAGGGTTCACCCTGATAGCGCTTCAATGCATTGGGTAAAGACCTAATCTCTAGAGATTACCATTTTAACGATACCTTGGGGAATAACCTTGGTAATTTTTTTAATGACACCTTGGGGATGGACCTTGGTGATACAAAAATGATTGTCTAATTTAAATATTGTAGCCACATCTTCATGTTTTGAAACATGTTATTTTTATTATGATATTCCTCAAGATCTCTTTCTCATGCCTTAAAGTTATTTATCAGGACTTTATTGATGTATCTCAAGTTTAGATGTAAAATGTTTATCTTGTTTCCCTTAATGGGCCTTCCACTCACCATTTCATTTGATGTATGCTCCCAGGTTATGATATTCTGGAATGAACTTAGGATGAACAGTTAAGAAGCCTTACAAGTGTTTTAGAAGAATTTTTTATGTTGTTCTCATGTTTTATGTTCCTGATTTCCAAGACACTAGACATTAAAAATCCTCTATTTGTAAAATAGAATGAAATGTTATGTAATAAAAAGGAGGGATGCTATAGTTGGTAACAAAGGATAGTTTAGTTATTTATTAAAATTAGGATATGAAAACTTTAGGAATAAACCTATAGAAACGATTAAATATAGGTAATATTCCTGGTAATTTGGTGAGTAATGAGTAAGTGGTTTATCAAGAAAACACATCCCTGTCTAGATACGAGCAGGTAGAGGTGGCTCTAGCACAGATGTACATAGGGGTAAAACCTGAAAACACAGCTTTAAGCAAGACTCAAACAGGAACTGGTACACGACAACGGGCCTTGCGGCACTCTTGGTTATGACACTCTCAGGGGATATGTTTGGTTAATCTAAAGATTTGTATGAATCATTATGAAGGAATTATAGAAAAATGTAATTGTCTAAGCATGAAGTTTTATGATATAAAATCTTTTTTAGTTAAATGATTCGTAAATAAAATAAGTTTCTCATGAACGATTTATTCTTTTAGAAAATTTCTCCATCGTCTAGGAATATGTTAACGTATTTCCTGAGGAGTTACCCAGACCTTCCCCAGAAAGAGAGGTAGAGTTCTCCATTGAACTCATACCTGGATCTCAACCGATGTCAAAGACCCCCTATAGGATGGAAAATGTGGATCTAGAGGAATTAAAGAAACAACTCTAAGATCTTTTGGATAATGGGTTTATCTGACCAAGTGTGTCTCCTTGGGTGCACCAGTTCTCTTTGTGAAGAAGAAGGATGGATCGATGCAGCTATGCATTGGTTATAGGGAACTGAATGGGATTACAGTGAAGAACAAATAATCTCTTCCAATAATTGATCAATTATTTTACCAACTTAGTGGTACTCAATTCATCTCTAAGATTTATCTTCTTTCTAGTTATCATCAATTAAGGGTGAAGAATGATGATATTCCAAAAACTACCTTTCGATCAAGATATTGGCATTATGAGTTTGTTGTTATGCCCTTCGGACTAATGCACCAGCTATTTTTATGGATCAAAAATAAGTTGATTTTGGAAACGTATATAAAATGGATACCCTTTGTATAGGAAAATGATTTGGTGATTAAATGATAAAGGTTATTTTGGATGATGTTTTATATTTTGGAGTAATATATGCCTAAGATACTACAGGATTTAAATTTAGGAGGAATGGTTGAATTTTGTTTTGTAAGAATTTATGTATTGATTGTGGACATATAGTGATTTGGGTTATTTCTAGAAAATGATGAACCAAGAATAGAGAATATATGAATAGGTTAATTACATGTTAGTATGAGACTTTAATAGTAGTTGATGTTATTTGGAGATAAATGTTAAGATTTATTTTGGGAAGACTATGTGATTAAATCCTTCTAGTTTTTTGGTTCTAATCTTAGTTTGGATTATTCTGAAGAATTTTAAGGATGGTTGTGTATTGAATGGTCTTTCTGGAACTTTGGGTACTTTTGTTGAATTTTGGAGATTAATAGTCATATTTATTTTTATAAAGGATTCTCCTTTTTGGGGATTGTATGATCTCATACTAACCTTTTTATTTTTAGTTGATGAATAAATACAAGGGAAGAATATAGTTATTCTTTTTTGGATTATGTGATTCCGTAAAATATGATTATTGTGCTTTTGATGCGACCAAGTCTTTTTGAATGCTCATTGTTTGGAGAAAATATTAGTCTTGGTGGAAACTTATTAAGGGATGAGACTCTACATGAAGGTAAATATATTTCCTTATGTTTTTATTCTATGTAGTAAATTAATTCCTCAAAATCATGAAAAGGAACGTAAAACAAAAACATTGTTGGTTTGTGTTTCCTACTGGCTAATCAAAGACCGTTTAACACATCTTAAGTTTGTGATCTTCTTGTGGTTAATTTTCTCCTAATCATGTTTTATATCACTCTCCATCAGAACTTAACCCTTTGTTTTCTCTTCCATATCCATGTTTTCTTACATGGAATCCTAGTATGGGTTAACTAAGGTGACATTTGTACTTCCCCTTCTTTATTTTAAAGTAATAGTTTTACTGACACTTTTCTGATGTGGGACTTTCAACAAAATTTCCAAGCCCAATTTTAAAATTGCGAGGACATAATTTCTTAAGGGGGGAAGATTTTAAAGACCCAAAATTTTGATTAAATTTTGTTTCCTAACTTTGTCTATTATTTTATTTTACACTCAAAAAAACTATTTCATTTAATAAAATGAGTATAATTAAAACAAGACCGTTGGAAACTAAATGTTGTGATTACTTTCTATAAATACAAGTGATCTTGATTAATTAATATAGAAAGAAGATTTGATGTCCCCATCCAGTAGTCTCAGGCCGATCGAAGCCCATCTGATGGAACTCTGGAAGGAGGTAGTACCTTTGGGATTTTCTATGGACCAAACCCAAGCTGAACTTCATCGTGTGAAGCTGGAATGAAATCGCCTTCGTGAGAAGTTCAAGCTGATAGAAATCACTACTCGGGCAATGTTGGACAAGCCGCCCAAATATTCTACCACCCTAGAACACCTTAATATTAGGTCATATGCTGGTGTTATAAGGGGTTATGTAATAATACACTAACTACCTTGTGTAATCCTGTGATTTAAATAAAAATTTTGATTTCTTCTTATGATGAAGTTTGTGAATTCTGAAATTTCCTGATAAATATAGTATGCATATTATTGAAGAATATTAGAAAAATTATATTTTAAAAATATTTATGTAAACCTTAAATAATTAAAAATGTTTAATGATTTTCCAAAAATGGTTTTATATGGTTGTGTTCAGTATGAAATTTAGAGTCTAATAAGATCACCTTAATTTTTTTTGAATAATAATTTATGAATAGTGATTTTACGCTTAGGATTAGTAATGTGACCAAATGTATTAGTAATCTCACTTAAAGAAAGTATTAATATAATTTAGGCACCTTGATTAAGTAATGTTATTCAATAAAATATGTAAATAACTGTTTTGGAAATTATTGGTTGCGTATTACTTTTTTCAGGTGAATAGTGTTTTTATTTAAAAATTAAATTAAAAATATTTAGAAATTTATTTTCATAAAATGGATTTCTTTTTTGAAATCAGATCACCTATATTTGGTTTAGGTGAAATTTTGGATTTTTTTTGAGAATGTTGAATTTTCGGTGAATAGTGAAAATACAGTTTTTGAGTTTCAGGTGTTTAATGACATCATTAAGGATGTAATAATTATTCAGTAATTCGGGTTGACTTATGAATAGTAATATAAGTTATTAGGTGTCCCAATTTGCCAATACCATGGGAAAATACCATGGGAAAGCCCATGGTTCTGCCAATACCACCGATGAGGTGTCCCTTGGCAATTAATGCTTTGTCCCCTCACTTCTCCTATAAATACCAAGCCTTTGCCTCATTAATTTCATTTCAAAATCCTCCCCAAGGAATTTATGGTATATTTACCTCCCAAGTAGTCCTCCCAAGGTTCCCTCAAGCCTCCCAAGGTCCCAAACATCAATCTTTTTAAGTTACTCTTCAAGGTAAGGGATCATACCTCTCTCTTTCTTTTCAAGTACCCTTTTGTATGTCATTTCATTTAAGCCCCATGTTATTATGTTGTGGGATGTTATTTTATATTCCTATTAATTCCATTTTCATGATAATATGATGATATATCCCCTCTTACTCTCATAATTTCTTTTTATGAATGTTTAACTGGTGCTGTTAGGCTGCCGAATTTTTGTAAGGGATCTTACCTCTCTCTTTTTTTTCAAGTACCCTTTTGTATGTAATTTCATTTAATCCCCATGATCTTATGTTGGGGTATGTTATTTTATATTCCTATCAATTCCCTTTTCATGATAATATGATGATAGATCCCCTCTTACTCTCATCATTTCATTTGATGAATGTTTAAGTGGCGCTGTTAGGCTGCCGAATTTTTGTAAGGGATTCTTCCTCCCTTCTCATTTTTCAAGTTCTATTTTCATTTCATTTCTTTCAAGTTCCTTTTATTATGTTGGGGTATGATATTATATATATATCATACTGTATTTTTATGTACATATGATGACATACCCTATTTGATCTTATCAATTCATTTTTTTGAAGTTTTAGGTAACGTCGTTAGGCTGCCAAATTTTCATAAGAGAAATCTTTTTTTGTCTTCCTTTCATGTTCTTCATTTCATATGTTATATCTTTCAAATTTCAATAACATGTTCTTAAATCCTTTATATTTCCATGTCCCCTCTCTTTTCAATTTTTTCTAAAACCCCGTAACATAGCCGTTATGCTGCAGAATTTTCGTCTCAAAATGTCATTCTCTTTTTCTAAAATTCTTTTATTTTATTAAGTGAATACTCAAAGATATTTACTCTACAGGTGTATTAACATATATATCAAAACTTTTTATTTTAATTCTGGGATTTACATACATGAATCCCACTTTCCTTTTATGTGGGTTTAAAGTAACATAAAGATCGTGTCTTTAAAGAAGTTTTTAAAACGTTATGATTATGAAATGAAACCCATTTCATTTATGCTATATGGGTTATTTAGGAAATTTATTATGATGATATATGTGTCTCACATGATACTAAATTCAAATTAATGGTGTGCCCTCATAGCGCTCCAATTCATTGGGTAAAGACTTAATCTCTAGAGATGACCATTTTAACGATACCTTGGTGAATAACCTTGGTAATTTTTTTTAATGACACCTTGGGGATGGACCTTGGTGATACAGAAATGATTGCCTAAGTTAAATGTTCTGGCCACATATTCATGTTATGAAACACGTTATTTTTATTATTATATGCCTCATGATCTATTTCTCATGCCTTAAATTTATTTATCATGACTTTATTGATGTATCTCAAGTTCACATGTAAAATGTTTCTCTTATTTCCCTTACTGGGCCTTCTGCTCACCCTTTCCTTTGATGTATGCTCCCAGGTTAAGAGATGTTGTAATGAACATAGTATGAACAATGAATAAGCCTTACAAGTGGTTTAGAATAAATTTTTATGTTGTTCTCATGTTTTATGTTCCGAATTTCCAAGACACTAGACTTTAAAGATCCTCTGTTTGTAAAATGTAATGAAATGTTATATAATAAAAAGGCAGGATGCTATAGTGATGAATTCGTTTTCATACCATATAAAATAAAAATATTTCCATTAAAACCCATTGAAATAATTGAAAATTCATGAAGTAAATTAGATATATTGTCCTGATAATATCTCTTATAATGGAATCACATAACCTGTTAATTCACACAACTTTTAATAGTAAACTATGAATGGTATAATCTTTCACTATACCTAATGCATTAGAGTGATATATTGAGATCACCCATATTCATAGCTGTTTTGGGCTCACCAATCATTCATATAAAATTTCTAATAACCTTATCATTAATAAAACACATATAAAATTCAATTTAACCTATAAATTATTTTTTAATGTAATAAATTCCATAAGAAATTAAATATTCTCTTATATAATAAAAATGAGAATAAAATTCAATTTCCATAGATTTTTTTAAAACTAAATCATTACAAAAAAGTGATAAAAATATTTTTTATAATATAACCATGAAAATATTTAATGGAATATTTAATGAAATTAATGATCATGATTGGTGGAAATTAATTGATTCTATAATCATTAATGCAATGATTTTTTTCACACATATGTAAAGAAAGCCAAAAATTGATCATTTTGAAAACATTGAAAAAATTCCTTTTCAATGATTTTTAAATAATGTAAAATGTTTTAGAAAGTTTTAATTTTTAATCATAGATTAATCCATAAAAAAATTATTGAAAAAATTTAATTTTACCTCTACATGGAAGAAAATGAGTTGGAAGGAAATATTAAAGACAAGATTTTAAAAAGAAAGTCCCTTACCTCGAGTCCTAACTTGTTTCATTTGTTTGTATACCCTATTCAATAATAAAATAAAATTAGTTTTATAATTTATTAAAATAATTTTTTTTATTTCTTTACTCTATCATTATTCCTTATATTAAATTTGTTACCATGTTTTATTTATATACTAAAATAGTTAACTTTAAACTTAATATTTTGAGGAAATTTGATTTATAAATCCAAAATGACTTCGATAGTTTAAAAATAGTAAAATTGAATAGAATTAAATCATATATAAAATATTTATCATATAAAAAATATTATTTTTATGCAATATATACATTTTTATAACAAACCATGGAAGCTGGACATAAAAAATAATAAATTTTGTATCATGGGGAAGGTACATGAGTGATGGTTCCATTTTTTATTGTAAAAAAATGTATACAATATTTTACTTCTACAAAATCATAATTATTATATATATTTCATATTTATTAATTGCTTATTTCAATATTTCTAACAATGTGAGATGGTAATTAAAAACGAATCACATTTCTTTGTGAAGGTGATATTCCACATGTAAACAAAAGTGTTGTTATCATTTCAAATAGATAGAAGGGTAATAAGGTAATTAATATTTTATCATTAAGAATCATTATAATCATTTAAATATCATTTATATTGATTTTATTTATCATTTTACCCATCCATGGAACGATGTGATGAAAATTGAAACACATCGCTTTGTGGAGGTGGTAGTCCACATATATGAACAAATGATTTCTTCAGTTCCCCTATGATCAAAAAAATATTAATAAGGGTTTATCCATAAATATAATAAAATTTATTTTTATATATGAAACATATGATACTATTTTAGCATATATATAAAGGATTTAAATGAGATGGTATAAAAAATAAAATTAATGTACTAAGTTAATATTTATACCTCTTAAAAAACGTTTTTTTATACATTAAGCCTTCTAGAATTTGACATTTGGTAAGAAAAATACATATAAATAATTTTAAATTTTAATAACTTTGGTAAGGGATTTTTTTATATATTAGTTGAGTTATATTAATCATGTGGTGTGAGTAGGTGAGGTTGGGAGTATCACTTTTATAAGTGACATAGATGTAAAACTTATAAATACATTAAATATAAAAGTATAAAATGTGTCCAAATAAGGAAAAATGAATCTAAACTTCGACATATTAAATAATAAATATTCTAATGCCTAAAAATAATGAAACAAGAAATATTTAAACAAGTTTATATATCATGTTAAACTTATGTTTTTTCAACCCACTTTAACCCTTTATAACCTAAACCACTATAACACATTTTTCACTCTTTAAAGGTCATCAAATTAATGTTAAAAATTCATAGTGGCCCATAAATAAACCATGAATTATATGGTAAAAAAAGTTCTATACACTTGATTCAATATATTATTGTTATAATTTTTAAACAATTTAAATATATTTTTTAAATATTAAATACCATTTAAATTCATTTCATGACTATTAAAATATCAATAAGTTAAGGAAATAATGATAAAAATATAATTTTAATATATACAATTTCACTATTAATTATAAATATAATTATACATAAATATTTGGGGAAAAATAATTCAATTAAAATATATTACTTAAAATGTTTTTAAAATCATTTATTAAATTTTTCAACTAATTGCACTAGTGTTGCATAAGCATTGCCTATGAATTAAATGAAATTAGACTATTTCTAAAAATTAAGAATAAATTATTATAAAGAAGAAAAATTATTTATTTTTAGAAAAAAATTTATTATCGTTAATATATTATTTTTATCCATATAAAAGGATTAGAGATATTAAATGGAGAGAGTGACATTTTGTAATTTTTCTAAAAATAAAAACAATATAGAACGGTAATAATAAAATTCATGAAGTATGAAAATTAAATATTTTAGAATATTAGATGGTTATTATATAATTATAATAATCCAATTGATGGGTTGTTTTGATTTCAAGACTGTATCTCATTTTTTTTAACAAAAATTAACATGTTTTACCAATTACTATAGTGATAAACTTTTACCACATTTACTAATCATTATGAATGAAAATGAAATTTTTCTATCAATAATATTTGAACCACTATATTTAAAATACAAAATCCATTTTATCTATTCAATCAATATATGAGTAATAAATAATTATTTATAGAATTTTGCAAACAAAACTAAAAAATAGGCTTTAGAAAAAATCATTTTAAGCATAAAAATGATTTTATACCAAATAATGTATAACATTGATTACTATGAATTTAATTAGATTATATACACTTAATTTTATTAAATTTTAATTTAAATTAAAATAAAAAATTAAATGAGTCATTTATATTACCCGATTTAATGAAAATAAATGACAATTTGGCCAAAATGTTCTTTTTTCACTATTCACCCAAAAATCCATGTTTTAAAAAACACAAAAAAATATTCATCCTATGACTATAAAAGAATTATTATTTCCAAAATTATATGAATTATGATAAATAATGATTATAAAAGTGGTATAAATTAATTTTAATATCTATAAAAAATAAAATATAAACAGTTTTTGAAGAAAAATTATTTTAAGAGCATAAAATGACTTTTCAATCAATATATGTCCAATAAAGACAATTTAATGAATGTTAATTCATAAAATTGTATATATATATATATAATATAAATATTATATTATAATAATTCATTAATAGTTATTATTTTTATCTATTTTGATCAGAATGCATTTCACCCATAAAAAGAGTTTTTTGAAAAATATATCTTTTACCATCAAAATATTTTATCATAATTTACAAAAAAATCAATGTATGATTTTTTATTAATAAAATTAACAAAAAAACATATTCCATGATATGGTTATTCCTATTAATACATGTAAATCAATCAGAAGGTTCTAAGGATCATATTTAAATAATGATATATCACATTTAATTTAAGATTGATCTTGCATATATCATACTCTACCAAATATATTGTTAAAGAAAATAAATTATAAAATATTTTGGGGTTAAATTATATCACATTAAATAATATTTTTCATCATAATTTTAGCTCATTTAAAAATAAAAATAATTAATTTAAAAAATTAATTCTATGGAGTGATAAATAAAATATGTAACGTCCCGAATCGGCTCACTACTAATATGGTGGCTGGACTTGTAGGTCACATGACCTCAAGCATGCCTCCCAATATGGAAGAGGTTGTTGACTAGTTTAAAGGGTATTAAGAGGTTATAATGTGAATACTATACCCTCATAGAAAAGTACCACAATTTTATAGTAAATAATAATCAATAGTGAAAATGATAATAAATAGATGACATAGAAGAGGAAGAATAATATTAAATCACTAAATAATTAAATATGACCAATGCCAATTTACAACTGATGCATGCATGAATTAATGATTAAAAATAAAAATAGAAAACACACCACATGATATAAGATATTGTACCGAACAAGAAAGAAAATAAAATTATAGTCCCAAGGGAAATATCCCCGAGAATTCTAAGCTCTCGTTGAATCTCGTGCTCCTAAATCCTAGTTACAATCTAAATAGCAGCAGAAATCAACCAAGATCCTAGAAATATAAGGTCTATTTGAGTGTCCTAGTGAAACGACAGCCCAAGCATGGTGGGAGATAATAATTCCATTAGGTTCCCACCCATGGTGTCTATGATTGAATCCAGTCTATGAAATATAATTTAAAGTAGTGTCTAGGTATAAGAATAAAGAAAAAAAGCAATTCTAAATAAATGAACAACAACTCGAACAGGTGGACACATGGTGGCTATACCAACATCAAATCATAGTCGTAATAAGTGTCTAATCAATTACCATACATATATAGTAATGGTATATATATATGATGTAGATATATATTTCATCAACATATATAAACCAAGTATGTCTAGATGTAAGTGGCCATATACCTAGAATACTGGTTGTTTTATGGACTTGGCCATAACTCAGTCGACCATGATCAGTCTAAACGAGCCTATAATCTCATGAAATATGGTGCATTCCCTGCATCCCAATAGATTGAGAGATGTTGTGCTCAAACACTCAAGATGGTGATTGATCCTCCATAGAAACACTCTAATAATGGAGCATGGAATATAATGCTCATCACCCATATAGTGTCACTGGTGTGAGATGTTATACTCAACACCCGATGTAAGGGAGTGTGGTTATCTATCATTCTCAACACCCCTTACCATCATCCATAACCTATATCAAGGTATATAATTTACATGATGTAAAACATCTCAAACGACTTATGTATCAAGCCTATATTAAGTAATCATCATATTTATAATAACTAGACATGGGGTAATACCTCTCATGCTTCACATTTATAAAACCATATAAATACATCATCAAATTTTATATATAATACATATGTTTATACTTCTTATTCATTTCAAATAGACAAGTAAAATTGCATTAAGATATTAAAATTCATATAATAATTTATTATGAACAAGCAATAGGTGTGGACTTTCCACCATTATAAACCACTGTAAAGGATCCATTTTATTTAAACCATTTAATTCCATTTAATATAAAGAAAATCATTCTGAATAAACCACTTTAATTAACACATTCCATTGAATCCATTAAAACATGGAAATTCATTTATCATGGCACTGATAGGAACTTCGAAGGTATTGTGGCCTTATTTGGAAACAATCTACAGGTTAAATCCCATTCATTAAAGAATCCAAGCCCTTGGGACAAGCTTTTTTCAATGGTCAATTAATTATAAAATACCCAAGCCATACATATAAAAAGTACATTACTTTAATGACCACATATAAAGGAAGGGTAAACTCGATTTAAAAAAATGGAAGGGCCATATACTAGCATGGAACAAAACAAACATTATCACCATGGCATATAGAAAACTCAAATCCATAAGACAAGCATGATATGAATAATAAAATAATAGTTTTTAATTTAGAATATAGTGCATCTCATCCAAGGGGTTTTATTATAAAATAATGAATTTCTTCTTGAAAAAATTAATTTAAAATTTTTATAAATCCATTTCAATGTCATTTCTCAATTCATCAAAAGAATCATTTCACAAAGATTCTACACATGGTAATTCAATTTATAATGGTTCAAAAAGAATTAAAATGGTGTCTTTATCATTTAAAAAACTACAAATAGGGGAGAAACCCATTTTTATTCAAATTAAAATTCTTATATAAGGCATTATGTGATTTTATTGACTTAATTAAAAAATTGTAAATTCATGCTGGCACACCCATGGGGTGTCCAGGATTGATATTGGAAACCTCAAACTACTAACCAATGGTCATTGCGAGTGTATCTAGGTGTGATGATCAATTTAATATTAAGGAATCAATTATAAAGAAATGTGTAGAAATGGTCTATGTGTAGACAATGAAACTATTCATAAAATGATGGAAATGTAAAGAAAATTTTATATACCACCTACATTGTACATATAAAAAATCACTCATCCAATATCGAGGTCTGATTTTATCCAGTTTGAAAGAAATATAAGAAATAGGCCTTCACCACAAAAATATTACAAATGACCTCTCACAAAAATATCATAGTCGATACCAAACTAAAATAGGAATGGAACAAAATAAATATGGATCTTACCAATGAGTATCCATAGAGACAAATGGTGATTGATTCAGATGATGAACGACGGAGTTATTATGAAACCTAGATTATTCTTGGAGGAGATGCCAAAGGTTCCTAGAGGAGGTCTCACACGGTGAAAGAAGAAGAAGTAGAAGGAAAAGAAATAATTAAAATTAATTAATTGAAATTTGATAATTTTACCCTAAAACTGGGTCGCACGGTTTGGCCACACGGTTTGGTCAAACCCTGCACCAACCGTGCAGGACTCCTTACTTAATTAACCAGCTCATACAGTTTTTGACACATGATTACACAAATCATGTTCCAACAATGAAATAAATATTGTTACGGTACTACCTAAGTGGTGCTACCCATGTGGAAAGGGTACATGGTTTTGGTAAACTATGCACATCCCATGTGGGGAATTTTTACTCCCTCCTTTCAGTTGCATGGTTTGTTATTAGAGGTCACACAGTTTCATACTAACAATTCACCTCTGTAAACCCCTCCAAAAAATTGATTCTCATACCTCTCCACTTCCAATACTCAATGGTATATCCAATGGACCCCTATTTACTTTACCCAAGTCAAAAAACAACACATTGAAGTGTTCCAACTACCATAATATCATTCCAATGATCAGTTTTAAAAAAGTTATATCCAGTAAACGTAAAAGTTCAAATTCTTTTTTATTCTCACCCAATTCAAAAACATGGATCCTACAAAACTCCCCACCTACGAACTTATCAACTTCGATATGCCTTCTGAAAAAACAAATGTGTCACCCTACCTACAAGGTTCGTGAAGTCTCATTCAAATGTTCATGTTGCATTTCCAAATGCCCAATGCACCTGAAAGTATTCACTTAAGAATACATAACATGAGCCTTTAAAACATGGTCCAACACTCGATTCTGAATAAAACATCGAAATAGAACTTACCCAATCCCATTTAATTTAATACATGATCACCTCATCATCCCATTAATCATCTTTCCAAAGGTACTCCCCACTTTAGGATTTAACATGAGGAAGTGTCCAATTCGGAACCACGTCATCTCCACCATTGGAATTTCCTTAGAAATGATGCCTCTAAGAATTCTAGTGATGAACCTTTCATGATTCTATAAAATGGAGAACCCAATTACATCTGAGGTCATATCAGGGACCCCACTACACGATATAGTTGAATTTTGATCGACCTAACCAAAACCTTTCCCAAAATCTTTGAAGGAAGGCATCATCGACCCTTAAAAAACACTCGCTTTAACCTGTCTATGTGTTTTAAAATAAATCCATTAGACCATACACAATGAAAAAGAATGATAACGAGTCGATCCATATCTATCTAGCCTTTCTCAAAAACACTCAGAAAATATGGTCAACATATTACAAATTGAACTACAATTCCCTCCTCTAAGGAATCAAGTGCTTAGCATGGACACGTTCACCAAATCTCATACCATACTTCTGGTTACATTCTTTGGTCAAACTATCACCTAAAAATTTAAATTATTGTGCCTCAGAATGAACAAGGGGTATCCTAGATCCATCCAACTAGAATCTCACCCTTTAAATATCACCCTCATTCCTGACTACAAGTTAAGGGTAAACCCAAATTTTTTAAACATAAGTCTAAGGAAAAAACTCAAGTTAGACCATACCCCATGTTCGTAAGTGAGACATCAGTACAAGGCCAAGACATCTATATCATAATTGTGACTGAGCCCATAGTGACATTAGCCTAGATGTCAAGTCAGAGAAGAACATATGGTGTCCAATAGTCTACCTAATGCGTTCCTACATGGGAACCCAGGTCCACTTATGACAAACCATGACATGATTTAAACAAACACACATCCATTGTGAAACTATGATAGTGGTTAATTATCAAGCTCAAGGGATTTTAAAACCCTATATCAATGTAAGATCGAAACTCTATTAGTGTATCAAGGAATACATAAAGATAGGGGATATTCTCATCTATTTCAAAAGAGTAAACTAATTGGATTTTAATGGTTTCAAACCAACCCAGAAAAAAATAAGGAAAGTTGAAGCACTACTAGTTGAATTCTTAGAAGAATATGGGTTTCACTTGTTGATGAAACACCATTAACCAATCACAATGCCCTTACCAATGAAGGCATTACAGGATCACTCAACATTTACCACCAAAGATCCTCCAAATACAATTCTGTTTCTCATGGGTTTCATATACAACCAACCATCTCAATGTCATTCTTCTGAGAAAGAACCGATTGGATTCCAACTTGAAAGCCTCAAGGGAATTCAAAAAAGAGATTATTTCTAAATGGACTTCCTTGGTTGTGTTCCTTATACTTAGAAGAGAACATATTCACTAGAACTGATGTGGTTCTCCCCACTATATTAGTATACTAGATTTCAAAAGAATGGATAATATAGCTACTCATAAGCGAACTAGATCAAATTCAACATAAACATGTGTGTGACACTCCTTCGAGTCACGATCACTACGTCAAGGACTTTGACATGAAATCCAAAACCAAACTAATTGGCATGTCAAAACACCAGATTCTTATGGAAATCATCCTGAGTATTGGGAAAAACATTATTTCTTTAATGCCCATGTCACTATACTTGGAGATTACCTAAGACCATACTCAATAGAACAAGTCTCAATGATCTCACGTAACTCGATCAGTTTTTTACATCACTTAGCACTCAACGGGAACCTCGTATGAGAACAAATACTACCTAGAGGTTTCAGAATTAAGAAAACACATCCTTGATGCTACAAATTGGCTTATAATCCCTATGAATTCATGTATCAGATGACCTCCATAGAAGACTGGATCTAGATTTTACTATCTCATATGACTATAAAATAGACAGATAACCTTCTGAGTCTCCCAAGGAAAGAAAAAAGGGTCACAAGACCTACAAAGTGGTTATCCATACCCATGGAATATATATAACTTGTTGAGACAGATTATTACTCGATGCTCATCCCCACAACAAATTCCAAGAAAAGTATGTCCACCCATCCAAACAAGATTATCATTTCGAAACTAAAAGTCCTACTATGGACAATAACACTCAAACGACACCAAACATCATAAAATTCATGAAATTTATTAAGTTATTTATTTTATAAGGGTGCTACCTACCATGGTTTATCCCCTTATGAATGTATAATAATTGAGTGTATCACTAGGTCATGACAAACAAAAATCCACTATGCTCAATAGCATGTCTATTAATCCGTTTCTAAATGAATAAGAGACATATGGAAGATGATCATGCTTTTTTCTGAGGAAATTCAATGAGAAGTTTAAATTATTCTTATATGAGGATTTAAACAAATTACACTACCTAAGATTTCATTTTAAATCTATTAAATTGATTCACATTTAATATTTAATCATTTAATTATTTAAAATATAACATTATTCATAACAGGAAATTATTATCCAAATTTGATTTTAAACTTTAAACATTTAATGACATTCCCTCATATATTAAAAATTTATCAAATAAATTCATTTTTAAGTTATAAAAATTAAGGTGACCTATGAGGGTCCCGTTAAGTCAACCCGGGTTCATCATAATGCAATCCAATAGTTATTTCTTTGCTATTGAAACTAAAAACACCCAAACATGTCACCTCATGAGAAACACACCACAACTAACCTAATTGGGCCCATTTGTGTACTTAAGATGGTAACCAATTTCGTTTCAGATTAAAATTAAAAAAATCTCACATTTCAACCACTTCAATGTATATGGTGGACATATAAACAAAGGTTCAATTACATGGGTTTCCACTACCCCAATCTATAATGCACTCATACACTTTATAGACCAAAGTTTATCTCTCATTTAATCAAAACCAATTCCCTTTTAAAATATAAAATGCTCATATATAACTTTTTTTCATATGGGTGGACATCTACCAATAAATAAAGTGCACATACACTTTATAGGTTTTAATTTGGATCCCATTAAATGAAATCAATTCTCTTAAACATTTAAACATTAGAATTCTTTTACATTTTTACAATAGTTTATAAACATATATAAAGCCTCAAAGATGGTTTGGATGCACGGGATACCTTTCCCCAATTATAAGGTTCCCATACACCTTACAATTGAAAACTGGTTCCCATTTAATCACGACCAATAAATTAAACCCATGATACCAATTGTATCAATGAAGAAAAGAGAATTTTATCATTAGTAGTAAACACTGAAGAACATGCTATAAACATAGAAGCATGATGTATATGCAGAACATGCTAAATAAATAAGAATCAGGGAATATAATCACCTAATAATGTTATAAAAATAGGATGCATGAAGAAAACAAGAGCTTGGAATAGTAAATAACAAGAATGCTGATAAATAAAAAGAATTACATACACTCAGGGAACAAAATTAAAATCATAAGTAAATATATAAATTAAACTACATGGCATGGATTATGCATGGAATGTGAATTTTTATGTACTTATAATAATTTATTTAATGATTTATCCTTGCCATACCAGGATAATGGAAAAATACAATAAATTTATTAATTAAAATGCAGCAGAAAGTACACGAATCACTCGAGGTGAAATCACAATCAATGGTGATATCTAATAGAATGAACAACAATCCGACCCTAGACATTTATAAATTTCCCCAGGGGTGGGGTGATTAGACCCAGACACGGCTATTTACTAAGTGTTGTCACATTCCTAGTCTCTTTTCTACCAACCCAAAATAGTAAGATAAAAGTGTCATAAATCATCCCCCGGGTCCTGTGCCGTTATTACCCAAGCCCGCCTTCCATAGGCCAGAGGATGGCGACTAGCACTGAAGGTGTATTCCCTAAATCTTGGAAGGCATTTCCTTTATAACTTGTAACACGGACAACCAAGCACATAGAATTATATGAACTCAAGTAAACTAAATAGTAAACAGAGTGAGTATAGTAAGTAAAAGGGGCCAGAATACAAGCCCAACTAGAAAGTACAAGGAAAACTGGAAAGTACAAGATGACTTATAGGTGAAAAGCATCTCATGGATTGTCCACCACGAATCCTACCTGAAGGGTAGGTACATCTCACGAACGGCCGTCTTTGTGGATCACCTTGTCTAATGTCCACCTATGAGCTACCTCCAATCCTGTTACTCTCGTCCCCGGTCAGTGTTATCCATCGTCTGCACCAAACACAATAGGGTGCGGGCATAGCCTGTGTAGGGGTGAGTATAACGATACTCAGTAGAGTCCCTGAGACCCTCAAGGTCTCACAAAATCTACCAAGGATAAACCACATGGCATGAAATCAACTAAAACCCCTACTTAGGTATATAAGCATACATATACCTAAGTTATTAAGTATACCCATATCAATCATGAGGAAACACAGATTCCAGCTCAAAAAGCCAAATATCAACTGTTCCACAAAGGAGTACCATGATGGTAAGTACCACTTAGGTACACCACATAGAAGAATACCACCAAGGTATTACCACAAAGTAAAGTACCACTCAGTTACTAACTCAGATCACACCAGGTATAACTTAAGTACAGTTGTAGAGATGAATAAATGTAACTACTAATTAATATTACTTTGTTATGAGGCTCTACTGCTGACCCACATAGGATCGTTATGTGCTGACCCACACAGGATCGCTCGGTGCGGACCCACACAGGATCGCTCGGTGCTGACCCACACAGGATCACTCGGTGCTGACCCACACAGGATAGCAATTCATTCTTCACGTCACAGCCAACTACTGGGTTCACAGACTAAGTTTGATCATATCCGATAAGGGTCCACTCCTCAATCCACTAGTTGATACTCTAACTACCATAAAGTCCCATGAATAATTTACCAAAAATCCATCCACATCATAGGGGTCTCAACACAGTAGACAGTGCGTTAATCAAACGCCCGGTCTGTGAGTTATTAGCCTTTTAGTCCTGAGGTCCTGGTTGGATTCTTGCCCGATCCAACCAGATCGTACTCCAAATTAATCCAAAACATTAGTGGGGTATACCAATAGGACCTTCTCGCTCCAAGGTTTTTGACGCTACAGACATTTCATCAAACGGACGCTTGGTTCCAAAGTTATGGCCAAAAGAGCATAAATGGGTCGAAGTCGGTTCGGGTCCGGTCCAACCCGGTCGGCAAGACACGGGCCGACCCGGCCTGGGCCGACCCGGTTTGGGTCGACCTGGACTGACTCGCTGGGTCCGGCCCAACCCACGGTGCGGCCCGGCCAGGGTGGTGCGGAGTGGCCGCTGGGCAGCGCAGAGGCTGCGAGAGCCGTGAGGGTGGCACAGAGCCACAGGGATCGCGGGATGAAGAAGGCTACAAGGGCGGCGTGCAGTCGTAGGGGTCGTGGGGTGGCAGAGGCTCAGGGGCTGAGAGGGTATTGTAGAGCCATGGGGGCCATGGGATAGCAGATGGCATAGGTACCGCAAGGGTGGCGCAGAGCCACGGGGCCCTAGGGGCGGCGGAGGCCACGGGTGTCTTGATGGCGGTGCGGAGCCGTGCGGACCGTGGGGGGGGAGGCTGTAGGTGCGGCATGGCCATGGGGCAGAGGAGGTCTCGGGGGCTATGAGGGTAGTGCAGAGATGCGGGGACTATAGGGTGGAAGAGGACGAGGGGGGCGCGGGGCCGCGGAAGCCACGGGATGTGCGTGGGTCGCGGTATGGTAGGGCGGCCATGGGGTGGCAGTCTGCCACAGCTGGCCGAACAGCCAGACTTCCTCTCCGCGCGGTGCAGTCTCACGCCATGCCTTCTTAGGTGGTTAGTTCGGTCCGCCGCTCTTCATTCGTCATCGTAGCACAAAGATTCCTTTTTCAATCGCGAAGAACACACCATTCATGAAGAATGACGGAGGGGTCGGGCCATGTTTTTTTGGCCCACACCCTCCACGTTAGTGCGGTAGGAAGTGTCTCTAGGGGGGTGATTCAATGTGAGAGGAAAATTAACATTGATCAAATTACGACACACCCCTACAACCTCCCATAATGATTATTTCCAAACCTGCAAAAGAAATCATCCGCGGATCACCTAGTTAGAGATTTGATCTATGTTCTTTATTTTAGAAGGGAAGAACATGGGAATATATAACCATACACAACTAAACCCCTACCTCATTTTTTTTTGACGTCGATGAGGATTGAAGGACGATCATCGATTGAAGACATCCCACGTTGGAGGATGTCCTGAGAGAGAAGTCGAAGTCGTGAATCGGTGTTCTTTATTGGAGGAGTTTTCTTCGTTGGAGAAGAATAATTGCTCCAAGATTATCTCCCAATTTTCCTTTTCCAACACTTCTCCCAATTCCACCAAAAAGAAAAGGTAGCCAATATGATATGTTTCTCCAATTTTATTTTTGGAACAAATTAAAGTGGCATCATAATTACATTGAGGTTGGCATAATAAATTTTTGGGGAAACCTAAAGGTCACCTCCCTCATTAAAGAGATATTTCAAGAGGTTTCTCACATTATGAGGGTTCGGGTGGTCCCCACCCTTAAATTCAAATTGTGGGTTTTAGATTTAGTGGTCCCCACCTCCATAACCTCACATGGGAGGTTTAGTTCCAGTGGTCCCCAAATCTCAACACTCAAATGGGAGGTTTAGTTCTGGTGGTCCCCAACTCTTAACATTCACATGGGAGTTTCAAAAGAAAATAAAATGTTACACAATTTTATTTTATTTTATTATTTCATGAATAAGTGAAAAACTGACTTCCACCCTCGACCTATGGTGGTCGAGGTGAAGGTCTCCTTAAGCGACTACCAGCGCTGCAAGTTCAACGGTCACCCCATCATCGGCGTCCAAATCTCCATGGTCGATGACATGGGAAGAGTTGTGCATGTATCTCCTCAACTGTGATGTGTGGAAGACATCGTGCACCTGGTGGAACTGAGGTGGAAGAGCTATGCGGTAAGCCACCTTGAAAACTCTACTGAGGACCTAGAAGGGTCCAATGAACCTCGGAGATAACTTGTCGCCTCGGCCAAATCCCTGTAAACCTCGTCGGGGTGAGACCCATAGAAAGATGTGGTCACCATCCTCGAACTATAGAGGTCTCTTTCTCCTGTCGGCATAAGACATCTGCCGGCTCTGTGTAGTATTCATCCACTCCTGGATGATCTGCACTTTCTCTGTGGTAGCCTGTACCATCTTTGGACCCACTAGTGCCGACTCCCCTGGTTCAGTCCATCACAATGGTGATCTGCAAGGTTGCTCGTACAACACCTCAAATGGTGTCATCCCAATTTTTGAGTGATAACTATTATTGTATGCAAACACCACCAAAGGAAAGTGATCCTCCCTCCTACGACTGAAGTGGAGAACGCAAGCACGCAGCATGTCCTCGAGGTTCTGAATGGTCCACTCAGTCTAGCCATCCGTCTGTGGATGGAAGGCAGTGCTCAAATGAAGCTGATCCAGAAATCCTCTTGAAACCCCTTCCATAGTCGAGAAGTAAAACGTTCATCATGATCATAGACAATTGTCAAGGGTACTCCAAGTATCCGCACAATCTCCTGTACATAAAAGCGTCCCAAGATCTCTATTGGACCCTACTCTCTGATCGGTAGGAAGTGGGCCAACTTAGTGAGTTGGTTGACGATCACCCAAATAGAATCATGACCTCTGGATTTATGTGGAAGTTCTGTCATGAAGTCCATGGATATCTCATTCCACTTCCACTCTAGGACCTCTAATGGTTTCATTAAGACTGCTGGTACCTGAGGCTCTGCCTTCACTTACTGACAAGTGAGGCACCGAGAGACAAAGTCTGCTACTACTTTCTTCATTTCCAGCCACTAGTGCTATTGTCAGAGATCTTGGTACATATTTTCCACTCCTGGATGTACCTCTAGAGTGGAAGTGTGGAACTCACTCATCAATTCCTCTCGAAGTGACACTAGTACCATGGTACATCTTCTGAATAGGATGACATGCTCCCAAACTTCAAAAAATCCATCAGGTTCTTTCCCTGTGGATATCTGAGCACGTTGAACCTCACAGTCAGTGTCACCATGCTGCGCCTCCAAGACTCACTGAAAAAATGGGGGAGTGAATGTAAGGGATTGAAGAAAAACTACTTCATCCCAATCCACAAAGGATATCTACAAAGTGGCCAGCTGCTTCTTCGCCTTACCTAGCAGCTGTATACCAGACCTCCTACTGAGTGGATCAGCTACAACATTTCCCTTCCCATGAGTATAGACTGTCTCGAAGTCATAGTCCGGAAGGAACTCAACCCCACATCGTTGTCTCAGGTTCATGTCCTTCTAAGAGAAGATATACCTAAGACTCTTGTGGTCAGAGCACATTGTAAAATGTTCTCCTATCAAGTAACGTCCCCACATCTTCATGGTGAAGACCACTGCTGATAACTTTAGATCATGGGTATCTTAGTTCTTCTCATGTTGTCTCAGTTATTGAGAACCATATGTGATCATTTCTTTCTCATGCATCAAGACACAACCAATCCCATTCATGGATGCGTCACAGTAGACTACGTACCCTATTCCCTCCTCTGGAAGCCTCAGTATGGGAGAACTAGTTAGCCTCTGCCTCGGCTCTTGAAAAATATATTGGCATCTCTCTAACCACACGAAGGGTTTCCCCTTCTTAGTCAACGCTGATATAGGTGCTGCAACTCTGGATAAATCTGGAACAAACCTCTAGTAGTATCTTTCCAAACCCAGGAAACTCTATACCTTTGTCACACTCCTGGTTGGCTCTCAAGAAAGTACCGTCTCAATCTTCACTGGGTCCACTGCAACTCCAACCTCTGATATAACATGTCCCAGAAAGTGAACCTATATGATCTAGAACTGGCACTTCATGAGTTTACCATAAATTTGGTGCTCTTAGAGTGTGTCCAGTACTACTTGAAAATGATAGGCATGCTCCTCATCTGTAGTCGAGTACATCAGAATGTCATATATAAAGACTACTACAAAGCGATCAAGGTATTGCTGAAATATCATGTTCGTGAGTCCCATGATCACTCTTGGAGTGTTGTTCATGCAAAATGGAATAACCAATAACTTTTAGTGTCTGTACCGACATCTAAAGGTTGTCTTCTGAACATCCTCATCTCGTACTCTGAGCTGGTGATAGCCTGATCTGAGTTCTATCTTAGAGAATCATTGTGCACCCTTCAGCTGATCAAAGAGTTCGTCAATCCTTGGAAGAGGGTACTTGTTCTTCACAATCACCTGGTTCAGGTGTCGTTAGTCAACACAAAGTCTCAAACACCCATCTACCTTCTTAGTGAGCAAAATTGGGGCTTCCCAAAGAGAAACATTGGGCCAAATGAATCATTTCCCCTGTAAGTCCTCCAGTTGTACACGCAGCTCACGAAGCTCTGTGGGAGCCATCTGATATGCTGGTGTAGATATCGGTGTCTCCCTGGGGTACAAGTCAATGTAAAAGTCCACCTCTCTTTGAGGAGTTAGACCCAGAACATCATCAGGGAAGACATCTATGTACTGTTCTACCACTACAGGATAGCTCAGACTCTCCACATAAACTACTCCGAGGGTAAGTCTGGCCAACTGATTAGTGATCAGCTGCAATCTCCTCTGGGTAAGTCCATCTTGTGCTGCATAGGTTCCCTTCTCTCCGGTGAAGGTAAAATTGGTCCCATCCGTGCAGACACACTGCACTTTGCACCCAATACAGTAATTATTATCATGGACTGTAGATAACTAGTCCATATCTAAGATGACATCGTAAGGCCTCGACGCCGCTACTAGGATATCCCAGCTGAAGCTCTCACCTCCTAGAGTAAGATCGCACTGCCGGCATGAGTGCGTAATCGTCTAATCCGCTCTCGTGTGAGTCTCTAGCCATAAGGTCAAGCCAAGGGCTTCGTCAGAATCTCAGAGCTCCGAACGAGGGCAGTGGCAATAAAAGAATGATTGGAACCTAATTCTATAAGTACTGCATCTAAGGTAGACTACACACAGATCGTAACTCATATCATCTCCAGATCACCATGGTCATATGCCTCAGTTTCCTAGAGCTGATATCTCCCTTGTCCACCTACTTTATGTGGTCGAGGTGGACCACCTTTTGGTGGTGGTGGTAACATCTCAAATCGTCACCCACCACCAGATGCACGGCCAGCTCCTCTGCCACGTCCGCCTACTCCCTGTGGACCTCCTCAGTCGAACCTCTATCTCTTCCTAGGTGGTCTTTCAACCATCTTCGGATCATCCGTATGTCGGGTTAGATAGTCACGAGCCATGTGACCATGGCCGCAACATTCATAACATTTCCTGCTTTTGGCATGATTGGATCTTCCTCGAGTGCCCCACTCAACGGACCCTGAATCCTGCAGTCGTCCCCCTGTAGGTCTGGTCCTCTTGGATCTCTGCGAAATCTGTCTTCAACCAGTGGCAAAAGACTCCGCTACGTGACGACTGGTGGTGGGTCTTGTTGTTGGTGATTGCTCGGCAAAGAAACTCTCTACTAATAGGGCTCTCTCTAACACCCCCTCCAGCGTCGGGATGCTAAGAGAAATCATTGATGCCTTGATCTCCCATATAAGTCCCTACTCAAAGGTCTGGGCCCTAAAGAATGGGTCCCACACCATATCAGTGGAGTAGAATGAGTGGTCAGTGAACCTCATTGAATACTGATCCATAGTCATGCTTCCCTACTACATATGAAGTAACTCTTGTATGCACACTACGCGAAGTGTCGCTGGAACAAACTCTACCCGAAATAGGCTCTCGAAGTCTGCCCAGAGAAGCATCACCTCATCGTGAACTTAGATCATCAAGATCCACCATCTTCCTATTGCTTCCTATAGAAGGCTAGTGGCAAGGATTGCTATGAGATCAGCTAGTTTCCCTACCATTCAGAAAAATCTCGCCACGGCCTTTAACCAATCCTTAGCCGCTTGTGGGTTCATCTCTACCCTAAACCTGGGTGGCCTCTGGCAATAGAACTCATGCAACGTGCTCAAGTGGTGTGCACCCTCTGCAGTTGGGGATGGTGGAATCAGTACCCCAATGGGTAATGGTACCGCTGGTGCCTCCACTGGATGAGGGCCATGCACTAAGGCCGCATCACTCAGTGGGCTATCAGTGCATACTATATCTAAAACCCTAGTTGGTTATATGTGTGGAGGAATCTTGAAAAGAAACAGGTGCACCATGGTCAATAAGTTTTACCTGGTGATCTGGCTCCAAAGATCACAAATAAAACTTTTGAAAACACACACACAATCAGTTTTTTCATGCACTGAGTCGGAAATCAGAATTCAGAGTCCTGGTGAATGGATACGTCGGCCGCCGCACCAACACTAGATTCCATAAACTGATAACCACACTCACTACACTTAACACTATTTCCATTAAAAAGAAACATCATATTCTTATGTTATATGGTAGAACCGACTCCTATGATACCATTTTTTCATGACCCGCCCCTAGGGCCCATGTCGTGACTACCCCAACCCCATCTTCAATAGGCCAGGGGCTGGAGACTAGCACTGAAGGCGTATTCCCTAAATCTGGGAAGGCATTGCCTTTATAACCTATAACACACACATCCAAGCACACAGCAAGATACAAAATCAAGTAAACTGAATAGTAAACAGAGTGAGTACTGTAAGTAAAAGGGGCCAAAATAAAAGCCCAACTAGAAAGTACAAGGAAAACTGGAAACTACAAGAGGGATGATAGGCAAAATGTAGCTCCTTGATCGTCCACCATGAATCCTACCTAAAGGGTAGGTACAACTCACGAACAGATGTCTCTGCAGTTCACCTCATCTAACGTCCACCTCCGAGCTACCTCCAGTCCTGGTACTCTCGTCCCCAATCAGCGTTGTCTGTCATCTGCACTAAACACAACAGGGTGCGGGCATAGCCCGTGTAGGGGTGAGTATAACGATACTCAGTAGGGACCCCAAGAACCTCAAGGTCTCACAAAATCCACCAAGGATAAACCACAAGGCATGAAATCAACTGACAACCCTACTTAGGTATATGCCCACACATATACCTAAGTTATCAAGTATACCCATCTCAATCATGAGGAAACACAGAGCCCAACTCAAAATCCCAAATCTCAACTATTCCAAAAAGGAAAGAGTACCAAGATGGTAAGTACCACTAAGCTTCGCCACACAGAAGAATACCACCAAGGTATTACCACAAAGAAAAGTACCACTCATGTACGAACTCATCTCACACAAGGTATAACTAAGTACAGTAGTAGATATTATTAGATGTAACTACTAATTCATATTACTCTGTTAAGAGGCTCTATTGTTGACCCACACAGGATTGCTCGGTGCTGACCCACAGAGGATCACTAGGTGCTTACCCACATATGATTGCTTGGTGCTGACCCACACACAAATCAATCAGATCTGACCCACACAGGATCGCTTGGTGGTGACCCACATAGGATCTCTAGCTGCTGACCTACACAGGATCTCTATTCATTCTTCACATTACAGCCAGCTACTGTGTTTTCGCACTAAGTTTTCTCGTCTCTGGGAGGGTCCGCTCCTCAAGCCACTGGTTGATAATCCAACTTCTACGAAGTTCCATGAAGAAGTAACACAAAGGACCACCACATCATAGGGGTCTCAACGCAATAGACGGTTCATCAATTGGATGTCCGGTCTCTGAGTTATTAGCCTTTTAGTCCCGAGGGCCTACTTAGATTTGTGCTCGATCCAACCCAAGCATACTCTAACTTTATCCAAAACTCTATTGGGGTATTCCAAAAGGACCATATCGCTCTAATTTTTCTGTCAATGTAGAGGGTTCATCAAACTAACATTCAATTAAAATGTTATGGCCAAAAGAGCATAAATGGGTCGAAGTGGGTCCGGGTCCGGTCTGACCCGGTCGGACCGACCCGGTTTGGGTCAACCCGGCCCAGTCCAGCCCTTGTTGGGCAACCCAGCCAATGCTGGGTGGCCCGGCTGGGGAGGCGTAGAGTGGTCATGGGGTGGCGTGGAGGCTGCGATAGTCATGAGGGCGGCACGAAGCTGTGGGGGTCGTGGGGCGGAGGAGGCCGCGGGTGTCGGGAGCACGGCGCGAAGTCACTGGGGCCACGGGGCAGTGGAGGACACGGGTTTCATGAGGTCGTGGGTCGATGGAGGCCACAGGGTCCACGAGGGCGGCACAGAGCCTCAGGGGCCATGGGGCAGTGGAGGTCGTGAGTGCCGCGAGGCCACGGGGCGGCGGAGGCTGCGGGTGGCACGGGGTCACGGAGGCAGTGGGTGGCGCGTGGTCCGCAGTGCAGTGGGGTGGCGGTCCGTCACAGCTGGCTGAACAACCCATCTTCATCTCCATGCGGCGTGGTTAACTGCCGCACCTTCGTTGGTGGCTGTTTCGGTTGGCCGATCTTTATTCGTTGTCATAGCACAAAGCTTCCTTCTTCCATCGTGAAGAACACACCATTCATGAAGAACGACGGAGGGGTAAGGCCATGTTTGTTTGGCCGACACCCTCCTCGTTAGAGCAGTAGCAAGTGGCTCAAGGGGGGTGATTCAATGTTAGATTAAAATTAACATTGATCAAATTAAAACACACCACTACAACATCCCTCAATGATTATTCCCAAATCTAAAAAAGAAATCATCTGCGGATCAACTAGTTACAGAGTTGATCTGCATTATTTGTTTTAGAAGGGAAGAACATGGGAATATATAACCATACACAACTAAACCCCTACCTCATTCATTTGTTGACGTCGATGAGGAGGGAAGGACGGTTTTCGATTGAAGACATCCCACATTGGAGGATGTCCCAAGGAATAGTCGAAGTCGTACATAGGCGTTCTTCATTAGAGGAGCATTATTCGTTGGAGAAGAAGAATTCCTCCAAGATTATCCCCCATTTTTCCCTTGCCAACACTTCTTCCAATTCCACCAAAAAGGAAAGGTAGACAATATGATATGTTTCCCCAATTTAATTGTTGGCACATATTAAATTGGCATCCTAATTACATTGAGGTTGGCATAATAAATTTTGTAGAAACCTAAAGGTCACCTCCCTCATTAAATAAGGAGTTCAAGAGATTTCTAAAATTAGGAGGGTTCGGGTGGTCCCCACCTTTAAATTCAAATTGAGGGTTTTAGGTTTGGTGGTCCCCACCTCCATAACCTCACATGGGAGGTTTAGTTCTGGTGGTCCCCACATCTCAACGCTCAAATGGGAGGTTTAGTTCTGGTGGTCCCCACCTCTTAACATCCACATTAGAGTTTCAAATGAAAATAAAATGTTACACAATTTTATTTTATTTTATTCTTTAATGAATAAGTGAAAATCTAACGTCCACCCTCGACCTACGGCGGTCGAGGTGATTGTCTCCTTAAGCGACTACCACCGCTGTGAGTTCAATGGTGCCCTCGGATTTAAATTCCGAGCACAGGTTCAAAAGTTAGAAAAACCTACTCTCATGTTTATAAAAATGTACCTGAAAAAAAATTTAGAAATTCATTCTAGGCACTCTAGGCCTCATAATCACGTGCCGTCAATTTTTACAGACTCGTAAAATTCCCATTTATTAAAAACATTACATGGAATTTCTAGGTCTTTACAAAAGGAAATTGATTACCTATGATACCACTTTTTAACATCCCAACATGGATCACCACTAAGATATTGGCCATACTGATGCGTCACATGGCCACAAGCATTCTTCCCTATATGGAAAAGATTTTCGAATAACAGTGAGGGTCTCAGGAGGTTATAGTGGGGAGATTATAGCATCATATTAGAGTAGTACAATAGTGTAGTAAATAATAATAATAAATAGTAATAGTAATAAATAGATGACAGTTCATCAAAATAATAATAATAATGACTGAATAATAACATATGTTCAACTCTAATATACAACTCATGAATTCATGACCTGATGATAAAAACAAAAAAACATCAAACATAAAACAGGCTATAAGATATAGTACATAACAATAAAGAAAAAAAAAAGTAAATCCCCAAGGGTGATCTCCACAAGAATCCAAATATATGTCTCGACCCTATTCTCGTAACTCCTAGTTATAAGCTAAATTTCATAAGCAATCAACCAAGGTCTTGAAAATATAATGCCTACTCTGGTACCCCAGTGCAATATTGTCATGAGTAGGGTGTGACATAATAATCCCAGTAGGTTTCCACCCATGGTGTCTACAATTGAATCAGGTCCATGAAATATAATGTAAATCACTATGAAGGTTAAGCATAAAGATAAAAAAGCAATGCTAAATAAAAAAACAACAACCCACCCAGATTCCTAAGGGAAACCTAGCAGCTATACCATTCTACGTCTCATAGCCAGAATAAGTAACTGATCTATTACCATACAGATATAGTAATGATATATATTTATATTATGTATTTATATATTGCATACACCTATATGAACCAAGTACGTGAGAATGTAAGTGGCTATATACCTATAATACTTGTTTCTGGATGGATCAGGGTGTTACTTAGTCATCCATGATGAGTCTAAATGAGACTCTAATCTCAAGCGATATGGAATATTCCCTAAATCCTATTAGAATGAGATATTTCATCCTATAACACTCGTTATGGTGAGTGAGCCACCATTTAAACACCTTAATCATGAAATGTGTCTTGTAAATCCCATCACCCATATAGTATCACTGGTGTAAGATGTTATACTCAACACCTGATTTAAGGGAGTGTGATTATCCATAATGCTCAACACCCTTTACCATCGTCCACAACCTAAATCAAGGCATATCATTTATAATAAAAGGTATGTAGAAAAACCTCTATGCATATTATGTATCAAGCCTATATAAAGGTATCATCATATTTATAATAAACATACATGAGATAATTCTTCTCATAGTTTACATTTATGAGCCCATGTAAAAAAATCATAAAACTAATAATATAATACATAAGTCAATACTTATTATGCATTTCAAATGGCCAAGTTTAATTCCATTAAGACCATACAATTCATATAAGCATTTACAAATAAAAATCAATTTGTGTGGCATTACAACCCTTGTAAACCATTACAAAGGATTCATTTCATTTAAAACATTTAATTCTATTTAAGATAAATGAAACCATCAGGAATAAACCATTTCAATTAACATATTTTATTGAATCCATAAAAACATGGAAATTAATTTATCAAGGTTACAAGACGTACATAGAAGGTACCATGGTCTAATTGGGAAAGTAAATATAAGAGAAATCCCAATCATTAAGAAAATAAGACCCTTAGGAGGGACTTGGTCCAACGGTCAATTAATTAGAAAATATCCAATATATACACTTAGAAGGTGCATTGTTTCAATGGACATGTATAAAGGAAGGGTTAAATTCTATTTAAAAATATCAAATGGGCCATCTTCTAGCATTCCACATATCAAACACTATCAACAAAGAATATGGAAAACTCAAATCGATAAGACAGGCATGATATGAATAATAAAATTCCACTTCCTGATCTAGAAGATAGTGAACCTCATCCAAGGGGTATTTTTATAAAAACATGACATTGTTCTTTAAAAAATTCATTTAGTATATTTAAAAATCAATTTCAAGGTCATTTATCAATTCATCAAAATAATTATTCTACAAAGATTCTACACATGAAAATTTAATTTATAATGTTTTAAAAGGCATTAAAAAAGAGTCGTTATCCATTAAACAATTACATATATTGGGGAAAACCATTTGTAGTTAAATCCAAAAACTTATAAGTCATTCTTGGATGTTAATAATTTAATTAAAAAGGAGAGTTTTTTGTTGGCACGCCCATGGGGTGTCCCTAATCAATTGTTTAACCTCAAACAACTAAACAATGATCATCTGGAGTGTATCTAAGTGAGATGATCAATTTAATATGAAGGAATTGATTCTAAAGTAGTGAATGGTAAAGGAAAAGATGCAGCACAATGAAAATATTCATAAAATGACAAATACCTGAAGAAAAATCCAAATACCACCTACCTCAAAATTAGGATAAATCACTTTTCCAATATCGAGGTCTGATTCGGTCTGTTTTGGAAGAAATATAAAAAATGGACCTTCACTCTAAAAATAGGGAAAGTGAGATCACACCAAAATAGTATATCTGATACCAAACTAAAAGAGTAATTAAATAAATGTAATGTATAGATTGTTAATGTGGATCCATAGAGACTAATGGTGATCAATTTGGATGAAGAATGGAGGAGTTATCAAGAATCCTAGCTTAGGCTTGGCGGAGAATCCAAAGGCACCTGGAGAAGGTCTCACGTGGTGGAGGAAGAAGAAAGAAAATAAAAATAAATAAGTGCACTTAACTAAGGGAAAACTGTCATTTTACTCTAAAAACAGGGTCACATAGTCAGTCGACATGGTTAGGACGAACTGTACTCCAACTGTATGGAATCCCCATCTTAAGAAACCAACTCACATGGTTTTTGTAACATGGTTACCCTAACCATACACCAACCTTACGATGAATAGTTAGAGGGTTCTTCCTAAGTGTCACTACCTATGTGGAAAGAGTACACGGTTTGGGTAAACTATGTGTAACTCATGTGGGGAATTTTTACTCCCTCTCTACATTCATACAGTTTTCTGTTGGAGGCCACACAATTTTAGATAAATTGTGCATCTCTATCGGACCCTCCAGAACATTGATTCTCAGACCCAGATACATCCAAAACACAATGTGACATCCAAGGGTCTACTCAGTACTTTACCAAAAAAACAACACATTGAATTTTTTAAACTCTCATACATTTATTCGAAATCTTGTTTTGAAAAATGGAATATCCAGTAATTGAAAAGGTTCAAATTTCATTGGATTTTTGTATGGTTCAAAAACACAGGTCATTAAAAAAACATATAATAATGAAAGGAAAGAACATTAAATTTTTTAAAATACATTTTTAGAAAATACACTTCATTAAAATTTATAGTAAAAAGTACAGTTTAGAAACAAAATTTTAAATATGAAGGTTGAATAGAATAACACATAATGAGGCTCCTAAATAAGGAGAACATTGGAATAAAGTAAAAATATGGTCATGAAGGATAAAAATGATTTTTAAGTAATTTTAAGAGGGGAATATATAACATGATCTTGAAAATAATAACCACCTAAAAATAAAGAAATAGTAAAGTATAATAAAGAAAACATTAATTAGAAATGAATTTAAAAGTATACATTTTTTATTTTATGATATTTATCACATATTTGATGTATTATTTAACAATAAAGATAGAGAATGTGATAAAATATTTTAACATGATTTCCTTCCATTTAAAATGAATAATTTCATCTATTGTGTTGAGTGGATCATTGATCCACTTCATGTTTGGATAATTAAGAAAAATACTTAACATAATCTATAAGCCTTAGAAAATTGATTTTTGTAATTTTAAATTTACATATATTTATTAAGTGTTTCATTAGGTTGTTTTTTATCATTATTAACTATTATCCATTGAATATTTGTTAAATATATTTATATTTTATTATTTTATTATATATAACATTTTAAACACATTTCATATATTTTTTATAGTGTAGAGTAATTTTTATTATATTGAGTGTTGATATCCTTAAGTTTATATTGGTTACATAAGAGAAATTATATATTTATGGATTTATTTAAAGGTAACAAGTGAATTTTAATAGTTGTGTAAAGGTAACACACCCAATACCCATGTTTTATAAAGGTAAACTATTTATTCTTATCTTGTGTAGTAGTAACACCCTATGGATGTTTCACATAAGGGTAACTACCTTATTTCGTAAAGGTAAAAGACCATAACCTAATTCATGTAAGTGTTACTAATCTCGCATAATGGTAGCTCAACCTCTATTAAAGTAATAAATCCTTCAAGACATTCTTGTGTAAGGATACATTTATACTTTCATAAGGGTAATAATGATTTTCTATTTACTATGTTAGTGTACTAGTGTATTTGAATATCTATGTTAGGGTGCATAAATATTTTTATAAGGGTAATAATACATTTATATTAACTATGTAATGGTAACATAAGTCTCACATAATGGTAAGCTTGGTTCTATAATACATAAATATGGGTATTAAGCCTCTTAAGGATACAATTATGTTACTCTTATATAGCAAGTATATTTCATGTAAGGGTAGGAAAAATTATTCAATTTGATAAAATTTGATATACTAGCGATGTGAATATTTTTTTGACATGAATATTTTACCTAAATGATTATTTTGGATATGTGAATAAAAATAGATTTGTGGTGAGAATTTTCTATATGAAAAATGATCCATGAAATCCACTATGTGAAAATATCCAACAAAGTTAAATATTCCTATGTGGTTTTGTAAGTTTCTAATGGTTGTTCGAAAACTAGAAATATAATCTTTTTTCATATTATTCTATGTTTTTATTTTCTACAAGTTTATTATGAATAATCTTAATTTATTATTTATTTTAAATTTACTTAATATTTAACAAGAACCCATGAAAACATGTTTTAAATTATTTTATGATGAATTTAATTTTATTTAAATTGTATTAAGTGAAATAGACAAGGTAATTATAGAATAAATAACATTAATATTTATTAATATAGTTATATTCATTATAAAAATATTATTTATTTTTGTAAATGAAAAAAGAACACATTTTAATAAACCACTTTTATTAAAAAAAAGTATTTATAATTTTAATTTATAAATTTAAAATTTAAAAAAAATGAATATCACTTTTTAAATAATCATTTAAAAATTAAATTGGGGTAAAATATTGGGATATTTTTAAAAATATTTATTTTTTAATGAATAGTGAAATGTATATATTTTTAAAAAAAAGTCCATTATTTTAAAAACAATTAATTAATTTAAATGTATCATTATGTTTTGAATATGATTTGATTTTCCATAAGTATTATTTAGTTATATTTAGTCCAATTTATTACATTTGATTCAACATTATATTTTATTTTAGTATATGTCTATTTTTGTGTTTAAAGATGAGTTTTTCTAAAAATGATCATAAAGTACATAATGTTTCTATATTTTAATTGAATTATAAAACACCTAATTCAGAATTACATAAATAAAATTTATATATTATATATTAAAAAATTAAATTGATATTAATACAATGATTATTATTATTTGTAAAGTTAAAATAAAATTATCTTTTGCTTGAAAAATACACATCTTAAAAACAATAATTTTTTCACGTCAATAGGATTTGTTATAAATTATATTTTTTAAATTGTTTTTATTGAATTAGGTAAAAAATATTCCATATTTTAAATAAAAATAATTGATAACACCAAAAAATTTCAATTTAATTTTTTGACCATAATTAATTGTGAGAATAGTAAAAGTAATTATCTCAATAATCATGAAAACGGGTTTACCAAGGGGGTTAAACTAAAATGATAGCGGTTAAAATGATGTAAAAACATGTATAAATTATATTATATGTACAGATTTTGATAATATCATGTATATATATCGATAATGTTACATTTTAGGGCCTTGGGGTGTTTGAAAATTGTGGGTAAACCCTTTCCTTTCAAAAATTACAAGTGTTCCACTCACCTCACTTATAAATGAACACCCCCTCTATTCTCCTTTTTAAAAATATAAAATCCATTTGGATTGTTAAAATCCTTCCCAAATACATTCCAAAATTCCGTCTCTGTTACCTATAGCCTTTATTTGGTTCATAAATCCATCCTTTGAAGTATTTTGGTGCTTACCTAAGGAGGTCATCCAACTAAGTGGAATTGTGCTTAATAGAGTATATTTATTTTATTTAACCTTAAACATATTTAAAATGTTCTTAAATTATGATTATATAATAAAATTATTATATAAAATATACTTATATGTTATTATTTTAATTTCATACCAAAAATTTATGTTCTCTATTACTAAATCGGATATGAAATAATCATTCGTGTGTACGGCGGATAATAGTCTCACGAACCAATGTCATTCATTTTCCATCATTACCTATCACATATTTCTATAATGATTTAAATTAATTATCTATAATATATCAATGAAATATTTATACTTTTTGATAAATTATATCACATATAACTTCCTAATTTCCATTCGGTGAGGGATATGATAACATCGCTTAGGTGTACGGTAGACTACTACCCTACCAAACGACGTGATTACTTTTTAACTAACTCTACACATAGAAGGTAATAGGGATATATTTAATGAATATCTGTCATTTAAATGAAATTATTATGATATTAATGACATATTTATCATTCTTAAAAGATAATACCTCATTTTATTTCTTACTTTGAAAAATGATAATGCCGTTCGTGCGTACGTGTGGACTACCACCTCACAAAAGAAATGTGACTTTTTTCATCACTAAATCAAATGGATGATATATATATATATATATATAATAGTTTATTTTTGATATTATTATCATTATTTAAATACAAAATAAATAATTCCTTCTCTTCATAATTATCATTTAGAAATGGAAATGTTACTCATGTGTACGTACGACCTACTATCTCCAGGATGATGACGTATTTCTTTTTCCATAAACATAATTCATTATTAGTTTTAAAAAAATATAATTGATGTATAAATTAGATAATTTTTTCAAGATTAGTTTTCTCAAGATGTTTATTAATGACCTCTTTGACCAATAGTCAACCCACCGAAGTCATTTTTGTCACATAAACCCAATATTATCGAAACAATCAATGCAAACATAACTGATTATGTACATGTTTATAAAATGTATATAAGTAAAATAATAAACATGAAGAATGTTCTTAATCATGTAAATAATTAACATGAGTTTATTGTTTCGGAATATAAATAACCAATGTGATAAATCCCACTCAAGGTAAGGGAATTCATCTCAATTTTCTTTCATTGAGGAATATATTGATATTATTCACCTATATTATTTTATAAGGTGAATATGAAGATCCTTTTACTTGTAATATCATGAATATCTATATTCTCATGTAATTTAATGTTTTGTTAATAGTTATTCTTTAATGGATATTTGGATGTAAATGTCTACAAATTGATAAGATGCTTTTATTTATAAAGATATTTTTTAATTTTTTTATTATAACTCTCTTGTTATTCCATGTCCATAATTTTAAAATGAATTTATTATGGAAATGGGAATTTTATCATATGAATTTTATTTATTTTTTTCATTATTTTTTAATGGAAAAAATTTTATGGAATGTGTGTCCTTTACAAACGAAAAAATGAATGATTTATTTTAACATATACAGAGATAATGAATTTTCCCACTGATATAAGAATTATTTTAAATTTAGAATATTTTACAATATTTCATGTACTCTTCAATAAAAAACCCAACTTCACTTTTTCTGGGTATTTTGTTATATGAAGATGGAATTTTAAATAAAAATGGTATTTTGTGTTAAAAATGTGTTTTTAGAAGGAATGGGTATTATGGTATCTGAATGTTATTTTCATTTGAGTTTAAATGAGTTTTTAAAATTTTTTATAATTAAAAGGTGAAAAAAAATATTCATAATATGGTCCTTGGACATTGTTTACATAGGTTGGAGACCTATTATAGCATAAATGGATCCTTTTATAGCTTATGTGATGGGTGAATCGAGATTGTGTCAGGTGAGTCTATAGTGGCCCTCAATTTTCATATATTAACATTAAATCATTTATTCAAAATACTTACTAAATTACACAAATAGATTCTTAAACACTGTAGTTCTTTAGATCCTTTGGAAACATGGAAACATAAACACTGGTACATAATTGAGTTTTATTTTCTCCCTCTAGATTCTTTATGACTAGTGCCCTTCTTAGACACATCATACAGAATAGATATCTTCATAAACTGGGGAAATGAAAAATAGAAAGGGGTGATATCAATTGATCATTAATGGTAAAAAAAGGGAGATATGTAAGCATAAACATGAGCATAATGGTATGATAATGTGGACATAACATTAAAAGACGAAACCCTGAATATCAAAGATCATAAACATGAATTGTGACATAAAGATTGGTGGTTTATAAGAAATGAATCATAACGGGATTCAAAGAATAATCCATAAAATAAAAAACATATGAATAATACATGAAATTTTGGTAGACACATAATCATATAAAATTATTTCCATAGTTGTTAATGCATCACTTCCATGGCATCTTAGTAGTATGGGTTCACTCCCCATACCATCTTGTTATTCATGGTACACTCCCAAGACCATATTAGTACTCAAGGTTCACTCCCAAGACTATCTTAGTAGACAAAGTCCTTTAATGAACTGATTTCACTCCCCATTCTAGCCATTTCTATCTCATGATATATAAATCTACACCTAATTCATTGGAGGGAGATATAGGTCCCACCCATATCATAATGAAATCATATATATGTGTGTCACTAGATCATAAACATTCATCATATCATAACCCATGAAATTAAATGTGTATCATAAACATGTAATCATATAATAACCTTGGTAAAATAATATAGGTTTCATAATCATTTCCTCAAATCATAACCCATGAAAGAAATGGTTTTTATAACCACATAACCCGTGAAAGAGAAATGGGCTGCATAAACATCATGTCATCAAAATATAAACTATTCATAGAAAGAATATGAACAGAACCATTGGATAATTTTCCCATAAATCCATGTGTAACACCAATATATTTCATCTTGGATGTAAAATAATTTGGAAATATTCTTTAAAAACTTTTTGTGGTTAAAATATTCATTCTACTTTGAAAAATGTTCTCTAAAACACAAAAATATAAAAATCCTTTTTTCACTAAAAATATATTTGAAAACTTATAAAGGAAGAATTGAAAACCATAAAAATTTTAAATCCTTTTTTCTTGAAAATAAAATTAAAACATAATTTTAAAAAAAATTGAAAACATTTTTGAAAAAAATGGTTTTTTAATAAAACAGATTTCCGACTGAAGAGAGAAATAAGGTTGTATTTTCATAAAAACATTTTATTAATTATCATAAGTATGAAAAAGGGGTCAATGGTAATAATACATTAATTTATCTTGAATAAATATAGTATAATAAAATTAATTAGTGTCCTGAGATATATATCATAATATTACATCAATGAAATCATAATCATAAACAATCTCGATAATCGATGAGATAATTGGAATAAACTCTTTCCACTTGGTAACTTTGAATCATACTCCCTGTGTAAGAAATTTACATTACATGAATCATAAAATATCATGAAAAGAAGTATATTCATGATATAACATGTCAAATGGCAGTTTATACTCCTCATGTAAAAATATAGCAGCATAACATGGCATGTCACTCAAAGAAAGAAAATTAAAATAAAATTACTTTAGCAATTATGTAACTTTTGAAACATAACCCCCATGAAATATAGATAATAAAATTAATTTGTAAATACCAATAAATTTTAGGATAATAACCAATTAATACATTCATAGGTACTATATAAACCACAAAAAAATAAACGAGTGGTGAATAAGGTATAAATCTCACATAAATAAAAGTGAGATGATAAAAAACTTACCTTATGTCTTGACTCTAATTGTACTCATTAAAACTCACGTATAATAAATATATGTTTAGTATAAATACAACACATAACCATATTTTTATATATAATACCATATATGATTTTATTATGACCTTATATTACCCATTTGTTAACAATTTTATGCCAATGATACGTTTCTGGTAACATCTGATTTGTTTTTCGTATATGTTTCGACTTATTATTATTAATCCTATTACATAGGTAATTATTTAATTATTTAAAAAATTTAAAACCTGATTTAAATATCATATATATTTAGTATATAAATATTTATAATAACCTATAAAATGTAGAAATAGAAAATGAAATACATTGTTCATGGAGACGGTAGGTCGTTTCCATTTAATTTTCATTTTGAAAGAATAAAGTAAATGACATATAGGTATATATATAAATACTTTAATTATATTAGAATAAATATGTCATATTTATCATATAATTTTATTAAACTCATCTGTAATACATTCCATGTAAACTGTGAACGAATCAAATAACTTTATGGAGGTTGTAGTCCACATGTCCACAGATGAAGTTATCATATTTACAAAAAATGGAATTCATGAAGGTATGTGGTATATAATAATTAATGAAGCATAAATACATCATATATATAAATTAAAACATCTAAAAACAATATTTCTATAATAATTAATAATAGTGATATATGGTGAAGGAAAAATGAATGACATCGTTTCATGAGGGGGTAGTCCACCGTACACACGAATGGTAAGTTCGTTACCCATTTTTTAGAAGTATGTGTAGGTTTAGGTTGAAACCCCATAATAAAAACATATCATAATTTTTATAATATTTTTTTATTATATAATCATATAAAATAAATATTTGAGGGTGTGGATAATGAAAATTAAACAAAAGAGCTTGTGGAAGGATGTTACCTCTTCTTTGGGTAACTCCTCTTGATTTTCACCAAAGAGATTCTTTGGTTGAAATTATTCTTAATGTGATGATTCTAATACTAATTTAGGAAATTTTGTAATGCCCCGACCCCAGCTACCCAGAGTCGGTGCATTACTTCGTAACATTGGCATGATCACAAAGATCAAGTCTCGAAAGACCGATTAGTTTAGTAGCCTTGGAAACACTAGATAAATTCATAAGTCTTACATTACATCATAAAGTGAAAAACTAATAACAAAGTCTTCATAGTCCACACTCATATCCTCTTCTGACTATCCCTGCAGGTCATTCATAAAATACTTCTTCACATCCTGGAAAATATTAAAACATTGAAAGGGGTGAGCTTAGATGCTCAGTAAGGACAACAATATTGCGGAAGCTTTCATAAATAAACATAAAAATTTAAGGCAATGTATAACTAAAACAAAATCCTTTTAAACTTGAACATCAACATAATATGGCAAAACTAAAATGAGATAATGCCATTCACTCCTTCACATGGATATTCTACTGGTCGAATAATCACATGCAATATCAATAACCACTTTCATAATGAGGGAATGTATAATGCCAGACATTCTGAAACATTTTGTCAAGGCCTCGGCCAAGACGTATAAAATGATTAAGGCCTCGGCCAAAACCATAAATCAAATTGGGAAAGGGCCTCAGACAATTCCACGTCTAGTTGTCTCATGAGACCTACCGATGCATCGAGGAGCTATAGCGGGCTCCACCCGTCACTTATTAAGTCCAATGCATTCCTCATATGAATAGGTTTAAACATATCATAAACCATAAAATAATCGTATCACATAAAACATGCATAAATGAAACATAACATTTCCACATTTCAATCACAAGATATCAATACAACACATTGATATAATAAAAACGCTTTCAAAACCATTTTCAATACCAAAATAAAAGAAAGTTAAAACTTTTTATTTATTTTTCATTAAAAAAAATGATGGCTTGTAGAGGAAGTCGGAACTCAAATAATGGTCAAGGCGGTGGAGAAGTCGTTGTCGCCGCATAAGTATGGAAAGAAAAACATTCCCTTTTTGTCGTTTAGTAAAACGCTTCATATAAAAAGATTCCTTTTGAATAAACTTAAAAGTCAAAGGGGTTTATACACCGTATAAAAGAAAGTTGTGTATAAAACCAAATATGCCTCAATGAAAGGAGATTGAGACGAAGTCCTTAAAAAGATCATTTTTAAAATAAAATAAATCTATTATGTGTATTCACTATAGGTACACATAAAGAGAGTAAAAATACAAAATAGGACATAATAACATCATGACATAATTTGAAAGTAGGAGATTAACCCAAAGAATGGAAGTTGGGTTAAGAAATTCCCTTACAAATAAAATAGATCTATTATGTGTATTCACTATAGATACACATAAATAAAGTACAAATACAAGATAGGACATAATAATATCATGAAGTAATTTGAAAGTAGGAGATTAACCCAAAGAATTGAAGTTGGGTTAAGAAGTTCCCTTACCTTGTATCCGACTTGACTCAACCGTTCTTTAACCTCCTTAATAATAAACTAGAGTTAATATCTACCTTATTAAGAACCATTTTAAATTTCATTATCCTTTTTATATCACTTATTACAATGTTATGAACATTATGTAATTATTTAAGTTAATAACGGTCGTTTTGTCGATCTTTGGTAACTTGAGTCAACAATAAACTTCTTATAATTACAAGTTGTTCATGTGGTAGAATATCCATTATATCCAGAATTATATTCATGATTTAGATGTCATATATATCTTATATATCCAGTATATACATTCATTTATAATATTACGTAACATTTAGAGGTAAGAAATGAAATGCACCGTTCATGGAGACGGTAAGCCGTACGTACGCATGAACGCTACTTTCATTTCAATTTCATATTTAATGGAACTAAATCATAATGATATAAATGTATAATATACTTCCAGTATAATATAGTGTATAATACCATTTTCTTCATCCTTTATACATCCCACATATGGCATTAACGATTCAAATCACTTTGAGGGGGCGGTAGTCCGCACTTCCTAAAATGAAATTATCGCATTTTACCCATAATGGAAATCATAAAGTATGCCATAAATGAGAAATACAGAAGCATAAGTAAAACATAAACATATTATATATCATATATAAAAATAGTGACATCTTAATGGCCACCTTTGAAGGTGTTATATGAGTGTTTAACAATCATCGTTTCGTGAGGCAGAAATTCGCCATCCACAGAAACCGTATGTTCTTTAACCATTAGATGTAGGTGTGTGTAAGTGTAGCTCGAATACTTCTTATAACAACATCCTAGTATATTGATTATACTGTTGTTGTTACAAAAGAAATTAATAAAAAGAGTTTAGGGGGTTGGAGAAGAAAAATAAAACAAAACAACATTAGAAAAGACATTACCTCAAAATCGGGTAACTCTTTTTGATTTGAGCCAAAGGCTTCCTTGGGAAGAGTTCTGCCCAAAGTAAGGCTTCTAGGAGTAATAGGGGGAATTTGGGAGATTATTTGGGTAGAGTTTTGCCGAGCCAAATGGCTTGAAAGTGTAAATGAGGTGGGAGAGGTGGGGGCCTTTTATAAGTGGAGAGGAGGGGCACTTTTGGAAAGATTGAAATGTTACATTATTTCACAATGCTTTTCGGATTCTAAAGGTCACACACTTATATAATTAGAGGATAAGGTGATAAGGTTTCTAAATCTCCTCATCCAATAGGATTTGGACAAGTGTAAGCCTTGTATTTTGCATTATCTTTTCATTTTATTTAAATCGTTAAATAATGAGGTCATCGCTGCATCATAATAATGTCATAAATAATTTAATTTATTTAATGTCTAAAAATTATAAAAAAAATACTATGATGTAGGAAATCTTTTTAGATTTCTAATGAATATTTATAGTCAAAATTTGGACTTGTGTAACCCCACTTAAAAACTATTTTAGTAAAATAACTCATGTTTCTGTCAATTTAATTTTAACATTAAATAAATATATATTAATGTCATTTTCCAACTAAAGTGGCTCCATGGGGTCCCCAAGTTGACCCATGGGTTGTCTTGGTCGGCCATGACTCATCCAATAGGAGTAGGACAAGTGTCATGCTCATCTCATATTATTAAAACATTATTTGTACCTTAAACTACACTAATTACCTCTAATCGCGATTAAGAACTTAAAAGTTACTATTCACCAAAAAATTATTTTAATCTCATTGAACCACATTTTAATTCTTAATGACAACCATGTATGTCGGATTTTTGAAAATCAAATCACAGAAGTGGTAATATTTCATTTAAACGAAAAATCAGTTATTTAACTACCACTTAGTGGTTTCACTATTCATCAAAAATTGAAGTTTTTCAGAACAAGGCCAAAATTTCACCCTAAGATATAATTGATATTCCGAATTAAAAAATGATGTCTATTTTACAAAATTCCAAACATATAAGTTGCATTAATTAATTTTATAATTAATTCCCGCTGTTACGACAAATAGCGTGTTTTTAAGAAACAATTTATATCAAAAGATTGGCAATTGTTTATGTCCAATTTCAATGTTAAATTAATTATAATGACCACCATTGGATAAAATGGTAAAAATATATTCTAATTATACCTTAAAACCACTAAATAGTATAATTTATCACAATAAATTATTTTGATTAAAAAATTTGTTTTAAAGTATTTTTCACTATTCATAAAAAATTAGAAGTTCTCAGAAAAATACCAAAAATTCAACATAGGCTAATTTCGATATTCTGAATCCAAAAATGAAGTCCATTTTGAAATATAAAATTTCTATAATTTTAAAAAGTGGTTATTACTATTCATAACGGCTACTTTGATTTGTCGCGGTGTTTTAGAACTCGAAGTTGCGTACAATGCAAGCTATTGCATTATTGAATGAGAAGCGTATCATGGAAGCTCGGGGTGTTACAAATTTAATATGAGATTTTTTCAAGGTTTTTCCAAGACAAAAGGCTTTATATGTTTGAATAAGTGCGGGAGTGAGAGCCCTCTTATATTGGAGGAGGAGTGGCATTCTTGTAAATATAAAAAGGAAAACACTATTGAGAGGTCTTCCTTACATCATGTGCCTCCAATAAATTTTCATTCCATATTAAAGAGGTTAATTTTTCAAAATATTTCCATAAAATAGATATTAGAGACGTTTTTATGTTATTTTTCCACTTCAGTTAACATTTACCACTAAGTGATCTTGTTTTTACCTTAATTGATATAATTATTTTTAATTACTTTCACTAATATTTTTTGTCAAAAACTAATTTAAAATTGTTAGAAATTAGAAATTAGTATTATTCCAAATATGGAATCTATTTTTCCAAATTATAATCACATAAGTTTATGAAATTAATTTTAAATTAATCTCGTAGACGTGTCATGACAATGAGTTATTTAAATGAAAATATCTAAATGTTTTAAATTTTTTTATGTACAATTTAAAACATAAATTGGCCCCATGCATTTGATAAACTGATTTAAAATTTATCTAATTAAACTTTAATACCAAATTAATGTATTATTTAACAATATAAATAAATTATATGAAAAATATGTTTTGAATTAAAATACAGTATTTTTCACTAGTCATCTAAAATGAAATTTTTTAAGAAAAATCATGAAAATTAAAAATAATATATTTTTTAGATTTTTAATTCAATAATTAAGTTTATTTTATCAAATTAAATTTCTAAAAGTGTCTAAAATAATTTTATTATTATTCACAGAATGAAAAAAAAGAAGTTCATTTGGGAAAATAGTGTTTTCAAACATATAAAGACTTTACCAAAAATATGTTTCATTTATACAGAAGCATTATAAATAATATTTAAAAAGGTAGTTATTACCATTAATATTACTAAGTTTAATGTCTATTTTATAAATATCTATTTTAAATAATTATAATAATAAAATTTTGTTTTGTAGAAACTCATTGTTACATGTAATGCAACCTAAGTAGATGTTGTTTATAGAGCAGTCTTATATTAGTGTAGCATATAAAAAAAGATTAACTTGGTGTATCATTAAATACAATAAATCATGTAAAATTAATTAATTCAAAAATAAGGGTCCTAAAAACTCATGGTGTTACATTCTACCTGCCTTAAAATGTGTTTCACCCTCAAAATTTGTCATTATGATATAAAAAATGAGGATACTTTTGCCTCATAATATCCTAAATTTCCCACATATCATCCTCTAATTGTTGATTTATCCACAAAACATTGACTAGGTAAGTGGTCTTATTTCATAGAACTTTATCTGTATGATCTATAAATTTAAATGTTTATTCCTTTTAATAAATATCATGATCTAGCAGTATGACCTCTAAGTTTAGTACATGTGATGGGTCAGGTATGTACTACATTATGTGAGATTCATTTAACACAGCATGTACTTGACGTAGTTTTGGAGGAAGTTCCAAGTGATAGGTTACCATCCTGGTATGATCAATAATTTCAAAGGGATAAATATACCTAGGGCTTAGTTTCCTTTTCTTCCCAAATCTCATAACCTACTTCCAGGGAGAGAATTATAGAAACACCTTCTCACCAAATTAAAATTCTAGATCATGTAAACAATTGTAAGTTTCAATTTTCTTATGATTTTGAGTTTCATTTATATGATACTAAATGGGTCTAACCTTCATGGCCATTTCTTTAGTGATCTTAGGTCCCAATATCTTACCTTCACCAACTTCATCCTAGCACATTAGATATCTAACTTTTTTCCCATATAAGAATACATAAGGATCCATATAAATTCTTGAGTGAAAACTATTGTTGTTTAAAAACTCAACTATAGTATGGTGACGATCCCAAACACCTTTTAAATTTAATGAACAATATATCAATATATAATCTAGGGTTTTAATTGTTATTTTAGACTGACCATCCATCTAAGGATGATAATAAGTTCTTAAAATCATTTTTTTGTTAAGTTCATACTTAATTCTTTGCTAGAGATTTGAGGTAAACCTTGGATCCTAATGAGATAAAATATAATGTTGAATTCCATGAAACCTTACCACTTCCTTAATGTATATCCTAGTAAGATAAACTAGAGGTAATTATTATCTTGTTGCAATGAAGTGTGTTTACTTAGTAAGGAGATCGACTACCACCCATATAACATTAAACCATTTAGAGGTTTTGGGGAGTCCAACGACAAAATTGATAATGTTGTTCTCCCATTTCAATTCAAGTGTGGTTAATGGATGAAACATCTCCTTAGATTTTTGTCTTTTAGCTTAACTTTATGGCATACCAAGAACTTAGATATAAACTCTATGATATCTCTCTTCGTGGCATCCCATGAGAATTATTATTTCAAGTCTCTATACATCTTCATACTTCCATGATGAATATAAAATGATGAACTATGAGATTACTATAATAGATCCTTCTTCAAATATAGTTTGGAAGGAACCAGTACATGATTATTGAACCTTAGCATTCCATCTGGATCAAGGTTAAACTCAAGAACATTTATAACCTTCTTTTTTATCTCTACATCTTCATTCTTCACCTCTTTAATCAACACTTGGATAGGGGGTTAAAAATTCAGTTAATCAAGATAATATTTTTCCATTTCTTTCAAAATTTCCCTATCCATCCTTTAAAAATATAAAAATATTGGATATTTATTTATCCTCTTCATATATAATCTTTCATGATCCTTTAAACTCAAATAATCAACCATGTTGTTTTCTTTCCTAGAGTGGTAATGTACTGATAAGTCATAATCTTTTATCATCTCTAACCTTCTTCACTAGAAAATGTTTAACTCCTTCTATGTGAATATATACTTATAAATTTTATTATTGATATATATATCACACTTTTCTCCTTAAATTTAATTCCTTCATTTCTTTAGTGGAAAAATTATTGCATCTAACTCCAAATCATGTGTTAGGTAATTTTTCTCATGAATCTTTCATTTTCATGTGGTATAGGTTATAACCTTGTTATTTTTCATGAGAAAGCATCCCAATACCTTCTTAGATGCCTCAATATAGATTATAAACCCTCATCCACTATAGGGTAATGTAATAATAGGTGTCTTGACTAACCTTCTATTAAGTGTATTGAAATTTTCTTCACATTCATATGTCTAGAGCAACATGGAACCCTTTTGAGTTAACTTGGTCAGAAGATTATATAGTTTTGAGAAATTATCTACAAACATTCAATAATATCCAATTAAATGAATAAAACTATGAATCCTAGTCATCATGGTTAGTCTAGGACAATATTCAATATCCTTGGTCTTTGATGGATCTACTGTTATACCCCCTCTTGAGATTATATAACCCAAAAAATGAAACATTATGTAACTAAAATTAACACCTTATAGATTTTTCATAAAGTTTCTCCTTTCTTATGGTATTTAGTACAATTCTCATGTGTTCTTTATGCTCCTCTATTCCCTTTTAATATATAAGAATATCATCTTTAAATACTATAACAAATTGATCAAGGTAATCTTTAAAGACTCTATTCATCAAATCAATTAAGATAGTAAGAGAATTACCAAAAAGTGTCACTATGTATTCATAATGTCCATACCTTGTACATAATGTTATGTTAGGTATATCCTTATTATGGAGCCTAAATTAATGATATATCTAATGAAGTTCAATCTTGGAGAATTATTGATATCTGCACATTAGATCAAACAATTAATACGGGGAAGAAGATGCTTTTTTATCATGATCTTGTTTAGCTCCCAATAATCAATGAAAATTCGCATTGATCCATATTTATTTTTCATAAAAATAATAGGTTCACCTCAAGGTGAAACAATTAGAAAAATTAATCATGTATCATTGTTTTAATGGAGTTTCTTCTTCAATTCCTATAAGTTAATTGGGAACATTCTATACAGATTCATTGAAATTTGTGTAGAACCAGGTACGATCACTATCGAGAACTCAACTTCATGTTTTGGTGTATTTCTAGGAAACACATCTGGAATGAAAACCAAAAATTCCTAAAAAATAGGCATATAATTTATGTTTATTTCTTCCCCATGCATTTGAGATAAACATGCCATCTGAATTGGAATTAAGACCCATACACAAGATATAATCTTCAGTGAAAGTTCATACTTATCATCACATTGATAGAAGATCATAGGATGGTTTGAAATATAAAATTCAAGTTTCCTTAATCAGTAATTCATGTGGGATTTATGAAGATAAATCAGTTCTATTTCTAAGATGACATCAAATTCAACAATAGGATGAATGAAAAGATACACTAGAACAATATTCCCACAAACCACAACCAAAGATGAATCATTGACTTGATATGTAATCATTATAACATTAGGGGTTTGCACTTATAATTATACATCTAATCATTTTGGTGGAATCATAATACCCTTTTAAAGTTCTTTAGATATGAAAGAGTGTGTAGATCTAGAATCAAATAATACATAACAGTTCTATAGTAGATGGTAATTGTACCTTTGACAACATCAGTATCATTCCCCTCATTAGAAACAATGATTTCATATGATTTCCCCTTATCCCTCAACTTAAGAGGTTGTTTACATCGATCATCGTCATTATAATTTTGGTTTTTCCACTAGTTAGCATAATGCCTATTATCCCTAGACTTATAGCAGTGAAGCGGGGTATGTTCTTTCTATGCATTTTTCTCCCGATTCACATTGTTATCTAACTTATTCCCATAATTTCATCAATCAAATGCCTAGTGACCTTCCCTTATGAACATTAAAAACTTATTATACCCCTTAAGAAAATATCCTCAATGCTTCTTTCCACACTAATAGCATAAAACAAAATTAATCTTCTTTATCCATGGTTTTGAGATTTTTTTTGTAATCCATCATCATTTTCTTGTCAAAACCATTAGATTGATATGTAACTTAAACCTCCATTTCATCCTTGATTTCATAATGAACAATATCTTTTTATCTACTAAAGCCTCTTATGGATAAATTCCTTCTAAGACTTGGTTTTCAGCCACTAAAGAACCTATAAACTTTGCATTCAAGATGGATGATAATACCAGAAGCTTACCTCACAAGACTTATTAAATTAGCCTCATAAGTAACAATAGGTTCCCCATCCCTTGTATTTAACACAAGGAATTACTTCTCTATCTTTATTTTAAGAATTATCGGAAAGTAATTTTTAAAGATAAGTTCTTTAACTCATATCAATCCATGGATTAAATTTCATCTTTTATCATCATATTCTTGATTATATTCCACCACTGGTCCACTTCTCTTTCAAACTAATAAACGGGTAGAATGGATTTATCATGTTTCAAACACAAGAGAACATATAATATCTTTTCATTGGTGTTGAACCATTATTTAGAAATAATTGGATTAGAATACCTACTAAAATAAGGTGTTCATTTTATCATGAAAGAATTGACATAATTTTGTTCGCTCATTTCTCGTTTGGAGGATTATCATGATTAATAGATTGATAAAGCTAGGTGATCAATGTAATAATATTTTTCATTTCACCTCCCATAGAATTAAGATTCTCAAGAGGACAATCATTGCATTGTCCATTATAATCACCATTAATGTTGTTACATTAGGTTCTATCCATTGACTGAAACCAAAAATCATAGTGTAAGATACAATTATCATAGTGAGAAACCACATAATCATGAAAACCCACTTATAGGATGTCTAAATTATGACACATTATTTAATCTACGAAACCTTAGGCTAATCCTAGGTTATTCATAACAAAATTATATTTAAATCCTTCATGATGGTTCATAAAGATGTTTTGAATTCCCAAAGCATATTCTCCCAAGAGTTTCATGGGTAAACAATTTGGATTCTTCAAGGCCTATCGAGGGCTCAGGCAACGGGATCCTTTGTCTCCCACCATCTTCATTCTTGCTCAAAATGCCTTTAGCTGCAACATCAACAAGGGCATTGTCACAAGGACAATTCTACCCTACCATAGCAGGCATACCATGAGAGGCATCTCGCACTTGATGTTTTTCGATGACACAGTTTTGTTCATTAATGGTAGTAGAAGATCAGTGAAAGGGTTAAATAGGGTTCTTAAAGAATATTGCAAGTGGAGCGGACAGGTGTTAAATTCCTAAAAAAGCCTCTTCTTCACAGCAAGGAGTGCCTCTCCAAGGAGGGATCGGGACTTAAGGGCCAGGATGAATATGAATAAGGGTCTTTTTCCCATGGATTATCTAGGATCTCCAGTCAGCCCATCTTTCCTCAGGGTAAAGCATTTTGATAAGCTCATTAGCAAGATTACTAGGCATATTCAAAACTGGAAAAACAGGTTTTTATCCTTTGGAGGCCATATCACTCTGGTTAACTGTGTGTTAGTCTCCATGACGATGCATGTTTTGTCTACCTTGAAGGTTCTGAAAACTGTGTTTTCAAACCTAGATAGAATAATGGTGTCCTTTATTTTAGATGGGTAGATGGAGGGTCGTCATCATTGGGCTTTAGGTAAATGGCTGGCCAGACCCCTTTCAGAGGGGGGGAAAATTTAAGGAGCCTTCCCTCAACCATTCAAGGACTGCATGCCAAGATCACTTGAGAGGTCATAGAAGGCAGAACTCTATGGGGTAGAACAATTCAGAATTTTCACGGTCTTAATGGGAATAGTCATAGAAGGCATCCTTCAAAGATATGGAACCTGGTTCAACCGTATTTGGAAACTCCGCAACAATATTCTCGGTGGATTATCGGAAGGGGGGATATAATCTTCTGGCAGCAGGATTGGGGGGTAGGGAGGTTGTGGTTCCAGGGCTGTCCAGCTCCAGATATCACCTTTAAAGAGGCTTCCTGCCATATGAGGTTCCTCAAGGCCATCCTCGAAGGAAACCAAATGGAGATGTTTAAACCTGTTTTTCAAATGATGACGATGACCAGTTATTTTTCACAGGTACCTCATCGGGTGCTTTCTCCATCAAAGACTTTGATATCTTGACAAGAGAGGTGGTGAACGTCAACCGGTGACGGAGACTCTGTGGTGTAAAATGATTCCTTATAAATTCAATTTTTTGATGTGGAGAGTGAGACACAGGGCTCTACCAATGGATGCTAACCTTCAGCGAATGGGGATCCCAACGGTCTCTCGGTGCTGGTGTTGCAGGTCTCCGTGCACAGAATCTATGGGGCACCTTTTTTACGATAATGAATGGGCAAGGGGGTCTGGAAAACCTTAGGGGCCTTTTTTGGATTGAATGGCTATTATGGAAACTCAGAGGACTTTCTACATTCCTGGTTTAGGGGAGCTGAAAACCAAGGTGTTGAAAGGAAAGTAAGGGTACTCATTCTCACTAATGGGTGCTGGACTATATGGCAGGCCCGGAATAACAAGCGCCACAGTATAGGCTCAGTCTCTCAGGTCAGTATTCATTTTAGAGTTAAAAACATTGTTCTAGACCTACTTAGGTTGTGGCCGGACTGCAAGTTGGCCCCCTCCTTATGCGCCATTACTGCTGGGTGCGCTGAAGATCATCGGGAGGGCTTTCTTGGACTTGGGCAGTGGGTGAGGTGGCGGTCTCCACTACATGGATTGAAGATTAATGTCAATGGCTCGCTAATCATAGGGGAGATGCGGGGAGGGGGCATCATGCGGGATCAAACCGGCTCTGTACATGCAGTGTTTTCTACTTCGTTTGGGGAGGTGGTGTGCTTCAGGAGGAATCCCGGGCTATGGAAGCAGGTTTGCAGATGTGTGTGAGCAGGAATATGGTGGTTTCTTTGGTGGAAACTGATTCATTGGTGTTGTTCAATGCACTGCAAAACAAAATCAAGATACCATGGAGCATTATTTATACAGTCAGGCGCTGCCAGGCTGTTATTGGGGCGTGCATGGATATCTCTCATACCTGGAGGGAGAGAAACATGGTGGCGGACATTATGGTGTCTACGGCAACATCAAACAGTACTTTTTCTTCCTTCTCGTCTTTGGGGTCCTTTCCTACTGAGGGTTTGAAGTTTTTCATAGATGATGATTTGGGGTTGCATTACTTTCAACCCCCATGACTTCTTTCCTTGTATCAGAATTATTGATTGAAATAAAAATGGTAACTTTCAAGTTGAGGGCACCAGTTCTTGATCGAGTCTAGACCAATATGGTGTTTTTAGGGTTGTTTCCACTATGTACATCTATTTTAGAGCCACATCCACTTATAGTGTCCATACAGGGATTTATTTATAGGAAACCACTCTATCTATCCTTTAATAAAATTAAAGAACATTTTCTTATACATTTCCTCATACTTATACTTATCCTTATACATGTCCATAGGGTTCTCACTAAGGTTTTCTCATCCTAGTTTCCAATGGTTAGCTAAAACGTTTCTCGGATACCAACTATAGTGACCCTTTATTTTTATACATTAACATTACATAATTTTTGCAGAATACTTAATACATTACACAAACATATGCCTAAATAGATTATTAGTTTTGTGCCTTTGGAAACATGGAAACATAAACACTGATATATAAGAGAGAGATGAATTATCCTTCTATAGTTTCTTCATGATTATAACCCTTATTAGACACATCATACATAATACATATTATCATAACCTGGGGAAAGGAAATATAGAAAAGGGTGATCTAAGATGCTCAGTAAGGGTAAATAAGGGATATATGTAAGCATAAATATGAACATAATGGTATGAGAATGTGAACATAATATTTAAAAATAACATACCATATGTATCAAATATCATAAACTTGAATCATGATATAAATATTGGCAGTTCATAAGACATGAATAATAAGGAAATCAAGGGAATAATCCATAAAATCATAGCATATGAATAATACATGAAATTTTGGTAGAAACATAAGCATATATAATTATTTTCATAGTAGGAAATGAATCACTATCAATGTCGTCTTAGTAGTATGTGTTCACTACTTGTGCCATCTTGGTAGCCATGGTTCACTCCCATGGACATATTAATAGTCAAGGTTTACTCCCAAGAGCATATTAAAAGACAAATACCTTTATTAATCCATGTTCAATCCCCATTAAAGGTATGTCTATCTCATGATATATAAATATTTACCTAATTAATTGGGGGGATATAGGTCCCTCCTATCAAATAATGAAATCATACATATGTGTTCCATTGTATCATAAAGATTCATCAACTCATAACCCATTAAATGAAATGGGTATCATGAATAGGTAATAATAGCCTAACCTATGCAAAATAAGATGGGTTTTATATTAATTACATCAATGCATAACCCTTAAAAAAAGTAGATTTCATAATCATATACCATGTTGAATTAAAACAGGCTTCATAAACAGCATTCCATCAAATCATAAACCTTTAAAACAAAGTATATGAATGAAAAAACTGGATAATTTTTCCATAAATACATGAGAAACACAAAAAGATGTATTATTTAATGGGAAATAATTTATAAATATCCTTTAAAAACATTTCTAGATTAAAATAACCTTTATTCTTTGAAAAACACTTTTTAAAACATAAAACATTTTTGAAAACATTTTTCATTGAAAATATATTTTAAAACATATAAAGGAAGATTATACAACCAAAAAACATTTTTAAAATTATTTTTCCTTTAAAATTATAGTAAAATATAATTTTTAAAACATTTTCTGAAAACATTTTAGAAAATATGGTTTTTGAATAAAACAGGTTTCTAACCGAGGAGAGAAATGATGTCATATTTTCTTAAATATATTTTTTAATTATTTTAAGTACCAAAGAGTGGAAAATAGTATTAAATACATTTATATATATTTAATAACCATAGTATAAAAAATTCATAAGTTTTATTTATTATGTATCATAATACTTCATCAATAAAATCATAATCATAAATAATTCATATAATCGATGAGTTTACTGTAATAACTATTACCACATAGTAACTTTGAATCATACTCACCATGTAATAAAGTTACATTAAATTAATCATAAAATATAATTAAGATAATAATATTCATGATATATCATGTAAAATAGTAGTTTATAAACCTCTTAGAATAATATATTTATATAACATGGCATGTATCTCAAAAAAATAAAATTAAGAAAAAATTACTTTACTGATTATGTAACTTTTGAAACATAAACCCCAAAAAATATATATAATCAAATGGATATTTAAATAAAAATAAATTTAATTATAATAATAATTGGATATATTCATGGTAATTATATACACCACACAAGGTGAATAGGGTATAAATATCACAGATATAAAAGTGGGATGAGAAAACCCATACCATATGTCGTAACTCTCATCATACTTATTCAAAACTCCTTTATAATAAATATAATTTATTTATAAATATAAAATATAACCATATTATTATATCTAATACCATATATGATTTTATTATGACTTTTTATTACCCATTTATTAATAATTTTATGTTAATTTTATGTTTTGGGTAATATCAGTTTTGTTTTTCATATATGTTTTGAATTATTATTATTGATCCTCTTACTAAGGAATTGATTTACTTGATTAAATAATGTAATGCATGATATAAATACCATATATATTCATTGTATAAATATTTATAATAACCAATAAAATTTATAAATATAAAATTAAATACCCCGTTGTTGGAGACGGTAGTTCATACGTACACATGAACGATGTTTCCATTTAATTTTCATTTTGAAAGGAAGAAAGTAAATGATATATATGTATATATATAATATATAGTTCTAGTATCATTATTATTTAATATTTATCATATTATTTTACTAAAACCATATTTAATACATTCTATGTAAAGTTTGAATGATTCATATCGTTTGGAGGAGGAGGTAGTCCACACATCTACAAATAAAGTAATCGTATTAACACAAAATGGAAGGCATGATGGTATGTGTTATATAATGATTATAGAAGAATAAATAAATACTAAATATCATATATAACATCTAAAAACATTAAATCCATCATAATTACCTATCATGATAGGTGGTAAATTAAAAAATAATGACATCGTTTCGTGAGGTGGTAGTCTGATGTACACGCGAATAGTAAATTCGTTACCCATTTGAAGGAAGTGTTTGTAGGTTTAGGTCAAACCCATAGAATAAAAAAATATCATAATATTTAGGATAAAATTTTAATATATAGGAATTTAATAAGAATATTTTTTGTGGTGGATAATGAAAATTAAACCAAACAGCTCATGGAAGGATGTTACCTCTTCTTTGTGTAACTCCTCTTGGTTTTCATCAAAGGGATTATTTGGTTGGATGTATTCCAAAATTTATGGTTATAGGATGAATTTATAGAATTTGGAATGATATTTTAGTATGTTTTTTCCAATTAAAAGTGCTCTGGATGTGTTAATAAGTGAGGGAGTGAGAGCCTTTTTATAGTGGAGGAGTGGCATTCTTGTAAATATAAAAACAAAAACACTATTAAGAGGTATCCCTTACATCATGTGCCTCCAATAATTTTCAATTTTCAATAAAATAGGGTAATTTGTTGAAATATTTCCATATGATGTCTTTTTTACATATTTCTAGGATATTTGGTCACTTAAGATAAAGTTTAACTGCTAAGTAATCTAGTTTTTACTTAATTGTTGTAAATAATTTTAATTACTTTCACTAATATTTCTGGTCAAAAACTTTGTTTAAATTATTATAAATTATAAATTATTTTGACAAAAAATATGGAATCCATTTTTTCAAATTCATATCACATAAGTGTCAGAAATGAATTTTAAATTAGTCCCTCAGGCGTGTCATGACAACGGGTTTTTTAAGAGAAATATTTAAAAGATTGAAATGTTTTTATATCCAATTCCAATGTTAAATTGTTCACAGTGGAGTAAATTGGATTAATTGGTGTGAAATTTATCTATTTAAACTTTAAAACCAAATTAAAATATAATTTAACAAAATAAATAACTTAGATGAGAAAAAGTTTTAAATTAGAATTTAGTATTTTTCACTATTTATCCAAAAATGATGTTTTTCAAAAAAAATCCCAAAATTTCACCATAAGATAATTTTAAAATTATTAATTAATAAATAAATTTTATTTTACCTAATTCAATTTCTAAAAGTTTATAAATTTAATTTTATTATTTTTCATGGAAGGACATAAAAATAAGATCGTTTGAAAAATATTGTTTTTAAACATATAAATACATTACCAAAATTATTCCTCATTTATATAAAACCATTATAAATAATGTTTAAAAAAATTAATTTTTACCATTCATATTACTATGTTTAGTGGATATGTTATAAATATCACATTTAAATAATTATAATAATGAAATTTTGTTTTATAGAAACTCAATGTTGTGTATAATGCAAGCTAAGCTGAAATTTCATATAGTAGAGACTTATCTTTGTGTATCGTATAAAAAAGATTAACTTGGTTTAGCATTAAATTGAAGATATAAAATAAAATTAATTTATTCAAAAAAAAGTTTCTTAAAAAGATTGGGTTTTATAGAGCTCATTATAACTTATATATTTGGTTTCCCTAGATATCTATTCAATGCATTGGGAAATTATTCCATTCTTAAGAGAGTTATAGAGGAAGTTGGAAAATAGTTATTATAATTTTTAAGGTTTCTTTAAGGGTTCAATAATATTTCTATGAGATAATTTTCCAAGGCACCTACTTGACATTTCTATGTGTGATAATGAGTTTTCATGGAAATAATTTTTTTCAAAAGGTAAGATAAAAGATATTTTTTAAAAATGATAATGCCATTTCTAGGTAAACATGTATGTTTTTAAGAAATGTTTTTTCTTTGGTTTTCAGGTTTCTATATTGACTAATGGTTTTATCTTTTTATTTCCCTTACTGAGTGTTTTTTTCTCATCCCATGTTTTTCACAATGATGGATATATTGACAGAAGTTATAAATGGAACTCGTATCCATTTTAGGGAGTTTCTGAATATACCATAGAGGAACATGTAAGTAGTGGATAATTTTATTAGAAAATATCCACCATAATTCAATGGATATTATAACAATTTTATATCTAAATTAGGGATCAAGGACCCAAATATGATATTTTAAATAATGGGATGTCCAAAATGTAAAAAGGTAACCCTTTCCATTTATGATATTAAAGGTGAAGCTGATTGATGTTGGATTCTATTTATGAATACTAGAGGGAAATATAATCTCGATTCTATGGAAAGGGAAAAATTTAAGGATATTTTCCATGAAAAATATTTTCCTATGGTTGTTATATTATAGATTATAAATCAATTCTTGTAATTGATGAAAGAGGTTGATGGTAAAATTAATATATTTTACTAAGGATTGAAACTATGTCTAAAAATATCTTTGGCTAAATAAGAATATACAATTTATGAGAATTTTTTTCATTATGCTGAAAAAGTTGATATGGGGTTTTCTAAAACTTATGCTCCTTGTGATGATAAAAGTAATAAGTGGATAATATGACAGGTGATGGGGAAACATACATTAAGAAAATATGGAGTTAAAAAAATGATGTTCCCATCTTGTTTTAAGTGAGGTAAAAATAACCTTACATATTTTGTTATGAAATCAGGGAATTTTTATCTATGTTGAATGTTTGATCATATATAAAGTGATTAAAAGGAAAAGCATCATGAAGAATAAAATAATGGGGTAACCAATATCCATCCAATAGTGATGTGTTTTAGTTGCAATGAGTTGGGTAACTTTTTTAATGTTTGTATATTGTTAGTAACTAAGTCTCAAAATCATAAATATCTGAATAAAAAGGTTATGGAAAAATATTTTTATACTACTAAGGATAATTTTGGGCAATCAAATTAAGTGGTGTGTAATGACCCGGACCTGGCCAGCCACCCGAACAGTGCTGAACGGGTCAGGTGTCACTACCTTAGGCGCACCTCCCTGAACGCCAAAGGCTGCCAACTAGCAGTGAGGGTCTTTCAAGTATAGTGGGGAGGATATACCCTCTCGGAGGATCATAAGAACGATACTGGTCTGAGTATAATAGTAAAGATACAACGGAAGAAAGACTCAACAGACTCGAACCAGACCCGCAGAGCGGAAGCATAAACAATACAGATAAAGAGCGGAAGCAGTAAATATAACAACAGCAACGAAAATAAACACAACAACATGCTGATAACATATAACTACTATAGAACAGTAAAACATGCATCCAAAGCAGGTCATACTCAACTGAATATAAAAAAGGGCGCAAATGTCTAAGCAACAGTAGCTACAACAAGTAATCATGCTGATACAGAAAATTAAACAAAACAAAGTAAACCCAGCTAGGCATGACCTTAAGGTCCATACCATCCATATGCAACAACTAACGCAGCCCTGCTCTTAAACTTGTCCTCTTTCCTGCACGTAAATCCATAAAGTCTGCACGCGTCCCGAAGGGCCCATGCATGGTGTGAGACAAATCTCAATAGGATACCACCCAACGGTGCGTACCAAATATATGTGTTTAAGCAGTTATGCATTTCTCAGAAAAGCAGTAAACAGTACAATGCACAAATAAACACAAACTCCATTGGTGCTCAACATCCACCATGGAGTGTCACCTACTTCTGCCAACACCGGAATCTCTGTCATGTAACCCGGTACTACGTGCCACCTAACACCTCGTATCTCAAGTACTGACATCCCGAAGGCACGCCCAAGAATAGTAACTAGGCACCATGTGCCTCCTGACACCTTGTGTCTCAAGTACTGACGTCTCGAAGGCACACCCAAGAATAGTAACCCGGCATCATGTGCCTCCTGACACCTCGTGTCTCAAGTACCGACGTCCCGATGGCACGCCCAAGAATAGTAACCCGGCACCATGTGCCTTCTGACACCTCGTGTCTCAAGTACTGACGTCCCGAAGGCACTCCCAAGAATAGTAACCCGGCACCATGTGCCTCCTGACACCTCGTGTCTCAAGTATCGACGTCTCGAAGGCAAGCCCAAGAATAGTAACTCGGCACCATGTGCCTCCAGAAACCTCATGTCTCATGTACCGATGTCCCGAAGGCACACCCATCCCCTGAAGGCTCCCCACCTCCCATGTGGCTTTCTACGGCAAGAACCCCCAACCAAAACACCTAACTGCAACTACGGGGGCCTCTACCCACACGAGTGGTCAAAACCACCTCATCACGGAGTATCTCTGTGTGCACACTACTCAAGTCCCGGGTGAGCGGTAATCACCAAAATAGTCCTAAGCCACCAATATGTCTGACACCTCGTGTCCCTGCAACCATGTCTCCCAAGTCGGATGGCATCGCTATCCTAGTATCCTGGGCCATGCCCAACCAGACAGTCGTACTTCCTAAAGTCAACGTCAATGATGCCCAATCCCGAGGTCAAAACCACCCAAAGTAACACGGGCAAAGCCCCAACCTGGGATCAGCATCACTCAAGCATAACCGGGCCAAGCCCAACACAACCCAAAAAGGGTCCAGTAGATGCAAACCAAAAATTTCTTACATAACATATTTAAACAGAAAACATAAACCGGAAAAACAAACTAAATAGTTGAATTGCACTCTACCAGGTGTTGTCCCACACCAGCACTGCGGTCTTAAATGCCTCCAAAATTTTATATCAAACATCAATAAATTAAAATATTAGTTTATAACATTAACATTTCAGTTAAAACCACATTGGTTTTCCCTGGAAAAAAATGCCCCGATGAGCAACGGCCCCTCACCCGGCCCTGCTCATGCAAAATGGTAACCGAGCATACCCAAAAGCATCCCAGAGTTCCCATAAGCAATAAAGTATAAAAAATAGATAAAACGGGTCCCGCTCAAAATACCCAAAAATGCGCCGAAGGCCGCATTACCCAAACAACCTCGAAAACACAAAAAGAAGTATTCACCACCTACCTGAGACTCATACGACGCTACTCTTCTAGTAATAGCCACCAATTCGGTATAAAACGCGGTAAATCAACAAAAGATTCAATACCGTTAAAACACCTATAACAAATTCTAGAATGAAAATTAGACAAAACAGCCGAAGAGGAATCGAGACCTTTCCAAGGGGGTTCCAACTCACTAATCAAAGCTCGAATCGGGTCTTAGAAAGATGATCGGGGGGAGAAAAGGGGTTCGGCCGACCTGGTTCATGTATCCAGGCAGAGGGAATGAGGTTTTTCCTCAATACGAGGCTACTTCCCATTTTAAGCGAAAAAAAGAAAGTACATGGCATGTAATTTAGGACTACACACCATGTATAGTTCATTTAACTATTCATAAGATGGCAGGATTCCGCCGACTTAATTTCTGAAACTGCAGACATGAGTACACGGTGTGTAACTCTGGGTACACGGCGTGTACCGGGTTCCTCTTCTCTTCCTCTCCAACATACCCACACACCATGTGTTTCCCTTATACATGGATAGACTACACGGCATGTCTAAATGGAACACAGCGTGTCCTTGTTTCTACCTGGCCAACAGGCCTACACGCAATGTATGGCCTCACACGGTCAGGGGTATACATGGCGTGTTCAAAACTACACGTCGTGTAGTAAGAAACTACAACACGGTCATCACACGACATGTAATCGGAGATCACATGGCCGGTCACTCGCCTACACATACATAGCATGTACTTAAAGTACTGGGCGTGTAGTCTGGAAATTTCCATAAACTTTCCATTTTCTCTAGTTTCCTCAGAAACCGGTCAAAAAATCAAACAGGGTCTGGATTTTGACCCGTTCCAAAAACTCGGGTTCCTAAAAACTCCCCACCTTAACGTAGCTCATCCCCGAGCTACAGAACGAAACCCGGAGATGGCGCTGAACATACCACCCCGATCAAACAAACCCGGACTTCCCCAGTCACAAGGGTCCCGGCTAAGTTTCTCAAGGGGGGTTCCCCACCTTAGGAACTTCCTTACTTGGTATCAACCCAACAAAACGTAAAGAAAACATGATTTACTAACCTGTTTTCTAGACGCATAGTTCTCCCGTGACGCATTGTCACCCCTGCACCCCATTGGTGCTCCTGTGTCACTTCCGACACCCAACGTAACCCGCACCGCATTGGTGTCTGTCTCCGTGAGGTCCTGGTGCCTAGCACCTCAAGTAACCTACATCCTCGATGCACCGATGCCCAAGGCACCCAAAGTAACCTGCTGAATACCATAATGGTCAAACATACCATACATATATACAACAATATATTCTACACAGATAAGGAAAGCAGTAAAAGGCAGTGCATAACAACTACCCGTACTCCCCCTCACCACAACCCATGCCCCACGGCATCTCGGCCTAATGGCCTCCTTACCCTCCCTCAACAGATCCAAGTATCAATAGTACCTCAGCCCATGCTCGTCCTGATAACCAACGTTGCCTCAATTCCGACGACCAAGTCACCCAATCCTGACAGTTACACTACCTCAACCATAGTACCTGCCTACTCTTATAAGAGCCAGACTCAATTATCCTGCAACATGCAATTCTACATAATATAAAGCATGGTATACATATTTCACAACTAGCAATTCTACCAGGAATTTCACCAAAGTACATTTCAATGCATATAAATCATGGAAATTTATATTTCATTCACATGGAATTATCACATCACAAAGCATACGTGTAATTATGAAATTGAAATACCCTTAAATGTGCCTATCAAAAGCCAAGAAAACTAGCCTTGTCATACCGGCCAAGGTCCAATTCTCCCTTACCATACTGGGTCAAGGGTCACATATCACAATCACGAACATCACACACCAAGTGAGCCCCGAGGTGGAAATCATATAAACTATAATCTGATCAAAAATCAAACAGAAATTCCCACCTGTGGCAACTAGGTCCATCCCGTGTACCTGGGGCTGCAAGCACCCAAGCACAAGCTAGAAACCCAGTCCCTGTAACAAACTATCTCTAGTCTACCATATCCCAAATAGTAAAACCAGCAGAAGAAATGAGAAGCCTCAAACTCATTAATAGCCGGAAAACACTGCTACCAAATCCCTGTCAAGAACTCCACTAATACCACTTTGTAATGACCCAGACCTGGCCAGCCACCCGAACAGTGCCGAACGGGTCGGGTGTCACTACCTTAGGCACACCTCCCCAAACACCAAAGGCTGACGACTAGAGGCGAGGGTCTGTCAGGTATAGTGGGGAGGATATACCCTCTCAGAGGATCATAAGAACGGTATTGGTCCGAGTATAACAGTAAAGATTCAATGGAAGAAAGACTCAGTAGACTCGAACTAGACCCGCAGAGCGGAAGCATAAAAAATATAGATAAACAGCAGAAGCATTAAATATAACAACAGCAGCGGAAATAAATACAACAGCATGCTGAAGACATGTAACTACTACAGAATAGTAAAACATGCATCTTAAGAAAGTCATACTCAAATGAATATAAAAAAGGGCGCCAATGGCTAACCAACAGTAGCTACAACAAGTAAGCATGCTGATACAGAAAATTAAACAAAAAAAGTAAACCCACCTAGGCATGACCTCAAGTTCCATACCATCTCCATGCAACAACTAATGCAGCCCAACTCCAAAAGTTGTCCTCTTTCCTGCACGTAAATCCATAAAGTCTGCATGCATCCCGAAGGTCCCGTGTAGGGTGTGAGACAAATCTCAGTAGGATACCACCCAAAAATGCGTACCAAATATATGTGTTTAAGCAGTTATTCATTTCTCATAAAAGCAGTAAACAGTACAATGCACAAATAAACACAAACTCCACTGGTGCTCAACAGCCACCATGGAGTGTCACCTGCTTCGGCCAACGCTAAAATCTCTATCGTGTAACCCGGCACAACGTGCCACCTGACACCTCGTGTCTCAAGTACCGACGTCCCAAAGGCATGCCCAATAATAGTAACCCGGCACCATGTGCCTCCTGACACCACGTGTCTCAAGTACTGACGTCCCGAAGGCACGCCCAAGAATAGTAACCCAACACCATGTGCCTCCTGACACCTCGTGTCTCAAGTACCGACATCCAGAAGGCACACCCAATAATAGTAACCTGGCACCATGTGCCTCCTGACACCTCGTGTCTCAAGTACCGATGTCCCGAAGGCACGCCCAAGAATAGTAACCCAGCACCATGTGCCTCCTGACACCTCGTGTCTCAAGTACCGACATCCGGAAGGCATGCCCAAGAATAGAAACCCGGTAACATGTGCCTCCTAACACCTGGTGTCTCAAGTACCGATGTAACACCCCAAGATTTCATAGTGTGTTATTTCTTCAATATAATTCAATAACTTGCACTACACGTAACACCGAGTTCAAGCGCACCATGACTTACCAAACAAGACGTTCAAAAGAGGTTATGAATAGTATTAACTAAATTTTAAACTTTATATAATCCTTATAATTTTAGAATCTATATTATGAGTTTCTTAGACATAATGTAAGAACAAATTCCTTTTTTCAGATAAAAGAAGTATTTTTTGAAAATGCACTTTTACCAACTTTAACCCTTTTTAAATCCAATATTTTAAACTTTTATATATTCAATTTGACTAAATAAATTTATTCTCTAGAATGGGGACATAAAAAAATTTACAATGTAACACCACAAGATTCTACGGTACGCTTCTCTTTGAATAATGTGATAGAGTGTGTTGTACGCAACATCGAGTTCTAACACACCACAACCAATCAAACTAGCCGTTATGAATAGTAATACCTACTTTTTGAAATTATATGTATTTTATATTTCAAAATGGACTTCATTTTTTGGATTCGGAATATCGAAATTATCCTAAGTTGAATTTTTTGTATTTTTCTAAGAACTTCCAATTTTTATGAATAGTGAAAAATACTTAAAAACAACTTTTTTAATCAAAATAATTTATAGTGATAAATTATACTATTGAGTGGTTTTAAATTATAATTATAATATATTTTTACCATTTTATCCAATGGTGTTCATTAGAATTAATTTCACTTTGAAATTTTACATAAACAATTGTCAATCTTTTGATATATATTGTTTCTTAAAAACACGCTATTTGTTGTGACAGCGGGAATTAATTATAAAATTAATTGATGCAACTTATATGTTTTGAATTTTGTAAAGTAGACATAATTTTTGAATTCAGAATATCAATTATAGCTTAGGGTGAAATTTTGGCATTGTTATGAAAAACTTCAATTTTTGATGAATAGTGAAACTACTAAGTGGTAGTTAAAAAACTGAATTTTTTCATAAAACTTAATTTTACCACTTCTGTGATTGAAATTTGAAAATCTGAGAGACATGGATAATATCAAGGACTAAAATGTGGTTCAATGAGATGAAAATAATTTTTGGTGAATAGTAGCTTTTTACTTTTATTTACCACGGTTAAAAGTAAATAGGGTAATTAAGGGTAAAAATGGTATTAATATTACCCTAACACATGTCCTAATTCTGTTGGAAAAGTGTATCTCGACCAAAAACAACTTTAGGAATAAAATATTATCATTTAGGTCCACTTAGATTAGATGAGGACATTTATTATTATTTAATTCAAATAAGAGTTAAAAGAGTTAAAATCAAAGTTTATTTACTGAAACATTTTTAATATAGGGTTATACATAAGATAAATTCGATTGTAAATATTCATTAGAAAGATAAAAATATTTCCTACATAATTATAGTTTATTTATAATTTTTAGACATTAAATAGTTTAATTTATTTATGACACAATGATGATGCAGTAATTACCTAATTTATGAAAAATTAGAATAATTGATATTATAAATACCCAAATAAATATAATTTGAGACTTTTTATGAATTAATATAATTTTATAGGTTAATATGACATGTTAGGATTGATTTAATTAACTTTTTTAGACGTAATAATTCTGTTATGATTTTTACAAAAATCAATTATTGAATAGTGTCAAAATTGACATAAAAGAATTTTTAAAACAAATATTATATTATCAATTGATATTAAATTCCTAAAAATCTAAGGTTCGTCCAAGAGACTTATATCATTATATTTGTATCATTAATGGACCACTTGGGGTATCTTGGATGTATATAGTAAGTTTATTAACCATATAATATAAAAATACAAAGAGACATTGTAAAAGTGAAACTAATTAACTAAGAGTTAATACTTAATGATAAGGTTAATATAATGACCCAAACCTGTCTAAATTCTATTGGTTGAGTGGTTTTCGACCCGTACCTAGCTTAACATTTAAATAATATACTTTGGAGCCATTAGAAACCGAATATAAATTTATTATAAAATAATATTTCTAGCTTTTCCAAAGATGCCCCTCACCCCTCTTATAAAAGGGAACTCTCCCTTCTCATTAACTCACACCTTAAAAGCCTTTTGGTTCAGCCAAACACTTCCCAAATACTCTCTCAACTTCCATAAATTCATTATAGAGGCATTACTTTAGTCATAAATCTAGCTTAAGGAGCCCTTTTGATCAAATTAAAAGCAAGAACCCGAAGAAGAGGTAATGATTTTACCACCGTTTTTCAAGTTCCTTTCTTCTTCCACTTCTTCTTTATTTGTTATTACCATTCTAAAATAATAACTCCAGTATATTATATATACTTTGATGTTATTATAAACATTTTAAAACCATATTTCAGTATTCTATCCATCCTTTGAATAACATGTCACCATACGTGCGTACGTACGGCTTACCGTCTCCACGTCGTGGTGTAATTGTTATTCAATAAATTATTATTTTGATGGGTATAATAATGATGTGTAATTCATGTAAATAATAAATATAACATTATAATTATTCTGTATATATGATATACCATCCAATTACATATTATTTTATTATCAAAATAATGGTATTGTCGCTCGTGCGTACGTACTAACAACCATCTCCACGAACGCGATGAGATTCATTCTCCATCGTATCCATTCAAGTCTAAATATAATTTGATGATTAATAATAGTATCTAAAGACATTATATAATTATGGATATGATTAAGATACAACCAATCCATGACAAACATGACTTACATAACAAAACATATAAAAGAAAATGAGTAATTTAACACCTGAAACAACGATAATACTAAGATATTATTAACAAATCAATGTTAAAAGATCATATATGATATCATATTAATGTATATGATTATTGAATAATTTAATAAAAATTATTTAACCATTATACAGGAGGTTAACCTACCCCCAACCAAGGAAAAGTACAAGGTAAGGGTTTATTTCACAATCTCTTCATTATCCGAGGTTGTTTATACATAATAATCTACTAGGTTCTCTTTATCATCCACATCCAAATTTATTGAAAGTGTATTTCAAAACATTATTACTATTTTAAATAATATGGGTTAAAGTCATTTATACCCTTTTTTGACTTTTTATAAGATGATTATAAAGGAATCCTTTCGTCGTTTTCCAAACAAGGTCCTTTTTAACCTTTTCGACATAATTAAGGTAAGAATGTTTTTTTTAACTTATACGGAGGGTGCGGCTATTTTCCGCCATTATAAAATTTTCAAAGCTTCCCTTACAATATTATAAGGATATTTTCAAATTAAATGTTTTATTTTATAATTATGTGATTTTAAATGATTTCAAAATGAATATTTTAAGAATTTATTAAAGGTACTCTTCATCAAAATCAGAATTTTAGATGTTTTAAAGATTTATCTTTCTAAATATTTTTAATTAATGTCCATGTTTTCAAAATGATTTTAAGGATTTATTTATGTGGACATTAATGTTTTGAAATGATATTTCTTTTCAAAAGTTTCGAAGTGGTATGGGACACTTTGATTCAAAAATATCTTTTAAATTACTTCCTTAATAAATGTGTGACTTTTAAATGATTTCAAAAAAAGAGATATTTCTCTCAAATAGTTTTGATTTCATCTATGTCAACATCCTTTGATGGATTTTAAGTTTATTTGAAGTTGATTTATTATGATACAAAACTTCCATATTGTTTTGAAGTTTTTGTGATGTGTTTGACAGTGGATGTGTTATTCTTATACCATTCGTGGTTTATGGATGAAGTATTTACATTTCGTATGCTAGTTTTAATATGAATGTTTATGTTATGTTTGAAGCTTTTCATATGGGAATGCATTGGACTTAATATGTGACGGGTGGAGCCCGCTATAGCTCCTCGATGCATCTGTAGGTCTCATGAGACAAACTAGTGTCTTGGCACAAGGCCTTGACAAAATCTTATTTGTAGTCTTGGCACGAGGCCTTGGCTATGTGGTTATGATAGTATGGCATTATGCATTCCATCATTATGAAAGTGGTTATTGATATTGCATGTGATTATTCGATTAGTAGAATATTCATGTGAATAAGTAAATGGAAATTATTTCATTTTATTTTTTCCATGCTATGTTGATGTTCTAGTTTAAAAGGCTTTTGTTTTATTTATACATTGCCTTAAATGTTTATTTTAAATAATGAAAATTTCCGTTGTATTGCTTACCCTTACCGAGTGTTTGAGCTCACCCTTTTCTATGTTTTATTTTTCCCAGGATTCCAAGAACTATATTGTGATTGATATGCAGGGTTAATACAAGGGAATAATGGAATTCATAAATGATTATTTATGTTGTTTTGTATGTTATGAAGTGTAATGTAACATTCATGTATATAATCTATTTTCCAAGACTGCTAAACTGATCGGTCCTTTGGGACTTGATTCTTTGTAATCATGCCAATGTATTCAAATAATGAACCAACTCTGGGTCACTGGGGTCGGGGCGTTACAGTTGGTATCAGAGGATGTTTAGCAATAACCTTGGAAACTATATTTAGATAAACTCTGATTATAGCACATAGCCCTAAGATAGACTTTGAGGATTAGTATAGAAGAACTTCCTAGAATTTTGGTATTGTAGAGATTTTGTGAGTTTTCCGAGAAATACATCCTTGTCTGGATACGAGCAGGTAGAGGCGGCTCTAGCACAGATTTACCTAGGGGTAAAACACGAAAACACCGCTTTGAGCTGGACTCGAACAGGAACTAGTGCACGACAACGGGCCTTGCTGCACTCTTGGTTACGACACTCCTGGGGGATATGCTTAGGATAATTCTCATTTTCTTTACAAACCATTATCAAGGGCTCATGAGTATATAATTACTCAAAGAAAACATTTTTATGATTATGGATTATATCCATAAACTGTTCAATTTGCGTTAGGTATTTTACAAGTTTGGAATTATTCATTTCAATTCATAAACTGACCTAGTTTATGCTATTATATAGAAATGGTGCCCAGTAGAAGGAATGTGAACTCCAGTAATACGTATGATCCAAAGAGTAAGAAGGATTGTATCTTTCATGGTATTAAGCCATCATTTAGAAGGGAAATAGTCTCCCACGTATTATCATCATATGAAGAAATAGTATCATGTGTGGATAAGATAACTAAAGAGTTTTCTGAGTCCTATGGATTTTAAGGGAAGCAAAAGAAGAAAAGGATGGAAGAAAGAAAGATGGATAAAGGGAAGAGGGAAAAGAAGAATTTCCCCATATGTGATAACTATTGGAAGAAACACCTGGGAACTTTCCTAAAAAGAATGGGAGTTTTTTATATGTGTGTAGGAAAAAGGGAACCATGTACGTGACTGCAAGGGTAAGAAAATGGTTTCAAATGTACAATGCTTCATTTGCAAGGAGTGTGGACACTACGCGAACCTATCATCAGACTATGCCATAAATGATGCTATTGGATAACAATCAAGTTATGATACTACCACAGATGAAGAGGAATGATTAGAGTTCTTATGTTGATTATCTCATTTGAGTGTTGTATCAACAATGTACTTGTTATAATAATTATGGAGTATATAAGGATTGTACTGTAGTACTATTTCATTGAGGATTTGAGATTTTATGGTACTAAGAAAAGTGACTCTACAGCAAGTTAAACTTTTTGGAAATTACGTGGATGAAGGAAAGATAAACCTTAATATGGTCCTAATATCGAGGTACTTATTTTGAAATAAGATATGGTTGATTTGGGTAAATTATATTGGATATTCTTGACTGTCTTGAAACTGATTAAGGATTTTTATATTCCATAATTGTTGGAGTTTACAACATTTTTGGATGGATGAAGTATATCCAGCATTCTATATGGATTAAGGGAGCATTAATGTAATCAATAAGGATTATGGTAATTCGGGATGTTTCAGTGTTTTAAAAGAATACATTATGAAGGTATTCATATGCTATTATGGGGTAAAAATGATCTACATTATGTTTACCTTCCTTATAAATGTTGGACTGTGAGTTTGGATAGAATTATTTTGGATAATTCTAGTTTGAGATTATTTTTGGATTACCATAAAAGGACAACCCGGAGGTCGGGCGGAAACCCGTCTCGACCGGAAAGGCCGCGAGACTTGAACCTGCAACCGAAGGGTGACAAGGGTGTATCACCTACCACTGGCCCACGAGATGTCCTAGATTAAATAATGTAGTTTTTTTTAAAAGATCTGTTAGATGAATTATAAATTCATTTTTTTAACCCTATATGAATAGTATAAATAGAATATTTTTTTACGTTCTATTATCTTTTAGAGTGAAAGATGAGTTTGTGGTATAAATTAGTTAAAGGATGGAACTCTACTTGTCAAGAATATATTTTTCTTCTTCTCTTATTCTATGAAGAAATTAATTCTTATAATTTATTTAAGGAATCCTAAAACTAAAAATGTGTTATCCTAATACCCTATGTTTTGTTGAACCGATGGTATTTCAAATCATCATAGATTGATGACTATAAGGACCTCAATTTTACACTTGTTTGTGATTGATGACCTCAATCACTACCTATAAATATTTACATTTTTCCTCCAATTATATGTCTCTAATTTCCACCAATGTTCTCCTAATCGAGATCATAATTTGGTGGTGACCCTTTCATTTCTCTTTTCCTCATATTAAGACTAAATTTTAGTAACCCAATTTCCGATGTGGGTTTTCCCACATTGATATTTTCTATTTTCAACCTTTTATTTTCGAAAAACAATTTCAAATTGCGAGGACACAATTTATTGAAGTAGGGGAGAATGTAACACCCCAAGATTTCATAGTGTGTTATTTCTTCAAAATAATTCAATAACTTGCACTACACACAACACCGAGTTCAAGCGCACCATGACTTACCAAAAAAGACGTTCAAAAGAGGTTATGAATAGTATTAACTAAATTTTAAACTTTATATAATCATTATAATTTTAGAATCCATATTATGAGTTTCTTATACATAATGTAAGAACAAATTCCTTTTTTTTCAAATAAAAGAAGTATTTTTCAAAAATGCACTTTTACCAACTTTAACCCTTTTTAAATCCAATATTTTAAACTTTTATATATTCAATTCGACTAAATATATTTATTCTCTATAATGGGGACATAAAAAAATTTACAATGTAACACCCCAAGCTTCTACGGTACGCTTCTCTTTGAATAATGTGATAGCGTGTGTTGTACGCAACATCGCGTTTTAACACACCACAACCAATCAAACTAGCCGTTATGAATAGTAATACCTAATTTTCGAAATTATATATATTTTATATTTCAAAATGGACTTCATTTTTGGATTCGGAATATCAAAATTATCCTAAGTTGAATTTTTGGTATTTTTCTGAGAACTTCCAATTTTTACGAATAGTGAAAAATACTTAAAAACAACTTTTTTAATAAAAATAATTTATAGTGATAAATTATACTATTGATTGGTTTTAAGGTATAATTAAAATATATTTTTACCATTTTATCCAATGGTGTTCATTAGAAATAATTTCACTTTGAAATTGGACATAAACAATTGTCAATCTTTTGATATATATTGTTTCTTAAAAACACGCTATTTGTTGTGACAGCGGGAATTAATTATAAAATTAATTGATTCAACTTATATGTTTGTAATTTTGTAAAATAGACATCATTTTTGAATTCGTAATATCAATTATAGCTTAGGGTGAAATTTTGGCATTGTTATGAAAAACTTCAATTTTGATGAATAGTGAAACTACTAAGTGGTAGTTAAAAAACTGAATTTTTTCATAAAACTTAATTTTACCGCTTCTGTGATTAGAATTTCGAAAATCCGAGAGACATGGTTAATATCAAAGAGTAAAATGTGGTTCAATGAGATGAAAATAATTTTTGGTGAATAGTAACTTTTTACTTTTATTTACCACGGTTAAAAGTAAATATGGTAATTAAGGGTAAAAATGATATTAATATTACCCTAACACATGTCCTAATTCTATTTGACAAGTGTATATCGACCAAAAACAACCTAGGAATTAAATATTATCATTTAGGTCCAATTGGATTAGATTAGAACATTTATTATTATTTAATTTAGAGAAGAGTTAAAAGAGTTAAAATCAATTTTTATTTACTAACACCTTTTTAATATAGTGTTACACATAAGATAAATTCGATTGTAAATATTCCTTAAAAAGATAAAAAGATTTAATACATAAAGATATTTTATTTATAATTTTTAGACATTAAATAATTTAATTTATTTATGACACAATGATGATGCAGTAATTACCTTATTAATGAAAAATTAGAATAATTGATATTATAAATACCCAAATAAATATAATTTGACACCTTTTATAAATTAAAATAATTTTCTTGGTTAATATGACATGTTAGAATTTATTTAATTAACTTTTTTCAAAGTAATAATTCTTTTATGAGTTTTAAAAAAATCAATTATTGAATAGTGTCAAAATTGACATAAAAGAGTTTTTAAAATAAATATTATATTATCAATTGATATTAAATTTCTTAAAAATATAAGGTTCGGCCAAGAGACTTATATCATGATATTGTTATCATTAATGGACCACTTGGGGGTCTCTTGGATGTATATAGTATGTTTATTAACCATATAATATAAAAATACAAAGAGACATTGTAAAAGTGAAACTAATTAACTAAGAGTTAATACTTAAAGATAAGGTTAATATAATGACCCAAACCTGTCTAAATTCTATTGGTTGAGTGTTTTTTGACCCATCACCACCTTAACATTTAAATAATACACTTTGGAGCCATTAGAAACCGAATATAAATTTATTATAAAATAATATTTCTAGCTTTTCCAAAGATGACCCTCACCCCTCTTATAAAAGGGCACTCTCCCTTCTCATTAACTCACACCTTAAAAGCCTTTTGGTTCGGCAAAACTCTGCCCAAATACTCTCTAAACGTCCCTCACTTCATTATAGAGGTCTTCCTTTAGTCAGAAATCCAAATTAAGGAGCCCATTTGATCAAATCAAAAGGAAGAACCCGAAGAAGAGGTAATGATTTTACCACCCTTTTTCAAGTTCCTTTCTTCTTACACTTCTTATTTCTTTGTTATTACTATTCTAAAATAAAAACTACAATATATTATATATACTTTGATGTTATTATAAACATTTTACAACCATATTTCAGTATTCTATCCATCCTTTGAATAACATGTCACCATACGTGCGTACGTACGGCTTACCGTCTCCACGTCGTGGTGTAATTGTTATTCAATAAATTATTATTTGGATGGGTATAATAATGATGTGTAATTCATGTAAATAATAAATATAACATGATAATGATTATGTATATATGATATAACATCCAATTACATATTATTTTATTATCAAAATAATGATATTGTCGCTTGTGCGTACGTACGGACTACCGTCTCCACGAACGTGATGAGATTCATTCTCCATAGTATCCATTCAAGTCTAATTATAATTTGATGATTAATAATAGTATCTAAGGACTTTATATCATTCTAGATATGATTAAGATAAAACCAATCCAGGACAAACATGACTTACGTAACAAAACATATAAAAGAAAACGAGTAAGTTAACACCCAAAGCAATGATAATACTAAGATATTATTATCAAATCAATGTTAAAAGATCATATATGATATAATATTAATGTATATGATTCTTGTATAATTTAATAACAATTATTTCACCATTATACAGGAGTTTAACCTACCCCCAACCAAGGAAAAGTACATGGTAAGGGTTTATTTCACAATCTCTTCATTATCCGAGGTTGTTTATACGTAATAATCTACTGGGATCTCTTTATCATTCACATCCAAATTTCTGGAAAGTGTATTTAAAAACATTATTACTATTTTACAGAATATGGGTTAAAGTCATTTATACCTTTGTTTGACTTTTTATGAGATATTTATAAAGGAATCTTTCCGTCGTTTTCCAAACAAGGTCCTTTTTGGCCTTTTCGACAGAATTAAGGTAAGAATGTTTTTTTAACTTATACGGTGGGTGTGGCTATTTTCCGCCGTTATAAAATTTTCAAAGCTTACCTTACAAGATTATAAGGATATTTTCAAAGTAAATGTTTTATTTTATAATTATGTGACTTTTAAATGATTTCAAAATGAATATTTTAAGAATTTATGAAAGGTACTCTTCATCAAAATCATAATTTTAAATGTTTTAAAGATTTATATTTATAAATATTTTTAATTAATGTCCATGTTTTCAAAATGATTTTAAGGATTTATTTATGTGGAAATTAATGTTTTGAAATGATATTTCTTTTCAAAAGTTTCGAAGTGGTATGGGACACTGATTCAAAAATCTCTTTTAAATTACTTCCTTAATAAATGTGTGACTTTTAAATGATTTCAAAAAAAGAGATATTCCTCTCAAATAGTTTTTATTTCATCTATGTCAACATCCTTTGATGGATTTTAAGTTTATTTGATGTTGATTTATTATGATACAAAACTTCTATATTGTATTGAAGTTTTTGTGATGTGTTTGACTGTGGATGTGTTATTCTTATACCATTCGTGGTTTATGGATGAAGTATTTACATTTCCTATGCTAGTTTTAATACGAATGTTTATGTTATGTTTGAACCTTTTCATATGGGAATGCATTGGACTTAATATGTGACGGTTGGAGCCTTCTATAGCTCCTCGATTCATCGGTAGGTCTCGTGAGACAAACTAGTGTCTTAGAACAAGGCCTTGACAAAATCTTATTTGTAGTCTTGGCACGAGGCCTTGGCTATGTGGTTATGATAGTCTGGCATTATGCATTCCATCATTATGAAAGTGGTTATTAATATTTCATGTGATTATTCGATTAGTAGAATAACCAATGTTTATAATTAAATGGAAATTATTTCATTTTATTTTTTCCATGCTATGTTGATGTTCAAGTTTAAAAGGCTTTTGTTTTATTTATACATTACCTTAAATGTTTATGCTTATTTATGAAAATTTCCGCTTTATTGCTTACCCTTATGGAGCGTTTGAGCTCACCCTTTTCTATGTTTTATTTTTACCAGGATTCCAAGAACTATATTGTGATTGATCTGCAGGGTTAAAACAAGGGAATAATGGCATTCATAAAGGATTATTTATGTTGTTTTGTATGTTATGAAGTGTAATGTAACATTCATGTATGTAATATATTTTCCAAGACTTCTAAACTGATCATTCCTTTGGGACTTGATTCTTTGTAATCATTCCAATGTATTAAAATAATGCACAGACTCTGGGTCACTGGGGTCGGGGCGTTACAACCGATGTCCCGAAGGCACGCCCAAGAATAGTAACCTGGCACCATGTGCCTCCTGACACCTCGTGTCTCAAGTACCGACATCCCGAAGGCACGCCCAATATTAGTAACCTAGCACCATGTGCCTCCTGACACCTCGTGTCTCAAGTACCGACGTCCCAAAGGCACGCCCAAGAATAGTAACCCGGCACCATGTGCCTCCTGACACCTCGTGTCTCAAGTACCGATGTCCCGAAGGCACGACCAAGAATAGAAACCCAGCACCATGTGCCTCCTGACACCTCGTGTCTCAAGCACCGACGTCCCGAAGGCACGCCCATCCCCTGAAGGCTCCTCACCTCCCACATGGCTTTCTACGGCAAGCACCCCCAACCAAAACAACTAACCGCAAATACGGGGGCCACTACCCACACGAGTGGTCAAAACCACCTCATCACGGAGTATCTCTGTGTGCACACAACTCAAGTCCCGGGTGATCGGTAATCACAAAAATAGTTCTAAGCCACCAATACATCTGACACCTCGTGTCCCTGCGACCATGTCGCCCAAGTCCGATGGCATCGCCATCCTATTATCCTGGGCTATGCCCAACTTGACAGTCATACTGCCTCAAGCCGACGTCCATGATGCCCAATCTCGTGGTCAAAACCACCCAACTTAACCCGGGAAAAGCCCCACCCTGTGATCAGGATCACTCAAGTGTAACCGGGCCAAGCCCAACACAACACAAAAAGGGTCCAGCAGATGCAAACCAGAAATTGCATACATAACATATTTAAAAAGAAAACATAAACTAGAAAAACAAACTAAATAGTTGAATTGCACTCTGCCAGGTGTTGTCCCATACCAGCACTGAGGTCTTAAATGCCTCCAACAATCTATATCAAACATCAATAAATTAAACTAACTGTTTATAACATTAACATTTCAGTTAAAACCACTTTGGCGTTCCCCAGCCAAAATGCCCCGACGAGCAACGGCCCCTCACCCGGCCCTGCTCGCGCAAACTGGTAACCGGGCATACCCAAAAGCATCCCAGAGGTCCCATAAGCAGTACAGTATAAAAAAACATATAAAATAGGTCCCGCTCAAAATACCCCAAAACGCGCCTAAGGCCGCTTTACCCAAACAACCACGAAAACACAAAAAGAAGTATGCACCACCTACCTGAGACTCGTACGACCCTACTCCTCCGTTAACAACTGCCAATTCAGTCTAAAACGCGGTAAATCTATAAAAGATTCAATACCATTCAGAAACCTATAACTCATTCTAGAACGAAAATCAGACAAAACGGACAAAGAGGAATCGAGGCCTTACCGAGGGGGTTCCAACGCACAAATCAAAGCTCAAATCGGGTCTCGTATGGACGATCGAGAGGAGAAAATGGGTTCGGTTGGCCTGGTTCGCGTATCTGGGCGAAGGGAATGAGGTTCTGCCTCAATACAAGGCTACTGCCCATTTTAACCGAAAAAAAGAAATTACACGGTGTGTACTTTAGTACTACACGCCGTGTATAGTTCATTCAACTATTCATAAGATGGTAGGATTCCGCCGACTTACTTTCTGAACCTGCCGACATGAGTACACGGCGTGTACCCCTCGGTACACGGTGTGTACCGGGTTCCTCTTCTCTTCCTCGCCGACATACCCACACGACATGTGTTTCCCTTATGCACAACTAGACTACACGTTGTGTCTAAAGGGAACATGGAGTGTCCCTGGTTCTACCCGGCCAATAGGCCTACACGCCATGTATGGACTTACACGGTCGAGGGTATACACGGCGTGTTCAAAACTACATGCCCTATAGTAAGAAACTACAACACGGTCATGACATGGCAAGTATTTTACGAGCACACGGCTAGTCACTCGCCTACACATACATGGCATGTACTTAAAGTACACGGCGTGTAGTCTAGAAATTTCCAAAAACTTCCCATTTTCTCTAATTTCCTCAGAAACCGGTCAAAAATTAAAACAGAGTCGGGATTTTGACCCGTTCCAAAAACCCTTGTTCTTACATGGTGATAGGTATGTTATATGTGTTTTCGAATTATTCCAATACACAATTTGAATTTGGATCTTTACATTATTTTATTTATAAGAAATTTTCATGTAAATTGGGACTATCACCTCATGAAATTAAGATAGATATTTTTGTGAAAAATCTTAGTGGAATTATTAAAGAAACAATGATTTATAGGAATATCCCTATTTTTATTAGTTTAATGGTCTTTTTTAAAAATCATATTGAATTAGACATAGTGGAGTTGGATATCATTTTGTGTATGGATTGGATTTCTATTTATAATGGTAAAATAGATTTTAGAGCCATAAAAATTTTATTTAATGATTTTATACCTTTAATAACATACCAATAATCTGGAAAATTGATTATAAATGGTGGTGAAAGTTATCTATTATGTGTTTTTGAAGATAAATAATTTTTTTAGATTAGTAATGTCCAAGTAGTGAAATAATTTATATATGTATTTCCTGATGATTTTCCTAGGATTTTTCTTGACTGAGAAGTTGGGTTTACTGTGGATATAGTTCCTAATTATAAACCTATTTCTAAACCCCCTTATTGAATAGATCATGTATAAATTTTATAATTGAAAAATAAATTATATGAGTTATTAAATAAAGGTTTCATTTGACCTAGCACTTAATTATGGGGAGTGCCTATTTTGTATGATAAAAATCCTATTTAATGAAACTTTTCATTGATTATTGATCCTTTAATAACACTTATATTAATAAAAATATCATTTTCCTCATAATGATGATTCATTTGATCAGCTCTATAGAGCTCAATATTATTTCATGTTTGGTCTAAGATATGGGTACCATCAGCAAAAGGTGGATGATGATGTAATTCTAAATACTATATTTCATACTAGATATGGAAATTATGTTTTTTTGTTTATTCCCTTCGTGTTTTATAATGAAATAACTTTTTTTATAAACCTTATGAATAGTATTTTCCGTGAGTTCTTGGATATATATTTTGGTTTTTTTTGTTAATGAAATTTTGGTACATTTTAAAATTTATAAGGAACATGAAATACACCTAAGGATTAATTTGGAATCCTTAATAGAAAATAAATAGTATGAAAAAAATAATAAGTGTGAATTTTGGTTGAAAAAAATTTATTTCCTTCGAAATATTATTTCTAAATATGGAATAATTTTTGACCCGCTACTACAAAACAAACCATTAATAGTACAAGAATTGGCCTTTATCAACGCTAGAAAAGCACTAGCTACCTTAGCACGGCTAAAAGTATATGAATTTTATCAGCACTAAAAAGGTGATAATAAAGGTAGATTTATAAGTTGAAATAATGTACTGATAAAAGACACCATTTATCATCTCTTTAATTTAGTTCTGATAAATATACCCTTTGTTAGTGCTTTAAAAAGTGTTGATAAAAGATTGATTTATCAGATCTTTTATTTTTGTTGATAAAAGTACTATTTATCAGTGCTTTCTAAAGTTCTGATAAAGGGAATCATTATAAGACCCTCTAAAATCACTGATAAATCATACTTTTATTTGGGAATTTTTTAGTGCTTATAAAGGTGAAAGCGGCAGTGCGAGGCCACAACACACTGCATCACTAGAAAATGGTGCAGTTTGCTGCAAAAACACACATAATTAGAAAAAATAGAAACAAAAATTACCAAAATAAGATAAAAATACTAACTTTAAATGAAATAAAATTTCTAACACAAATAAAAGAAAAATAAAACACTATTATAGAGTATGTAAGTTGTTTTTTTACTAAAATTAATGTAAATTTTGTATAAAAAGGCACACATTGGGTCATATAGATCACACCGGGAGTCGAATTGGGGTGTGACTAATTCCTACATGTCAAAAATAATTTATGGATTGTTTTCCTATTGTACCAAAATATTCAGAATTCATTTTCTTGGTTTTAAGTATGTTAGTTTTTTTTATTAAAATTAATGTCAATTTTTAATAAAAAGACACACATTGAGTCATATAGGTCATAAAGTGTGTTTTATTGTGGTGTGTATGATCCCTAAATATAACAAGTGATGTATGGGTCATTGTATTAAAGTATCAAATCAATCCGAATTTGTTTTCTCAGTTTTCAGTTTGTGAGTTGTTTTTTTCACTAGAATTATTGTCAATTTTGAATATAAAGATGCACTTCGAGTCATACTGGTCATACCGTGCATTGGATTGAGGCGTGGATGAATTCTACATCTCCCAAATAACTCATGGATCGTTTTCCTAAAGTATCAAAACAATCGGAATGTGTTTCCTCACTTTTGAGTATGTTATGTGTGTTATTTACTAAAATGTCTTTTTAAACTGGAAACATGAACTTTGATCCATACAGGCTACATCATGTGTGGGTTTAACATGAGACTAATTCAAACACATCAATAATTAATTATGAATCATTTTACCAAATTATCAAGACAATATAAGTATGTTTGATTGATTTTGAGTGATTGAAATAGTTTTTATTAAAATTTCAATTTCAAACTAATGAAGGACACTTTGAGTCATATCATTCACCCCGTGCATTAGATTGAAGTGTGTCTGATCCATACACATCATAAATGAAATATGGATAGTTTTTATAAAGTATAAAAACAATCCAAATTCATTTTCTTGGTTTTTAGTATGTAATTTTTTTTACTAAAATGTCATTTTAAACTAGAAAGACACACAAATACTATTATCTTAAGTTAAAAGTGTTGTGTGTACTTTTAACCAATTTTTATCAAACACAATCATGGTGTGATCCTTGTTATACCTAATTTCCAAATAATTTTATTGTTTGTAACTAAGTTCTTCTTATCCTCCTCCACCTCAGTCTCCACCTCAGTCCTCACCTCTACCTTGTCTTCCACGTCAGTCTCCAACTCTGAATTTGCCTCTTCCTTCACCACCACCTCTTCTTTCACCTCTGCCTCTATGATTTCCCAACAATTTTATTGTTTTCTGGTCAGTGATTCTAAACAAATTGATTTCCTCCATTATTCTTCTCCATGATAAAGAGATCAAAAATAATAAATAATCATTCAAGCATTAATGCTTCACAACCCAAAAATATTTTCAGGGTCGTAACTAATACTAGATCACAAACATAGCAAGTAATCGTCAAAATTTTTCATCGACATACATTATGAAAAAAAATCATGATGCCCACTCATCTCTAAAAAAAATTATTTCTTCTTTTGAGTAACTTTGTTGTCATAAATCTTGATAGTATAAAGAAAAAATAAAGACAAACAAATTATTATGACATATATTTAATGAAATTGTAATTACCTTGAAAATTACCAGCTGGGGGATGCTGGTATTTTCATGATTTATGATATTTATCATAAATTTGTAAACATAATATCCACAATCGATATTATTATCTTGTTTCGGACACTACAAAAACATTAACCAAAATAATTAAATTGTTTTGAAATGTATTAATAGTTTAATATTTCTATATTTACCTTTATAATGACCTAGCCTTAAAACATTACATAACATTTAATTAAATGAATAATTAAAATTGAGGATCTTTTTAGGTTTAGAGCTTTAGAGAATTAGGCCACAACTATTACATTACAACTTGAATATTACATATATACACTACTACTCAGTATCCTTTTTTTTCATAAAATAAAAACTCTTAAAAAGAAACATGTTTAGTTCCATGTTTTAGACATCGTGACTTTTCCTTGATCCCATCCTTGACCCTATTCATCTTTAAGTCCTATAGAAAACATTTCAAAAACTTGGGATGAGCATAAAAAGATCAGTAAGGGTTACAAAATAATGAAAGAAAACATTATCCCATCAATAAATACACCTCAATGAAACCATACTTTTCAATCATAACATACCTTATGAAATCATAAGATTTACGAATAACACACAAAAATAATAAATCATAAAGGTTACTTATGTCATCCATATCAAAATTACATTATAATTATCACAGCTACATGGGGATTTACACTTGGAATACCCATCACAGTATATTCTATAAATCTCTTAGGAGAAACATCATGTTTACCTATGTCATGTTACCCAATGCATTAGAGAGCTATCTTGGGCTCATTTTATCACGGAACCACCCATATATGTAAGAAAAATGCCCAATAACCATAACATAATCATAACACATATCACAGGTATAAAGGAAATATAACATTTACACATTCCAATATATCAAATCAAGATATTGAAATAAAAAATGCTTTATCAAATAATTTTCAAAACCATTTAAAAAGAGATTTTTGAATCAAAGTGTCCCATACCAGTTTGATGCTTTTAAATGGATTATCATTTGAAAAAAATAATTTCCATATAAATAAATCCTAAATCCCATTTTGAAAACATGGACATTAATGAGAATTATTTAGAAGATTAAATCTTTAAAACAATTAAAATGATATTTTAGTTAGAGTTCCTAACCAAAAGAGAGACACTTAAATACAAATAATTGAGGTAATAAAAACATTATTATATCATGAAAATAAAGGTATTCCTAATATAATATGTCAAAGTACATTATATACACCACATAAAAGTGAATTGGTGTATAACAACAAAGAAGTCTTAATGGAATGTAAATTGAGATGAAATCTATTATAAAGACTGTATCCTTAGGTTAAGGATAAATCAAGGACATAATTATGTGTGAAAAATATAAATACACTCAATATGATTGGATATTCAGTGTAAATCAATCAGTAGACATTAACATATATTCTTGTAAAAACAACACCAATGAATTGGATTTTTAACTCAATAAATGGATATTGAGTTAAAAATTACTCTTATCAAGTTCATATCGATGACTTAAGAATTTATAAATTGTTTGACTCTGTGTATCAAAATCATATCCATAGAAATATTAGTGTAAATTACTAAAAAAAATAAGAAAGATTGATTCCACATATAATCATGGAGTAAAATAATCAATGAAGTATGCGTAAATCCCACTGAGTGGAAATTTAAGTTTGAAATTCCCTTACGGATTTGGTAACATATGAACCATAAAACCCATGAAATAATGATCATTAGATGAAGATTTAAATACCCATAAATTTAATTATATTACAAAATTAATACAATTATGGACAATATATACACAAAACAAAAGAAAAATAGTGGCAAATATTGCATGAATCTCACGTGAATAAAAAGTGAGATAAAAATCCCTTACAACGTTGTGATAAATCGAGTAATATGACCAAAAGTTAATAACCACCAAATGATTCATAGAATAACATAGATATGAAGATAATAATGATAATATATATGAATTTTCAGTACACAATACACCACAGGGAATAAATTAGTGGCGAACAATTTAAATTTCACGAAATTAAAAGTGAGATAAGAAATCCCTTACCTCGTGTTCGACTTGAATTGTTTGTTCCTTTTTCTTCCGGAATAAAAAACTAAAGTTAATTTATACTTTCTTAAGAATATTTTTCAAGTCTATTTTTTTTATCACTTATTACCATTTTATAAACCTTATGCAATCATTTAAGTTAATAATGATCGGTTGGTCCATATTTGGTACTTGAGTCAAAAATAGACACCTTATAATTACAAGTTGTCCATGTGGTAAATATTCCATTATCTCCAGAATGATATTCATGATTTATATATAATATAAATCATTTATATCCAGTATATATATATATATGTATTTATAAAATTACATAACATTTTGGAGATAAGAAATGAAATGCACCGTTCATGGAGACGGTAAGTCGTACGTACGCATGAACGCTACTTTCATTTATATTTCATATTTTAATAGAATTAAATCATAATGATACATAGGTATATTATACATACATTATAATATCATATATAATATCACTAACTCCATCCTTTATATGTCCCACATATGGCATTAACGAGTCATATCACTTTGAGGGGGCGGTAGTCCGCATTTCCTCAAATAAAATTATTGCGCTTACCCATAATGGAAACCATAAAGGTAGGCTATAAATTTAAAATACAGAAGAATAAATAAAATATAAACATAATATATATCATATATAAATATAGTTCCATCATAATGGCCACCATGAGAGGCGGTAGGAGATAATCGAACAATCATCGTTTCATGAGGCGTTAGTTTTCCATCCACAGAAACAGTATGTTCTTCACCCATTAGATGGAGGTGTGTGTAAGTGTAGTTTGAATACTTATTATAAAAACATCATAGTATATTTAGGATACTTTTTTGGTTATAAAATAAAGTAATAAAAAGAGATTAGTGGTTGGAGAAGTAAAATAAAATAAAAGAAGTTAAGACAAACTGTTACCTTTAATTTGGGTAACTTCCTTTGGTTTGAACCAAAAGGACTTATTGAAGTGCCTTATACCTAAAGTAAGGATTCTAGAAGGAAGAGAGGGATGTAGGGATATTAAATGGGCAGAGTTTTAACAATCATATGGGCTTTATAGGTGTGAGGAATTGGTTATAATTGGTCTCCTTTTATAAGGGAGAGGATGGGCTCTTTAGGAAAGTGTGAAAATATTATTTTATTATATAATGATATTCGGTTTATAAAGGTCCAAAAATAATTATAGTCGAAGCTAAGATGATTCATGGTCGAAATAAAATCATCCAATTGGAATTTTACAGGTTTTGGATAATATTTTAATCATTATAATCTTATTTATTTAAATCCTTTATTAATGAGGTAAATACTGCCTCATTATTGTGTCATAAATAATTTAATTTATTAGATATATAAAAATTATAAAAAACTACTATCATATAGGAAATAGTTTTATATTTCTAAATAATATTTATAGTAGAAAATATGATTTATATAACACCATATAAAAATTAATTTACTAAAATATTTTTGTTTATGTCATTTTGCATATACTTTAAATTAATTAATCTAAAGTGTCATTATCATTCATAAGTGGCTCCATGGGGTCCCAAAATCGTCCCAAATATTCCCATGGTCATAAATGACTCGACCAATAAAGTTTGAACAATTGTTAAAGTAATTTTGAATTATTATAATATTCTTTTTACCTTGATTTACCTTATTTACCTTTAACTGCGGTAAATTAAAGTCAAAAGTTAATATTCACCAAAAATTATTTTCATCTTATTGAACCACATTTTACTAACTAATAAAAACCATTTATGTATTATTTTCTAAATTCAACTCAAAAAAGTGGTAAAATTTTATTTAAATGAAAAATTCAGTTTTTTAACTACTACTAAGTGGTTTCACTATTCATCAAAAATTGATGTTTTTCAGAAAAATACCAAAAATTCAGCCTAAGATTTATTTTATATTACAAATTCAAAAATTATGTATATTTTTTCAAATTCTAAAAATAGAATTTTCATTAATTAATTTAAAATTAATTCACGTTGTTAAAACAAATAGCGTGTTTTTAAGAAACAATAACTATCAAAAGATTGACAATTATTTATGTACAATTTCAAAGTGAAATTAATTACAATGACCAAAATTGAAATAAATGGTAAAAATATATTATAATTACACTTTAAAACCAATTAAAAAGATAATCTAACCATATAAATATATTATATTATAATGCAATTTTGAATTAAAATACAGTATTTATCACTATTCATTAAAAAATGAACTTTATCAAAAAAAATCTAAAAATTTACACAACGTAAATTTTGATATCCCCATTCTAAAGAAGGATTTTATTTGTTCATATATAATGTATTAATATGACCAAAACTAGATTTAATGAGGGTTCTCCATTAAAAGTGGTAAATCGGCCTTTTAATGTAAATTATGCCTAAAATTAGATTCATTCACATTTTAAGCCTCTAACTTTTTATTGGATAAATGTAAAAAAAAATTACAATCATGTATAATAATATTGTAGTTAGTTTTGGTTCATTCTTACCAATACAATGGCTTGGATTTAACTACCATTTAAAATAATATTATTATATTATTAGTGTGCAACGTGAGATTTCAAAAAACTCGTTGATGCGTATCGGGTATGCTATCGGGCATAGAAACCCCTTTAAAGATAAATTAATATTTAATTAACAAGTTTTAATTAATATGAAATATGTCTAATTATTTATTTACCTGGGATGTTACATCCTTCCCCCTTTTGGGAATTGTGTCCTCGTAATTTTACTTATCAAAATAAGTGGGGGTATTTGTCCCTCGTAGAATTTTCTAATTCCCAAGTTGCCTCTTCATCCATATGGTTTTTCCACAATAACATTACCTGGTGAATTACCTTATTCCACAATGCTTGCTCTCTATAGTCAAGAATCCTGACTGGTTGTTCTTCATAAGAGAGATTCTCTTCCGACTTAACTACCTCTGGGATCAAAACATGAGATGGATCTTGTATATACTTTCTCAACATCAAAACATGAAAAACATTGTATACCTGGGATAAACATGGAGGTAAAGACACTCTGTATGCAACTAATCCAACTTTCTCTAGAATTTCATAAGGTCCAATGAACCTTGGACTCAAATTTCCTTTCTTACCAAAACGCATCACACTTTTCCATGGAGAAACTTTGAGAAAGACATGATCACCTACCTCAAAAGAAAGATCCTTCCTCTGGTTATCTGCATAACTTTTCTATCTGCTCTGAGCTGTTCTCATGTGCTTCTGAATCAACTGAACTTTCTCTGCCATCTCTTCTACCAATTCTGGTCCCATAAACTTCCTTTCACCTACTTCATCCCAAAAAATTGGAGTTCGACAACACTTTTCATATAATTCCCCAAATAGAGCCATCTGTATACTGAAATGAAAACTGTTATTATATGAATATTAAACCAAAAAAGATGTTGGTCCCAACTTCCCTGATAATCCCTCGATCAAGCACATAACATATCCTCCAATGCCTAAATTTTTCATTCTGATTCCCCATCTAATTGAGGGTGAAAATATGTACTAAAATTTAATTCAGTACCCAACGACTTCAGAAGGCCTTTCCAAAAGTTATAAGTAAACTTGGGATCACGATCAGATAAAATGGAGAGGGGAACTCCATGCAACCTGACTATCTCTTTAACATGAAACTGAGAAAGTTGATCTCGAGACAGAGTATCTCGAATAGGAAGGAAATGAGCAGATTTAGTCAATCGATAAACTATAAAATAGATTGCATTATTACCTCAGGATTTCTTTGGTAACCCCACTACAAAGTCCACGGATATATTTTCCCATTTCCACTCTGGCACTAGTAGAGGATGAAGTATTCCTTTTGGTAACTGCCGCTCTGCTTTAACCTACTGACAAGTCAAAAACATCATAGTAAAATCAGCAATATCTCTTTTCATTCTATCCCACCAGTAATACTCCCGAAGATCTTTGTAAATCTTAGTACTGCTAGGATGAAATGAAAATGGGGAACTATGAGCTTCACATAAAAACTCATTCTTCAATTTTGAATCACAAGGCACGCATAATCTCTTTCCAAATCTCAAAACACAATCATTATCAATGTTAAATTTAGGCAACTTACCCTTATGAACCAACTCTACCTTTGGTTGTAACTCATTGTATTCCTTATGTGCTTGCTTAATTCTGTCTGATAGAGATGATCTCACTGACACCTGATACAAAACAGAAGAATTTTCTACACCAAAAACTTATATGCCAAAGTTTATCAAATCATAAAACAATGGATCTTGTTCCAAATGTAACATGGTTGATGAAGAATTACTTTTTGACTCAAAGCATCATCCAATTTATTTTCTTTTCCTGGTTGGTAATGGATTGTGCAATCATAATCCTTGATTAATTCCAACCATCTCCTATGTCTCATGTTTAATTCTTTTTTAGTGAATATATACTTTAATATTTTGTGGTTAGTATATATTTCACATTTTACTCAATACAAATTATGCCTCCAAATTTTTAAATAAAAACAACAGTATCTAATTCCAAATCATGTGTAGGGTAATTTAAATCATGAGGTTTAAACTGACGTGAAGCATAAGCAATTATCTGATCATTCTTCATAAGGACACATCCAAGTCCTTTCAATGAAGCATCATTGTAGATAACAAACTCACCATTTCTGGATGGCAGTTCTAAAACTGGATCATTCGCCAATCTCCTTTTCAATTCCTGAAAACAGTCATAACATTCTTTTGTCCAAATGAACTTAACACCTTTTCGAGTTAACTTAATCATTGGACTAGATAACCATGAAACATTCTCAAAGAACCTTTGGTAATAACTTACTAAACCAATAAAACTACAAATCTCAGTCATATTTGTGGGTCTTGGCCATTCTTCAACAACTTTTATTTTAACAGGATCAACAGTTATGCCATTTTTTGAAACAACGTGACCAAGGAAAGAAATTTTTTATAACCAAAACTCACACATCCTGAATTTCCGATAAATTTTCTTTTCCTTTAATATTTGAAAGACAACCCTTAAATGAATTTCATGTTCCTATTTACTTTTTTAATAAACCAAAATATCATCAACGAACACAACCACAAACTTATCCAATAACTCAGGAAAAATTCTATTCATAATATCCATGAATACAGCAAGTGCATTAGTTAAACCAAAAGGCATAAATAAAAATTAATAATTGCCATATCTTGTATGAAATGCGGTATTCGGAATGTATTCTTCCTTTACTTTCAACTAATGGTACCTCGATCTCAATTCAATCATTGAAAAATATTGAGCTCCCTAGAGCTGATCAAACAAATCATCGATATGAGGCAAAGGATACTTATTCTTAACAGTGATGTTAATTAATGCTCTATAATCAATGCAAAGACTCATTGAACCATCATTCTTTTTAACAAAGAATACAGGATCACCCCATGGTGATGTACTAGATAGAATGAAACCTTTATCTAATAACTCCAGCAATTGCTTCTTTAACTCTAAAAGTTCAATTTGATCCATTCGATAAGGGGGTTTTGAAATTGGATTAGCATCAGGAAGTAAGTCAATAGTAAATTAAACTTCCCGATTAGGTATAATACCAGAAAACTCATCAGGAAAAACATAAATGTACTCAATTACCACTGGCACATCATTAATCTGAACAATTCCTTTTCTTTCAACAATATGTGCAAGGTAACATTCATTTTCATCTTTTACTAGTTTCTCAGCTTCCTGGCATGTTATCAAAATAAAGGGTTCATTTTTGTATACAAACTGAAAATCATTCTGAAAAGAAACCTCTTTATCTCTACAGCAAATCATATCATGATAAATAGAAATCCAATCCATACCCAAAATAACATAAAACTCTACTAGAGGCAAAACAATAAGGGTTTCAGGTAGATTATTTCTTCACCCAAGGACATGAATGTTCTTATGTTTTTTTTTTGTCTCAAAATTTCCTCCAGGTGTTTTTACCATAAGTTCTGTATTCATATCTTAAGATGGAATTCCCAATTCACTAGAAAACTTCTCAGAAATGAAAGAGTGAGTAGACCCTGAATTAAACAATACATTGACATAATCAGAACAAACAAGAAGTGTACCTGATACAACTTCATTTGATGGCCCAACATCTGCTAAAGTAGTTGCAAAGGATTTCACCACCCCTTTCTTCTTGTATTCTGGCTACTTTCCTTCGGTTGAGTTCTTTGTTGGACACTCATTTACATAATGACCCATTTCATTACTCTTAAAACATTTTACTGACTATAAATCATATTTTTTCTTACCATTACCCTAATATTTTTCAGTGCAATTACGAGCCTTATGTCCCATTTTACCACATCGGTAGCACTTACCTAAATTCAAAATACATTCCCCATTATGGTTTTTACCTCAATTTTTACAAATTGTAAACTTAAGTTTCTTACCATTAGAATTTTTTGAAGAGTTCTTCCCTTTCTTCTTCCACCTCAACCTCTTATTCTGTGGTTTTTCGAAGAACACATGATCATCAGAAAACTCCATTTCCATAGTCTCCTCACAATGAACAAGTTTTTCATAACTTTTGAACTCACGAGAATCTAAATCCATTCAATACTTTTTCTTTAATCTTGATTAAAAAACGGTTGATTTTACTATCAAGATATCATATGAAATTTGGAGCACACCTTCCCAGTCGAGTGATTTTTTCTTCATAAATAGCCACTAAGTCATCCTACTACCTTAATTCCAAGAATGTTTTTTCCATCCTAAGACAAACCACCTTAGTAAAATATTTCTCAAGAAACATACCTTTGAATTTATCCCAATCAAGAGCATCAATCTCCTCACTATCCCTGATATTTTTCACCATCGACCACCACTGAACAAATTCACCTTAAAAACGGTAAACAATGAGACTAACCTTATGATTTTATGAACAACCCATGACATTGAAAATATTTTCCAGTGCTTTAATCCACCCTTCTGCTTGCACCGGATCAGATGATCCTCTGAATGATGGGGGATGTTGCCTCATCAAATTCTCTACTACTGACATGTTCCTCTATGGTTGATCTGGATGACCATGTACATGGATACCACCACCATTTATATCCTGAGTCAACTGTGCCATAACAACAAAAAATTGTTCAGTTCTGATTCTGACCATCTCAGGTCGCTGATTTGAAAGGTTGTCTTCCTCCTGATGTTGTCCCAACAAAGCTGCCATGTTTCCTCTACGGAAAAACATTCTGAACAGAGAAATATCTTATGTGAAGCAACATGGTAATATGTAAATGCTATATGATTTTAATATTAACATAAATTACTCTATGGATATTAATTTAACAAAACCCTAACTCCTAAAGTTATCTAAACTGACCTCTGATACCAACTATAAGGACTCACCCTTAAAACATTACATAACATTGAATTAAATGAATAATTAAAATTGAGGATCTTTTCAGGTTTATATTTTTAGAGAATTAGCCCATAACTATTACATTACAACTTGAATATTACATGTAGACACTACTACTCAGTATCCATTTTTTTCATAAAATAAAAACTCTTAAAAATAAACATATCTAGTTCAATGTTTTAGACATCATGACTTTTCCTTGATACCATCCTTGACCCTATTCATCTTTAAGTCCTGCGGAAAACATTTCAAAAACTAGGGATGGCATAAAAACCTTAGTAAGGGTTATAAAATAATGAAGGAAAACATTATCCCATCAATAAATACAAATCAATGAAACCATAATTTTCAATCATAACATACCTTATGAAATCATAAGATTTATGAATAACACACACAAATCATAAATCATAAAGGTTACTTATGTAATCCATATCAAACTTACATTATAGCTATCACAGCTACATAGGGAGTAACACTTGGAATACCCATCACAGTATATTCCCTAAATCTCTTAGGAGAAACATTGTGTTTACCTCCGTCACATTACCCAATGCATTGGAGAGCTATCTCGGGCTCACCCTCCCTAGTTTTATCACTGAACCACCCGTATATATAAAAAAATGCCCAATAACCATAACATAATCATAACACATATCACAGGTATAAAGTAAAGATAACATTTACACATTCCAATATATCAAATCAAGATATTGAAATAAACAATGCTTTATCAAATCATTTTCAAAATCATTTAAAAAGATATTTTTGAATCAAAGTGTCCCATACCAATTTGAATATTTTAAATGAATTATCATTTTAAAACAATAATGTAAATATAAATAAATCCTAAAACCCATTTTGAAAACATGGACATTAATGAGAAATATTTAGAAGAATAAATCTTTATAACATCTAAAATGATATTTTAGTTAGAGTTTATAACCAAAAGAGAGACACTTGAATAAAAATAATTGATGTAATCAAAAATTTATAATATCATGAGAATAAAGGGATTCATGATATACTATGTAAAAGTACATTATATACACCATATAAAAGTGAATTGGTGTATAACAATAAATAAGTCTCAGTGGAATGTAAATTGAGATTAAATATCTTATAAATATCATATCCTTCGGTTAAGGATAAATCAAGGACATAATTATGTGTGGAAAATATAAATACACTCAATATGATTGGATATTCAGTGTAAATAAATCAGAGGACATTCACATATATTCCTGTAAAAACAACACCAACGAATTGGATTTTTAACTCAATAAATGGAGATTGAGTTAAAAATTACTCTTATCAAGTTCATATCGATGACTTGAGAATTTATCAAGGGAGTGATTATGTGTATCAAAAGTATATCCACATAAATGGGAGTATAAATTACTACAAAAATAATAAATAGTGATTCCACACATAATCATGGAGTAAAATAATCAATGAAGTATGCATAAATCCCACTGAGTGGAAATTGAAGTTTGAAATTCCCTTATTAATTTGGTAACATATGAAACATAAAACCCATGAAAGAATGATCATTAAATGAAGATTTAAATACCCATAAATTTAATTATATTACAAAATTAATACAATCATGGGAAGTACATAAACCACACAAAATAAAAATAGTGGCAGATATAGCATGAATCTCACGTGAATAAAAAGTGAGTTGAAAATCCCTTACAACGTTGTAATAAATCAAGTCGTATGACCAAAAGTTAATAACCACCAAATTATTCATATAATAAATTGAATATAAATAGAATAATGATAATATATATCAATTGGAAGTACACAATACACCACATGGAATTAATTAGTGGCGAACAATGAAAATCTCATGGAATTAAAGTGAGATAAGAAATCCCTTACCTCGTGTCTGACTTGAATTGTTTGTTCCATGTTATTCCTAAATAATAAAATAAAGTTAATTTATACTTTCTTAATAACATTTTTCAAGTTTATTATTATTTTTATAAAACTTATTTCCATGTTATAAACCTTATGAAATCATTTAATTTAATAATGGTCGTTTGGTCGATATTTGGTACTTGAGTCAAAATGGACACCTTATAATTACAAGTTGTCCATGTGGTCAATATTCTATTATCTCAAGAATGATATTCATGATTTAGATATCATATAAATCATCTATATCCAGTATATATATGTATTTATAAAAGTACATAACATTTTGTAGATAAGAAATGAAATTCACCGTTCATGTAGACGGTAAGTCGTACATACGCATGAACACTACTTACATTTCTATTTCATATTTTAATGGAATTAAATCATAATGATACATAGGTATATTATAATTCCAGTATAATATCATATATAATATCACTAACTCCATCCTTTATATGTCCCACATATGTCATTAACAAGTCATATCACTTTGAGGGGGCGGTAGTCCGCACTTCCTTAAATGAAATTATCACGTTTACCCGTAATGGAAATCATAAAGGTGGTCTATAAATGTAAAATACAGAAGGATAAAGAAAATTTAAACATAATATATATCATATATAAATATAGTTCCATCTTAATGGCCACCATGAGAGGTGGTAGGAGATAATCGAACAATCACTGTTTCATGAGGCGTTAGTTTTCCATCCACAGAAATAGTATGTTCTTCACCCATTAGATGGAGTTGTGTGTAAGTGTAGTTAGAATCCTTCTTATAAAAACATCCTAGTATATTGGGGATACTGTTTTGTTTATAAAATAAAGTAATAAAAAGATTTTAGGGGTTGTAGAAGTAAAATAAAAGAAAAGAAGTTAAGAGAAACTATTACCTTTAATTTGGGTAACTTCCTTTGGTTTGAACCAAAAAGACTTTTTAATGTGCCTTATGCCTAAGGTAAGGCTTCTAGGAGGAATAGAGGGATGTATAGAGATTAATTGGGAAGAGTTTGGATGAGCCTAAGGTCTTGATATGTGTGAGTAATTGGTTATAAGTGGTCTCTTTTTATAAGGGAGAGGAGGGTCCCTTTAGTAAAGTGTGAAAATAGTTTTTTATTATATAATGATATTCAGTGTCTAAAGGTCCAAAAATCATTATAGTCGAATATAAGATGACTCATGGTCGAAATAAAATCTTAAAATAGAAATTGGACATGTTTTGGATAATATTTTAATCATTATAATCTTATTTATTTATATCATTTATTAATGAGGTAAATACTGCATCATTATTGTGTAATAAATAATTCAATTTATTCGATGTATAAAAACTATAAAAAAATACTATAATGTAAGAAATATTTTTATCTTTCTAAATAATATTTATAGTAGAAAATATGACTTATATAACACCATATAGAAATTATTTTACTAAAATATTTTTGTTTATGTCATTTTTGCCTTTACTTTAAAGTAATTAATCTAAAGTTTCATTATCATTCATAAGTGGATACATGGGGTCCCAAAATAGACCCAAAGATTCTCATAGTAATAAATGACTCAACCAATAAGGTTTTAACAAGTTTTAAGGTAATTTTGAATTATTATAATATTCTTTTTATCTTGAATTACCTTATTTACCTTTAACTGCTGTAAATAAAAGTCAAAGTAACTATTCACAAAAAATTATTTTCATCTTATTGAACCAAATTTTACTAACTAATAACAACCATGTATGTCGGATTTTTGAAATTCAACTCACATAAGTTGTAAAATTTCATTTAAATGAAAAATTCAGTTTTTTTAACTACTGCTAAGTGGTTTCACTATTCATCAAAAATTGAAGTTTTTTAGAAAAGTACCAAAAATTAAGCCTAATCTATAGTTGATATTCCAAATTAAAAAATGATTTCTATTTTAACAAATTATAAACATAGATGTTTCATTAATTAATTTAAAATTAATTCCCGTTGTTAAAACAAATAGCGTGTTTTTAAGAAACAATAACTATCAAAAGATTGACACTTGTTTATGTCCAATTTCAAAGTGAAATTAATTCCAAAGACCAACATTGGATTAAATGGTAAAAATATATTCTAATTAAACTTTAAACCCAATTAAAATGATAATCTAACCATATAACTAAATTAGATTATAACGCAGTTTGGAATTAAAATACAATATTTTTCACTATTCATTAAAAATGAACTTTATCAGAAAAATTCCAAAAATTTACACAAAGTAAATTTTGATGTTCCCATTCTAAATAAGGATTTTATTTGGTCATATAGAATTTATTAAAGTTACCAAAACATTATTTATAGAGGGTTCACCATTAAATGGCGGTAAATTGGCCTTTTAATGTAAATTATGCTTAAAATTAGATTCATTCACATTTTAAGCCTCTAAACTTTTATTGAATAAATGTAAATACATTTAACAATCATGTATAATCATATTGTAGTTAGTTTTGTTCATTCCTGCAAATACAATGGCTAGGAGTTAACTACCATTTAAAATATTAATATTATATTATTAGTGTGCAACGTAAGATTTCAATGAAACCCATTGTTGTGTATTGGGTACGCTATCGAACATAGCAACCCCTTTAAAGTAAAATTAATATTTAATTCACAAATTTTAATAAATATGAAATATGTATTATTATTTATTTACCTGGGATGTTACATCCTTAATTTGTTTCCAATTTTGGTAATCCAAATGATTTAGCTTTATAGACACAGACTTCATGCCATGATCTAGCCTGTATTGAGTGACCATTGTATCATAATAAAATTCTCATTAAAACACATAACAAACATATAATTCTAATTTTTTTAATAAAATGTTGATTATATTGTATTACATATTCACAATACACATCATGTGTGGTAGATTGGTTGTGAATACATGAATTGAATCCAAAAAATAGATATTTAGAGTGCCTATGTTGACTGCTATCAACATCTTGTGTTTCCTAAAAAAACAAAAACAACTAAGTAATTTAAAAACTAAAAATATATTTTATGTGATTAAATCGTATATTTTAACCTTTTTATTATAGGTATCAAAAAGTGTTTATTGTCTGATGCTTTTTTTAAACACGTTGAGTCACTTGTGTTTTTTCTTCTTAATTTTTTCCTAATCCAATGTAATTTTTGGCATAGATATGCTATAGGGATTAATGAATCCAAATCATTCTTCGCATGATCTTCCCATTTTATAATTTTAATATAAACTTCTGTACAAAATATGAATAGTTATTAACTTTAAAAAACATATTTATCTAACTATTTGGACATGAGTATTATGAAAATGTACCATATGTAAGTATTCACAACTGAGATGCCAAACCATTCCTTCTTGAGAATCTCAGTTTGAGTCTCAAGAGCAATTACATCTGTAAAAGATTATCCATATGTTTTTTCTTCATATTCAATGTAAGACATAGTTTTATCTTCAAATCTGGTCTCTCTATGAATTTGTAATGATAATAAATATTTCTCTGGAACTGGTGGGGAGAAGGTACTCTGGGAAGTTCATTTAGATTTCTTGGTCGATTCACTATATTTTTTTATTCGATTTTTCATTTCTCTGATTCTTTATTCATCTGTAATGTCGTACCTCACTTTAGATCTTTTATCATAAATAGTTGCATGTTTTTCATTTGAAAATATTTTTTAAAGATGCACCTCATTTAACATTATTAAATTATATGGTGAATCTATGAAAGCTCAAATAGAATCTTCGACCGTTGTAATATCTGAACCATTGAGTGGAACAGGAAACTCATCATTCAGATCATAAGCTACCTTAATCCCTACTCTGGTGTTGTTTTTTGGGAGTGTTAGATTCTGTAGCTAGTCTCTAGGTATATTATATAATGTACCCATCTCAACATGGGGGTACGTGGGTGTTGATAGATAAAATTCACATACAACTATACCCTATAGAATTTATTAATATAAAGTTACCTCAAGTTGTTTGATTCACATTTAGAAAAAAGAGTAATGAAAAAATTGATAACCTTGGGTAAGGTATACGGTTGGGGGGAATGAATAGCCTCAAATCTAGTGGGATCATTTCATTCATATGCAGTTATTTTCTCCACCTCCGGCTCTCTTTGATCCTTTCTTATACCTTGGTCAACCAAACCAGACCATAAAATAATATCATAAAGTGATTCAATTTATGTCTATATTGGTCTCACCATATTATATGTATCTTAATGTGGTTTTATCTTATAGAAATATGTTCTAGTAGATACTCTAAAAACCTTGTCCACTAATGTGAGCATATTTTTCATGCTGCTTTAAAGCTAATGAAATTCACTTTACTTTTGGTGTAGTTGTTACTGATTCTTGTGTCTAAACAATATAAAAAATATGAACATATTTATTTTTTTAATATTTTTATAAATCATGATGAATTAAAATTATTTCGTGCTTACACATGCTTCCAGTACTGATTTTTTATTTTCATCAACTAATATACCATCCTTGTTTACATAATCCTCTTTCTATAGCACATGGTGTGGGATTGAAGAGGATTCAGATTTTTGATTCATCAATATGAATATAAAAAAAGAAACATATGTTGTTTCATATCAGATAATTAAACTTTTATTATTTATTTAAAATATATACTAATTTATTCTCTAATTAAGTGTACCTCATCCTTCCTTTGTGATATGGGAACATTGGTTTCGATGCACGTTCCTTATTTTCAGAATTCGTTTTCTATTTCATAAATTAACAATTTTGAATCGATTTGGATAAAATAAATAATTTCAAATAATATATTATTGACTAAAATGAACCTAAAATGATTTCTCTTTATGATGATTTCAGAAAGAATCCCATGTTTTCTGCTTTATAATGTCTTCATAACTAAGTTCTACATGGGGATTTATTTTCCCCTTGGAATCCCTAAGATGTAACTTCATTAGAAGAGTCTGGAAGCCTCTATGGGATTTTCTAGCATCCATTATGAAAAATTTCTTAAGAAAATATTCTAATATAAAAAACCTGAAAGGAATAATTAAAACTAAATCAGCATTTCATTATATAATTTTTCAGTAAAATAGAGAAAGTATATCCTAACATTATCATTATATCTTTCCAAAGTATTTCCTTCATTACAGGTTGGACATGGAACCATTAGTCAATATTAATCATCACATTCGTCCTTGTTGTGACCCAAAAATAACTAATGAATGCTGACTTTTGGGGGTTAATAGGTTGGTCATGTTGATTCTGACCAACCTCAAATTTTATACATTGACTTCTTGCCTTGATAATTTTATTAAAAACTATAATGATGCATCGTTCTTGTTTTTTTTTCATTTTTTTTCATCAACATGTTGTTGTTCCCCTAATAATTCTGCAATTTTATCATCAACGGTCTGTTCTTACTCAAGATTGGAAACATCATCATGTTTAGAAGACATTGTATACATGAGTAGTAAAAAAATTAATTTGTCTTCAATAACAAAAATAAAATACAAATGATGTATAATATTAAAAAAATTCATCCATATTGCATGAAAATTGATACCGTCTTGAACATATGTATAATACTTCAATACTACAGTATAACTAACTTTCACTACCTTTATTTAATCCATCCTCAAACACTTGATTTCCTTTCCTCTCTTGATAATGGGAGGAAGGGTAGTTTGAAATAGAGAGTCCAATCCACCATCAAGAGATGGAAAAAAAATTAAGCGTCTAAGGATTATAGTTTCCTAGGAACCTACACTAATGAAATCAACTAAAAAGTCTCCTCAATTGAGGAGTAATTGGAATACCTTTACTCTAATGGTCTTGAAGAAATTCATCTCACCCCACCTATATTGGACATCACTTTTTTCTAATCAAGTATTCCTCACCATCCAATTTTAGATATTTTTTTAATCCACCATAACATCCCTACAATAACATACATCCCTTTAAAGGGTGACTTTTTCAACTTATTCTTAGTATTAATCTATAATTTTTTTTACTCTTATAAATGAAATGAATATATTCAATGCAATCTGAAATTTATTATTATGATATATTACATAAAAATCCTATAGGAAACATAGATAATTACCATCACTGAAAATTATACCACATAGCTTGATGTTGATCTACAATTATTTATTGGAATGTCCAACTTTATGATTGATAAGGATATTATCATTTGTAAAATATAATATTAGATAGTGGTTTTCCTGCAACTCAATCATATTCTATGATTAAAATTTAATCATATGTCGTGAATACTCTCACCAAATATGAGAGGAGATATAATATTTCTTTTATAATATTTAACAATTGATTTTATATTGTGTTTTTATTTGATCCTCTATTTTCACACAAACCATAGATAGAGTTGTATTTTAGGATATCATAAATTGTATGATAAAACATAGTTCAAATACTTCTTTTTTTATACATCATACCATATGATATATAATAGCCATATTTGATGGTTGAATAAATAATTCCTCCATATCATAATATATGATATTGAAATAATAGAATATAACATTTATTTATTCAAAAAACTAATATATTAATACATTGTGTCCTTGAAAAACAAATATCTGATACCACTTATGAGTTTTAGGGTATCATTCTATGATCACCGAAGGAGTTTTAGCGCATAAACCTAGTGATAAAAATTGATCAAAGAAGAAGATAGGTTTGGTTATGGAATGAAACACAGGGTTAATTACAATAGGTGGATCTTATCTCAATATTTTACATTTTGGACATGGATAACAAATTACATGACTTATATGATAAAAAGATCCAATCCATCAAAAATATTTTTTAATCTATTTTTGTTCTCTCTATGGTTATTCACTTATTAAATGGTTTTTCATATTATTATTTTTATTCTATACACTAATTATCTCACTATTTGGAGTATTAAATATATTAATAAGTCACATATCATAGTTTTCTTGATCAACTATCCAATTATGGATAACTCACTTAATTTTGGAAAATATTCTTTTTATTTGTTGTTTTGTATTTCAAAGTCCATTTACACAATGATTTCTCAACTCTATCCAATCTTGGAAATTTAAAAAAAATGTTGAGCATAATTTTCTCACCAAATAAATTCCCCTTCACTCATTAAAATCCATTGTTAAAGATTAATAGTAATCTTGAATTAATTAAAAAAACAAAACCCTCACAACATGCATCAATAAAATAATTTTTGGAACATGACTAATTAATTAATTTTTTTTTAGAATTAAATATAAAATTTATTCATAAAAATCATAAATCTAAATAACCCATTTCATGGTTTAACAATTTATATGAATAAACAAAATCCACAAAACATGTTTTAATGATTTTTACACTTACCTTGGTCCTTATATTCTCATCACCCATAAATGTGGGCCAGAACATTGTGTCCCCTAATCCTTAAAAACCCTCATAACTAAGCCTTTAAAATCTGTAGTCTAGTATATAAGATGAATTAAATTTGAGAAACTACCTAGATTCTGTAACCCTATATTATTAAAATTAAGAGAGAGTTGAGGGGGGATGAGTGGTCTCTTTATTAATTTCGAGATGAGAGTAGACGATCTATGTGTGTCTCTAGGAAAAAATGGGTTGGGAAGTCGAATACATATGAGAGGAGGAAAAAAATGAAATAGAACCACAATCGTTGTATTTTAGTAGCGACGATAAGATATATAGGGTTCTCCATGTTTAATAATAGTGAAAAAACACAAAAAAAATGGAACCCAAAACATCAAACAATGATAGAGGAAGAGTAGAAAATAACATAAATTGGATTCTAGCCTTGATTAATCTGAGAGAAAATATAGGAGTCACTCTGGTAGAAGAGAATTCATGTGAGATCTTGAGAATTGTGAGTGAATAATTCGTGGTTAGGGTGTTTTTAAATAAATTGGCGACACTTTTAAGAGAAATTTTAAAAAATTACTGATAAAGATCCCTTTTATCATTGCTAAATTTATAAGAACTAATAAAATGTTTATTTATCAGCGCTTTTTTAGCATTGATAAATCTTGAGCTTTATCAGTGCTAAAAAGGGCTGATAAAAAACATATTTATCCACGCTAGATTTTTACCACTCATAAATATATCTTTTAACAGTGCTTTTTAGCACTAATAATGATTGATCTTTATCAAAGCTATAAAAGTTTTGAAAAAAGTTTTTTAATTATAATAATTTAAATCAACTTATTATATTTGTATTATTATTTAAATAAATTTATTATAAATTTATAATTATTTAAAAATATATAATTATTTATTTACAATTATATAAATAAATATTTAAAAAGTAATAAGTATTTATTTATAATAATTATTTATTTATAAAAATTATAAATATAGTAAATATACATGTATAGATATATTTATTTATAAATATTTATTCACAAATATATTTTTAACATTATTAATGGATATATAATTTTAAATACATGCATATTAAAAATGTGTAAAATTGAATAATTCAGAATGATTACAGTTTAGAAAGAATCAAAAAATGGATAAATTTTATTAATTAAATAAATTTTATTTAAAAAAATAGACATATATATATATTAAAGTAGATGAATACATATTGAAAATACTAAAACATGGTAAATAAATAAATATATATATATATATAATAAAATGTGATCAAATGAAAAAATAAAAAAAATAACAATATAAATGATATTGTAATATTGAAAACAAATAAATAAAATTGACTGATTCAAAACATAATATATTTTAAATGTATCATGTTATAATTAAATTCTAAAATATACAAAATTTTGAATAAATTACATAAATATTATCAGTATCTGTTTCTATATATTGCGTAAATATATCTGTGTGTGAATTTATATAAAAATACATTAAAACGCACAGATATATATATATATATAAATATTTGTGTGTGTGTCTGTGAAATAAATTCCACACACGATGTTTGAAATAGGTTAAATTGAAAAATCAAACAACATTAAAAATGAATAAGACATTAATATGTTTTTAATTAAAATTGTATATATATTATACTTATTCATTTTATAAATCTATATTTAATATATACTATTTATTATTATTTAAAATATATATATATATAAATGTATATTAATTTTATTAATTTTTATCAATAATTATTTAATTAAAAAATTATTTCATATTTTTCTTAATTTACTCATTTTATTTTTATTTGTTTAATTTTTCTTTTTATTATAGACCTTTATTATCTCTAAAAAGTCACTAATAAAGGGAAACATTTATCAGTGCTAAAAACCCATTGATAGTGGTCACCTTTTTTCTATACTGAAAATAAAGCACTGAAAAAAGTTTCAGTTATCGACGCTAATGTAAAGCGTTGATAAAGGATACATTTTATCAGTGATAAAGAAAAAAATTCATAAATGGTTCCCTTTATCGGTGATTTTTTATCACTGATAAAATAATTCTTTTATTATCTCTTATTTTAGCACTGATAAAGAAAGACTTTATTAGCAAATTTTTCTAGCACTGATAAATTTCAGTTTTGTTAAATGCATGTTTTGTAGTAGTGACCCTACTAAATAAAGTGGTTTATGGATTTACAAGACCCAAAAATATAATATAGATTCATAGTTTTATTGGATTAGAGCATTACTATCCATGTTTATTTGAAATATTTTTAAGATTTTCTAACACACTAAATAATTTAACACAAAAAAAGGAGTTAAATTTTTCTAGATAAATGAATGTGGTAATTTCTTTCAGGAATTAATAATATGTTTGGAGAATGATCATGTTTTCGAAGTGCCTTACATAAATGAAAAATAACCATCCACATCAATTATTATTTAAAGGGACTTGTCTATGTCTTAATGTAGAATGATTATGTAATTTATTATGATTCATGTCAGTTGAAACATTATGAGTTAAATTACCCTACACATGATATGGAGTAAGATACTATGGTTTTTTCAGTAAAAAATTGGAGGAATTATTTTTATGGATTAAATTTTCAAATATATACTAATCACAAAATTTTGAAGCATATATTTACTCAGAATGAAATGAACATGAGATAGAGAAGTTGGCTAGAAATTATCAAGGATTTTTATTTCACTCTTTATTACCATTATCAAAAAGAAAACAAAGTATATAAGGCATGGATTCAGAAAAAATAATTTTATATTAACCTCATTTAAGTTGGGATATATCCCTTTAGATAATAATTTGATGACTTTTTTCTCAATATATTATGGATATAGGGGCATCTATTGTTTATTTTCTTGTTTTAGTGTGTTTGACTTTATCCAAAATAATTATTCAACCATATAATATGAATCATGAATTGAAGGAAAAGGTATAATGAATTAAGATTGGAAAGCGGGAAAATTTTATTATTGATGAATAATGGGTGTAGTGATTTATAAAAAGATTATGTGATCATTGGGATTCTTAGTTGAATAAATATATATTGAGTGAATCTCATTGTTCCATGTTTTAAATTCATCCAGGAAGCACTAAGATGTATGGATACCTTTAAAAGAATTAATATTGGGATTGTGTAAAAAGTGATATTGTTGAACTTATAGTGAAGTGTTTGGCTTGTCACTAGGTTAAATAATAATGAAAATTACTAAAGTGAATGCTTCAAAATTTACCAGTTCCAAAGTGTAAATGGAAAAATATATAAATGGATTTTTTTGGGATTATAAATGACTTCATGAGGTAACAAAGTAATTTGGGTTATCATTGATCGATTAAAAATAATATACATATTTATTTACTATTAAAGATATTTTTTACTTGGATCAGATTTCTAGATTGTATCTAAAAAAGAGAGTAAGTTTATATGGATTTCCCCTTTCAATTGTATCATACTTTAATCCTAGGTTCACATATAATTTTTGGAAAAGACATTTGAAATCATTGGGTATTGAATTAAATTTTAGTAATTCTTTCCATCCTCAATATGATGGGAAATATGAGAGAAATATTATGACATTGGAATATATTATTTGTTATTTTTAAATTGATTACTATCAAATTTGTGATTAATTGCCTTTTTAATGACTTTTTTTATAATTACAGTATTCTTTCCCAGATACAGATGGCACCATATGAGGAATTATATGTAAAGCGATGATGGATTCTAACTTTTTGGGATGAAGTATGAGAAAGGATACTGATAGAACCATATTTGGTATAGAAAATGGTAGATAAGGTTTAGTTTATTCTTCAAAATATTATGATGTCTTAGATTAGGAAGAAAAATTATGTGGATAACCAAGGAAATATACTTCTTTTCGAGGTAGGTGATCATGTTTTTATTTATTAATATCACTAGAAAAGAGTTACTTTTTTTAGAAAATAGGGAAATCTTACACCATGGTTCATTATACCATGTGAAATAATATATAATTGTCTATTATTTTCCTACAAATTGATTTTTACCTTGATTTTATCATAGGTACACAATGTATTTCATGCTTCAATGTCAATTAAATATGTGGTGCACTCATATCATGTTTTCAGATCAGAAGTAGTTCAGTTGGAATAGAACATTTCTTATGAGGAAAAACCTATTAATATTATTTAATTTTGAGAAAAATTGTTTCATAATAATTTGATTCACTTGGTTAATGTTTTATTTTAAAATCATATAGTTGAAGAGGAAACATGGGAATATGAAATTTTATGAGGGGATAATTTCCCCACTTGAATAATATTTGAATAATATTTCATGTACACCATTCCCAAAATGGGGGATAATGTAATAACCCAGTTAATGATAGAGACAATCACTTTTATGTTTATTAATATATTTATATTCATTATAAAAATATTAAGTATTTTTAAAAATCAAAAAGAAAATAATCTTAATTAAAATATTTTATAGAGGATTCATTTAAATATTTAATTCCAAAATTTTAAAATTATAATCGTAAAAATGAATATAATTTCTAAAATAATCATATTAAAATTAACTTAGGGTGAAATTTTGGGATATTTTTGAAAAATAATTATTTTTCAGTGAATAGTGGAAATATATGTTTTTATTAAAAAATCATTTAATTTGAATAAATTAATCAATTTAAAAGTCTCCCTATTTTTATAATATGATTTAATTTATTATCAGTGTTAATTATTTATATTTTATCCACTTAATTACTTTTTAATTAACTTTATATTATATTTTAGTATATGTTTATATTTAGGTTTAGAAACATGTTTTTCTAAAAATTGTTTTAAGGTGTCTAATGTTTTTCAATTTTTATTAATTAAAACAGTCCCTCAAGATGAATTACATAAATGAAATTTATATATTATATATTAATAAATATTAATTGATATTCACACAATAATTATTATTATTATTTGAGTTAATAAAAAATCGTATTGTTTTTAAAAATACACTTCTTGAAAAATAATTTTTCACTGTGTATGTGGGTTTTATTATAAATTAAATTTTTCCACTTCATAGAATTGAATTTTATAAAATATATTCAATATTTTCAATCATAATAATTTATATTACCTAATTAAGTTAAATTATTTTTTGATCTTAAGGAATAGTGAAACCATAAAAAATTAATTGCAGTATTTATGGTGAAAACGAGTTTACGAGGGGTTAAAATATAATTTTAAAGGTTAAAATGTCCTAAAAACATTTCTAAATATTATTTTATGTCCATATTTAAAAATTATCATGTCTATGGATTAATATTAGTCCATTTTTTAGTCTTTTGGCATGTGAAAAACATGGGTATATCTTTTTTTTAAATTATAAGTGTCCCCTCACTCACTTTTTAAAATCCACCCCTGCTCTTCTCCACTTAACACTTTAAAATCCCATTGTCTCATAAAATACTTACAAAAAAACTTCTAAACAACACTCCCCATAACCTATATCATATATTTTGACCATAATTCCATACTATGAAGTATTTCAATGCTTACCTAATGAGGTTTTCTAAAGAAGGGTAATCATACTTAACAGAGTTTCATTATTTTATTTCACTGAAAAAATCCTTCAAATATTAATAAATTTTTATTATATAATAACAATATTTCCTCCAATATAATTATATTTTATTATTTTAATTTTATCAAAAAATATATATCCTCTCCAATCAAATCAGATACAAAATCATCATTCATGTGTACGGTTGACTACCACCTTGTGAACTTATGTCATTCATTTTCTATCATCGCCTCTCAAATACTGTTATAATTATGGATTTAAATTATATTATATATGTATATTTTGAAAAATATTTATAATTATTTAGTAATTATATCACATATACCTTTTTAATTTCCTTTTTCTGGGGGGTACAATAACGTCACTCGTGGGTAGGGTGGATTTTCGCCTTGTGAAGCGATGAGATTCATTTTTCACTAACTCTTTTCATAGAAGATAATAGAGGGAATATTAATGAATATATGTGATATAAATCATATTATTATGATATTATAGGAATATTTTTCTTTTTTAACATATAATATATAATTTTCATTCTTACACTGAAAAATGAAAATGTCGTTCGTGCATATGTGTGGACTACCACCTCTAGAAAGCGATGTGACATTGTTTCATCACTAAATCACATAGATTATATGTCTATATATATATATAAAGATATAATATGGTATTTATAATATTATTAAAATCATATATTGACAAAATAATTCATTTCTTCTTTCCATAATGATCATTGAAAAATAGAAACGTTACTCATGCGTATGTATGGACTACCATCTTCCTGATCATAACATAGTTCATTTTTCATAACAATAAGTCATGAATGGTTTTAAAAAGTATAAATAATTCCTAAAAATGATATTTTTCTCACTTTTATTATTCTGTAGATGTTGAATAATTTCACCATTGACCAATTTTCAACCCATCGAAGTCATTTTTGACACATAAGCCAAATATTCTTGAAACACCTTATATAAATTTAATTAATTAAGTAATTTTATATTACCTGGTAATAAGTTAAATAAAAGGAATAATAAGAATTAAATAAGTTTCTTAATAATGTAAATAATTAAGATACTTTTATTATTTAGAATTATTTTGAATGAACTAGATGAATCAAACATGAGTTAAGGGTTTTCGTCTCAATTTCCTTTCATTGAGGCATATTTTGATGTTATGCACATATATTATTTTTAGTGGTGTATATATATGCACATGGAAATGTAATATTATTAATTTCTCTATTATCATGATATTTTACATTTTTTTAATTTATATTCCTTCATGATATTATGATTCAAATGGTTATAAAGTGATACATGACATTTCTTTTAAAAAACTATTTTGTTGTATTTATTTTAACTATATTTTTCATCCATGTACATGTTTTAAATATGATTTTATTAAGTTAATAAGAGTTTTATAAAGGTTATTTTTATCTTTCATTCAATATTTTTTCAAAATAATTTAATCTTTTTATGGAATGAGTTAATTTATTTACAAATGAAAAAAAGAATGTACAATTTTAACATATACATTGACACTAACATTTCCTACCACTATAACCATTATTTGATGTTTGGATTCCATTAAAATGTGTTATTTTTTCATTAAAAAAATGTCCCCTTCCATTTTTCTACTTATTTTGGTATTTAAAATGAGTTTTTAAGTGAAAATTTTATTTTGGTATCGAAAATGTGGTTTTAAAAGAAACGGGTATACTGATAACTGAAAGTGATTTTCATACAAGTTTAAAAATATTTTTTAAAATTTTATGATGATAATGTGAAATAATAAGATTTTTTACTCATTAGTTGATCTATTTTCATTTTTTATAAAGGTTATGTTCCCATTATATCTCAAGTATGAGATTGTTATAGCTTATACGATGGGTGCACCCAGATAGCATCAGGTGAGCCTGTTATTAATTATATGTGTGATGTAGCTAGATAGAACTCCAATTAATAAGGTAATAATTATTTTCTTTGTAAAATTAAATTTTATGTTGGACATATGGTTATTATGATTTTTAAGGATTTTTTAATGGTTTTATACGGCTTTTATGAGATGATTTCTCAAGGCACCTACATGACTTTTCTATTGTTACTAATGAGTTTTCATGGAAATCCTTTTTTTCAAAAGGTAAAATAAATGATATTTTTAAAATAATTATAATTACTTTTATGGTTAAAAGGATATGTTTTTATGAATTATATTTTCATGTTTTTTATGTTTTCACTAAACTAATGGTTTTCTTATTTTTTCTCTTTTCTATGATTTTTGTTCTCATTCCACATTTTTAAAATGTTTTTACTTAATTTAAGTAAGGGTAAAGAAAAATAATAACTCAAATTGAATTTCATGAGGATTTTTCATGGAAATAAATCATGTGTTATTTTAAATGTTTTATATTATGGGAAAAATGAATATGGATATGAATTTTCAACTTTGTATTATATAATTTTTTTATAGATGATTTATGACCTAATTCTATAAAACTCTAAACCAGAAAATATTCTCAAATGTTAGAGAATGAATTATTGACTTAAAACTCAATATTATGTAATTTTTATGTTTGGGTACTTATATTAACTATGTATGTATATTTACACTAATATTTTGTTGAATGTGTTGTTTGAATTTAAATCGGTTGAATTATGAAGAGACTATCTTGAATATTGTCAATGATTTTTTTCAAGGATATTAAATTGAATATTAAATATTATATAGATTATTATAAACATAATCATTTACACTTCATGTTGAGAGAGAGATCATACAAGAATAATAATTATGACTATATGAATAAATGAAAAGTTTAAATTGTAATTTTTTTGGAATATAAAGAGATTGTTTTACATGAGTTATGATAATACTGTTATAAATTTATTATCAAATTTTTGGGATACATTTACTATTTTATTAATTGTTTATTTATTATCCTAAATAAATAATTTATATAAAATGGTTTTTATTTTTTACAGTATGTAAAAGATAATTAAAATCATCATCCATGTGATGATTTTATTATTTAAATTCTACAAGTAGAATCATGGAATTTAATGTGACGAAAACATTCATTATTATGTTTTGTATAAAAAAATTGATGTATGTAGTGAAGAAACATATATTTTACTCTATATTAACTCTAATAGGCTATATATTTTATAACTAATTCTTAGAGATTCATTTTTCTATTTCATGCTAATGAAAAACATTTGTTTCCCCATCAACAATTTTTCATCATCACGATGGGCTTGAGAATTACTTGATCAAGATTCCAACATCATCCTTGGTATTTATTAACTAGGTTAAATTTTATTATTATTTCATTATATTCTAATTATTTGTGATGTATCATCACACTTAGTGAATCTTGTATGGGGTTATACTATACTAACAAAATGTATGTATGGGATTCATATGTCTCATTATAGGACTCAGTTTTATTGATATACTTAGAATACTAGGTTCCAAAAAACCCATAAAATGGTAGAGGAAAGGAAAAAAATCTATAATAGTCTAATATTAGTTCATACACTTAGAAGAATAGTTTCCACTTAGATTTTAAAATATCATAGGAAATGTATGCTCTAATAAGAGCTTGTGTTTAGTCTATACCCTTAGAAGACTAAGTTCCTCTTAACTTATGACATAAAAGATGTTTAGACTTATTTTGTGAAATTTTAATATTGATATTTATATATAAAATTATATATTAGGTTCCCTCTAATAAAATCATTGGTTATATCTAAATTTAAAAGAAAATAATTTAGGATTAATCTTTAAAAAGTTTAGTTTAAGTCTTATCCTGTAAAATAATGGGTTTTATCTGTACTATTAAAAGCCAAAGTAATTAGTATAAGTTATCATCTATAACAAAAATGTAGATTTAAATAGTTATAACTCTCATTAAAAATAAATATACAATCGTGGGTATCATACATCAGGATTTTGTATGAAGAGTGGAGTAGGTTCATTTATATATGAAATACTATAAAATTCTTATGTTCATATTTTATTTACTAGTATTTGTTTTCTCTCTCTTTTTAGATATCATTGTAGCTAAATTGTATAAAATTTGAAATAAAGACTATTCCCTCCCCCCCTCATAACCATTACCATAACCCATTTGGAACCTAGAAATAATAATTAGATATATACCCTTTTAATAATTTGATAATATTGTTTTTTATCCTGGAACAATAAAATTTTATCAGAGCCATACAATTTTAAGATTTGATAACCACAATTATATATCATCAAACCAATAGTTTGTATCGATGATTTACCATTAAGGATAAGTTAACTTGTTAATTTTTTGGATACTTACCAATTTATATCATAGTATGGCACTTTTTTGTTATATTTTTCTTCATTTGATTGTTTATATTAATTATGATAACTTTTATCATATTCCATTATAAGATTAAGGAAGATATATTTTATATTGATGGATTTCTTGAAGAATAAAAAAAATTAATATAATAATGCCACCAAATTTCAATTTAAGTATGTGTACTCAATGTATGATCAATATAGAATCTTATATAAAGATTAATGAAATTATATTTTGGGATATTTTGATTAAATATTTTGTTTTACCTAAATCCGATTTTATTGATTTAAAAGGAGATGTCTTTGTTATGTATGATCATAATTATATGGTCAATATTTTTCTAAATTTTTCTTTTGGTATAAATAGATTTCAAAACAATTAAGTTTCAACAATGGTAATAAAACATGGAAACATATTGAAACATTTACCTTTGAATATAGAGATTCTAAGAAATAGTCTTTCTTTAATTATATAATGTATTGACAGATGAAAATAAAGAATCTAACAAAGAAAAAGGAAAACAATATTTTCCAAAAGGATATATCGCTAAATGTATGACGTGTTTGAATTTATATTTTTCAAAAAATATTTTTCATCATTAAAAGAAAAAAGACATATTAAACCCAGTTTTCCAATGCTTAAAAAATTAGAATAAGGTCAAAATGAATGGAAATAAATCTTTGACTTCTTATAGTGATTTATAAAGATCACGCAACAAGGATGAATGTCCAAAATAAACCAGTAATTTTTCATTTTTTGAATACATTATAATGTAACATAATCACCTCTATATTATTTTTCAAGTGATCTTGGTCCATATGATAAAAAATATATAAATATATGTTTTACATGTATAAATAAAGATATTAATTTTAGTTCTCATTATCATGCATCTATAAGTTCTAGAAATGATGATCAATGGACTATATATTTTATAGAAATGTGTGATTCAAATTAAGATTAAAAAATTTAAATTAATTATATTCATGTTTCATTTAAATAAGAATATAAAATAGTCCATATAAAGTAAAGTGAATTATCAATTTAATTAAATAATATTGATAGATAAATTTTAAATCTTTTGTATGAAAATTTTATGTTAAATGAAATTATTATAAACCTAGATTCTTCTAAACATGGAAATCTTTGAGATGATCTTTAATATGTACATAAAGATAATGAAATGATGAAATTAATTAGACAATTTTTGAAATGAGAACTTTTTCTTTAAAAATTCAATTTATAATAAATTTTCACCAAATGAAAATTTTATCCTGAATTATTATTTAAATAAATATTATGATAAAATTAATATAATTAGTTGTGATTAATTTGTTCCTACTATAATTAAAAATTAAGTTTTTAAAAGAAAAATATGCTGGAATTTTTTTGGTTAGTTATTTTTAATTTGGATATTATGGACATTCTTCTTATGATGGACCTTTGAAGTTCATTAAATAATTTTTCAAAAAATTAAGTTCATGTAAAAATATGATATCAGGGTGAAATTATCTAAATCATCTACTACTTGGTCACCTAGTGATATGTATTCCAATTTATGTAAAATTATTCCATTCCTAAAACCTTGGTTATATTTATTCATTAATTATTATGGTCATCAAGCATGTCATTTTAAGATGTATCCTCAAAATGTTACAATAACAATTATAATTTTTAGTATTTAATTTTTGATATGAATGAATACATTAAATCATTTTGGTCTTCTACCATGTACTATAGTATTTAAATTTTTTGCCAAAACTGCAAATATGTTATTTTAGTTATAAAATTCTTGTTTACTTGTGTGATATTCATTGTAAAATATATCACTTTTCTAATGGGGGCATATATATTGGTAAAAGTGCATTTTATGTTGGTAATATATTTTTTCAATATATATTTCCCTATCACTAAACTTTTGGTACAAACTCTATCACTAAATTTTTTTGTGATAGATTAAATAGTTTTATTCTAATTATAATAATACAAATAGATAACATATATGTTGGTTAAAGTGTTTAGCAATGGGTTATAGTGATAAATTTTTCTATATATAATAATATTTCCAACATAAAATATTTATTTATAAATTAGATTTGAATAAAAATTATAAATTATTATTTCTAGTAAAATTCCTATTATATTTATTAATTTATCATATATAATAAATTTGATTTAATTATTAAACTGAATATGATTTTAACACATTTTCAAACATAGAAAAAAATTAATTATATTGATAATGAAATTCATTACAAAATGAATCAATACAAAAAATTTCGGATACACCACCCCCACCCCCCACAGTGACGCAACCCTAGCCCTAACTCCGACGACGAGCTCTGACGAGTTAGATCTAGCACCAGCATCTCCAACCCATCATCACCAATAAAGAAGCTCTGAAAAATAATATTACAGTAGATAAAAAATCCCATGATCTATCTTTGACGCCACCCACATGGGTATCTCATCTCCTAACTGCACTCCTCAAGAACCCACCATGGTATAATAATAGTGACCCCTACCAAAGATCTCACTTCACCCCCCCCCCCAAGTAGGCCACTAGAAGAAACAATCCTAGTCAGCTCCAGTATGAGTGAGGAACCTCATTTCGTTGTTATGTTACACCCTTGAGTTCCAAGATCTACACCACACACAACCAAAGAGCAAACCCAAAAATGAATGAAAAATATATGCATGAATTGAATCCAAAAAATAAATGAAATTATAAGGTGAAGAGAAAAAATAGAGAAATCAGGTATACCCATTGTATTCTTCATTCATTTTTATTCTATTTCCTTCAAATAGAGTGATCTTATAACTTGTAATTTAGGTTAAACTGTAAGACATTGAATAAGAGGAAGGAAAAAATAGTCCATAAAAGAACAAATTAATGGTTGTCTACTGGATAGTAGCCATTATATGTGAAGAAGTTATTACCCTATCATATGGGAACTCAGTGCCCTTTCCTTCTCCCATTATGTGACTTTTGATTCCAAAGCATCAACCAAGGTTGTTCCAAACTAAAAAAAACCCATAAATGGTTAGGATATGTTTGTCATAATAATGTATTTTCTTTATAAATGTAAAAATCAAAAAAGAAATTCATTTTAATTGTTAATTTTGTGTGAATAGAAAATGAGTGATGAAATATGTTAAAATGGGGAATATTCAAGGAAATAATACATAAAATCATAGATAAGGGGAAAATATAGTGATGAAAATATCATAGTAAAGAATGCTCAATATATTCCAGTTCCATTTCAACCAAACACGACCTCATTGAAAGAGTCACTACAGTTACGGACAAATCTTGATTTATGGTTCAATATCATTTGATGTAAAAAAGAAAATTTAATCAATAGAAAACCTTATTCACACAAAAAAAATGTAAAAAATTAAATTATTATACAAGAATTGGGGTACTTACAGTGATTAGAATGAGAGGATAGATAGAGTACCCCCACATGCACCAAAGTCACTCTATATTGGCATTTAAATCCAAATAATTGAGTAACAAATAAAATTTTTGTTGAACCACCACTTCATAATCGTAGACCGACCAAGCATCGAAACTAACATATCCAATATCAAATCTCCAATCACGATGTCTTTTAGAATGGTAGGTGGCATAATTCCCAAGGGACCCAATCAAAAACACCATTGTGGTAAAAATCCATATCAAAAGACCGAGCTGAAGTTATGTATATAACCCTCGAACCATTGTCAAAACCTAACACTTTAAGTTGAAAATGGTTTAATTTAACAACACTTGATAAAATCTTTTTAACACGTCACTGATGAGGGAATACATTAACTTGGGATTTTAGTAACCATACTGATCTTTCTCACTTCGTTTGAGAGAAAGATGAGTTCCTCTTCGAGCATTATATTTATTTTCATCCTGATAAAAAATAAAAAAGATGACAATAGTATGGGTTCTATGGCATGAAAAAGCAAGAAAAAGAACACAGAGTGGTTCGTAACCAAAAACACCGAGCAAAATAAATATAAAAAAACAATGTGGTATGCATTTTAAATGATACAAGGATGGTATAAATCTTATGTATAGTCAAAAACATTCCAAAGCCCTTCACAAGAACCTATATAAAAAAATAAAATAAGTATCAAATATTAACTCAAAAAATAAACTCACACTATGTGAATGGAAGCTAATAATCCCCAATTCCAACCATAAGTGGCACTCACACTAGTGGCAGGAAGCAGTTGATCATCCCCAATCAAGTAAGGAGGTTATCTCTCTAAAACATGATAATGGAATTATTTCCTCATCAATCTCCCGTTGGTAGTAAAAAAAATATGTTTGTAAAAAAATTAATAATAGGATAGATGCCTATAAAATAAAACACATCAACCCACATGGAAATTCCCCCTCCCTCATGGTAGGGGATGCTGATCCAACTTATATCTCTCATAATACAGTTTTCGGTATCAATTCATGCACCCCTTTATTTCCTAATGGGGGAAGAATTCCTAATCACCAAAGGAATCATATCAACATCATATAAGTAGGAAAGAGAAGATATACCATTTAATATAGAATTTTTATTAGTTTCACTATTCACAAAATTTCAATATTTCATCCTTGGAAAACATTTAGCATCTAAAATGAAAATCATTCATCAATTTTATCAAAATTCATAAAACAACCATTTTTTAAACAATACTGGTGTAAATTACAGTTTATTTAACAACCCCTACATTAATGAAAACAACTGAATCCAAATGAAAATATGTAAGAAAAAACTAAAATTACTCTAGGAAGGTCTTACCAAAATATAATAAAAACAAAAGTATTAAAATGACTACACAAAACAAGAAAAATTATTAATAAAGAAATAAAATCTTGTTGAATCAATACTCAATAACAAGGCATCCAAAAACCATGTTAATCTCTAAGATAGATTCCTATAAACCCCATAGAAGGTCAATAAATTTACCCGGTGTAACACCCGAGACTTTTATGTTATAAAAATCATCAAAGGGATCTTTTTCTACACAACACTTGCTTGGCTTGCTTTACACGCAATCACGACCTTCCTCGATAGCTTGCGTCGTACACAATACCGAGTTTCACTAAACAACAATATGCTATTAAAACTAGCCGTTATGAATAGTAATAACCACTTTTTGAAATTTTATAAATTTTATTTTTCAAAATGGACTTCATTTTTGGACTCAGAATATCAAAATTAGCCTAGGGTGAAATTTTGGTATTTTTCTGAAAACTTTCAATTTTTGATGAATAGTGAAACCACTAAGTGGTAGGTTAAAAACTGAATTTTGCATAAAACTTAATTTTACCGCTTCTGTGAATGGAATTTCGAAAATCCGACAGACACGGTTGATATCAGTAAGTAAAATGTGGTTCAATGAGATAAAAATAATTTTTTGGTGAATAGTAACTTTTTACCTTTTTTTACCGCGGTTAATAGTAAATAGGGTAACTAAGGGTAAATATGATATTAATATTACCCTAACACATGTCCTAATTCTATTGGACAAGTGTAATTCGACCAAAAACAAACTTAGGAATAAAATATGACCATTTAGTCCCACTTGGATTAGATTAGGACATTTATTATTAATTTATTTAAAGAAGGGTTAAAATAGTTAAAATCAAAGTTTAATAAGTAAATCATTTTTAATATGGGGTTATACATAAGATAAATTCAATTGTAAATATTCATTAGAAAGCTAAAAAGATTTCCTACATGATGATATTGTATTTGTAATTTTTAGACATCAAATAATTTAATTTATTTATGACACAAAGATGATGCAGTAATTATCTTATTAATGAAATATTGACAAAATTGATAATATAAATACCAAAATAAATGTAATTTAAGACTTTTTATGAATTACACTAATTTTCTAGGTTACTATGATATATTAATGTTGATTTAATCAACTTGGTTCGAACATATAATTCTGTTATGACTTTCACAAAAATCATATATCAAATAGTGTCAAAATTGACACAAAATAGTTTTTAAATCAAATATTATATTATTAATTGTTATTTTATTCCTAAAAATCTAAGGTTCGGCCAAATGACTTAGATAAGGATATATATATTAATAATAAACAATTTGGGGTTCGTTTGGCATGTTATAGTAAGTGTATTAACCATATAGTGAGAGAAAACAAAAAGACACGGTAAAAGTTAAATTAATTAACTTAGAGTTAAATCTAATTGATAAGGTTAAAATAATACCCTAAACTTGTCTAAATCCTATTGGTTGATAGGATTTCGACCCATCCCTACTTTAGCTTCGAAATAAGACCCTTTGTAACCATTATAAACCGATTTTGACTTTAATATAAAATAATATTTTGAGATATTCCTAAGGTGCCCCTCTCCTCCCTTATAAAAGGGCACCTCCTCCCCCTCCTCCTCACACCAATTTGAGCACTCAAGCTCGGACAACCCCTGCCATTTTCTCCTCTCAACTTCCCTAGAATAATCCTAGAGGTCCTGGTCTTCTCCAAAGACCAATCTTAGTTCCTTAAGTGGAGGATTCAAAGAGGCGTTCCAAAGAAGAGGTAATATCCATTACCGATCTTTTCAATTTCTTTCTTCTTCAACTTCTTCTTCTTTAGTTGTTTCATGATAAAGTAATAACATAAGTATTACTTACATACTGATATGTTATTATAAATATGAAATAACCCTAATTCACCTTCTATCCATCCTACGGAAAAATGAAATCACCGCGCGTGCGTACGTACGGAATACCGTCTCCACGCCGTGGTGTAATCTATTTTTCCACCATCACCTTACAAGGATGGTTATAATGGTGTAATAAGTAACTATATATGATTATTATGAAGTAATATTGATACTGAAATAATATATATATATACTCCAATACAATTCCACGATCATAGAACGATATCATCACTCGGGCGTACGTACGGAATACCGTCTCCACGATGTGATGCGACTCGTTCTACATGATCTTCATTTCATAATGATTATATAAATGAATTTAATGAATGAATATGGTATATACTACACTAATACCATTCTGTAAATGAATTATCTATAACCTAAAGATAAGAATAAGAATTTATTCGACAAAACACACATAAGAACAAAAAGTTATCAAGACCCGAGTAACAGGTAACAATGAAATATTACTAACAAGAAGCTAATAATATGACCATATATGATATCATATCAATATGTATGATTCTGGAATAATTCAATAACATTATTTAAACCATTATACAGGAGCTTCGGACACGAACAAAGCAAATCGGACCTAAGGTAAGGGAAATATCACAATCTCACTTTTATCCGAGATTGTATTTACTTTGGTAATTACTGGGGTGTATTTTATCATCCACATCCATGTTCCCTCAATATGTAATATTATTTCCATCCTTCTACAATAGTTTATATCCAATTTTACCCTTCGGTAAGTTTTTTTTTTGTAAAAGATATGAAAGGAATCTTTTGTCGTTTTTCATACGAGGTACTTTTTGACTTTCCGACAAAAGTACGAAGAATGTTTTTTTTAACTTATACGGCATGAATGGATTTTTAAAACATTGTTTCCAAAAAGATTCCTTTACAAGTTTTCAAGTTTATTTTTAATCAACTTATTTTATTTTTAAGTTGTATGACATGTTATGAAAGGAAAAATGTTTTTTAAGAAGAAAGGATATTTTCCTCAAGAATGGAGTTCAAGTGTTTTATCAAAATGATTTTCCATCTAAGATAATAAAGGGTTCTGTTTTTATCCCTATTATTAAATTGATTTGTTCATGTTGTGATGGAATTATTTTTATGAATTCCTTTATCTTATATGAATTGATTTATGATGTCATGATGTTTCAAGAATCCCATTTTTGTTACATGTGTTATGCGATGATGTATGTTTTATGATTATGTGGTACACATAAAAAAGGATTCATTATAAGATGGGTGGGACCTATATCTCCCTCCAATGCATTGGGTAAAGATTTATATCTCATGAGATAGACATGGCTGGAACGGAAGGTTATTTCAGTTCAGTGAAACAGGACTGAAACGAGGAGTGAACTCGGTTCAGAAAGGGACTTTGTCCACTAAGATAGTCTTGGCAATGAGTCATGACTAACAAGAAATGATTTTCCATGATTATGTGTGCATGCCACAAAGTTTCAAGTTTTATGTTATGATTATGGGGATCTCATTTTCACGTCTATGATTTATTCCATGTTAAGATATTATGATCTCTTTTGCAGGTTTTGATTTTCATAAAGATATGATATGATTTTTATTTCCTTTATTTGCCCTTGTTGAGCATTTGAGCTCACCCTTTTATGTTTTCTTTTCCCCAGGTCAGGAAGATGGATATTAAGTATAATATGCTAAAAGGGACCCTAGATATGATGAAATAAATGGGAGACACTGTAGAAGATTTATGAACCAGTTGTTTATGTTTCCCAGTTTCTAAAGACACTATACCTATACGGACCTTTGTGGTTTTTGATATGTTCTAATAAGTGTGCTTCAATTTCGAAGTATTAACAATGTATGTAAAGTATGGGTCGTTATAGTTGGTATCAGAGGAAAGGTATAGTCAACCTTTGGAAACTAGGATGTGAAAGCCTTAGTAAGATCCCTAAGGATAATTCTAAGCATAGAACACAATCTTAGTGTTTTAGAAATGGCCTTGAATAACCTAGGATAAGACCTTAAGCATGAAAATTTTATTCTTGAATTATGTGGTTTCCTATTATAATTAGTGTTGCTCACACTATTCTTCTTGGTTTTAGTCAATGGTTGGAACCCGAAGGAACCGTGTTAATGCGGAATGCGATGGGCAATGCAATGATTGTCCCCCTGAGAAACCAAACGATATGGGAGCTGGAATGCAAAATCTTGTAGCCATGCTGACACAACTTTCTCAAGATATGAATCATGCAAGATTTCCAAACGAGCAAAGGAGGGAGCAACATTCTGTTGAATCCTTCATGAGGCAGCGTCCACCTTCTTTCAGCGGGTCTACTGATCCATTAGTTGTTGAACAATGGATTAGTACTACTGAAAAGATATTTTCAGTTCTTCAATGTTCTGAACATGATAAAGTCATCCTAGCAGTGTATCGTTTGGAAGGAGATGCTGATCAATGGTGGAATCTTGTTAAGAATACGAGGCAAAGGGATGAAATTGAGTCTATGGAATGGGACGAGTTCAAGAACTTATTTTTCAATAAGTACTTCCCTCGTATTCTCCGAACAAAGATGGAGAAAGAGTTTCTTGAACTGAAGCAAAGGGATGATGAATCTGTTGGTACCTATGAAGCAAATTTTACAAGACTTGCAAGGTACGCTTCTGGTATTATTATCCAACCTGAGAGTAAGATCGATCGATTCTTTAGTGGCTTAAAACCAAGTCTTCGAAGGGCGTTAGCCATAAGGGACTTCAATAGCTACGAGGAAATCGTTCGATGTGCTCTCAAAGTCGAGATGGAGATTGGAGTAACCCATCAGTCGCATGGGTTTGATAAGAAGAGGAAGATGGAATTCAAAGGAAACTCTAAAGAGAACACTGAAAAGAAGATGAACTTTCCCTTATGCTCAAAGTGTGGAAAGAAACATGGAGGGAGTTGTCTTAAAGGGACAAGTAAATGTTTTAAATGTGGAAAAGAATGTCATCGGGCATTTGAATGCCGTGATAATGGGAAGAAGATGTCTAATGACGCAAACAAAGGAAGGGATACACAGAATGAACCTACTACACTTCAATGTTTCAAGTGCAAGGAGATGGGGCATTATGCCAATCAATGCCCAAATCCAAGGGTTGATGATGATGGTCGACGTCAACAAACTCTTAAGGCTAAAGACAAAGGAAAGTCACATGCAATTTCTATCAGCGATGTGGAGTACGATAACGATGTGGTGAAAGGTACACTTACCATCCACTCTAAAGTAGCAAATGTTTTATTTGATTCTGGATCCACCCACTCTTTTATTTCTGAAGACTTTTCTAAGGGTATCACCGTATTACCTCAACAATTAGATGTTGAGTTAGCTGTGACAACACCTAATGGCACATCAATCGCATCAAAAGTTTATAATTCTTCTCCGATCGAAGTTTGTGGGAAAGTGCTTCCTGCAAATCTTGTGATCCTTCCTTTAGTGGAATTTGATGTGATTCTTGGCATGGATTGGCTTTCTCTACATGGAGCTCATATCGATTGCCAAAGAAGGGAAGTCACATTTCATATTCCAGATCAATCTACGATCGTCTATCAATGCAAGGATGAACATAACCTTCCAGTGGAAATTTCTTCCATCTTATGGGTATTTATTCCACTAAATGAAGGTTATTTATCTCAAATGGTTGGTGAGAAACTCACGATTAAGAATATGCCCATTGTACGGGAATTTGATGATGTCTTTCCGGAGGAATTGCCGGGTCTTCCACCAAATCGTGAAGTTGAGTTTTCAATAGAACTCGTACCGGGTGCTTTGCCTATTTCAAAGACACCTTATAGAATGGCCCCAATTGAGTTGCAGGAATTGAAGAAGCAACTCCAAGAGAATCTTGATAAGGGATTCATACGCCCTAGTGCGTCACCTTGGGGAGCACCTGTTCTATTTGTTAAGAAGAAAGATGGATCAATGAGACTTTGCATTGATTATCGAGAACTTAACAAGATCACTATCAAGAACAAATATCCTCTCCCACGCATTGATGACTTATTTGACCAACTACGCGGAGCTCAATACTTTTCCAAGATTGATCTTCATTCAGGGTATCATCAATTAAGGGTCAAAAGGGAGGATATACCAAAGATGGCTTTCCGTACAAGGTATGGACACTATGAATTTATAGTGATGCCATTTGGTCTTACTAATGCCCCTGCTATCTTCATGGATCTAATGGATAGAGTCTTTAGAGACTATCTTGATCAATTTGTGGTAGTCTTTATAGACGATATTCTTGTCTATTCAAAGAGAAAGGAGGATCATGAAGATCACTTGAGAATTATATTTAAGACCCTGAGAAAGGAGAAGCTTTATGCCAAATTTACCAAGTGTGAATTTTGGCTTCAAAAAGTTGCATTTTTGGGTCATATAATCTCAAAAGAGGGGATATCTGTGGATCCAGCAAAAACAGAGGTTATCGAAAGATGGTCAAGACCAACAACAGTAACTGAGATCCGAAGTTTTCTTGGTTTGGATGGATATTATCGACGTTTTGTAAAAGATTTTTCACGATTATCTAATCCAATCACCAAGTTGACTCGGAAGGGAGTTAAGTTTGTCTGGACAGAGGAATGTGAAGAGAATTTCAAGGAGTTGAAAAGAAGGTTATCCAGTGCACCTGTGCTCACACTGCCTTGTAGTGGAGAAAGGTTTGTGATCTACAGTGATGCATCCAAGAAGGGATTGGGGTGTGTTCTTATGCAAAATGATATGGTGATAGCTTATGCCTCACGACAGTTGAAAATCCATGAGCAAAATTACCCAACACATGATTTGGAGTTGGCTGCGGTAATCTTTGCATTATAGATTTGGAGGCATTACCTTTATGGTGAAAGGTGTGATATTTATACTGATCATAAAAGTTTAAAGTATATTTTCACACAAAAGGAGTTGAATATGCGTCAAAGAAGATGGTTGGAGCTGATTAAGGATTATGACTGCTCAATCCATTACCACCCTGGGAAAGAAAACAAGGTGGCAGATGCATTAAGTCGACAAGACCATGCTAGTTTATCCATGATGAGGATCACAAAAGATCCAATATTTATGGATTTACAAAGGATGGATCTTGGAATTATAATGGAAGGGGAAAAATATTATCTTTATCAAATGAATGTTCAACCATCTATACATGTGAAGATTAAAGAGGCACAAAAAGAAGATGTCGAGTTACAAAAGAAGGTGAGAAATGTTCCTGAATTCAACCTTGATTGTGATGGGATAATAAAGTTCAAGAATCGGGTTTGCGTTCCTCCCATCCCCGAATTAAAGAATGAGCTGCTGGATGAGGCTCATAGTTCATCATTCTCTATTCATCCTGGAAGCACGAAGATGTATAGGGACCTGAAAGAGTACTTCTGGTGGGATGGCATGAAAAGAGATGTTGCTAAATATGTCTCTCGATGCTTGGTTTGTCAACAAGTTAAAGCTGAGAGACAGAAGTCTAAGGGTATGTTACAACCATTACCCATACCCGAATGGAAATGGGAAAACATCACTATGGACTTTGTCACAGGACTTCCTAAAACATCCAAAGGCAATAATGCTATCTGGGTCATAGTTGATCGTCTTACAAATTCTGCACACTTCATTGCTATTAGAGAGGATTTCTCTCTAGATCAGCTTGCCAGGATATATGTAAAGGAAGTGGTAAGATTGCATGGAGTACCACTTTCTATTATATCTGATCGAGATCCGAGATTTACCTCGAAGTTCTGGCGAAGTCTTCAGCATACTCTGGATACAGAGTTGAGTTTCAGCACTGCTTATCATCCCCAGACAGACGGTCAGTCTGAGAGAACAATTCAAACCCTAGAAGATATGTTGAGAGCTTGCTCTATGGATTTCAAAGGAGGTTGGGATCAACACCTACCTTTGGTGGAATTTTCTTATAATAATAGCTTTCACTCCAGTATTCAGATGGCTCCTTATGAAGCTCTCTATGGAAAGAAATGCAGGACTCCAACTTGTTGGGATGAAGTTGGGGAAAGAAAGCTATTAGGACCTGATCTCGTTGATGAAATGGCAGAAAAGGTCAGATCAATTCAACAACACATAAGAGCAGCTCAGAGTCGACAGAAAAGTTATGCCGACAACCGAAGAAAAGACCTAGAGTTTGAAGTGGGCGATAAAGTGTTCTACCGAATATCTCCCTGGAAGAGGGTTATGAGATTTGGAAAGAAGGGGAAGTTGAGCCCTAGATATATCGGTCCTTTTGAAATACTGGATCGTGTTGGGAAGGTAGCTTACCGATTGGCGCTTCCACCGAATCTCTCTCAAGTTCACGATGTGTTCCATGTATCTCTCCTGAGAAAGTACATACCAGATCCTTCACATGTACTCAGCTCAGAAGTTGTACCGCTGGAGCAAGATCTTTCTTATGAAGAACAGCCGATAGAGATTCTGGATCGTAGCGAAAAAGTCCTACGAAACAAGACCACTCGCTTGGTGAAAGTTTTATGGAGAAACCACCAACTTGAAGAAGCTACATGGGAGCTTGAGGATATGATGAGGGAGAAGTATCCTCATCTGTTTGTTGCAAAGTGACGAATTTCGAGGGCGAAATTCTTTTTAAGGGGGGTAGAATGAAACACCCGAGACTTTTATGTTATATAAATCATCAAAGGGATCTTTTTCTACACAACACTTTCTTGGCTTGCTTTACACGCAATCACGACCTTCCTCGATAGCTTGCGTCGTACGCAATACCGAGTTTCACTAAACAACAATATGCTATTAAAACTAGCTGTTATGAATAGTAATAACCACTTTTTAAAATTTTATAAATTTTATTTTTCAAAATGGACTTCATTTTTGGACTCAGAATATCGAAATTAGCCTAGGGTGAAATTTTGGTATTTTTCTGAAAACTTTCAATTTTTGATGAATAGTGAAACCACTAAGTGGTAGGTTAAAAACTGAATTTTGCATAAAACTTAATTTTACCGCTTCTGTGAATGGAATTTCGAAAATCCGACAGACACGGTTGATATCAGTAAGTAAAATGTGGTTCAATGAGATAGAAATAATTTTTTGGTGAATAGTAACTTTTTACCTTTTTTTACCGCGGTTAATAGTAAATAGGGTAACTAAGGGTAAATATGATATTAATATTACCCTAACACATGTCCTAATTCTATTGGACAAGTGTAATTCGACCAAAAACAAACTTAGGAATAAAATATGACCATTTAGGCCCACTTGGATTAGATTAGGACATTTATTATTAATTTATTTAAAGAAGGGTTAAAATAGTTAAAATCAAAGTTTAATAAGTAAATCATTTTTAATATGGGGTTATACATAAGATAAATTCAATTGTAAATATTCATTAGAAAGATAAAAAGATTTCCTACATGATGATATTTTATTTGTAATTTTTAGACATCAAATAATTTAATTTATTTATGACACAAAGATGATGCAGTAATTATCTTATTAATGAAATATTGACAAAATTGATAATATAAATACCAAAATAAATGTAATTTAAGACTTTTTATGAATTCCACTAATTTTCTAGGTTACTATGATATATTAATGTTGATTTAATCAACTTGTTTCGAACATTTAATTCTGTTATGACTTTCACAAAAATCATATATCAAATAGTTTCAAAATTGACACAAAATAGTTTTTAAATCAAATATTATATTATTAACTGTTATTTTATTCCTAAAAATCTAATGTTCGGCCAAATTACTTAGATAAGGATATATATATTAATAATAAACAATTTGGGGTTCGTTTGGCATGTTATAGTAAGTGTATTAACCATATAGTGAAAGAAAACAAAAAGACACGGTAAAAGTTAAATTAATTAACTTAGAGTTAAATCTAATTGATAAGGTTAAAATAATACCCTAAACTTGTCTAAATCCTATTGGTTGATAGGATTTCGACCCATCCCCACTTTATATTCTAAATAAGACCCTTTGGAACCATTATAAACCGATTTTGACTTTAATATAAAATAATATTTTGAGATATTCCTAAGGTGCCCCTCTCCTCCCTTATAAAAGGGCACCTCCTCCCCCTCCTCCTCACACCAATTTGAGCACTCATGCTCGGCCAACCCCTGACATTTTCTCCTCTCCACTTCCCTAGAATAATCCTAGAGGTCCTGGTCTTCTCCAAAGACCAATATTAGTTCCTTAAGTGGAGGATTCAAAGAGGCGTTCCAAAGAAGAGGTAATATCCATTACCGATCTTTTCAATTTCTTTCTTCTTCAACTTCTTCTTCTTTAGTTGTTTCATGATAAAGTAATAAAATAAGTATTACTTACATACTGATATGTTATTATAAATATGAAACAACCCTAATTCACCTTCTATCCATCCTACGGAAAAATGAAATCACCGCGCGTGCGTACGTACGGAATACCGTCTCCACGCCGTGGTGTAATCTATTTTTCCACCATCACCTTACAAGGATGGTTATAATGGTGTAATAAGTAACTATATATTATTATTATGAAGTAATATTGATACTGAAATAATATATATATATATATATATATATACTCCAATACAATTCCACGATCGTAGGAACGATATCATCACTCGTGCGTACGTACGGAATACCGTCTCCACGATGTGATGCGACTCGTTCTACATGATCTTAATTTCATAATGATTATATAAATGAATTGAATGAATGAATATGGTATATACTACACTAATACCATTCTGTAAATGAATTATCTATAACCTAAATATAAGAATAAGAATTTATTCGACAAAACACGCATAAGAACAAAAAGTTATAAAGACCCGAGTAACAAGTAACAATGAAATATTACTAACAAGAAGCTAATAATATGACCATATATGATATCATATCAATATATATGATTCTGGAATAAGTCAATAACATTATTTAAACCATTATACAGGAGCTTCGGACACGAACAAAGCAAATCGGACCTAAGGTAAGGGAAATATCACAATCTCACTTTTATCCGAGATTGTATTTACTTTGGTAATTACTGTGGTGTATTTTATCATCCACATCCATGTTCCCTCAATATGTAATATTATTTCCATCCTTATACAATAGTTTATATCCAATTTTACCCTTCGGTAAGTTTTTTTTTTTGTAAAATATATGAAAGGAATCTTTTGTCGTTTTTCATACGAGGTACTTTTTGACTTTCCGACAAAAGTACGAAGAATGTTTTTTTTAACTTATACGGCATGAATGGATTTTTAAAACATTGTTTCCAAAAAGCTTCCTTTACAAGTTTTCAAGTTTATTTTTAATCAACTTCTTTTATTTTTAAGTTGTATGACATGTTATGAAAGGAAAAATGTTTTTTAAGAAGAAAGGATATTTTCCTCAAGAATGGAGTTCAAGTGTTTTATCAAAATGATTTTCCATCTAAGATAATAAAGTGTTCTGTTTTTATCCCTATTATTAAATTGATTTGTTCATGTTGTGATGGAATTATTTTTATGAATTACTTTATCTTATATGAATTGATTTATGATGTCATGATGTTTCAAGAATCCCATTTTTGTTACATGTGTTATGCGATGATGTATGTTTTATGATTATGTGGCACACATAAGAAAGGATTCATTATAAGATGGGTGGGACCTATATCTCCCTCCAATGCATTGGGTAAAGATTTATATCTCATGAGATAGACATGGCTGGAACGGAAGGTTATTTCGGTTCAGTGAAACAGGACTGAAACGAGGAGTGAACTCGGTTCAGAAAGGGACTTTGTCCACTAAGATAGTCTTGGCAATGAGTCATGACTAACAAGAAATGATTTTCCATGATTATGTGTGCATGCCACAAAGTTTCAAGTTTTATGTTATGATTATGGGGATCTCATTTTCACTTCTATGATTTATTCCATGTTAAGATATTATGATCTCTTTTGCAGGTTTTGATTTTCATAAAGATATGATATGATTTTTATTTCCTTTATTTTCCCTTGCTGAGCATTTGAGCTCACCCTTTTATGTTTTCTTTTCCCCAGGTCAGGAAGATGGATATTAAGTAGAATATGCTAAAAGGGACCCTAGATATGATGAAATAAATGGGAGACACTGTAGAATATTTATGAACCAGTTGTTTATGTTTCCCAGTTTCTAAAGACACTATACCTATACGGTCCTTTGTGGTTTTGTCATATGTTGTAATAAGTGTGCTTCAATTTCGAAGTATTAACAATGTATGTAAAGTATGGGTCGTTATACCCGGTCTCATTCTAGGTCTTGGGATCAAACAAAACCTAACCAATTTAATCAAAAAAATCATTATAAATAACAACATGAAAATTCAAGAAAAATCAATTCAATCTAAGGAACATCTTCCATTATTTACCTTTATTTCAGACTTATCAATTCAATACTTGATGTAAAATCACCATAAACCAATGGAAATACAATTTCACAGCCTGATTTGTCCTTCAAATCCATGTATTATATGGAAATAATGACACCACTAATCAATGGTTAGAGTTGTGGCATGAGCCCCTCCCTCTTTGTTCGAGGATGGGAATCCTCCTTTATCTCATCTACCTATATCTTCCCTATGTGAATTTTCATCACCCCTTCCCAATTCTATAGCTATCAAGATCTGGTTGAAATATTATAAGGTTCTTGAATAAAATTCAGTAGTTAAAATCTCTTCTTTGGAGTTTAAAGAGTCTTACATATTTTTCGTTTATTTTTGGTTTCTCATTTTGAACATCTTTTTCCCTCAATTCATGACTTTGAAGCATATATTAATGGAGAGTGGGGATTGCATCTTCCAGCGGTCATCCACATTCTATATTCCTAGAATATGATCATTAAAATGGATTATGTGGATGATTTTTCGAAGTATTGGTCTTGGTCCTCTTACTTCTTTAATTATTTATAATTTATTATCTTTAGTTGGTCTTATGACTTTAATATGACAAAAGATCCCTTCCACTTGTTGGTTTATTTTGAGGTTGTTAGGATATTTTTTTAGATGCTTTTATATTTGGATGATCGCACTCAAACATCGAAACAGCCCTTGCTGGATTGGATTTACATGGATCTTTATCTATTAAAGCCACCTCTATAATTTGTTTGAATTTATTTCATTGGTGAGTATTGATTTAAGAAACCTATTTTGTTATAATCTCATATTGGTTTTGAGAATGTTGTTTCAGTAAGGTTCATCAAATGAATTAATATTGAATGAGTAAATTTTTGGATTTTGCTGAAATTTCTCTCTAACCCTTACTGATGAGGCTGCTAAGAAGGTTGTTGGCCTTTTTATTAACTTGTACCAAATAGAGAAAGGACAAGTGATCATTTATACCAGTTTCAATATCACAGGAGAGGAAATTGAAACTATGAAAAATGAAGATATTTATGCTTTAATTATCTTTTAAGTTCAACCCATATACTACTAGTATGATTTGTTCCTTTTTTATGAGGATCCCAATAAAATAGATGGTCCTTCATTAAATATAAAAATGGCAGGAAAATGAGGATGAGGATAAACATTTTACACTAGATTAAATTAGAAAAACATATTGTTTCCACATCCCTAAGCCACTAGTTACTAACATTATTACTAGTTTAAGAGAAAATATTGAAGGACGCACTATTAATGTATGGGAATATAGAAGGTTTATATAGGTTTCCAATGCTATTATTTTCAAATAATTGGAATTAGATAGCAATGTTTCTTTAAAAGTGGAGAAGCACTTGTTCAAAGAAGAAAATGAAGAAGAGACACAATGAGAACATTAATCCTTTGGATGAAATGAGTAGTGGATAGGGCTTAGTCACGCAGGCTAAGAGTTGAGGAGAATTCTAGCTTTTCTTTAAAGGGTCTCAACCACAATGAATCTTTTTTTGTTCAACAGGAACTGATTAGACTATATTTAGATTGGGATAAGGGAACTTGATCACCAAACCTTCTCTAGGAATTCATGGAGATCAGGGGAGGTCCGGACTAGAGGAGGTGAAGCCTCATTTACTCATATTTCTTGTATAGACAAAAACATTATGTCGAGGAAATTGCTAGGGAATCATAATAGGATTCAGTTGAAATTTGTTCAGTAGGATCATTTTTTCAAATTCTGCTAGGTTTATGGATTACCCAAAAGTTAATGAAGTCATAGAAGGGGTTTTTATTCCGGGCATCAAGTTCTAATGTGGATATTGAGAAACATAACTCTTCATTATTCCTCAATAAGTAGTTTAATGTTCAAGAGGAAAAAAGAAAACATAGAGAGGGTCTGGTCTTGTGCAAGAAAACTATGCTTCAACACTAATAAATATTCTTTCAATTAATAATGGAAATACTTTTCAAATGATAATTCATAGTCTATGGTGACCACATTAACAGTAGATAACCTTCCAATTAAATATTTTATTATCAATATTGACCATGATTAGGGGTTTAGTGGGAACCCTAAAAAATAAACCTTCTGAATTTCAAAATGTAGCAACAACCATTCAAAAATATAGATCATCAAGAAAAAACAATTTAGATTCAACATCGTACTGGGACAAGATTAGAGGATCCAACAGGATACGAAACCCACTCTCATAAACATTCTAATTAAATTATAATATATTTTACCTTCATGTATAAATTAATACCATCATTAATCCATGAAATCCATCAAGTTACTGACTAATCCAAGAACCTATTAATCTTTAAACACCCCCATATAAACCCATCTATAACCACACAAAGGAAAATCTTGAAACTCCTATATGAGAAAAAAACGAATAAAATTATAGATATTAGTAGAACCATTCAAACACCAGTTGGAAACTATAACTAATATAGAACCCATTTTTACTACTCGACTAAAGAACAGACGATTGTGGGGGTACCCCAGCAGCCATTAATGCCCTCTATATCCCTGGTTCTGATGCCTATTCAAATTCCCAATACCATTATTAGTAAGCTTATTGAAGATGTGAAGTCATGGTATACCATGGGGAAAGAACTGGAAAGAGGTCAATTTGGTGTGACGTACCTTTGCACTGGAAAGGAAAATAGTCAATGATAGGTCTGCAAATCTATGTCAAAGAGAAAGCTAGTTTCTAAAAATGACAGAGATGATATAATGAAGGAGATTCAGATTATGCGTAATTTGAGAAGTCAACCCAATATAGTTTAATTTAAGGGAGATTTTGAGGATAGGTTCTCTGTTTATGTGGTGATGGAGTTGTATGAGGGTGGGGTGCTTTACCAACTATGATAGGAAACCATTATCAGGAAAATCTAAAACTTTTTATGGATTATACAAATATAAGAAGTTGTGTCAAACAATTTTATACACTTTTGTAACATTATATCCCCTTTATTTAAGAAAAGTTATCAATGTCTCTGTTTTTTAACCTTGTTGCGTATTATAGTTATGATACAAACAAAAATTCACTACAAAAAACCTGGAATAAAATCAAACTCGTGAAATATTTAAAAAAATATCAAAAAACATAATAACAATCATAAATATAGTAGGAGTGGGACAAGAAATTCATAAGTTTTAATGTTAAAAAACAAACACAGCTTCAACTATTGTTGAGAAAACCTCGTTATTGATCAATTAGACCATAGGAAGAGGTTGAACAAAACACTGGTGTGGTCGCATGGGGAAGGTCATGGATGGTGGAGGGTCGAACATGGAAGGTCGGGGATGGAGGGGGTTGAGTAAGGAAGGTTGGGGATGGCGAGGGTTGAGTAGGGAAGGTTGAAAATAGAGGTGGTCGAGTGGGGAAGTTTGATAATGAAGGGGTTCGTTTGGTGGGGATGGACAGGATGACAAGATGGGAACTAAAAGACGGTGTAGGGTGCGGAGGATCGCGATGGAATGGGGTAGTTTCATAGGCATAAAGTCATGAAGGAGGAGGCGGGGTCACGGATTAGGTGGGTGGCATCGATGGAGAGTGATGGAGGACGCAGTGGGGGACTTCAAGGACAGTGATGGTCGCAGATGAGGCAGAGGGTCACGGAAGAGCCAACGAAGGCGACAACGGTAGCGGCAGATGGCGTCGATGCTGAGGGTGCCAGAGGAGGCAGTGGCATAGATTGATTCATGGTGGGGAGAGTAATTAGGGTTGTGGAGTGATGATTTTTAAAAATAAAATCCAATAAATAAAATATCAAATATCATCTAATTTTTTAAATTAAAAATATAATATTATATATGTATGTATGTATGTATGTATGTATAATAATGGTCTAAAATTTTATAAAAAATATATACTGAATTTTTTAATATAAAATAATATTTAAATATGTGAATATAAATTATTAATAAAATAATATTATTCAATTGATTGTTATGTTTTTTCTTTATTGTATTTAAATAATTTATTTTTTAAATTTATTTTGATTATTTTTAATTATGTTTATTAAATTTAAATATAAAAATTAAATTATCATCCATATAGAAAGTATCAATCATATATGTAAATATATCAAATTTTCTAATTATTTATATCATTTTTTATGAAAATTATTTAAATGTTTGTTAAATAAACAATATTAAAAAAAATAAACACTACTGATGTTTAGAGAAAATTGAAAATTAAAATCAATTAATGAGATGTTTTTAATAAGGCCGTAAAAATGGATATTGATTTTGATCATAAAAATTATAATATATAAAAATTTGGGTTCTCTTGATTGGTTATTGATAAAAAATTATTGAATGGTTTCTTGTAACAATTTTTATTAATCGTAAAATATTTGTTTGTAATTATTATTTTTACTAAAAATTTCATGTGTTGGTAAAAATATGTTGATATAAGTATGATAAAGAAATTGATTTAACTTTTAGTAAAAGATATGTTGGAATTTAATAATAAATACCAACAGATATATCTATTGGTAAAAAAAAGTGTTGGTGCTTAAAATTAAAACCAATATAAATAAATATCTATTATAATTACCCATTTTTACCAACAAATATATTTTATATTGATAAGTTTTTTTATAATAAGTCATTTTTTGTGGTGATTTTCATTTGTTTAAATTCAATATTCATTAAAAATATTGTGAAATTTTTCAAGAAACTTGTGATATTGAAGGATATTTTTTGGGGAGTGTTCATTAGTGAATTTATAATTATATTTATACTACTTTGATATTGTAATTTTCAAAGTAGGAAATCAATTTAAGTTTAGTAAATCTTATTCTTATATATGAATTCATCTTGGATATTTTAGATTTTAAAACCTATCTAACACAATTTTATATTGTTAGTTTTGAAAACATTAAATTTTTTGTAAATAATAAATATGTTTACATTTAATTTTTTAAATATTGAAATATGTATGAGATGATAATTTTTCTCTTGAAATAAGGTAATTGAAATTAGATGGGGAAGAAATATTTTTTTCTTATTTTCCCCTATTTAGGTTTTTTTTTAAATTTAAATTACATATTTTTTTAATTTTTATAAAATCTATTTAGTTTAATTAAGAATCCCTTTTATTTAAAGAATCTCTTTTCATGATTAAAATATTTATGGGTTTTAAATTTTAGTTCTTATGTAGCGTGTTAAATATGTGTAATTAAAATGTTTATTCACTGTTTTCTCTAAACTCGATTTCAATTTCTATTTAATATAGTTTATTTATTCATGATAAGGTAGTTGTATTTGAGGTAGGTCTATTCATTTGAAATTAAAATTAATTTTAATCATATATTGAATGTATCTATTATCATGTAGAAAACATTTTTTAATTTGAATATTTTCTTATAAATTATTTTCTATTTTACATCTATTTTAAGAGTGTTGGAATATATTTTTATTTTTATTTTCTGACAATGGTGAAATTTTATGTCTATATATTATTTCATAACATGATAAATAAATGGTAATATATTGTATTTGATTGTTTTTTAGAAAATTATATATCTTATTGAAACATTTTTATTCTATTACAGTCATGGAGAGTCATATTTAATAAATCCGAGAAAGTTTGAATGTGTTTATATATTGAAATTTTCATATTTACATGAAATCTATAGTAATATATAATTTTTTTCAGTTTACCATCATTTAATTTCAAGAAACATTTTTTATTATGTTGGCGTTTTATTTATTCTCATGCATACTAGTGTTTTCTACTTACAATTATAACTTTCACTTTGCTTAAAAAGTTATTTTATAAAGGGTTTTTTATTATTTTTCAAAAATAGATTTTCAAATATTCCTAATTTATACAACATAATTATTTGACTATATAATGTTTCATAGTGTCTCATTACCATATTTATTTCATTGATTTTGGTATACAATAGTTTACTACTTCTCTTATATTCATATTTATAATGTTTACTTATTATTATCATATGAATTCATCTTGAATATTAATTTTTTTAGTTTATATGAATTCTTAATCATAAAAGAGTTAATTTTTTAATTTACTTTTAATGTTGAATTTAGAAGAGTTAGTTTCATTTACATTAACATTAAAGTGAGGGTTTATTAAGACATTATCTTTCTAATAATTTTAAAGTGGGAGAAATATTTTATAATGGTACATGGTTTTGTGATTATCAAAAAAAGGTAGAATTTTGATTGGATTCTTTAATCACCATGATTTGTGATAATTATAACACTTTTTCTAAAATAATTCATATGACTTAATACATTGATTCTTTTAATTATAATTTCTCAAAAAATTATTAATTTTTATCCCAATGTTGTTTTTATCATTATTAAGTGTTATCCATAGGTTATTTGTTATATTTAATTAAAATGTGTTTACATTTCATGATTTTATTATTTATATCATGTTCCACTGTTTTAATATTATGTTCCAAGGTTAGAGTAATTTTCCTGATTTTATGTAAAGGTATCCTTATGTTTCTGTTGGTAATATAAGGGTGTGTATAGATTTCTAGAGTTGTGTAATGTAATTAGAAACTTTTATTAATTCTAAAATGGTATCCAACCAAATACACAAGTTTAGTAAATGTAACAATCATATTATCATCTCATTTAAATGTAATATAATTTGGATTCTTCATGTAAAGGTAACTCTATATTTTTGTATAGGTGAAATACCTTAGCCAGTTTCATGTAAAGGTAACTCAGCTTGCATAAAGGTAACACAACCTCATATAAAGGTAAAAGCCTTAAGGATTGTAATTAACAATGGTGTCTCCACACTTGTGTAAGGTTATCAAAAAAAATTCTATTACTATCATTAGAGTGCTGATTTATTTTTATATCTATGTAAAATTACTTCAATATTTTCACTATGTTTCAAGTGCATTTCTATTACCCAAATAATGTTAGCCTAAGTCTCATGTAAAGGTAAGATGGGTTCTTTAATACATATGTAACTATATTAAGATGTATATGGTTAATACTTTTAGTCCTATATAGTATGAGTGTTTCATGTAAGGGTAGCCCATATTTTTTTACAGCGTAAAATCGACTATGTGAATATTATTAGATACAATAATATTTTGCCTACATGAATATTTTTAAAACAGGATTATTATGGAAATGTTAATATAAATGACTAAATGGTGATAATTGGATACATGAAGTAAATTATTTTAAAATCACCTATATATTTATATTTGCCTATGTGGTTCTATATGATTCTACTAGTTCTTCCAAACCATAAAATACACTATTTTGCTTCATGTTTTTTCATATTTTTATTTTTTTCATGTTTATTTTGAATATTCTTAATAATTTATTTTTGAAGAAATTAAACAATAATTATATATACTCATTATAACATCTTTTAAATTTATTTATGATGAATTTAATTGGATTTATGGATTATTAAGTTTGTATGGATATTCATGCTAATATTTTGGAAAATGATATATTCATAATTAAACTAGTTGAAATATGAATAGTGTGTCTCAAATATTTTTAGGATTCATTTTCAAGGATAATAATATTGACTATTAACTAATTTATTAATTATTCTAAGCATTTTCTTCTATACAAAATATATAGAGAGAGAGAGAGAGATAACAGACTTGGAAATTAATCGGATCTTATTTACGAATCATTTATTTGGGAAATAAGAATGAGTAGTGAGACTTTTTAAATAATTGAAATGATTAAATTGTAGTTGTTTTGGAATAAGAAGAGTTAGTCATGCATGAGTTATGAGGAAACTTTTAATAATTTATTATCAACTTTTATGGATGCATTTACTATTGTATTAATTTCTTATTTATTATCCAAATAATATTATTTTCTAATTATGGTTTTTATTTTTCATTATATATCGAATCTAATTAAATATTTTTCCAACATAGTGATTCTATTGTTTCAATTTATGATAGAGAATCTTGGATTTTAAAGTGTTGAAAATATTCTTTGTTGTTTTCTGTATAAAAATACCATGCCATATAGTGAAGAAGCTTATATTTGACTCTTATTTAACTCTCACATACTACATAGTTCACAACTGAGTCCCGGTGCTTCATAATTATTCTTCTTGATAAAGAAAACTGATTTTTCCAAAGAATTGTTATTTAAATATCATGATGTTCCATAAAACTACATGTTCCTAATTCCACCATCTTTTTCAAAAATCAATTAATGGATTTAATTTTATAATTATTTTATTGTTTTGTAACTATAATTTTTTATGTTCGCACTATGTGCTTCTTGCACGGGGTTATAATACCCAAAAAAATGTACGTCTAGGTTTGTTTTATCACCTTAAAATATTGAGTTCATTCTATCACTATAGAAGACCAAGTTCTTCTTAACTCATAAATAATAGAGAAAAGGACTTCTCTAATAAGACTATGGGTTTATTGTACCCCTTATAATTCGGGGTTCTACTTTACCCATAAAATAGTATAGGAGAGGACCATTCCTATAAGACTCTAGTTTTAGTTTATCCCATTAGAAGACTATGTTATTCTTGACCCATAAGATAGAAGAGTTTAGGAATTATCCTATGAAATACTTGTTTGGGATGACACATCTTTCCTTTACCTAGGTCATACATAACAAATCTACACACACCCAATGGTGTATGTAGGATTTAAACCAAAGCCTAATAGGATTTCACCCAAAGTAAAGATTTTGTGCTATAACATTATAAGAAAAATCAACATGCACATTTTCATAAGAATATTTGAAACATTTCTAAGAAACAATTTTAAAGAAAACATTCTCAAGAAATAATTTTAAAATAAAAACCTTTTTACAAATAATATTTCATGAAATAAAAAATTACGCAAGTTCTATATTATATCGATGGCTATCAAAACATCACATAATCATCATGTCATAAGATAGAACCATGGTAAAATCCATATAGGTAACTAGAACATGCGGGATATTATGAACCTCATACCTCAATGATCAAAATCCTCCAACTCAACCTCCATTATCATTACCATGAACAAGCCACTAAAGGGGAACACATCCCATGGTTCAGTGGTCTCTAAAACATAAGACAAAAAAAACAGTTCTCTTGTGCGTGATACACAAAAGGGGAATGAATACCAAGGTATAATGGTCTCTGATAATATCACATGTTTAGTTAGTGTTATAATTTTCAATATTTCTAGATTAATTTGAGCCTCATACACTTCCGAATCAACTAGAGTACTAGTTATAGTGCACCCACCTAGATACATGGTATTCCCTTTGTGTGAAAATTCAATTTCACATATCATAAAAATCAATAATTTCACTTAAACATTATAATCATCATAAAAACACAAATAAATCACCACTTCCATAATTTTACATGTTCATATTGATCCAATAATCGATGAGCCACATGGAAACCCCCATTTTCTATTAAAAAACCATTTTCCATTTCATACACACCAAAATAATTTATAAATACATTTCTTACCACTTGAAAATTTTATGAAACTCACTGAAAACACAACAACAACACCACATATTAAATTTAACCATTTACGAGGGAAAATTCCCTTTCAAATTCATACTCACATCAAAACCATTTTATAACATGATTTGCATCACTTTCTAAATTCAAAGACACATTTAAAGTGAAAATAAGAATCCAACATGCAGAAAAACCACATTTCACATGGAAAATCCACTTTCAACACATTTTCACCTTTATTACTCATTAAGAATACATTTTTCACCTTTCACACAAGGAATAAAACCCATTCAAGAATCACAGCAATGAAGAATACTAGAAGTGTAGTCAATTTCTTTTGTAAAACCCATTTTCATCACATGTGCATCTCCAAGACCATTCAAAACATATTTCCCACCCAAAAAATAATCCATAAAATATATTTATATAAACAATCAAGAAATATAAACTCATCCAATATTGTAAAAGAATTTAATTTCCTACCTCACACTTAAAAACTTCTGGAAACTATTGGAGAACCACAATCACACCACCACAAGAACCTATAAAGGAAATATTTAACAATAATCATCATGATTTCACCCAACATCAAAAGATCAAACCCTCCTTACGTAAAGAAACCCACTAGAAAATATGAACTCCTGAAATATGAAATATGAACCCAATAATGAGGGTGAAATAAAGAAAAAAAGATTTACTTGATGATTCCTTAAAGAACTAGGATCAAACCCAACCAAGGACTGAGGTTAAAGAGGTCTAAGAAAACTTAGAGGAGACACCCATGGATAAAAATCTCAAATGGGGTGTAATAGAGGAGATTTGGGTTTAAAATTGAATAGGGTATAATGGTAAATTTCCACTTTTTAATGGCCTAGAAGAGTCACATGATTTTCCTGCATGATTTTCCAAACCATGTGGAAACTGTGTGTCCCTCACTTTCCAAGAGGAACAAGCTGAACAATTATCCTATGTTGTATTCCAAACCATGTGCCTACAGTTTGGTCACTATTATCCAAAATGACTATTGGTTTCACACTTACTTAGAGGAGGGTGTACAGTTTCCCCTAACCATGAGCCAACTATGCACTGCCTATTTTCAAGCCCAAAAATCTCCATTTTTCTCCAAAAAATCATCGGTAATTCAAGGGATAAATACAAAACTAAAAATAAAAAAAAATATTTCCTCAAAAAATCACGGATATGACAATTATTCTTAGAATTAAAACATTCTACCACCAAAAAGTTAACTCAAAGCTTGATCATAAAATAAAAATTGATATTACTCCTCAACCCAAGACTTATGATCCTAGGTATCATGTAGGTCATTAATGAGATTCCAAAAAACTCAGACCAACAGAATAAACTTACAATGAATACCTTTCTTCTAAGAATATAAAAGTTTCACTATTTACTCAAAAACAGATAAACCATGCTCTAATTCAAACTCTTCCCAATTAAATACAAGATATAGATATGGCTTATAATTTTTCAACTGAGTGACATGGAACATTTCATGAATTGACATCAAATGATAAGGAAAGTACAACCTATATTCCACCTTACCAACACTCTCGATAATCTCAAATGGTCTGACATATCTCAGTGTTAGCTTCCCTTACTTACCCAAACAACAATGACCCATGTGAGGTGACACTTTTAAGAACACTTTTTCACCCATAGAAACGTATAAATATCAGCATCACTAGTCATTCTAAGACTTATTATGACTTTATGCCATCAAAAATAGTGGCATGATCAAACTAACTTTATTAGAAATCTCTATATTGAGGCTCAGACCTAACAGTGAGGTCTCACACACCTCATCCCAACATAAAGTGGAATGACATGGAAAACCATAAATATCCTCAAAATGATCCATTCAAATCAAGGATTGGTAAGTATTTTTTTATGAAAACTCAACTAATCCCAAATTACTAACCCATGAACCTCTAAAATACAACACATGTTCCAGGATCATGTCTTCCAAAATCTAATTTTTTTTGACCATATGTCTCAACATAGTATGTCATAATCAACTTGACCTACAACCCCATTTCCTTCTAAAGGAATTCCCAAAATCGTGAGGTAAAATAGGGGTCCTTGTAAAAAACAATTTATAAAGGTTCACCATGAAGCCTCATAACCACCTGAACGTATAACTAAACCAACTCATCCACTGTGATTAAATCCCTGATTGGAATGAAATGGACTAATTTGGTCAAATGTTCAATCACTACCCAAATGGAATTCCTCCACTAAAGTGTACGAGGTATGCAAAAAATAAAATTCATGGTGATCTCATCACACTTTTAGGTAGGGATTGGTAGCAAATGAAGAAAATGGTAGGGCCTTTGGTTCTCTGCTTTAACCTGCTGACATGTTTAAAACTGTGATATATAGTCAGCTGCAACCTACCTCATTCATGGCTACCAAAACAACCGATGCATTTCATAGTTCATTTTGGTTTCACTAGGATGAATGAACCACTGATACTAGTGGTTATCCTACAACACTACTTTTCTCAATGATAATGGCACCACAAAGCAACCATTTAAGAAAAAAAGTTCCTCAGAAGAAAATAACCATTCACAAGGCACCTCCCCACCATTTAAAAGATGCAAATAATGAAGAAAAATCTAATCACTTGGTTGATATTGCTGAATAAACTCCATAAGAGATGGATTCTTCTGATCACTTGTGAAGAACACACTTCCACTATGTTCCTTGGTCTTGAGATGCATCTGAGTGAAGAGACCCATGAACATCCACTCATCACCGAACTCTTTATATGTTTGCACTAGAAATTTCTTACTCAAAGCATCTTCTACTACATTTCCTTTTCAAGAGGTATAGACTATATCAAAATCAAACCCCTAAAGGTACTCAACCGAATGATGTTTCCTTAAGTTCAAATATTTCTAGGAGAAAATGTAGGCCAAGATATTATGATCAGAATAAACTACAAAATTCTCCCTAAAAAGATAATTTCATCACATCTTTAAGGAATTCATCACTATTTCAAATTCTAATTCATGGGTTGGGTAATTATTTTTATATGGTCTGATTTGGCACAAACTATATTTCATAGCATGGTCATCTTGCATCAGTACACACCCAAGACCCATACCTTTGGTGTCACTACAGACCACATATCCCTTTCCAAATTTCGATAGGATCAAAATAGGGGTTGTGGTCAACCACCACTTAATCTTATCAAAGGACGCTTGAACATTTGGGATCCATTAAAATTTTACCCATTTTCTGGTTATCACAATCATGGATGAATCAAGATGAGAGAAATATAGAACAAACCACCTATAATGCCCTACCATACCCAAAAAAAACATCTACTTTCAAACACATTCTTCATCTCTTCCCATGACACAACTACATTGATCTTCCTAGGGTCCACCAAAAGCCCTTGTTTTGAGATCACATGGCCCCAAAACATCACCTCACAAATCCATATGGGGCACTTGGAAAACATTCCAAAGAAAATATGATCCCAAAGGGTGCCTAACATAATTATCAAATATCTCTAATGCACCTCCTCTATCCTGGAATAGACCAATATTTCATGCATGAATACTATAACAAAAAATCAAGATACTAGTGGATGACCCTATTCCTAAGTTCCATAAAGACCATAGGATAATTGATCACCCCAAAAGGCATGATGAATTACTCAAAATTGTCATACCTACTTCAAAATGCTATTTTCAGAACATCCGCCTCTCTGAATATGACTTGATGATACTCAAAATGTAAATCAATCATGGGGAACCACCTCACCCCCTTAAGGTGATCAGAAAATTAATCAATATGGGGAAAATGGTACTTATTCTTGATCTTCATATTATTCATATTCCGGTAATCAATACACTAATGGAGAGATCCATCATCTTTTTTTCAAATAGAACTAGGGTAGCCCAAGGTGAGACACTTGGGTGAATGAATCCTTTTGATTCCAAATCATCCAGTGGTACCTTTAATTCCATCAACTCGATGGGGGCCATATGGTATGAGTGAATATATATCAGTTGTGTTCTCGTAGATAAATCAATAGAGAACTCCACATCCTACATTGGAGGAAAACTCATGAAATATTGTGGGAAAACCTCTAGGAACTCATCCACCATAAGAGGTAATCCATCCTCAAGATTACCATCATCGTTATCTAATGTGATCAATGATATATGATAAACAATGTTGCCCAATTATGGAAGTGGAGATCCAGCACATCCTGACTGAGGATCCCATTCACCTTCAAAAACATGGGTACTTTAATAAGGTGCCACAAAACTCACTCACCACTGATAACAATCGATGTGCATATGAAAATGCACCATCCAATCTATATCAAGGAACATGTCAAAGTGTTACATCTACAAAACTAGAAAATCACACTCCACATTATCCCCTGACATGATGAGTCCATAATATGGACACCTAAAACCCTACACTTTCTTCTTAACAAGTGGAGATACCAACTCTATCACATACGGAATAAGCTCAATTGAAAACTTTAACATATCCACAAGATAAGAAGAAATAAAAGAAATATAGTAACCAGTTTCAAATAGAACAATATCTAAAGATGGTGTAATAATAATGGTACCTCATACTATCATAGGCCCTATATCTGATTCCACAAGTGCTCAATCCACTGCATGAAGTTGCCTCATCTCATCTTGTGCCTGAGAGGAACCACTATCCTGGGGTGCTTCCCGGGGCTGACTCTTCCCAGAAGATGATCCATCCTAGCTTCCACAACCTCAAAATAGATAAACCACTATCCAAGATGGTTCTGACTGGTCTGACATCCCTTTGGAAGCTAGAGATCCTTCACCGCTATCATATAGGCACACAACTTTTTAGAACCATCACAAGTGCCCCATAACTTTGCACAGGTGAAAAGTAATCTATGGAGATGAACACACTAGTCGCGTGTTCCCTGGTTTCCCACACTTATGGAACACATCTTACCCAACATCAAAGGCCAAAAATGAAGCTAGCCGATAAGGATGGCCTGAACTACCACATCCCTTCTTCACCTGATCATCCTGATTCCTCTTCATCTCAAAAGAACTGCCACTGCCCACTGCTGAAACTGATCCATAGAAACTAGGATTTTTTTCACAGTCAATTTCTACCATCATGGAATGATCGACCGCATCAGAATAATTTTCATCTTGAAAAAGGAAAACTAATATCATATTTCTATCCAAAATCCCATCTTGAACTTTTGAGCCATCATCTTCTCATTGGAAACGATCTTGGGTGTGTAATAAACTAGATCTGCAAAGCGGTTAGAAAATTCCATCACGGACTGATCCCCCTGGGAATGCTCTAAAAACTATCAAGAATAGGAAAAGGACAAAATATTAGGACAATAATTCTCATTGAATACAACCTTAAAATATTTCCATCCCATATACTCATGATTCAAAACTTCCACCACCGAGTCCCTCCACTTCTGATTGGGACCGTCCAAAAATAATGAAGTACACTTCACTCTAACTTCCTCAAGAGTATCAAGAAACTTGAAAATTCTCTCTAATTTCTCAACCCACTCCCATGTTTCCTGAGGTTCCATGATACCTTAAAAATAAGTTGGCTTGTTCTTGAGGAACTCCTAATATTTTTCAATTCTAATACCCAGTTCATCTTCTTTAACCTGACTGAGACCAGTGCCCACTCCTTGACTCAAATCTTGGACAACCTGAACCACTAATTCCACTAACCTCTAATTAATTGATAATGGATAACTCTTTATGACCCCTTCCCATGGCTGAATAGGAGGTCTCAGATGAGCCATCATTCTATATCAAGAAACAAAAACAAGAAAAACCCATCAGCGCAACATTCTAAAAATTTTAAATAATAAAAACAAATTTCAAACACTTGCACAAATCAAAACATAACCAAATACAGTACCATAAAAATTCAAACCAACCAAACTACTCTAACCCCATCCTATGTCTATATAGGGTCTATAGCCTATATGCCTCACTAAGAGGAGAAGTCAAACCAAATACCAGTATCATATAGCAATTCGAGTCCTGTCAAAAGGTATTTTCGCTAGGTACCCCACTTGCAACCATTGTCATGACCCATCCCACAGGGCTCGGATGTGACTACCCCACACCTAACTTCCATAGGCCAGGGGTTAGTTACTAGCACATGAAGGATTTTCCTGAACTGGGAAGGCACTGCCTTAGAGATCTGTACACACTAAAAAGGTCAACTAAAGTAAACAACCAACAGAAGTAAGGTATAACCACAAGAGTGAAGTTCAACCACTAGTAAAAATGTAAACTAAAAATAGTGGGCCAGAATAAAAGCCGTAGAAACTGAAAAGAAAGTAAAAAAACATGTTTCATATGCCTTGGATGTCTACCTAGAGGGTAGTATCTGTATGTCTGATGTCGAATAATAGGATCTCAACTTCCCTCGTTGCACCATACTCCAATAAGTCTTGAACCTCCAAAGTTTTCCTTAGAGCCTCAGTAGTCTACACCAGACACACACGTGCGGGAAAAGCCCATGCGGGGGTGATTATAAAAACTTAGTAGGGGACCCCGAGATCCTCAAAGATCTCTCAATAATCCACAAAGGAAAACATCACAACAAATACCACAAAGGTAAAATCACAAGAATGATCTAAATCATGAAGTACAAAGAAAAAGATATAGCTCACTCTAATGGTATAACTTCATGGTTTTTGGGATAGGGATGACTAGTCATAAATCCATATCATCCTATCTATATTAACTCTACTGCTTACCCGTATAGGTCCTTGTATGATTACCCATATTGGTTGCTAGATGCTGACTCGTATTGGTCATTGGTGTTGACCCGTATTGTTTTCTGGTACTAACCCATATTGGTCGCTGGTACTGACCTGTATCAGTCGCTAGTACAGTGGTAGATATGATTATGTTGTATAGCTAGATCATCCCACTCTATAGTTTCTAATGCTGACCCGGATTGGTTGCTCTTCTTCTTTATGTCACAGCCAGCCACTAGATTCCTGCACGAAGCACACATGATCTCTGGAAGATTCTACTCCTCAACCCATCAGTCATATTTCAATTGGTACAAAGTCCCACAAAAATTATACCCAAGGGACCACCCTATCATAGGGGTCCCAACGTGACAGACGGCGCATCGATTGCACGCCCGGTCTATGAGACATGGTCACTTTTGTAAAAAAGGCCTATTTGGATTCAAGTCTGGTCCAACCTAGGTCGCACATAAATCACCATCAAAACTCACATATAGTATCTCCAAATGACCGCCTTGTCACAAGGGTCCTTATTCCATAGACGGTGCATTGATCGGACGCTTGTTCTATTAGTTACACCCCTTTTAGTGAAATGGGGGTGATCACACCTTAGTTGGGCCCGGCTTGGTCAGGCCTGCCAGAATATGGAAAATGTACCGCTTTCAAAAAAGGGGTCCCAACGCCACTGACGGTGTGTCAAATAGACACTAGGTTTTTTGGTTATGGATGTTTCTTTATTCGAGGGCTAGTTGGGTCTGTGCCCAGTCTGACTCGGTCAGGCCAGCCTGACACAACAGGTCCCAGGGTGTACCTAACCCATCCCGGGTCTAGCCTATTGGGGTCGTCCCGTCTAGTTCGAGGTCCTAGGTTGAGGTTGGATTTCCCCATCTAGTGGGGCTCGACCCACCCGCGCTGGACCGCTGGGCCGCAGGTGAGGCCTGGTCCACCTTCAGGCAGACCATTTCTCCAGATAGCCTCATGGATGTATGGCCTTTTATTCAGGCTAGTGGGGCACTTCACCACTGCGTGAAACGGTCGTCCAGGTGCCCGGCCAGTCTCCAGCCGATGCGGCACAGCACAGGGCCGTTCTGCCTCCTCCTACCTGGCCTGTTGGCCACGGTGCCTACGATTGTTTCCCTTCTCCTTCTCGGCCAGGTTGGTCCAACCACCTCTGGCCATCATGGCGTGCGACGGCGTGCCATCTTCCCACTGTCTGCGGTTGGTTTCCACGGGCCTCCGTCAGCCACCACCAGCGGTTCTTTCCACGAGCCACCAGATGTGCTTTGGTGGTCTGTTCTTGGTGTCGTCTGCACCTACGAGCATCTCGGGTCACCGCTTCCACTGTGTGACCCCTATCTATTCATTTCCATCACATTTATCGACCACACATGGGAAACACAACAACAAAAAGATTGGCAGAGAGTTCGGGCCTTATTTAGATTCTCCTACACCCTCTGCGTTAGCTTTTTAACAAGGGTTGTTATCAACAATCAGAAAATTTAAAAATAACTCCTGACTTTTAACCCCACATAAACCTCCCATGTTTAAAGAATAATCCTTGGATCAACCTGTTGGTCGGTTGATCTGTGTTCTTCGTATAAATTAAAAATGGGGAAGGCGGAATATCACAATATCAAAAAAAAACCACCTGGATGAGACTTCTGCTGATGACGATCGACGGAACCTCCTTCTTAATTGTGGTCAGATTGTGATTTGGTGTTGCTCTTCACTTATCACTCAATCTGGTCTCTTCCTCTATGTGGTTCTTCGCCGACATCCATCATTTTTCATTGAGAAAGAAATTCATCGACGTTTCGTCAGAGGTTCTCTCGCATTTATTCCATCCGTTCTCCAACTAATGGTTATAATTAAATAGAACCCTCCCAAATCTACGTTCATTAATTTGGAACATTAATGAACCTCAATTAATAGGGTTTCATAACTCCACGAGTGGTGCAATTACGCAGTCAAAGGGTAACAGATCATTTATTGACCCATAATCGTTCTTTCGCTAGAATTTCATTACGCCACATTGCCGCTCAATAGTTATAGAAAATAAAATAAGTTTATTTTATTTTTTATAACAAAGGTCAGAAAAATATCTTTCCCATTTGACCTTCGCCAACCTATGTTGGGTCCCCCTTAGGAGAGACCCAATATTCCGGATTCAACGGTGCCCTATTATTTTCAATCCGGACACTGGTTAAAAAGTTACAAAAACCCACTCACACGTCCACTAAACATACTTAAAGATAGTTGGTAAATTTATCTTGGGTGCCCCAGGCCTCAGAATCATGTGTCATCTCAGATCCTGGTCTCACATTCACTTCAATAAATCATGAAAAAAAATTATTTAAAATTCCGGGTTATTACATTTTCCCCACCTCGGGGCTTTGCATCCCCAAAATCCAAATAAATCTACACAAAAAAAAGAGGGGTATTGGGCACATATATGAGCCTCTATCTCCCACGTGATCTCCTATAGATTTATATGCTACCATATAACATGCACCATAGGTATTGACCACCCATGAAGTATCCACTCTTATCGATACTCTATCTCCATTGGGTACTCCGCAAAATATGCCCCATCTTCAATATCCAGCTTTCCATGGTAGATGATGTGATATGGGTCATGCACGTATCTCCTCAGCTGGGATACGTGGAAGACTTCATGAACCCTCTCCAACTACAGTGGTATTGGAAAGTAGTACACCACCTTGCCAATATTTCAAAGTATTATTAATGGTCCAATAAACCTCAGTGAGAGTTTTCCACCTCGGCCAAATCACTTTAGTCCCCATCAATGGGAGACTCACAATAATACGTGGTCCCCCTCCTGGAACTCCAGTGGTATCTGTCGCTTATCATTACAGGGATTTGGTTGGCTCTAGGCAGTCTTCATCAGCTCTCAGATGACTTGTACCTTTTCAATGGTAGCCCATACCATCTCTGGGCCCATGAGTGTTGGCTCTCCTAGATCTGTCTCGCACAAGAGCGATCTGCACAGTTGTCCGTACAATGCATCAAAATGGGCCATACCAATGGTGGAGTGATATCTGTCGTTGTACATGAACTCCACCAAGGGTAGGTGGTCCTCCCAACTACGACCAAAATCAAAGACACATGCACGAATCATGTCCTCCATGGTATGGATGGTCTACTTTTATAACCATCTTCCAGTGGGTGAAAAGTTGTGCTCAAGAAAAGTTGAGTCTCAAAAGCCTCTTACAATCCTTTCTACAACTGGTATGTGAAGTTTGTGTCACGGTCTGAGACTATCGTCAAAGCTACCCCCGTGAAGTCTCATGATCACCTAAACATAGAGACGTCTCAATCTCTCTACCAAACCCTTCTCTCAAATAGAAAGGAAGTGGGTCGACATGGTGATTCTGTCAATGATCACCTAAATAGTATTGTGCCATCTGGATGTATGTGGTAACCCTGTCACGAAGTCCATCGATATCCCTTCCCACTTTCACTCTGGTATCTCTAGGGTTTGGGTCAACCCTTCTAGTACCTGGTGCTCGTCCTTCATTTTCTAGAAAGTGATGCATCTAGAAATAATATCCACCACATCATTCTTCATCCCTTTCCACTAGTACTGCTGTCGTAGGTCCTAATACATCTTTATCACACCTAGATGTACTGCCAAGGGGGTTGTATAGAACTCCCTCAACTCCTCCTCTCTTTGCACCACTGGTACAACTATGCATACTCTGAAAAGGATAGTGTGCTCCCCACCTTCAGAATATCTGTCAGGTGCTTGGCCTGAGGATATCTGAGCACGTGTAGTCTTGTAGCTTATGTCACTGAGTTATGCCTCATTGACTCATTCAATGAGTGGAGGAGCTACTACCATTGACCGGAGGTATAATATCTCATCTCTATCCATGCAGGATATTTGAAGTGAGGCTAACTGCTCTGAAGCCTCGTTCAATAGCTTCAAACTAGATATTTGGATAATTGCATCTTCCACTTTGTTCCCCTTCACAAGAGTATAGGATATATCAAATTCATAGTCCTTGAGGAACACTATCCAACATCATTGTCTCAGATTCTGATATTTCTATGTGAAGATATATCTGAGACTCTTGTGGTATGAGTAAATAATGAATTTCTCTCCCATAAAGTAGTGTGGACAAATATTCGGTGAGAAGAATACTTCTTCCAACTCCAAGTCATGAGTCTCATAATTCTTCTCATGAGGCATCAAATGTTGTAATCAATAATCAATCACTGCATCATCCTGCATCAGGACACAACCGAGTCTGGACCCTGATGCATCATAGTAAACCGCATAGTCAGTGCCCTCCTCTAGCAACTTTAGGATGGGAGTGTTGGTCAAGCTCTGCCTCAGCTGTTGAAAGCTCTGCTGGTATGTATCTAACCATGGGAATGGTTTCCCCTTATTCTTCAAGGAATTAATAGGTGATGCTACTATTGAAAAATTGGGTACAAAACTCCAATAGTAACATGATAATCCAAGGAAGATCCGCACCTCAGTAACACTCTTGGGTGGATCCCATGAAATTATTGTCTCGATCTTCACTGGATCCACTACAACTCAAGCCTCTAAGATGATGTGTCTCAAGAAGTAGACCTTCCCTATCTAGAAATAACACTTCGAGAGCTTCCCATATAACTGGTGCTCCCAGAGTGTGTCCAGAACTATTCTCAAGTGTATTATGTGCTCTTCCTCAAATGATGAGTACACCAAGATGTTGTCGAAGAAGACCACCACGAATCGATTGAGGTATGGTTGGAAGATCCTTTTCATAAGCCCCATGAACAATATTAGATCATTGGTCCTGCCTAAAGGCATCAACAAGAACTCATAATGTCCATAACAACATATGAAGGTGTTCTTCGGTACGTCCTCATCTCGTACCCTATGATAATGATAGCCTGATCTGATGTATATCTTTCAAAACCAATGGTATCACTTCACCTGGTCGAAGATATCATCTATCCTCAGTAGAGGATACTTTTTCTTCACGGTCACCTGGTTTAGGCGCCGAAAGTCCATTCATAGCCTCAAACTTTCATCTGCCTTCTTGGAAAACAATAACAGGGATTCTGATGGAGTAACATTGGGCCTTAAAAATAACTTCCTTTGTAAGTCATCCAACTGTACCATCAGCTTCTAGAGCTCTTCAGGGGACATAAGATATGTTAGTGTAGATATTTTTGTTGTTCCTAGGTACAAGTCAATGTGGAAGTCTACCTTTCTATGAGAAGGTAGTCCTAGGACATCTTCTGGAAAGATGTACCCAAACTCTTTCACTACTGCTGGAAACTATGGGCTCACCTCATCCACCATGTTGAAGGTTGTGCAAGCTAGATGATATGTAATCAGATACACCATCTTGAGCGCAAGTCCATCTCATGCTGTACTATTTTCCTTCTCACCAAAAAAGGAAAACTGGCCTACATATATGCACGTACATCTCACTGTACATCTCAAGAAGTCAATATGTGCATGAACATCTGATAGCCAGTCCATGCCTTGAATGACATCATAGGGCTTCAACACCGCTACTAGAAGATCTCATCTGAAACTCTATCCTTTGAGAGTAAGATAACACTGTAGGAACCAGTGTGTGTCTACTATATTTCCTCCCATTGAAGTATCCAAATGCAAAGGTTGAGCACAAAGATTAGTAGGAATCTCAAAGTCCCGAACTAAGTATGTGGCAAGGAAAGAATAGATTAAACCTATGTCAATATGCACTACTGTAAAAGTAAAGAATATATAGATCATACCTCATATCATCTCAGGGATTTTAGGATTGTGAGTCTCTACTGCTTGTAGCTGGTCATGTCCCCATACACTTTCTCCCTAAGCTCATGTTAGACTGCCTGGGGGTGGTGGTGGTAGTTCCTGGTGACCCCAACCACCTCCTGATGTATGTTCTGCTTCCTTACCTCATCAGTCTCTTGGCTGGCGCTCATTCTCCTACCACCGTCGCTGCCTTGGTGGCCCCTCCACCATCATTCTATCATTCGCGTGGGGAGTCAGACAATCACGAGATCTATGAATTTTTCCCCCATAGAAAAAAAAGATCATGCCTCACCTGTGGCTCCATTGGTATCTTGAGCCTCACACCTCTAACCCTATATCCTGGGGTCACCGTTCATAATTTCTAGACCGCATGGACTTCTGCATCGTCTATCTAATACCAAATTCAGATTACTCTGCTACCTATTGTCCGGTAGGGAATCTAATTGTCGGTACCTGCTCAGTAAGGAATTTATCCATTAGAAAATCACTCTCTAGAACCCATGTCTATGTTGGGATGTTGAGAGAAACTTTCTCATCTCTAATCTCTCGTTAGAGCCCCTACTCAAAGGTCTGGGCCCTAAAGTAAGTGTCTTGTACATTATCATTGGATTATTGGTAGAGGTCAGTAAATATCACCAATTACTGAGCCACAATATGGCTGCCCTGTTGTAGATGTAGCAGCTTCTGAATACGCACAGAGTGTAGTGTCACTAGTAAGAACTCATCCCTGAAAAGGGTTTGAAATTATAACTAGGTGTGGGTCGTATCCTCCTACACTTAGAGCATCGAGCTCCACCATCATCCTACCGAGCCCTGAAGAAGGCTATCGTCCAAGATCTCCATATGTTTTTCAGGTGTATCTTCTAAGAGAAAGACCCAAAAAATAGCCTCAAGTCAGTTCTCTGCTTCTTGGGGGTCCGTCTCAACTCGAAACCTCAGAGGCCTCTTTCTCTGGAACTCATGCAACGCGCTCAGCCATCATGCATGATCCACTGGTAGTATATTGTTCTCAACGGGTGGTGGTGGTGTTGATACACCAACCGAAGGTGCCATCACTATGAGTGGTCCCTATACCGACGCCTCATTGCTCAGTGGGCCGCTGTTACAATCTCTAACTGGAATCCTAGATGGTTGTCTTCGTGGAGGCATCTTGTAAGAAATATATGTGCCATGGTCAATAAGTTATACCAAGTGATCTAACTCAAGAAATATCAAGAAAACTTTTCAAAACACTAGAAACTGGTGGTTTCATGTACCAAGTTAGAAAACAGAATTTAGGGTCCTGGTGTGTGGATACGTTGGTCGTTGCACCAACACTAGACTCCCTGAACTAAAAACCGAACTCAAGACTCTTTACATCATTGCCTCATTAAAATTAGACTCTTATTTCTTCTAGAAGAACCAACCTCCCTCTGATACCACTTTGTCACGACCAGTCCCACGGGGGCCGGATGTGACTACCCCAAGCTTGCCTTCCATAGGCCAGGGGTTGGTGACTAACACCCGAAGGCTTTTCCTGAATATGGAAGGAATTTACATAAAGATATGTACACACTCAAAAAGGGAAACTGAAGTAAACAACCAACAAAATTAAGGTATAACCACGAGATTAAAGTACAACCATAAGTAAAACTATAAATTGAAAACAGTGGGCTGGAATACAAGCCCTAGAAACTAAAAAAAAGTAAAAAATTATTGCATCTTCCCTGGAGCTGTACCTAGAGGGTAGTAGCTATAAGCTTGAAGTTGAAGAAGAGGATGTCGACTGATCCTGTCACACCAAGCTCCACCAAGTACTGAACCTCCATCATCTGCCTTAGATCATCAGTAGTCTACACCAGACACACACATGTGGGTGGATCCCATGCAGGGGTGAGTATAACAACTCATTATGGGACCCCGAGACCCCAAAAGGTCTCTCAGTAATCCACAAAAGAAAACATCACAAGAAATACGACAAAGGTAATATCACAAGAATGATCTAAATAATGAAGCACAAAGAAAAAGAGACAGATCACTCTAACGATAAAACTTCAAGGTTACTAGAATAGGGATGAATGATCGTAAAGATAGATCATCCAATCTATAGTAACTATACTACTAACCCGTATATGTCACTGTATACTGACCCATATTGGTCTCTAGATGTTGACCTTTATTGGTCGTTGGTGCTGACATGTATTAGTTGCTGGTGCGGACCCATATTGGTCTCTGGTACTAACCCATATGGGTCACCTATACAGAGGTAGGGATGATTAGTTGTACAGCTAGATCATCCCACTCTAGAGTTTTTTATGCTGACCCATATTGGTCTCTCTTCTTCTTCATGTCACAACTAGCCAATGGATTCATGCACGAAGCATGCCATATATATGGAAGATTCTAATTCTCAAGCTATCAGTCATAATTCAACTAGTATTAAGTCCTTAAAAAATCATACCCAAGATAACTCCCCGTCATAGGGGTCCCAACGTGACAGACGACCCGTCGATCAGATGTCTGATTTGTGAGACATGGGAACTTTTGTAAAAATGGTATGGTTGGAGTCAAGTTTGATCCAACCCAGGTTGCATGTAAAACTCTGTAAGAACTAAAATATAGTATCCCCAAAGGACTGCCTTGTCACAAGGGTCCTTATATCCTAGACGGCATATCGATCAGACACCATGTTTGTTAGTTACACCCATTTTCATGAAACGGGGTGATCACCCCTCAGTCTGACCCGGCTTGGTTAGGCTTACTCAAATATTCCAAAGGGGCCGCTTCCTGAAAAGGGGTCCCAAAGACACTTACGGCATGTCAAACATATAGTCGGTTTGTTAGTTATGGGTGTTTCTTTAATCAAGGGCTAGTTAGGTCTGGGCCCTGTCTGACTCTATCAGGTCGACCTGACGCAACGGGTCCAAGGGTCTACCTGACCCCGCCCAAGTCTGGACCATTAAGGGTCATCCCAATTCACTAGGTTTGGCCCTTCTAGTTTGAGGCCCCAAGTCATAGATGGTATGTCCTGCCGAGTGGGGTTCGGCCCACTCGTGCTGGCCTGCTGGGCCACGGGTTCGGCCCGTTTGGCCTGGCCTACTGGGTGGGTTCGGCCTGTTTGGCCGGCCCCCGCCCGACCCAGTCTGCCTAAAGGCAAACCATGTCTCCAACTGACCCCGTTGACGTAGGGTAGTATCTTTCGACTTGTGGGGTGTTTCCCCACCACGTCCAACTGTTGTCCAGGTGGTCAACCAGTCTCCAGCCGATGCGGAGTGGTGCGGGGTCACGATACCCCCTCCTGTCGCGGCCTGCTGGCCGCGTCTGCTTCCACCACCGGTGCCTACGGGCGTCACCCTTCTCCCTCCTGGTCAGCTCGGGCTGACCGCCTCTGGCCACCGTGGTGCATGACGGAACACCACCTTCCCACCGCCCACAGCTGGTTTTTGTGGGCCTCCTCCTGCCACTGTTGGCATGGTGCATCGGTAGTACTTTCTACAGGCCACCGGATGTGCCTCGGTGGTCCATTCTTAGTGTCGTCTGCGCCTTTGAGTCTCTTAGGTCACCACTGCCACTTTGTGACCCCTATCTCTATCTTACCATCACATTTACCAGACACGCATGGGAAATACAAGAACAATATGATCGATAGAGAGTGTGGGCCTTGTTCGGATTAGCCCAGGCCCTCCGCGTTAGGGTTTTAACAAGGGGTTTTAGAAACAATCATAGAATTTAGAAATAACACCCAGATTTTAACCTTGCATCAACCTCCCGTGTTTAAAGAATGATCTGTGGATCAACCCATTGGTCATTTGACCCAAATTCTTTGTATAAATATAGAACGGGGAAGGAGGAATATCACAGTATCAAAAACAAAAAACCCTACCTGGATGAGACGTCTGCTGATGACGATTGAAAAAACCTCCTTTGTTGTTGTTGTTAGTTCATGATTTAGTGGCGCTTTTAACCCTTCTCTGAATATGGTCTTGTCCTCTAGGTTGTTCTTCGTCGGCATTCGTCATTCTTCGTTCAGGAAGAAATTCGTCAGGGTTTTTTCGGAGGTTCTCCTGTGTTTATTCCATTCGTTCACCAACGAATTGTTATAATTAAAGATAACCCTCCCAATGTTGTGTTCATTAATGAAGCACATTAATGAACCACAATTAACAGGGTTCTATAACCGCACGAGTGGTGTTGTTATGTAGTCAAAGGGTAATAAGTTATTTATTGACCCATAATCGTTCTGTCACTAGACTTCTGTTATGCAGCGTTTCTGCTCATTGGTTATCAAAAATAAAATATATTTATTTTATTTTTTTATAAAAAAAGGTCTGAAAAATATCTTTCCTGGTCGACCTTCTCTGGCCAAAGTTAGTTCCCCCTTAGGAGAAACCAAATATTATGGATTCAACAGTGCCCTCGGATTTTACATCCAAGCACCAGTTCAAGAGTTAAGAAAACCTGCTCGCACATCCACTGAATATACGTAAAAAAAGCTCAAAATAGTATTTCGAGCGCCCTAGTCCTCGGAATCATGGTGTCATCTTAGTTATAGGTCTCATATTCACTTAAACAAACCAAAAAAAGAAATTATTGAAAATTATAGGTTATTAAAACTAGAACCCCAATCCCTAGACAATCCCAGCTTCGATCTATCCTGATTATTTCAAAATAATTTGACCCAAAAAATAGTTTTACCTACTCTGATAACATTTTTCATTAACCAATCCGAAGTGCCATCCTATAAAGACCCAGAATTTCCATGTATTATTTTTTAATATATGGTAATATTACGAGTCCGTGAAAATTGATGGTGCATGATTCTGAGGCCCGGAGTTCCTGGAATTAATTTCTGAACTTTATTTTGGGTACGATCAGTAAACGTGCAAGCGGGTTTTTCTAACTTTTTAACTGGTGCACAAAATTGAAATTTGAGGGCACCATTGAACTCGTAGATCCAGTATTCTCTTAAGGAGACCTTCACCTCGACTGCAGTAATTCGGTAGTGAGAGATAGAATTTGGGTTTTCATGAAAGAAATAAATAAAATAAAATTGTGTAACATTTTATTTTATTTGGAACTCCCGTGTGGATGTTGAGAGGTGGGGACCACCAGAACTAAACCTCCCATGTGAGGTTATAGAGGTGGGGACCACCAGAATTAACCTCCCATGTGGGTTATGGTGGTGGGGACCACCTTAGGCTAAAACACCCTTGAACTCCCCTCTTTATGGGAGAAAAACCTCTTGAACTCCCCCACTTTATTTTTTCCACCCCTCTTAATTAAATATAACAACTAAATTAATTAATTAAGATATTTTAGAATTATGACAACAAGCATAATAGATAACATAATCTATTATTTTGGGATACCTTTTAATTTTGGTTGAATGGGGAGGGAGAAGCTTTGGAGGATTATTCTCTCCAACGAAGAACACTCCTCTAATAAAGAATGATGACGCACGACTTCGACTTCTTCCTCAGGACATCCTCTAATGGAGGACATATTCAACAACAGAGAACCACCTCCATCAGAGAGTTTTTATCCGACAAATGATCTCTGGATCGGAGGCGTGTGGCGGGCACGACAAACTTCGATAACTTCGACTTCTCTCATCGACATCAACAATCAAAAGAGGTAGGGGTGTGTTTTAATTTTATCAATGTTAAATCCCCTCTCACATTGAATCATCTTACTTGAGTCCCATGCTACCACCATAACGCAGAGGGTATGGGCCAAACAAACATGGCTCGACCCCTCTGTAAATCCTATGGATCTTTTGTGTGATCTCTGTGATGGTGTCAACGATCGGTGTCAGCGGTTGGCAGTGGAGGAACTCGAGAACCACGACGAAGGAGACGAACAAAGGGAGGCCAGTCAAGCCAGCCGCCGACGAAGTCACGACACCCCACCGCCTTGCAGCCTCCACCACCCCACAGCCTCTACACCTCGTGGTGCTCTGCCACCCGTGGCCACCGCCGCCCCACAGGTCCGCCACCCCACGACTTCACTGCCCCCGTGACCCCGCGGCCTCCGCGCCGCCCTACACCGCCTGGCCGGGCCACCCAGCGGGTCGGGCCAGGTCAACCCAAACTAGTTCGTCCAGGCCGGGTCGGTCTGACCGAGTCGGACCGGACCCGGACCCACTATGACCAATTTACTCTCTTTTGGCCATACCTTTTTCACCGGACATCCATTTGACGAAATTTTAGCAGCATTGGAACCCTTGGATTGAGGCAGTCCTTTGATTATACCCCACTATAGTTTTGAGTAAAGTTGGAGTATGGTCAGGTTGGATTGAGCATGAATCCAACCGAGCCCTCGGGACAAAAAGGCTAATAACTTATAGATCGAACATCTGATTGACATGTCGTCTGTTACATTGAGACCCCTATGGTGTGGCGGTCCATTGATATACTTCTTCGTGGGACTTCATGGAAGGTGGAGTATCGACCAGTGGCTTGAGGAGCGAAGCCTCCTAGAGACGAGAAAGCGTGGTACGGAAACCCAGAAGCTAGATGTGACATGAATTATGAAGAGTGATCCTGTGTGGGTCAGCACTGAGTGATCCTATGTGGGTCAGCACCTAAAGATCTTGTGTGGGTCAGCACTGAGAGATCCTATATGGGTCAGCACCGAGCGACCATGTGTGGTTCAACACCTAGCTATCCTGTGTGGGTCAGCACCGAGCGATCCTTTGTGGGTCAGCACCGAGTGATCCTATGTGGGTCTGCCTCTTAACAGAGTAAGATGATTCATTAGTTACATCTAATCATCTATATTATTGTACTTAAGTTATACTTGGTGTGAGAAAAGTATATACCAATATGGTACTTTCTTTGTAGTAATACATTTGTGGTATTCTTTTGTGTGGCGTACCTATGTGGTACTTGCCTTCATGGTATTTCTTCCTTTATGGAACAGTTAAGCTTGGGGATTTGGAGTTGGACTCTGTGTTTTCCTCGTGATTTTGATGAGTTTACTTGATAACTTAGGTATATGTATGGGAAAATACCTAAGTAGGGTTGTCAGTTGATTCCATGATGTTTGGTTTATCCTTGGTGGATATTTTGAGACCTAGAGGGTCTTATGGTCCCTACAGAGTATTATTATACTCACCCCTGCATGGGATATGCCCGCACCCTGTTGTTTTTAGTGCAAACGACAGACTGTGTTGACTGGGGATGAGAGTACCAGGACTGGAGGTAGCTCAGAGGTTGATGTTAGATGAGGTGAACTGCATAGACAGTCATTCGTGAGATTTACCTACCCTTCAGGTAGGATTCATGGTGGACGATCTAGGAGATACTTTTCACCTATCAATCATCTTGTACTTTCCAGTTTGCCTTGTAGTTTTCAGTTGGGCTTGTATTGTGGCCCCTTTTACTTACTATACTCACTCTGTTTACTATTTATTCTACTTGAGTTTGTATCCTACTATGTTCTTGGTTGTTTGCGTTATAGGTTATAAAGGCAATGCCTTACCAGTTTTAGCGAATACGCCTTCGGTGCTAGTCGCCAGCCCCTATCCTATGAAAGGTAGGCTTGGGGTAGTCACGACATGGGCCCCGGGGGATGGGTCATGACAAATTGGTATCAGAGGAGTCGGTTATACCATAGAACATAGGACTCTGATATTTCTAAAAACAATATTGTTAAGTGTAGTGAGTGTGGTTATCATTTTAGGAAATCCAGTGTTGGTGCAGCGGCCAACGTATCCATACACCAGGACCCTGACTTCTGATTTCCGACTCAGTACACGAAAAACACTAATTGCATGTGTGTTTTCAAGAGTCTTCTTTGTGAACTCTTTGAGTCAACTCACAAAGTATAACATATTGACCATGGAGCACCTGTTTCTTTTCAAGATGCCTCTATGAATATAGCCAGTTAGGGTTCCAAATATAGTACGCACTAACAGCCCACCGAGTGACGAGGCCTCGATGCAGGGACCTCCTCTAGTGGAGGCACCAGTGGTACTATTACTCGTTGATCCACCGATGACACTAGACCCAGTAGCAGAGAGTGCATGACACTTTAGCACATTGCACGAGTTCAAGTTCTAGAGTCCACCTAGTTTCAGGGGAGAGACAGACCCACAGGTAGCTGAGGATTGCCTGGAGGCCGGAGTGAGAGTCTTTCGACTGGTTGGGAAACCATCTAATCTCATGGTGATCCTTTCCGCCAGTCTTCTTCAGGAAGTAGTAGGAAGATGGTGGAGCTTGATGCTCCAAGTTCACGGTGTGGTGACACTTCTCTAGGCAGACTTCCAGAGCCTATTTCAAGCATAGTTTGTCCCAATGACTCTTCGCACAATGTGCATTCAGGAGCTACTTCATCTGAAGTAGGGAAGCCTGAATACGGATTAGTACTTATTGAGGTTCACTCACCTCTCATGCTACTCCACAGATATGGTGCAGGACCCATTCTTCAGGGAATAGACCTTCGAGAAGGGAAACAGGTGGGAGATCAGGGCTTCGATGATCTCACTCAGCATCCTGACGTAGGCGGGGGTGTTAGAGTGAGCCCTTTTAGTATAGAGTTTCCTTGCCGAGTAGTCACCATCCACAAGACCCACCACTATTTGTCACGTAGCGGAGTCTTCTGTAGCTGGAAGCAAACAAATGTCACAGAGGTCCAAGAGAACCAGACCAAGAGATGGACGACTGCAATATTCATGGTCGGTTGTGCGGGGAACACGAGGCAGAGCCATTCATACCTGGAGCAGGCATTGTTACGCATGTGGTGGGCTGGGTCACATGGCTCGTGATTGTCTAACCCGCCATAAAGATGATCAGTAGATAGCTGAAGACCTCCCAAGTAGATACAAAGATTCAACTGAGGAGGTCTGCAGGGAGTAGGTGGACGTGGAAAAGGAGCTGGCCATACAGCTGGCGGTGGGCGATGATTTGAGATGTTACCGCCACCACCACCAGGAGGTCCACCCCGACCACAGGGAGTAGGAGGACAAGGGTGAGCTCAGCTCCAGGTATTTGAGGCCTACGATCAAGGTGCTTCAGAGATAATACGAGGTACGATCTGTGTCTACTCCACCTTAGATGCTATACTTAAAGACACATGTTCCAGCCATTATTTTATTTCCACTACCCTCGTTCAGAGATCATAGATTATGATGGAGCCATTGGCTCTGTCCTTATGGATAGATACTCCTACGGGAGTAGATTCTATGATTATGCACTCGTTCCGGCAGTGTGAGCTTACTCTAAGAGGTGAGAGCTTCGACTGGGATCTCCTTGTAGAGACATCGAGGCCTTACGACGTCATCTTGGGTATGGACTGGTTATCTACAATCCATGCTCAGATTGACTCTATCAGGCACAAAGTGCGGTGTGTCTACACGAATGGGACCAGGTTTACCTTTACCGATGAGAATGGAGTCTTTGCAGCGCATGATGGACTTACCTGGAGGAGGATGCAGTCGATCACTCATCAGTTGTCTAGCCTTATCCTCAGAGCAGTTGATGTGGAGAGTCTGAGTTATCCTGTAGTGGTGTACCAGTATGTGGATGTCTTCCCTGATGATGTTTCGGGTCTACCTCCTCATAGAAAGGTAGACTTTTACATTGACTTGTACCACGGGATGGCACTGATATCTACACCAGTGTATCATATGGCTCCTGCGGAGCTTCATGAGCTATGGGTACAGCTAGAGGACTTGCAGGAGAAGGGATTCATTCGGCCCAGTGTTTCTCCTTGGGCAGCCCCGATTATGTTTTCCAAGAAGGTGTATAGGAGCTTGAGGCTTTGTGTTGACTATTGGCGCCTGAACCAGGTGACTATGAAGAACAAGTACCCACTTCTGATGACTGCCGACCTCTTTGATCAGCTGAAGGGAGCACTGTGGTTCTCCAAGATAGACCTCATATCAGGCTATCACTAGCTCATAGTGCGAGATGAGGATGTGTAGAAGATTTACTTCAGATGTTGGTATGGCCATTAAGAGTTCTTGGTTATTCCATTCGGCGTAACCAAAACTCAAGCAGTGTTCATGGGACTCATGAACAAGATATTTCAGCCATACTAGGATCACTTTGTTGTAGTCTTCATCGAAGGCATTCTAGTCTAATCGACTACTGAGGAGGAACATGGATATCATTTGTGGGTAGTACTGGACACACTCCGAGAGCACCAGCTTTATAGTAAGCTCTCGAAGTGCTAGTTCTGAATTCGAGAGGTGCACTTTCTAGGACATGTCATATAGGAGGCTAGAGTTATAGTATATCCAATGAATATTGAGGCGGTACTTTCTTGGGATCCACCCAGGAGTGTCACAGAGGTACGGAGTCTCCTGGGTTTGGCTGGATACTACCGGGGGTTTGAGCTAGATTTCTCCAGAGTTGCAGCACCACTATCAATGTTGATGAAGAAGGGGATACCCTTCATGTGGTCAGAGAGATGCCAGCAGATTTTTTAAGAGCTGAGGCATATGCTGACTAGTTTACCCATCTTAAGGATACCGGAGAAGGTCGTAGGGTACGTAGTCTACTGCGATGCATCAGGGACTGGGCTCAGATGTGTCCTGGTGCAGGATCGAGCAGTGATCGCATTTGGTTCTTGAAAGCTGAGACAGCATGAGCAGAAATAAGCTACCCATGACCCAGAGTTAGCAGTAGTGGTCTTCACCTTGAAGATGTGGTGACATTACTTGATGGGTGAGTGTTCTACAGTCTACTCTGATCACAAGAGTCTCAGATATATCTTCTCTTAGAAGGACGTGAACCTGAGACAATGATGTTGTGTTGAATTCCTCCAGGACTATGACTTCGAGATAGTCTATACTCCTGGGAAGGGGAATGTTGTAGCAGATGCACTCAGCAGGAGATCTGGTATACAGCTGATAGGTGAGGTGACAGAGCAGCTGACCGCTTTGCAGATATCCTTTGTGGATCGAGATAGAGCAGCTTTCCTTCAGTCTATTATAGTCACTCACCCACTTTTTCAGTGAGTTAAGGAGGCGCAGCTTGGGGACATTGACTGTGAGGCTCGACATGCTAAGATATCCATAGGAAAGGCACCTGATGGATTTTTTGAAGGAGGGGAACACGTCATCCTCTTTAGAGGATGTACCATGGTACCTGTTTCTCTTTGGGAGGAAGTGATGAGAGAGTTCCACACATCCCCTCTAGCGGTACATCCAAGAGGGGAGAAGATGTACCAGGATCTTCGACGACAGCACTGGTGATCGGGAATGAAGAAAGCTGTAGAAAAGTTTTTCTCTCATTGCCTCACTTGACAGCAAGTGAAGGCGGAGCATTAGGTACCAGTAGGCTTGGTTCATCTTTTAGAGGTTCCAGAGAGGAAGTGGGATTTGATATCTTATGGACTTCGTGATAGGACATCCACATACATACAGAGGTCATGATTCTATCTGGGTGATCATCAACTGACTCCCCAAGTCGGCCCACTTCCTACCAATCAGAGAGCAGGGTTCAGTAGAGAGCTTGGGGCACCTCTATGTGTAGGATATTGTGCAGTTACATTGAGTACCCTCTACGATTATCTTCGATTATGATGCACGTTTTACTTCCCAGCTATGGAAGGTGTTGTAGGATGATTTCGGGATATAGGTTCGTTTGAGCACCGCCTTCCAACCTCAAGCGGATGGATAGACTAAGTGGACCATTCAGACTCTCGAGGACATGCTGTGTGTTGGCCTCCTTGACTTTGGTCACAGCTGGGAGGTTCACTTGCCTTTGGTGGAGTTTACATACCACAACAGTTATCACTCCACCATTGGTATGGCACCTTTTGCGGTGTTGTATGGGTGACCTTACAGATCACCTTTGTGCTAGACTAACCTAGGGGAGTCAGTACACATAGGACCAGAGAAGGTTCGGGATACCACAGAGAAGGTGTAGATCATCCATGAGTGGATGAAGACTGCACAGAGTAGGCAAAATTCGTATGCCGATAGGAGACGGAGACCTTTGGGGTTCAAGGATGGAGACCACATCTTTCTACGGGTCTCACCTCGATGAGGTTTGCGGAGATTTGGCCAAGGCGGGAAGTTATCTCTAAGGTTCATTGGGCCCTTTCATGTCCTTAGCAGAGTTGTCGAGGTGTCTTACCACTTATCTCATCCACCTCAGTTGCACCGGGTGCACGATGTCTTCCATGTATCCTAGCTGGGGAGATATGTGAATGACCCTTCCCACATCATCGACCATGGAGAGTTGGATGTTGAAGATGGGGTGACTTTTATGGAGGTTCCAGGTTAGATTGAGGATCGACGGGAGTGGGTCCTTCAGGGGTAATCGATACCTCTAGTGTGCGTTCGTTGGCATCACGGGAACCTCTAGGAGAGCACATGGGAGCTGGAGGCTCAGATTCGTGCTCAGTACCCCCACTTGTTTTTATAGTTTTGAGTTGTGGATTACGGAGACGTAAAGCCCTCAGTTTGGGAGAATGTAAAGACCTCGAATTTCTATGTAATATTTTTTAATATATGGGAATTTTACGAGTTCGCAAAAATTGACGGCGCATGATTCCAAGGCCCAGAGTGCCTAGAATGAATTTTTCAACTTTATTTCAGGTACGTTCAGAAAACGTGCGAACAGGTTTTTCTAAATTTTGAATCGGTTATAAGAATTGAAATTTGAGGGCACCGTTGAACTCACAACTCTGGTATTCACTAATGGAGACCTTCACCTTGACCGTAGTAAGTCGAGGGTGAAAGATAGAATTTGGGTTTTTGTGAAAGAAATAAACAAAATAAAATTGTGTAACACTTTATTTTATTTAGAAATCCCATGTGGATGTTGAGAGGTGGGGACCACCATAACTAAACCGCCCATGTGAGGTTATGGAGGTGGGGACCACCAGAATTAACCTCCCATGTGGGTTATGGTGCTGGGGACCACCTGAGGTTAAAACCCGCTTGAACTCCCCTCTTTATGGGAGAAAACCCTCTTGAACTCCCTCACTTTATTTTTTCCACCCCCCTTAATTAATTATATCAAATCAATTAATTAATTAAGCTATTTTGAAATTATACCAACAAATGTAATAGATAACATAATCTATTAATTAGGGATACCTTTTCATTTTGGTGGAATTGGGAGGGAGAAGCTTAGGAGGATTATTCTCTCCAATGAAGAACGCTCCTTCAATGAAGAATGTCGATGCACAACTTCGACTTCTTCCTCAGGACATCCTCCAATGTTGGAAATTTTCAACAATGAAGAACCACCTCCATCGAAGAGATTTTATCAATAGAACAAGCTCGGGATCAGAGGTGTGTGGCAGGTGTGATGAACATCGACAACTTTAACTTCTCTCATCGACATCAACAATCAAACGAGGTAGGGGTGTGTTTAATTTGATCAATGTTAAATCCCATCTCATATTGAATCATCTTCCATGATCAATATGCTACCGCCCTAACACGGAGGGTACGGGCCAAACAAACATGGCCCGACCCCTCTATAAATCTTTTGGATCTTTTGTGTGATCTTCGTGATCATGTCAGTGATCGGTGTCTATGGTTGGCACTAGAGGAACTCGAGATCCGCGACGAAGGTGAAGAACGAAGGGAGGTCAGTCAATACGGCCACTGGTGAAGGCACTGCGCCCCGCCGCCCAGTGGACTATGCGCCCCGCAGCGCTCCACCGCCCGTTGCCACAAACACGCTGCCCGCGGCCCCATCATGCTGCTACGCGGCTTCGCCGCCCCATGGCCCTGTCGTGCCGCCCCACACTGCCAGGATGCGCTGCCTAGCGTGGCCCGGGTGGGACCCATCAGGCCGGACCGCCCAGCAGGTCGGCTTGGACCTAGTGGGTCGGGGCGGGTCGACCCAAACTGGGTCGGGCTGGGTCGGTCCGACCGGGTCGGGTCAGGTCAGACCGAACCCATAGCCACTACGACCCATTTACACTCTTTTGGCCATAACATTGGCACTAGATGTCTGTTTGATGAATCGTCAGTGGATCTAGAAACCTTGGAGCGAGACGGTCCTTTGAGTATAACCCACTATAGGTTTTGGTAAAGTTGGAGTACGGTCAGGTTGGATCGAGCACGAATCTAATCGGGCCCTCGGGACAAAAATGCTAATAACTTACAGACCGGGTGACTGATTGGAACGTCATCTATTGCGTTGAGACCCCTATGAAATAGTGGTCCTTTGAGATACTTCTTCATGGGACTTCTTGGTAGTTGGAGTATCGACCAGTGGCTTGAGGAGCGGACCCTCCCAGAGATGAGAAAGCCTAGTGCGGAAACCCAGTATCTGGCTGTGATGTGAAGAATGAAGATCGATCTTGTGTGGGTCAGCACTGAGCGATACCGTCTGGGTCAGCACCTAGAGATCTTGTGTGGGTCAACACCAAGCGATTCTGTATGGGTTAGCACCGAGCGATCCTGTGTGGGTCAGCACCGAGCAATCCTGTGTGGATCTTCCTCTTAACGGATTAGGATGATTTAGTAGTTACAACTAATCATCTCTACTATTGTACTTAAGTTATACCTGGTGTGAGTTGAGTGTATACCTGTGTGGTACTTTCTTCTTGGTAATACCTTGGTGGTATTATTATGTGTGGTACTTTCCTTCGTGGTATTTCTTCCTTTGTGGAACAGTTGATCTTGGGGATTTGGATTTGGACTCTGTGTTTTCTTTAAGATTGAGATGGGTTCACTTGATAACTTAGGTATATGTATGGGTATATAACTAAGTAGGGTTGTCAGTTGATTCCATGTTGTGTGGTTATCCATGGTGAATATTGTGAGACCTTGAGGGTCTCGGGGTCCCTACTGATTATATTTATACTCACCCCTACATGGTCTATTCCCACACCCTATTGTGTTTGGTGCAGACAACGGACAGTGCTGACTGAGTACGAGAGTATCAGGACTGGAGGTAGCCTAGAGGTGGACGTTAGATGAGGCAAACCGTAGAGATGGCCATTCGTGAGTTGTACCTACCCTTCAAGTAGGATTCATTGTGGATGATTCAGGAGCTACTTTTCACCTATCAGTCGGCTTTTACTTTCTAGTTTTCCTTGTACTTTCCAGTAGGGCTTGTATTATGGCCCCTTTTACTTACTATACTCACTCTGTTTACTATTCAGTTTACTTGAGTTTGTATCTTGTTGTGTGCTTGGATGTTTGTGTTACAGGTTATAAAAGCAATGCCTTCCCAGTTTTAGGGAATATTCCTTTGATGCTAGTCTCCATCCCCTGGCCTATGGAAGGTGGGCTTGGGGTAGTCACAGCACGGGCCCCGGGGGACGGGTCGTGACACATCCAAGCTGACACCCAACCCGATTTGTGGCATAATTAGAAGGTAATTCCTAATCCCCAATAGCTGGAAACTAGTGCCTGGGTATCAAAAATATACTTTGGGAATTATTTCAACCATTTATATAATTGTAAACAACCAAAAAGAATAAACATCACAATAAATGATAACCCTTTCCAAACAAGACATAATGATTTTCAGATTTAAAGTTTATAAATTTAAACAAAAACAAAAGGTAATATAATAGAATGGGAATGAAAAAACTATCCTAAAAACCTATATGAAACAATAGGGGCATCAACCACAATCCACCACCATCAACACTTACAAGAAGTGGAACCCTAGCAACCAGATCCACCATTACCGTCATGATGCATCTTTCCATTACTTGGGTCATACATAACAAGTCTACATACACCCGTATGTGTATATAGGGTGTGATCCAAATCCTAGTAGGATTCCTCCAAAAGGAAAGATTCTATGCTATAACATTATTAGAAAAATAAATAATCATATTTTCATAAGAATATTTGAAACATTTGTAAGACAAAATTTAAGGAAAACATTCTCAAGAAACACTTTTAAAAGAAACCATTTTTATAAATAATATTTTTTGAAATAAAAATGTACACAAGGTCTACCATATGATGACGACTAGAAGCACATCACATAAGCATCATGTAATGAGAGAGCTCCATGGGAAAATCCATATAGGTAACTAGCACAAGTGGGACACTTCGAAACTTTTACCCCAGTTATCAAAATACTCCAACTCAACTACCAATAGTTTCCCCTGCACAAGCCACTAGAGGGGAACACATCCCAAGGTCCAATGATCTCCAAATCATAATCCAATACCAACAGCATTCTCATGCATGATCCACTAGAGGGGAATTCATCCCAAGGTCTTGAGTTCTCCAATCATATCACGTGTTTAGTTTGTGTTGTAATCTTCAATCCTGCAAGTTGAATCCAGGCCTCAGTCACTTCTGAATCAACTAGCGTACTAATTCTACTTCTCCCTCCTAGATACATGGGATTCCCTTTGTGATCAAATTTTATCACATATCACATAAATCTACACTTTCACATACACATTCCAAGAATAATAATCACACAAGGAAATCACCACATTCACACTTTTACATTTTTACATTGATCCAATAATTGATGACTCACACAGAAACTAACATTTTTAATAAACAAAAACACTTTACATTTCACACACACCAAAATCATTTAGAAATACATTTTTCACCAACTTAACAATTTATGAAACTCATTGAAAACACAAAAATAAGAACATGTATGAAATCCAACCATTTCTATGGGAAAATCCCATTTCAAATTCATACTCACATAAATAATAATTTATAGAATGTTTCACATCACTTTCACAATTCAAAGAAACATTTAAGGTGAAAAAATAGAATAATACAACATGAAATAAAACCCATTTCACTTGGAAAATACACTTTCAACACATTTTCACCTTTAAAACTTTTTGAAAATACATTTCACACCTTTAACATAAGGCATAAAACACATTCAAGAATCACTACAATGAAGAACACAATAAGTATAACCAATTTATTTTAGAAAACCCATTTTCATCACATGTGCATCTCAAAAACATTTCAAAACATATTTCATAATACAAAAATAATCTATAAAACATATTTAAACAACCATGTAACCACGCCAAACTCATCCAAAAATGTAAAAGCATGAAACAACCTACATCGCACTTGGAAACTTCTAGAAACCAGTGGAAGACCATAACAGCACCACTACAAGACCCTATAAAAGAAATATTTAACAATAATAATCATTATTTCACCCAGAATCACAAGATTAAACCATCATTAGGTAAAAAACACACTTTAAAATAGGAACTCAAGAAATATGGAAGATGAACCCTATAATGAAGGAGAAATCAAGAGGAAAAAGAGTTACTTAATGATTCCATGAATAACCTGGGTAAAAACCACCTAAGTATTGAGGATCAAGAAGTTCAATAAATCTTACGGGAAGCTTGAATGATTGAAAATACTGAATGGGTAATAATAAAGGTGATTTATTGTTAAAATCAAAGAGGTTAGAAATGTCAATTCCCACTTTTTAATAACCAGCAACAGTCACATGGTTTTCCCACTCAGTTTTCCAAACTGTGTGGTAATTGTGCATCTCCCACTATCTAAGAGGAATAATCTGCATAGTTACCCCACATGGTTTTCCCAACCATGTGGTCACCACTATCCAAAATGACAATTGGATGCACTCTTACCTAAAGAGGGTGCACGGTTTCCCCTAATCATGCACCAACTGTGTGTCACCTGCTGTCAAGCCTGAAATATTCATTTTTCTCCAAAAACCCATGGGTAACCTAAGGGATAAATACTAAACTTAAAATAAACAAAAATATTACATTAAAAGATGTGAAAATATCTAAATCATGATTGGGGTAATTATTCTCATGTAGTCGAAGATAACGAGAGTCGGAAGCCACCATATGATCATATTACATGATTACACAACCCTAACCAAATCTAGAAGAATATATAAAAATCACATACCCCTTATCAGGATCAAGTGAGATAAAAATAGGAGTTGATTTCATAAATCCGTTCAACTCATCAAAAGAAAATTGACATTTTTCATCCCATGTGAATTTTACCCATATCCTAGTATGATAAGTCAAAGGTAATTCCAAATTATAGAAATCCTTGATGAAACATATATTGTATCCAGTAAGACCAGAGAATCTTCGAATCTCAAATATGTTCAATGGATCTTCCCATGATAATAAAAAATTCACCTTATCAGGATCAACTGATAAGTCATGTTTATAAATCATGTTCCCTAAGAAATTTACTTCTTAAATCCAAGAATTTCAATTTGAATAATTTCTATATAAATGGTGAATAAAAAGGATTTACAAAACAACTCAAATGGTTCTCATGACCATGATGGGATCTCGAGTAAACCAAAATATCATCCATGAACACTACCATGAAAGTGTTGAGATACTAATGGATTACTTGATTAATAAAATAAATAAAAACTATAAGAGAATTATTCATACCAAATGAATAAATACATATTCATAATGGCCATAATTTCTCCTTAAAATTATCTTCCATATATCACACTCTTGAACTCTAAGATGATAATAATCTTATTGAAGATCCATCATCAAAAACCACTTTTCCTCTATTAACTATTCAAAAAAATCATACAAATGAGGTAAAGGATACTTATTCTTAACTATTACCTAGATCAATGTTTGATAATCCATGAAAAATTAGAGTAAACAATCATATTTCTTGGAAAAAGTAAACAATCATATTTCTTGGAAAAGAACACTGGTGTTATCCATGGAAAACACTACAGTGAACAAAATCCTTCTCCACCAAATCATCCAGCTGAATTGTGATCTCTTTTAACTTGTTTAGTTTCATATGATATAAATGCTTCAAAATTTGATGCATTCCTGGAACCAAATCAATAATAATATCTACCTCCCTCTCTGGATGAAAATCGGCGAAATAATATGGTAAATTATTTAGAAAACCATAAAAAAGTATATTGAATATCAACAATAGAAGAAACATCATTGGGTTTAACTATAATAGTAGACAACAAACTCTTAATCTTTGGGTAGGAAGGTATTTCACATCTAGACCTCGGATCCCACTCTCCCTGAAACACCTAAGAGCTACCATTGGCTGCATGAAATGAAACACTCCGATGAGAACAATAAACCTCAGTGTGATGTTAAACATTGACATCAATCCCAATTAGGATGTAAAATAGATATATATTTAGAAGAATAATATCCCAGAATAACTCCACACCAGCTATCGATGGTGTATAATAAGTACTCTGCAACCCAACCTCTTTCTTCTTCATATTTTGTGTCTCTAACTCCAAAACAAAGGAAATGAGATCCATTTTAAGTTTAAGAATTTACAAAAAAAAAATACTATATATAAATGAGTGGGAAGAATTAGTATCAAATAAATAAATTACTAAGGAATATGAAATAAATATTTTTCATCTCACCATCACTATATCTACATCTACCTCCATAATAAACTCATCTACTATGTTGAGGTTTTTCACTCTTGAAGAATATAGTTGTAGCCCTATAGTCTTTGAATCATCTGACTACACTGCATTAGCCTTTGGAGCTGACGATCCCTGACCATATCAAGGAGTAGCCATAACCAGATAGAAACATTGTATATGACTATACCATCCACAACTATTACACATATTTGTAGGTGAAGGAAAAGAACTCCTTTTGTGACAAACCATTCGACACTAATAATATGTCATAGTCACCCTACTAACTGTAACTAGAGGTGATGAAGAGGCCAGCTGTTGAGAACCACCTCCACCACTCTAGTGATGATATTTCTACTTCTTCTTTCTCCTTGTCACACCACTAAAGATACCACTAGGTTTAAGATAAGTGATGTAATATGAAAACTTTTCTAAAATATTAATTTCTTCCATCATATATTTGTATAGTATCTTTTCACATGTTGAAATCTGTAGCATAAATAGAAATAATCTGATATCTAGTCATGAAATTTGATGGTAATTTGGAGATTTCATATAGTCATTAATTATAACCTCTGGTGAAAAAAAAAACTACCCCCTCAAACCAATTGGTGTATGCCGACATAGAGTGGTCTTCCAACAAAAAATAGAAAAACTCAAGAAGATTTTTCATCATCAACAAATCTAGATAAAATTACTCGAATAAGAGATTCATGAAAACCTTCCAGTCTAAGATGACCTACCAATCTACCTATACCATAGAATACCACCATCACTTGTTGGGACCACAAAGTCTAAATGTAAGTCACTTCACCTTGATACTCTCAGGTGTATCCAGGAAGTCAAAGATATGATTGATCTTTTCATGTATGTTCCCATCTTACTAAGGTTCATATGCAAATTTAATTTATAGTGGAATCTCATGAAAAAACTCATGTGATATATCACTATCACCTATATCTCTGATCTTTACTTTAAAAAAATATGTTCTAGACTTGGGTTTCAATAAGGTCGATAAAATGAATTTTCCACATGATAGCCTCAATAAAACCCTGGTTATGGGGTGGATTCTCTTGAGGATCATCAGCATCACCCTCCTATAGTACTCATGGAAAACATCTAAAAGGAATACTAAATCACACTATAATAGAGTAAATGATCAAACATAGATAAATATATATTAAAAGAATAAAACCCATGAGTAAAAAACTAATATCTAGACCAAAACTCAAAACAAGAGAAACAAATCCCAATATCCCAAGTAACATGAGTCTCATCATAAAAAGATATGGTTAGTCACTTACCAAAACCTACTTATCATGTTATAAAAATCAAATCTTCAGTCTACTAAATAAACCAATTCAAGTTCTCTTGTGTATATACCTCCTCTGATAACAAATTGTGACAAACCCGACCCAGATACCCTCTCAATTTGGTACTTTACTTAAATTTCCACATACCCATAGGGTGTTCCAGATCCCCATGGGCTGGCGTCTTTCACTCGAGCATCAACAATAAGAAGAGGGTTCAATTTCAACCATCCTAAAATAGACAACATGACACATATAAATACATGTTCATAACAAATAGTGGATGAAAACATGATTACATATATGTCATAATAGAATGGGAAAAATTAAAGTGATGCAACTAAAAATGTATCAAAACAATATCTAAGAGAAAATTACAAATAAAAAGGAAAAAATCTAAAATAGTTACTCTAATCATGTCCATGTGATATCATGAGTAAACTCCTACCATCTCATCATCCAGCTACCCAAACCCATCTAATAGAAAATCTCACCACCTCACTATGGTGCCTTTTATTTCCATGCATTTAAAGATATAATAATGTTTATTCATCATCAAAGGGTATGTAGGTTGTGAGCTAAAAAGATTAGTAGGGTCCCACATAAGTGTTCCATATCACGTTATTGAACAATAATATAATCATTCTAAAATTTAAAGAAAAACGGTATGATATTCAGTTTAAAATTTTTTATATCAAAATCGTGGAAAAAATTTAATTGCCCCATTTTTGACATTTCCCAATAAAGAAGGTAAATCAGTTTCAAATAGTTTCATATAAATATATCAAAACATATATATCATGTTAAACCAAATCATGAATCAAATATCATTTCAAATCCGTGGTAGTAAAATCAAAATTCTACAAACCAAAAAATAAAAAATCAGCTAAAAATCACTTGTAACATCATACTAAGGATCACACTAGGTCCTCATATCTTGGAAACTCATACGTAAACATGGAAATAATGTTTGTCAAACCTATTGTCATAAGGGTAAAGTCTTGAGGGTAGATGAACACCCTATAAAGTGAACCTCTTAACAGTTCTTCTAAGTCCCTAGAACAATAGGTTAATAGAGTGGATAAAATCCCCTTGATAAAAATCATTAACAGTAGATGATACCTATTATTATACCTTCCTCCTAAGTTCCCAAGGCTTCCCATGTGCTCTATTTTCCAAACTATTACATCATATCATGTTGTCAAAACGATTTCATAAAACCATTTCACAATTCTTTGAAAACCATATTCATTTACCAAAACCAGGGGAAAACTATCATTAATTAAAAACTAATTTCCACACACACAAAACAAATAATTAAATTATTCCATTTCTTTTAATTAATAAATTTATCAAAAACTGGATCAATGCATATCACCAATATAGGATAGAGATATAACCACCTACCCCAAAACTCGGGTCACACATGCCTGCATGGGATCCACCAAAAGGGAGAACGAAATAACAAAAACAGAGGCCCTATAATCAATCTAAACATCTTAGACTTGATTCAATTTAACAAAAGGGGTGGTGGAGAAGGGAAAACAACACATACCTCAAGAACGCACAATTGTCACACCGCAACCAATAAAGGATTTTCCTTAGAAACAAGAACACATAATAGATCTAGATAATAATCAATAGAACCACCACCATAGATAAATAGATTCGATATTGCAATGAAACAACACTACTACAATAAAAGGAAACAAAGAAACATAAAGTATTACTCACTTTGAGAAACTCACCTCAACAGAAACAACAATCAATCATTGAACAAAATGATCTAGAAGGGTTTTAGGTCTCTAAAATCACCAGAGATGAGCTATAGGTAGAGATGAAGGAGGCTATACATTTAATGAATAAACATATCACTCATATGGAACCCTGAAATCTCTTTCTTAAAAAACATAGGTATTATATATGCTGAAAAAAATCATCTACTTTTTTTTAAAAACATGATTTTTAACACTACACAATGTGTAATATTTATATAGTGTGTAATCATTCACATTTCATACTCAACTCATGACATGATCCTGGTGAACATTGCACATCATGTACTCCCATTACACGGTGTGTAAATTTCCAATGTACTGTGAAAATTATAGAGTCTTACACAAAAACCCAAATAAACATGGGTGTTCTCAGAACTCAAGGAGAACCCAACTAATCCATTATGAATTTATACCAGGAATACATTAATTCAAATAAACATACATCTTAAAAAATTAGTTCATTCTCTCTAACAAATTATCTCCACACTTGGGAGTACCAAAACACACCCAATTAAAGATAAAAATAAGTAAAGAGAATGGAATTACCTTAAAGTAGGTAACGAGATTTTATAATAATAAAATTTGAGCTCAAATAATATTTTACCTAAAAATGAAATTAGATTTACTACCAACCCTTTTCATAAAATACATATATAGAAAACATACATGAAAAATTATAATGATTATAATTGATTATTATCATATAAATATTTACTAAAAAATCAAATTTTTACTAAAAAGGGCATAGACTTCCCTTTTTAAAAAAAAATCCTTATATTGCCTTTTAAAATAAAATGACTCCCATGAAAACAAATTTTAAATAAGTGAAATGTAATATAGGTTCTTTGGGACATTATATTATTACATCCCTTACATGAACAATTATAATAACCCTAACAACTAGAATAATAATTGCGATCAACGTCCAAGATAATTATTCAGAGGAAATAATCACTACCCAATACATTTGAGAGCTATATTGAGCTCACCTTTCATCATAAGATATATAGGGGTAACCTTTCATCATGATCTATATCTGGATCAACCATAGTTATAAAACTTTACATTGACTATAAAATACCTGAAACTCATAAAAGATTTAATTTTCATCATCAAACTCATATAAATATCTTTTTTCAACCATAAGTAAAACATTTTAGGTTATTGATAAATCCATTTCTATTAAAACCTAATATTTAAAAATAAAATACATAGAAAAAATTTGAGGGAATTTTTTATTTCAAGAAAAAATAAATATTATAAAATAATCCATTTATTAAATAATGGTTGTGACAACATGAAAATATTTTAACATCATAGATATTAAAATAGAATATTCCTTTTTTCCTATTGTAATGAAAGTCAAAATTATTAATATTCAATACATAAATAGTTTCAAATTGAAATCCATTGAAAGAAAGTGAACATAAACTAAAAATGATTTTATGTTTCATTTATGTCCCTATAACTACATACATAAAGTAATTTTAAAAATATAGATATGGAAGAAAAAAATAAAATAAAAATCGTTAAAACATTTAAATATCGTATTTAAAATAATGTGTCCCATACCTCAAGTATGAATTGTCATGTACGTTATTTATCATACTGAGTAGTAAAATTTTAGTAAATATTTCCTTTATTAAGAACATTTTTAATTATTATGATTCATTTTATTTTATTTATTACAATGTTGTATTTTATTACATAATCAATTAAGTTCACATCTGATATTATGATGATATTCATCTCATATGTCCAAAATGAATTCAATAAGTTGATTGTGATCATATAAGTAATTATTATATTATCTATAGAATAATAATAACAAAATAATTATCATTTTTATAAATAAATTATTTTTTAAAACGATCAATGAATTATTTTTAGAAAAAATGAACTATGTTCTAAACTTAGGGAAGGTAGGTTGTATATACGCATGAGTAACGTTTCCATTTTTCAATAAACATGATAGAAAGTGTGTATGTATTGTTTTATCCTTATATAATGATGATTATACCATAAATATGATATTTATTATTTAAATATACTTATATATCATATCCATCCCATGTGGACATGAAAAATGAATCACATTATTGTGTGGAGTTTTTAATCAATACAAATGCATGAATGAAAATATCATTATTCAATAGATGAAATTATAAGAAATTATATGATATATTATATTTAAAAAATAATAAATATATATTATATATATATTAAATCCATAATTATTTATATCCATGAGAGGTAGTGATGGAAAATGAATTTTATCTATTTTCGAGGCAGTAGTCCATCCTACAAAGGAATAATGGTTTAATTTTACACTTTATGGAAGAAGGAGGTGAATACAAGTTATTACCTTAATATAGAAAAATATTTATATGTAATATATTGGTGTATCTATTTCATCATTATTGAATAATATTTTAATATGGTATAAGAATTAATAAAATAAATTAAATTGGTTAAAAACTATACATATTTTTTGCAAAACAACTTTTGTAGACCTTTAGTTCATTATAGTTTGTATTATTCCAAAAATAAGACCTCTATAACATGGGTATGTCTATAATTTATTGATTTGGGAAGGTATTTTTTTAGATATAGTATAATTATTTTGTGAGGAAAATAGGACAAAAGTTTCCCTTTTGTAAGTTAGTAGATTGGCATTCTTGGAATGTCATAAAGTATTAAATTAATATAAATTAGTTTTCATCTTCATGTGAATAAAAATTGATATTATTATAACATAGGATGAAAATGGGTTAAAATTATTTCATAAAATTAAAAATTTTCAAGTTTAGATTATGTTATTAACCTTATTTTATTGTTTTAACCCTCATTAGCCCTTTTGATAGTTACATTGATATCATTATTTTTAGTATATATTTGTTAGTAAAGATATTATAAAAGGATAAATGACCCATAAATAGAACATTAATGGATATTTAAAATATATCCCATTCACTTGGATGAATATGGGTTTTTTATTAATTATAAATCATTTAAAAAAAATTTATATATTATAGAATATCATTAATGTCATTTTTGGAACTATTTGAATAATTTAACATTGAAAAAAGAATGAAAACAAATCAGTTAAAATATAAACCATTCACATATACCTAATATGGTATAATTGTCTATAATAATCCATGGATTCTATAAATCACCCAAAAATATTACTTTTAGTGTTTTTAATATCATGTACTTTCTTTTTATACTGCTTGCACAAGCACTATGTTAGAATGTTATGAACATACGTAGTTATACCATCACTAGTAATTCAAAATAAATTCCCATGATAAAAAAATAACTATTTTTTAAAATAAACGCTTAAAAATGAAAATATGTTGTTTTATCCATATAAAAATAGAATGTATATGAAAAAAGAAAGTTATATTTTTTACTTTATCTTTAACTTGAAAAATTTAGAGGAAAAATCAAAGTTAAATAGGAAAAGAGATCATATTATAGATATTTAATTTATTTTTGATTAAATATATGAATAATATAAAATAAATGTATATTTTTAATTAATGTTAAGCTTTATCACATTATTTTTAGCCTTAATTAAGTCATGTTTCCTTTAACATGGTAAAAAACATTATTATGGTTTATATTCATAATGACTAAAAATAAAATAGATCTATTTACCAAATTTGAACATATTGATCCCAAATAGGTAATTAATTTTCCATGATTTAATTTATATAATTTTAATAACTTGATTTCAAATTAATATACAATACACAATAATAAAATAGGTTTTTATAAAAATGATTTTTTTTTGTATGTTTTTTGAAAAAAAAACTATAAAATTAATTCAAAAGACCATAATTAGTGTTTTTATAATAAAAAATTAACTAATAAAATTTTAAAACTAATAAAACATATAATTTTACTTTTTAAATTCATAAAATGAAAATAATATTTCAAATAAAAATCAATATTTTTCATAATTCATTGAAAATTACAACATTTTTGAAAATTCTCAAAAATTATTCCTGAGATAATTTTGAGATGATGAATTCAAAAATTATGTTCATTTTTTCAAATTAAAATCCTATAATTTCGAAATTTATGTTTTTAAAAAAAAATTATGATCCATGAAAACCCAATTTTTTAGAAATAGGGAATTTTCCTTTTAAATGTAAAATTATATAATACACATATAATGAACTATAACTCTATAAAATATAATAAATTAAAACTAATAAGATATGAAAATTATTTATTATAACATTACATGGGTATTTTTATTATTACCACCTTTTGTAAATTGAATCTTCGTGATATTATTCATTAATCAATAAAGTGGGGATATTTTTCGTTTATATAATTTTTATATTCTAATGTTTATTTATCAACTATATGGTTTTCCAAAAAACCATTACTTAATATATTAATTTACTCCCCTATACATGTTCACTCCATTCAAGAATCCGTATTAGTTTTTCCTCATAATAAATATTTGCTTCCAATGAAAATACTATTTGTAAAAAAACATGATTTGCATTTGTCACATATTTTATTAACAAGAAAACATCAAATAAGTTGTTTACTTGAGTTAAAATTGAATATTAGGCCACTTGATGGGAAAATAATCTATTATACTCCTAGATATTATATGGACTAATAAAATTTGATATTCAGTTTCCCTTTTTACCAAAACTAATAATACTTTTCATGGACATACATTAAGAAACACATGACCAAAAACCATGAAAAAAAGGTTGTTCCTCTGGTTGTCAGTATAAATTTTCAACTTTCACTAAATCATTCACTTATGCTACTGATTCATCTATAAATTCTCAACTATTTATTCCACATAATATTGTTCTAATATCATTATTTCACTTGCTTAATCCCAATAAGATAAGTTTCAACACCATTTTCCATATAAAGTCTCAAAAAGTTTCCATATATATACTAGAATGAAAACTATTATGATAATAAAATTCAACTAAAAAAATATGTTGATCAAAACATTAATGGTAATCCATTAAACAATATTTAAGTATATCATCCAATGTATTAATTGTTTATACCCCTTTCCATAATATTGAGAATGAAAAGCTTCGCTAAAATTTACTTTATTTTCCAATATCATCTAAATAATTTTCTAAAAATTATAAGTAATATTCAGATCATTGTATGATATAATAAATAAAGGAAGTCTGTTTAAAATGATTATCACCTAGAGATAAATTTGGTAAATAAGTAATAAATATAGGATATCTCCAATAGGATAAAAATGACAATATTTATTTAATCTATCAATAATAATCCAAATCACATTATTACCTATATATATCTTTGAAAATACCACCACAAAATACATAGATATATTTTCCTATTTTTACTCTGGTGTTGGAAAAGGATGAAATATCACCTTAAGTAATTTTTTATACTTTAAAATTTTAAGAATTAAATAATTTGATGGTATATTTATCAATATATTTTTTAATTCCATCCCAACAGTAAAATTATCTAAAGACTATATACATATTAGTGCTTCCAGGGTGAACAAAAAATGGGGAAGTATTATCTTTACCCAATATTTCTCTCTTAAACATGGAATCACAATGTACTAAAAATATCGTTAAAATCTAATAATAGATTAATTATAAAAAATTAACTATAGAAACATACCCTTATTATCAAATTATACCTTTTTTATAAAATAAGATCCACCATATGAGCTTTATTTACTCTTTTGGAAAGAGATGATTGTATCATCCCCTGAAAACAACTTATATACTTCTTGCATGAAAAAATTCTAGGCCAATATTCATCAAATAATTATCTAAAGGGTCATATTAAAATGGTAACAAGGTTAATATTCTACTATTTTTATAACTCAATGCATCAACTACTTTGATTAGATTTATATCATAGTAAAGAATTATGAAATCATAATCCATGAATAGTTACAACCATCTTCTATGAATCATGTTGAACTTTTTTTAAGTGATTATATAATTCATATATTTATGATCAGTATATATTTCACACTTTACTCCATATAAATGTTTCCAAAAAAACTTTAAAGAAAAAACCACATATGTTAAATCCTAAAATTATAACAGATAATTAAAATGATTATGTTTTATTAATTGTGAAGCATAAGAAATTACCTAATCAATTTGTATCAGAATGAAACCAAGTACATTCAATGAATAATCAATTTATAATATAAATTCCCTATTTCTAGAGGGAAGTGATGAAACATTAACATAAACCAAACTAATTCTCAGTTTCCCGAAACAAACATCATATACTTTTTTCTAGATGAATTTAACCCCATTAATAGTTAACATAGTTTTTGGTATAGATAATTGATAAATGTTTTCAACATATCGCCAGTATTATCCCTCAAAACAATGAGAAATATGAATCTTTGTGCCATTATTTTTTATTTTTCATTAATGAAACACATTAGATTTAGTAGGATCAGTAGTTAGTACATATATAGAAACTATAGCATAATGAAATTAAATCTATTGAAAAATTCACACTTATTAAATTTCCCATATTGATTATTTTCTTTTAAGGTTTTCAAAACAATCTAGGGATGTCTCACATGATCCTCGTGATTTTTATAATATGAAAATATATATCATCAATAAACACAAAAAATACTTTTCTATATAGTCACAGAACACTGAATTTATAAGATACATGAATTCTACTAGTTCATTAGATAAACGAAAAGGTAAAAATGTAAAATCATAATGCCTGAAACTAGTCCAAAACACTACCTTTGTAATATATTCCTCCTTCACATTTAACTAATTTCACACTATCCTGAGATCAATCTTTCAAAAATATTTCACTCCCCAGATAAAATAAAAAAAAACTCTTCCATATGAGGCAAAGTAAAGTTGTTCACAATATTGATGTTATTTAATGTTCTATAATAAATTAAAAGTATCATTGAACAATATTTATTTTAATAAAATAAAACAAGTTCACAACATGGTGAAGTTCAAGGGAAATGACTCCTTTATCAAGGAACCCTTTTAACTTATTTTCAATTCCAAAAGTTATACTTGATCCATTTGATAAGGGGGTTTTAAATAGAATTCTCATCAAAGACTAAGTCAACATTACACTCAACTGCATGATCAAGTATAATACCTAGAAAATCTTCATGAAATAAATAAACATATTCACTCAAAACTTCTATATCACTAATTAAAACAATTTTTCTTTTTTTAAATATGATATAAGTACCTTTCACTTCTATCTCTAATCAATTTCTCATATCCTTGATATTTTATCAAAGGAATGAAATCATAAAATGTAATATTCTTAGCTTTATAATTTATATTATCTTGATAAACTAAAAAAATATATACAAAAAATAATATCAAACTCTACTCTAGGAAACTCTACAATGTTTACAAGAAATAACATAACACCAGCCACAATATGAATATTCATATAAGTTATAGATTCAAATATTTTTCCACTCAAATAATTAAAAAAAGATATATGTTCTTTTCTTGAGGTGATATCACAATATTACTTGAAAATTTATCATAAATTAAAGAATTCAATAATATAATGACAAATAGGGTATTGGAATATTTCAAATAGTTATTTAACTTAACTTTCAATACATTATTAGATGGACCAACATCAACCATAGTACTAAAAATTTATTTTTTTATACATTTTACATTTCTCATGATGATTTCCTTCAGTTATTCCTATATTTGGAAAAGTACTTGAATTATAACCCATGTCATTATAATTAAATCTTTATACTATTTGGAATTAATTATTTATCAAATAATTTTATTTATAGTCCCAATTAATATGTTCAAAATTTTAACATCTAAAACACTTCTAAAATTTGGTAAAACATTCACCAAGATTATTTTTCCACACTTATCGTAAGATGTATTTTTTATTTTCTTACCATCATATTCTTTATATATTTCTTTCGATTTTATACAATATAGACCTTTTTATATTCTTATTTTCATGGAATACATGATCATCAGGAAACTCCATTTCCACTTTCTTGGGACATAAAATATGTTTCTCCAATATTTTGAATCTATGGTATTCCGATTTTCTTTGATTTATTAGATTCAATCCTATATAAAATATATTAATTTTATAATCATGATCCTAGATAAAAAAAAATTTGTGATTTTCTAATTGAGTGAATTTTTCTTCATACGTGATATTTAATCTTTCTCATCTTGCCTCAATTCCATGAATAGATTTTCTATCTTATGTTGAGAAACCTTAGGAGAATATTTCTCCTAGAAAATATCCTTAAATATTTCCCATTCTATGGAATCAATATCTTCTATTTATCTAGGATTATTAACCATTGACCACCAGTGATCAGCTTTACCTTTTAAAAAGTAAATAGTAAGAGTTAACTTTTGATGATCTGATAAACCCAAGACTTAGAATGTATTCTCCAAGTCCTTATCATATCCTTTAGCTATTGAAGTATTAGATAATCCATATAATTCAAGAGGGTTCTATTTATAGAAATTATCCACTATAGATATATTCATCTCTAATGAATGTGGTTTCTCTCTCACATGGATACTACCACTATATATAGATTATGTCAAATGATCCATCACATAAATAGATTACTTAGTTCCAATTCCAACCATTCCATGTTTCTAATTTGAAAGGATATTTTCCTCTTTGTGTTTTCCAAATCATAATACATGATTCCTCTTTGAAAATCCATTCTAATAAGTAATATTTTAGATGATTCAAGATGGTGTTCTTCAAATTATATATCATGTTAACTATAAATTATAATCTCTTAAGGCTGTTTTCTTTAGTAATTTTTACCTGTAAAATTATCTATTCCTTACCTCTAATATCATATATAATGAACTTATCCTTATTCAATCTATATTTTTTTAAAGAATTAATTTTTTTCAATTCCCAAATATCATTTTTGGTTTATATCTATATAGAATTATATTATAAGTTTTAATTAAAAAATCACAAATTAAAATCTAGTCAGTTACTATTAGTATCCATTTTTTCCCGAAATACTATACTTTTAAATTGAAATATGTTTTCTTATCATGAAAAATATTTATGATTTTCAACATGGCTTCTTATTTATTCTTAATTGTCCTTAAAACCAGTGGAAAAACATTTGAATATATAGGATGACCAAAACAATCTCAATAAGGGACACAAAAAATAAATAATAAACTTATTTTTTCACTTTAATACCATGAGATAAAAATATATAATTTTCATTTAACATAATAAATTTTTATCTCAAATAATAATTTACTTATACACAAAATTATGTATGATACACAATGTTTTTCCTAACACTTTATAAAAAGGCATAAAGGAAAAATTCTAATCATGATGGTTTATTAGAAAACATGAGAAACCATAAATTTTTTTCTTAAAACATAAATTTTAACTTAAAAAGGAATAATCATTCCTTTAAAACAAAATATCCTCAGTATACCGTTGAAAATAAAAAAAATTATGAAAAATGATTAGTAAGCAAATATATTCCATCTTAGTGACTTGGGACATCATATTCATAGAATCCTTAAAAGAATCCTTCAAATTATAATAACAATTATAGTAAACTTATAATATTATTCTATAGAAAATAAAATCATTATCCAATGAATTTGAAAAATAAATATTGGGCTCACCTATCATCATAAGATATATCAGTATCAAGTGAAATCCTAAGATATATCTAGATCACCCATTATAATGAAATATATCAAGGTCACATATCATTATTTATAATTTTCAAGGACACTAAATTTCATGAAATACATAAAATATTTTATTCCCATAATCAAACTCAAAAAAATATAATTTTAATCCCATAATAAAAACATTTTTATATATTGATATATATTTTCCCTTCAAACTATAATTTTTAATAATAAAATATCCATAATAATAGGATGGATGGATTTTTATTAAATATAACAAGGAATTTTATAATGGAATCCAAATATAAAATAATTCTTTTGGTGGTGGTAAAATCCATTGATGTTATATATGTTAAAATAGTTCATTACATTCTATTTTTATAAAGAATGTAAAACTTTTTCGTATAATATGTATAAAATTATTCATTTTTAATTTTTTTAGTAAATTAACGTGACATAAAATTTGATTTTCATTTAATTTATGTTGATATAAATATATCTATAAAATATTTTTATATATATAGACATTGAAGAGAAGGATATATAAAATAATTCTTTAAAACATTTAAACCGATGTTTTTAATGTAATGTCTTCCTTACCTCGAGTCTGACTCATGACATACATTATTTATCATTACAAATAATAAAATTTGGAATAAATATTTAATTTATTTATTAAAAAATATATTTTATTATTTGTTTAGTTTTATTATTACAATGTTATATTTTAGTATGTAATCAATTAAATTCATATTAGACATTTTAATGATATTCAAGTCATATGTCCAAGATGACTTCAGAGGCTTGACTATGGTCAAATAGGTCATTATTCTATCCTCTAAAAAATAATAATAACGACATAATTCTAATTTTTATAAATAAATTATACTTTTAATGTTATCTATAAATGATGGTTATGAATAATTAACTACATCATTTTCAAAGATATTGAAATCCATATGTACACATAAATAACATTTAAATTTTTTAATGAACATGATGGTAATAATGTAGGTATTATTTGAACATTATATAATTATTATTATATAATTTATATTATTTTATTTTTAAAAAACCACTTATATTTAGTATCCATGTGATGTGATCCTGATAAATGAATCACATCACTTCTTAGAGGTAGTAATCCACACATATCAACAAGTGACACTGTCATTTATAAGTGGATTAGAAGGTAAGAAAGTTGATGATATAGAATATTTAAAAAATGATAAATATTTCATTAATATCATATATAAAAATTAAATACATAATTATAACCATCCATGATTGATAGTGATGGAACATTAATTACATAGGTTCATGAGGAGGTAGTCCTTTATAAAGACGAATGATGGTTACTTTTCCCAATTAATTTATGATAGAAATTTATATAGTTTAATCCATTAACATAAAACTATACATATAGAATATAATTTTTTTATTATTTAATCATATTTTAATAGGATATCAAGAAGTTATAAGAAGAAATGAAACTATAATATTCCATTAAAAACTATACATTTTCTTCAGAGAACCTCCTTTTATTTACACATTAAGTCCTTTATGGTAATTATTATTATAAAAAATACCTCTATAAGGATACTATTTATGTTATTAATGGATATGGGTAGGTATTTTTTAAACAATATTTCTAAAATGGTGTGAGAAAAAGAGGTGAAGAGGTTCCCATTTATAATTGAGTGGAGGGGTATTCTTAGAATTTCATATAGTATTAAATTAATATAAATTAATTATCATGTTCCTGTAAATAAAATAGATATATTTAGAATATAGGATGAGTATGGTTTAAAATAAAACCATTGAATAAAATTATTTAAAATTCATATTATGATTTTACCCTTATATAATTATTTTAATCCCATGATAAACTTTTTGACAATTACATCAATATCAAGTTTTTTTCTTTTTAGGTGTCAAGAAAGTTACAATAAAATGGAAATGTCCCATAATTGGAAATTTTTTAATATTTTTAACCATATCTCATTCACTTGGTTGTATATAAGGTTTTTATTATTGTTAAATCATTAATAAAATATTTTTTATCATACAATATCATTACTATATTTTTGTAAATATTCATATAATTTGACATTGAAAACAATAAGACAACAACAAAAGTTTAATATAAAACTTCAAAATGTAATTAATATTTGATATTTATACATAAAATTATAGTAAAACTATAAATAACCTAAAAATTTATTACATTTAGGTTAATTAAAGTCGTTTATTAAATTTTTCTACTAATTGCACAAGCGTAATGTCAGTGTTGTGTAATCATTCAATGTAATTATTTCATCGATAAAAAATATAAATAGATTTGCATGATAAAAAAATAATTAATATTTTAAGAAAAAATTTATAAATGTATATATATTTTTAAATTAACTATCATAAAATATCATACATATTAAATGACTGAATGTGAAGTTTTTGACATTATCTATTACTTAAACTTTATAATGGTAAAAATCAGAGTTAAATTGAAACAAAAGGTTATATTTTCTAGTTTTGGATTATTATATAAGATGTATACTCATGAAATTAAATAAAAGAATGTTTTTTAATTAATTTTAAGTTTTATAACGTTAGTTTTAACCATAAAAACTCATTTTACCATTATTGTAGTAACAAAACATTACAACGATTTCAATTCATTGTGACTAATACTAAAAGGGAAAATTTTCCCAAATTTGTACCTAATGATTACAAATATTAAATCCATATTTAATGACTCAATTTCTATATATGGTATAATTTAATTTAAATTTAAACCATAGAATGTGATAAATAATGGGTTTTTATAAAAATTCTTTTTTAAGTATAATTTTTTCTAAAACAAAATTTGGTTAAAAATTAATTCCAAATATCATAATTAGATTTTATTAATAAAATAAACTAATTAAAATTTAATAATAATCCAAAATAGAATTTTACATTGTAAATACTTGAAAAATAAATACACTTTCCAATAAAAACATAAATTTTCACAATTTCTTTGAAAAATAAAACCTTTCAAAATATTATCATAAATCCATCATATGCTAAATTTACATGTTGAATTAAAAAATGGTGTTCATTTTTTGAAATTAAAATACTTTGAAATGTATATTTTAAATAAAACTGTTTAATGAATGAAAATCCAATTTGGTTTGATATATCGATTTTTTTTTACTAAATTTTTTTCTAATTTCTAATAATGAACAAAATCTCTATAAAATTTTTCCAATAGATGTAAATATGATATGAAAATGATTTATTCTATGATTATCTGGGATGTTACGTTTTGAACAGTTATATGAAATGGTAAATTATAACATTGGGAATAAAATGATATTCCATGTTTCACATTATGAACGAAAAAAATTCCCCCACTTCATGTTGTGAACTAACAAAATTTAAAATCACTATTTTTTGGATAACAATATTGTCCATGCTTCAAGATATAAAAATAAAAATTGGAAATTATTCATTTTTTTAAACAAAATGTTTATGATTCATGTTGTGATTGAACAATATTTCCACAATTCATGTTTTGAGTAAAAAAATCCATTATATATGTTGTAGACAAAAAAAGTACCTAGGATTCAGGTAGTGAACAAAAAAATTCTCACAATTCATTTTGTGAACAAAAAAAATGTTCAGGAATTATATTGTGAACAAACAAAATGTTCATTATTAATATTGTGAACAAATAAAATGTACCATATTAACATCGTTTTATTATGGGATATCAATCCTTAAATAATGCATTAGAGGGCGATATAGGACCCCACCCATCATCATCTATCAATGTGAATTACGCTTAAAATATAATCTGGCATCTTATTATAAATAACCCATAATTATAAAATAGGTTATTATAAACCATTAAAAACGATATATATCATAAACTTAAAAAGTAATATTGTATAAAAAATATCATTTTACAAAATTAATCACATTATAATAATATATATAGGTTGATCAAAACATATCTTTATGAAAAATAAACCTTGTAGGGGAATAATAAGTGAAAAAACAAAAGTTATCATAATAATTTTAAACCTTTGAAGTATAGATTGCTTTCAAAAATATTTTTGTGAAGGGAAATATAATAATATTGAAAACCTTATTATAATGAGTTCCAAAAAATATCATTTAATACACAAATAAATTTTTCAAAGATGGATTGGATGATAAAAAATATTTTTTTGAATGGATGGAAATTTTTTTGAATATTTTAAATTCCATTATTAAAAAACCATATCATTTTAAGGATAATGATAAAATATATATATATATATAATAAAGTGGGATATAAAAATATTTTTAAAGAAAAGAAAATTCGGTTTCAACTAGGTAAAGGAGAATATTAGTAGGAAGTAAAAAAATTATGGGGGGAAATCCATTAAAATAAATGGGAATTGTTCATAAAAAATACATTTCCAGAAAATAATAGAGTTATAAAGGAAGAACAACATGGTGAAAAACATTAAATACCTATAATAGAATTTTTAAAATCAATATAACAAAATTATAGGTCAGATAAGATCAAACAAAAATATTTTTAGAAAAATAGGAGTCATAATGACCCAAAGAAAGGATTCACGTCAAGAAAACAAAATTTAGCATGAGTATATTATTAATAAAATAAAATTTATGGATATGACTTGTAATTAAACTTAAAATATCATGATTAAAATAAAATAAATGAAATAATATATAAAATAGGCATTATGTTCACCTTATAATTGAAATTCAGTGTATAATACAAAACATGAATCATTAGAAGTAATTTGTGAAGAAAATATCATACCATATATTCATTCTTATTAAATTTTGATCTAACCTCTTATATATTAAAAATATATATATTAATAAAATATATAAAAATAACAATATAAACATAAAACCCATTTATAATAATTTTTTATATATAAAATATATTTACGAATTATAGTTTATTTTCTTTATCGGGTGTTATAACTTTTAGTTTTTTGTTTTATTCACACATCATGAAGACAATATCGACTCTCACTAAGTGGTTTAGAATTTATAATTACTATATTAATAATAATTGGATAATAATTAATTTTAAATTAATACATATGTTCAATTTTCATTTGGTTAAACTCGTGATTATGGCTTTTGAAATTGGAAATCATGATAAACTAACTTTCGACGTGTTTAAAAATCAAAAAGTTATATATTAATAAATATTTTAAAAATTAAAAAAAATTATATAATAAATAAAACATATTTCATATAAAATTATGACATGATATTTCCATCATATGACATCCCATTATCAATTATGACAAAATCATTAGAACAATGTTTATATAGACTATTAGATAGAACAAAATGATTACATGTTATAATGATTTAATGATTAATTTGATGTATTTAGAAAATTACAATGTTACTTATAAAGAAGATTTAAAATGTAATAATCGACAATTATACTCTATAAATCTATTATTGGAACCATCAATTATGGGTGGTGATGATGATTTTTTTTTGTTTTTGGAGGTTGTGGTCTACTGTACAAATGATTAATGACCCCATTGATCAATGGTTGGGAGGAATAATAATATATAAAAAATTATAATTTAAAAATTATATTTATAACATGGAAAAAATATTTATTCATCAAATAAGCCCTTGATTCCATTCTTGAGATATGGTAATAAAAACGTATAACATTCTTTTGTGGAAATGGTAGTCTGAACGTACACACGATCAATGTTATTTTTTTTCCTAGTGAATGGAAGGGATTTAATAACTATTTTTAAACTAATATAATTATATTTAATTATAATTATTCATATTTCATTATATAATTAATATTATAGATGAATTAGGATGCAGTATAGTAAAATAAAATAGTATGTGATGTAATAAAAACATTGGAAGCTTGAGTTTTTAATTGAAAAACTCTATAAAAGTGATGGTCAAGAGAAAAAAACGTGACAAAAAGAATATATGCATGGGAAAAGGTTTTAGGTGGATAAAATTGTTTGTGTTTCAATAATAAATTCAAATGAGAGGTGTGACTTGATGTGGTGGCTATGTTAGCTTATTATTAGTGAATATAAGGGTATTTTTGGAAGTAATCATTACATTTTCAATAATTTAATGTCACAATTAAATATTAAATGGCCACAAATGGAAAAAATTGGAGAGGAATGTGAATTTGGGTCAAAATCAACCACTCATTTTAGAGACAACCTTGATTATTTTATGGATTTTTCTTTTAATGTTTTAACCTTTTACCCTAATTAACTTATACCATGGTAACTAATTTTTAGCATTAGAAATTAATTTTAATGAAAAAAATTAATATTATAAATTTTATTTAATTTTTAAGTTAAGATTTAATTTTTGTAAAAAAATTATCTAATAAATATTTTTTGCTTTTGAAATGTTTATTTTAAAATAAACATACAAAATATGTAAAACTTGTTTTTCAAGAAATGTTTATTTTTATGATTAAAATTTTTTATACTATATAATATTATTATAGATGAATATTTTTATCATATCATATAGTTTATTATAAAAAATTTAAATGTATTTGGATTTAAAAACATTCCAAAACCAAATTTGTCCATCATTAGAGTTAATTAAGAGAAAAGACTGAAAAAATCTTTTATTAATGTAATATTTTAATGTATTAATAAAAAAATAATAAAAAGGGTTTATATGTTCAAAAAATATGTTAAAATTCATAATTTTATTACTTAAATATATATTTTATTACATAAATATAATTTTAATCTTCAAGGATATTATTATCTAATTTTAAAATCATAAAAATAAAATTTATCACTAAAAAGAATTTTTCAACGTAATATCAATCATTTCAAAAAATATTATACATAGTAAATTTTTTTGTGAGTAATTAAAAATGAATTTGATTTTATCGAATTTAAATTCTATAATTTTTAATTTTAGGTTTTAAATAAAATTAAAAAATATAATGAAAATAACGTTTATTGAAAATAACCTTTTTAAGATTAAACCATATTAAATATTTATTTTCCAAAGGTAATATCTTTTAATAGTTTACCCTTGTATATTTTATTTTATCTTTATTGGTAATGTTAATATAATATATTATTTATTATTTGGATCATGTAATTCATGTTTGAAAACATATCATGAGTTTTAAAAGGATTAAAAATGTCAATCATTATATTTTCCCCCTTAAAATAAATTACATCTGTACAATTTTAATTATCACTTACTAGTGAAACTAACTAAGGTATATATGGTATATACTCAAATCATGATATAATATATTGAGTTTTATTAATAAAATTAGGAAATACATTATTTTACCTCAGAATAGGTCAATCAAAATATTGAGTTTTTATCATCTCATTTGACTTAAGCATCCCTCGTGATTGAGTGTCATAACTCCAATAATGGAATTAGTCTTCAAAGATAGATCATATTCATCCTTTTTCTAATTAATGATCACATGTTTTTTTTGACATATGATATGTGATGTCCTTATTTTGTTGATTACTATGGATTACATTTGGTGATGGACAATACATTTTGAAAACAACATATAATTCCTTCAAGTGAGGGATAATAAGACTTTCATGAAGTATATTCCATAAAACTATAATTGGGATACAACAATAAAATAATAAAATATAAAATCGGTGTTTTATTAATTTGATTCACTTATAAAGCATCCTAGGCCAACTACAATATATATAATTAGATTCCATTTGGATATACACATATCTAGAGTGAAGGTTAAGTGTATTATTTACCCTTAATTTTATATACTACTTTTAGCAGTAGAGATAACATAGTATATCCCTTATTTCATTGGTTTCATAGCCTAATTATTTTTGTTATCATCATTATATATTGGGTTGTGGAATCATTTTACATTATTCTTAAAATCCAAGAATTTTAGAGATTATAAATTCTCTACCTATATTTAATTGATCAACTATTTCATCCCAACTCAACAATAATGATCTTTATGGACAATTCTTCCACACTTGAACAAATTCTTTATTCCAAAAATACATTCCCTTAGGTGATTATTCCCACATTTTTTACTTGTAAAAATTTGAATCTTTTTTCCTTCGTCTTCTTCATCACTCAAAATTCTATGAAACTCCATCCATGTTGTTTTTTGTGAGTTATTATATTTAAAAATATTTAATTTCATAATCACAACTAGAGATAGTTGGGTAAGAATTACCATAGGGATTTTAAAATTAGTTTATATCCCTAATTATTTCTCAATAGTAAAATTACTATATTGTCCATCATGTACATTATTAACTTTTCTTCTCCTTTATCCATCCATTTCTAAAACAAAAAATAATAATTATGACTCATAAATATTTATATCAGAAGGGAATTATGAAAAACTCATCTTTGGAATATGTTACTCTTTAAAAACATCACATTATTGTTTATTTAAAAACAAATTAATCATAATTCAATTTATTTTTCATTAGGTTATGTTCTCTCATACTTCATATACTAATTTTTTAAAAAAATCAATCATTCATAATTCATTATAAATATAATTTTATTAACTAAATAATACCTTCCAAGAATATTAAACTATGTGTATATTTATTCCCATTTTTTGTGAATTTGGTGGAGATTGAGTTAATAAATAACAGACACTTTTCTGTGTTATTATCACTAGGTACATCCATATGATATCATGTATCCATATGTTATATCTTGAGATTGATATAATTTCTAGTAGAACTGCATGATATTTACTTTATAAAAACTTCGAAATGTTATCTTATACATTGAATTAACCTATAAAATTGTTTATAGGGTTTTCACTAATGTTATATTATATTATTAACCAAAAATAATTAATCTAATCATAAAAAGTAACTAAACACAGCATTAAAACTAACTGAGGCACCCCAGACTTGTACTCCTAGATATGGTGATGAAGATTATTCCAATAAGTACTATCATTGATAAAAGTTTAGATAAACCTATATTTATTTTAAAAAATTAATATAGGATAAACCTTAAAAATAATAAATTTTTAAAAAATTCTAATAATGGAAGGTTCAATGTTTTTATAATCGTCCATATAAATATATATATTTTGATACTTGTTAAAACAATTCTATATTCAAACTAATATAGATCGACTTCTTGATATATCTTAGTTTATAGTCAAATTTATTATTTTGGAAAAGAAAAAAATAATAAAGTTTAAGCTTGAACTCAGTGTAAGGTAATAATTATCAACATTTATCAAGGGTTGAATCATAAACATATGAGAAAAAATGTATTTGCGAGGATTATATCTTTAAAATAATTTGGTACAATATATGTTTTCAAAATATCATGATATAAGAACACAAAATCTCAAAAAAACAATTAATAAAAATAAAAACTATGTGAAATAAAGAGATAATAAACATGGTCTATCAAGAAAAATAATAGGTTTATGGCATAGAAATGTGAAATTACATTGAATCATAGTATAACAAGAACATTAGAACAAACAAAATCATGGGTAAATTATAACATTGTGAACAAAAAAATCCATTATAGCGACCCACGGTGTTTATACATTGATATTACAAATTTTTAGATGAATATTCATAAAAATACAGAATTTCATGCATGAGTATCATTAATTAATATTTTCTTTTGGAAACATGAAAACATAAACAAATGGTTCATAAGAGTTCTACATCATATCCCACTTAGTTCCTCGTAACTAAAACCCTTCTTATACATATCACACATAATACCTATCATCATAACATGGGGAAAAGTGTCCTAAAAAGGGTGATGAAATATTCTAAATATGGGTAAATAATAGAAATATGCAATCATAACCTGAGAATAAAGGTATGATAACATTAACATAACATATTAAAAATATACCATGCATATCAATGATTATAATCTTGATTCATGGTATAAATATTGGAAGTTAATATGACATTAATCATAAGTTAATCAAAGAAAATTATTCACGAGTTCATAACCATAAGATAAGACATAGAATTTTGTAATACACATAAGTAAGGAATTTCATTTCCATAGTATTCAAGGATAATTTACAAGTATATCATAGTGGAATGTGTTCACTCCCCCAATAAACCTAGAACTCAAGGTTTACTATAAAGACTATCATAGTGGATAAATTATCATACTGAAGTGGATTTAATCATCATTCCATTCCATTTTATCTCATGATATATTAATCATTACCCAATGCATTTTAGTGAGATATAGGTCTCATAGGTCACATAATGAATATCATTAAATGTATTCTACTAGATTATAAAATATTCATCATAACAAAACCCATGAAATGAAATGGGTTTCAAAAACATTGTATCATATTATAACCTATGTAAAAGAAATAGGTTTTATAATCATTTCCTAATTTCATCATAACATGACTCATGGAAAAAAGAATTGGGTTTTAAAAAAATTATCATGGTATAAACTATGGAAGAGAAATGGGTTTTATAAACATCATTTCATCATAAACTAATCCATTTGGAGAAAGAATAAGAATGGTACCCTTGTATTATATCCATGTTAAAGCATTAGTAATATAAAATGATGTCATCATAGATATAAAATGATTTTTAATCACTTATAACCTTTCTTGGGGAAAATATCATTTCCAATTTGAAAACCAGTTTTAAAACATAAAACATTATCAAATTACATTTATTTGAAAATAACCTTGGAAACATATTAATGATTATTTAAAAATCATTTAAAACATTTATCGAGGAAAATATCCTTTCCAAATTGAAAAATAAATTTTTTAAAAAAAAATTGAAATCCAATTCTCTGGAAATATCCTTGGAAACATATAAAGGAATATTTAAATATTATTTAAAGTATTTCTTGAAGAAAATAACCTTTCCACTTTTAAAATCACATATATAAAACTAAAAGTTCCGAAAAAATAAAAATAAACTTCTTTAAAAATAAATTTGAATCTTATAAATGATTATTTAAAATAAATTGTGTTTGTGATGGTGAGAAATTTCTTTCATGACTTACATATTTAAAAAAATTATTTATCATTTTTGGTAAAATCCAAATGGTACTTAATTGGAAAATATTTAAATATTAATTTTTAAAAAATATTATAAATTAAAAATTGGTTAAAAATTTATTTATAAATCCTTTTTAGAATGTTAAAACGTTTTAGAGGGCCTTTTTAATAAAACACAGCTATGGAAGAAAATGGTTTTTTGATTAAAAAGTGAAATAAAGATGTGTTTTCATAAAAATTAATTTTTTCTATTTAATATTTTAAGAGAGAAAAATGAATGGAAAATTTTTTTTCTTAAAAAAACCATATTAAAATAAAATATATAAATTTATTTAGAGATATATTATTATATTTCCTCATTGTAATCATAATCATAAACAATCCTAATAAATGATGAACTTATAACATATAACCCTTACCACTTTGTTATCATTGAATTATAAACCCATGAAAGAATAAAATTAAATATAACTAATATTATCATGAGAATAAATAAATTCATTATATTACATGTCTGATGGTAATTATATACACCTCATAAAATAAGATAGGTTCATAAGATAATGTGTATTCCAAATAAGACAAATTATGGAAAAAATCCCTTTCCTTACGTCTCAAAATACTTTGTACACATTAGAACCTCCTGTATAATAAATATAGTTTTATTATAAATCTATTATAGAACAATAATTTTATATATAATACCATATATGATTTTCATATAATCTTTTATTACCATTTATTAACAATTCCTTTCTAAAAACATGATTTGGGTAATAATAGCTTCATTTTTCATGTATATTGTGATTTGGTATTTTTGATACTTTTAATTTGATCATGGATTATTCATATCCAAAATTCTAACCATGATATAAATATAATATATATTTAGTATATATTTATTTATAATAATCCATAAAATTTTGATATATAAAATGAAATACACTGTTTATTGAGACAGTTGGCCACACATATGCATCAATGATGTCTCTATTTTTTAATAGATGAATCAAAGGAATGGTGAATAATAATTCACTATTAAATAATCATTATTATTCCATATATTTTAAAAAAATTATTATCCTTATTTTCTTCAATGAAAATCATTAGTGAAAAATGAATTATAAGGTTTCACAGGGAGGTAGTCTTCCCTACACATGAGTGGTGTTATAGTATCCCACACAGAATGGAATGTAAGATGGTATATGTGGTATGATAATCCTATAGGTATAATTATTTTAAAAATATCATATATATATTCATTTCATATATCCTTATTATCATCCAACTAAAGTAGAAATTAATACAATATCACATCAATTCGATAGGCGGTAGTTCATTGTACACATGAGCGATGTTATTATTTCCCAGAAGGTTGGTTTTTAAGAAAGTATATGTGGTATTATAATATTATAGATATAGTAATATAATATATAATATATAAACATTAAATAAATAATTATATCTATCTATGAGAGGTGGGTATGGAAAAAAATAACTTATGTTCGCAAGGTTGTAGTTCGTCTTACACACGATCAATGATTTCATTTCCCATTTGATGAAAGAGGATATGGATATAAGTTGTTCCATTAACAAAAAAAATATATCATTATATTTTAAATAATTTTTTTAGTATATCAAAATATTTTAATAATATTTTAATGAGTTATAAGAATAAATAAAAAAGAAAACACAAGTTTAAAAACTATACCTATTCATTAGAGAACCACTTTCAGTTATGACCAACAGCCTTCATAAGAGGGATTAATAATAAACAGAATGACTCTAGTATTTGGGTATGGAGTTATTGATGATATTTTGGTATATCTTTTCCAATAAAAATTTTTTTTTAAGAGTGAAGTGGAGTGGATATTAGGTTACCTTTAATATGTGGGGGATAGGACACCTATAGATTTTTTTTAAAATAATAAAGTTTTCCCATAGTTTTCACAAGACTGAAGGGTCTAAATAGTCTAATTATAGAATAATAGAGGTTATAATGTCTAAATATTTCTATATAATTACTTTTATACATTTTTCTTCTTCATTTTACCTTTTATCTTTATAGTTTAACCACGGTAAACTCATTTTTACCTTAATTGTGAGAATTTATTTTTTCGGTTTTACTGTTCATTATGGTAAAAAATATAGTTTAAATTATTAGATAAAATTATTTATTCTTATTAAAAATATTGAATGCATTTTTATAAATTCAATTAATAGAAGTGACAAATATTAATTTAAAATCAAACCTACAGACATGACAAAACAATAGTTTTCCAAAGAGAAAATTTTCAAAAGATTAAAAAGTTTTTATAACTAAATTAAATATGAAAAATAATAAAATGACATATTTTTAATTGATTATAATATAAATTAAATAATATTACTTTTAAAAACATTTTATTTCAATAATTAACCTTATAAAATCATTAATTTAAAAGGTAGTTTTCAATAAAAACTAGTATTTTAAAATATTCATCGAAAAAATAATTCATTCAGCAAAAACACAAAAATTCCCTACAATATAATTTTAAATTATTATTTAAAAAATTAATTTTATTATGTAAAATATATTTTCTAATATTTTCAATTAATAATTTTAAAATAACGGTGAAAATTCGATAAAAAATCTTGTTAAAAAATACAGTCTTTAAGCATAAAATTGGATTTATTCTTATCTCATGTATAGAATTCATATAAGATGAATTTTTACCAATTTATTGAATTTATAATATATAAATTTAATTAAAATCATTCACCAAAATCAATTTGAATAATTTATTGAGGTAAAATGTGTTTGTGCACAGAAAATAGTTTTTTTGGGAAAATATATCCTTTATTTTCCAAGGTTTATTATTTTTATTTCTAATTAATTGGTCTCTAAGGAATTAATTTTATATAAATATGTAAACTATTTATTTTAATAATTTATTTTATTATATTAATATCCAAAATTCTAATTTAATGTTGATTACTATCATAATAGATAATAATATTTTAACAGTATATCGTGTTTCATTAAAGCTTTGTGTTATGTATAGAAAAATCTATTAATGAAAATAAATTTACTCTGAAATAATTAAATAATAAAAACATCAGGTGTTACATTCTACCCCCTTAAAATTAATTTCACCCTCTAAATTCTATCACGTTGGTACAAACGACTAAGGATACATCCACCTTATCAAATCCTCAGGTTCCCACATAGCTTCCTCAAACCAAATGCTTGGCCACAAAACATTAACCAGGTGAGTGGCATTTTTTCTTAGAACATTCTATCTATATTTCAGAATCTCCATCGATGATTCCTTGAAATAAAAATATTTATCTAGCAGTATGGCCCATTAGTGTAGTATACGTGATGTATTAGGTATGTACTTCCTTATGAGATATACACGGAACACATTGTGGAAATGAGTGAGGTTTGGTGTAAGAACAAGTCGATAAGATACTATCCTGATATGATCAAGAATTTTAAGGGGGATGATATACCTTGGAATATATTTTCCCTTCTTTCCAAATATTATTACCCTCTTCCAGGGAGAAATTCATAGAAACAACATATCACCAACATCAAATTCAATATCATGTTGAAAATTTTTATAATATATTGTATTTCTACTATGTGCCACCTTTATGTGTTATTGAATGGAAATAAATTTATCTTCCCTTAAGTCCCAATAGAGAAATTATCTAACTTCATTCCAATTATGTTGAAGATATACACTTATTTCCATATAGGGATTTGTAATAAGCCATTTGAATACTTCAGTGAAATATATTATTGTACGAAAACTCAACTAGAGGAAAGTGTTGATCCCAAAACCCTTTAAAATCCATATAATAAGATCTTGACATATCATCAACAGTTTTAATTATTTCCCCAGACTGACCATCTATCTGATGATGATACATAGTGCTAAAATGAAACTCTATGTCAGATGTTTTCTAAAGACTTCTCCAAAACATTGAGGTAAACCTATTCTCCTAAATAGACATAATGGAATATTGTGCTCCAAGAAACCCAACTACTTCTTTAATTTATATCCTAAAAATTTGATCAAGGTAAAAATATTATATAATAGAGATGATTTGTGTTGAATATTTAAGGTGACCAACAACAACCCTTATAGTATAGTTCCCTTTATACTTTTCTAGGGAGTCATATCATGACCTCCTCCCCACAGTGTCCCCTCTTGGGCCAGAAATGTGATAAGAAAGATAATGACCCTCGAGTCTTGCCTCCAATAGGCCCTGAGTTGGTGACTCACACCGAGGGTATAATAAACACACAAGTGGTTGGCATTACCCTCTAAGAGAACACATGGGAAAAAGAGAGATAAGATATAAACCAACCAAATCCTACTCAGAATATAATATAAAAGAAACCCAATTATACATATGTAATGTCATTAAATAACTAATACAACTAAAAGGGGATACGGAAAGTACCAAAACAAAGTAAAACAAAAGAGACTATGAAGCTCGTACAGCTCCAATAAAACCCCAAGCTAGTAGAAACAAGCCTAATCTCCAACCAGATCCTAGTGACCTAAAAACTATTTATATATATAAGGTGAGTATAATAGTATACTCAATAGGATCCTCTCTAGAGAAACTTGGGAAAAATTAAATAAAGCATGTGAAAGTACAGTTAATGACAAGTAAAACTAAATCATCACCTAAACAGGTATACTATATTCCCAACCTCACCATGGATACGCTCACCAAGTATCACATACAAAATTATATAATACAATAAATAATGTTGAGGGTTCCCTACTACCACTTCCCCACTTGTTTTCTATTTTTCCACAACATCACACGTCTTGAGAATCTCTCTCCAAATAGGCTTTCCCACAGACACCTAGGTGAAGCACCACAATATTCACCTCATGCAATGCACCACCATAACCACATAACCAAAAGTATATAGGTAGTTTCCAGGAGCCACCACAGCTCGCATAGCATATATCCTACATTATGTATTATACCCCAAGACATTTCAACCCATACACAGAATAAGAATCCTCAAGACATCATGTCCAATACATGTTACACCTATTGTAGTCCATAAGAAACTATATCCAGAATATATGTGTGTGAAATAACCACAAGAAATTACAACCCTCTATACATATATGAGGTGAAAATAACCTATATGCACACCATCACTAGTAACCCAAGAGAAGAGAGCAGGTCCAAAGGGGGTAGTCATCCATCCATCCTCCCACTGGGATATTAGGGAAAACACCACTAGGTCTTAGAATCCCTAGGATGTTAGTCTCCCTAATCGATAGTGTGGAGTAGCATATATAAACACAACGTACATGATATAATATATCTCACAACCACACTATGGGTAAAACCTATCCTTACTCAACTGTAGCTAACGTCTCTCAGACTCTCAGTTTCCACTTCTAAGACTATATATCCAATAAGCACACAACCATTTTAAATAGCTACATTAAGTTACTTTATCCATTTTTATCAGTTTCACTTTACAATAGTTAATTATTTAAATCTTAACTTACTGTTATCAATTAAAAATTTCATTTCATTATCATCACAACAAAATTGCATTCCCTCTAGGCATAACCAAACTGAATCCACAGTTTCTCAAAGTCAAATCCTCAACATTTTATCCTAGCAAGATCCAACCCCATGGGTTAAAATAATTTATTTAAACATTTATTAATAACATTACCACTTTTCCATAATTTTATGTATTCTAAAAAACATTCTAAGCTACCAAACATACGGGGATCAACATGGTGAGTAGATAAACTACCCGTCGAGTATTTTCCACCTATAGTTAGAGCATAGACCCATCCATCCTTGAGAATCTAAACATGAATATCATTTGGTATACTTTGTGCATCATTGCCTCTTTTGGAAGTTGGATAAGAAATACCATCTTCCTAAAATAGTGGTGAAAGTAATAAAGATAAACAAATAACATATTCCAAGAAAAATCAATTTCATATCAATGGGTAAGCCCAGCTTCAATATGTTCCACCACTCATGGTGTCCCCCTTAACTCCCTCATGCATAAACCGATTCACCTAGCTGTTATAGGCATCAACTGCTTCCATAAACACTAGGCCTCCCTACCCCCATATACCACAATATCCCTCCAAGCTCAGATATCTCAGTCTCCTATCATATTATAAGAAGGATGAAACAAACAACATAGCAATTGGGCACTTGGCCCTAAATAAGGTATTTAGCCTTCACACACAACAAGCAATCATAGTTCCAAAGCATAAGGTGCTTGGAATTTTCAAGCAAGTGGGTAACTCAAGAAACATATAAGGCATTGAATTTAAACACACAACCATTTCTTTATTCCATGTTGAATTCACCGATTAAATTAAACATGAATAACTACATCCAATTGATTATCATCAAATCACAACAATAACAATAACCTGATTCATTAACATGCCTCTTAAATCCCTTAGCCAATAAATTTAAAAATTAATTATACCTTTACATTATTTACCAACTCCATCAAGAATGTCATGATGAACTAGAAAATCATAGATAACACACTATCTAGGAAATTAAGAGGAAATAACATCACTATGCAATTGATACCAATTATTTAATACAGATCAAATATTTATTATATCAATTTTGTTGTGATCCAATGAGATTAACCATGATTGATCTAAGATTTCATATAAATAAAATGAGAAGTAATGAATCCTCTACTGCAAAAGGTTTCTGATATTCTTTATACGAGAATGAACAACACAACATATCACAATCTTCTTTCTCACAATGACTGCATCAACCCTAGGACGTCGTGGAACCACCACACCAACCAAAAACTGAGAAATCTACATTAGAAACATGGAGATCACATTCCATCACATGGAAAGGAGGAACAAGATGAAACATATCAAAGAACCCATAAGAAAAGATGTAGAACATACCTTACATCAAAGATGGATTGACACTTCCTTGTAGCACCAAAATAGCGAGTGTGTGTGTAGTAGGAAAAACTCCAAGGAGAAACGATCCAAGGATTGTAGTTTGATCGCATGACTCCTATAAGAGGAAGAAATCTAGGAATATCGTATTAAGGAATAACAAGAAATAAGAACAAGGGTGGAACGTATCTCAGCCTTTTGAAAATCTAAACAAATCATCAGTTTAGATATTTTTTAGATTTTCAATTAAAATCAAATCTGTCAAGACTATGTAGTTTGACCGAGTAAAGGCATCCCAAACCATAGGAAAATTAGGATGGGAATTATGGGCTATGAATTGGTTGTAAATCCCTTAAAATAATGCTTTTAATGTGTTTTATGCCATAGATAATGTCAAATGGGAAAAACTATAGGAAGATGGAATCATTATTCACTTATTGATCATTGTACACCTACCGATCTCTGTACACCTACCGATCATTATACACCTACCAATCATTGTACACCTACCAATCACTATACACCTACTGATAGATGACTCACTGATCATTGTACACCTACTGATCACTATACACCTATCGATAGATTACTCACTGATCATTGTACACTTACCGATCAATGTATATTTGTTGATAGATGACTCCATGATCATTGTATACCTACTTATCACTATACACCTACATATCACTATACACCTACTAATCACTATACATCTATCAATCACTATACACCTACCAATAAATAACTCATTAATAATTATACACCTACAGATCATTGTACACCTACCGATCATTGTAAACCTACCAATAGATAACTCAACGACCAAAAAACATCTACTAATAATTGTACACCTAATGATCACTATACACCTAGCATTCATTGTACACCTACCGATATATGACTCACTAATCATTGTACACCAACTGATCATTGTACACCTACTGATCATTTCCCTTTTACTGATAGATGACTCACCGATCAATGTACACCTACCCATCATTGTACACCTATCAATGACACTATTCGCAGAACAGGAAACATTGTTCCCAGAAATGTAAATTTTTGAAAAGTGTTAGAATAAGTCACCTTGACCTCCTAGAACACCTCAAATACTATATTTTCACAATGTAATGGACTAAAGAGGTATGGTCCATTACATCTGATACCTATCAAACCATTCTTTCTTCGAGAATCCAAAACCAACCCAAAGAGAAAATATAAATAGGGGTTCGATCAACCACCCTTTGAGATTCCTCTGAAGGATATCGCCACATAAGCATCTCAATCACTTCATCAAAGGAACAACATGAAACCACTTGAAAAATAAAACCAGATCCTAACCACTCTCCTAGGGGAGATACTTTTCAATAGAGACCAAGACACAATAAGCAACAAGAGAAATCCATCTCATAAAAGGAAAGAGTCTACCACCACCAAACAAACAATCATTATAAGATAAGATCTAAACTTCAAATAGATCTGGGTATTGAGTGCTTATCTATGACTCACATTTCCATGTACTCTATTCCTTGGCACTATGCCACTACAAGACATGAACCAAGGGGATATCATGCCCACACAACACCTTATCCTTGTGGTCCTAGATCTCTACATGTTTCTCCTCAAATGTCATATCATTTTCAAAATCAATCTCACCATAATTGATGACATGATAGTCATAATAAAGATAACTATGGAGTTTTGACACATGAAAAACATCGTGTATCCTATCCATATATGGGGTAAGTGACACTTGATACTCCACATCTTCAACATGAGACAACACCTCGAAAGGCTCAACAAACCGGGGACAGATATTACTCCCATGACCAAACCTTCACTAACCATAACGGGGAGTCACCTTTAGAAACATGTGATCCCCAACGTCAAACTTCAAAGGTCTCCTCCTATGATTTTCATAGGACTTTTGAGGATATGGTGCTTCCTTAATCCTCTCTCAAATCACCTAAACCATCTATTTTGTATTATGTACTAGTTTTGGCTTGATAATTGCTGACTCTCCGACCCTAGTCTCGCACAATAGATAACGGTAAGGTCAACCATATAAGGCTTCAAATGGCGCCATACCGATGTTGGAGTGGAAACTATTATTGTAAGTGAACTCTACCAAGCATAAGTTTCTCATCCAAGAACCTCCAAAATCCAAGGCACAAGATCACAACATGTCTTCAAGAGTCTAGATGGTCCTCTCTATCTGACCATCTGTCTATGGATAAAAAGCATTGCTAAGTCATTGTAAAGACCAAAACTTATATTAATGAAAATTACTCTTTATCTAATTAAATGTTTTATTACGTAAAATGGTTATATAAAAAATATTCACTTACTTGGTTTTATGTTATTGTTTTTTAAAATACTGTTAAAAATTATTACCATTGAAAATATATCTGTTGAATAGTGATCACGTGATTAGTATAAATATAGGGCTTTAAAAAAATACAATTTATTCAGAAAAAGGAAGTGATGGCCTCATCTAGTAGAATTGCTCCGTATAAGGACCATTTATCGGATCTTGGAAAGGAGTTAGTGTCACTATTCTTCACTCTTGATCAAGCCCAAGACGAGCTTCAACACGTTAAGCTTGAACGGAACCTCCTACGGGATAAGTGGAATTTAATAGAGATTACCACCTGAGTGATGTTATCTGAGTCTCCCCAAGGGTCTTTCACCATCACACACCTTACCCTTAGGTATTATGAGGGTGTTATAAGGGTTTATTTAACAATGCCCTAGACTATGATTATGTGCACTAAATTTTTATAAATAATATACATTCATTTTATTATTGATACTTTGTAAATGGTTTTTAAAGCCGAGATAGTATTTTTAGTTAATATTCAATTAAGAAATCTATTTTGATGAATTAATGGATTTTTTAATAAAATAATATTTTAATAAATTATTATTACGAAATTACTTTTAAAAAATAAATTATCATATAATTTTTTTACAAATGTAATTTTTATTAAGGTTTGAAAGTTATTTTTGTCAAACCCCATGAATTTTAAATAAATGTTAGTTTGTATTTTAAAAGTTCAAATTAACATATTTAAAAAATTATTTAGATAAAATGAATATTATTTTTGGATTTAGGATGTTGAAATTATCTAACGGTGAATTTTTCATAATTTTCTGAGACAGTCAAATTTTTGGGTAAAAATTAAATACTGTTCAAATATATAAGGTGTTTTATGACATCATAATGACCCAATAGGGATGTAATAAAATAATATAAAAGGTATATTAGTCCAATATATGTTTTACCATTAAAAATTTTGATTTAATATTTGTTTGATTAATTTTATGATGCCTTAGTATACCCTCCAAAACTTATAAAATATTTTAACTTTTTAAAATGATTTCCTTGAGAGTGTGACTCACCTCCTCATAATCAAGCCTAGTATTTTAATAATTTCATCCATTGGACATATAAAATAATTTCTTTCACTCCACTTTTTCAAAAACCATGGGTAGAAACCATGGGTTATTTTTTGGTTTTAAATATTTAATTATATAGATTCCAGAACCTAAGTTTGTGAAATATTAAAGAATTCCCCTCTCTTTTCCTATATAAATCCACCCAAGATCCCACTTATATTTACTCAAAACCCTTTTATCACCTTACTAATCTGACATCCACTCTTTATAATCATCCCAATGTGCCCCAAGATCTCAATAAACCCCTCCTCAAGCTCTTGAAGTCACACACTCAAGTAAGGGGTCCTCACTTTCCTTCCTTCCTTATTTATGTCCAAGTTTCCTTATATTGTTATGCCTTTTTTCAATTAAAAATGTTGTGGTATGATTTCTAACCTCCCCTGTACTTCCTTCCTTATGTTTTAATTATTATAGAACCCTTTTTCTCTCATTAATTCCTCCCATTTACACCTGCTACTAGGCTGAAATTCTGTAAGGGATTTCTCTCTCCTCATTTACATTCAAGAAATTATTTCATATTATGAATCTAAATTACATTACATATGTTTATATATTATATTCTATTACTCCCTTACTTTCCATTTCATGTATAAATTATGAGATACCCATTTCTCTCTCATCAACCCATTTTACAATTTCTATTTGACGCCGTTATGTTTTGGAAGTTACACCAAAATTTCCATGCCAAAATCACAATGTAGTGAATACCATTCTCATTTCTCTTTCAAGGGTATTCACCTTTATGAACATATAATTTTTTATTATATAATTTCATATATTTATTCCAAATTCCTTTATCATGGAATAAATGATGATGTTTAATTATTCCATGTTATATGATCCATGTGGCACACTTATGCATGAAATGAAATGTTTATAAAGGGTGTACCCTGATAGCGCTCCAATGAATTGGGTATAGAATAGTATCATGATACATTATTTGCAATGAGTGTTGAATCATGATAATTAATGTGAAATGATTATTTACTCATGCTCCATGTGTAGTGAGGGTTTACTCATGCTCCATGTGCAATGAGCCATGGCTCGTGCTAATATCAAGTTAAATGTTGTTTCCACATCTCCATGTTATGATAATCATGAAATTTCATGCCTATATGTTCATGTTTCTCTTATGCTCCATTTATATGCCTATTTATTAACATGTATTGTATTCTTCATGTTATTCCTTATTTACTCCCTTATTAGTCTTTATATCTCACCCTTTTCTTATGTAGGTCCTCAGGTTATCCCATGAAATTCTATGTGTGGAGGAATGTTGTGGTCGTGTAAAATAAGTTTTATGTTGTTATGTAATGCTCATAATATCCCAAGACATTGTACCACTTTATCATCAGAGTTGTCTTAAGTGCAAGTTTATGTAATAAATCATTCTTAAATGTGTAATAAAAATATGGGTTTTTATAGTTGGTATCAAAGGATAGGTTTAGTAATTTTTGGGATTAGGATTAGAAAACCCTAGTGAAAGCCTTAGGGAAAAGAATAAGTATAATAAAAACATCCCTAAATTTTTGTGAATATAGAGTTAGTGGTTTATCAAGAAAATACATCCTGGTATGGATATGAACAAGTAGAGTTGGCTCTAGCACAAATGTATCTAGGGGTAAAACCCGAAAACACCTTTTTGACCTAAAATCAGATGGGAAATGGTGCACAACAATGGGCCTTGCTACACTCTTGGTTCGACACTCTTGGTGGATATTCTTTGGGGAATTCATCAGCTTAGTATGAACCGTTGTTAAGGGAATAAAAAATCCCCTAATAATGTATATTGGGAAGTAGATCGGGGATAGCATAGATTGAAGCCTATAAATTCATAAGTTATGGAAATAAATATCATTTATAAGTTATCCATTTTTTTCTTTGGATTACCCTTTATGAGTTACCCCTAACTTTTATTTTATTCTAATTAGTGGCTGGTAATAGGAGGACTTAGGCTAACAACTGATGCGAAGATAAATGTGATGACTATTCTAATGAGATTCCCAATCCAATGAGAGTTGGAATTGAAAACTTTTTCATGATATTATATCATTTAACTAAAGTTTTAAATAGAAACATGGGTCAAGAGGATCATCTAATCCCCCCTAAGAAAGAACAAGCTGCAATCGAGATCTTCCTGGGACAAAGGCCTCATACTTTCAATGGATCATCTGATCTCTCAGTCACCAAACAATGGATCAACTCCATTGAGAAGATCTTATGCATCCATCAATGTACCAAACAAGGGAAGTTTCTTCTATCTAATTATTGTATGTAGGGTTAATCTGGTCAATGGTGGACATTGATCAAAAATATAATGCCTGATGAAGAGATCAAGGTGTTGTAATGGAAGGATTTCTGGGAAAAAAATCAATAAATATTTTCCTCGCACCCTCTGACTTAATATGGAAAGAGACTTTACCTTAAGAAAAAAAGACAAAGAATCTATCGGAGCATATGATGAAACCTTCACAAGGCTTTCATGATATGCCACTAGCTTTGTTTTTACCCCCGAATTCAATGTTGACCACTTCTTTGGTGGGATAAAACCTAGCCTACAAAAATCCCTAGAAATTTGTGACTTCCATGGCTATGAAGAAATTTTCTGATGTGCCCCCAAATTCAAAATGGAGATCAGAGAATCTCAGGGGTATCATGGAGATAGGAAGAAGAAAGTGGACTTTAATTCTAGTGGTCTGATGGATAAATCTAATAGTGTTATGAAATTTCATCACCCCACTTTCCAGAGGTGTGGAAAGAAGCACCCCAGAAATTTCTTGGAGGGGGCGAGGAAATACTTTAGGTGTAGAAGAGAAGGGAACCTGGCCATTAATTATAGATGAGAAAAACCCTATGTTTCGATAGAGGATAGGAATGATCTGTTGGACCCTCAATGCATTTTTCATTTCTTCAACTTCAAATAAGTTGGGAACTTTTCAAACCAATGCCCTAAGCCAAAGGTTTTTTGAGGAAACCAACAACCTTCAAGCAACAAGGGTGATATTTTTCCCTTAGTGTCGCTGAATTGAATCATGAAGATGAAGTGGTGATAAGTACAATAGTTATTCATTCAAGAATAGTGAACATACTTTTTTATTCTATTTCTATGCATTCTTTTATATCCAAAAAATTTAGTATAACAATACCAACACCACCACAAATCATGGAAGTATAGATGTCAGTGAGAATGAAAAATGGAGAAATTGTTGCATCCCATGAATATAACTCCTCCCCTATCATAATTTGTGGATTTAACATCTCCGAAAAACTCATCATACTCCATTTGGTAGAATTGGATGCAATTATTGGCATGGATTTTATTTTTCATTTATATATCCAACATAAATTGCCATGAGAGGGAAATCAATCTCTATATAGAGAATCGACCCCTAATTATGTACAAGTGAAAGGAGAAAGATGAATCTTATTTAGAAACATCATCTCAAGCATGGATATTACTTTATTATTATCACGCATATCTTACTCAGATGATTGATTATAAGGAAGAAACCATCCTTGAATACATGCCTATTGTGAGGGAATTCGGTGAAGTGTTTCTCGAGGAATTGTTTGGTCTTCCTCCTAGAAGATATGTTGAATTATTGATTGATATTATACCTAGGGATTTTATAATATCCAAGACTCTGTTTAGAATGTTTTTTTTGGAGCTTGAGGTGCTAAAGAAACAACTACATGAGAATTTGGATAAAGGGTTTATACATCCAAGTGCTTCACCATGGGGTGCACCAGTCTTATTTGTAAAGAATAAGGATGGTCCAATATGCCTTTTCATTGATTATCGTGAGCTCAACAAAATCACAATAAAGAATAAGTATCCTATGCCATGAATTGAAGAATTTAAAATCAGCTACATGGAACACAATACTTCTCCAATGTGGATCTACGGTCAGGATATTACCAAGTAAGGGTGAAGAACGAGGATATCCCTAAGACTTCTTATCTTACAAGGTACGGGCACTATGAATTCATAGTAATTCCTTTACAACTCAATAATTCTCAATAAATATTCATGGACTTGATGAATAGAGTATTTAGATATTACCTCAACAAATTTCTATTAGTCTTCATAGATGGTATTCTAATATACTCCAAAACCAAGGAGGAGCATGAGGAGAATCTAAGCATTGTACTAGAGACCTTGCGAAAGGAGAGGCTATATGAAAAGTATATAAAGTGTGAGTTATGTTTAAATTAGGTCTCATTATTGGGTCATATCATCACAAAAATGGGATATTTATGGATCCCTCCAAGAAAAATGCAATTGAGGGCTGGTCGAGGCCAACATCTGTGACGGATATCAGTCGCTTCATTGGGTTCACTGGATATTATCGCCAATTTTTGATAAATTTCTCACAATTTTCAAAACCTCTTACCAATATAACTTGGAAGGGAGTCATGTTTTCTTGGAGTGATTAATGTGAAGATAGCTTCAAGGAGTTGAAAAAGAGGCTTATCACTGTGCTCGTTCTCACACTACCCAGAGGTGGAGAAATTTTTGTGGTATTCAGTGATTCTTGGAAGAAGGGAATGTGCTGTGTGTTGAAGAAAAATGAAAAATTCATTGCCTATTCTTCAAGGCAATTGAAATTTCATGAGAAAAACTATCCAACACATAATCTAAAGTTGGATACAGTAATCTTCGCTTTAACATTTTGTTGAAATTAACTATTTGGGGAGAAGTGTGAAATATTTGTAGATAACAAAAGCCTCGAGTATATATTCACACAAAAAGAGTTGAATATGCACCAATGAAGATGGTTAAAGCTAATCAAATACTATGACTTCTCAATCCATTACCACCCTAGGAAATCAAAAAAGGTGGAAAATGCTCTAAGTAGAAAGGATGCAGTGATTCTATCATTGATGAGAATTAAAAAGGATCCAATCTTATTATATTTGATGAAGATGGACATGGGAATCATAAAAAAGGTAACATCATCAATACCTTCAAAAAGGATTTCCCAATAATATCTTTTGGAAAGGTTAAAGGATGCTCAGAAGGATAATGTGGGATTTCAAAAAGAAAGTGGAAACTATCAGAAAAGGGAAATCCTCATAGTTCAAGGTTAATGAAAAAGGAATTGTGAGATTTGGGTCAAAACTATGTGTTCAAGAATGAACTTTTGGATGATTCACATAGTTTGAATTTATCCATTCACCCTAGAAACACAATGATGTATCGAGATCTTCAAGAGCATTATTGGTGGGATAACATGAAGAAGGGGATCACTGAGTATATATCAAAGTTCCTGGTTTGTCGACAAGTGATGGCTAAGAGGTAGAAGTCTAAGGGGATGATGCAACCATTACCATACTAACATGGAAATGGTAGAACATGACCATGGAATTTGTTACCATAATTCCAAATACATACAAAGGAAACAATGTTATCTAGGTTATTATGGATCATCTTACAAAGACGGCACACTTCATTGAAATTTGGGAGTATTTCTCATTGGATCAACTGGCACGGATATACACCAGAGAAGTTGTAAGGCTGCATGGAGTACCCCTATCTTTTGTACCCAATTGAGATGAGAGATTCACCTCTATATTCTAAAAGATTCTCCAACATGATATAAAAATTGAGTTGAACTTCAGTATGACTTATCATCCTCAAACTATTGTCTAATCTGAGAGGATTATCTAAACACTTGAGGACATGTAGATATCATTCTCAATGGACTTAAAAGGAGGATGGGATCAAAATATTCCCCTAGTTGAGTTCTCTTACAATAACAGTTTCCACTCAATCATCCAAATGGCTCTTTATGAAACCTTTTATGGGAAGAGGTGAAGAACACTAACATGTTGGGCTGAAGTTGGGAAGTGAAAAATCCTAGGTCCATAAATGGTCAAAGAAATGGTTGAGAATGTTAAGACCACCCAGCATCACATTAAAGATTCTCAGAGTCAACAAAAGAGAAATGATAATAATTGTCTAAGAGACCCTGAGTTTGATGTTGGAGACATGGTATTCCTTTCCATATCACTGTGGAAGAGATTTATGAGATTTGTGAATATGGGAAAGCTTAGTCTAAGGTAAATTATCCCTTTTTAGATCCTTGATCGCATTAGAGAAATGTCTTATAGACTATCACTCCCACCAAACTTATCTTAAGTATATAACGTATTCCACGTATCACTCTTGAGGAAGTACATACCTGACCCATCACATGTACTCAATCTAGAGGCGGTACCATTGGAGAATGACCACTCTTATGAAGAGGATCTGGTGAATATCTTATATTGTATAGGGAAAGTTCTATGAAATAAGACAATAACAATCGTTAAAGTGTTGTGGAGAAACCACAAGTTTAAAGATGCAATGTGGGAACCATAGGAAGTGATGAGGTGGAGTTACCCAAATCTATTTTAGTGTGGGAAAAGGAAAGTTTGAGGGAAAAAAATTTTAAGGGGGAATATTGTAATGACCCAAAATTTTATTAATGAAAATTCATCTTGATCTAATTAAATGTATTATTATGTAAAATGGTTATATAAAACATATGAACTTCTTTGGTTTTATGTTTTTGGATTTTGAAATACCGTTAAGAATTATTACCATTCCTAATATAGTCGTTGAATAGTGATCACATGATTAGTATAAATATAGGGCTTTAACAAATCCAATTTACTTAGATAAAGGAAGAAATTGCCTCATCTAGTATAATTCCCCACACAAATCCCAATTGTTGGAGCTTGGAAAGGAGTTAACATCACTGGGCTTCTCTCTTGACCAAGCCCAAGCTGAGCTTCAACATGTTAAGATTGAATGGAACCGCCTACGGGAGAAGTGAATGTTAATAGATATTACCACCCAAGCGATGTTATCTAAGTTGCCCCAAGAGTCAATCACCATCGCACACCTTCTCCTTAGGTATTATTTGGGTGTTATAAGGGGTTATGTAACAAGACCGTATCGCTATTATTATGTGCATTGTTTTTGTATAAAGAATATACATTCATTTTGTTATTGTTACTTTGTAAATGGTTTTTAAAGTACAAATAGTATTTTTAGTTAATTTATAATTAAGAAATATATTTTTATGAATTAATGGATTTTTTAATTAAATAATATTTTAATAAAAAATTATTACTAAATTATATTTTAAAAATAAATGATCATATACTTTTTATACAATTGTAATTTTTAGTAAGGTTTGAAAGCTGTTTTTGTCAAAACCGATGAATGTTCAATAAATGTCGGTCAGTATTTTAAAAGTGAAAATTAAAATATTTAGAAAACTATTTAAATAAAATGAATATTATTTTAGGATTTATGATTTCAAAACTATTAAATGGTAAATTTTTCATAATTTTCTAAGACAATCAAATTTTTGGGTAAGAATTAAATACCATTAAATACATATAATGTGTTTTATCACATCATAATGACCCAATAATGATGTAAAAAAATAATATAATTGGTATATTTGGCCAATATATGTTTTACTTTTAAAATAATGTGATTTTAGATTTTTTTGATTAATTTTTTGGTGCCTTAGTGGACCCTCCAAAACTTATTAAATATTTTAACTTTTTAAAATGGTTTCCTTGAGAGTGTGACTCGCCTCCACATAAGAAAGCCTAATATTTTTATAATTTAGGCTAGTTTACTTATAAAATAATTTTTTCCACTCCCATTTCAGAAAAAACATGGGCAAAAACCTTGGGTTGGTTTGTGGTTTTGAATATTTAATTATATAGATTCCAAAACCAAAGTTTGTGAAATATGAAAGAATTCCCCTCTCTTTTCCTATATAAACCCACCCATGCTCCCACTTCTCTTCACTCAAAACCATTATATCACGTACCTATTCTACCCTCCTTTCTCTATAATTCACCCAAGGTTCCCCAATCTCTCAGGAATCCCCACCTCAAGCTCTTGAAATCACACACTCAAGTAAGGGATCCCCACTTTCCTTCCTTCCTTGTTTATGTCCAAGTTTCCTTATATTATTATGGCATTTTTTCAATTAAAAATGTAGGTGTATTATTTATTACTTCCCCTATACTTTCCTAATTATGTTTGAATGTTTAGAGACCCATTTATCACTCATTAATGCCTCCCATGTACACCTGTTACCATGTTGAAATTCCGTAAAGGATTTCTCTCTCCTCATTTACATTCAAGCAATTATTTTATATTATGTATCTAAATTCCATTAAATATGTTGGGATATTATGATTAATGCCCCCATTTACTTTCCATTTCATGTATAAATGATGATACATCCCTTTCTCTTTCATCAACCCATTTTACGATTTCTATTTGACATCATTATGCTACCGAAGTTACACCAAAATTTCCCTGCCAAAATCACCATGTTGTAAATACCATGACCATTTCTCTATCAAGGGTATTCAACTTTATGAACATTTACTTTTTATTATAGAATTTTATTTATGTATTATACATTTCATTATCATGTAATAAATGATTATGTTGAATTATTCCATGTTATATGATCCATGTGGCACACTTATGCATGAAATGAAATGTTTATAAAAGGTGAACTCTGAATAGCTCTCTAATGTAATGGGTAAAGAATAGTATCATGATACGTCATTGAAATGAGTGTTGATTCATGCTAATTCATGTGTAATTAGGGTTTAATCATGCTCCATGTTCATTGAGGGTTTACTCATGCTTCATTTGCAATGAGCCTTGGCTCACGCTAATATCATGTTAAATGTTGTTGCCACATATCCATGTTATGATAATCATGCTATATCATGACTTTGTGTTCATGTTTCTATTATGATCCATTTATATGCCTATTTCCTAACATGTGTTGTATTCTTCATTTTATGCCTTTTTTACTCCCGTACTGGGCTTTATAGCTCACCCTTTTCTTATGTATGTCCTCAAGTTATCCCATGAAATTCTATGTATGATGGAATGTTGTGGTCATGTAAAAGAAGTTTTCAATAAGGATGTTGTATTTTATGTTTTAAGTTGTTATGTAATGCTTATAATTTCCTAAGACACTATACATCTCGATCCTTATAGATTTATTAAGTGAAATCTTATGTAATAAATCAAGATTAAGTGTGTAATAAAGAGCATGGTTGTAATGGGTTTAGTTGATAATAAAAATCATGATGGAGATCTCTCCACACCCAGGAGTTAAAATGAGGATCTCGATTAGAAATGATCATCCTCAAGACTATGTGGAGTCTCACCGCTTCCTCCAGATACTACCTCTACAAAACCTCAGCTAAGCTCAACTCCTTGATCACTATGAAGTGGGATGATTTCATCAAACGATCCACTACTACCCTTATAGTGTCATAGTTTCTTTGATCTCTAGGTAAATTAGTAACAAAGTCTATTGATATTTCATCCCACTTCCACTAAGGAACATCTAATGGCTAGAGCAAACCACCAGGAACACAGTTCTTGGCCTTCACCTTCTGGAAGACAAAACATCGAGACAAAAACTTTATAACTTCACACTTCATCCTAGGCCCCAAAATCTAACCTATCATAGCTCAGTACAACTTATTTACTCTATGATGTACCAATAAAGGAGAACTGTGGAACTCTCTAAGAACCATCTCAAGAATCGTTAAAGGAACAAAAATCCTTCCCTGAAACAACACCTAGTGTTGTGCATCCTCAAACAACCATTAGGGGCCTCACCACAAACAACTCAGTCTCTCTAGACCTCCACCTAAAGATCCCCCAACTAGGATTATTCCACTTACTACACTAGATATGACTACTCCATCATCTGGAAGACACAACCTCTGCCCCCAACTTCTCCCATATCCATATGTAATGCTTAAATCTCTTCTATTACTCTCCAAGAATCACCTAACTCATGCACTACATTACCACATGACTACCTACTTAGTTCATATTCTACAATATCCCCCTTACTATATATATATGAGATTTGAAGTTGTAATCCTATAAGAAAACCTTCCATCTATGTTATCACAAGTTCAATTCACACTGGGAGAAAACATACCTTGGGATCTTATGATAAGTGAAGACCGTGAAATTCTCTCCAATGAGGTAATGTATCCACAAATTCATGGAAAACACCACCAACAACAACTTGAGATCATGGGTGGCATAGTTACATTTATGGGGACATAAATTTCAGTATCCATAAGAAATGACTCATATCTATTGTATCAAAACACAAGCTAACCCAAGATGTGAAAAATCATAGAAACCCTCAAACAGAACTCCTTCTACTAAAATACAATGAACCAGAGAACTGAGAAACTTCTCCTTAAGATAATAAAAAGTTTCCTAACATAGATCAGTCTATAAAAACTCCTGATCTTTTCTGGTTAATGTTGTCATAGGAGTCACTACCCTAGAGAAATTGGATAAAACCCTCCTGTAATAGCCTACAAGACCAAGGAAACTTCACACCTCTTCCACTGTCATGGAGGCTTCCAAAAATAAAAATTATTATATATTTTATGGATATGCAGCTACTTTCTAATGGGATACAATATTCCCAAAGAAACCGACTTATCGAGCCCAAAACTCACACTTTGAAAACTTCTCAAGTAGCTGCCATCAACAAAGAACTCCCAAAAATGGCATGCATATGCTATGAATGCTCCCCCTCAAATACAGATTACACAAGGATTTCGTCGATGAATACCACTAAAAAATTATCTAAGAACTCATGGAACACAACATTCATCAACCCCATTAACACAATTAAATCATTCATCACACTGAATGAAATCACAATAAACTTATAATTCCCATGACAACAACGTAAAGCAGTCTTCAGGATATCCTCATCCTTCACATGCATCTGATGATATCCTAAGCACAAATAAATCTTCAAGAACCAACTTGAACCCTTAATTTGATCGAATAAATCATCAATCCATGGAATATGATAGTGGTTCTTCACTATCAATTTTTTTAATCAATTATAATTGACACACAAATACAAACTTCTGTCATCCTTCTTCATGTCCAAAATTGGTGCACCCCATGATGACACACTTGGATGAATGAAACCACAATACAATAGATCTTCGAGATGTATACTTAACTCCCACAACTCATAAGGAACCATCCTATATGGATAAATTGAGATAGGAGACATTCTTGGATGTAGTTCAATACTAAACCTGACTCGGAACTGGTCACAAAACTCCCCCCACAAGACTATTGACTCCTCATGCTCCCTAAAGAACCAGAACCACCACTACCTTTCTTCCCCATGCAACATCATCACTACCAATGACACCCAATTCTCCTTCGGATCACATATCAAACTGAAATCTATCTTAACCTCCTCCAATGAGTCTTATATGTATTCATCTAAAATGGATCCCTCATACTTCTATAAACTCTAGCACTAAAACTCTTTTAGTGTCCTTATATAAGTTTCATCATTGTCAACCTTTAATCTGTAGCAATTGGCTGGAATAGCCTGTTAAACATCTTCTGTGTGAACTTCATGAGGATGCCAACCTAGATCCATACCTGCAAAAAAGGATAAATATTTATAGTTCCTAAACCTAGAATATGTAAGACTTTAACATTAATTAATTGTTTTATTTTATTAATTTTAGGTTAAACTATACCAAGGTTTACCCATTCAAACATAGGAGAAAAGAAGAATGATGCAGGATCCTTTCCTAGGTCTCTACTATGAAACTATCATCACTTCAGTTAGTAGCCACTATAAACTTGAAGGTCTATGCATCATATAATAGGTTTACCTAAATACCTATGTATCAATCGATCTCTACTGTTCACAGCGCTAGCTGAACTTGACTGCCACAGTTTCCCTACCAACCAATGCAACCTTACCTGTTCCTAACTCTAAACTCCATCATATCCCTCAACCTACCTCGAATACCACTCTATCATGACCCCCTCCCCACAAAGTGTACCCCTACTAGGCCAAAAATGTTAGAATATAGATAATTACCCACCGAGTCTCAACTCTAGTAGGTTCTAGGTTGGTGACTAGCACTGAGGGTATAATAAACACACAAGTGAGAGGAATTACCCTCTAAGAGAACACATACAAAAGAGATAGATAAGATAGACACCAACCAACTCCTGCTCAGACTACAATATAAAAGAAACCTAAGTACACATATGTAATGTCATGTAAGAACTACTACAAGTGAATGGAAAAACTGTATGTACCAAAATAATGTAAAACAATAGTGACCATGAAGCTTGAACAACTCATGAAAAACCCCAAGCTTGTTGTAACTAGCATGATCTCTAACCTAATCTATGTGACATAAAAAACAATTTATATATACATAGGGTGAGTATAATGGTATACTTAGTAGGATCCACCCTAGAGCCTATCATGAAAAAGTAAATAAATCATGATAAAGAATAGTGAACAACAAGTGAAACTTACTCATCACTTAAATAGGTATACTATGTTCCTAGCGTCACTGTGGATACTCTCATCAAGTATCACATACAAGAGTATATAATATAATAATTAATATCAATGGTACCCCTCTATCACGTCCCTACTATTTTTTCACTTTTCCCCAACATCGTATGTCCTAAGCATCTCTCTCCAAATAGGATTTCCCGCTGACACCTAGGCAAATCACCACAACATGTACCTCGTGCAACACACCACCACAACCACATAACAAAAAGTATCCAGGTGGTTTCCATGATCCACCACAACTCTTATAGCATGTATCATACATTGGGTATTATACCTCAATCCATTATAACACATACACTGAAAAAGGATCCTCAAGCCATCACATCATATACATGTTACAACTATAGTAGTTCATAAGAAACTATATCCAGAATATATGTGTGTGAGATAACCGCAATCCATTACATCCCTCTACACACATATATGGGGAAAACTAACCTCTATGAATACATTCACTAGTAACTACCAAGAGAAGAGAGGGGGCTAAAGGGGGTAGTCATCCATCCATCATCCCACTGGGATGTTAGGGAAAACATCCCCAGGGCTTAGAATCATTGGGGTTTCAGTCGCCAAAACTGATAGGGTGTAGTAGTGTATAGAAACAAAAAATTGCATGATATAATATATATCACAACCACACTATGGTAAAAACTATTCTTATACTCAACTGAAGCTAATGTATCTCGGACCCTCAGCTACCACTACTACGACTATATATCCTATAATCACACTACCATTTTAAAGAGATGAATTATGTTACTTTATCCCTTTTTATCAGTTTCACTTTACATTAATTAATTGTACAAAGATTAATTAACTATTATCAATTCCACATTACATTTCATTATCATCACAACAATGTTTCATGCCCTCTAGGCATAACCAAACTGAGTCCATAGCTTTTAAAAATCACAACCTCAGCATTACATCCCAGAAATCTCCAACATCATGGGTTAAATTCATTTATTCAATCATTTATTAATAGTATTAACAGTTTTCCATAATTCTAGGTATTCTAAGAAAACATTATAAGCTACTAAACACAAGGGGCTCAACACAGTTAGTAGATGAACTACCTGTCGAGTCTTTTCCACCTATATCCAAAGTGTAGAATCATCCATCCTTGAGAATGTAAACATGAAAAGCATGTGGCATACCCTGTGCATCATCACCTCTTTTGTAAAGAGGGTAATCAGGACCATCTTCCACATGCAGTGGGAAAATTAAATTAGATAACAAAACAAAATATTACAACAAAAACCACTTTTATATCAACAGGAAATCCCATATTCAATCTATTTCATTGTCCTCAGTGTCCTCAATAACACCCTCATATATAAACTAATTCATCTTTCCATTCTAGGATTCAACTACTACCACAACCACTGGGCCTCCCTACCCCCACATACCACAATAGCCCTCCAAAATCAGTTATCTCAAGCTCACATCACATCACAAGTAGTAGGAAACAAACAACATATCAACTGGGCTCTTGGACCTAAACAACACATGTATCCTTCACACACAACAAGCACTCATAGTTCCAAAGCATAAGGCGCTTGGCCTTTATAAGAAAGAGGGTAACTCAGAATCCAATAAGTCGTTAACTTTTAACACACAATAGGTTATTTATTCCATCTTAAATTAACTCATTCAATTATACATACATAACTAAATCCATTTTATTATCATCAAATCACAAAAATAAGAACTGGATTCATTAACATGCATCTTTAATCCCTTATCAAATAAATTTACAAATTAATTCCATATTTACATTCTTTACCAATTCCATCAAGAATAACATGCCTAGCATGAAAAGAATAGATAACACACTACCTATAAAATTAGGAGGCAATAAAATCCCTAATCAATTGATAAAAATTCTTTAATCCAGTTCAAATATTTATTATGTTAATTTCATTGTGATCAAATGAGCTAAACCATGTTATCTCTACGATTGTGCTTAAATAAAAGGAGAAGCAACGAATCCCCTACCTCAAAAGGTTTTCAATGTTCTTTTCACAAGAATGACCAACACAACGGATCATGATCTCTTATCCCACAATGACTTTATCTACTCAATGATACTACAACACCACCGCACCAACTAAAAACTAAAAAATATCTATTAGAAACATGAAGATCACATGAAATCACATGGAAAGGAGGAATAAGAGGAAATAGATCAAGGAACCTAAAATAATAGAGTTAGAATATACCTTATATCATAGATGGGATGAAACTTCCACGTTGCACGAAAACAAGGGGTGTGCATGCAGTAGGAAAAACACCAAAGGGAAACGATCCAAGGATTGCAGTTCAATCGCATGACTCTTGTGGGAGGAAGAACTCTGGGATTCCCATACCAAGGGAAAAAAATAAATAAGAACAATGGTGGAAGGTATCTTGATCGTTTGAAAATCTAAATGGAGCATCAGTTAAGATATTATTTATATTTTCAAATAAAAGTGGATCTATCAAGACTATGTAGTTTACCCAAGTAAAGGCATCCCAACCCTTAGGAAAATTAAGATAGGAGTTATGGGATTTGAATCGGCCTTAAATTCCTTAAAATAAGGCTTTAAATGTGTTTTACATCAAAGATAACATCAAACATGTGAAATTGTAGTAGGATGGAAACATTGTTCACATATCGATCATTGTACACCTACCGATCATTGTACACCTACAGATCATTATACACCAATTGATCAGTCTACACCTACCGATAGATGACTCATTGATCACTATACACCTACCAATAGACGTCTCACTAATCACTTTACACCTAATGATCACTATACACCTTCCAATAGTTGACTTACTGATCATTGTACACCTACTGGTCACTGTACACCTACTGATAACAATACAACTACCAATCAATGTACACCTACTGATCACTATACACCTACCAATCATTGTACACCTACCAATCATAGTACACCTACTGATATATGACTCACTGATCACTGTACACCTATCAATCATTGTACACCTACTGATAGATGACTCACCCATCATTGTTCACCTACCGATCATTGTACACCTACTTATGACACTGTTTATAGAACTGGAAATACTATTCATAGAAATGAAATTTTGAAAGTGCTATAAATAAGTCATTGTGACCTCTCAAAACACCTCAAACACTATATTTTCAAAAAGGAATGGACTGAAGAGATTCAGGCCATTACAAGTCCAAAGAAAAAATCTATGGTGATGTTTTCCCATTTCCATTCTAGAATGGATAATGTATTGAGTATCCCCTTACAAATTTTTCTATCATTCATATAATACTTACATAACAAACACTAAGATACAAATTAAGAAATATATCCCTCCATCTTGTCCCACCATTAGTACTTTTTCACATATTCCATTGGTAGGCACTATACACTTTCCTTCCTTGGATCATCAGTTCAAGCCTCGCGGCCTTTCCGGATGTGACTAGTTACCGCCCGACATGCGAGTTATCATCTTTAATAAACTATATTATAATATATATATATTTTTAAAGGTGAAGCTTTGGTCAAAGACCAAAGCACAATTTATTGAAACTTAAAAAGGATTACAAAAGGCGGAAGGAAGGGATTTTTTTACAATCTCTATCAAAGAGATATAATAAGTCAGAAGGAATAGAGTCCAGCCAAGTCATGGTCTGATGAAGACCTTTGTTGGAAAGAGAGTCAGCAACTGCATTTGCTTCACGGTAGGCATGAGTTGCTATATAATCAATCCCATGGAGCAAGTTGAGGCAGTTCATCCAACGAGTAGTAAGAGGCCAGGCTAGATGGATGTTGGCATTCCAGATGGCATGGATGATAGTGGTTGAATCACTTTCTATCCATAGCTTTCTCCAACCTCTTTGAAGCGCGATATCAACCGCATGAATGACCCCAAGCATTTCTGCCTCTAGAGATGAAGAGTAACCACAGCCAACATAGAAGCATCCTTGGCACTGGCCAGCCGAGTCTCTGAAGATCTCACCGCAGCTGGCAGGACCTGGATTGCCTTTGGAAGCTCCATCCACATTCACTTTGATCCATCCTGGCATTGGAGATTTCCAGAACACTTCAAAGGAATGTTTAGGCTTTGGGAAGATGCCAGGAATATGGAGATGACGAAGAATCTCAAAATCACCAACCGAGTTGTCACAGCAGTCTTTTTGAATTAAGGCAGCTTCATGAATCGCAAGAAGAATCCGAGATTTCCCTGCAATAAGATTGATAGAATGATTATTGTGAATAAGATCATTTCTGACATACCATAGCTCATGCAGGAGTTCCACCACTGCCGCAAGAAACAGAATTTTGATTTGAAGAGAAGCTTCATGTCTAGTGCAGTTTTTTAAGAACAAGGAGATTGAGTCAGTAAGGGGTTTTCTGTAATTAAATAAATCAAAAATAAAATTCCATAAGGTAGAGGTCGCCGCACAAGATAAAAAAGATGACTGGCATCTTCTCTGTGTTGGTTACACAGTCGACACTTAGAACAGAGTAGAATTCCAAAGACTTGTAGACTAGTTTCAGTAGGTAGCCTATTATGAGAAATGCGCCAAATAAAGGTAAGCCTTGAAGGTTTAATCCAAGGTTTATTAAAATGATTCACCTATATGAAACCAGCTTCATTTTCAGAGAAATTATGCTTATAAAAGTTTTTATAATCTAAAATTCCATTAGCATAAGGTTCCCAAACAAGAAAAGCACCATCAGGGGAAAAAGGATAATTATTAATAGTTTGTAAAATATTGTCAGGGAGATCACATTGATTAGATTGTAAGACCTCCTTTATAGTCTGTTTAATATCATCAGGAGGATTATTAGAGGGTAAAAAAGATATCAGAGGGTTACCACACCATTTTTCACACCAAAAATTAATAGAAGAATCAGCACTAACAATCCATCTGGAATTATGCATGATATTTTGGTATGAGTCACGGATAGAGGGCCAGATGGAAGAGTTAATGAAATTAAAGTTCCCTTTTAAAAGCTTAGAGAAGAATATGATTTTTAAAAATTCAGTAGCTTTAGAAGTGGAGTTAATAATGCGCCAAGTAAGACGAGCCTGAAGAGCATCATTGGAAAGCTTTAAATTTTTAATGCCAATTCCACCATTAGCAATGGGTTTACAGCATGAATTCCAAGGGATAGTAACAAGCTTCTTTTCAAAAATGCTTCCAGACCAAATGAAGTTTTTGATATAAGTATTATTTTTTTTTAAATGCCAACAGGCCATTTATAGACCATAAGGGAATATAACATTTTAGAAACAATGGTCGATTTGACTAAACAAATTCTCCCAGCCATGGAGAGGGATTTCCCTTTCCAGCTGGAGAGTTGATTTTTGATTTGAGAGATGGCATTAGAAAAGTGGGCAGCTTTGGGTCGGCCCTAGAATATTGGAACACCCAAGTAAGAGAAAGGAAATTGACCCTCCTTAAGACCCAGATACGTGATGATACTATTTTTCCTTCTAATAGGAAAATTCTTACCAAAATAAATATAAGATTTACTCCAGGAAATAGCTTGACTAGAGATTTCCTCATAGTGTGATATGGCTTCTTTGAGAACATGAAGATTTTTCTGGTCACCTTTAATGAATAGAATAATATCATCAGCGTATAAGAGATGGGTGGGGGCATTTTAGTTCCTGGAAACTTGAATAGGTTTAATCATATTTTTATTAACCAGATCATTAAGGAGCATGCTAAAGTAATCCTCAGCAATAACAAAGAGGATGGAAGAAAGAGGATCCCCCTGCCTGACACCTTTTGAGCATTTAAAATAACCTCTAGGGGTACCGTTAATCAGAATAGAGATATTAGCAGATTGAAAAAGAGTCTTAATTCTACCAATGAAAGAATCACAAAATCCAAAGTTTTTTAGGACTTTGAAAATGAAATTCCAGTCAATGGTGTCAAAGGCCTTTCTGATATCCAGTTTGATAGCCACATAACCCCCTCTAGTGTTTTTATTTAAACTATTAGCACATTAAGAGGAAAGGAAAATGCAATCCTGAATAGAACTCCCCTTAATAAAACCAAATTGATTCCAGGAGACGATTTTATTGCAGATAGGAGAAAGTCTATTTGCAATAATTTTGGTGATAATTTTATAGATAGTGTTAATCAGTGCAATAGGTCTGAATTGATGGATCTCAGAAGCATTATACACCTTAGGAATTAAGGTTAGGAATTGAGAATTTATTCCATGAGGAAGAGATCCATTAGTGAAAAAGATCTTAACAAGGCTACAAACATCATTTTGAATTATATCCCAATGATTTTGGAAAAAACCATTATTGAATCCATCCAGACCCGGAGTACTGTCTGGGTTAAGAGAAAAGACAATGTCTTTAATTTCATGATCAAGAGGAGTACTTAAAAGAGACGTGTTGTCCCTTTCATCAACCATTAAAGGAATAATATCAGGTTTAAGATCAATATTAATATCCAGACCATTAAAAATATTTTAAAAATACGAGGTAACATGATCTGAAATGGTTTCCTCAGAATCAATGATCTGGTCATTATGTATATGCAAGGAGAGCGTACGACTGGCCTTTCTAATTCTTTTAAGACAATTATAAAATTTAATATTGTGATCACCATCAGTAAGACATTTTGTCCTAAACATTTGTTTATGTATATTATCTTTAAAGGAAAGCAATGAGTTAAGTTTAGAAGAGATATTAGCCTCCAAATGAGGATCCATATTAAAATCAGAATTAGTGTTTTGAGTTTGGAAGCGACTGAGTTCATCTTCAAGATCAGAGATATCCTGATCCATTTGGGAGTTTGAAGTTTTGCACCAGCCTTTAAGAGCTTGCTTAAGGATTTTCAATTTGTGTAAACAAGCAAAAGAGTCTTTGTGATGTTTCATGGAGATCCAGGTGTTATAAATAAAATTAAAACAATCAGGATTCGAGGACAAATCATTATTAAATTTAAAAGGAATGACAAACTTACGATCATTCATGGAAATACTAACAAGAATAGGATGATGATCAGAGTTGAGTCTAGGTAGAGTAACACTAGATATTTTGTCCTAGATGTCAAGATACTTCATGTTGACAAAAGCCCTGTCAAGTTTACTCGCAACATTTTTATTATAGTGTTTTCTATACCAGGTGTATTTTGCACCAATAAGAGAGATTTCAAAAAGGTTACAATCTTCAATTGTGGATTTAAATTCCCTGGAAGATATAGAACGATGTGAGGGCCCAATTTTTTCATAAGGGGAAATAATGGCATTAAAATCACCCAAAACAACCCAGGGATCTTGAATAAGATTAGCCATATCAAGAAGTTCAGACCATAAAGTTCTCATATCCTGATACCTATTCTTGGCATAAACCAAAGTGCAGTAGATATGTTGTCCATTACAAAAGCAATCACATGTGAAGTGCTGGTCAGAAGCTCTAAAAATGTTAATATTAATTAAAGTAATGTGGGAGAAGATCCACATTGATTCAGTATGAGTACCACTTTTACAAGAACCTAGAAAACAATAATTAAGAGAGCCAAATCTAAAGTAATTCATTTTGAAATCAACTTTAGGTTCAGCAATGGCAAAGAGAAAAGGTTTGTGAGTGTTTAAAAACCTCCTAAGTGTAGTGGAGGTGTCATTTTTAGCAATACCTTGGAAGTTCCAATAGATAATATTCATTTTTGGTTGTGTTTTGGGTTATTACCCTTCTTTTTTTTTGATTTACCAGAACCCTTCTTCTTTTGGGATCTCATAATTATTGAAAACGAAGCAGATTTTTTTTGACTCTCATCAGTTTCAGAAATGTGAGAGGTACCAGAATTCAGATCTGTATTTAGATTAGAAACAGAAACCGGGGTACTCATTGGGTCATTACTGTCCAGTGTGTGAGGTTTCCCAGTATAAAGAGTATAGGAATGATCGAAAGAGAGTTGTTTCACCTCTTTAACCAAAGAAGGACTGTTCATATTGATCTTCAAAGCAGCATCATGGGAATGGGAGAGATTAGGCTGATAGAGAGGGTCGGTTAGAGACTAGATAGTTTCAAGTTCTGCAGGTTTTGAAAGATTGAATATAGGATTACAGTCCTGGGAGGGACCATGTTTGACAACAGGAGAGATGGGAACTATCCCAGTGACCAAATAGGGATCAACTATTTGAACAGAATCAGAAAAGGAATCAGAAAAGGATGGTGGGGTATGTGAGGTACTGTGTTCCAAATGAATACAATCAGAATCAGCATTTGTAATATGTGGTAAAGAAATAACATCAGGATTATCAGCATTTTTAACAGCTACAAAAGAGGAGTTATCTACCTTAATCTGCAGAGAAATAGAAATCTGCATGTCAGTAGGGGAATTAGAAATCACCTTGTTGACAGAAGGAGGTTTCACTTTTAAAGAAGAGTCAGAATCAGTAGTGTGTGCATCAAGGTGTGTAGCAGTAATACCAGAAGAGTCAAGGTTATTAGTTTGAGACTCTATTATAGATGTTTCAACAGTAGTAGAAACACGTTTAACTTCAGATTTGAGTTGTACAGGGTTACCTGGATCTGTAGTGTTTCCAGACTTACCAAGTGACTTGCTAGTAGCAAGAGTATTTTCCATGGGATCAGAAGGTACAAGAGCCTCCAAGTCCCTACAAGAAATCTCATTTAAAGTTAAAGTACCAGAGGGAGAAGCATTGTTAGTGCAATTAGAAATGGTAATAGGATTTTTCTTGTCTGAACTACCACCATTACAAGAATCTCATGTTCCTTCTATACCAATGGGTTTTTCATTTTTTTGTAGGGTTTATTCTTCCTCAACCAAGATAGCCCAAGATTTTCCTTCTAAGGAGGAAGGGGGACAGGATTTTTTAACCCAAATATCATGCTTTTTCAGAGGGGGTTCAGATTTATCTGTGACAATTTTCCCTTTTTTAGCATGCTTAACCTCTTGCCAATCATTAATTATAGGAGGGTCCATTTTCTTCCTAGCTACCCTAAAATATAAAGGCATTCTTCATCAAAAAACTTATTCACTATAACATATAAAAAACCAAAGGGTTATATTCCAATAAATGTCTCCCAACATATTATTAATCTTGATAAATAGTCATAAAAACTTCAAATGGCGTGTTTATGTATTTGAGCTTATGATCCACCTTAAACACCTAAAACCATGATAGTATCCCTAACTCTTCAGTTAATATTACATAGATTCATATATTCTTAAAAAATTAACACAATGCTTATATGTTTCATGATTCTTATAACCAAAATACCAATTGTAAAATATTTATACATCATAATTCTTAAATAAAAATACATAAATACTTAACCCTTTATTCCTTAAATAATCTCTTATATTATACAAAAACATTTCTATTAGAAAATTGGTTTCATCCTTACACAGATATAATATAAAATGTGATTTCATTATTCTAAAATTCATGTAGAGGGAGATAATTAATTCCCATAATCAGAAAAAACACTTAAGTTTTTATAATATGATTGTCATAACCAGACCCAATGGGGATCGAGCCGCAACTACCCCAAGCCTACCTACATAGGCTAGGGGATAACAACTAGTACTGAAAATAATAACTAATATGGGATTAATTTCCCTAATGTACTTATACCCACACACCCGACCATCTCCATACATAATTTCATAGTAATAATAATAAAATATTGAACATCTAGAGAATAAACCATGCATGTAAAACCTCTAAATAGTACAAGATTATGAAACCATAATGTTAAAATTAAAAGGGAAAAAATACACCCCCAACTATAAATATTTCCTAACCTAAAAAATTGAAAAATTAATGTGTTGAGAGATACAGGATCAAGATTACCAAGACCTAACCACCATACATAGTATAATGCACCAGATATACCTATACTACTCTACAATATCCATAGACCTATCCATAATTTTCATAATATATGAAACATGAGGGAAAATACCATGCATGGGTGAGTATAAACATACCCAGTAGGCTACCCAAAATGATGAAGGGGGGAAGTGAGGAGCACGATAGGAATAGATTTCTCAACCTATTAAAAGATAGTAAAAAAATCCCACAACATGGATATATATATATATATATATTCTCAAAAAAAATATTCCAAAATAAGAGAGAGAGGGGATCTCTATCTCACAACCTAACCCAAGAAAGAGTCTTCCATCAATCTCAAGTGGTCTATCAACGATTCCTAGAATCTCACACGTCTATCCGAAAAAACATCCATGTCAAACTACACCTCTCCATTATGACACATAGTCAAGGGGTCATAATATATAGGTATAGGAACCATGCCCTAGTACAATAATGGGGTTTTACTCAATAGATAGGGGACCCATGCCCTAACTCCATAGGAGGGTGACACTCTAATATTTGAGGACTTATACCTTGATTCCAAAAGAGGGTTCCAGTTGGATAGAAAATAGAGGACCCATAGCCTTCCCAATATGAGGGTGCCACTCTAATGGTTGAGGACCCATTCCTTGTCTCCGTAAGAGGGTGACACTTTGATATATTATAGAGGATCAACGACCTCACGAGGAGGAGAGTTAACTCTAATGGTCAAGGACCCAATCACTAATAACATAGGAGGGTGCCACTCAGATAGTAGATGGAGGTCCCATTCCCTACCCAGTAGGAGTGTGCCACTCTAATGGTTGAGGAAACATACCCTGGTATCATAGAAGGTTTCCACTCGGATAGCATATATAAGACCCACTCCCTACTCAGCAGTAGGGTGACAATATAATGGTCAAGTACCCATACCATGATATTGTATGATGGTACCACTCATATATTACATAGAGGACTGAGTGCCTTCCCAGTAAGAGGGTGTCACTCTAATCTCTTTGATGATCATGCTTGATCATTACCATCATCGAGTGTTGCCTAAAAAGTTCTATGCCTATATCATCCTACATCATATCTCAAAATCCATTACGAATTCCATCATTGTGTTCTACGCATAAAAGCACTCAAGATAGGTTACTCGAAATCAAAAATATGAGTCCAAACGAAGGAGATACGAGAGGAATAAGTTTCCTCAAAAGAAGAAGATACAGGACATGTAAGGGGACCCACATAGTGTGTGGTCCCTAAATACTACCTAGTTGTGTCCCTACTGGTACATGGATCACTTCCCATGTATCCCTATATGGATTGTAAAGGTACTGTGTGGAATGCCTCATCCATCTGGGGGTCTGCCCAAATTTCTGACCATGTTAGTGTAATTTTACCTATGCCCATGTACTCTGATATAAAGTGTTTCCTCCCACATGGGATTCAACCAGTGTCCTTTGGGTCATTTTTGTGTAACCTAGAAATGTTTCGGTACACGATGTGTGCCTTGAAATTCCCATGTCCATGTACTCATGGAATACACACTAGGTCTCTAGCACCAAGTCACATGGAATGTGGGGGTCCCACATGGTGTGTGGTATTTAACTCACCGGAAAACCCTAGTCATATAATCCAAGGCCTTACATGACATGTGATCTTAATAATACATAGTTTGTAACCAATGTTTTCATAGAAACACTAGATATACTCCATAATTCTATATCTAAACATGCTTCCATTAATCACATATGTTGGCCACTCAAAATTGATGGTAAACACCTCTGACCATCATTTTCAGCCATCCATTGGTCTAAAATGGTTTTCCTTTAGCCCACTCAATGCTTGTATGAGTCTTTTGTGCCTCCCATCACTTCACCAAATCTAAATTTCCAAGTTGTAATCACTTACATCCTGAAACACATCCCAATCTATCCCTAAAGTATCATTCCATTCATCGTATGCAAATCTGTTATGAATATGGGGGTATGGTCGTTATTGGTCCTTCCTTTCAATTTTTGAATCATAAAAATGTGGTCAAACGATGACTAACATAAATAAATTTAGGATAAATCACAAGAAACAATTTTGAAATAATCATTGGTCAAGGTTTCCTGATCAACGAATACAAATTAGGGATATCTGGGGTGAGAAAAATGGCACAATGAGGATTAATCGAATAAATTAATTGAATCTGATATGTAGGTGAATAAAAAGGATCATAATTGGTGAAAATAAAAAGAATAAGAATGATCATGCTAAATAATTTAATCATAAGTTTATAAATACACATATGATGAGTCCTACCTCAATTCAAATCATTCATTTATGAAGAGAACGCTCACCAATGAATGAGAGAAGTCATTTCATTCATTGTGCCTCAATTTGCCTAGATCTAGAGGCTCATCATCATCTGATCTTGATTCTTCAATGAGAGGTGGTCAAACTAACCTCTCAATGATCCTAAGGTTATGTGGATAACCTTGAAAATACACCATAATCATGTACTTATAGAGGAAACAGAATTAGGTCACTGAAATTATATAATAAAAGTAATTAATTAATTTAATATAAATGCACAGGCCAATGGTTGTTTTATCCGAACACCCCATGATGACCAACTTTAGATCACTCCTAGGATAAAACTCACATTCTAGATTCCACCATGGTCCTGGATTTTTGATCTGAGACCTTGTTTTGTGTTTATCCCATTTTCTTTAAGAAATCACACACCTGTGATATAAAATATATTTAATATTGTTATAAAATTAAACCTGGACACATCAAGAATTAGAATCGTTCTCCATATTAGTGTTTGGATTCAAAAATATTTCTAGATATATTTCAAATACTTATAAAGAAAAAATTGGTTCTCTACATTATTCTAATTTTCAAACATTTCATCCTCAAAAATAAAAACTAATAAAAAAATAATGGGATACAGAGCCCGCATCTTGCACTCCCACTCCCAAGATATCTCTTGTATGCTCCTATGATTCCATAATACATGAACCAAGGGGATGGTCCATCCATGTAGGTTCATCTCCTACTGATCCCCAATCTCCATTAGGTGCTTCCTGAAATTGGATCCATCTTCAATTTCAATCTCTCCCTACTTAATATCTTGTGTTGGTTTATTCACATATCTCCACAGCTATGACACATGGAATAATTTGTGCACCCTTTAAAACTATTGGGGTAGGTTGAGGTGGAAAGTAACCTCTCCAACCCTCTTCAATATCTCAAATAGCCTGATGAACCTCGGCGATAACCCCCCCCCCCCCCCCCCCCCCCGTCTAAATATCCACATTCCTCATCGTGGGGAGACTCTCAGGAAAATTTGGTCTCCCTACTCAAACTCAAGGGCCTATACACTACTGGAATTTTCTCTTTTCCCAACGGTAGTATACCAATGGTTTACTTAAACTGTTGGTATAGTGATCCTTTGCCAACGGTTTAAGGAAACCATTGGCAAAGGGAATTTCGTTGAACCCTTTCCCAACGGTTCACTGGAACCGTTGGGAAAGGGGTACTAAACCCACACATTTCCCAACGGTTCAGTGTAACCGTTGGGAAATGTGTGCCCTTTACCAACGGTTCCACTGGAACCGTTGGGAAATGTGTGCCTTTGCCAATGGTTTATAAAAACCGTTGGCAAAGGTTTCCCCCAAATTCCAGATCGCGATCTCCTCTCCCCATTCGGACAGAGCCCTAATCTATTCGCTCCGCTGCTCTAGCGAACCCCATCCGACTCCACTGATCTCGCGAATCCGAACACCAGCGCCCCCCATCCCAACAGGTACACCCCCATACCAATAGGTAAAATTTTATCTCAACCATATTGTTGTAGTTGTTTTAATGAATAGATTTTTTCCAGGTGTTGGTGGTTTAATTGATTATTGAAATTAATATATAAATAGGATATTGTTTGTGTTTGTGAAGACTTCTTTAATGTTTTTGTATTCTATGTTTGGAAGGAGGCTGTTCAAAACATGTAAATCAGAGTTGGGGGAGGCTATCATGAACGTTTACATGTTTTGGATAATGGATTGTGGGAATTATGGATTGTGTTCAAACCAATTTGATATGTTTTGGATAATGGATTGTGGGGGTAGGGGTGGGTGGGTTGTCCACGGGGGTGGGAAAGCCTGTCCACGGGGGTGGGCGGGGCTATCTAGGGGGTGTGGGTTGTCCTAGGGGTCTGGGTGGGGTGTCCTGGTGGGGAGGGGTGTGTGGGGTGTCCAGGGGGGTGGTATGTCTAGGTGGTGGTGGTGGGGTTGCAGGGGAGGGGGTGTGGGCTGTTTGGGAGGGTGGATGGGGCTATCCAGGGGGGGTACGGGGTGTCCAGGGGGGTACGGGGGTGGGCGGGTTGTCCACAAGGGTGGACGGGCTGTCCACGGGGGTGGCCGGGCTGTCAAGGAGGGGTGGGCAGGCTGTCCAGGGGGGGTGGGTGGGCTGGCCACGGGGGGTAGGGGTGTCCAGGGGGGTGGGCGGGCTATCCAAGGGGGTGGGGGGCTGTCCATAGGGAGAAGTGGTGTCAAGGGGGGTGGGTGGGCTGTCCACGGGGGTGGTTGGGCTGTCTAGGGGGTAGGGGGTGTCCACGGGGGTGGGTGGGGCTGTCCAGGGGGTGTGGGCTATCCTGGGGGTCTGGGTGGGGTGTCCTGGTGGGGGAGGGGTGTGTGGGGTGTCCAGGTGGGGTGGTATGTCTAGGTGGTGGTGGGGGGGCTGCAGGGAAGGGGGGTGTTGGCTGTTTGGGAGGGTGGGCGGGGCTATCCAGGGGGGTACGGGGTGTCCAGGGGGGTATGGGGGTGGGCGGGCTGTCCACAAGGGTGGACGGGCTGTCCACGGGGGTGGTCGGGCTGTCAAGGAGGGGTGGGCGGGCTGTCCAGGGGGGGTGGGTGGGCTGACCACAGGGGGTAGGGGTGTCCAGGGGGGTGGGCGGGCTATCCAAGGGGGTGGGGGTTGTCCATAGGGAAAAAGGGTGTCGAGGGGGGTGGGTGGGCTGTCCACGGGGGTGGTTCGGCTGTCTAGGGGGTAGGGGCGTCCACGGGGGTGGGTGGGTTGTCCACGGGGTTGGGTGGGGCTGTCCACGGGGGTGGGAAAGGTTGTCCACGGGGGTGGGCGGGCTGTCCAGGGGGTGTGGGTTGTCCTGGGGGTCTGGGTGGGGTGTCCTGGTGGGGGAGGGGTGTGTGGGGTGTCCAGGGGGGTTGGTATGTCTAGGTGGTGGTGGTGGGGTTGTAGGGGAGGGGGTGTGGGCTGTTTGGGAGGGTGGGTGGGGTTATCCCGGGGGGGTACGGGTTGTCCAGGGGGGTACGGGGGTGGGCGGGCTGTCCACAAGGGTGGACGGGCTGTCCACGGGGGTGGTCGGGCTGTCAAGGAGGGGTGGGCGGGCTGTCCAGGGGGGGTGGGTGGGCTGGCCACAGGGGGTAGGGGTGTCCAGGGGGGTGGGCAGGCTATCCAAGGGGGTGGGGGGCTGTCCATAGGGATAAGCGGTGTCGAGGGGGGTGGGTGGGCTATCCACGAGGGTAGTTGGGCTGTCTAGGGGGTAGGGGGTGTCCACGGGGGTGGGTGGGTTGTCCACGGGGGTGGGAGGGGCTGTCCACGAGGGTAACCTACTAATATGGTTATGGGATGAGGCATTCTCAGATGTGATAACACATTAAGTTCTTGTTGGTTTTACATTTTTTCAATAACACATTAGTATTTTTTTTTCACATGTGTAGTTGATACCATGATTATTTTATTCCTTTATCGTTTACTTAAATGTATTTTCTTTTAAAGTTCAATCCTATTGAATTGTTTATGACAAAATGACTTATATGAATTATTTTAACAGAATGAACAGAAGTTGGATGTATGAAACCGATCATATCTCAAGCGATTTTCAAAACAATATGGAGAGCTTTATAGATTTTGCATTTCACAATGCTTCAGATAGTGGTCGCATACACTTCCCATGTTCCAATTGTGTTGGTAGACCTTGGTTGAGTCGTGAAGAAGTCAGCTACCACATAACCAAAAATGGTTTTCAAGCAAACTACTTTGTGTGGTATCACAATGGGGAGAAAATGAAATCTCAAATTGGTGATGACCGAAATGAAAGGACTGGAATGGAGAATTTGTTAGATGATCGGTTTCCGTTTATTCGTCATCATAAAAAAGAAAGGATTTCGACTCAAGAAGACATCGATATGAGGACAACGGATGCATCTAGTGAAAATGATGATATTGATAGGGTGAAAAAATTGAATGATGCTGCCACGACTCCAGTATATCGACAATGCGATAAAATAAAAAAGCTGGAATTTTTAATCCGATTGTTTCATGGAAAAACTATGTATGGGATTTCTAATACAGAAATCGATTACATTCTTACCCTCTTGAAGGATTTACTTCCAGTTGATGCAAATATTCCCTCAAACCACTATATGGCATGGAAGTTAGTTGAAGAACTTGGATTTTCCAGAAACAAAATTCATGTTTTCCCGAAAGATTGCAGTTTATTCTGGGAAGAAACCGCTGAACGAAATGAATGTATAAAATGTGGCACATCCCGCTGGAAGTCAAAATCTGATGGAACACCATCCCGCGTTCCACAGAAATTAATGTGGAACTTTACATTGATCCCCAGACTCCAGAATCTTTTTATGTCTGATGACATATCAATAAAAATGAGATGGCATGATACCGAGAGAAAGAAGACTAATGATGAGTTGGTTCATCCTACAGATGGATTTTCATGGTAGAGATTTGATGCTCGACATCCTGATTTTGCAGCTGACGTGTGTAATGTGAGTCTGGGTCTTTCATGCGACGGTTTTAATCCGTTTGGACAGATGCTTACTTCGCACAGCACATGGCCAGTTTTTATACAAATTTATAATCTTCCCCCATGGTTGTGTATGAAAAAATCTTTCACTTTCATGAGTATACTCATATATGGTCCTTATGATCCCGGCATTGATATTGATGTATACATGCAACCTTTAATAAAAGAGTTAAAACTTCTTTGGGATGTGGGTGTGCGCACATACGATGCATGTTCGAAAGACATATCTCATATGCGTGCTGCGCTTATGTGGACGATCAATGATTTTCCGGCTTATGCAATGATGTCTGGATGGAGCACGAAGGGAAAACTGTCATGTCCAGTTTGTATGAAGAATACACGATCCAGAAGACTGAAACATCGTTGTAGTTTCAGTTTTATGGGACATCGACGATTTTTCCCAAAGGATCATCCATATAGAATGAATCGTCGAAGATTTGATAATACTATAGAGACCGATGATCCACCTCAGCGTATGTCTGGAACTGATGTGCTTAATGAATTGAAAGATTTAAGTTTTTCGTTCGAAAAGGGTCAAATGGAATCTATAAAGAGAAAGAATGTTTCCACAGAAACCTGTTACAATAGGAGGAAGAGGAGTATCTTTTTTGATTTGCCTTATTGGTCAACCAATTTGCTACGTGAAAAACATCAACTGGCATACGGAAAACTGTCCAAACGCATTCGGATTGTGTTGATAATTTAAGACAACGATCCATGGGTCATTTGAGACATGTACGAGTCAACCCCGCCTAAATCCGAGATGCGGTGTGGTCGGGACCACTCTAAGTGACTTTCTTTTGTTTAAAATGGACAGTATTTTAAGTACATACGGAAAACCGACCAAACGCATTCAGTTTCTGTTGAAACTTTAGGAGAACGATCCATGGGTCATATGTGTCGTGCACGATTCAACGCCACCTCAATCCGAGGCACGGTGTGGCCGACACCACTCAAAGTGTCTCTATTTTGTTTAAAATGGACTTCATTTTTAGTGAAAACAAAAAATGACATAGGGAAAACCGACCAAACGCATTCGGTTTCTGTTGAAACTTTAGGAGAACTATACATGGGTCATATGTGACGTGTACGAGTCAACGCCACCTCAATCTGAGGTGCGGTGTGGCCGACACCACTCAAAGTGTCTCTAATTTGTTTAAAATGGACAGTATTTTGGCCGTTTATGACACCAGAACTGCGTTGTCGGTCACCGCGGGCACATGGAACGTCCGATTGACATGACATCTGTGCGTACAAGTCATGAATAATAATTAGAATGTTGCACGGTGGTTTTAGGTCAATCTGAGGTCGTCCGCTATGAATTTGACCGTTTGACGCCCGTTTTGGCCGTTTATGACACCAGAACTGCGTTGTCGGTCACCGCGGGCACACGGCACGTCCGATTGACGTGTTGTCTGCTCGACCACTTCATAAATCACTCACCCATATTTTTCGTCTGATTTCAGGCCATTCCGAAATCGTTCGGCCCGTTTGGACCACCCTCACGCGCGTTTACGAAGCGCGCGCATCACTTAAAACACAAATATTGAGCCGTACCGGGCAAACCGCACGTCCGATTGACGTGCCGTCTGCGCTTACACGTCATGAATAATAATTAGAATGTTGAACGGTGGTTTCAGGTCAATCTGAGGTCGTCCGCTATGAATTTGACCGTTTGATGCCCGTTTTGGCCGTTTATGACACCAGAACTGCGTTGTCGGTCACCGCGGGCACACGGCACGTCCGATTGACGTGTCGTCTGCTCGAACACTTCATAAATCACTCTCCCGTATTTTTCGTCTGATTTCAGGCCATTCCGACTTCGTTCGGCCCGTTTGGACCCCCCTCACGCGCGTTTACGAAGCGCACGCATCACTTAAAACACGAATATTGAGCCGTACCGCGCAAACCGCACGTCCGATTGACGTGCCGTCTGCGCGTACACGTCACGAATAATAATTAGAATGTTTCACGATGGTTTCAGCTCAATCCGAGGTCGTCCTCTATGAATTTGACCGTTTGACGCCCGTTTTGGCCGTTTATGACACTAGAACTGCGTTGTCGGTCAACGCGGGCACACGGCACGTCCGATTGACGTGCCGTCTGCTCGACCACTTCATAAATCACTCTCCCGTATTTTTTGTCTAATTTCAGGCCATTCTGACTTCGTTCGGCCCGTTTGGAACCCCCTCACGCGCGTTTACGAAGCGCGCGCATCACTTAAAACACGAATATTGAGCCGTACCGCACAAACTGCACGTCTGATTGACGTGCCGTCTGCGCGTACACGTCACGAATAATAAATAGAATGTTGCACGGTGGTTTCAGCTCAATCCGAGGTCGTCCGCTATGAATTTGACCGTTTGAGGCCCGTTTTGGCCGTTTATGACACCAGAACTGCGTTGTCGGTCACCGCGGGCACACGGCACGTCCGATTGACGTGCCGTCTGCTCGACCACTTCATAAATCACTCACCAGTATTTTTTGTCTGATTTCAGGCCATTCTTAAATAGATCGGCCCGTTTGGACCCCCCTCACGCGCGTTTACGAAGCGCGCGCATCACTTAAAACACGAATATTGAGCTGTACCGCGCAAACCGCACGTCCGATTGACGTGCCGTCTGCGCGTACACGTCACGAATAATAATTAGAATGTTTCATGGTGGTTTCAGGTCAATCTGAGGTCGTCCTCTATGAATTTGACCGTTGGACGCCCGTTTTGGCCGTTTATGACACCAGAACTGCGTTGTCGGTCACCGCGGGCACACGGCACATCCGATTGACGTGCCGTCTGCTCGACCACTTCATAAATCACTCACCCGTATTTGTCGTCTAATTTCAGGCCATTCCGAAATCTTTCGGACCGTTTGGACCCCCCTCACGCGCGTTTACGAAGTGCCGCATCACTTAAAACACGAATATTGAGCCGTACCGCGCAAACCGCACATCCGATTGACGTTCCGTCTACGCGTACATGTCACGAATAATAATTATAATGTTTCACGGTGGTTTCAGCTAAATCCGAGGTCTTCCGCTATGAATTTGACCATTTGACGCCCATTTTGGCCGTTTATGACACCAGAACTGCGTTGTCGGTCACCGCGGGCACACGGCACATCCAATTGACGTGCCGTCTGCTCGACCACTTCATAAATCACTCACTCATATTTTTCATCTGATTTCAGGCCATTCCGAAATCGTTCGGCCCATTTGGACCACCCTCACGCGCGTTTATGAAGCGCGTGAATCACTTAAAATACGAATATTGAGTCGTACCGTGCAAACCGCACGTCCGATTGACGTGCTATCTACGCGTACACGTCACAAATAATAATTAGAATGTTTCATGGTGGTTTCAGGTCAATCCGAGGTCGTCCGCTATGAATTTGACCATTGGACGCCCGTTTTGGCCGTTTATGACACCAGAACTGCGTTGTCGGTCACCGCGGGCACACGGCACGTCCGATTGACGTGCCGTATGCTCAAACACTTCATAAATCACTCACCTGTATTTTTCGTCTGATTTCAGGCCATTCCGAAATCGTTCGGCCCGTTTGGACCACCCTCACGCGCGTTTACGAAGCGCGCGCATCACTTAAAACACGAATATTGAGTCGTACCGCGCAAACCGCACGTCCGATTGACGTGCCGTCTCCGCGTACACATCACGAATAAAAATTAGAATATTTCACGGTGGTTTCAGGTCAATCTGAGGTCATCTGCTATGAATTTGACCGTTTGACGCCCGTTTTGGCCGTTTATGACACCAGAACTGCGTTGTCGGTCACCGCGGGCACACGGCACTTCGGATTGACGTGCCGTCTACTCGACCACTTCATAAATCACTCACCCGTATTTTTCGTATGATTTCAGGCCATTCCGAAATCGTTCGGCCCGTTTGGACCACCCTCACGCGCGTTTACGAAGCGCGCGCATCACTTAAAACACGAATATTGAGTCGTACCGCGCAAACTGCATGTCCGATTGACGTGCTGTCTGCACGTACACATAATGAATAATAATTAGAATGTTTCACGGTGGTTTCAGGTCAATCCGAGGTCGTCCTCTATGAATTTGACCATTTGACGCCTGTTTTGGCCGTTTATGACACCAGAACTGCGTTGTCGGTCACCGCGGGCACACGGCACGTCCAATTGACGTGCTGTCTGCTCAACCACTTCATAAATCACTCTCCCATATTTGTCGTCTGATTTCAGGGAATTACGACTTCGTTCGGCCCGTTTGGACCCCCCTCACGCGCGTTTACGAAGCGCGCGAATCACTTAAAACACGAATATTGAGTCGTACCGCGCAAACCACGTGTCCGATTGACGTGCCGTCTGTGCGTACACATCACGAATAATAATTAGAATGTTGCACGGTGGTTTCATCTCAATCTGGAGACGTGGTGTGGCCGGCACCACTCAAAGTGTCCGTCTTTTGTTTCAAAAGGATGTCATTTTAAGTGAAAAGCATCAACTGACATACGGAAAACTGACCAAACGCATTCCGAATCTATTGATAATTTATCCCAACAATCCATGGGTCATATTTGAAGTGTAAGAGCCAACCCGGGATGAATCTGAGTCGCGGTGTGGCCAGGATAAGTCTAAGTGACTCTCTTTTGTTTAAAATGGACACCATTTTAAGTATATACGGAAAAACGACCAAACGGATTCGGTTTCCGTTGAATCTTTAGGAGAACGATCCATGGGTCATATGTGACGTGTAAAAATCATCCCCGCCTCAATCCGACATGCGGTGCGGCTGACACCACTCAAAGTGTCCATCTTTTGTTTCAAAAGGACGTCATTTTAAGTGAAAGGCATCAACTGACATACGGAAGAACGACCAAACGCATTCGGATTCTATCGATACTTTAGCACAACGATCCATGAGTCATATGTGACGTGTAAAAGTCAGCCCTGTCTTAATCCGAGACGCGGTGTGGATGACACCTCTCTAACTCTGTCTCTTTTGTTTAAAATGGACGTGATTATAAATGAAAAGAACAAATGGCATACGCAAAACCAACCAAACGCATTCGTAATCTTTTGATAATTTATCACAACGATCCATGGGTCATATGTGACATGTACGAGCCAACCCAGGATGAATCTGAGTCGCGGTGTGGTCAGGATTAGTCTAAGTGTCACTCTTTTGTTTAAAATGTAAAACATTTTAAGTACTTACGGAAAACCGACCAAACGCATTCGGTTTCCATTTAAACTTTAGGAGAACGATCCATGGGTCATATGTGACGTGTACGAATCAACCCCGCCTCAATTCGAGACGCGGTGTGGTCGGCACCACTCATAGTGTCCGTCTTTTGTTTCAAAAGGACGTCATTTTAAGTGAAAAACATCAACTGGCATACGGAAAACCGACCAAATGCATTCGGATTGTGTCAATACTTTAGCACAACGATCCATGGGTCAAATGTGATGTGTACGAGTCAACCCCACCTCAATCTGAGTCGCGGTTTGGCCGAGACCACCCTAAGTGTATCTCTTTTCTTTAAAATGGACTATATTTTAAATTCATACGGAAAACCAACCAAATGCATTCTGATTGTGTTTATATTTTAGCACAACAATCCATGGGTCATTTGTGATGTGTACGAGTTAACCCCGCCTCAATACGAGGCGTGGTGTGGCCAACACCATTCAAAGTGTCTCTCTTTTATTTAAAAAACACTTCATTTTAATTGAAAACAACAACTGACATACGGAAAACCGACCAAACGATTTCGGAATATGTTGATACTTTAGGACAACGATCAATGAGTCATTTGTGACGTGTACGAGTTAACCTTGCCTCAATCCGAGGCACGGTGTGACTGGTATCATTCCAGATGTATATATTTTGTTTAAAATGGATATCATTTCTATTAAAAATATATGGTATATGAAAAACCAATCAAATTATGAATTGAATTCCGGATTCCACATATGATTGTCATCTAAATTTTAAAATGAATTCTAAATGAATTATGTATGTTTATAATTATGTTATGAATTCTACGTTAATTATGGATGTGTATATTTTCAGGATGCATTATATGTTTTGGTTGGTTGGTTTGCATTATTTGTATGTGTTGGTTTGTTCTCTATATGTATGAATTATATGTGTTACAGGTACAATAATTGGATTGAAAAATGAATTGAAAATGAGGGCATAATTAGATTGAAAATTGAATTTAAACCGAGGGTGAACGCCCAAAAACCAGACCTTCTGTGCAAATTGCAGGCTGCTGTGCAATTTTCATAGCAAAGCCTATGCCAACGGTTTGAAAACCGTTGGCATAGGCTCTATGTAGCTGTTTTTACCAACGGTTCAAGGAACTGTTGGTAAAAACACCCTATCCCAACGGTTTGAAACCGTTGGGATATCCTGTTGAATGGTTGTTTTTACCAACGGTTCTATGAACCGTTGGGAAAAACCTTTCCCAACGGTTTTCAAACCGTTGGGAAAGAAAATTCTCTGTTGATTTCCCAACAGGCCAAACTGTTGGGAAAGGCCTTTCCCAACGGTTTGGCAGAACCGTTGGGATAGGTTGATTTTTTCTAACCTATCCCAACGGTTCTGTGTAAACCATTGGGAAAAGCCTTTCCCAACGGCTTACTTCCCCACGGTTTGCAAAACCGTTAGTATAACATATACCAACGGTTCTGCAGCCTTTCCCAACGGTTCTAAACCATTGGGAAATGCTGGATTTCCAGTAGTGATAACATCAATATTCATAATATTTCAGCCTTCTCTAAGTTTTTATCATATGATCTTGGATGACCAAGACTTTCTCCATCATCTCATTCACTATATATATCCCAAAAAGGGATACCTTTCTGATCTTAGTCTAGTATAATTGTGACCTGTAGAGTCTCTTGTACAGTGCCTCAAAATGTGACATGCCAATAGTGGAGTGGTAGATATTATTTTGTTCAAAATCTACCAATGGAAAGTCATCCTTCTTGATCTAAACAAAGTCTAACACACAATGCCTTAGCATATCTTCCATCACCTTGATAGTTCACTCGGTCAATCTATCTCTCTATCTAGGGTGAATATCTATACTCATCCTCATCTAGGTCCCAAATTCCACAAGAAGGCTTCTCCACAACCCCAATGTGAATTGCACATTGCATTCAAATATATTCATTGAGGGAATCCCATGGAGGTGAATGATATCTCATACATACAACTTCCCCAAACACTCCATCAAACTTTGCTCCCTAATAGTAATGAAGTTCACTGACATCATATGTTTGTCAACTATTACTCATATGGAATCATGGACTCTCACTATCTATGGAAGCCTTGCCATAAAATACATATATATTCCATCTCATTTCCACTTTGAGATCTTAGGATTCTATAACAAACCTGTCAGAACATGGTACTTAACCTTCACCAGCTTATAAGTGAGGAACTTAGAGATCAATTCAGCTATGCTCCATCTCATGGTGTCCCTCCAGAACTACTGCTGGAGGTCTCTATACATCTTTCTCACATTGGTATTTACATCCCAAGGAGATGTATGAAACTATATTATCACCTCCTCCTGCATCATGACTAGGACCACTTTCCATACCTGGAAAAAGATGACATGATTACCTCCATCAAAAAATCAATCTAGTATATATCATAAGGATATCTGGTCACATAAGATCTCATAGTAAATGTCTCCCAACTAGGAATCTCTCACATGCTGGAGAAGTGGAGGAGTCAACACCATCGACTGAAGAAAATTTGAACCCTCCTACTAAATCAGGGTCATCTTCAAGGAAGGCAACAACTATGATGCCTTCTATATCAAATGAGTCTGGGACTTCCTACTAAGGGAATATTCCACCACATTTCCTTTCCCTAGAGTATAGAATATATAAAAGTTTTAGTTTTTCAGTAACTCCAACTAGCCTTTATTCTTCATGTTCAAGTCTCTTAGCATGAATAAATACCTGAGGATCTTATTGTCAGAGTAACAAATAAAGCACCATCAAAGAAGATAGTGCCTCCACATCCTCAAATCATAGACTACCGATTCCATCTCTAGGTCATGGGTATATTTTTTTCTCATTGGGACTCAACTATCTCAACCCATATATGAGGAATACCAGCATCTATATCAATACATAGTTTATCCTAGCTCTAGAGGTATCACAATACACTATATACTCCACAACCTCCTCGGGCAGTCTCAAGACTAGGGACTCAATAGAATCATCATCAAATCCTCGAAGGCCCTCTGGAACTACTTATTCTAGGTAAACGAATTCTCATTCCATGTTAGGGTGGTCAAAGGGGTTTAAATCCTAGATATGTCCTCCCTAAGACTCTGGTAGTACCCTACCAAGACAAAAAAACTTTTCACCTCTAACACACTCTTGGGTGGCTCTCATGTAAGCACTGCATCAATCATCACCAGGTCCATAGATAATCTATGATCAAAAATGACATTCCCCAGAAATTAAACCTTAGGGATCCATAATTATGACTTCGTGAGATTTCCATAAAGATGGTGCTCCCAAATAAAATATAGGATCATTCTCAAGTGTTATGCATGATCTTCCTATGATATAGTGTATATGAGTATGTTGTAAATAAATACAACAAATCAGTCCATGTATGGCTGGAAAATCTTATTCATAAAATCTATAAACACAATGGTGGTATTCATCACACTGAGAGAAATCACAAGGAACTCATAGTTTCTATAGTGACATCAGAATTCCATCTTCATAATATCATCCACATGAACTCTCAATCGGTGGTAGTCAAACCTGTGGTCGATCTTCGAGAACTAAATTATGCCTCAAAAGTGATCAAAGTGGTTTCCAATACACCGAATGGGGTACTTTTTCTTTATCATGAACTCCTGGAAATGATCATAAACTGTGAAAAACTAAATCCCATATTCCATTTTCAAAAAAAAAACATCAGAGCTGCCTGGGGGGAACACTGGATCTTATAAAACCCTTATCTCAAAGGTCCTACAACTACAACCAAAGATCCTAAAGCTCAGTAGGGTCCATATGATATGTTGTATAAGATATTAGAGAGGTCTCCATATGATAGTTAATGAAAAACTCCCTCTATAGTACCTGGGGTAGTTTGAGAACATCCTCAAGTAAGATGTACATAAAATCCTACATGAATAAAGGAATCCAAATGCTTGATTTTCTTGTTGCGCCAAGGGATACACTCACCAACTAATGGATAATGGGATACAACCACCTACTTGAAAACCCCAGTCTTCCTTCTATGATATCTCTCTCACCCACAAAGTAGAATCTTTTCCCATCAGTGGGAAGGCATATAAATCATATACAATTATACTCAATCTAGTCTAAGACCATGGAAAAAATTCTCATCCAAGATGAAATCATTAGGTTACATTGTGAACACCATAATTTCCCAAAATAAACTCCCTCCAACAAGATACATCTTTCAATTATGAAAGATAAAATATAAATGAGAAGTATTCCCCATAATAACCTCTAGACAAAGATGATGGGATAAATACTCAACTAGGATCTCCAACTATCACACCAGGAGTAAAGGGATGAAGGAATGACTTGAACCTATGTCTCCTAATACTTAAGAAATAGGAGAATAAGTACAGATCATACCTATAATCAACTTTTGTTCTACTGGTACATATGCCTTCATAGCCTTTATCTATCCATAAACCTAACTGATAGCTCCCTGAGCCTGACATGGCCCACCTAGTGGTGGTGGTGGTGGTAGTGGAAGGAGATCATAACATCATCCAACACCCATAATTCCTCCTCGTAGATACCCACCCTATCCTCTTTCAACTCCTTCTTCCTATGAGTTGACCTTCCTTCACCTAGAAGATATGTGATCATAGAACTTCCTCTATCATGGAATTCCATACACTATCTACTTACCCTCCCTAGAACGTCTGTTTTGAAAATCATACACCATGTGACCTTTCTCATCACATTTATATCATTTTCTCTCTTCGATCTACCCTGGTCCCCTACACAGTACATGCACTACATGATCACATGTTCGAGTTGGATCCTTGGAATGTCTCCTGTACTAAGGTTTTTTCAACTAGATCATGCTAATTGTTGTAGATGAATCATTCATATAATGCCCACTATGATCCCCAACTACCTGGAATACCCCTGACAAGAATCTCTCTATCACCAGTATCTTCTCCAACACCCTGTAATATGTGGGAATCTACAAAGGTACCACACTAGAATGGATGTATTTGCGGAGACCATGTTCATACTTATGCATCTGAAATTATCCATCCTAAATCATATTGAGGGAGTACCATGTAAGGTCTATGAACCTCACAACATACATTGACACTACCATTCATCCCGACTACAACTCCAGAAGCTCTTAAATCAGAACTAAGCACAAGAATGAAGAGTAGTACTCCTCGTGAAACAGTTACTAGAATTCGGGCCATGGGAGTGTTAAACCATCTTGCATCTGTGTAACTAAACTCCACCAGTACCCAATTAATCCATGGAAAGGGTAGATTCCAAAACAACCACCTGATTAGTTGGTGTCCATAAAATACTAAAATCAAGGATCACTAACTCTAGTAAATCCTTCACCACATGGGGATCTAGCCCACCGTAGAACCTTAGTGACCTCTAGAACTGGATCTTGCGGAGTGCACTAAGCCTTCACGCATTCTTAACATGCTTTATTGGTATCATATATTACCATAAAAGTGGGGTTGTTTCTACCTATCCACCTATATGAATAATCTCACATGATGGTACCTGAACTAAGGCCTCACCACAGATCGGATCATCTTCATGATCCGTAATCAATAACCTAGATAGTTATCATCGCGAAGGCATACTAAAAAATTAATCAAGATATACCACGGTTAGATGGGAATATATATACTAGGAGATAACTAAATAAGTAAAATCAACTACTCAATACTATATGATGAATCTACTATTGATTCCTCTAACAAATTTCTCAGTATGCTGATTCGACAAGAAGGTGGTCAGATTCATTATGTATGGATACATCAGCTGCCACACTGACACTGGGTTCCCTACCCTGAAAGCTGCACTCAAGACACTTTAATTTTTTTTCCTAAATCTCAACAAAATCATTATAAGGGGACATTCTAGACACCTTCCCACAGAATAAACCACCTTTGAAACCAGTATATCATTACCTGACCCAAAAGGGCTCAAGACACAACTACCACAAGCCTGCCTCTATAGTCTAGGCATTTAAAACAATCTCTAGAATACATAACTAATATGGGAGGCCTTTTCCAAATTTTCCTATATACACACAGCCAACAATCTCCATAAATAATTTCATATTAATAATAATAAATGATGTGTCATATAGCTAATAAACCATTCATGTAAAATATCTAGGTAGTAAAAGAGTACGAAAAAATAATCATAAAATTAAAATGGGTAAATTATATGCCCAAATATAAATATGTACAAAACTAAAAAATAGGAAAAGTAATGTGTTGAGAGAGACCGGCTCAAAATCTCTAATCCCTAACCACCGTATTTGGTCTAATGCACCAGGTGCCCCTATGATCCTCTATAATCACCACCAACATGTTTTTCATCTATATAATACATGACACAATTGGGAAAATCCCATGTAGGGGTGAGTATAGACAAACCCAGTGGGATTCCCCAAAGGCTGAAGGGGGGGTAGTAATAGATATGATAGGAATAGACATATCAACCCATAGTAAGAGAGTAAAAAAAATCAACAAAATGGATATATATATATATATATATATATATATATTCTCAACATAATCACAAATGAGAGAGAAAGGGGGTCTTCATCTCACATCCTAGCCCTGAAAGGAGTCTTACATCAGTTCCAAGAGGTCCATAAATGTTTTCATATATATCACGCATCTATATAAAGAAACATCCAAGTCAAGAAGACCTCTCCCCTATACCATGAAGTTGAGGGGATATAATCTTTTGGTGGAGGAAACATGCCCTAATACAACAGGAGTGTGTCACTCAATAGATAAATGGCTCTTACCCTAACTCTATATGAGGGATCCAGTCTAATAGTCAATAAACCATACCCTAATACCATAGGAGGGTGCTACTAAAATAGTAGATAGAAGACCCATGCCCTTCCCAAAAATATTGTGCCACTATAATGGTCGAGTAACCGTGCCTTGTTTCAATAAGACGGTACCACTCTAATAGTAGATAGGGGAGCCATGCCCTACCTAGTAGGAGGGTACCACTTTAATGGTCAATGTCGAATACCCTCATATAGTAGAAGGGTACCATTAAAATAGTATATAGAGGACCCAACCCCTTCCCAATAATAGGATTCCACTATAATGGTCAAGGACTCATGCCCTGATACTATAGGATGGTGCCGCTCGGATAGAAGATAAAGGACCCATGCCCTACCTTATGGGAGGGTGACACTCTAATGGTAAAAGACCCATACCCTGATACTATAGGAGTGTACCACTCGGATAGTATATAGAGGACCTATGCCCTACCTAGAATGAGGTTACCTATCTAATTATCTGATGATCCTTCTCGGTCACTTACATCATTGAGCATCGCATAACAAAGCATCACTCTTAGATCATCTTGCTTCATGTCTCAAAATCCACTACAATGGACACTATCACATTCTATATGAAAAAAACACTCAAGATAGAATAATCAGAGTCAAAATTCCATGTTTAAATGAAGGAGATATGAGAAGTATAAGTTTATTCAAAATAATAGAGTACACGGAGTGTAAGGGGACCCGCACAATATATGGCCCCACCCTTCTACCAAGACATATCCCTACCAATAAATGGATCACTTACCATGTCGACCTATATGGAATTTAAAGTTACTATATAGTGTTCCTCATCCACCTAGGGGAATTCCCATTATTCAAGCCACGTTCGCGTAAAACTACCCATTCCCATGTACTCTGATACATGGTGTTTCCCCCTATATGTGCTCATGCCCGTGTCATTCATGTCATGTCTGTATACCCTAGTTGTTTGCTATCACACAGCTTATGGCTAGTTGTGACCATGTTTATATAATCCTAGAACACACGTTGGGTCACAGCATTGGGTCACATGACATATGGGGTCCCATATGGTGTGTGATATTTCACTCACTTGAAGACACTAGTCTCAATATTTAGGTCCCTACACGCCCTATGTTCTTTACACTATATAGTGTGTATTAGGATTTTTTTTGTAAAAACTCCATTTCTGATCCAGCATTCTAGATTTGTGCCCATCATCATGATACATTCCTCTTGGCTTCCTAAAATTAAAGTTAAACACCTTGGTCCATTTTTTCAATCCATCAAATATGCAAAAAAAATGTTTTTCTGTCAGTCTACTCAATGCTTATATGTGTCTCGCGTGCCACCCATCACCTCATCATATCTCTATTTCAATAGTGGAATAACTTGTATCTCATAACACAACACCATTCATCCCCAAATCATTAATCCCTTCATCAAACTTGAATCTTCCATGAATATGGTGGTTCGATCATCCTCTTTACCACTTGGAAATATTCTAATCATGACCTTATTGTCCAACGATGAAGAATGTGAAGAATATTGGGGGAAAATCACAAGAAACAGATGAGAAAAAATTATTTACCAATATTTCTTGTCCAACTAATAGAATTTAGGGATATCTAGGGTGAGAAAAATGAAACGATGGGGATTAATTGAATAAATGAATCAAATATAATATGTGGGCACATGAAAAGGATTAGAATTGATGCATATAAAAGGAATAAGAATGATTATGCTCAATCATTTAATAATAAGGATGAAAATTCACATATGATGATTATTACCTTTATTTGGATGGTTTTTTGATGAAGAAAATTCTCACCAAAGAATGAGAGAAGTTTTTTCATTTGTCCCACCTTGATTCACCTAAATCCGGAGCCTTATTATCATTTGATCTTGATTTGGAAATGAGATATTATAGAACTCCACTCTCAAAGATAACAGGTTTATACAGTTCCCTATTTATCTTTCATAATAATGTACTTATAAAGTAAATGGAATTAGTTCATTTATATTAAAAAATTAAATAAATTATTTAATTTAATTTAAACACACCCACTAATGATCATTTTATCTGAATTCCCCATATTGAACAACTTTAGGTCCCGCCTATGGTAAACCTCATGTTCCAAATTCAACTATGGTATCATATTATTTATTCAAGACTCTATTTAGGATATATCCCATTTTATTTAGTAAATAATCAATGTGTTATATAAAATATTTTTAATATTTTTATAAAATTAATTCCAGGCACACAGGGCCTCAGAATCACATATCGTCTTAGTACCTAGATCAGAAAATATTTCTAGATATATTTCATAGTATTATAATAAAAAAAAATGGTTAGTGAAAATATTTTCATAGGTCTCATTCATACAAAATAAATCATTAAATTCTAAACTAAAGAGTGAAATATAAGTTTCCCCTAATTATCATGATTCACTTAATCCATTATGATTTCATAATCTCTTCATTTTTTATATTTCTTCTTATATTTTTGTCTATTATCATCCTTTTTAGACCTTTGATTAGATTATTGATTTTCATAACTCCCAAAATCCTTGTACATGAATCATTATAGTGTTGGTGGTATATTATATAGATATTTATATATATTTTAATTATTAGATAACTTCTTCCCATCATTTTAGCATTCGACTTCCCAATGACTGATCAATCCAAACTTAAAATATTTACATTTACCATTAAGATAATTTCCTCTAGGTTTCATACCACACATTGAGTATGAAAGAAATCCCATACTATTACCTCCATGGTTTTTAGTGTTTCTATTGATCTCCATATTTATTTTTTTATCAAAACCATAATATTTATCAGTAACTCAAATCTCCATTTCCACCTTAAGATCATATCGAATTATTTATTCATAGATATTGATATCCCTTATGGATAATTATATTAATAGACTTGGTTTTAGTCAACTAAATAATTGATCTTATTTACTTTTAGGCTGGATGATAATGTTATAAGAAACATTATTCAATAAAAAAATTAGTTGTTAACAAATACAAATCTTTGTTAAAACAAAATACCACAAAGGTTCTTTAATATACCCCTTTGGATTTGTTGACATCCATTGTTAACAACTTTTCCAACTCATAATTTTTTTGCAACTCAACTTTTGAAAACAAATAATGTTTTTTAATTTTATCAAAACATTTCCTTTCTCAAAAAAAGTGTCATGACACCACAATATTATATAAAGTAAATATTAGATAAAGTAATGTTTTTGAAGGAATTTTGTCCCTTAGTGGCAAGAAAATTTCATGGGTATTCAAAGATAACTCCCCATCACTCACTTTTCTTTTTCTCTAAATATTATATTTTAATTTATAAATTTTATTTTCATCTCACCTTTCTTCTTCTATCCCCCATTATATGATAACCACATCTTCAGATTCATAAAGGAAAGATCAGTAAAAACCTTTTTAATGTTTTTACTTTTTCTTCTCCTTTGTTAACATAATCCAAAGTATGGTGGGTTTTCTTCCTTATGAGGTTTAGGAGAACATGAAATTGGGCTAAACATGAAGTTTTATCCTTAATTCAACAAACCTTTCCATCAATATTTCTTTTAAAAATATATTAGAAATCTGATACATTGTTGAAATGTATTCCAGAATAAAATTTCCAGAATAAAATTTCTCTTTTATAAAGTGAAACTTTATATCAATGTATTTTGATCTTGAATGTTGGATAATATTCTTAGAAAGATAAATATCACTTTTATTATCACAAATTATCTTCAATGGTTTAGAAACATTTACTTTCAAATCTTATAACTAAACTTTCATCCACAATATTTGAGTACAAGCCTTAGGGGCAGAAACATATTTGGATTCATCTGTTCTCAACGTTAATGAAATTTTTTTCTTACTGTGCCAACTCACATAACATTCACTTAGGAAAAATTTTCCTCTTGATGTTGACTTTCTATCATTACAATCTTCATCCCAATTAGCATCAGTATTGTAACACCCTGAGATTTTATGAAAAGTATTCTTTTTAATTTCATTAATTTTTGTGTTGTATGCTACAAGGAGCATGAAAAACACGCATCCCTGACTTTCCTTGCATTACACGCAATCACGACCTTTCTCGATAGCGTGTGTAGTACGCAATACCGAGTTTCACTAAATGGGATATTATTATAATATTATTATGAACTAGCCTTTATGAATAGTAATACCCACTTTTTGAAATTTTATAAATTTTACCTTTCAAAATGGACTTCATTTTTGGATTCGGAATATCGAAATTAGCTTAGGGTGAAATTTTGGTACTTTTCGGATAACTTTCATATTCTGATGAATAGTGAAAATTACTAAATTTTAATTAAAAACAACTTTTTTAATCGAAATAATTAATAGTGATAAATTATTAATTGGAGTGGTTTTAAAGTATATTTAGAATATATTTTTACAATTTAATACAATGATGGTCATTGGATGTAATTTCACATTTAAACCAGATATAAACAAGTGTCAATCTTTTGATAGTTATTATCTCTTAAGAACACGCTATTTGTTTTGACGACGGGAACTAATTTTTAAATTAATTAATGCAACTGATATGTTTTGAATTTGGTAAAATAGACATCATTTTTGAATTCATAATATCAAATATAGCTTAGGCCTAATTTTTGGTATTTTTTTGGAAACTTTCATTTTTTGATGAATAGTGAAACCACTAAGTGGTAGTTAAAAAAAACTGAATTTTTCATAAAACTTAATTTTACCACTTCTGTGAGTGTAATTTTGAAAATCCGAGAGACACGGTTAATATCGATGACTAAAATGTGGTTCAATGAGATGAAAATAATTTTTGTGAATAGTAACTTTTTACTTTTTTTTACCACGGTTAAAAGTAAATAGGGTAATTAAGTGTAAAAATGATATTATTATTACCCTAACACATGTCCTAATTCTATTGGATAAGTGTAATTCGGCCAAAAAAAACCTTAGAAATAAAATATGACCATTTAGGCCCTCTTGGATTAGATTAGGACATTTATTATTAATTTATTTAAAGAAGGGTTAAAATTGTTAAAATCAAAGTTTAATAACTAAATAATTTTTCATATAGGGTTATACATAAGATAAATTCAACTATAAATATTCATTAGAAAGATAAAACGATTTCCTACATAATGGTATTTTATTTATAATTTTCAGACTTAAAATAATTTAATTTATTTATAAAACAATGATGATGCAGTAATTATCTTATTAATGAAATATTGACATAATTGATGTTATAAATATAAAAATAAATGTAATTTGGGAATTTTTATGAATTACAATAATTTTCTATGTTAATATGACATGTTATTATTGATTTAATTAACTTTTTTCTAACTAATAATTCTGTTATGATTTTCACAAAAATCAATTACCAAATAGTGTCAAAATTGACATAAAATAGTTTTTAAAACAAATATTTTATTAGTAATTGTTATTATATTCCTAAAAATATAAGTTTCGGCCAAGATACTTATATCATGATAGGTGTATCATTAATGGACCACTTGGGGGTCTCTTGAATGTATATGGTAAGTTTAGTAACTATATAATATAAAAATACAAAGTGACATGGTAAATGTCAATCTAATTAACTATGAGTTAAAACTAAAAGATAAGGTTAATATAATGACCTAAACTTGTATAAATTCTATTGGATGAGAGTATTTAGACCTATACCCGCCTTATCTTAGAAATAAATCAATTTGGAGCTATTAAAAACCAAATATGACTTTATAATAAAATAATATTTTTAGTTATTCCAAAGGTGCCCCTCTCCTCCCTTATAAAAGGGCACCCCCTCCCTCTCTTCCTCACACCACTTTGAGCCTTCAAGCTCGGCCAAACCCTGACAAATTATCTTCTCCACTTCCCTAGAAACATCCTAGATGTTCCGGTCTTCTTCAAAGACCAATTTTAGTACCCTAAGAGGAGGTCTCAAAGAGGCGCTTCAAAGAAGAGGTAATGTCCGTTACCGATTCTTTCAACTTTATTTCTTCTTCCACTTCTTCTTATTAGGTTGTTTCATTATGAAGTAATAACATCAGTATCACTCATATACTGATATGTTATTATAAGTATGAAACAGCCCTATTTCACCATCTATCCATCCTATGGAAAATGAAATCATCACGCGTGCGTACGTACGGAATACCGTCTCCACGCCGTGGTGTAATCTATTTTCCATCACCACCTTACTTGGATTGGTATAATGGTGTAAATAATAACTATATATGATTATTGTAAAGTGATATTGATTCTGTAATAGTATACATACACTCCAATAAAATTCCACGATCATGGGAACGATATCATCGCTCATGCGTACGTACGGAATACTGTCTCCACGACGCGATGAGATTCATTCTCAATGATTAACCATTCATAAATGATTATAAAGTATATATAATAAGTAATCATGAAATATATGACATAATAATGATACTGGATTTATGTATATATATATATGTATGTCATCCATTTAATTCCATTCAATTCAATTAGGAAACGAAAACAACGTTCATGCGTACGTACGGCCTACCGTCTCCATGAATGGTGTATTTCTTTCCATTTATCGATCTATTATATATATCTATATTCTGAATATATATTATATATAAATCATGTTTTATATTCTGTAATTAATTAATCATGATCTAAGTAATCATATGAATAATTACAAGTCAAAACACGGACGACAAATGAAACGATTTTACCCAAAACGCTCCTTAACATGGAATTTACAAAAGAACGGGTAATATAAAGTCATAAGTGAACCATATATGATATCATAACAATGAATATGATTCTGTAATAAGTCAATGACATTATTTAAATCATTATACATGAGGTTCGGATATGTACGAAGCATATCGGTCCTAAGGTAAGGGATAATTATTCCAATCTCATTCTTATCCGAGATTGTTTATTCGTAAGTATTTACTAGGGGTTATGTTTATTATCCATGTCCATATGTTATCAAAATGTTTTCATAAAATGTTTAATTTCCTTCCATGTATGTTTAAAGACATTTTTACCCTTTTCTTACTTTTACCACGTCGTATGGAAGGAATCTTTCTTTTTTTTACCATATGAGGTACTTTTTGACTTTTCCGACAAAATTATGAGAAGGATGTTATTTTTAACTTATACGGCGTGAACGGATTTTTACGGTTTCATAATGCCTAATTTTCATGAAGATTACTCTAAAAGATTTTATGGCTATTTTCAAAAAAATACTTTTATTTAAAAGTGCATGGAATTTTGTGAAAAGAAAATGATTTTGAAGAAGAAAGGATATTTTCCTCAAGAATTCATTTCAAATGTTTTATCAAAACCATTTTCCATCTAAGATGACATTATTTCATATGTGTATGTTTCAAGTTTAATGTCTCTATGATTTACATGGTTTCACTTTTCTTATTATGAAATGATATCAATTTCTTTTATATGGATTATGTGATGATGGGATGATGTTTATGAAACCCATTTTATTTATTGGGTTATGTATGTTTATTTTGTGGCACAAGTAAGAATGATTTCATTATGAGATGGGTGGGACCTATATCTCCCTCCAATGCATTGGGTAAAGATTTATATCTCATGAGATAGACATGGCTAGAATGGTAAGTTAATCCGGTTCAGTGTTACAGGACTGAAACGAGGAGTAAACTTGATTCAGAAAGGGACTTTGTCCACTAAGATGGTCTTGGCAGCAATGCCTTGGCTACTATGGAAATCATTACATGTTCTTAATGGATGCCACAATTACATGTTTTATTTCCATGTTATGTTATCATGATTTATGTTCCATTATGATCTATGCCTTATGTTCTTCCATGTTTTAAGTCATTGCTCAAGATTTTGATTTTTAAACATTATGTTCATGTTTTTAAGTTCAAATGTATATGGTATGTTTTATTTTATCCATGCTTACCCTAAATAAGCATTTGAGCTCACCCTTTTTATGTTTTATTTTCCCCCAGGATTAAAATAAAGGTTTTATGTAAGGAAACAAAAAGTGGAATATCTTTATGGGAGATGTTGAAGATCTTTCACCACGATTAGAAGATTACGTTCCAAGTTTCTAAAGACACTAAACAATTAAGGTCCTTGTGTGTCTGTTTTTGTTATGTATTAAGTATTCCGCAAAAAAAAATGTAATGTCCATGTACGTCAAGCTTCGGGTCTCTATAGTTGGTATCAGAGGGAAGGTTTAGTCAACCTTTGGAAACTAGGATGTGAAAACATTAGTGAGATCCCTAGAGATATTTATAAGGTATGACTAGGGATGTCCCTAAGGATAAGTATACGTATAGGATATAGTCCTAGAACTATGGTAACGATCTTAGAATTTAACCTAAGATGTTAGATATTGAGGGAACTCCCCCTTTACTATGTTGTTTTCCCTAGCATGATTTTTGCCTCTCACACTATTCTTTTTGGGTTTTAGAAAATGGATGGAAACAGGAAGATTCATGATAATGGAGGATATGACAGACAATGGAATGATATTATTCATGAGAAACCAAATGAAACGGGATCTGGAAGTCCAAACATCGTTATTATGCCTAATCAGCAATCTCATAATATGATCAATAATCTCAACTTTGGTAAGTTTCCCGACTCAGATAATAAGAGAAAGATGGAGTTTCATGATGATCATAGAGGAAAGAAAGTTCAATTTCCCTCATGTAAATCATGTGGGAAGAGGCATGAGGGAGATTGTTTCAAAGAAACTGGAAGATGCTTTGGGTGTGGAAAAGAAGGACACAAAGCCAGTAAGTGCAAAGGAAAAGGTCCAATTAACACCATGAACAAGGATAATGGTATTGCTACGACAACAACAATGATTAGATGTTTTAAATGTGGTATGTACGGGCATTATGCAAACCAATGCCCTAATGGAAAATCACATGAAGAGAATCAACATGGTCATATGGGTAGTATTTATGTGGATGATGATGAGGAGACTACAAATGATATATGAGCTGAAAGAAGTGTTGAAGCTCAGTCAGTTGTTTTAGAAGGTAGTGGAATGATTGTATGTTTATCGAGAGTTATTTTGTATAGTTAATGGTACTATAGAATAAAGAATCATCTAAGGATTGTTACACTATTGTATTTGAAAGTATATGTTGAATGGTACCAGTAACCATGGAAGGTTATTCAGATATTTTGGGAAAGTAGATGATATGCTCATAATGAAGGAATAAGAAGATAATGAGATGTTTGATTGTATTCATGAGCTCATGATTGATATAAGGACTAAGTGATATCATAGTTTGAGTATATAGAATTTTGAGGATTTTGGTATGTGGAATGTGTTAACTTTTAACTGCATTCATGTTTTCACTAAGGTTCAATGGGTATTCATTTTTTCAAGAGAATACATGATTAAGGCCTTCAAATGTTTGGAATGTGACCAAAAAGACATATCTTATGATATATGGGGATCAACGATGGTATTAAATCCCTGATAATCGTTTTCACTATAATATGACAGTGGACTGCAGCATTACGGATAAGCCTAAAGATTGGAATGGATTATGTTGGACATAAGTTAGTATTGTTTAAAGACAGAAGTTTTTTCGATTTTATTGATGGGATGTTATAGTAATATAGTTTTAGAAAAAGGACAACCTGCAGGACGGGCGACAGCCCATCGCGTTGGAAAAGGTTGTGGGAATCAAACCACAACCGAAGTGCGACTGGCCTTTATCACCAACCACTGGCCTACAAGAAGTCCCTGTTTAGTAGAAACTAGTTTTATTATATTAAGCAGTATGATATATGAAGTATATGTCCATTTTAGGAACTATATATGATTAATCTCACTATAGATGGACTTATGTATTTTTTGATAACTTTTCTAACCTTTTGTTTGAGACATATGGAATGACCCATCATTCTATCACATGATCTGCTAACACATCACGAATGACAAATTCAACTTCATTTATTTAAGAGATGAAGTGGAAATTGTCCAAAGAACGACCAATGGTGAGACTGTACAAAAATCACGAAAGTATTTCTCCTAATTCCAATTTCATCAAATTTAAGGAAATGATCTTGAAAACCAAAAATGTTGTCCTAGTGCTCTTATATCCGAGGAATCAGATGGTACCTTAGATCATCAAAAATCTATGGATTTGTGATTAATGGCTTTTTCATAGCCATGATCTCTACCACTCTCCATCAAGAACTTGATGGTTAGATTTCTCTTCCATATCCATATTTTCACCTATGTTCTCCTACGTGGAAACACAGCGATGAGTTAATTTGGGTAACCGTTACGTTTCATACTTTAGTTTTTAAAGATTGGTTTTTATATTCCTTTTTATGATGTGGGTTTCTATTAAAGAAACTTTTGAGTAGTAAACCATTTATAACCCTGACGAATTTCAAGGGCGAAATTCATTTTAAGGGGGGTAGAATGTAACACCCCGAGATTTTATGAAAAGTATTATTTTTAATTTCATTAATTTCTTGTGTTGTACGCTACAAGGATCATGTACAACACGCATCCCTGACTTTATTGCATTACATGAAATCGCGACCTTCCTCGATAGCGTGTGTAGTACGCAATACCGAGTTTCACTAAACGAGGTATTATTATAATATTATTATGAACTAGCCTTTATGAATAGTAATACCCACTTTTTGAAATTTTATAAATTTTATCTTTCAAAATGGACTTCATTTTTGGATTCAGAATATCGAAATTATCTTAGGGTGAAATTTTGGTACTTTTCAGATAACTTTCATATTCTGATGAATAGTGAAAATTACTAAATTTTAATTAAAAACAACTTTTTTAATCGAAATAATTAATAGTGATAAATTATTAATTGGAGTGGTTTTAAAGTATATTTAAAATATATTTTTACAATTTAATACAATGATGGTCATTGGATGTAATTTCACATTTAAACCAGACATAAACAAGGGTCAATCTTTTGATAGTTGTTATCTCTTAAGAACATGCTATTTGTTTTGACGACGGGAACTAATTTTTAAATTAATTAATGAAACTGATATGTTTTGAATTTGGTAAAATAGACATAATTTTTGAATTCATAATATCAAATATAGCTTAGGCCTAATTTTTGGTATTTTTCTGGAAACTTTCATTTTTTGATGAATAGTGAAACCACTAAGTGGTAGTTAAAAAAAACTGAATTTTTCATAAAACTTAATTTTACCACTTCTGTGAGTGGAATTTAGAAAATCCGAGAGACACGGTTAATATCAAGGACTAAAATGTGGTTCAATGAGATGAAAATAATTTTTGGTGAATAGTAACTTTTTACTTTTTTTACCATGGTTAAAAGTAAATAGGGTAATTAAGGGTAAAAATGATATTATTATTACCCTACCACATATCCTAATTCTATTGGATAAGTTTAATTCGTCCAAAAACAACCTTAGAAATAAAATATGACCATTTAGGCCCACTTGGATTAGATTAGGACATTTATTATTAATTTATTTAAAGAAGGGTTAAAATAGTTAAAATCAATGTTTAATAACTAAATAATTTTTAATATAGGGTTATACATAAGATAAATTCGACTATAAATATTCATTAGAAAGATAAAACGATTTTATACATAATGGTATTTTATTTATAATTTTCAGACTTAAAATAATTTAATTTATTTATGAAACAATGATGATGCAGTAATTATCTTATTAATGAAATATTGACATAATTGATGTTATAAATATCAAAATAAATGTAATTTGGGAATTTTTATGAATTACAATAATTTTCTATGTTAATATGACATGTTATTATTGATTTAATTAACTTTTTTTGAACTAATAATTCTTCTATAATTTTCACAAAAATCAATTACCAAATAGTGTCAAAATTGACATAAATAGTTTTTAAAACAAATATTTTATTATTAATAGTTATTATATTCCTAAAAATATAATGTTCATCCAAGATACTTATATCATGATAGGTTTATCACTAATGGACCACTTAGGGGTCGCTTGGATGTATATGGTAAGTTTAGTAACTATATAATATAAAAATACAAAGTGACATGGTAAATGTCAATCTAATTAACTATGAGTTAAAACTAAAAGATAAGGTTAATATAATGACCTAAACTTGTCTAAATTCTATTGGATGAGAGTATTTCGACCTATCCCCACATTATTTTTGAAATAAATCAATTTGGAGCTATTAAAAACCGAATATGACTTTATAATAAAATAATATTTTTAGTCATTCCAAAGGTGCCCCTCTCCTCCCTTATAAAAGGGAACCTCCTCCCTCTCTTCCTCACACCACTTTGAGCCTTCAAGCTCGTCCAAACCCTGCCAAATTCTCTTCTCCACTTCCCTAGAAACATCCTAGAGGTTCTGGTATTCTTCAAAGACCAATTTTAGTACCCTAAGAGGAGGTCTCAAAGAGGCGCTTCAAAGAAGAGGTAATGTCTGTTACCGATTCTTTAAAATTTATTTCTTCTTCCACTTATTCTTCTTAGGTTGTTTCATTATGAAGTAATAACATCCGTATCACTCATATACTGATATGTTATTATAAGTATGAAACATCCCTATTTCACCATCTATACATCCTAAGGAAAACAAAATCACCGCACGTGCGTACGTACGGAATACCGTCTCCACGCCGTGGTGTAATCTATTTTCCATCACCACCTTACTTGGATGGGTATAATGGTGTAAATAATAACTATATATGATTATTTTAAAGTGATATTTATTCTATAATAGTATACATACACTCCAATAAAATTCCACGATCATGGGAACGATATCATCGCTCGTGCGTACGTACGGAATACCGTCTCCACGACGCGTTGAGATTCATTCTCAATGATTAACCATTCACAAATGATTATAAAGTATATATAATAAGTAATCATGAAATATATGAAATAATAATGATACTGGATTTATATATATATATATATATATGTATGTCATCCATTTAATTCCATTCAATTCAATGAGGAAATGAAAACAACATTCATGCGTACGTACGGCCTACCATCTCCATGAACGGTGTATTTCTTTCCATTTATCGATCTAGTATATATATGTATATTCTGAATATATATTATATATAAATCATGTTTTATATTCTGTAATTAAGTAATCATGATCTAAGTAATCATATGAATAATTACAATTCAAAACACGGACGACAAATGAAACGATTTTACCCAAAACGCTCTTTAACATGGAATTTACAAAAGAACGGGTAATATAAAGTCATAAGTGAACAATATATGATATCATAACAATGAATATGATTCTGTAATAAGTCAATGACATTATTTAAATCATTATACAGTAGGTTCGGATATGTACGAAGCATATCGGACCTAAGGTAAGGGATAATTATTCCAATCTCATTCTTATCCGAGATTGTTTATTCGTAAGTATTTACTGGGGGTTATGTTTATTATCCATGTCCATATGTTATCAAAATGTTTTCATAAAATGTTTAATTTCCGTCCATGTATGTTTAAAGACATTTTTACCCTTTTCTTACTTTTACCACGTCATATGGAAGGAATATTTCTTTTGTTTACCATACGAGGTACCTTTTGACTTTTCCGACAAAAGTACGAGAAGAATGTTATTTTTAACTTATATGGCGTGAACGGATTTTTACAGTTTCATAACGCCTCATTTTCATGAAGCATACTCTAAAAGATTTTATGACTATTTTCAACAAAATACTTTTATTTAAAAGTGTATGGCATTTTGTGAAAAGAAAATGATTTTGAAGAAGAAAGGATATTTTCCTCAAGAATTCATTTCAAATGTTTTATCAAAACCATTTTCCATCTAAGACGACATTATTTCATATGTGTATGTTTCATGTTTAATGTATCTATGATTTACATGATTTCACTTTTCTTATTATGATATGATATCCATTTCTTTTATATGGATTATGTGATGATGGGATGATGTTTATGAAACCCATTTTATTTATTGGGTTATGTATGTTTATTTTGTGGCACAAGTAAGAATGATTTCATTATGAGATGGGTGGGTCCTATATCTACCTCTAATACATTGGATAATGATTTATATCTCATGAGATAAACATGATTGGAACAGTAAGTTAATCTGGTTCAGTGTTACAGGATTGAAACGAGGAGTGAACACGATTTAGAAAGGGACTTTGTCCACTAAGATAGTCTTGGCAGCAATGCCTTGGCTACTATGGAAATCATTACATATGATTAATGGATGCCACAATTACATGCTTTATTTCCATGTTATGCTATCATGATTTATGTTCCATTATGATCTATGCCTTATGTTCTTCCATGTTTTAAGTCATTTCTCAAGATTTTGATGTTTAAACATTATGTTCATGTTTTTAAGTTCAAATGTATATGGTATGTTTTATTTTATCCATGCTTACCCTTACTGAGCATTTGAGCTCACCCTTTTTATGTTTTATTTTCCCCCAGGATTAAAAGAATGGTTTTATGTAAGGAAACAAAAAGTGTAAGATCTTTATGGGAGATATTGAAGATCTTTCACCACGATTAGAAGATTACGTTCCAAGTTTCCAAAGACACTAAACAATTACGGTTCTTGTGTGTCTGTTTTTGTTATGTATTAAGTATTCCGCAAAAAAATGTAATGTCCATGTACGTCAAGCTTCGGGTCTCTACAAGTATAATGAAGAAACTTCATCTCAAAATTTATTTTGTATAACAACCCATGTGAAGTTATTCCTTTGACATATCTTAGAATCCTCTGTATTTGCAATATATGTGATTCTTTCAGATTACTTTGATACCTGGAACATAAAGTCACAGTATAAACAATATCAGTCATTGAATATGTAAGGTAATTAATACTTCTTATCAGATTTTGAAAGTATTTATAATACACACTTATTCTGGATTCATCTTTACTCAACATTGTGCTCACTGAAATAGTAGTTGAATATTATTTGGATTCAGCGATCCCAAACTTATTTAAGAGTTCCTTGACATACATTTCTTGAGATAGAAAAATATATTTTTCCTTTTCTTGAACTTGTAAGACAAGGAATAAAGTTAATTCTCCCAATATTGAAATTTCAAAATTCATCTTCATTTCTTCAGTAAAATCTTTAAAAAAAATTATTCATCCTCCAAAAAAGATATATAATCTACAAAAACAAATATAATTAAATTTCTGAAGATAACATATTTCACATACAATTTAATATCAAGTTTTCCTTTAGAAAGGTTTATCATTCACAAAAAAATCAAGCATCAAATACCAAGAAAATAGAGCTTGTTTCATCCCATACAAATATTTATTCAATTTAAAAACATCATTTTCATCCACATCAAGTAGAAACCCATAAGGTTTATCAATGTAAATTTCTTCCTCAATATCACCATTTAAGAAATATGACTTTACATCCATCTAATAAACTTTGTAATTCTAATGAGCATACACTTCAAGAATCATTTGAATAGTTTCTAGCCTTGAAAAAGGGGAAAAGGTTACATCAAAATCCACACCTTACACCTATGCATATCCTTTATAAATAAGTATTGCTTTGTTTCTTGAAAATTATCCATAATCATTTAATTTATTTCTATAAACCCACTTGTTTATGATAAAAATTTTATTTTCTATCCTTGGATCAAGTTCCCATGTTTCATTCTTCTCAATATGATCCAACTCTTCGCTCATAAAATACAACCATTATTTATGTTAAATAGCCTCTGAAACTGATTCTAGTTCAACTTTTGAGATAAGTGAAGTCTAATTTCCTAATCTCAAATTCCTTCTTGTTTTAATTGGATCCTTCTGATTCCTGATAATGTTTTTGAAATCAAAATGATTTTATAATGTATGAAATTTCAAATTTTCTTTCCCAGATAGAATCTCCTCATTACATTATTCTTCTAAATCTTGATAATAATGTTTTTAATTACTTTCACTACTATTGGAATTCTTCAAATTATCCTCATTAGCATTCTCAACAATATTTCTTAAGGAGATTTGATTTTCAATTAACTTCACATAATATGATTCCACAATCTTTTCTAAACATTTGTTCCAACATTTGTAAATTATCTCATTTAGTGAATAACCCATGAAATTTCCTTCCTCATATTTATCATCAAACACTCCCAAATCTATATTTTTTACCTTGAGAAAACATGGAATTCCAAAAATATTGAAGTATTTCAATGAAGATGTTTTTTATACCACATCTCATAAAGATTCATATTGGTTTCTAGTCTCAACAAGCATCTATTTTGAATATATACAGGAGTACTAACAGTATCCCTCCAAAAGAATTTTGAAATTTTTTATTCTGTTAACATACTTATTTTTTTTCTAGTAAAATTCTTCTTGTATCTGTTGGAATATTTTTCTTCTTTATTATTTTTTCACTTATTCCATCGATGTTTTTCATCGGAATCATCTCGATATTCCCCAAATTTCTTATTGGATAAATTCGTAGCAAAGTGTATGATTCCACCAAACTCAAAACATTTGAGTGGAAGTTTACCTCTATAATTTACTCTTACTCTTACTCTTTGATAGTTCTTGGATATAAGAGACATGATTTGTTTCATTCAGCTCATCATCCTCTTTGTCTTTGGACTCATAAGGATCTTTTTCTTCAATATCATGGATTTTCATCTTTCTTATAGCTTCAAAATCCATTTCATATTTCATATTATTTTTAAACATTATGGAGTTTATCATTTCATAAGCAACAAGGAAGTTATGCAATTCATCAATAGATAAATCATCCTTATCTTCTAAAGAATAAATTTTAGAATCAAACCTATCTAGAAATTTTCTCATAAGTTTATTCACAATTTTAGAATCTTATAGGACATATTTGAATCCTATTATGTTGAAAAAAATCATTTACTCTAGTTAAGTATTCATAAATTGTTTTTTCATCCCTCATTATAATGTCTTTATAATTACTATTCCATATTTGTAGCTTTTCTTCCTTGATTTTAGTATTCCATTTGAAAAAACATTCCAACTTGTCCAATATAATTTTTGAAGTTTTGAGACCCATGAAATTATAATAAATATTTTTTAATAAGAACATAAGGATAGAATTTCAATAATTTCCATCAACTTCTATATTTTTCTTATCAGTAAATTCCATAGGATAATCTTTCTAAATAGGTGGAAAACTAATAGTAGAATCATCAAAAAATTCCAAGACAAAAGATGAAAGATAGAGAATCATCCTATTTTTTTATCTATAATAATTTTTTCTATAGAATGAAGGAATTCCTATACTATTGATAGAATTCATATTATCCATGATAAGGATTCAACAAGGGAACATTCCCTCTAATACCAATTGAAGTTCCAAGGATTGAATAACAACTGAGATGGGGTTCAATAATTTTTTATCTTTTTATAAGTTTCAAAACATTTAGAAACATAACCCCTATAACCTGTTAAGATTTATATCCTTTTCATACATTAGTAAATACATATGCATGAAAAGGTAGGAAAGAAAGAAAATAACACATGATTTATATGGTTTTTTACTTAGTGTGAGAGCCTACGTCCTTGCCATAGCCACTCTCGTGGGTCTATGGAAATCCACTATTATGAAGAAGTGAATAAAACTTATGCCAAATCCCGTTAGATACCCTCTATCTCTCGATAGGAAATATTATACTCACTCCCATAAATTTACAGTTTTTTCTTATAAAAAATTTATCTAAACAAAAGAATAAATAATTTGTTGAATCTAATCCAAAAAATGTTCAGTTTGAACATTCAAACCATTTTGGCTGAGTCTAATATTCTCATTATGGTAATGATGGTTCTGATTTTTCTCTACTCAAAAATTCAATAAAAATATTATTCAATCATGTGGTAACTTTTCACTTAGAATTATCCAATGCTTCAACATTTTTTTGTATCTAAAATTTTTAAATGAATGAATGATTTGAGCATATATTTATAGGCAACTCAAAAACCAAAGGCGTGAAACTTGAAATCTTTCCCACTTCCATAATCTCAAAATCTCAAAAAAATATTTTACTTTTAATATTAAATATGTTACTTATTTAAACCTTATTATATTTCAATGAGATTTAAGAAAAATTTAAATTCAAGTTTGACTTCTTCAACTATTCATATATTTCTCAATAAGATAATGATAGTTCTTGGGTATGATTTTTTAAGTATGATAAAGCTGGATCTTGGTTCCATTTTTTCTCAGAAAAAATATATCTGATTTTCTCAGAATCTTGGTTCTAATTTTCTCATAAAACTAGTTCTAATTTTCTCAGAAAACTGGTTCCTATTTTTTCAGAATCTTGGTTCCAATTTTTCTCAAGAAACTGGTTCTGATTTTCTCAGAATCTTGGTTCTGATTTTACTCAAAAAATTGGTTCTGATTTTCTCAGAATCTTGGTTCTAGTTTTTCTCAGAAAACTAGTTCTAATTGGCTCAGAATCTTGGTTTTGATTTTTCTCAAAAAACTAGTTCTGGTTTTTTCAGAATCTTGGTTCTGATTTTTATAACAATGATACTGTATTCGATTTTTTTAATATGATGGATCCAATTTTTAGAACAATAAATCTAGATTCAGTTTTCTAAATATTTTTAGTGATTCTTGTTTCCTCAAACCTCTCCATCATTTCTTTAAAAGATTTTATCATGAAATATTTCATGATTTTTGAGAACTTATTGATCAGTAAAGCATTGCCTAATTTACTTTAGAAAGTTTTAAAAAAAATCTAACTTCTGACTTCTCAATCTTCATCAACATCCACTTTCAAAAAACTTCAGAAAAAAAGGACTTCTTCATTCAAAAACTTCTTTCAAACATGGAAACTTCTTTCTTTATATGATTACGTAAAATACAAAATTTCCACAACCAACAACTTCATCTTCCTAAATATCAAAAACATTCTTAAACAAAAATTTTATGTGTCAACAAATAAAAAACATTGTTAAAACAAAACACCAAAAAGGTTATTCAAATATAGATAATAAATAGCTAATATACATATATAAAATAATTATAAATTTAGTTTATAAAAGTTTATAGATATGATAAATTTTAATAAATGGGTGATAAATATAGTTATTTATGTTATATAAGATATTGGATTGTATTTGTGGAAGATATTGTCATGGTAAGGATTCTTTATTTCAAACATTAATTACTTGAGATATGATTATGTTATACATAATATTTTTTTCATTGTGATAATACATACTTGTTATCTTTTATATAATTATTAACATGTATTTCATGATATTCAATGTATTACTCAAATTTCATTCTATCATGGTGTTATTCCAAAAAGAAATTAAAAAACTTTAAGGGTTTATTTGTCTCATTTTCAACTCTATGGGACATGTTCAATATTTTAAACCATAATCTCTTTTATATGTTGTATTGAATACCCTATTTCCATCAATTATAATTAATATATTTCATCTCATGATATGGGAATGTATTTTAATGGTAACTCTATCACAATATTTTTATTCTAATGTTACCATTAGTGTAAGGTATTTGGTCAAATTAACTCCCTTTATTATTTTAAAATGATTCTTCTTTAAAATTATTTCTTCCATGATAGGTTTATTCCACCCTAATATTTTATTTAATAGAACATTCTTTATAGATATGGTGGAAAATGATGATTTCTTTCAATTATTTTACCTTAATAAAATTTCTTTCTCAAATATTTATAATTATTCATAATTATTCCCATATTCATTAATGAAGTTTCCCTCCCTATACAAATTTTAAATTCATATAAATATTCATTATAATTAGAAATCAAATAATTTTTTATCCCATGTGGCCTATTTATTTCTATTCTCCTCACATAAATATATAGTTTTTACCCTTTTTACAACATGTTATATCAACAGGTTTATTTCAAAAATATTTTAAAATATTTTCTATCCTTTAAAATAAAATTCTCAACCTTGTGTAATAAATTTATTTTACAACTTTTATGTAATTATAGGAAATAATACTGAAGTTTCTTTTTCAAAAGTATTTTTTTCAATTTTTTTAATTCATATTTTTAAAATAATTTTTCAAAGGTCTTATGATGTCATTTTTTTATAATAATGTGTAAATGATTTATAAAATATCTTTTATGAATTTTTTCAATGTCAATGCATCATTCTATAATCTTTTTTATTTTATATGAATCATTATCTTTATAAATTAATTAATTTAAAAAATAAATTATTTCTCTCTTGCTTTTATAAAATATTTCATTCAAAATGCTTTCAAAAGACCAAGGAAATTTCTTATTTCTGATGTGTCTATTTTTTGAAACATCATAAAATTGTAGTTAAATGATGTCATTTTTCTTTAAAATATCATATATAAGATTCAGGAAATTCATCAAGTGATAACACCCACTTCTTTTATCCAGATGAAATATTTAATATTCTCTTGTTTTGGAAGAAAGATCTGTCTCTACCTTTGTGTTTCTTAATTATTCACTTTTTATAAATACATGTTATCCTTCAATGATTAACCTCTATCAATATCCTATTTTAGATACATTTTATTGAAGGGTGTTCAATTAATTTCCATACATAAATTGATTAGTGAAATTATATCCCTAATCACATACATTTTATCTATATAGTGTATATACAATATGGTTTATTGTCATAATTGAATGGTATTTGACAAGAATGTTCCTCGATTGCATTGGATGCCCATTTAATTTTCATAGGTTTATCATGTTTTGATTATTTATGGAATTTATAACTAAACCATAACATGAATCCATTTTAAAATCACAATAATCATGTTTTCCATCCATGGGTTCTTAATAATGTGTTAAATAAAACTAATTTTATTTCTATGGGTTCTTTATGATGTTATTAGTGAATAATTTTCAAGTGTAAATAATTAGTATGAATGAATTATGGGTGGTGTCTTATAGCACCCTCCAATTAATTTTTAAAATTTTTATTTATACTAATATAAGTATCCACATGTTAATTTGTGTTTCCTGTAATCATTAGAACCGATGATGTGTCTCTGAATGTAATGTTTCTATATAATAATGTTTGCTACATATTTTAAATGTGTTATAAAGTTTTATTCTTGTTCCTAGGACTATGTTGTGATCTCAAAGATCTTTCTTGTTGAATTGTGTTTCTACACTATTTTTATTCATGTATTTTGTTGAGCCAAGACCTATAGAATGATTTATTATCCATGATTTACTATGTTTAGGTTTCATATGTATTCTAATTAAACTTATATTCTCATCATATCATCACTTATGATATTTTATTTTTAAAACTTATATTTACTCTTACTGAACATATTATCTCACCCCTTTCTTATATTTTTATTTCCCCAGGTTATGTATATATGAAAATAGTGAAATTTATAGAATAGTTACTTGCAGAATTTGTGGGAGATATTGAATAATTATTATGGATTAAGTATTTTTTTATATAATGAGTAAAATTTATAGTTGATTTAAATAATATGGGTTTTGTTAGTTAATTTTTCCCTAATTATATAAAACTATAAACCTAAGAGGCAGTGGGAATACATTGTAATAAAATATTAGAATTGTGTTATGAGGATGAGTTTTTCCGGATTGTGGCGTGTTATAGATGGTATCAAATAACTAATTAGATAACATTTGATATTATGATGTTATTGGTTATGGATAAATTAGGAGTTAGAAATGTCATCAAAGGTTGATAAGATAAGTTTTATTATAATTTCTATGTTATACATAACATTTTAGTTCAGTTAACGTAATATTCTAGGGATTGGGATAAGATAAAATTAGTATAAACTCTAGGTATAAGACTAAGGGATAAGTTTATGTATAGTGTAACCTCCTAAAAGTTTGTTAATTTAGATATTTTGGGGTTACTTACAAATAAAATTCCTGACATTATAATTAATGTGGATGTAGGCACCGGTATAAATGTACTTAGGGTCATAATCCAAAAAGGGCATGTTTGGTATTAATATAAAATTCATTAGGTGCATGATAAGGAGTCCTAACTAGAAATATAGTTTGAAACATTTGAGGGATATACATTAGATAATTACATTCTATTTACAATCCATTATTAAGGATTTATTACATTAATCAATTATGATAAAAAGTATGAGAGAAACCAACCTAAATAAACCTAGATTTAGTTGAGAGTGATTTCTATTGACCTAAAACATAATATAACAATTATGAAATGTAATACATTTTATGGATGAATTTTTTAAGTAATTATATTATAATAATTCAATTATGGTGTTAATGTTTCATCAATGTGGATTAAATCTATGGTATTTTAGTAATGTATGAAATCCAAAGGAACCATATTGTAACTGGATTCCATGGACAATGTAGATATTTTCCAAATGAGAAACCTACCAAAATAAGATGTGTGAGAATTCATGCGATTATATTATACCCTATATCTTGAATTTTGATTAACAGTATAGACATAGTTGATAATCAAACCATAGTAAAGAAGATAATGATAGAGTCTCAAGAATGTTTGAGTGATGATGAAGATGAAGGACTAAATATCAAAATTACTTAATGAAATGAATTTGGTATGAATCACTAAGGTAAATTTATTAAATGATATGGGAGATATTTTATATGTGTAGAAATAGTTCATGGAGAAAATAATTTTTTTGGAAAATTTAAGAGCATAGTGGACACAATAAAAGGAAAAAAGAGTTCATCCAAACATAAAAATGGAGGGTAAATGTCTTAAATGTGGGGAAAATATAAATTATATAAGTCAATCCAATAATAAAATGAATAAAAAGGATGATATACACCATAAAATTTAATGATAATGGAATAAATATGAAACCACACCCATGGAAGTCAGTTCTGAAGATAAATTAGAGTGAGAAAGATTGACCCTCCAAATAAGAAATGAATGCTTTATATTTATAACTTACTCAAACCATTTATTTGTACCTATAATTCTTGATAAGGATGTAAAATATCCTGATAAATTTTTAGGTGTTGAATTTTTAATAAAAAACATATTTTCCTATGTATATAACTTCTCTCTAATATAAATATATAGGAATGTTATTCCTATGAAATATTATTGTCCGTACTAAAATAAAATTTTATGTGATATTATGCATGGGTTGGATCTATTCATAATGGTAAATTATATGACAATAAAATGACATCTAAAATTCAACCATGATTAGTTATGAATACCAGGATGTTTGTAAACTCCCTTTAAAAAATTATTCTTATTGTATTTGGGTATTTAGTATAAATATCTATAGAAAAACTCTACATTACTTATATTCTTATTATGAGGAAAGATATAAGTTCACTATTTAAAATCAGCATTTTGAGGAGAAAACCTCATTGAAAATTAAATCTTGGGTCATGGAAGCCATTGATATTTAAGTGAGTAATAATTAAAATTGCAAGGATTCAATTTATTTATAGGGGAGAATATTGAAAATGAGATTTCCCTATGTATTTTCTACAAATAAATATTATGTTAATAGCTTGTTTCCCATGAAACATAAAATATAAATGGGACCCAACTCATTTTACTAATAATTATATGGACTAATGTATGGTATCCATTGAATAATCGAGTACAAATAGTTATAACTAACATATGAAGTAAAGGACCCTTTAAATAATATTTCAAAAAGTTCAAATAAGTAGATGATAAACCAACTTTTTATTTGATTTTTTTTAATGTATATTTTCCGTGTTTAAAATATTTATTATTATCACAAATTTTCAAAGAATATTTAATATAAAAAAATTAATTTACTTTGAAAAAATTTCTTTTCAAAATATTTTATTCTTTTATTTTAAATTTAAATTTATAAATTTTTTAATTTGAATTTGAAAAAAAATTAATTAAATTTTTAACTTGTGAAAATAATATTAACTTTTTATTAATATTTTATATTTTTCTAAAAAGATATATTTTCTCATGAATTGTGAAAAATATTTTTTTTACAAATAACATAACATTTAGAAAATAATTATTATTTAAGTATCAATTTTGAATTTTTGAAATGTGTTTATAAGAAAAAAATACATATTTATAAGTAAAATTATATATTTAAAAATTTTAAATTTAATTTAAAAATCCATATTTTATGTTTTAGAACATAAGGTATGTTTTTAAAAAAAATAGTACAATATCGATTTTGTATTTAATAATTAATTTTTCTAAAATATATAAAATTAATATAATGAAATGGACTTAAATTTTAAAATAATATGGAATAGATTATTTTACGATGACTACATTATTTTCATTCATGAAAAATAAATTACATTGGTAAAAACTAGTTACCTCTGTAAAAATAAATTGAGGTAAAAGGGGATTCAACTAAGAGGGAAAGACTCCTAACATGTTTAAAACAACTATGGGAATGGGATGTTGAGGCCATTCATGACCTTATCCCTTACAAAATCAATTATTTCCTAGTTTTTTATCCACTATCCTTGGGAGTGACTTTACATAATAAAAATGATATGGATATTTAGAAAAATGTCATCCCTTTTAACTTATAAAAGGGGATCTTCTCTCCTCAATTACCATCAGAACACAAACCACTTATTTCATCCAAAAATTTACCCAAACCTATAATAACCATTCCTTTCCATAGTCAATTAGTTTCTATCTTCTCAAAATATCATCCATAAATGGCCTAAAACCCTTTGTAAAGGAGATAAACTTAGAAATGATGTCTACATTTCTTACCACTCATTTACCATTTCTATTTCTTTATGTGCACTTCTACATCCATAAATTCCATTACCACATCTTAAAAAGGTACCATTGGTGTCATTAGTATACTATTATGTTCATGTAATTATTTTTCAATCCTTGACCACCTTTCCCCTTTCCTTTAAGAAATACAAATATGTCATTCTTGCATTATTTGAACCAAAGCCTCCATGACGCAACATATATCATTTTTCATTAATAATATTAAAAATATTTTATAATAATAAAATTAAATATTTATTTTTGAAATGTATAACTTATTTCAGGCTCTATAATGATAAACCTCTTTACTCCTTTTCCATGTACCATGGGAAATGAAATTATCAACCAAGTTTATGTGTGGACTACCACCTCCATGGAATGATTGATTTCCATTTTCATTTCATCACTAAATTAAATAGATATTCATGTGAGAGGGTTTAATGAATAAATGTGTTTTTTATAAAATTATTAAGGTTATGGAAAGTCAAATTGGACAACATATTAATAATATTAGCAAGAAAAATTGTTGTATGTTCAACCATACAAAATATCGTTCTAAGAGAAAAAATGATTTCATCATACTATTAAATAACATAATATAGTTTATCTTCTTATAAATAATTAAAATTCTTATATATCACACTAATAAACCCTCAATAATTTAATTATTATTTTTTATTGTTATATTACAACTAAATAACTACATAATCATCCATTAATTATTTTATATTTTTGTTTGGTTTGGTTTACCCATCCAGTTGAACAATGATATAAATTTTTGTCATTGATGAATCTAGAAAATTAATTTCTAGTAATATAGGACAAAAATATTTATATAATTTTTTTTTGTTTCATTAATTTAAATATAATCATTTAAGTCATTATTTATGAAAACACCCTTCCTTCTCTAAGAATCATCTAAACATACTCATCACTAAATTCATCTTTAAATATCATAACCATAAATCCCATAGAATGAAATTAAATCATTATAAATAATTGTAAAACATCAATTCCAGTAAATTTTATTATCTATTAAAGATAAAATTTGGGATATGAATGAACTACAGCACCACTATAACAAATTATTTCAAAAATGAACAAGATTACGGACACCCTACATCAAAAAAGGATAATAACTAATATATATATAATAATTATAAATTAAGTTTATTAAATGATATATATATATATTAAAATTATTTTTTATGTGTTATTAATATAGTTATGTTTGGTATATAAGAGGTTAGATAATATTCATGGAAAATAAAATCAATATAAGGGTTTTTTGTCTCAAATTTGAATTCCTTGAGACATGGTTATGTTATACATCGTGTTTTCTTTTGATTAGTGAAAATAATACACCATTATAATTTTTATCAATATTCAATTTTATTTCTTGATGGTTAATTTTATATTTATTTTTAATTCTAATATTGAGTTTTCAGTCAAAAATTATAAAAGTTTTCATGTTTTCTTGGTTTCATTTTCAACACCATGAGACTTGTTTTATATTGCACACAATCATCTCTTTTATAAGTTTTATTCGCTTATTTATACCCATGAATTATATTTAAGACCATTAATATCTTGATATTTTAATATAAATTTATTAGAAACTCTCTCATATTCATTTTATTCTTATATAACCATTACTGTAAGGGTTTTATTCAACTCAAATCCCTTCATTTAGTTAAAATTCATATTATTCATACTTATTTCATCAAATATTAGATACCACAACCATATTATTTTTTAATGGTTCATAATATTTAACTATAGTGTAAAATTATATTTTATTTAAAATATTATACCTTCATAAAATTTAATTCAATAATATATATTATTGTTCAAAATAATTCACATCTTATTTAATGACGGTTTCACCTCCATGTTCATATTTTACATTCTCGTCAATGTTATCCATAATAATTAGATATCTGGATATATTGAATCCTAGGTGAACTCTATATTCCAATTATACAATTTTAATAGTGGTGTTTTGTTACTCTTTTTCTGATGTGGGTTTTTGTAAAAGAGTATATCAAAAAATTTAAAATGGTTTTTCATCCTTCTAAATAAACTATTCTATATTCCACCCAACAATAATTTTTAGAACCTCTATTTCATTCAAGTATCTATTTATCATGTTTATTTTAAAAAATTACATGTTTTTCAATATTTTTAATTAAACTTTTTTAATATAACTTTTGAAAAATATTCAAACATCATATATTTTTCAATGAGGTTAATAATTCCATCTAAAATGTCTTTTACATTTTTATTAAATGTCAACAAATATTTACACTACTATTTTCATTTTATATGAAACATTACCTATATAATTTCATGCTTTCTAAATGAAATTATTTATATCTTAATTTTATAATATATTTCATTGAAAATGATTTCAAAAGATCAATGACATTTATTATTTCCAAAGTGTATTTTTTAAAAACATCACAAATGTTTTTTCATCTAAGTCATTTTTCTTTGATGTATACTATACTCTAAAAAGGAAATTATTCAAAGATAATATCCAACATATTTTTATGGATGACTTATTTATTTTACTTCTATTATAGAGGAATGATCCATTACTATATTTTTATTTCCTAATCATTAAATTTGAATAAATATGAGTTATTTACCAATGTTATACCTCTGTGAATACACTATTTTTGATCCCCTTAATCAAATAGTGTTAACTATGGTTTCATAAATTGATTTATTGGGTAAATTATTATGCTAACCTTATACCCTTTATCTATATGGTTTAAATCCTATGTTCTTTATTATCTTCATTGATTAAAATTTACATAGAAATCCACTAGATGTTATTGGATGCATGTTTATTTTCCATGGGTTAATAATGTTTTGATTATTTATGGAATAATTATTTATTTTCTGATGTGAATCCATTTGAAAATGATATGAAAAAAATACATGGGTACTTTATATTGTTTTTAATAAAACCATTTTCATTCAATGAGTTCGATATGATGTTATAAGTGAATTATTTTCAAGAGGCACTAATAAATATGGATGAATGTTTTGTGGAGTACTATATTTCTCACCAATGCATTGGTGACTAGTTAATATCTCATGATATAAGTATTCATGATTACATTTAGTTTCTCATAATCATGGTCAGTGATGGTGAGGCAATTTAATGTAATTTTTCCCTTTACTATTTTTTGTTACATATTTTAATGATGCTTCACAATTTTATTATTGTCCTCTTGACTATGTTATGGTATAAAGCCAAATGTTTATTAAATCATGTTTCCATAATATTTTGATTCATTTATTATGTTAATCTGGTCTTTAGGTCATGATTTATGACTCATGAATTTTTTCATTTTAGTTTCTTATTTATCCTAATTATACCAATATGTTAATATTATGATCACATATGATATTTTATTATTAACACTTTTTTTACCCATATTGAATATTTATTCTCACCCATTTTTTATGTTTCCATTTTACTAGGTTATGAAATAAAAATTATGAAATTTATAGAATTTTTCCCTATGTAGAGAATTTTGAGGATATGATGATGAATTATTATGGGTTGAGTTATTTCTTATATATTGGAAAAAATGACCAGTTGAAAAAAAGAACATGGGTTTATTAGTTAATTTTTTTTCCAAATTCTCTAAAACTTTAACACAAAAAGGCCTTGGGAATGTATTATAATGAAATATTTTATTTAAATTATTTATATGATATTTTAAATGTTACATTATATTATAAAATTGATAGATAATTTTAACGAACCATTAAATATGGTTATAGAAAATCAATCACATCATTTTGTTGAGGAGATTTTCTACACATATGCATGAAAAAATCTTTCATTTCCCATAGTATGGAAGCTGATATGAATAATTTTTATTGCATCAATATAATAACATTTCATTATATATAAGATATTATGCCACTTTGGTGGTGGAGTGGTGGTAAAAGAGAGTTATACAACGACATCATTCTTTGGGAGGATTAGGGTTCGAACTCTGGGAGTACGCTTTCAGGGAAAGCCTCTCCCTCGGTATCCACCTGTCTTGTCGAGTTGCTCAGTCTCAACTGGGTGAGAAAAATGAGGCATGGCCCAATGTGCTGATGGATTTCTTTGACGAACCATCGCCGATTGGGCTGTCACCCTTCGGAACACTCTGTCATCTCAGCTGGCAATGGATCCTTCCCTAGTTGGGGACCTACCTTAGGGTAGTGACCTCTTCATGGGGGAGGAGGGTTACCATGTGTGGAGGGTTCAAAAAGGCCACACATGGGAATTCCCTTTTAAAAAAAATAAATAAAATTATATATAATATATTAATGTTACTATATCATCTTGGTTATATATGATTTTAATGAGACGGAACATGAGCCTCATCCCAGTTGGTGAGGACTCTTTAAGTGCATCCTGCCAACCCGAGATCAAATCCTGGGGGAGGCTAATTTCTGGTACTGTAGTAGACTGTAGTAGTACTGTAGCAGGAACTGTGCAATACTGTAATAGGTATTGTAGTGGAAACTGTAGAAGGCACTGTTTGGCACTGTAACAGCCAGGAATATTCCCCCATTTTGGCCTTCGAGCCACTGATTTTGTCCCTGGGTCCTTTAAGGCCTTTGAGCCACCCGAGACTTCGGGTCAGTAAGGCCTTCGGGCCACCTCAGGGCCTTAGAGATACCTTAAGTGCAGATGCAAACCAGACAACCTATAAGGAACAGGCTTCAGAAGGAGAATGAGAAAGGAGATTTCACCCTAGAAGAAGCTAAACGGATTGTAAGAATGAGAGGGTATGGAACCTTCCATCAGAATAACCCTATGCATGCATGGGAAATCCTAGTCAAACATCCATGTGAAGGTGGAGAGCTGATTTCACGATGAAGATGTTGGGGAGGAGTAGTTCCAAGTATTTATTCTAGGTTGTATGTAATGTTTGAGTCCTACAGGAAATTAATTCCTCTAAGTCCTATGGTCTATGTAATACTTATGCCTATGAGCCTTATAAGGGTTCCACCTAACCCCTTGAAATGTGGAATGATATGGAAGAATAAATAAAATTAAAGTGCTTAGTTAAGACTTATACCTCTTCTTTGAAAAACCACTTGTGCCTTTAACTTTAATCCTTCTAGGATTGGTCCTTTGGTATAACCAAGATCTATAAAAAATTTGTATCAAGGTTTAGAATGGGTATTATCTATTCTTAATAATTTAAAAATCATTAATAAGTATAAGTAATAGAGTTTAGAAGATGTTCTTTTATAAGTGAGGTGGGTAGAAAACATGCATCTACCTGAAATATTAATATAAAATATGTGTATAAGTCATAGAAAAGGATCCAAACTACCTTATATTTTTAGATAATGATTTTAAGAACAAAATATGAACAAATAATAAATTTTATATAGTGTTTGGGTTCATTTTAAACCATATCATTTTATTTAACCCCCTCATTAACTTTGTTTAAACATAACCATTGTAACACATTTTATAGTCATTAAGTGTCAAGAAAGTAATTTTAAAAACTAAAAGTTTCAAACACATGACTCATGAATGATAGGATCAATAATTTCCCATCATATAGATTCATGACTGTATTTTTATAATTTTTTAATTATTTAGAAAAAAATTTGAAACATGAAATAACATTTACGGTCATTTTTTGGACTATTCATATATCTTGACTTTAAAGGAATCATGCTTAAAATAGAATTATAATATAAAATAATTAATTAAAATTTATAATTTATAATTTTCCATGAAATTCATGTGGAAACATAATCCATCAAAAATATATTCCTTTTAATTTTTTTTAAATAATATATTTTATTTTTTTAATGAACACGGAAGTTTTTCATAGACATTTCATAAGCATTCAAGGTAATTATATTGTCTCTAAAAATACAAAATAAATTATATTCATAAAAAAATTATTTGTCTTAATTATAACTATAAATAATTACTAATATATCATTTCAATCCATATAAAAACATATTAGATATATTATAAGATATAGAGATACATTTTGTAATTTTTCATAACTTAAAATAATAAAAAGGTCATAATTGATGTCAAATTTTACAAAAATTCCATATTTTATAAGGTAGGATTCTTAGAGTTTACTTAAACCCTTAAATTAATATAAATGAATGTTTTGGATTTATTTAGATATATTATCCCATATTTTTAACCTTAATTAACCTATTTTAATCATTATCATGCTGATAAACTATTAAAATTTCTACTATTATATATAGATAAAAATAAAATTGAAATATTTACCAATTTTAGAACTCATGATTCAAAATTTGAAATCCATTTGTCAAGATTAAATTTATAGAAGTGGTTGAATTCTATTTTTCTATAATTGTGCTAAATGTAATGAAATAATGTTTTTTTAAATGACATAATGGGGATTTTGAAACCAAATCCATAAATAAAATGAACTTTAAAATAGCATGATTTATATAAAAGAAATGAATGTTTTGAAAAAATCATTAATTTTAACTATTCACTCAAAAATCAATCATTTTAGAAAAATATAAAATATTCATCCTAATCCTATTATGACGTGATGATTTCAAAAATGATATCTATTTTTTTAAGTACAATTTATAAAATTTGAATAAACTAATTATAAAGTCCACACAAAAAATCAACAAAAAAACTATTTTTGATGAAAATGTATTTTTCAAGAATAAAATTTATTTATTTCCATTAATTGAATATAATCTATATTTAAATGAATTTTAATAAATAAAATTTGATATATAAAGAAATTATTTCTTAGAATCATTTATTAATAGGGATAAATTTGATCAATTAAGGTCAAAATACTTTGCACCCATTGAAATAGTTTTATAAAACATATATTTTTTTCTTTAGAAGATTTTATCTTCATTTAAAACCAATTCATAATCAATTTATGATTTATTTTTCATTTTTCTATGATAAAATCATATTAAATAATATTAATACTCATATTCATAACCTTCAAACTAATGATTAGGTCATAATGTTCATAATTAAATAATATTATATCATAGTTTGTTTAAGATTGGTGTTATTTAAACAACATGATATTGATTGTATTACTTAAATAAAATAAATTTTAAAATAATTGGTTGTGATGCCAATGGCTTATGTCTTGTTGTTATTAGTCTTTTTTGGTTATGTTGAAGAAGGTAATTGTCTTAACCATGATCTTTATTTTACTTGTTCTTTAGCATACATCAATTATGTCCTAACAATCCTAATATAATAACAGAAGTATCTCCCATATACTAAGGTTTTATTAAGTTGATTTAATAATATTAATTTATATCATCTCCATCAAATGGGAAACAAAATTGTCACTCATGTGTATGATGAACTACTGCCTCATTAATAGATATGATTTTTTTCTTCACCACCTCACATGGCATATCATAATGGTATAAATAATTAATATATATGGTATTAATGAAATAATTATTATTTTTGTAATGTTATATATTATATAACTTTATAAACGTTTATCCATTAAAACTAAAAACATTGATTGCTCCTATGTGTAGAATACCACCTCCATGAAGCCATGGTATTTGATTTTCATGTCTTCCTTTAATGAGAGATTTTATATTATTTGTGTATAAAAATGATATTTATCTGATTATTATTAATCTAGAGATGAAACAACCATGAACTCTATTACCATGTTTAACATACCAATGTCATTTTGTAATTATGAACTAAATGTCATCCAAATATCCAACATGGACTTGACAGAATAAGTAATTAAATATTCCATTTAAATAAATTAAATAAGTGGTTTAATGGTAAGAAAATAAACCTATAAAAGGTTTAAAAAAGTATAATTTATATAAATTTATTAAAAATTAGTTAAAGGAAATACATAGAAAATTAGGAATCTAGGTAAAGAGTTTCTTAACTGAATTTCATTTCATTAGGTTATAACACTTCTTTGTTGGAATTGTTGTTAAATGGACATGTGTAAAATGATATATAATTTTTTTATATTATATTTCCAATTGAATTATGTGTATTACATTTCTCACACATAATAAAATCATTGATTAATTCTCAGTTCAATGATTTGATCTTTGTAAGGGATTTCGACTGAATTTCTCTTCATTAGGGAATGTTTTAATACTGTGCACCTAATTTTTATTCAATGGAGTACAAACTGACCATTTTCATGTTAATTAATAATAATAAATACATTATTATATTTTATTTTCAATTCAATATAATTTATCCAATAGATTTTTATATTAATATTTCTAATGTGGTAAGAGGGTTATTAACTCACTTTTCTTTCATTGGGTTATAAAACCTCTTTAGAGACTTGTTATGCCATGATTGTGTGTGAATTGATATCCAAATTTTTTTTGTTATTTTTACACTTCACTTATGTGGATTTGACTTTTTTACAATTAATTACTTCATTGATTCGTTCTCACATCAATGAATTGATATTTTTATAGGATATCATCAAAATGATCACTCTATTGTGACAAATTTGGTATTATGAACCTATTTCATATTATCTAGTGTATATAATTCAACATTGATGTTTTTAATATGAATATATATTTATTAATTATGATTAATATTTTAGTTCATGTTTACACATTCAAGGGGTTACTAATTAAAATTTACCAATGAGGTGAGAATTCATTTTACAATCTCATTTTTATAGGATTGTCTATATTTTTGTTAAAATAATCTTATAATAAATCGTTAATAAAGTTAATATATATTTTTATAATATAGATATTTATTTATTTTCTATTTTTCATCCATATTATCCTCTATTTAGATCAATAATCAAGATAAAAATGTGTAAAAGGAAATATGATCTTATTTCACTTTTTCATCGGGTATATTATTCTTCCATGTATATATTTTTCAAATTTATTTTAAAAAAGTCAATTTTATTTAATCATATGATTTATTAAGTAAATTTTATGTTATACTTAAATTATTACAAGGTTTTAATTGAATATTTATAATTTTTATTGAAAAGGTAAATTTTGACTTTCTTTTAAAAAAGTTAAAAGTGTAGTTTTTAAACATATACGGTGTTATTGGATTTTCCCACCTCCATAATCATTTAACACTACTTTTAATATTCTACAATATTTATATTATTTTACATATAAAAATATAAAATTAAAAAAAAAATTAAAAATTTTTTGATGTCATTTTCTTCTATTATTCAAAGGACATGATTTTACTAAAAAAATATTGTTCTAATGAACTGATTATCATCTCACATCTCTTGATTATTTATATGGTATTTAACTTTATAACAACCCCAACACCAGTAACCCAAATCCAGTGTCTACTTTTTTACATTGTAATATGATACAGGGGATCTCATCATGAATTATTGATCAATTTAGTAGTATTGAAGAACAATAAATATATTTTATTCCCATTTAAAATTTTAAATAAAATATAAAATGTAAAAAAATTAAATATTTTGAATTTATAAAATCACAAATGATTTCTTATTCATATCTTAAGGAATAGAAAATAAAAATGAGCTGAAATTATTAGAGATATTTAAGTAAAATAAATGATATAATGAGTAAATAAGAAAAAATTAATATGGAAAGGTAAATAACAAATAATAAATTACATTTAATCAATAACATGAGAAAAAAAATACATCAATTTATAATATCAAATGTAAGAACCCAGTTTTTCACTCATGTATGGATCCTTTAATTTTTTTTCTAAATCTTTACTTTGGACCTAATAGTGATTCCTAATGAGTTAGTAAAGGTTCCAAGGGTGTCCAGGGCTTGTTCAGATCCCAGAACCCATCTTTTCAGAGAAAACATTCCTTGTGCATTTTTTAGAGAAAACCATTCAGGAATTCTACACGGTTTGGAAAACCGTGAAAACCAGGTTTTTTCGAACAGAGCTACATTGCATGATTGGCACACGGTCATGCGGACTAACCATGCAAGCACCCCTTTTTTCGAGTATTTATGCGTGGATTATGCATGGTTTGATAAACCGTACAGACTAAACCATTCTGGCAGAGCCATCCTGCATGGTTTGCACACGGTTTGACAAATCGTGCTGACAAACTGTGCGTAGGATATTTTTCTAGGAAATTTTTTAATTTTTTCCCTTAATAATATAATTAAGTCACCCCTTCCTCACTAGTTTGATTTTATGGTAGATTAACCTATTTATCATTAATTTTGGGGCTTCTTGAAGATCTAAACTTGGAATCAAGAAATCTCCTTCATCTGGCATTTGATTGAGATTTCATTTCTCATTTTTGATGTGCAATTTTATGTACTTGAGTCCTCTTTATTCATACTTATTCTCTTTCACTCTTGACCTAGATATTTCCATGTGATTGTTTTTTACCTTTTTGAGATCTACTCTAATCTGAGGAAAATCAAGGGCTGATACTGGAGGAGAAGGATCGTATAACCCTAAGGTGGGTGTTCTATAACTTTTCCCTAAAGTTCATCAATTTTGGAATATTTGTGTGGGTCCCACCAGTTTCATCAGAAACTATTTCTTAAATTTACATTCCATGGTTATAATTTTTAGAATCGTATGGTTATGCTATTTCCAAATATGTGATTAGTTTTTAGTGGTTACACCAACAACTCAATCTACCTCATGTAGAAGATTATGCAATTATTGGGTTTTTAGTGTTTTGACACAATTAAGCCACTGTTTGGGTGTGCCTTTGCTTAACCTTCCTAAAGGTGATCCTTCTTATAATAAATGACTCATTATTAATGATAATTTCATGATGTCATGTTCCATGTATGCTCACCACTTGACCACCAAAGTTAAGTGCTTTCAAATGATTTATTAAATATGAAATGTGAAATGGAAAGTGTGCTAAGTATATATCTTGGCCTTAACAATTGATTTCAATTAAGGTTACGTGTATGTGGAACCCCTTTCCATGTTAATATAAGGTAACAGAGTGAACCTCTTTAATTTTTTATGCCTTAATGTTTAATTAAGACTTGGTTAAATGGTTGCAATGATACTTGGCCTATATGCACTAATGGATGATAAGTCTTGGACCAAAAATAATGGTTTCAACTCTACTTGACTTATACACACTAATGTAAGGCAATAATTGATCCAAATAAATTATTACATGATTACAATATCAAATAGGAATGGACTGACTCGATCTCACCTTGGTGTCTGAGAGGAGAATACCTTGGGTCTCGGGAACCCCATTTTGATTCAAGGATGTGGTTTTATTAGGTTGATACCAACCTATACTCCGATTCTTATTTATTCCTCACATGCCCAGTATACTATCTTTGTGTCCTTTTCATTATTACAAGATACCTTAGATAAACTCCTTGGATCCATCACTGACTAGTAGGTTCCATGGTGAAAGCCCATAGGGCCCTACCCTTATCCATGTTTTACCTTGGTCAATCACCTTGGACTCAGTAAGCGTCTTATTGTTGAGTGAATTATATTACGCTCCTTGTATTATGATCTTACCCCTTATCTAGACTCAGATACTACAGGGTTATAATTCCTTGATATTTACATTGCCTTGGTTATTACCCTGGAACTCCCCAACTAGATATCTTGTCAGGTTTCCTTATTACGTCTTGGGACATTCACTACTTATACTATCACAAGGTGATGTCAGTGCTGGATATGCCTCACATGAACTATTAATATTAAATGGTAATTACTTAATTAATGAACTAGTTAAATGTTCAGACAATAGACAAGGGATAAAGTAGGTACTTGGGTATTCAGTTATATTGTATTGTTTTCTTTACTTTATATTTTCATGCCTACACACTGCTATATTCCATTACATGGGCCGTATGTTATAGAAAATGGTGGTGGTGGCCCATTGAGATTTATCTCACACCCTCTCCAGGTGTGGTTTGGTACCTTGAGTAGATTACATGGTTGCAGGTATTGACAAAGGAAAACATACAGCTTCCAAAACTTGATTATGTGCTGATAGGGTGGATCTTGATATCAGATGACCAAGTAGGATCTCAGGATTCTTGGAGTAGTCTTTTTTTCTTTTACCTTGTAGAACATGTTATTCCAGTTATCTTGTATCCATGTTTTCCATTTTTCTAGTGACATGAAATTATATTATCATTGTTCTAGTTGATTTAGTTATTATTATTCTCGTTTATCTATTGTGTTAGTTTGATTTTGTTGTTTATTTATACCATTTATATTCCTTCCACTGTTAATTATTAATTTATATTCCTTCCACTGTGTTACACTCTACTAATGAGGGAATAATTTTCCCACAGACACACCCTAGGCCCTCACTGCTAGTCGGCATCCTCTGGCGTTTGGGAAGATATTCTTGAGGTCATGTAGCCCACTAGGCTCATGGAACCCGTTAAGTGGAATCTGGGTATGAGATGTCACAAAGTGGTATCAGAGGTGGTTTATTTTCTTTCTTTACTATTTAGAGACAATATATTAGAGAATATGAATGCTTGGTACTTGTTCATAATCTATTCTTGGGCGTCACGAACCCATTTCGGGGTAAAAACAAAGTTTCCTAAATTATAATTGTTATTCTGCTTTTTCCTATTACTGTTGATATTATTTCACCATTTGGTGACACACGTGTTTTGTGGTGTTGTTGATTATTCTTCTATTTGAGGATTTATTTCATCCTTGGATGATGATATAAGGGAAAAGATCATTGCTACATGCATCATTATAGGCATCTAGAATTAAATTTTCATGAATATTTCCATGCCATATAGGTTCATTTCACTAATTTTCATTTCTTGATATGATTATGGTTGTTGAGTGATGTTTTGATCGATTCTTGTACTTGTATTACTCTTGGTTGATATTGAGTGATTTCTTGTCTTAATTCATGAGGTGTATGGGCCCTCGTGGGTTGGGATGAGTAATTTACCGAGTGAAGCCATTATACTATAAATAAATGGGTGTCATTTTTTGTGATAGGTGTATGGGAATTGATTCATAGAAAATGGATATCCATTATGAAGTGAATCCTAGAATATAAAATGAATTGGATGGAAATCCATATCCCACATTTTCATGCTTATGAAAGGTAAATAAGTGAACCTAATAATTAACTACAAAATGACATGAAACTTATACTTGATCACTTACCAATGCATGGTTGTCTAAGCAGGTAGTTTGGGTAGTATGCCTTAGGTAGTGAGTTTTATTACATTCAATTTCCACTAGTTATTTTAACTTATGCTTCTATGCTTGTTCTGAGGTGTGTGCTTGGAACTTGTAGACCAATTCCATCATGACATCCTCATGTTGTTCGTTAGGAGTGTGGTGAAGACCATGCTCTAGACATGGTGGTCCCTGAGGTACCAATATTACTTCTAGGAGTTCCACTTGATGCACCGGCTACTGTACCTAATCTGATCACTAATGCTCAAGTCCATGATAGTTTCTTATGTCTGATGAAGTGCATGCAAGTTGCTCCATGGGTTGCACCTACGATGGATAATCTGACCTGCGAGTTCCAACAGCAACACCCCCATACTTTTTTAGTGGATGGCGGTTCTTAGGCTACAAGGTCTTGGTTAGAGTCCATGTTGTCTATCTTTGATCATCAAGAAACACCTCCATATCTAAGATTCAATCTTGATACATACATGCTTAGGGATTCGGTCAAGCGTTGGTGGGATGTGGTTACCCAGGCTATTCGTCGTTATGGCATGTTATGGGTTGACTTCCAGACTACCTTCTATGATCAGTTCTTTCCTCAAGCACTAAGGTAAGATAGAGCCAGATATTTCATGCATCTTGATTAGGGTTCTATTTCAGTTAAAGATTATTCAACACATTTCACTGATTTACAGCAATTTTCACCACTTTTTTTGGTGATGAGATTTCACATGCTAGATATTTTGAGGATGATCTTCAATACGCCATCTGAACTCAAGTGAAAGTATTTGGCCTCCTACCTTTTCTAAAATAGTTTATTAGGCCCTTATAACTGAGCATAACCTGAGGGATGGTACAAGTATTGGGTTTAAAGTACCAGTGTTGGGGTAGGACAGTAGTTCTTCTGAGGGTAGGAAACGTTACCTTGAGTTTTTTCATCATGTAAGTGGCAGCCAGAGTATCCATCTTGATAGCTCTATGGTGTTTCATCAGTGTGGAAGACCGGGTAATAAAAATCCCTAATATGATAGAGACCCTATAGAGTACTGAGCTTGCAGCCGTATGGGTCATATTCAACACTTTTGAATGACCTTTTCATAAGCTTCAAGAGGAAAAGGATATGTGGTATCTCCACCTTCAGAGGAGAGTTATTTTGCGCTGTGTCAGGAGGGAAGTTGGAATAGCACTGGTAGGTCTGGCCAAAGAGGAGTTCAGGGTAATGGTAGTCTAATCCCTAATCACCAACAGCGCCAAGAGAGCATTCATGATCTTAGTAGTCCATCTATTGCATAGGGTCATGGATCAGGTCAGTTTCATCCTTTATATTTGATACATGAGGATCAGGCTGAGGTACCATCTACAGTACGAGGTACTATTCTCGTAGCCTCTACTATTGTCTCTACTTTGTTTGATAAAGGTTATTCAAACTCCTTTATTATTGTATCTATCGTGGAAAGTCTCTAACTATAGATATAGTATCACTATGGTGTAATGAACCTCGACACACAATTGGGAATATGGATGGTGGGCATAAGTCAGTTCAGGGACTTTCCCCTTGAGGTAGGAAGTTACCCTTTCTTGTAGAATCTATTTTTTCTTGAGATGATGGGCTTAGATGTCATTCTCAGGATGGACTGGAAAGTCCACTTTTACATATTTGTAGACTACTATCACTGTATAGTCTCTTTTACATCACCAGAAGGTAGAAGCTATCATTTCAAATGTGAGTGGGATGTCTAGGCTAGGAAGGATGGAATGAAGCATCATAGTCTAGGTGGAGTGACCACCCAGATAACAAATCTTTTCATGGAGTTTTAGGGTTTTCTTAAAATTTATTTCCCTCCAGTAGTTGATCGTTTTAGGGATGTCTTTCCTGATGACTTTTCTATATTACCTACTAAGAGAGAGGTTGAGTTAATAATTAGGCTTGTTTTAGGATCTTCTCCGGTGTCCATTACTCCATACATGATGGAACCTACTAATTTTTAGGAGCTCAAGCGGCAGATAGAGGACCTAGAGGCCAAAGGATTTATACGGCCTAGTATATCCTCTTAGGTTTCACCTATGCTTTTTACAAAGAAGGAAGGTTGAACTCTTCATCTATGTGTGGATTATAGAATGTTGAACCAGCTTACGGTCAAGAACCAGTATCCACTTCCTCAAATAGATTTTCTCTTCGACCAGATCGAAGGAGAAAAGATGTTCTCTAATATTAACCTGAGATTGGGTTATCATTAGGTGTGAGTCACACCATTAGACATACCTCTCACAAACTTTTATGGTAGGTATGGTCTGTATGAGTATCTTGTTGTGTCATTTGGTATTATGAACATGCCTGCCATTTTCATGGCTTTGATGAATAGGGTTTTCCACCCATATTTGGACTCTTTTGTCTTGGTCTTTGTGGATGACATCTTGGTGTATTCTTGAACTCGTAATGACCATTCCAAACATCTTGATATCGCTCTGGGTACACCGAGAGAGAATCATATTTATTCCAAGATTGCTAAATGTGACTTCCGGATCGACACAGTTCACTTATTGGGTCATATTATCTCAAAATAAAGAGTTTTTGTTGATCCTAACAAGGTTAGTGCTGTAGTTTCTTGGGAGCATCCCAAGAATGTATTTGATATACTAATTTTATTGGGGATGGATGGGTATTATATGAATTTTATATAGGGATTCTCACATATTTCTTCACCTCTTACTGGATATAAAAATAAGTGTGTTATGTTCCTATGGTTAGAAGCATGCAAGAAATCCTTTCAGGAACTGAAAGGGAGGCTTGTCTCAGCATCGATTTTGATTCTTCCCAAGCCCAGTAAAGGTTATATCATCTTCTGTGATGCATCAGGAATTATCCTAAGAGCAGTGTTGATGCAGGGAGAGAAATTCATTGTGTATAAATCTCGGCATTTGAGGCCTCATGAGAGAAATTACTCTACGCATGACCTCGAGCTTGTAGCAGTTGTCCATGCCTTACATTACTGAAGACACAAAATATAGGGTGAGCTCTTTGTGGTTTATACAGATCACAAAATCCTCAAGTATATCTTTTCTCATCATTACTTGAACCTTAAACAGTGGTGATGGGTCAAATATCTACAATCCTTTGATTTTAATCTTTCTTATACTCCTAGATAGGTCAATGTGGTCACTGATACATTGAGTTAGAAAACTCAAATACAGGACATACAGGAAGCCAGTAATGAATGGAAGTTAACTGCCCTATTTTTTGAACTTCACTTACAGTTTCATGATATTTATGAGAAATATTACCTCATAGCCTTAATAACTACCTCTTCCCTACTTGAGAAGGTGAAGAGTAGGAAGTTTTAAAATCCTACAGGTTTGGTTCTCCATGAGAGTATATCAAGAGATAACCACCTCTTTATTGGTCTATGGACAGAGGTAAAGTCTTGCGTCTATGTGGACGTATCTAGGTTCCTATAGATATGAGAGAGGAGTTTATGAAAGGGTCCCACACTTCTTAGTGAGAAGTTCATATAGGAATCTCAAAGACGTATCGAGAAATGTGATGCTAGTATTGGTGGCCTGGAATGAAATTTTAGATTACAGGATTCATCACTAGGTGTTACACCTGTCCACAGGTGAAGGTGGAGCACTAGAGACCTATAGGCTTGTTATAGCTGTTGCTAGTCCCAGAATAGAAATGGGGATATATTTCTATGGATTTCATAGTCTTCTTACCTAGGTCTTTGAGGGTTAGTGATTCTATATATGTAGTCATTGACCGACTAAAAAAATCATCCCACTTTATTCCTATTTTGGAGACTTTATCAGTTGATGAGTTGGGAAAACTATATGTTCATGAGATCATATGACTAATCAAGGTTTGAAATACTATCATTTCAAATAGAGATGCTTGTTTCACTTCACGGTTCTGGTAAAGGTTACTAAAAGATATGGGGACTTAGGTGCTTCTGAGAACATCGTTTCAACCTCATACTGATGGAAAGTCAGAATGGATGATATAGGTTCTAGAGGATATTCTCCAAGAATGTGTCCTTGATTTTGGCGGTTCTTGGGAGAATAATAACCCTCTCATCGAGTTTTATTATAATAAAAATTTCCATGCGACAATCCAGATGGATCCTTTTGAGGCCTTATATAATAGTCCATTCCATTCATGCTTATGCTAGCTAGAGGCAGGTGAGGCAGCCCTACTAGGTTCTCGTCTCATTCAATAGACTTCAGAACAGGTTCAGTTGATCAGTAAGTGTATGACTATGGATTTTTCTAGACAGATATCTTATTCTGATATACATCGATGACCTCTTGATTTTAAGGTTGGGGATCGTGTATTCCTTCGAGTATCACCCAGGATAGGGTATAGATGGTTAAGAAAGCAGGGAAAGTTGTTACCTCGTTTTGTCGGACCGTTTGAAATTATAGAGAGAGTTGGGTCGGTAGCCTATCGGCTACTACTACCTCAAAGGTATCGTACCATGAATGATGTATTTCATGCCTCATAAATTCTCCAATATCTTGCTAACCCATCTCATACCTTTGATCCCGGGGAAGTTGATTTAGATTTCGATGCTACCTATGATAAGTATCTAATATGCATCGTTGACCGAAGCACAAAGGTTCTCCAAGGCAAGTCTATCCCTATCGTACGGGTGCTATAGAATCACGGCTGAGTACAGGACGAGACTTAGGAGAGGGAAGCCGAAGTACATGCCCAATGTCTAGATTTGTTTTTAGACAGTGTATCTTTACCCTTGGAAGGAGAACTCAGGGGGTGAGTTCTTTTAAGGGGGAAAGACTGTAAGTATCTGATTTTTCACTCAGGTATTTATCCTTTAATTTTCATTCTAAATCATTACTTTGAACCTAATATGAATTAATAATGAGTTAGTAAATGTTAAAAAGGTGTACAAGGCTTGTTCGGAACCCAGAACACATCTTTTTAGAGGAAACATTACTTGTACACGGTTTAGAGTAAACAGTGCAAGAATTCTGCACGGTTTGGCAAACTGTGCAGACCATGTTTTTTCAAACAGATCCACATCATACGGTTGGCGCACAGTCATGCAAACTAACTGTGTGAGAGCCCCTTTTTCCAAGGTATCCATGCATGGATTTTGCATAGTTTGATAAACCATATAGACTAAACCATTCGGGTAGAGCCATCCTGTATGGTTTGTGCACGTTTTGACAAACTGTGCGGACAAACCGTGCACGGGTTATTTTTCTAGGGAAATTTTTCAGTTTTTTTCTTAATGGTTTAATTAAGTCACCCATTCCTACCTAATTTATGTTTATGCAGGATTGACCTATTTATCTCTCATTTTGGGTATTTTTTAAGATATAAACTTGGAATTAAGATATCTCCTTCGCCTGACATCCAATCAAGCTTCCGTTCATCACATTGGATATGCAACATTATGTACTCGAGTCCACTTTAGTCGTTCGTCTTCTCTTTTACTCTCGACCTAAATATCTCCATGTGATAATTTTTTACATTTTCTTAGATCTACTTTGATCTGAGGAAAATCAAGGGATGATACCAGAGGAGAAGGATCATACAACCTTAAGGTGGGTGGTCTATAAGTTTTCCCTAAATTTCGTCGTTTTTAGAATGGTCATGTGGGGACCACCAGTTTCTTTGGAAACTATTTCTTAAATTTCACTACAACAAAAACGGGTTTTATCATCACTCAAAACAGGCTTTATTAGCGCTAAAAAGCATTGTAAAGCTCAGTGCTAATAAAGGGGTACTTTATCATCGCTGATAAAGGATACTTTTATCAGCTCTAAAAACACATGATAATGGGAGACTTTATCAGCGCTAAAAAGGCATTGATAAATTAACCCTTTATCAGCCCTAAAAAAGTGCTGATAAATGTGATTTTTATCAGTTCTCTTTTAGTGCTGATAAACTGATCCTTTATCAGTGCTTTTTTAGCGCTGATAAAGGTTTCTTTTATCAGTTCTTTTTTAACGTTGATAAATTCCATGTATGCTGCAACTAAAAATTTTGCAGTAGAACACCCAAAAAACACCTGCAAAAAAATCAGCATCTAAACAAGTAAGTATACCCATACAAAATTAACACATAAATCATACTGTAATTACACCAATTATACCCATACAACAAGTATACTCATACACCATTAACACATAATTCATAAGTTAATTAAATACATAAATAATTCAATTCAGAATTCAGGGGGTTGGGGAGTTGTTCAGGGGTTTGGGGTGGTTGTCTAAGGGGGGTAGGGGTGTCCGGGGGGATGGGGTGTCTGGGAGGATAGGGGTGTTCAGGGGGTTGGGGGCGGTCCAGGGGGTTGGGGGTTGTCCAAGGGGGTTTGGGTGGTGTCCAGGGGGTGGTGGGGGATGTCCATGAGGGTGGGGGTTTCCAGGGGTGGGGGTGTCTAGGTGGTGGGTTTCTGTCTAGGATGGGGGGTGTCCAGGTGGGGGGGGGATGTCCATGGGAGTGTCCAGGGTGGTGGGATAGTATCTAGGGTGTCGGGGGGGGTTTCTAGGGGTGGGGGTGTCTAAGGGGTGGGGGCGGTCCAGGGGGTTGGTGGGGCTATCCAAGGGGGGTGGGGTGGTGTCTAGGAGGGTGGGATGGGGGTGTCCGGTGGGATAGGGGTGTCCAGGGGGTGGGGTGTCCAGGGGGCAGTCCAAGAGGTTAGGGGCTGTCAAAGGGGGTGGGGTGGTGTCTAGGAGGGGGGGGGTGTCCAGGTGGGGGTGGCTGTCTATGGGGGTGTCCAAGGGGTGGGGTGTCCAGGGGGCGGTCCAGGAGGTTGGGGGCTATCCAAAGGGGGTGGGGTAGTGTCTAGGAGGGGGTTGTTCAGGTGGGGGTGTCTATGGGGGTGTCCAGGGGTTGGTCTGGTGTCCAGGGTGTCGGGGGAGATTTCCAGGGGGTGGGGGGAAGTCTAGGGGGTTGGTGGGATTGTCCAAGGGGGGTGGGGTGGTGTCTAAGAGGGTGGGGGTGGTCATCCATAGGTGGGGGATGTCCAGGGGTGGGGGTGTCCAGGTGGTGGGATTGTGTCTAGGAGAGGTGGGGGTACCATATAGGGGGTTTTTAGGTGTCCAGGGGGTGGGGGTGTCTGAGGGGGGGCGAGGTCAGGGGGTTGTCCGAGGTGGGGGGATTTCGATGGGCGTGTCCAGGGGGTAGGGGTGTCCCGGGGGTTTGGGGGATTTCTAGGGGTGGGGGTGTCCAGGGGGTGGGGTGGTGTCCAGGGGGGTGGGGGCGGTCCAGGGGGTTGTTGGGGTTGTCCAAGGGGTGTGGGGTGGTGTCCAAGGGGGTGGGGGTGGCTGTCCATGGGGTGGGCTGTCTAGGGGGCGGGGGAGGTGTCCAGGTGGTGGGGTGGTGTCTAGGGGGGTGGGGGATTCCAGGGGTTGGGAGTCATCCAGGGGGTTGGGGGGAATCCATGGATCGTTATCCTAATAGATCAACACAATCCAAATGTATTTAGTTAGATTTTCGTATGTCATTTGTTGTTTTCACTTAAACTTTTTGTCCATTTTAAACAAAAGAGAGACCCTTTGAGTGATACCGACCACACCATGCCTCTGATTGAGGCAAGGTTGACTCGTACACGTCACCAATGCACCCATGGATCGTTCTCCTAAAGGATCAACACAATAAAAAAAATTGGTCGGATTTGTGTAGGCCAGTTGTTGTTTTCACTTAAAATTGTGTCCATTTTAAACAAAATACAGACACTTTGAGTGATACCGGCCACACCGTGCCTCGGATTGAGGCGGGGTTGACTCTTACACATCACCAACACACCCATAGATCATTCTCATAAAGTATAAACACAACCCAAATGTGTTTGGTCATATTTCCGTACGTCAGTTGTTGTTTTCACTTAAAAATTTGTCCATTTTAAACAAAAGACAGACACTTTGAGGGATATCGGCCACACCGTGCCATGGATTTAGGCGGGGTTGACTCGTACACATCACCAACGAACCCATGGATAATTCATCTAAAGTATAAACACAATACGAATGTTTTTGGTATTATTTTCGTAGGTCAGTTGTTGTTTTCACTTAAAATTCTATCCATTTTAAACAAAAGAGAGGCCATTTGAGTGATACCAGCCACACCGTGCCTCGGATTGAGGCGAGGTTGACTCATAAACATCAAAAATGACCCATGGATAGTTATCCTGAAGGATAAACACAATTAAAATTCATTTGGTCAGATTTCCGTCCGTCAGTTGTTTTTTTCACATAAAATTGTGTCCATTTTAAACAAAAGACATACACTTTGAGTGATACCGGCCACACCGTGCCTCGGATTGAGGTGAGGTTGACTTGTACATGTCACCAAAGAACCCATGGATCTCTCTTCTAAAGTATCAACACAATAGGAATGTGTTTTGTTGGATTTCTATACATTAGTTGTTGTTTTCACTTAAACTTGTGTCCATTTTAAACAAAAGACAGACCCTTTGAGTGATACCGGCCACACCATGCCTCGGATTGAGGTGGGGTTGACTCGTACACATCACAAAATACCCATGGATCGTTATCCTAAAATATCAACACAATCTAAATGCGTTTGGTCGGATTTTTGTACGTCAGTTGTTGTTTTCACTTAAAATTGTGTCCATTTCAAAACAAAAGACAGAAACTTTGAGTGATATCGGCCACACCGTGCCTCGGATTGAGGCAGGGTTGACTCATACACATGAACAATGCACCCATGGATTGTTCTCCTAAAGTATAAACACAATATGAATGTGTTTGGTCAGATTTCCGTAGTTTGGTTGTTGTTTTCACTTAAAATTCTGTCCATTTTAAACAAAAGAGAGACCCTTTGAGTGATACCGGCCACACTGTGCCTCATATTGAGGAGGGGTTGACTCGTACACATCAAAAATGACCCATGGATCGTTCTCCTAAAGGATCAATACAATCCGAATTAGTTTGGTTATATTTCCATAGGTCAGTTGTTGTTTTCACTTAAAATTGTGTCCATTTTAAACAAAAGAGAGACCCTTTGAGTGGTTCATCATTCCTGCAAGTTGCTAGTGCATTTCATCTGTTAAAATGTGAAAATGAATCATTAGAGAAAGGATGTTTTATTTAATAACAATTACAATTTTCATATTAACATTTACATACAAAAATGTTTCCTCATTTGATCCCCTTAACCCCTCTCAAAAATGAATGCCAATTGTACACGTCCCCAAGTCAGATCTTCATGCTATTTGTGTACAATTTTCCATCAAGTATGTGGCCCACTCATTTTTTGAACATATCTATATCATCTTGTGAGTATGAGTCTTTTTGTAATTCATAGTAGTACTGAAAAATATAAAAATAAATAATTAATAAATAAATTAAATGAAATAGTTGTTGTTTTTGGAAATACCTCTTTAGGGATGCTAGTTTGTTGATGAAAAATGATCTCTTTTATTTAATTTAAAAACATAATAACCACAATAATTATCGTTTGTTTGTTTTGGATACTGAAAAAAAAATATCATTAGGAGAATAAGTAACTTGTGTTGACATGTGTTTGGATAGTGAAATTTTATTATATATACCCTAATATTTGTCCAGAAGTAGTACTTGCTCGCCTCCTTATGCTTAGAACATGTCCTCATTCCCTTTTTTAGACGATAATGATACACCACCCTATCATAACATAATCTTCAGTAAAAGATAATATAAATTATATTACTTGATGTTTAGACCTAAAACATAGGATTTAGTGTCTTATAGATTCCCAAACTCCATCATGTGTGGTCGGTTTGATGGATATCCATGCTTTGAATCTAGAAAATAAATCTTTGGAGTATCCAAGTTCACCGCAATTAGTAGCCAATGTTTCCTAAAAACACAAAAAGGAATAAGTAATAAAAGAAGTGAAAATATAATTGTTATGCTTTAATCGTAGAGTTTTACCCCTGCATGGTTGGTATTAAGAAGAGTATGTAATCTGTAATCTTATTTTCAAATGTTTTTAGCAAGCCATTCACTATTTCATATTTTTTTGATGGCTCTAATTTATTTAGATGCGTTGATGTGGTATGAGGACTAACGAGTCCGAATTTTGGCTCATGGGAAAATTTCTTCAACTATTTTTCATATAGATGTCTATCAACAATATAAAATTCATTTAGTCATAATTTTTACATTAGATCAACTTTTAGAAAATCAATAAATGAAAACATACCTCATATATATATTTACAACTGTGATTCCTAGCTAACCGTTTTCAAGGATCTCATTTACATTTTCAGCAGCAACGAAATCTTGACTTTCATCTCTGTATATATTCTTTTTGAAAACCACTATATGACTACTACCACTCTTAGCTTTGTATCCACATGAGTCTTCAATGATAGTTAATGTGGATAGAGAACATGTGGTGTTATTGTGATTTCAGTAGCTCCTTGGGATCGGTAGGTCGATCCATTAGATGGTTTTGAGACGACATTTTTCACCCCCATCCCTTTCTCCATCTATAATAACATTCATTGGTTCAGACCCTGTTTTCTTTAATTGTTAAAGGTTTAGCTTGAAAAAAAAGGAAATAAATACCTCTTTGTCTGCATTTACTCTTACAAGTTGTGACGGCCATGTAATAAATGTCCCAATATCCTTTTCGACCGTATAAATATCATCATCGTCAAGTGGAATGGGTAGCTCTGCATTTGGCTCATGATCTACTTTAATCGTCACTTTCAGATGATCTTTTGAAAGTGGTCTATTATGCAGCTTGTCATCTGGGATGTTGAACACTATAGCCCTTTTTACAAGGTGATAGGTGGGTGTTGACAGATATAAATCACAGTCATTATCACCATGTAGAAGATCAGAATAGGAAAATTATCAGTGTTTGTCTGGTTCACATTTCATGGGAATAATTATTAGAATATTGATCACCACAGCTAAGACAGATCTTTGAGGGGAATGGCTCACCTCAAAGTTGGTGGGGGTGGGGTGGGATCTTCACGTGCTGGTTGTTCCTAAGTTGTGTCTTCTCCTTGCTTCCCACCCATAAAAGTTTCTAGAAACTCTCCCTACCATTTCAATCATTCTTCAAGAGTTGCTATTCTTTCGCTCATTTGTTTCAATTTTTCATATCTATCATCTGTTTCTTTTTTTTCTCAAAATATACTCAGGCTATCACCCCAAACTCTACACCTCTAACATGACCATATTATTCTGGCTACTTCAAAGTCTTCGATAATAGGTCTGCATCCTCTACAGGAGTAGCTGATTCCTGTGACTGTCGGATATAGGAAAATAACTAATTATTTTTATGTAATAATAATTTAAAACAAATAGTTTTATCATTGTTTCATACTTACACATATTTCCCACACTTTTTGTGTGTTCTCGTCTACTAGCATTCCTTCCTTATTCACACGTGCTTCCTTCCATATCACATGACGTGGGATGGAAGTGTATTTGGTTTTAGACTCATTAATCTATATATAAATATAGAAAGATAATTATGATGCTTTTTATTGGCACCTAAAAATATTACTATAAATTTAAAATACGTACCATTTTCTTTTCTAGTGAAGTGTACCACATCCTTGCTTTATGATAGGTGTATGTTGGTTTTGATGCATGTTCCTTATTTTTAGTACATAGTTTTTGTTTCATAAATGAAATAATGACAATCAAAGTGATGAGTACACATATCCTCAAACAACGTATTATCAGCCACAATGTACCTGAAACTTCTCATCCCCACAGTGGCCAATAAATGCATCCCATGATTCTTGGGATATCAGGTGAGCGTAGAAAATGGGTGGGTGCGGGTTTATTTTACCTTTAGAATCTTTTAGGTGACATTTTGTTAAAATAGTGTGAAAACCTCGATGAATCCTTCCTGAAAGCCTTAATACATAACTCTTGTGTGAATCGTCTACTATAAATGTACTCTGCAAGAGATTGAGAAGAGTAAGAAATAGTTTCATTATTTTATTTGATAGTAAATTAAATAAATAATATCATAATGTTACTGTAATTTCTTCCCAGATCACAGCCTTCATCCCGGACACAACATGGTGTCATGAATCTATGTCAATCGGCACGTGTTGCCGAGTGACAACTCTAATGTAACTACTAAACATAGCCTTGTTGGGATTTACATGTTGGCCTTGTGAATTCCATCTGACATCAAATTTGATTCCTTTTCTTTTCACCTTAAGAACTTTGGCTAACACTATCAAACTACAATGCACCTATGTTTTCTGCAACGTCGTTCCTTCATCCCTGACCATTTCATCGATATCAACATCATCTATATGTTTATCTGAAATGGTATCAATGACATGTGATAATGGTTGTTGGACCTCAACACTAGGATTAGCAATAGGTTCATAAACCTGTTGTTGCTCAGCATTGTGAGCAGCCGCAGCAAGAGCAGCAGCAACAGCTTGGGAGACGTGTTCAGCCTCAAGGTTAGGAGCACTAGAACGTGCAGAAGTCATTATATTAAAAATTGGTTAAATAGTTAATTTAGATTACATAAATTCAATAATGATAAGATAATAACACGAGATAACAAGATCTATATTACAAATAAAATCTAACATATTTATTGAACTCTCTTTCTTTTTTTCAAAGGCTAAAGGGATTTGACACCTCTATCGATTATCCAAATCCCTTAATTGTGGACTCCTCTAACATAAAAAACATAATCTACATTGGGAATACTGTGAAATGATTGTGATGTGCCACTAAAAGGATCTTCCTCAACTGAATTTTCATCAGACCCTTCATTAGTTTTGGATGATAACAGAATAATCGACCACTTTCGGTTTTCAGGATCTGGAACATAAAAAACTTGTACCGCTTGTGATTCCATTATAAACTGTTCATCTTTGTACCCTTCTTTACTAAAATAAACTTTCACAAATCCCTATTATCTATTTTAACACCACTATTGTTATCAACCCATTTTCATTAAAGAATCATCAATTGGAATGTCGTATAATCCAACTCCCATATTTTCTTGATAATGCCAAAGTATGACATATTTGCAAAAAATTGGATTTCTTTCCTTACTACCAGAAACATGCATCGCTTCAACCACTAGTGTAACTCCTCTATTTTGAATGGTACTATCTTCATCATGTTCATCTGTATGGAATGTATAACCATTAATTACATAACCACTGTAAGATAATACATACACAGTTGGTCTGGAGGCTAGCCATCGAAGTCGTTCTGAAATTGAAATCAGATTTTCATCCAACTTTATAAAATATGGTCTTGAATCCATCCTATAAACTGGTGATTATGTGTATTTGATATCCATTTTTCAGCCCTTAATTGATTCAACTGCCTAAGAATTTCTTTGTGAGTTTCAATATATGGAGGAACCTCCCAAATGTTATGCAAAACATAAAGGTAGGCCTACTCCCGATCTATAATACTGATTATTACAACATCTCTTCCAGAAATTCCCTCACCATCAATGCATCCAGTGTGACAAAATTTCGGGAGACCAATGATTTCCACATCAGATAGGTATTCGGTACAAAATTAAATGGCTCCCTCAACAATATATCGCTCCACTATACAAACCTCTAGCCGAATTAAATTTTTGACATACCCTTTCAAAATCATCATATACCATTCAATGGGGTACATCCATCTATAGTGAATAGGACCACAAAGTCTAATCTCTCTCACCAAGTGAATCATCAAATGAACCATCATATCAAAGAATGATGGTGGGAAGAACATTTCTAATTCATGTAATATGATGACAATTTCTTTTTCCATAGCTGGAAATTTCACCAGGTCTAAAACTTTTCTACATATAGCTTTGAAAAAGAAACAAATTTTGGTTAACGTATGATGAACATTCTTGGGAAAAATGCAACGTAAATCTATAGGAATTAGATCTTTCATAAAAACATGTCAGTCATGTGATTTCAAATCTTTTAACTTCAAATCATTCATTGACACAATGTTCTTGATATTTGATGAATACCCCTATGGAACCTTTACATCATTGAGGAAGTTGAAAAACTGATATCTCTCCTCCCTAGAAAGAGTATAAGTAGCTGGAGGAAGAAACATTGGATTTCCACCCTTCACGGGAGCCAACTATTCTTGTATTCCCATGTCAACCATGTCTAACCTTGCCTTAATTCCATCCTTTTTTTACAGGGGCATTTAGAAACATTCCGACAACACTGTCACATACATTTTTTCCACATGCATCACATCAAGAAAATTTCTGACGTACATAAAATTCCAGTATGGTAATTCAAAAAAAACTGATCTCTTTTTTCAACCAATTTTCGTAAGGTTTTTCAAAAATGGTTTACCAAAAACAGTGTTCACATACAATGAATGTTTCAACCTAATTGATTTTGTATCTTCTTCGCACATGGGACACCCTTGAGTTCCTTTAATGCTATAGCCTGAAAATTTTCCATAAGTAGGTAAATAATTTATTGTCTCATGCAACATCGCTCTTAATGTGAAGTATTCACTTTTATAAGCATCATACAACAAAACACCTGAATCCCAAAATAACTTCAAATCCTCAATCAAAGGAGCTAGATAAACATCAATATCGTTACCTGGTTGTTTTGGTCCTGATATAAGCATAGATAACATGATGAATTTCAACTTCATGCATAACCAGGGTGGCAAGTTATAATTTACCAACATAACAGGACATGTGATATGAGTGCTGGTTTGAAAACCAAAAGGATTCACTCCATCTGTAGATAACGCAAGACGAAGGTTTCTCGGCTCTTTTCCAAATTCAGGATACTCATGATCAATTTTCTTCCATTGAGGAGAGTCGGCTAAATGATGTAATTTCCCATCTTTATTTCTTTTATCTGCATGCCACGATAATTGTCTTGCAGTTTATTCACTTCCATATAGATGCCTAAACCTAGGAATGATTCTAAAGTACCATACAACTTTCATAGGATTGGATTCATCTTTCTTGTATCGAGAAGCACCACACTTTGTGGGAATTCTATAAGTGATTTTTTCTCCTTGAGAAACAATATACAGTATTTTGGGAAGACATGTATTCTTTCAGAAATAATACCCATCAAGCGTAGAATTCATTTAGCTTCATATGTCCATCTTGGGAGATCATTATCTTCCATGAGAATGTCATTCAATAGATCAAGTAGTTCTGTAAAACTGAAATCACTCCATCGGTTTCCTACTTTCAATTTATACAACTTCAGTACAGCTGACAATGCTATATATTTAGTGCAACCAGCATACAATGGCATCTTTGCACAACTCTTTAACTTCTCAAACAATTTTGGGCAATCACAGAGTTCATCTTCAATTGTCTTTGTCATTTCCTCAATATGATATTCATCATCATTGACATCTGTAATCACATCCTCCATATGGTATTCTTCATTATCCATATTTGTATTCATATCTGATGACCCATAAAACATAGTTTTATCCTAGCCAGTAGCTACATTTTCTTTTTCTCCATGTTTACTCCAATATTTATAACTCTGATCTATTCTGTGACATATCAAATGTTCTTCCAACTCCTCTGGAGTAAGTAGTCTAGAATAACAACAACGTAAATACGGACAAAGGATTTGAGAAGGATCCTTTGTGTGATCCTTTGCAAACTTGATGAACTCTTTCACTCCGTTCTCATACTATATTGTCAAATGATTAGCATTCATCCAATATTTATTCATCTCCATCCTATTTGAATCTTAAATGTTAGTATTTATGGTTCAAATACACAAAACAAAACTTCCAAATACAGTAGTAGAGAACCACTTCCTTATAAAAATAGAGATTAATAGAGCCTAACAATTTATAATAAAGATTTGAAAATCAATAGAACCAGGATAGAACCCCCATCAAAATCAACACAGTTTCCAAACACAACGGGGTTCGTGGGGATAATCACTTGTGTCATAAATGGTAAAACTCACATGGAATAATCCTCTATGGCTCATCTTCCTCTATCGGGCCAACCCTTATATGGTCAACTAGTCCATCCTTTTATACCTCACCAACCTAAAATACATTTGGATGAAAACTAGTATCCAGATCTATAAGTAAAGAAAGGATTCTCATAATCTCTACAATATGGAATTCATTAAATATAATTACTTTAGATTCATTATAGTTTCCTCAAATCATCCTAGTCCAAACACAATAATAATCAAGAATGATACATCTACCACTCCTAGGTCTCTTCCCTACATTAAATATCATCATGCCTAATATTTTTGGTAAGCTCAAGTTACTTACTTTAAATCACAGGGGGATAATCACTTGTGTCATAGATGGTCTCCCATGTTATTCCATATGAAAATTTTAATAAATATTATTTATTTATCATCCCATTAAATCCCCGTGAGTGTCTAATTCCAAACTCCATCTTAAGTTTAATATCAAAAGAATATATATTAATAAATTACCCCACATCCACTTCCCCACTATTCTGGTCATTCTCACACTCTAATGGAATATTTCTTATGCTTCAATCCCTTTTATATAATCTCATAACCATATATGAACACATAAACATGTCACAAACACATAAAAAATTATATTCACATCACAACCACACATCACATCCTCATCACAGTATGATATCATGAACATGAAGGACATAAACATCATAATATCCTCCTACAATGCACAACCCCCACTATGTATCCACACCAGATACACATAATCATGTCAACAAGAATATATATACACCAAAACCTAAAATAATTATAGGTCATGTATATACACCCACTGTGATCCATTACAACTCATACTAAGTGTGAAGGGGGAGAAGGGAAGAGGGAGTGGTTCTATATGTGTTCCCTCTATAACATAGATATTTAAAAAAAACACTCAAAACCAAAGTACCCATATGTATTTCAATCAGGTTACTCAACTCAAGTGGGTGTGCATAATAAATAATAAGAATATATAATAAGTATATAGTCACACATAAATATTTCTTAAGGGTTTACACTAAAATAACACTGCAAACACCCTTGTCAACCATTGCCTTGTTACTACCACCCTCTTATAACCACTTCCATTGTAATGCCACAAATAATCCCCAACAAATCATATAAGCATCCATATCAACATTACCAACTTCTCATTTTATTTAACATTATAATTTCTTGGATTTTTATTATGATATGCATTTCAATTGTTATCCATTTTAATGTAAAACCAATCATTAAATCACTACCCACTATAATCCATTCATTAATCATTAATAACATTTATTCTATCTTTAACTATTTATTAAACATAATTATTCCAATCATTATCATTAATCATTTAAAAACCCATCATTTATCATTTCCAACCCATCACTCATTACTATTTTCATTTATTCCGACCATATTCCATGACAAAAGGAAACTATAACACCACCCAATAACAACTAAATTTTCATGACAAAAAATACAACTAAACACATTTTAAAATCCATAAAACCACTTATTTTATGCCTAAATAGTCATATCATTGCTATCATAACCACACAATAATCCATCCATCACTATTGTACTAATTACCACACCACATGCTCCTAACCACATTAATCAACCATCACCCTTATAATTATAGTGATAAATACCCCATACATAGTAGCATGAAAGGGAAAACATATAATAAATTCACACTAAAAACTACCCCTTAAACACTCTATTATATTAAAGTAGAATTTATAGTTTAAATATAACACTTTAATTACAGATTTCCATACAACCAATTCATTACCTACCTTAAGTGACTAGAAAATAATGAAAGCTGGTTATAACATATTATTATTTATAATAAATTTCTTTCACAACATCAAGAATAAATCACTTAGAAATAACACAAATAAATCCATAAATATATAAGAAATATTATGGAACTTCATAAGTCACATGAAAAAATACCTCTTCACTTTAATTTCCTTTAGTGTAATTCATTATAGTATTTAGTCTAATCAGTACTATCCATCCAATGGAAACAAAATGACATGATAATTCCACAATTTACACATAATAAAGAAGGATAAATTTAATGTCCCCAACCTCAACTAAAGATTTAACAAATATTTAATAAGAATGAGAAGAATAGTAAAAGAAAACATGACTTAACACATTAGGGTAATCTAAAAGTCCTATGTATGACCATTAACCATTAAAACCATAACAAAAAAACACAAAAACCGAATCAAAATTGTTGTCACATTATTTCTAAGAAGAAAGTTTAAGAAGAGAATCAAGAACAAGAGAAAATAAATTCACCTTAGAGGAGGAGAAGTAGGGAACCTTCTATGCTACGTTGGGAGGGGAAGGTGTGATCGCTAGAGGGGGAGGTACACGAGAGGAGCCACAAACCATTGAGAAATGGAGGATTAGGGTTTCGAGGAGTAGAGTAGAGTGGAGAGGAGGAGAATTAAGGTTTTCAGGTAGGAGGATCTGTCGAAGGGGTTTGTGGGGGAGGATAAAGAGAAGGGATGACGGTGGAGGTCCGGCAATGCAAAGATCGAGGGCAGTGGAGGTCCATCAACGCGAAGATCAGGAGGGGGAGGGGAGTTGTCGTAGGGGTATAGTACCGCGAGAGCTTTAGGGTGCGATAAATAGAGGACACTGTGTGACCAATTTTATAAAACATGGGACTATGGTTTTATCAGTGCTAATAAAGGGTCTCTTTATCAGCACTTTTTTAGCGCTGATAAAGGTTACCCTTTATAAGCGCTCAAATTTTAGCACTGATACAGGGAATATTTATCAGTGCTAAAATTTTAGCACTGATACAGGTATTCTTTATCAGATTTTTTTCTTAGTACTGGTATAAGGTGTCGCTTCCCTTGCCCATTTTTGTAGTAGTGTTTACATTCCATGGTTATACTTGTTAGAATAATATGGTTATGTTCTTTCCAAATATTTGATTAGTTGTTAGTGGTTACACCCACAACTCAATCTGCCTCATGTCGAAGGTTTTTCCATAATTGGGTTTTTAGAGTTTTGACACAATTGAGTCACCATTTGGGTGTGCCTTTTATTAACCTTCTTAAAGGTGAGTCTTCTTATAATAAATGACTCGTTATTAATGATAATTGAATGATGGGATGTTCCATGTATTCATACCACTTGACCCACCTAAGGTAAGTGCTTCCAAATGAATTATTAAATGTGAAATGTTAAATGTAAAGTATGATAAGTATATATCTGGGACTTAACAAATGAGTTGAATTAAGGTTACATGTCTATAGCACCCCTTTCCATGTTAAATGAAGGTAATAGAGTGAACCTCTATAATTTTTTATGCCTTAATGGTTAATTAAGACTTGATTAAATGGTTGCAATGCTACTTAGCCTATCCGCACTAATGGATGAAAAGGCTTGGACAAACAATAATGGTTTTAACTATACTTGAACTACACACACTAATGGAAGGCAATACATGAGCCAAATGAATTATTAGATGATTAAAATATCAAATAAGAATGGACTAACTCAATCTCACCTTGGATTCTGAGAGGAGAATACCTTGGTTCTTGGGAACCACATTTCAATTCAAGGATGTGGTTTTCTTAGGTTGATACCAACCTAGACTCTGATTCTTTTCTATTCCTCAGAGGCTCGGTATACTATCTTTGGGTCCTTTTCATTATTACAGGATACCTTGGATACACTCCCTGGATCTAGCATTGACTAGTAGGTGCCATGGTGAAAGCCCATATGGCCATATCCTTGCTTAGCCTTATTTTACCTTGGTCGATCACCTTGGACTCGGTAAGTGTCTTATTATGGAATGCCTTGGATTTTTATCCTTGGATTTTTCTCCTTGGATTATGCTCTTATCCCTTAGCTAGACTCACATACTACTGGGTTATCATTCCGTGAGATTTATGTTACCTTGGTTATTACCCTGGAACTCCCTCACTTGATATCTTGTCAGGTTTCCTTGTTACGTCTTGGGACCTTCACTACTTATATTATCACAAGGTGATGTTAGTTTTGGATATGCCTCACGTAACCTATTGATATTAAATGGTAATTACTTAATTAATGAACGGGTTACATGTTCAGACAACATCCAAGGGATGAAGCAGGTACTTGGGTATTTAGTTATATTGTATTGTTTTCTTTACTTTATATATGCATGCCTACACATTGCTATATTCCATTACACAGGATGTATGTTATAGACCCCATTGGTGGTGGCCCACTGAGATTTATCTCACCCTATGTGGGCGTTGTTTTCTACCCAGAGTAGATTACATGGTTGTAGGTATTGATAAAGGGAAGTATACATCTTTCAACACTTGATTGTGTGTTGATAGGATGGAGCTTGATAGTAGATGACTGAGTAGTATCTTAGGATGCTTGGAGTAGTCTTTGTTTTCTTTTACCTTGTGGAACACATTATTCTTGTTTTCTTGTATCCATGTTTTCTAGTTTTCTAGTGATATGACATTACATCATCATTGTTCTAGTTGATATAGTTATTATTATTCTCGTTTATCTATTATGTCAGTTTGCTTCTGCTATTTATTTATATCATTTATATTACTTCTGCTATTTAATATTCCTTTATATTCCTTCCACTGTGCTACACTCTGTTAATGAGGGAATAGTCTTCCCACGAACACACCTTAGGCTCTCTCTACTATTCGGCAGCCTCTGGCATTCTGGAGGATGAGCTTAATGCCATGTGGCCCACTGGGAACGGGTCATCCGTTAAGTGGCATCTGGATATGGGATGTCAATATCAATGAATTAATTGCATGGATAATAATAATTGAATTCTAACTAAATTAAATTATTAATATTGGATTTTTTAATCTCTAAAATCATGATATCTTTATCATCAACTCCTTTCACCAAGAAAATTTAATATATTTTTAGGAACACACCAAATACCTATTTAAAAAGTCTAGCCAACTAGTTTGTCTCGTGAGACTTGTAAATTCATTAAAGGGATATATAATTATAGGACACACACATTAATTAATTTCCAAGGAATTCCTTATATATTGAATGATTAATTTAATTCCTGAAAAATATTCCTTATTGGTAAATATACTTATTATATAAAGATTAATGAATATGAATGTTTCCATAGTCAATAAAATATTATTCAAAGAAAAAAATTGTATATAGAAATTGTATGTGGTTTGGGAAATAATCATATACATGATACAAAAAATATGGATATTTTAGAAAAACATAATGTTTAATGATCACAAAAAAAGTAAATGTTTCAAGAGAATGTCGTTGACTACAAAATTAATCAATATATGAGAGATGAAAATTAGAAATGTAGATTTTGTAGTAAAAGGAATTCTTTTAATGAATTGATTAAAATGGAAGTTAAACATTTAAAATAAGTTTTCATATTAGATTTTTATTTATAAAACAATTAAATACTTTCAGAATAATATAAAGATAATAAAAAATTTATAGCATTGGTAAAATCAAGTAATGTCATATTTATTAAAAAGTGACATTCCTTTTGACATTTTGTAAGGAATGTTGAAAATTACCCATTGAAAAAAACATTAGAAGTATTACTTTAAAAAATTAAAATTTTATAATAACATTAAATGTCCTCTAAAATCATTTTATTAAATAAAATGGACTTTTTTAAAACAATTTAGAAAAATATGGACATTGATTAAAAATATAACTGGTCAAGAAGAGAAATATATTCAAATTTTATTTTAAATATTCATATTCAAAGATTTAACTGAATTGAATCACTACTATTAATGAATAAATATATATCCATGTTAAATATTTAAAATTGTCAGTATTTAAACCACATAAATATAAATAGGTATATAATACCAAGTATGTCTCAATGGAGTGGAAATTGAGAAAAAATCCCTTATAGAGTTTGTATCATTAGAGTGAGAATTAATAAGTGAATATATTATGTATAAAAGCTATTAATCCACAAAAAACTAGATGACATATAGTATAAAACAATAAAATTTAACTTCACATACAATTATTGAATAACATAATCAATGAAGTTGTGATATAACTCAATGAATGTAAATTCTGTTAACAAACCCCATACATCACATTTCCCCAAAGTTAAATTGCATTTAACCTAAATTATAATGATTTTAAACAAGTTATTAATAATTTTTAGAACCATATTAATATTTATAATATCTTATGTGATCATATTATAACTTCACATTACCCTTTCATTAACAATATTTAATTATTATCATTGTTTTGGGTGGTCACTCCTATATTTTCTCATGCATGTTTTGTCACAAAAGTTTCATTCCTCATACATTATTTATATTTACAACATATAAATTGTGTTAATAATGATTTTAATATAAAATATATTGAAAAAATAGTTCTATATTACCATCCATGTAAATCATAAATGAAAAACAGATCACATCACTTTGTGGAGATGGTAGTCCACACATACGCACATGCGACATTATCATTTTTCAATAGATTGTAAGGAGATATGTAATATATGATATTAAAATTACATAAGAATAATTATTTAATAAATATAATATATAATCCTTATGTCCATTTTTATAACCTTCCAAATAAAAGTGTGTCTAAAAATAAATTAAACCACTACGTAGAGACGGTAAGTTGTATATACTTAGGAGCGATGTTTTTGCATTCCATATGATGGAAAAGAGGTGTAAAGTAGTTTTACCATAATAATAATATCTTATAATTATATTTATATTAATATAGTAATTATTTTATAATTTTTACAATATATTTAGTGTATTTAGTATAATAAATAAATTTGAATGAATTGATGAAGACTATTACCTCTTTTTCAGTAGAATTCATTTTTATCTCATATTATGTGACTTAGGATTAGCCCATTGGAAGGTTCATAACCTCTATAACATGGACAAAAAAATTTAGAAGATAAATGTGTAGGGTTTTTTATATAGGTTCTCAATGTTTTTTAAATAAAATACATGATGGTTGTCCTTTTATAGGTGAGCAGAGCGGCATTCATGGAATATCTTAAAGTAATAAAAATAAAAAAAATCATGTACAAATGGTTCAAAACTAATATATTTAGAGTATAAGAATATTATGAGTCTATTTCCTCTCATACAATAAAATTTATACATCTATTGGTCATGTTTTTTCTCTTATCTTTCAATTTTAACTCATTGTAGATCCTTTTGACAGTTGATGTAATATTAATGTTTTCAATGATTTTTAAGGTTGTGGATGCTACCATAAATGGAAAAAAAATATTCATAAACATAAAAGGTATTAAAGTTTAGACCATATCTTATACCTATTATATTAGTTAACTTTTTAGTTTTTTTAATAATTTAATAAATTATTATTTTCATTTTTCACACCATGAATTTAATATTATATTAAAAACATCAGTACAATGCTAGAATTTTAATATAATCTATTAAAATACTAATATGTTATTTTAATTTATATAATTTTTGTTTAAATTAATTAAACTAAATTGAATTTCATTTTAATATATTTGAAATCATTTACCTTATTTTTCTATTAATTGAATAAATATTGTAGCAGCATTTCATAATAATTTAAGATTTTTATTAAATGAATAAAAATTAGAAATAAATTACCATGATTAAAATAAATTAATTATGTTCAAATTAATCTTTTTTATTCATTCATGATATATTTTTAACGTCATGTTAACATATAAAATAAGATAAAATCAAGAGAGTGGCAGTTTGAAATTGTATTTCCAAAAAAAAAATTAAATATAATTACCAAGGTCAAATATCTAAAACATTCTATATATTTGAGTTTTTAGTTTATATGAATGAATTAATCCAATACAATTAAATAGTTTCAATTTTTGGATTAATTTTTAATTCCTTATCACAATAATTTTAACCGTAATTACCCTATTTACCCTTTACTAATGTGATAAATATTACCATGGTTACTATTCATAATTTCATAAAATAAAAGAGATATATTTACCAAATGTTAACCTCATAATTATAAATATGGTATCAATTTTTTAATATTCATTGTATATAAGTGGTATAAATTAATAATAATATAAATGAGTAAAACGCAACGAATAACAGTTTTTTGATAAATGCGTTTTAAAGTATAAAAAGTAACTTATATAAAAATCATGAAAATTATTAAATCAAATAAGATTATTATAAATAAAATAGAAAATATGTTACATTAATAATAAATATAAAATATAAAGATACTTTTAAATTACTTTATTTAAGGAAAATATATGATAGTATTTGAAAAATTAGAGTTTTTCACTATTCATTGAAATTCAATATTTTTAAAAATATCCCAAAAATTCAACATAAGATAATTTTTTTTATAATAATTTTGAAAACTATATTCATTTTATAAAATACATTTTTATAGAAGTTATATAAATTAATTATAATATTCACTCACAATATACAATAAAACCAATTTTTTAAGAAAACATATTTTGAAGAATAAAATGTCTTGATTAAAATTATGTTCTTATTTTATTATAATTAATCAATGAATTTATATTAAATATGTATTTTATATAAATATTTCGTAATATGTTTACTCATATTCATACCCTCCAATTTAACATATTTTTTATAACTTTTATATGGGGTTTTATGTTCTCCCAACTTTAAATAAATTTTATACTCACAATTTTTACTTATTCTCAGAAATAAACGATTTGAAATTTAAAATTTTCTTTCTATAAGACCCATTCAATAAAAATGGTTAATAAAACATCCTATAAAAGTGGTGAAATGTAAATACAATGGTCACCTTGAATCAAAAAATTAGGTTTCCAAAAAGGAAAAAAATTGGAATTAAAAATATAAAAATGGAGGAGAAAACTAACACCCTAAGTAATAATATAGTGTGATATAGAACATGGTCTGGGGAAATTTAATGACTGAAAAACCATAAATCTTTTATGGGGGGAAGATCATTGGTTTCTTTGAAAATCGTCATAGTATTATAACATCTTTTAAAGATATTTTTACTAATGTTGAGGAATATTTTACCATATATAATAAGAAAATAAAGAAATATACTTACTTGAAAAGTATATTTTCATTCTCTAATATATTTCCAATAAAATCTCATCCTTTATCCAAATGATGAGAAATAATTTTTATTTTTTCATGTATGAATCAGTAAAATCAAATTATAATGGATCATATAATCCATAAAGGGATAACATGATATTCCTCCTATCATAAATGTTTAACCAAGATTGAAATGGTTACCAAATGTTATAATAATATTAAAAATTTATAATCCTTCAATGAAGAAAAAATAAATTTCACATAAAAATTTACACAATAAAACCAAAGGTTCAAATATTATTATTAAAAAAATAAATATACATATATCCCAATTAACATCAATAACCATAAAATTAATAAAACTTTTAACCACAATGGTGATATAATACTTTTTAAAATATATTCCTAAAATTTAATTATATTCTTATTAAATAATTATTCATATTAAACCAAATGTTAAAACTAATGGTTATATATGCTTAAACCCAATGAAGGATTCCAAAAATATAATTAATCACCATAATAAATAACTATATAATCTTATAATGTATTTTGATTCAAAAAAATAAAATAAATCAAATTTAAATAAAAACTTGAATGGTGATCGTTATATTGACCATATATATCTCCAAAAATATTGTCTTATTATTTAATCACTTTTAACCATCAAGATAATATGTATCTGATTAACAAATTAACCATAAAAAATCATATACAAACAAAAAGGGTTATTTAAAACTCAATATAGTATTCTTCAAAAGACCATTAAAAGTTTCAAATCACCTTAAAACCTCATCACATAAAATCTCAAAAGGGTTATTTGTGCCTTTTAGCTTTTGGAAGCATAAAATTATAAACCCAGGATGTAATCCAGAGCTATTAAGTTAACCCCATATGAATAACATATATTATTCCAAAAATAAACACAATCCTTATTCCTCAAATAAAATCACTGAATATTTCTATAAATCCAGAAATATAGTAAACATCATCAAAGATGACATAAATTACATTATCCTTAAATCACATACCAATATTGATGTCACTAATAGTCTAAAATTTAATTAATAAATTCCAATCATCTATTTATCATAATAAATGACCCCTTTAATCCTTACACTTCAATAATTAGCATAAAATTGGTCCTTAAATGGTTAAGAGTAAACCCTTGGATTATGGAATTGTCATGGATAGTTCCCTTATTCACCACATAAAAGATATTGAACTATAAATTGTGTCAATGAATAAATTTGACTTACTTCTATTGTAATCTTTATTTTCACTGACAATTTATTAATATTTACCATTATTTTCTACAAATAATACATTTTACCATTACTTTGATACATTCTTAGGGATGAATCTTTTCTCATGTCTGACATGGTGAATATTGATCTTTCTTTTCACCATGGTATCCACCACACAGGCTCTAAGAAAAAAAAATCAACTTTTATTTAGTGAGTCACAGTGTTGGTTAAGGTGTATGTTTTTAGTAATATATCATGATAAATGAATATAAATAATCAAAATTTCATTCACTCTAGCCATCATCCAATTTGTTTGCTTATTATTACTGTATTATCCATCACATTTATTTTTAACATGATTATTCTTGGTTCCACCCATTGAATGAAATAAAAAATAATAGAATGATAAACATTTATCATAGTGGGAAATAGAATTATCTCTACCTTTCCAAAAATATTAGGATGTTATCCTATATTTAGCCTTATTCTAAAAATGTAATCATAGGGTTATGTTTCCTATTATATGTTTACCTAAATCTAGTTCCAAATGTTTCTACTAAACTTTATTTGATGTAAACTATAACAACCCTAACTCTAGTAACCCAGATCCTATGTATACGTTATTAAATTAGCATACGATATAATGGATCTCGCCCTAAAGGGTCAATAATTTTTTTAGTCTTGGATTACCATATACATATTTTATTCTTATTTTACAATGTAAATAAAATATAAAACATAATAAAATAAAATGTTTGAAATTCTTCAAAATATTTCAAATATTTCTTCTTCATATTAAGGAGAAAGGAAAAAAATAATAGTGATATCTTATTCTCATTTAGGGTTAAGTATAGTAAAAAAATATCAAGAGTAAATGGGGAATAATAAATATGGAAAGGTAAATAACTTAAAACATATTCCATTTTATCAATAACATGTTTTTAAATATATTTATGGATAATATTACTGTAATAAACTCATGGAAAATAATAAGTGAATTTTCATTGAATTAAATGCTTAATATTGGTCTTCTTGATCTCATATATCATGAAATTATTACCATGAATACATTTCTATATGATATTTTAAATTATGGGTAGTCACAAAACATAAACCCATTTAATAAGTATTTCCATCTATTTTTTCTTATTAGACCTATTGATTCACCAAGGGGATATATAATTCAAGTCTCACCCATCACTGCATGTCTAATGCATTCCTCAAATATGTAATGATCAATTTAAATCATAAACATTATTCATATTAAATAAATTTCATTCTTGAATAAATTTTATGGAATTTCAATGTAATATCCCATGTTTTAAGAGAGAAACACTATGTTTAATAGCATACATGATACGCTACAACGATCTTAAATGAACAAATAAATATTATTATTTTAAATGTTACCGTTATAACCTAGTTGATGGAATGGAGGGAATAAATAATATCAACTAAATTATGAAAATATGGTTTATACATGTTTAATTAATGATTCATTGGTTACCAAATTGATTATAAATGGAAATAAAAACCAATTGAATATAAAGGATGTGTTTTTATGAAAACCTATTTTTTTTAAAGAGAATAATTATGCTTATAAAATTATATCACCCTTTATGGATTTTTATTCAATAAAAATTATATATTATATATTAAATGTAATATTTTAAATTCATCTTATATTTTTTCTAGATATGATATAAGAAGGAATTCAATTTTTCTGATAAAAGAAGTATTTTTCTAAAAATGCAGTTTTACCACCTTTTGATGGAAAACCCTTTTAAAATTATTTTTTTACATCATAATATGTTTTATTTTACAAAATAAAATTCTTCTTTATAATCAGGAAATCAAAATTTAGTTTTTATGAATTTTTTATATTTTTCTGATAACTATCATGTTTTGATGAATAGTAAAAATATGCTAAATTTTAATTAAAAACAACTTTTTCCATAGAGATAATTTATATCGTTAAATAATATTATTTAAAGGTTTTAAATTATAAATAGAATATATTTTTATCATTTAATCCAATTTTGGTCATTATAAGTAATTTCACATTGAAATTGGATATAAACATATGTTAATTTTTGGTAGTTTATACTTTTTAAAAACATGCTTTCTGGTTTTGACAACGGGAATTAATTTTAAATTAATTACTAAAATTTTTGTATTTTGAATCTGGAAAAATGGATTCCATATTTGGAATTATATTATTAAAATTCTATAAATAGGTACCTTTTATTTTTGAACATTATGAATAGTAACTTCAGTAATTATTTTTATTTACCATTGTTAAAGGGTAAATTAAGTAAATAAGGGTAAAAAATAGTATTATAATAATAATTATCTATCCTAAAATGTTTCTTAATTCTATTTGATGATATATTTCCAACCATGATAATCTTTAGGCTGAATGTTTTACATTTTGGTGCCACTTGGGTGTGAAAATGACATTTTATGATTTTTAATTTAAAGCAAAGAGAAATATAACATAAACATGTATCTTTTAATAAAACATTTTTTATATGGGGTTATATAAGTGATATATTAGACTTTAAGTATTAATTATAAATATAAAAATATTTCTTACATCATGATATTTTAATTATAATTTTTAGACATTAAATAGATAAATTTAATTATGACACAATAATGATGCAGTGATTGCTTCATTAATAAAGGATTCAAATAAAAGATATTACAAATATTAAAATAAATGTAATTTGATTATTTTGATGACATACAATCATTTTATGGATGATATTGACATATTATCTTTCAGTTAATGATTTTTTTTGAAGGAATCAAGTTTTTATGACTTTAACAAAAATCAGTTACTAAATAGTATTAAAATTGACATAAATGAGTTTTTAAAACAAATACTATTTTATTAAATGATATAATAGTCCTAAATATATAATATTTGCCCATATTACTTATATAATGTTAAAATTTTATTAATGGTCCAATTGTGGTTCTCTTTGAATTTTATTGTAACTATAGTTACCATATATTATGAAAATATAAGAAGACGTGGTAAGAGTTAATGTTTTTAACTAAGGTTTAAAACAAAACGATAAGGATAAAAAAATATCAAAAATTGTCTTAAAATTATTTTAGGATGGTTATTCAAACCAACATCATCTTATCTTTTAAATAAATTAGTTTGGGTCCTTTTGAAACTGAAAATAAATTTATAATAAAATAATATTTCAAGACTTTCCTAAAATGCCCCTGCTCCCTCTTATAAAATGCCACCACCTCTATCCACTTACTCACACATCTAAAGCCCCTTTTATCATCCAAATTCTGCTCAGATAAGCTCCCAATATCCCTAAATTCCTCTTAGTATCCATATAATGGGCTTAAGGAAATTCAAGAAATCCTTTTGGCTAAAATCAAAAGAAGTTACCCGATTTAGAGGTAACCTCTTCTCTCAAGTTCCTTTCCTTTATTTTCCTTATCCATTACCTATGCTCTTCTTATTCTTTGATTAAATAATAACTCCATTATACTCAATATACTAAGCTATTTTTATGAGAATTATTCTAACTACACTTACACACAGCTCCATCTAATGGATATGAACAAATTGTTTATGTGTACGGTGAACTACTACCTCACGAAATGATGATTGTTAAATTTTCCCCTACCACCTCTCATGGTGGCCATTATGATGGTACTGTATTTATATATGATATATATTATATTTATATTTTCTTTATTATTCTGTATTTTTTATTTACAGCATACCTTAATGCTTTTCATATTGTGTAAATACGATAATTTTGTTTGAGGAAGTGCGAACTACTGCCCCCTGAAAGTGATATGACTCGTTCATTTCATACATGGAACGTATAAAGGATGAAGTTAATGAAATTATGTAACATATATAAAATATTATATTATACTATAATTATAATATACCTATGTGACATTTTTTCATTCCTTTAATATGAAAAAAATGAAAGTAGTGTTTATGAGTATGTACGGTCTACCATTTCCATGAATGGTGCATTTGACCACATGGAAAATTTACATCAAACAAGTTCATTTTTGACTCAACTACCGAATATCGATAAAATGACCAATATGAAATTAAATAATTATGTAATTTTTATAACATGATGATAAGTAATAAAAAATTAATAATAAACTTAAAATGGTTATGAATCAATTATAAATTAACCTAATTTTATTATTCAAGAATATAAAGAATGAACGAGACAAGTTGAACTCAACGTAAGGGAACATTTCACCCTCCTCTTTAAGTCAAAGAAATATTTTATGTTATGACTTTTAATTTCCATTTTAAAATGTTGAGATATGTTATTATATATCCTTATTTCTATCCATTTTATTTACAAGTGATGAGAGATCCTTTTTTCTCTCATCAACTCAGTTTCTGAATTTTTAAGTGACGTCATTAAGCTGCCGAATTTTCGTAAGGGAACTTATTAACCCAATTTCTATTATTTGGGTTAATATTCTACTTCTTGACTATGTCATTATATGATTGTGTGAGAAATAAATTTTGATATCTTATCTTGTATTTATACTTGACTTATGAGGATTTATAGTGAATACAAATAATCTATCTATTTTATTGAAAAAAATATCTTTGTAAGGTAAATATTAACTCAATCTCTATTCATTGAGTTAAATATACATGTCATTGGTTTTGTTTTTCCAAGAGTATGTTTGAATAACCTCTGATTGTATTACACTGAATATCCACTTATATTGGGTGTATTTATTTTTATCACGCATAATTATGTCATTGATTTATTCTTCATCTAATGATATGATCTTTGTAAGTGATTTTGTCTCAATTTACATTCCATTGAAACTTATTTGTAGTTTTACACCAATTCACTTTTATATGGTGTATATACTTCCCTTTGACATATTTTATCATGAATCTCCTTATTCTCATGATATTATAAGTTTTTTTTAATTTTATTCTTTAATTATTTTTATTCAAGTATTTTCTCAAGTGGTAAAGGACTTCATCTCAATCTCTTTTCATTCAGGAATATTTTGGTTTATACATGACCTTCTTTTATACGGTGTATAATTATAACCTTTTTCTTTTAATATCATTCAATGGTTTTCAAAAGTAATATTATTTCTATGAAGTGTTTTACAAAATGAAAAGGTAATGTTTCTTTTTAATATAAGCAGTGACAATGAACTTTCCACCATTGTGATAATTATTTTATATTTGGCTTCCTTAACAGGCTGTAATGTTTTTAAAAGTAAAATAAATACTATATACCACTTTTACATATTTTGGTTATTGAAAATGTGTTTTAGAAATAAGTGTTTATGTCAATATCTTGAAATGATATATTGTGATTACAATGTGGAAATGTTATCTTTCTTTTATGCTTGTTTTAGGTGTTATGATTATGTTATGTTTATTAGGAATTATTTAAGTATATAGGTGGTTCCATGATAAACTAAGGGTGGGTGATCCTAAGATAGATCTCCAATGCATTGGATAACGTGATATAGGTAAACGTTAAATTTTCTCCTAAGAGATTTAGGGAATATACAGTGATGGGAATTCCAAATGTTACCATGAAGGTTACTCCCTATGTAGTTATAAAAGAAACGATGTAAGTATGATGTGGATGCCAAAAGTTACCTTTACGTTTTATTATTTCTATTATATTTTTTAGTAATCCTATTATTACATTATTTAAGCTAAGTAGCTTACATTTATGAGTGGAAATTATGATTTCATTGATTTGTATGTATTTATAGACTAATGATTTATTTCCTTATTTTATATCCCTTACTAAGCTTTTTATGTTCATCCCAAGTTTTTTAAATGTTTTCCACATGGTATAAGGAATGTTAAGAGAAAAGAATTATTCAAGAATTATTTTATCAAGAAAGGAATTCTTGATTTATTTAAAGATTTATATTTTTGTGAAAACATTGGATAGAGTAGAAGTGTATAATTTGTAATATTTGATATATAATGTAATAGTTATGGCCTAATTATCTAAAAAATTAAACCTAAAAATATCCTTAATGTGAAATAAAGTAAATTCTTGAGCAAAACTCAAGATTATGTAATGTTTAAGGTTAGGGCCTTATAGTCAATATTATCCCAATTAGTCAAATAACATTCAAAGTAAAACATTGTATATAGAAATGGAATACAATATAATAAATAATCATATACATGATACAAGGAATATGTATTTTAAAGTGTAATTTAATTTATAACAATCATAATAATTTTAATGTTTCATGATAAATTTAATGACTACAAAATTAATCAATAGATTATAGATGATCATTAGATAATTAGATTTTTAGTAAAATCTTTTATATTTATGAATAAAAGAAAATGGAATATAAACATTTAAAATAAGTTTAAAAACATATTTTTCTTTGTAAAATAAATTTTAACCGATAAATGAATCTAATGAGCATAAAATATTTATGGTAGAGGTAAAATTCATTAATTAAATAAACATTAAAAAGAAAAAATTCATTTGACATTTTGTAATGAAAGAATAAAATGAACCTTTTAAAAAAATTAGTATAAATATTACTTTAAAACCATTTAAAAATTAAGAAATAACATAAAATTTTCATGATAAATCATTTGAGTAAATAAAGAGGACTTTTTTAAATAGATTTAGAAAAATATTGACATATAAAAAAATATACCCCATTAAGAAGAGAAATAAGATTGAGTTTTATTTTAAATATTTCTCTTGAATGATTAACATTAATTGAATAATTATTCATCTTGAATTAAAATGTATTTATGTTAAATATATAAAAGGTATATTATATACACCACATAAAATTAAATATATGCATAGAACAAAATATATATTAGTGGAGTGTAAATTAAGATGAAATACCTAATAGAGATCATATTAATGAAGTGATAATTACACAATGAAATTATTATGTGAAAAAATGTAAATCCAAAAAAAATGTAATTATATTATAAAGTAATCGATGGTAATTTCACACATATTCTTGGAATTATAGAATTAATAAATTAGTGGTATAAATAAATAAATATAAATTTAGTTATAAAACCACTTACCTCATGTATCCTCACAGTTTAACATTCATTAACATCATTTATAATGGTGGGAAAATGTTATAAATGTATATATGAACCATAATAACATTTATAATATCATATATGATCCTTTTATACCATGTTATCACTTAATCATTAACAATATTTTATTATTATCAATATTTTGGGTATCAACTACCATATTTTCTCATGCGTGTTTGTAATAAAAGCTCCAGTCCTTATAAATTTATTATGGTTTCATAATATCCATAGGTTTAATCATGATATACATATAATATATATTATTAAAGTTATATTTATTACCATCCATTTCAATCAAAAATGAAAAATGTATCAAATCAATTCATGGAGATGGTAGTCCACACATATACATGACCAATGGTATAGTTTTCCAAGGGATTTTAAGGTAATAATGTAGATAATAAATTATAATTATAGAGAATAATTATGTCATAAATATAATATATATTTAGTATTTCCATCTTTATAACAATCCAAATAAAATTGTGATGGAAAATGAATTACACTACTACGTGGAGAAGATATGTCATACATACACATGAGTGATGTTTTCACATTCCATAGGATTGAAAATAAGTGGAAAATTATGGTTCCATAATAATAATAAAATGTTAGTATATTTATTATACTAGATTCATTATTTTATAATGGTTAATAAATATTTTTAGGAATTGGAAAAAAGAAATAAATTTGAAAGAGTTAATAAAGATAATTATCTATAATTCAGTAAAATTAATTTAGATCTCCACTTAAGGGACCTAGGGTTGGTCTTATGGAAGATCAAAAACCACAAGAACATTGATAAGGATGTTGAGAAGTGAAATAGGTAGTTTTTGTTTGATATATATTTTTTAATCTACTGTAAATAAAATAGAGAATGGGTGTTATTTTATACTTTAAGGGTGGTGTGTAATGTCGCGACTCCTCTAGACCGGATCCTTTGTATTAATTGTTACATTGGGTTAGGTGTGAAAACATACCCCATCATTAGAAATTAAAAATAAAAGGGCACAATATAGGTGAAATTCTTGAACAAAAGTGAGAGAGAGGATCCCTTACCAAGAACATATCATTAGATTAAGGAAAAATCAATGGCATAATTATGTGTGAAAAACATAAACCCACAAAATAAAATTGGATATATAGAATAAAACAATAATATGTAATTTTCACATATTATGGGAAAATACAAAACCAATGACATTGATGTTTAACTCAACGAATGGAAATTGAGTTAAGATATCCCTTACAAAGATAGTATCATTAGAGTGATGATAAATCAATGAAATATTTATGTGTGAAAAATAAAAATCCAAAAAATATAATTGGATACACAATATGAAACAATAATAGGTCATTCACAAATATTCTTGTAACAATGTAACCAATGAAATAGATTTTTAACTCAAAGAATGCAAATTGAGTTAAGCAATCCTTAACCTTATGCTCGAAGGTGTTCTTGATTGTTCTTAATGACCAGAATAATCAAATTTATCTTCATTAATTAATAATTCCAGAACCTCATAAACATGTAATTGATATGGTATAACCTTATTTGGTTCATTAATGGCATTTTTAATGGGTTTAAGAGATACAATTTTATTTTTTTGGAAGCATTTTCTTTTTTGGTTTTCAGGATCTATTTACTTGTATTCATGAATAGAAGTTCATTTTGAAATATGGTTAAACATACATAATTATTAATATATACTATTTGTGACATTAAATAGATATAAATGATCTTATAATGATTCTGGTTATATACCATGAGGATGACTCATTCGATGAGTTAATGATAAATGCTTGGATTTGGCTTGGCAGTTTTGTGCACAATGAACTTGTTTTGTATTAGTATTCCATATTATGATTGTGTAAGGATTACTGAACATTAAAAAAGATAAAATAAATATATTATGATTTTTTTCAACCATTGAAAAGGTTTCATGACCCGTCTTGAAGATAGTAATGCAAATTTAAAACTAGTCTTCCTTGAGTGTGATCAATTGACACATCTCAGACAGTGTTTGCATTTATAGTATAAAAGGAAAGGAAGAAATAATACTATGATGAAATATTCCATTAGCATAATAAATATAAATTAAATTTATGGTACTGTAATTATCATGGCATTTGGATGAGGTGAGGTGAGAAGAGAGAACAAAATAATGGAACTTGTAAAAGGAATTGAAAGAAAAAGGAAGAGAGGTTCACCTCTTGAGTACTCCTCCCTGAGAAACTCTTTAAGACCTTTTTTTTGCCTTTTGGTGAGACCAGTAGGTCTTGGACGTGGGGGAGGAGGTTAGGGAGCTTTTTTTGAATAATTTATGCAAGGGTTGAAGCTTGAGTGGTGTGGGAGTAAGAGGGGGTGAGGGGTGGTTTATATAGTGGAGGGAAGAGGGGATTTCTCTATATTATATTCATTAATTTATTATTTCTCCACAAGACAAGTAATAGTGAGTCTTCAATGGCCAATAATAGTAATTTTATCATGTGAATCTGAATCAAATGTGCTTACATCATCATAACTTCATACATGACTCTATAATTAGTGTATTTAACTTATTTTGTAAATTATGGTATCTCACTATTCATAAAAAATTCAAGTGTTTCATAAAAATACCAAAACTTCACCCTAACCATTTTTTAACATGTAAAATACAAAAATGAAGTCCATTTTTCAAAAATAATTTTATAGATGTGATTAATTAAATATTTAATTAAAATCATTATTTAATTGAAAAATATAAACACTTAAAATATTTGTCTTCGTTTTTAAGGTGTCTAAATTTATTTATACATTCATGGGTATGGATACCATTTATAAGAGTCCTATTACTATTCATCAGGGTAATTTACTATTCATAAGGGTAGGTTACTATTCAATAAAAATGAAGTTAATTCTATTAGACTCTAAATATCATCCTGAACACAACCATGTATGTCAGATTTTCAAAATTCAAATCATAGAAGTGACAAAATTATGTTTACATGGATATGTTATAACAAAGCGGTGTTTGTAGAGACTTATCGATCTATGCATTCTATAATAAATATATTTTTAAATTCATGGGGTGTTACATTATTCCCACCTTCAGAAATTTCATCCTCGAAATTTTATTTACTTATTAAAAATTGAGGGTACCTTGATCATGGTATCCATCTGGTTTCATCATCATCTTACTCAGGTTTATAGAAGGTCCATGCATTGCCACAATGATTTAAATATCCTTCAAAATAATTTTCTTCCTTTATCCAGATACACCTTGTACAACTTAGGTCATATGGGTCTTCATAAAAAATAGTTTCAGAAAATTATTATGCATGACATATAATTTCAAAACATCTGATAAAACTTGATTTATATAAAATAATCAGACCAAATTTGAGTTGAAACTTTCAATCAATTGTCCTTTTATAATTCCATAAGTATGTGATGAAAGATTATATTTCAAAAGAAAATATAAACAAGTTGCACAAGGGTCTCCTTCTTCAGCACCTTTTTCAAAATCATAATATGCCTCAAAATCTTGTGATAAGGAAAAATATTTGAAAATGCCTTGATAATATTTACCTTTCTTGAAAATATGAGAATATTGAGAAAATAGGATTTAATTAAATATAACCCATGATCTAATATGGTATCTAGGTATAGTATAGGTATTTGATATCTCAAAAAATTGCTTACAAGTGAGTTGTATGTTAGAAAATGGTTCAGAATTGTTGGGACATGACTTTTCAATAATTATTGCAAGGAAGTCATCAGGAAGGGATATAAATGTCCTTTTAGATCCTCCTACTTCCATTTGTAAATGAATTTACATGATCTTAAAAGTTATAAAAAAAATAATTTAACTTAAAGAATAGATATAGAGACTAACCATATGTTCAACAAAAACTCATAATCTCTAAAGTTATCTACGAGTATTGATTCCCCTTCTTCCATTAGGTTCCATTTCTAAATAATGTCATACACTAGATTAGTTTATGAATAGAAAATATAAAATAACTTAACATTGATTAAAATTATATGCATAGATAATCTCATAAACCTGGTTTCTCTGAGGAAAAATTTACATTTCAATCCTTCATAATGGCTTGTAAAAAAAATATAAATTATCCTAAGCATATCCCCCGAGAGTGTCATAACCAAGAGTGCAGAAAGACCTGTTGTTGTGTACCAGGATACCCAGGGTCAAGCCCAAAACTCCTTGTTAGAGCTTTCACTCTTAGGTATATCTGTTATAGATCCATCTCTACCCACTCGTATCTAGAAATAGATTTATTTTCTAGAAATATCCACATAATCTTTTCCTTACCAAAATATTGGGACGTTCTTGTATGTTTTTTCTAAAATACTACCTTATGGATTTTTTCCCTAATCTATGTTTTTTAATCTAGTTTCCATGTTTTGTACTAAACTTCCTTTGATACCAATAGTAATTCCCCGACCCCTCTAGACCAGAGCCAATGCATTACTTGTTACATTAGCATGGTTAGAAGGAATGAAATCCCAAAGTAATGATCAGTTTAGTATTCTTATAGAAAATAGATACATATATTTAACTCCAATTACATTTTAAAGGTAACAAAATACAACTAAAAAAACTGTATACACATAAACTCAATAAGTGATCTCCTCTTCATAACCTACAGAAGGTAAAAAATAAAAGGGGTGAGCTCAAATGCTTAGTAAGGGTTAAAAATATCATAATCATGAATCAATATTAACTAAATCATAAACAACTTGGCATGGTCAATATGGAATGGAAAATAAATGAAAAACACATGCCATTAATAAACTAAGAATCAACCTGCATCCATAGATTTTTTCATAATGAAAACCTCATGGATAGTAATAATTGATAATGAATAAATATAATTCTTATTGATTAGATGTCATGTATATGGTACATGATACCATAATACCATAAAAACGGTTTAGTTCTGTGTGTAGAAACCCATCTGGTTTTTTGGAAACAAACTCGAAGGGTTTATCGCCAAACTGATTGTCTCATGAGACCAGTCAATGCATCGAGGGGATATAGTAGGCCCCACCCACCACTGCATGTCCAAATAATTATTTATACATTTATTTAATACAATATCAATATGCCTTTTCAATATCTGTATGGTGTAGAGGATACAGATTCATCAATATTTCCAAAGTTAAACCAACATTCCAAATAAACACCGTATGTAAAATGGTATATAATTTAGAATATAAAAAATCCATGACATAAGAATATGGTTATTTAATATCAATATACTTTAAAATGAAAAGGTATATCAAATGGTCAGTAGGTACACCACATAAGAATAATTAGGTGCAAAATACAAAGTAAGTCACAATGAAAGGTAAAATTGAGACAGAGTATGTTGCCACGTTATAATCAATGGATTTGTATGGGAAAAAGTTAATAAACATAAAATAAATCATAGAATTACATGAATATAAATAGAATCATGATAATATATATTAAATGTCAGTACACATATACCATAGATAATAAATAAGAGGCAAACAATTAAAATCCCACAGAATTGAAAGTGAGATGAGAAAACCCCTTACAAACATTCCAGCATGGTAACGAGTGTTCTTGAGAGGGATTAATGAGAGGTAAATGGGTATCCCATTATTTATATATCATAATTGAAGTATGGGGGAGGTGAAAAAGCATACCCCATCATTATTAATTGAAAATAAAAGGGCACAACATAGGGGAAATTCTTGAACAAAAGTGAGAGAGAGGATCCCTTACCAAGAACGTATCATTAGATTGAGGAAAAAACAATAAAATAATTATGTGTGACAAACATAAAGCCACACAATAAAAGTTTATATACATAATAAAACAATAATAGGTCATTTACACATATTTTGGGAAAATAAAAAATCAATGACATTGATGTTTAACTCAAAGAATGGAAATTGAGTTAAGATATCCCTTACAAAGATTGTGTCATTAGAGTGATGATAAATCAATGAAATATTTATGTGTCAAAAATAAAAATTCAAAAAATATAAGTGGATATACAGTATAAAACAATCAAAGGTCATACACACATATTATTGGAACAATGTAACTAATGAAATAGATGTTTAACTCAAAGAATGAAAATTGAGTTAAACAATCCCTTACAAAGATTGTGTCATTAGAGTGAAGATAAATCAATGAAATATTTATGTGTGAAAAATAAAAATACAAAAAATATAATTGTATATACAGTATAAAACAATCATAGGTCATTCACACATATTATTGGAACAATGTAACCAATGAAATAGATGTTTAACTCAAGGAATGAAAATTGAGTTAAGCAGTCCCTTACCTTATGCTCGAAGGTGTTCTTGAATGTTCTTAACGGCCTGAATAATCAAATTTATCTTCATTAATTAATAATTATAGAACCTCATAAAAATTTAATTGATATGGTATAACCTTATCAGGTTTATTAATGGCATTTTGTATGGGTTTAATAGATTCAATTTTATTGTTTTGGAAGCATTTTCTTCCTTGGTTTTCATGATCTGTTTACTTGTATTCATGAATAGAAGTTCATTTGAAATGTGGTTAAACATCCAGAATTGTTAATATAAAATATTATTGAAATTAAATATTTATATAAATTATCTTATAATGATTCTGGTTAGATACCATTAGTATTACTCATTCGATGAGTTTATGATAAACGCTTTGCTTTGGCTTGGTGGTTTTGTGCACAATGAATTTGTTTTGTATTGTTATTCCATATTATGAGTGTGTAAGGATTAAAGAAAATTTAACAAGATAAAATACATATATTATGATATGGTTCAACCATTTAAAAGCTTTCATGACCAGTCTTGAAGATAGTAAAGCAAATTGAAAACCTGTCTTCCTTGAGTGTGATCAATTGACACATCTCGGACGGTGTTTGCATTTATAGTATAAAAGAAAAGAAAATATACTATGATGAAATATTCCATTAGTATAATGAAAATACATTACATGTATGGTACTGGAATAATCATGGAATTTGGATGATTTGAGGTGAGAAGAGAGAAAAAAATAATGGAACATGTAAAAGGAATTGAATGAAAAAGGAAGAGAGGTTCACCTCTTGAGTACTCCTCCTTGAGAAACTCCTTAAGACCTTTGTTTTTGGCCTTTTGGTGACACCAGAATGTCTTGGACGTGGGATAGGAGGTTAGGGATCTATTTGAGCATAATTTATGCAAGTATGGAATCTTGAGTGATGTGGGAGGAAGAGGGGGTGATGGGTGGTTTATATAGTGAATGGGAGATGGAATTTCTCTATATTATATTCATTAATTTATTATTTCTCCACAAGACATGGAATAATGAGTCTTCAATGACCAAGAAAGGTAATGTTATCATGTGAATCTGAATCAAATGGGTTTACATCAGTATAACATCATGCATGACTCTATAATTAGTGTATTTATCTTATTTTGTAAATTCTCATATTTCACTATTCATCACAAATTCAAGTATTTCAGAAAAATACCAAAAATTCACCCTATCCATTTTTCAACATGTAGAATCCAAAAATAAATTCCATTTTTCAAAAATAATTTTCTAGATATGATTAATTAAATATTTAATTAAAATCATTATTTAATCAAAAAATATACACACTTAAAATATTCATCTTCATTTTTAAGGTGCCTAGATTTATTTATACATTCATGGGTAAGGATACCATTCACAAGAGTCCAATTACTATTCATAATGGAAAGTTACTATTCATAACGGTGGGTTACTATTCATAAGGTTAGATTACTATTCACTGAAAATTAAGTTAATTCTATTAGACACTAAATATCATCCTGAACACAATCGTGTATGTCAGATTTTCAAAATTAAAATCATAGAAGTGACAAAATTATGTTTACTTGGCTAGGTTATAACAAAGTGGTGTTTGTAGAGACTTAGTGATCTATGCATTCTATAATAAATCTATTTGAAAAATTTTGGGGTGTTACACGGGGTGTTCTTAGAATTTCATAAAGTATTAAATTAATATAAAATACATTTCCTATCCAAAATGGGTCAAAAATTGATATAAATAGAATATAAGATAGGTAAGAGTCAAAATAATCTCATACAATAAAAATTAGAAACGTTTTGGATATTTTTTTACCCTTTTCTTTTATATTTAACCCCCACCCCCCCCCCCCCTCACCCCACCCACACACACACATTAATCCTTCTGACGATTACCACAATATTAAAGTTTTCTATACATTAAGGGTCATTAGTTTTTCAATAAATGGACAAAAAAATCATAAGTGTTCAACATATGAAATTTTTGACAATAAATTATCCCTTTTTCCATGTTCAATATTTATATTCTTTTTAAATCATTTAATATTATATTATTTTTATAAAATAATATTAATTTCATTTTTGATACTATTCATTTAATTTTATATTAAAAACATCGAGGTAAATATGGAATTCGAATATAATTCCTTAAAAATCAATAATATGTTATATTTATCTATAAAATTATATTGGAATAATAATTCATCAAAATTTCATTACATTTAAAATTTTTAAAATCATTTATTTTATTTTTCTATTAATTGAATAAATACCAAGACATTGTTGCGTAAAAAATTATACTCGTTTTTCAATCACTAAAAATTTGAAATAAATTAACATGATAAAAATAAATAAATTATTTTCAAAATAATAATTTAAATATTTTCATAACATATTCTTATCCTTATGTGGACATATAAAATAAGTTAAAATAAAAAGAGAGACACTTTGGAATTTTCTTTACTGAAAATAATATAAATATCATTACCAAGGTCAAATGGATAAAAATGCCATATATTATAATTTGGTATATCTATCTCCAAATATTAGCTATATAATGAAACAATTTCAAGTTTTTGGTTGATTTTTAATGCATTATCACATTATTGTTACCTTAATTATCTGATTTACCATTTACTAATATGATAAATTTTATCAAGGTTACTATTCATAATATTTAAAAATAAAAGGGAACTATTTAAAAAATTTGAACCTCCTAGTTCCTAATATTGTATTAATTTTCAAGATTCATTTTTTATAAGTGTCATAAATTAATTTTAATATAAATGTTTAAAATGAAACAAAATACAATTTGTATTAAAATTTGTGTTTAAGTATAAAAATTAACTTATATCAAAATTATAAAAATGGTTAATTTTAGTAATATTATTCTAAATCAATTGGATCATATGATACATTATGAATAAATCTAAAATATAATTGGAAATACAAATTAGTTTATTTAATGAAATAAAATGGTAGTATTAGAAAAATGGTATTTTTCACTATTCATGGAAAAAATATCTTTTAAGAAAACTTCAAAAAATTCAACATAAGATAATTTGGTATACTAAATTGAAAAAATATATTCATATTAAAAAAATTTAAAATTTCATGAAATTAATTATAATATGCACTCACAAGAGGCAATAAAACCAATTTTTTAAGAAAACGAATTTTGAAGAATAAAATTCTTTTACTAAAAATTGAGTACTTATTTCCAAAGAATTGATCAATACTTTTCTATTGAGTGTGTCTCTAATATATATATATATATATATATATATATATGGTTAATATTATTAATACCCTCCAATACAATGTCTAGGTCATAATAGTTGTATTTAAATAATTATATTTCACGATTTTTTTAAGCCTGAAGTTGTGTATTCTATACAATATCCAATATAGTGTTGTTTTTTAAATATCAGGGTGTTACCATGTTTCTCATGAAATGTTCACGTTCCTATGACCATATTTCATAAAAAAAATATTTATATTCTTTTCATCATAGATATTCTTATTGGATATAGCATATACAATTTCTACAAATTGTGGTTTAATATTTGATTAAATGGGGAAAATCTTTTAATTATGTGTTTTTTAATAAATATAGATATATGTTGATCAAGAATATTTTTTATGATTTATATTTATCATTATATATATAAGGAATGAATTATACATCCAGTGATAGTTGGGTCCTCAAATTACATAGTCTCTCGATGCTTCGACAAATCTCGTGAGACAAACCAGTCAGATAGCCTTATTAAATGGGTTTTGGATGTATATATAAACATAGTTTAAAAATTATTATCACAATGTGTTTATGGTAATGATATCATTATTTATTATAATATTATGTCCAAAAATTTTCATTTCCTTAACTAATAATATCATTATTATTATCTAAGATATTATTTTATTGATATAATCTATGGATGCATTTCATGATTAACTTATTAATTAAATGGTATGTGTTTCTAGTTATTTTCTATTCCATATAGATTATTACATATTTTCTCATGAAAAAATCTATTTTTTATAACCCATACTTAGTACATGAGCTCACCCTTATATTGTATCATTTCCACCAGATAAGAAGAAGGAATATTTGAAAGGGTTATTGGATGAAGTATACTTACTTTCATTATGAAATTATATAATATTTTCAATTTAAAAATGAGTGTATGTTTGTATATGGTTCTTCAAGACTACAAAATTAATTTATCCTTGGTGATGTGATAAATTTCATTTTTCCAAGATAAAAAATTAATCACCAAACCTGGGTTACTGGAGTTATTTTTTTTACATTTTATTTTAGAGGGGGGTTTACTATAATCCATGGGAAATAAGTTTTGGAAAATATAGATTATAAAACATAAAAATATAATAGATACTAGTGTTAAGTTTATGTATATAGTAATATTATGATGTTTTGTTAAATTATAGATTGTGTGGATTTAAAATAAAATATATACCTATCAGGATATTATTAGGTAAATGTGGTTGTGGAATAGATGAACATATGGGTAACAACTCGAAATATGGTAGATTTGATATTAAATTGATTTTATTTGATGCATGATTATTGAACCTATGACTTCACACCTATATTGGCACACCAAGGGGATATTCTTAGGATAATTCACATTTTTAGAATTACCATTTTGATGAATGATAGGATAGAACCTAGGGAATCAAAGCATATTCGATAGTTTTAATGTATAAACCTAAAGGTTCGGGAGTTGATAAGTTTTTGGTTGATTATAAGTTTAAATTAATAAATATCCATTTTTAGGTTTTATGATTAAATAAAATCTTGGAGATATTTGATGGAATTAAACATAGTGGTTTAAGATGTATTTTAGTTAAAACCTTATTTGAGGAATAATTTAATTATAATTCATTAACGTATGTTTAAATTTATTAAAAAACTTGAGTGTTATTATGACCATTGATGTTGAGTTAATTATAAGTTATTAACATTTGGTTACTTATGTTTTATCATAAATATTACCATTGGATCGAAATGTGATTTGGTGACTAGTAGATTAATGTTATTTAAAAAGAAGTTATCTATTTTTTTAAAGAAATTTATCTAATTAAGGTAAATGGAATATTATTTTATAGGATGGGATTTTATTTGAGTGATAAAGATTGAATTAACATGTGGATTCATATATATTTTTAGTGGTTTTATGGTGATTCAGGATATATTGGGAAATTTTTTAGTATATTTGAAAAAAATATATGATTAGAGCATATATATTTTGGTATGTGACATTATGTATGATTAATTATATTTGGAGACAAATATTATATTGATCTTAGAATAATATGTAATTACTTCATTGAGATCTTTGGGTTTTAATTTGGTCTAGTATATTTAGATTTTTTTATGGTTCATTACTTATTTAATGAACTATGTTTCACATTTGGTTTTATTGATGATTCTATGGAGATTAATTTTTTATTTCCTTATATGAATGAGTAGTCATAATTTTTATTATTATGGCATGTTATAAGAATTTTTTTTAGATACGATGAATAAATTTTCATCATTTTGATGATCTTATAGTCGATTACAAGTTGATTTTAGTTCTTCATAATCATGATTACATGCATAGAAGGATGAAATTATTCTTATATAATTGGAATAAATATTTTATGTACATTTTATCACATTTTCTATCCCAATGGTAAATTAATTTCTCAAACAAAGTAGAACTAATTATATACCTATTGATACTTATGAGAAATGTGACGATGTATTAACATGGTAATTTTTTAGAATCTATTATGCATGTATCATCATCAATCCATTTTTTTATTTGATTAAAAATCCACTTTGAGGGTAAGTGGGAACCTACATAAACATTATTTGTAGCATCAAGTCACACCCTCACAAAACACACATTACAGAATTAAAATTTCAAAATAACAAAACAAAACCATATCACCCCCACCAAGACCATCATCAGGCACCTTGTTTCAAAAATTCAAAATAGACTATCATCACAGCAGATCCCCTGAGCTGACTGAGGAAACTGCATCGACTGCATCTTGATCCCGGCACACTGACCGTGCAAGCATGTCGCCACCTCGAACCAACTACCGACAAAAACCGATCATCATCCCAACACCATCACCAATGATCAATAAAATTAACACCAATGGGGTCCCAATGGGAGAAAATAGAGAACCTAAATATGCACCACCTAGAACACCAGCATCCGCTCAACCAGCACATCCCAAAACCTCTTTGGAAATATTTTCACCAAACCTACTAGGAGAGGAGCCAAGGAACCTGATGTAAGAGCATATATCAAAGTAGACTCGGCCTCACCATCAGGACACAACCTATGCTTGAACAATTATCTCCTTTTATACCCTCCTAAGATGCCTCAATGATCACCATTTTCATCTTATCAATCAAAACAAATTGGCAGTAATAGGTTGAAAATTGGGACCAAACCACCTCTAGTCAGTGTTGAAAGCACCAATAATAATCCAAAATCTTTAATAACAGAGAACACACCATCTTACATCCCCACCAGAAATAACACCAACTAGTGATAGAAACCAAGAAACACCAACACATTGTCGAACTATCCAACCATTGTAAGAAAACAATAGCATCACCAGGAACCTAAAACAATAGATGATGAAAAGAAACACTGGGCATACCATTACGAAAACTGAAGGAAGCCACCGAGGTCAGATCTAGAATAACCAGATATGAGAACCACTACTTTGGGATTGAAATTCGAATCTATTCAATATCCAAATGAAACGGAAGATGAGAGATTCCCCAAATGGTGATCAAGCCTTGAAAATTTTAAGAGAGGAGGAAATAGGACCAACCAAGAACTGAGATGTTGGGGCAAGAGGAATCCAAGCATGAAACCAAGACCGAAGCCTAAGAGAGAAAATATAGTAATATCTTAATGTTGAGGTATTAGGGAATCCATAGTAAGAACCCAAAATTGGAAACATGAGAAGGAAACTCTAAATAGCCCAAGATAGGCGGCCGAGAGAGTGTGAATCCATATCTCTTATGCATGTACGAGTCTTATATATACATGAATAATTTGTCTTCTATACATAACCTATAAATTAATGTTCATGATAAAATCTATATATAATTCTACGTTTTATTTATTTATTTTTTCAAAGTATAATTAAAATTGCAAGGATTCATATTCTGTAAGGTGGGTAAAGTGTAATATACAAAGTGTTTAGTTTATATTTTCTTTTTGAATGAACACTGTGCTCAATATCACACACTACACCCAACATCGATCTTAAATGAAAAACAAAATAATATTAATTAAATATAATAGTTATAACCTGTGTGTTTGGTTAGTGGGTATGAATATTAATAAACAAATTGGGAATATATGTAGAAAGGATTTACATAATATAAATAATTAATTCAATCACTAAATTTTACATTCATCTAATTTTTATAAAAATTAAAATAATAAAAATAGATTTATTTTATTATTTAATGTTACTTTTATTAAAAAATGGTTTTTATTGAATTTTGTGTTTATATAGTATAATTAATTTATAAACATTTTATAAATAGTATATTCAAAAAGCAATAACATTTTTGAAATTATTATGTCAATATTAGAATTAGGTAAATTTTTTATATTTTCCAAATAGATTTAATTTTTAATGACTTGTGAAAAATTTTGATTTTTGAAAAACTGTTTTTATTTTCATTAAATAAGTTAATTTAAAAGTCCCATTATATTTTTTATTTTTTATATAAGGTAACATAAGGTCGCTTTTACTAAACATTATCTAATTAATTACATTAGTATCATAATTTTACATGTTTTTTATATAAGTTAATATTTTTGATTAAGATGCATTTTTCTAAAAAATGTTTTTTATTTCAATTTATGCATTTATATTAAAATTAATTTATGTTAATAATTAAAATTTAATAATGAAAAGTGAATTGAATATTTTTAATATATAGGTTTATATTTTGTTAACAGGTTCCTTTTACTTTTTTGGGAATTATCAGTGATAATAATAGTAAAATTTATCACCTAGAAAAAAGGTAAGTTAGATAATTAAGCTTAAAAATAATATGATAATGAATTAAAATTATTTAAAATACTTTCCTATCATTAATTGGATGGTATTAATTCCAACATAGCCATCCTAACTATGAACATATGGATTTTTTTGAAATTTTTCTTTTCATAATTATATTTATATTGTTTTAATTCAATAAAAATATATAATGTCACTCCCTTGTCTTTAAATGTCCCTTATGTGTTCACATAGGGATAAAAATATGTTGCGAATGTATATTGATTGTTGTCTTGATCATAATTAAATTGTTCTTATGATGTTAATTTATATTTAATTTTTAGGGATAATATAATTACATTAAACACTTATACAACACTAACACAGTTCTTATGAAAGAAGTATAAAAATCAAGTAAATGATTTTAAAATAATTAAAAAATATAATTTTTATTAATTATTAAGTTACCTGAATTAGGTAGATAAATAGAACATATTTTTACTATGTTAAATATTTCTATTACTATATTTATATCATTATATTCAAATTAATGTATTATTGTCAAAAATGAAATTAATGAAAACTTATGAAAATTAATATTTTATTAAATTATTTAAAAATCATAAAAATATTTCAATTGAATTTTTTTTAAAATTGTGACATGTTTTTGGAACCATTTAAAAAATAAAAAAATTAATAGGATATGTAAATAAATAAGAAATATTTTTAAAAATGTCTTCCCATGTCCATTTTGGAACCATTTAAAATGAGTTAGACATATATCCTACTTTATAATTTTATTTATTTCCAAAAGTGAGCCTCCCATTGCTTATATAAGGACACCCCCTTTTATCTTCTACTCAAAACTATTTTTCAAATCAGTTTGTAAAATCCATAAAAATTCATTAATATTCCTTCCCAAAATTCTATAGGTTCTTTTCTTAACAAAATACCAGCCTTATGACCTTATCAAGATATCCAAAGGAGGTTTCTCTAAGAAAACGTATTCGTCTTAACCAATCTCATCATTTTTTCCCTCTATTACAACCTTTAATTATATCATAACCATTTCAATATAACAACACTAGTACATCGCATATACTGTTATGAAATTATGTTGATTTAAAAATATATATCCATCTCCTTATCCATTAAATGTCAATCAAAAACATCTCTCATGCGTATAGTAGACTACTGCCTCAAGAATCATATAATTTATTTCCCCTCACCGAACCACTTAAAAAGTCATAATAATGAAAATAATTAATATATATAATATTTATAACATAATTTTTATTTTCTAAATATAAAATATTAACTACCTCTATACCATTCCACTCATTAAAAAATGATATTTCCGCTATAGTGTATGTATTGAATACCACCTACAAGATGTTATTTGACTCTTTTTTCATATATGCAATTATTGTTTGATTAAAAATAATATTAGATATATATAAATGATAATCATTTCATTATTAAAATTACTATATCATGGAACAAATACCATTTTTTCTATATTCATAATACCGAATTTGTTTTGAAATTATGAACTGAACGTCCTTAAAACATCTGAAAATGTCTTAATAGATTAATTAATTAATTATATCATTGATAAAAATAAAATAAATATTTTAATGATAAGTGAAATAATAAATAAAAGTATTTTAAAAAAAGTTAATAATTAATATAAATTTATTATATAAGAGTTAAAAGAAGTTTATAGAATGTTTAGATTTGAGATAAGGGGTTTCATAACTCAATCTCCTTTCATTTAGTTGTGACATATCTTCGTTGACTTTTTTATGCCATGGTTATTTTTGAATTAGTAAATTAATTTTTTAATGTTGTATTTAAAATTTATTTATATGTATATATATTCAACATATAAAAACTTAATTTATTAATTCTCACTTCAATGATTTGATCTTTGAGATGGATTTCATCTAAATTTCCCTTCAATGAGGCATGTTTTACTGTTGTACACATAATTACTTTTCAATAGTTTCTATACTTCCATTTAAAATATTTTATTATAAATTATTCATAATTCACATTATTTTATGTTACAGTTCATGTTAATTAATCTAAGGGGTTTGGATTTAGAATTTACCAAAGCCCTAAGAGGTTTCATAACTCAATTTCATTTTATTTGGTTATAAAAAAATTTCATTAAATTTTTATGAAATAATTATGTTTTAATTAATATATAAAATATTTTATTCCCTATTTACACTTATTTTATGCCTATTCATATTTATATCATATAACAAATTCATTGATTATTTCTCACTTCACTGATTTAATATTTATATGGGGTTTCAAATCAATTTCAACTCTATTGAGACATATTTGGTATTATGCACCAATTTAATTTTATGTGGTTTATATACTTATAATTTTATATATTAAAGATTAATTTTTTTCTCAGGATTATTAATGATTCAATTCAGGTTTACACTTTCAAGGGGTCACAATTTAAAAGATACCAAAGAGGTGATAATTTCCATTAGAATGTCATTTTTCTAGGATTTCATATATTTCTTATTGAAGGAATATGGTAAAATATACTTCGTTAACTTATTATATTTTTTTTATCTTCTAGATATCTAATGCATTACCATGTTTTTTTAAACTTTTACTGTCATCATAAATTGAATCATGTAAATAAATATTTAAAAGAAAATTTGATCTTATTTCTCTTTTTTATCATGTATATTTTTATTCTATGGCCATATTTTTCTTATTTTTTTAGAAAAGTCCACAATATTTACTCGAATTATTTATTATGTAAATTTTATTTTAACCTATACTTTTTAAAAGGATATAATGTAATAATTATAAATTTTACCAAAAGGGTCATTTTTGACTCTTTTGAAAAAAAACAAACGGAATGTTCATTTCTAACATATATGGGATTAACATATTTTCCTACCACGATAAATAATTTACAATAATTAACTTATTATACATGTATTACAAGTTTTAAAAATGAAAAATAGTATATGAAAACTTATTTTAAAACTTTCACTTCCATTTTCATATATTCTCCTAAAGTTTTTATTTTATAATGAAATCTTCTTTTCAGAGGAATTGATGGTCATCTCTCATATCTTGATTACTTTTTTGGTCATTAAAATTCTATTGAAATATTAACATTATTGTGATATTATAATAGCATACATATCGATATTATTTTCATCATATATATTTTCATTTCATAAACCTGTATCATTTCAACATTCAGAGTTTTACTAGTTAATTTACAAGGTGAAATCATGATATTATGTATTATTTACTTAATATTGATATTTTTTGTTAAGGGATATTGTTTATGAGATAAATTTATCATTTGATATATAAGGAATTCTATGGATATGTAGATTTGGGTGGTGCCTAGAATTATATATCCTATTGTTGCATCGATAAGTATCATGAGGAAAACCAGATGGCTAGCCTTATTAAATGGATTTTAGTGTATACATACCCATAGTTTAAACTATATTAGAACATGGACTTGGCGGTAAAGTTATCATGATTTTTGATATCATGATGTACAGTATTTTTCATTTCATTCAATTAGAATTTATTTATTATTATTTAATATATTAGTTTATTTATATTATCCATGTATACATTTTTTCATTCAGTTATTGATTAAATTTAATATATATTATGTTTTTTATTTTCCATATTTATTATGAGTTATTTACTCCTGATAGTTTTTTCAGTACATAACCCTTACTGAGCATTTGAGGTCACCATTATTTTATATCCTTTCACCATGATATTAAGAGGGAATATTTAAATGATTTCATGGATGAAGGATGTTTACTTTATCAATGTTTTTATATTTTATTCCTAATGTAAAATTAGTATTATGTTTGTATCTAGTTCTTCAAGACAACTTAATTGATCAATATGTGGTGATGTGATCTCTTATATTTTATATCAATGTAATAAAGTAGACACCGATTCTTGGTTACTAGTGTTTCAGTTATTAAAATTGTCTAATATTATGTTTTAGAATATGAATTTATAAATATTATTTGTGATGAAGTATTTAGGAATCATTCATATAACTAGAGTATAAGGACCTAAACTATAGACCTGAATTCCAAAACCCAAAAAGGATTTCCACATGGCCATAATAACATTACTTGTATAACTAGAATCGGTAAACTTATGCTAAGGGATAATATATATTATTAGGGAAAAATTCTATCAAAAACATAAACCAGAATTAGTAATAATTTTTGTAAAATTTAAATTTTTTAATAAAACCCATTGAATATAAATAATATGGGAAATTATGTTTATATTATTAAATTCCCTGGTATATATGTTGATTCAAAGTAAATGATCAGGCTCATTCCTGAGGCACTAACCCATCCTGCTAAGTTTCCAATGTGCTTCTATAAACCTCACTTAATAATGAAAATTACTTTTTATTTCCTAGATCATGGCCAATCTAGACTATATGACCAGTGAGGTGCATATATAGTGAGTGAGTATAAACATATTATAGTTTCAAAATATATTAATAAATATCCATGCATGGTGTAGCATAAAAATTGAAAGTTTGATCAATATTTTTAATTAAAAATAGATTCAGAAAAAATAATGATTTATTATAACAAATTATTAAAAAATCATCAATGCCTATGATGTTAAAAACCATATTCTCAAAAACCAACTCTTCTAGGAAAAATACAAAAAAAGTAAAACTTATTTTTGTTTCTATTCAGAAAATTATTTTCTCCACAAAAATACCTTTTATGAAACTCATTTTCTTAATAAAAAAACATAAAAAACCATTTATTTCAAAAGACATCTAAAAATAACAATTTTCATAATATTTATGAAATAAGTTGATTTCCCCATAAAATCCCATTTTCCATAAATTCCCTAAAAAATTCCAATTTTATTTATGTCATTGGAAAATCCTTGTTTTACTGAAGTCGCCAGAAAACCCAATTCATGGAAGTTATTGGAAATTCCAATTTTTATTCAGGTAATTAGAAAATCATTGTTTCTCTAAATAAATTAAAAGATATTTATATTCCTAAAGTTTTATTAATGTTATATAATAACATATTATATTAATTTCAAAACAAAAACCTCCTTCATATAACTAAAAAAATCCATAATCACACCCACACCAAGTCATGTTTGATAATCTATATAAAAATCATTTAAGAAAATAAACCATAACTTGGTATTATTACAAATACAGTCATCCAAAATTATTTTATATAGATATCAATGTTTATCACAAAATCTTTGATGGCCAAATCATCTCATGATCATAAACAATCATCAAATCATAAAAGAGTAAAATAAATATAGCTAAACTGTCAAAGTCACCTACCTTATCAATTAATTCATCCTTTCTATCCCATTTAAATGATTGAGAATTTCTACTCAGTAAACATCATAATTACCTATATCAAAACTCCATTTAAAATACATAAAATCCCTTATATTGTATCCTTAGAAAAAAAATATTTTATTCATTTAATATCACTCTTTCTCACTCCACCATCAACATATCTATTAATTTCCCATTGAATATATGTTCCATATAATAATGATACGATGGACCACCTTCAAAATTACTCTAACTAAACACCATAATTAAATCCCATCATTATAGAGAATAAATAATTAAAAATTTATTACCCGTTAAGTGATTCATTTCAAATCTCATCATACCTCATTGATAAATAATAATTTTAAACTATAAATGACCTATTAAACTCCAATGTCCCGACAAACAGCTCACATAGTCATCTATCTTCAAATCCTCCAATCCATTTTATCCCACATAATCACGCACAATAAATCTTTTATCTCATATATACATCCTTAAATCACCATGTAAAATTTTTGAGTGGATCATTATCAATGGATTTATCATTTTGATAATTAAAAATACAAAATTTATTTATTCCATCTTAATGTATTTTAATATTTTTTTAATCTCATGTTTTCTAAAAATATATAAAGCTAATTTCATTTTAATATTAATCCTATTATTTCATTATAATGATAATAAGATTAAATACTTTTTATTTTTTATGTTTAAGGTTGAATCAATCATCTAGATATTAGAAAATTGTCTAAGGTTGATGTATATTTCATATTATATAAAAGATTTATATTTAATTTTTTTATTATTTTATTATTAGAAAAGATAAAATATTCATATTTTTGTGTAAATTACCAAATTATATATCAAAGATATTTATCTGTAGTTCATTCATTTATGATAATTTCTAAAAATATCTTCTAGATTCTCTAAACAATCACTAAATTTAGTGTATCGTTTTTTAAATTATATAGATTATATATTTTAATAGATAAAGTTATTAAATGATTATGTTAGATTAAAATGTCTATATTTCATGAAAAATGGTGCAATGCATATCAAATATATATATATATAATTAGTTGACATGGATGGCTGAAATAGTCATTTCAGTGCTCTATAAATTATCCGATGTTCTGTGAAATTTCTTCCATGTTATAGTTTTTCAAAATTATTATTTATTCTGATTCTCAATGAAATATTAAGATATGGATTTAATATTTACATAATAAATGATTTTTTTGGGAATGTATTAACATTTAATAAATATATTTCTATTGTGATGGATGTGGGATCTAATGTTAAAATCCTCTAAAAATTGAGAGAATTTGGTAATAATGAGCTCTATTGATTTTCAAAAGTGATTTAACCGTAAAATTAGTTTCATCCCATCATTGGTGAACCCAAAATTTGTGAAATTAACCTCATCTTATTATTGGGATTATCTAATATTTCTGATATGAACCTCATAATGGTTAAATGAAAATCACCCATACCCTACATTTATTAAGCTGAACCCAACATTGGAATGAATAATTATCCCTAAATTTCCATCAATGTTGAAACTCTCATTACTACTTCCATGGTGGAACTCAATCTAATATATATTTTTGAAAATAACCATAGAGATAATTCATATAGAAGTAATCATTATGAGTGTTTCCTGAAATTTACAATATGGTTATACATTGTGAAGCCTCAGATTTAGTAAACTAATTGTGACATTCTAAAACACTTAAAGAAGATTAATCATTCCATTTTAGAACAAAATTTAAAACTAGAAACATAATATGGTGGTAAAAATTGCATTAAATCATAACCCACTTCATAATTAATAAGATCACATGCCTCGTACCCTTAAATAGAATCTTAAATCCCAAATATCTTATAGTTTCTTGTATATTGTTCATCTAAGTCATCCCTCAGTTGCATGATCATTGATGCATTTCAAACCAATAATGTTGTTTATTTGAAAAATAGTATTACCTCACACATATTTTAATAATATATATGTATGTGATCACATATTCTATGAGATTATAGAATAGGAACAACATAATAGATGCTCAGTCATACAAGTGTTAAAGAAAATAGAGGCTCATTGTTGTATCTCTACATACATTACTCGATGGAAATGATGTCTTGATAAAAATAATCTTGATAATTCTAAACTGATGGATATATTTATTTCATGCAAGATAAAATCATTACACCGTGTATTATAATATTATCATATCATTAGAGAATATGAGAATATAAATTTTTTTGATATTACCATGACTATTAAAAATTAAGGAATTTATATCTCTAGGAGTTTGAGTATTATATTATTTCAGAATAAGGTAACTTTGATTTATTGTAAATTAATAAGTTACATAAGACTAGTATTTAGCATATTTTGAATATTTTAGAATATAATATTGTACTCTTTTTTATAATTTTTTATCCATACCGTTTTTTTTCTAGATTATTCTGAGTGGTTTATCAGTTGGATAATATCTCATAAAATATAATGATTATGATAAAAAAATTTGATAATATCTTGTAGAATAAGTAATATATTAAAATAATCATTATTATTTTAAATTCATTTTCTAGAGAATTCATATGACACCGGATAACTCAAATTCAAATATTTCAACTTTTATGGATGTTGTTTCAAGATTTTGAGGATTCTTTCAGATATTTTTTAAAGAATATTTCAATATAAAAATTAATTTATTTCATAGTAGTATTGTTAAAAAATGGTTTTAAAATACCATAAGTGTCTATATTAATTTTACTGAGTTAATTTCAATGATTATTTTTAAAATAAAATAATACAATATTGTTCTAATATTAATGGAGTTGTTTTTTATGTATCCTGACACATCTTACTTTGAATTTCAAAAGGAATAGGATTCAATAAAACTTTTGAATATTTATATTATATATATAAATATTTCTCTTTTAGGTTGAATATATGTGTCTAAAACTCTTTCTCATATAAAAATAATAAGTGATACATGGTTTCATAATGGAATTCAACATTTAAAGATGAGAGAAAATCATTCAATGTATATATTTATTCTCTCACGGTGTAAAGTTAAAAAAGGCTTGTGAGGCTATATTTTTTTATTTATACTATTTAAAAAATAATAATTCTACATTCCATTGATGATCTATTATCTAATGTTGTATATATCAGTTTCGGAGGAAACTATGAACAAATTCATTTTTCATTATTCTATATCTCGTCTATGTTATTCTATAGTGTTATACACTTCTACCAAGATTTGATTATCTTAGTTCCAAATAAAAGAACTTTAAGGCCCTATATGATTATTTTTGTAATCTGTCAACTGTATTCACTATGATTTTGAGGTCTCCATATAAAAGGACTTGTTTAGTGAAAACCACCAAGCTCATTTATAATGTGTTGGTGAAGTGGGTTGGGGGATATCTATGCCCTAAAACATTATACATTGGCATTTCCTTATCTTTATATTATTTATTTTATACTATAATACTCGATATAAGGATGGGTGGATATTATTTATTTATTTGAAGAGCATAAATTTGAATTTTTCATGTTTTTAAAAATGATATAATCACCCTATTTTGTGTCTATGTCTTCATCATCTCTAACTTATAAGTTGTTTCAATGGAATGGATCACTTAGAGAATATTGAAGATTTATTTTTTTCATTTACATTCCCAATTTAATGATTTATAAAGAGACTAATTTCCATCACTTTCCATAGATATGAAATATCAATGATCCATGATACATATTTCAATGGTGATAATTATGGTTACTATAAATCTCATATGATTATCTATTTAAAGAATCATGGATTTAAATTGTATTTAAAATATATCAAATCAAATATAATTCCTTATGGTGACTTAAAAAAGTGTATTTAATCTCAAGTATTTGATTATGACTATAATTTGATGGCTATACACATTATTATTTTTATATTAGGTACTGATGAATTTAACCACGTTTCTCATATTGATACAGCTTATGAAATGTCAAAAATTATTGTATTTTCCTATAAAGGTGTCAATAATATTTGAAAACAAATTTATAACAATAGTAAAATTAAATTTGATGCATTTACGATGTTGGAAGATGGAAAATTCCCACAGATTATGGGATATTGACTGAATGTGATGGTAATGTAGCTACCCTTAGAAATAAAATTCTAGAATCAGATTTGGAATTAAAGGTAATTAAATTTTTTCCTTCTATATGGAATGAAATATATTCTTCTATTCAATAATCTATATAGATTAAAATTTTAAAAGATAAAGGAATTGATGGGAATATTGATGGTGTGTGAATCTATGATGCAAGGTGAATTTGAAGATCACATTTCAATCAAAAGGGAAAATTATGTGTTCAATTTTTCAAATGGTGAATTTTATGATTTTGATTGTAGTTATGTGGGTTTAATTTACGAGTTATTAGATCCTTCTATATAATTTAGTACATTATTTAAAAAGATAAAGTGTAAATTAAAAATAATAAAGAGAATGAGGTTAGATGTTATGAATATATGATGAAGGGTTATTTGAGAATAGAATTCACATATCATAAGGCTTAAAGAAAGGCTAATTGTAAAAAAATCAATTAAATACACTTGGAGTGCATAGAAATATTCATGTGATGAATCTATTTCAAACTCAAAATCTAATCAAGATAATCAAAATGGAAATCTATGATTTATTACTCACAGTGATCCAGTACATGTTAGATGTTCACTAAAATATGCATGCATGATATTCATGTACACATGAATATTATTCATGATATATATATATATATATATAATATGATATTATAGATATTGTTTAAAATTAATATATGAATATAAAGAATTTATTAATAATTCATGTGATGAAAGAATATAATATATATTTATATATATATATATTATTTATTATTCCTAAATGGTTTATTCATTAAATGAAATCCATTACGAATGGTTTAAAGGAATTGAATTAAATTTACTAATAATGATTCATAAATTATAGCCAATATATAGAAATATATAGAATGTGTTATGAATAGGATGATCCTTAGGCTTCACCTATATAAGAGGTTGTGATCCTCTCTTTTTGGTTGTGTGTTGTACTTGGTGTAATTTGTATGATCATATGCCTAAAATATCTCCTCCTGAGACACTATTTATTTTATTTGAAAAGGTGCTAGAACCCCTTTGGATTTTGGGTATCCTTATGAAGCATTTTTGATCCATTATCTGGTTTACACCCTCCAAGGTAGGTTTATTTTTTTAAATACTCCTCATTATCCTCTTCAACCACACTTTATGGAATTAAGATGGAAACTACTACTATTCATGAATTCTAAGTACTTCATTTTATATTACTATTTACAAGTTTGTTTCTTGAACATATATATCCTATGTTTTAGGTTTTATTCTATAGCATATAATCATTAAATTTATATATGAATCCCACTATGGGTTTCAGTAGTGGGTTATTCAATAATTAATCATGTTTTGATCAATGGTTTTCAAAGAAAAAGTACAAACAATGTTTTTTATAAACCTAAAAAATAATTACAGGAACTTATGTGAGCTTCATAATGGTAAATATGATTTACCCTTTCAAAGGTATTATATGTAAATAATATACCCTTAAAAGATATAATTCTGTAAAGGTAGATATTCAATTACACTTATGTGATACCCTTACATATAAGTTCTATGTAAGCATAACCTCATTATTGTCTTTAAAAAAAGTTATTTTATTATGGTAGTACACTTAATGAATGGGTTTATGTATGTGAATTGGAATTTTACCCTTACATGTAATGGTATTAGAGCCTCTGTGTAAAGGTCCCTAATGTTTACCTTTATGCGGCATATGAAATATTAAAAGTACCCTTATGAAAAGGAGTTGCATAAAGGTAATACCTTTTCATTAGGAAGATACATAAATATAATCTTTGTTTTACCTATATATAGAGGTGTTAGATCAAGATGTATAATATTAGTATCCTTATGTAATAATTCCATGTAAATCTAAATCGACAGTTGCCTTTACTTTGAGCATTCATGTAAGGGTAGTATCCTCTGTAACCTTATGTAGAAATAGTAGTGTAAAGGTAATCATTGTATTACCTTAACATAGAATGTTAAAACTAATCTACGTAAGGGTATAGAGTGACTTACATTTTTAAAAAGGATTTCAAATGACCTATGTAAGGGTAAATGAACTATACCCCTATACAGAATAGGGATTCTTCATAAGGGTAACCATAAAGAAATATTTTAAAAAATTAAAATAATAATAATTGGTTTTCATGGTTAATAAATTATTTATAAATAATATTAAACAATAATATAGGAATATTTAGTTATAATGACTTAATTAATTAATTAGTTAATTAATTATAAATTGTTTATAATTAATAAAATAAATTTTTATGAAAAATTATTCCAAAATATTAATGGTTAATATTTGAAAATAGTTTTTAAAAAATTAAATGAAGTGCATAATTATTTAAAAAAATGTTTATTTATAAAACATAATAGGTTATTTATAATAAATTAAAAAATATATGGTATTTAGAATATAAAAAATGTTTATATAATAGATATTAAATTATAAAAATTTTATAATTCATGGAATTTATATACATTCCATTTAATATAAAATATTAAGGAGTTCAAATTTAAATGAATATAATATGATTATATTCATGAAAAATATTAAAAATGGTTATTATTGGTATTTATTTATTAATAGTTCTAAAATTTCTCATGTTTTAGAAAACAAAATGTTAAATATAATTGATATTAATGTTTAGTAAATTATTTATGAAATATGAATATTGTGTATGTCCTTTTATATGATAAATAGATTTTAGGTTAGATCCTTGTATATCATTCTTGGTTTAAAATAATAAAATTTATTTTTTCATCAACCTTGACTACAGATAGTATTTTAGTTATGATATTGAGACTAATTATTGGGAATAGTTTGTGTAAATTATTTATTAGTGTTTTAATAAATTTAATTTTCTCTTATGTAGGTCTCCCCAAGTATAGGGACTTGTGGTTGGACCAACTACATTCCTAGAGGATTTCCTTAACTAAGAAAGTGAATGAGGTTAGCTATTTTTTATTGCATTCATCCTCTAGTAGAGTTTGTAAATATCATATATCTCTATGCATATACATAAATAGTTAATGTACCTTATGTATATGATCCTTTTGAACATTTATTAATATATTTGAAATATTTTTTTGGTTGATTAACATAGACTTTTCAGTTTTGTTAATATTTACACAATAATGTGGTTTGAACACATTAACTGGGTGGTTAGAATTGGGATTCATAAACTTAATATTTCGAAGCATTCATACATAAAAAGGGAATAAAATAGTATAATAAAATTTTTACATAGTATGTAATAGTTATGAATTTAGTATGCATATGATGTATATTAAATCGGTGAGACTTTAAAAATAAAAACCCTTTAAATTCAAAGTGTGAGATTAATTCTAAAGTGGAACCTATCAAGACCTCGATCATCCAACTAGGTAGGTCATTCCAAAGCTAGGTTTCCCTAATTATCTTTTTTAAGGAAATAATTTTATGGGTAAATTTTAATTCTCCTGTTTGGTATGTCATGTAAAAGATGGGTGCCCCTTGATCATCCTTTTTTATCTTTTTCTTGGTGTTTTATTTGGGTTTCACTAGTCAGGAGACCCTAATATGTTTAAGTTACCTAAGTAATATAGTTTACTAAATCAATATGATGGATTTGTATAAAGGGTTATGAACTCAACTATTCAAGAGTCCCAGCTACTGTGAGTGGGATGATTTCATACCTAAATAACTAAGTATTTATTGAAATGGAATAGAGGATTAATTTCATAAAGAAATATGGATCTTGGTTCACTACATGGATATGATATACTATGTCATCAATTTTAATTGGAATACTATCATTAAATGACTTTAATTAAATGATATATGACATGGTATTCAACGGATAAAAATTTCTATTGTAGATAAAATCATAATCATCATAAAAATAAACATTGAAGTTTATACTTTACATAAGAAGAATTATGTGACAAACTTTTATAACTAGTAGATTAAGAATTGTTCCTAAGTAAGAGAAATATTTTATGTGTTAAAACGGTTCCATACTGAGTAACCGATATTTGAAATTATTCAACAAGTGAGTATAGATTCTTGTAAGATCATGGAATTATTTATTTAAGGATTCAAAGGGACTTGATGATAATTTACTCAATGAATTATAGTCTCATTTATAAAATTTGATTAGGCATGTCAATGATATTCAATATAATTGAATATGTTTGGATAGATTGAAAGTTTTTTATAAGGCTTATTCTAGTTATGGAATTTATTCTAGTGAAATCAATGGAAATGTTTTGAAATTAAGGATTAATCCCATAAATTTTTACTTTATTTTATCAAATTGTTGAAAATGGATGAATTTTACATATGATGTATAATTTCTAACACTATATAAAAAGTATGAGGTGATAAAAGTTAAAAATTAAAAGAGATAATGTTGAAAAGTCCAATAATATTTATTAATGAAACCAGTTATTGTTATTTGAAATATAAGTGTGCTTTCAAGTAGTACTGATTCCATATAATATGATTATTTAGAATACTTGAAGGGGTATTGGGAACTTCATAGAATATCCATGTCAGGAAATAATTTTATAGAAACTGATTCATTTTTTTAAGATTATGTGATACCAAGTGTATGTTTTATAAGTGTTGTAAATATTTAGGAGTTTAAAATAATATAATGAATTGAAAATATCATATATTCTTCATTAAAGTGATAGAGTTAACTATATATACATATTATATTTGAATGTAATGATGTGTTTCATTCTTGGATGAATTTATTTAAATAAAGTGTATCTTAATATCACTTCTCTTATATGATAATAGATGTTAACAAAGTGCAGTTATGAATAACATGAGATGATAAATTTTATACCCTGGTATTATGATTCCTTGTCTTTTGTAAAATTTTTTGATAATAATATATGGTTGAAATTGTTTTATGTATGATAATGTTTTTCTATAGTTATTTGTTAAAACATGATGGAATGTGATTCCACCCTTTAGTGGTGTATTTTAATGAATAATATATAATCTTTCAAGAAAATAATCTAAACACGTATAATTCTATATAAGATATGTAAAAAGTAGATTATTTTTTAGTTATTCCTACTAAAGGGGTATAAATATTATTTTACAAAATGTGAAGTAGTTATTTTTGATTATTTAAAAGATATTCCAAAGAGAATATGATGTATAAGAGGCTAGTAGGAGTATTTTTGGACATATAAAAGATAAAAGTTAACCAATATAATATAATTATAATATGAGTTTGAGTGACTTTGAAATTTATATCCTAATTAATTTTTATATGTGATGTTTATGAAAAATTAAAAGAGATTCACTTAGTTGCTATTACAAGTGTATATCAATATTATATAATGGTTTATACTATAAAATACACAAAGAGTATCACTTGGTATCCTAAAATAGTTTAGGGTATGAATATAAATATAAATGTATAGATTTGAATTTTTTAGTATAAATAAGTGGATATCACATCATCTTTAAAGAGTTTACTATATAACAGTATGTTATAATATAAATAGATACTTTATTTGAAAAATATTTCAAGGAAAAAGATTTATATAAAGGGTTATAAGTATGATGATGACATATATAGAAATAGTTTTAAGTATAAAACAGAGGAAAATTTTATTATATTTTATGTTATGAAGTTACATAGTTTGAATATATGATTAAAGAGATGATATTAAGGAAAATAATTCCTATATATCACCATTATTCAAACTATCAATATTTTTAATGTTACACATTAATAGGTTAGTGGGGGTATTTTATCTGATGGGAATATAGGGATGTGACAATAATTATATGTCAATATAATGTTTAGAAAATAAACTCCATTATTGCAGCAACTACATGAGTGTCATGTTATATCTCTATGTATTTAACACATAAGAGATTGTTTGTAATAGTTGTAAACATATGATGTATTTATAATAAATAAAATCTTAATTTATCAATCATTAATGAGTGATGTAACATTAAATTTCAATAATTCTCTATTGATTAATATCCCATCAATGTACAAACATTGATTTTTCCCTAACTGATGATCATTATATTATATAATGGGTTCTAATGATTTGTAAATTTTATATGGAATAGATTATATTATGTTTTATATAGGTTTTTATATGAGATATAATGAATTAATTCCTTGGGTATTATATAGATACTTATTACGTGGATTGATCCAGATAATTATATCTCATTGAATGTGATACGGTCATAGATATACATCAGAATGTATACTTATTATCAATCATTATTACCTAAGGTTGGTGACATATTTAGCATGTGAAACATTATAATTTGATACCCTACTTACACAAGTAAAAAGATAAACTTATATAATACATGGGTAATTGGGTATGTTGATGATCATTCCATCATATAAAGCACAACCAATATGATATTTTTCTGTATGTATGAAAAGTTAAATAAATCTTGACCTTAATTGAATTAGAATAAGGACATTCATGGCCATGTTTATTTATTTATCATATGATGTGTTAAAATACTTATATATGTGACATGTGATATACTTATCTGATAAATAAATAACATGTTATGTATTCAATGACATGGTCTTTTTTTTGATAATTGAGGAATGTTGATGGGCTAATACAAGATTGATAAGTTCAATGTCTAGTTGTCTCTCGATGTCATTGGAAAGGGTGTTATATATGTATACATACGATGTATATGATACATATTTTAGTAGAAATGTCCATATAAATATAATATTGTGTTTTATTGAGATCACACCAGAGCCCCTAGTTTGTTGACTATCATTAATGCTTTTCTAGAGGTATCTCATTGATTACATCTATAAAATTAAGATTTCATGGTTATTTTCAATTCTCTTAATTCTAATAGTATCACAGAGCTATTCCATTAGATAATGTTAATGTTTTGGACAATATAATTATTCAAAATGAAGATTTTTTTATGAAAATCATATCCAAAACAATTTGGATATATTCACAACAAGCTGTGAAGTTTTTGCATAATGACCTTGTGGAATTTTAGTGAAAGTGGTAGATTGTTGGATGTGATCTAAAATATACATAATATATATGCATATGATTCATGAGACAAATATATATAATATATGATATTACATCTATAGTATACATTTTAAATATTAATATGATTCATTTTTTTCATAAATTTGATGCTTGAATATAATATATATATATATTATTTATTTCTACTGAATGGTTTATTCATCAGATACAATCCATTATGAATGGATTAAAGTAATTTCATTAAATTAATTAAAAATGTTTAATTAATTACAATAAGGAGATAGGAAGACATATTGTAACACCCTGACCACATTTACCCAGATCCGGTGCATTATTTTAATACATTATCATGATTACAAGGAATCAAATCCTGAAGGACCGATTAGTTTAGTAGTATTGGAAAATATATTAAATACATGAACATTAAATTACACTTTCTAACATAAAACACAACATAAATAATCCTTTGAGAAATCTATTAATCCCAAAGCTTAACCCTACATATCAATCATAATACACTTCTTGGAATTCTGAGAAAAAAACATAAGAAAGGGGTGAGCTCAGATGCTCAGTAAGGGTAAATAATTTAGTGGAAGCTATAAACTTTTAAGGCAAGATGTGTAATTAAAAAACTGCCTTTTAAAAATAAACATGAACATGATATAGAAAAAATAAATCAAACATTACTATATAAACATGTACATGGATATTCTACTAGTCGAATAATCACATGTAATAACTAATTTCATAATGAGGGAATACATAATTTCTGACATCATTACCACATAGTCAAGGCCTCGTTCCAAGACTACAAATAAAAGTTTTGTCAAGGCCTTGTTCCCAGACACTAATTTGTCTCATGAGACCTACCAATGAATTGAGGGGCTATAGCTGGCCATGCCCATCACTTACTAAGTCCAATGCATTCCTCATATGAAAAGGTTGAAATATAACATAAACATTCATATTAAAACTAGCATATGAAATGTCAATACTTTAACCGTAAACCATGAATCATATAAAAATATCACATACATAGTCAAACATATCATAACTCATTCAATACAATATAAATCATTATATTATAATAAATAAACCTCAATCATGAATAATATCCAGTATAGGATGTTGATATAGTTGAAAAATATTAGTAAAACTCTTTGAGAGAAATATCCCTTTTTCATGAAATCATTTACCCGTCACAAAATTTAGAAAGGAATACATTTAAAATTCATATTTTAATCAAAGTTTCCCATACCACTTTGAAACTTTTAAAATGAATTAACATTTTAAAACATTCATGTCCATATAAATAAATCTTTAAAACCATTTTGAAAATATAGACATTAATGAGAATTATTTAGAAGAATAAATATTTAAAGCATTTAAAATGATTTTTTAGTTAAAGAGTACCTTAAAAATAATCCTTTTGAAAACTCTTCTATGAAACATGGATATGGATAATAAATTTTTCCCAGTAAAAACTTACACATAAACAATCTTGGATAATAATGAGATTGAGTAATTAACGCTTACCTTGTACTTTCCTCTGGTCGAGGGTATGTTTAACTTCTTGTATAATGGACATAGTATGTTATTAAATTATAACCAAACAATATTAATATTTATGATATTATACTTGATTCATTTATGACTTTATACTACCCATTTAATAATAATTTCTATGTTAAAATAACATTTCGGGTAATAATCGCTTTCTTTATCGTACGTGTTTTAAATTGTTATTCTTGATCGTATCACTTATTTAATGATTTAATTTATTCCAGAATATAAAACATTATTTATGTATCATATATATTCATAATATAAATATGTATAATATATATATATATATATGAAATGTAAAACACCATTTATGGAGATGGTAGGTCGTACGTATGTATAAATGTTGTTTCTGTTTTCATATCATATTGAACGGAAGTAAGAGAATGAGATATATGTAAATACATACATATATATATATATATATCCAGTATAATTATTATGTCATATATTACATACTTATTAATAAAATATATTTTTATAATCGTCATTGAATGGTGAACGTGTAAATTAATCTCATCACGTCGTGGAGACGGTAAGTCATACATATACAAGAGTGATAATATCATTATATTGATGGTGAAATTGTATGTAATTGGATGTTATGTTATATATAAATAATAATTAACATTTTTTATTTATTATTTACATCAATTATACTCATTATTATACACATCAAAATAATTAAGTGTTGAATAACAAACTACACCACGGCGTGGAGACGGTAAGTCGTACGTACGCATGTATGGTGACTTTGTCATTAATAGAATGGATAGAATAATGAATATGGTTGTACCATATTTATAATAATATCTCAGTATGTATAAGGTACTATAGTTATTTTTTTTATGGAAAAGACAAAGAAAGAGGAAGTGGAAGAAGAAAAGAACTTTGAAAGAGTTGATGAAGTAATTACCTCTTCTTCGGGTTCTTCCTTTTGATTTGAATAAAAGTTCTCCTTAGGTTAGATTTATGATTAAATTAAGAATATAGGTTGAATTTAGGGAAGTTTTTTTGGGATTTTATTATGGGTTGGATGATCCAAATGGATTTGGAGGTGTGAATGTGAGAGAATGGGAAGTACCCTTTTATAAGAGAGGTGAGGAGCACTTCAGGAAAAGATTGAAATATTAATTTATTATAAAATAGTTTTTGGTTTTTAATAGCTCCAAATGGATTTATTTCGATGATAAGGTGGGTATGGGTCTAAATACTCTCAACCAATAGGTTTTAAACAAGTTTATGTCAACATATTAAACTTTTATTTTATATTTAACTCTTGGTTAAATAGTTTAACATTTGTCATGTCTCCTTGTATTTTTATATTACATGGTTAATAAACTTACAATAAAATTCCAAGAGAAAATAAATTGGTTAATTAATGACATATATAAACTTATCTAAATCCTTTTTCTGAATATTATATTTTTATTAGTAATATATAATTTAATAAAATAGTATTTGTTTTAAAAACACATTTATGTCAATTTTGACACTATTTAGTATTTGGTTTTTGTGTAAGTTATAACATCTTTATTACTTAAAAAAATACATTTAATCAACCCTAACATGTCATATTCACCAAGAAAATTTCTTTATGGCATAAAAACTTTAAAATTATATTTATTTTAATATTTATAACATCCTTTATTTGATTCTTTCATTAATAAGGAAAATACTGCATCAATATTGTGTCGTAAATATATTTTTTTTAGGTTTAAAATTTATAAACAAATTACCATGATGTAGGAAATATTTTTATATCTATAATGAATATTTATAGTAGAAAATATCACTTATATAACCCCATATAAAATTTTTTTTACTAAAAGATATATGTTTATTTTATATTTTTCTCAACTTTAAATTAATTTTTATAAAGTGTCATTTTCACTTACAAGTGGCTCCATGGGGTCCCAAAATCAACCCAAGTTTCACGACCCATCCTCGGGGCCCATGCCGTGACTACCCCACGCCCGCCTTCCATAAGCCAGGGGCTGGCGACTAGCACCAAAGGCGTAAATCCCTAAGCTGGGAAGGCATTTCCTTTATAATAGTAACACACACACAAATAGAGTGAGCTGGAAGAAAAGCACTAGGTGAAAACTATATAAAAAAAGTATTGTTGAAATTAAAAGGGGCCAAAAATACAAGCCCAACAGTAAAGTACAGGTACAACAGAAAACAAGTACAACTGAAAAAGGGACAACAGCTGAAAAGGGAAGCTCCCGGAACGTCCGCGGAGTATCCTACCTGAAGGGTAGGTATAGATGTCTACCTCAGCACTCCACGTCTATCGGTCCGCTCCGTGTACTACCTATCCATGTGGTCCACCTCTGGGTACTGTCCGGTCCTAGCTCACTCTCAACCTCCGTCAATGTTGTCCGTCATCTGCATCCAATACAACGAGGTACGGGCATAGCCCGTGCAGTGGTGAGTATAACGATACTCAGTAGGGACCCTGAGACCCCTGAAGGTCTCCCAGAATCCACGAAGGATAAACCACAGAAGGAAAGATACAATCACAAAGTATCGAACAAACATACTTAGTTATATACCCATACATATACCTAAGTTATCAATCTCAGTTCAGCTCCAACTCTCGAGCGCAATCATAACCCAGTACACACAGGAAGTAAAGTCAATCATATCGATGATAATGATTGAAATTCAAGACTCATCTCACATAGGTATACATCATTCGAATCACGATAGAGATGATCAGATGTAGTCACTAATTCATCTAAGTTGTCAGACCCACATAGGATACAAGACTAGTAAGCTGTTGGACCCACACAGGATATAAGACCAGCTACTCTATCGGACCAACACAAGATACAAGTACAGAGGTCAAACTGTCGGACCCACACAAGATACAAAAACAGTTAAGTTGTCGGTCCCACACAGGATACAAGACCAGTAGTCATTTTTTTCGAACCCACAGAAGATCCCAGTACAGTAGTCATTGCTATCAAACCCATGGAGGATCCCAGTATAATATTCATCATCGTTGAACCCACGGAGGATTCCAGTACGGTAGACATCGCAGTCGCAGCCAGCTCTAGGGTTCTCGCACACAGCACGCTCGATTCTAAGAGGGTCCGCTCCTCGAGCAAAGGGGGTCGATAAATCAACTATCACAAAGTCTAGAGTTGATGTATCCCAAATTTATGTCTCATCAAAAGGAACTCAACGTGATAAACGGCATGTCAATCGGACATCCGGTCTGAGAGTTATTGGTTTTTCCGTTCTAGGGGCCCGGTTGGAATTACGCTCGTTCCAAACCTAGACATTTTCCAAATTTGTACAAAACTCACTTAGAGAATCGAAAAGGACCGTCTCGTCGCGAGGGTCACAGTGCCACAGATGGCGCGTTGATCGGACGTGCGGTCTGGAAATTATTCTTGTTTAAGCGAAACGGGCCTAGCCCGTTAAGCCCAGTGGGTTGGCGGGTCGGCCCATCCTGTCTCGGTGGGTTCGACCCGGCTGTGGGGTCGGCCCGACTTGGTGGAGCAAGCCCCAACCCGGCGGATATGGCCCGGCCTGCGTGAGGGCGGCCCGGCCTGCGTGGCTGGCGGTCCGGCCCGCGCAAGGGCGGCCCTGCCCGCGCAAGGGCGGCCCAGCACGTGGCTGGCCGCGGCTCGGCCAGCTGGCCGAGCGGAGCGGGGGGGCACCACCCCCCCCCCCCCCCCCGATTCCTTGTAATGGCGGCGCCGAGCAGCACCGCCTCTCCTGTCCGATCGGCCAAAGTCGTCCAGCATTTCTGGCGCGAGCGGCCCGTTGTACGGACTGTGGATCCTCCACACATGGCGCCCATAGATGATGTGGTTCCTTCCACCCGGCCGGCAGGCGGCCGACCGGTTCACCCGCCAAAGAGGCCCGTCCAGTGCGGGTCGCGGTCCCTCCACAGTGCAGCGCCTCATGGCACCGGGGTCTTCTGCCCGGCCATCCATAGCTGACCGGTTTTTCCGGAAAGAGGCCCGCATAGTGGGTTGTGGTCTTCCCACAGCGCAGCGCCAAGGGGTTTTCGCGGTCCTCCAGCCCGGTCGGCTACGGTCGGCCTATTCGCTTCGTCTGAGCGGCCCGCAGATGCGGGCCGCGGTTCTTCTCCATGCGGTCGGTGCACGGTCGCCGCTTCTTCCGTCCGCCACGGCCCGCATGGTCGCGGCCCCTTCCTTCCTCTAGCGCGGTGTGACAGCACCACACCCTACTGGTTCTTCCACCATCATCAACTCAAGAGAAACAACGAAGGGTTGTCGGGTCGTGTTTGTTTGGCTTGCGCCCTCCGCATAAGGTGGTAACAAGAATCCAACGTCGAACCATATAAAAATGAGGAACGAGGATTTAATTTAAACAAGACAAAGCCCTACCTCGATTCAAGGTACGTTGCATGTCGACGAGCTGCAGAAGATGGTGTCGCGGAAGATGGATGTCGATTCCATTGACATCGGGGTGCATCCGAAGAGGAAGCGTCGTTGGAGAAGTCCCTTGCATTCTCCCTCGAAGATGGTAAATTCTCCCAAGCCTTCCCACCAAAATAAAAATGTCCAACCAAACTAAAAATAAAAACACACCACCTATATAAAAGGATGGCTTATAGTTTTCAAAATTCAAACACTTAAATTAATTAATTGTGGAGTTCAATTAATTAATTAAAAGGTGTTGGAAAAAATTATGGGAGAGTGAAGGAGGTGGAGAGTCACAATTAAAGAGGGAAGGTGTCAAAATAATTATGGGGAGTTAATGGGGAGTTTAAGGGGAAGTTGAGGGGTTAGGCTCGTGTGGGCCCCACCCTTAGTTATATCCTCACAAGGGAGGTTATGTGGGTTGTGGGCCCCACCTCCAACTTCTTTTTGGAGGAAATAACCACCACCCTAAATAAAGCTATGTAACACATAATTTTTTTTAGTTTAATAAAATTCCCAAAAAAATTAACTTCTCCTCCCGACCAAACGCAACTACGGTAAAGGTCCCCTTAAGAGAATATAGATGCTGCGAGTTCATCGGTGCCCTCGGATTTCAATTCCGAGCACCAGTTCAAAAGATAGAAAAACCCATACGTACGTTTACTGAACGTACCCGATAAAAACTTTAGAAATTGATTCCGGGTACACCAGGCCTTGGAATCAGGTGCCGTTAGAAACTACGGACTCGTAAAATTACAAAGAATTTAAGAAAAAAATTTCCTTGAAATTTCCGGGTCTTTACATTACCCCCACTTTAGGGATTTACATCCCCGTAAAGCTACAACACACACTAGGGAAACAAATGGGGGTACTTAGTGTGCATCTGAGCCTCTCGCTCCCAAGTGCTCTCCTGGAGGTTCCCATGCTACCAGCGAATGCACACCAGAGGAATCGACCATACACGTAGGACCTGCTCCTGTTGATCCTCGATCTCTACTGGGACCTCCAGGAATGTTGCCCTGTCATCAATGCCTATATCCCCATGGTCGATGATGTGTGATGGGTCATGTACGTATCTCCTCAGCTGAGATACGTGAAAGACGTCGTGCACCCGTTGCAACTGAGGTGGAAGGTCTAGGCGGTAAGCCACCTCGCCTACCCTACTGAGGACCTGGAACGGTGTGATGAAACGCAGAGATAACTTGACACCCCAGCCAAATCTCCATAGACCTCATCAAGTTGAGACCCGTAGGAAGACGTGGTCACCATCCTCGATCTCCAGTGGTCTATGTCTCCTATCAACATAGGACTTCTATCTACTCGATGTAGTCTTCATCCGCTCCTGGATGATTTGAACCTTCTCTGCCGTAGCCTTCAGCATCTCTTGTCCTACAAGTGCTAACTCCCCTGGGTCAGTCCAGTACAGAGGTGATCTGTAAGTTCGGTCGGATAGTGCCTCGTAAGGTGCCATCACAATGGTTGAGTGGTAGCTGTTGTTGTACGCAAACACCACCAAGGGTAATTGATTCTCCCAACTACGACCAAAGTCGAGGACACATGCACGGATCATCTCCTCGAGTTTATGAATGGTCCTCTCAGTCTGATCGTCCGCCTGAGGATGGAAGGCGGTGCTCAAGCGAATTTGCTTGACAAAAGCCTCATGTAACCCCTTCTATAGCCGAGAAGTGAAACGAGCATCTTGATCGGAGACGATAGTCGATGGAACACCATGAATTCGTACGATCTCTTGATCGTTGAGGTGTCCCAAACTCTCTACTGATCCCTGATCTCTGATCGGTAGGAAGTGGGCCGACATGATGAGTTGGTCAAAAATCACGCAGATAGAGTCGTGCCCTCTGGATGTATGTGGAATCCCCATCACGAAATCCATGGATATCTCGTCCCACTTCCACTCTGGAACCTCTAAGGGTTGAACCAAGCCTGCTGGAACCTGGTGCTTTGCCTTTAATTTCTGACAAGTGGGGCATCGAGAGACAAACTCTACTACTACTTTTTTCATAACCATCCACCAATTTTGTCATCTGAGGTCCTGATACTTATTCGCCACTCCTGGATGTACCTCTAGAGGGGAAGTGTGGAACTCCCTCAACACCTCCTCCTATAATGAAACTGATACCATGGTACGTCTTATGAAGAGGATGGAGTTCTCCCCACCTTCAGTAAACCCATATGGTGCCTAACTTGAGAATATCGGAGCACGTCATGTCTCACAGTCAACGTCTCCACGCTGAGCCTCCCTGACTCACTGAAGGAGTGGAGGATTGAATGTGAGAGACTACAGAAAGGCTGCTCCATCTCTATTCACAAAGGATATCTGCAACGCGTCCAGCTGATCTGTCACCTCTCCTAGCAGCTGAATGCCCGATCTCCTACTAAGAGCATCTACTACAATGTTCCCCTTCCTAGGAGTATAGACTATCACAAAGTCATAGTCATGGAGGAACTCGAGCCATCGTTATTGTCTCAGGTTCAGATCCTTCTGCGAGAAGATGTACCTGAGACTCTGATGGTTAGAGTAGACTATAAAACGCTCGCCCATAAGATAGTGTTGCCACATATTCAAGGAGAATACCACTACTACTAACTCCAGGTCATGGGTAGCGTAGTTCTGCTCATGTTGTCTCAAATGCCGTGAACCATAGGCAATCATTGCTCTCTCCTGCATCAGGACATACCTGAGTCCAGTCCCTGATGCATCGCAGTAAACTACGTACACTATGCCTTCCTCTGGTAGCCTCAAGATGGGAGCACTCCTCAATCTCTGCCTCATCTCCTGAAAGCTCTGCTGGCATCTATCTGACCACACGAAGGGTTGCCTCTTCTTCTTCAAAGATGATAGTGGTGATGCAACTCTAGAGAAGTCCGGCACAAAGGTAAGTCTGGATGACTCCTAAGTGATCGACTGCACCCTCTTATATATGATTCCATCCTATGCTGCCTGGGTTTTCCTTTTCTATGACCAAGGAAAAACTCATCCCAACGTTTTAGATAAACTACAACCTTTTTTCCTAATACAGTCAATCTGTGTATGAACTATGGTTGCCTAGTCCATACCCAAATTAACGTCATAAATCCTCGATGTTGCCACTAAGAGGTTCCAACCAAAACTCTCTCCTCAAGGGTCAGATCACACCATCGGCGTAAGTGTGATTATCGAGTATCCTCCCAAAGGTAAATCAAGACGTGAAGGTCAAGTCAACGGCTTAACTGGAAACTATAGGTTTGGGACAAGATTCGTGGAAGGAAGGAATGATTGGTACCTATGTTTATTGATACGACAGCTAGTAGTAGACACAGACCGTAGCTCAAATCAATCTTAGATCCCTTGGGTCACACTCCTTGATCGCATGCAGCTACTCTCTTCCCTGCCCTCCAGCTCCATGAGCCTAGAGGGGACTTCAAAGGAGGGTGGTTGTAACATATTGAAATGTTCACCACCTCATGTTGCGCTCCTAGTTATGCTTCCACATCTTTTGCCCTGAAGATTCATCTGTCCTTAACACTTCCTCTTCTTGAAACATCTTACATGATCAAGTCTCTAATTCTGATGCCAGTTTCATGCTTTCCAACTGTTAACATTCACTGGTTGTATCCACTCATCCAATGAACATTTAACCACAAAGTTTCTCTCTAGAACCCTAACATAAGTAGGAATGTATAGAGGAAAAAGTGTTGGCTGGGATATCCTTAAACACACCTCGCTCAGAGGTTCGATCTCTAAATCACTAATCGAATCATATTCATCGAGTACCAGGAAAGATCGGTATACCTCGATGAATACTCAGATACTGACACGTCATCCTTCTGAAGCTGTATAAGCTCTAGAAAACTCTCAGCCACCTCCTCATGCCAGTCCTTAGCTACCTGTGGGTTGGACTCGCCTCAGAACTTGAGGGATATCTGGTGCTGAAACACATCTAAGGTACTAATCCTACAAGTGTCCTCTACCGGTACCGCCAGTAGTGTCTGCTGACCAATGGGGAGTGATATAGTTGGAACACTGCCCGAAGGTACCATCTCAGAAAATGGTCCAAGTACCGAAACTTCATCATTATGTGGACCATCCTCATGGTCACTCGTTGAAAAATATTAGTAGGTAAGTTTAACATATTCTCTACTAGTGTCTCAACTAGGCGGAAAACTTCAGTAATCACCTCCATCCAGTCCTCTGCTGCCTGGGAATCTGTCTCGCCTCGAAACCTTGGAGGCCTTTGCCGCTGAAACTCGTACAATGCGCTCAGTCGGTGCGCACCGACTGCCAGTGCGGCTGGTGGCATCTTCTGCCCAACGGGTGGTGGTACTGCCAGTACACCACCCGAAGGTTCCAACATAGTGAGAGGTCCCTACATCAGAGCCTCATCGCTCGGTGGGCCGTCATCGTGTACTCTCTCTTGGGAACCCTAGCTGGCTGTCGTCGCAGTGGAATCCTGATAAGGAATAGGTGCGCCACGGTCAAAACAGTATACTTGGTGAGATGACACAAAGTAATCACGAAGAAAACTTTTTCAAAGGAAACACACATGAAATCAGTGTTTTCATGCACTGAGTCGGAAATCAGAGGTCAGGGTCCTGGTGTATGGATACGTCGGTCGCCGCACCAACACTGGACTCCTTGGACTGAAAACTACACTCAATACTCTTAACACTATTGCTTCACAGAAAAGAATCAGAGTCTATGTTTTGTGGTAGAACCGACTCCTCTGATACCAATTTGTCACGACCCATCCTCGGGGCCTGTTTCGTGACTACCCCAAGCCCACCTTCCATAGGCCAGGGGCTGGCGACTAGCACCAAAGGCGTAAATCCCTAAGCTGGGAAGGAATTTCCTTTATAATAGTAACACACACACAAACAGAGTAAGCTGGAAGTAAAGCACTAGGTGAAAACTGTATACAAAAAGTAGTGTTGAAAGTAAAAGGGGCCGAAAATACAAGCCCAACAGTAAAGTACAGGTACAACGGAAAACAAGTACAACTGAAAAAGGGACAACAGCTGAAAAGGGAAGCTCCTAGAATTTCCACTGAGTATCCTACCTGAAGGGTAGGTACAGATGTCCACCTCAGCACTCCACATCTATCGGTCCGCTCTGTGTACCGTCTCGTCGTGTGGTCCACCTCCGGGTACCGTCCGGTCCTGGCTCGCTCTCGGCCTCCGTCACCGTTGTCCGTCATCTACATCCAACACAATGAGGTGCGGGCATAGCCCGTGTAGGGGTGAGTATAACGATACTCAGTAAGGACCCCAAGACCCCTGAAGGTCTCCCAGAATCCACGAAGGATAAACCACAAAAGGAAATATACAATCACGAAGTATCAAACAACCCTACTTAGGTATATGCCCATACATATACCTAAGTTATCAATCTCAGTTCGGCTCCAACTCTGGAGCCCAAGCACAACTCATTCCACATAGAAAGTAAAGTCAATCATATCAATGATAATGATTGAAAGTCAAGACGCAACTCACATAGGTATACATCTTTCGTATAGCGATAGAGATGATCAGATGTAGTCACTAATTCATCTAAGCTGTCAGACCAACACAGGATACAAGACAAGCTAAGCTATCGGACCAACACAGGATACAAGACCAGCTACTCTGTCATACCCACACAGGATACAAGTATAGAGGTCAAACTGTCGGACCCACACAGGAGACAAGAACAGTTAAGTTGTCAGACCCACACAGGATACAAGACCAGTAGTCATCACTGTCGAACCCATGGAATATCTCAGTACAGTAGTCATCGATGTCGAACCGACGTAGGATCCCAGTACAGTAGTCATCATTGTCGAACCCAAGGAGGATTCCAGTATAGTAGACATCGCAGTCACAGCCAGCTCTAGGGTTCCCACACACAGCACGCTCGATTCCGAGAGGGTCCGCTCCTCAAGCAAAGGGGGTCGATACATCAACTATCACAAAGTCCAGAGTTGATGTATCCCAAAGTTATGTATCATCAAAAGGAACTCAATGTGATAGACGGCAAGTCAATCGCACGCCCGATATGAGAGTTATTGGCTTTTCCGTTCCAGGGGCCCGGTTGGAAGTACGCTTGTTCCAAACCTAGCCATTTTCCAAAGTTTTCCAAAACTCACTAAGAGTATCACAAAAGGACCGCCTCATCACTAGGGTCCCGATTCCGCAGACGGCGTGTCGATCGGACGCGCAGTCTGGAAATTATTCGCGTTTAAGAGAAACTGGCCCAGCCCGTCAAGCCCAGTGGGATGGCGGGTCGGCCCATCCTGGAATGGCGGGTCCGACCTGGCTGGGGGGTCGGCCCGACCCGGTGGAGCATGGACCAGCCTAGCGGTTGTGGCCCGGACCACGTGAGGGAGGCCCGGCCCACACGGCTAGCGGCCTGGCCCGCTCAAGGGCGGCCCGGCATGCGGCTGGTCGCGGCTCGGCCAGCTGGCCGAGCAAAGCAGCCCCCCCCCCTCGGTTCCTTGTAACGGCGGTGCCGATCAGCGCCGCCTCTCTTGTTCGGCCGGCCGAAGTTGACCGGATTTTCCAGCATGAGTGGCCCGCTGTGCGGGCCCCGGATCCTCAACACACGGTACCCTTAGGCGCCGCGGTTCCTTCCGCTCGGCTGGCAGGCGGCCGGCCAGTTCACCCGCCGAAGCGGCCCGCCTAGCGCGGGTCATGGTCCCTCTGTAGCATGGTTCCTCAGGGCACCGCGGTCTTATGCCCGGCCAGCCATAGTCGGTCGGTTCATCTGGAAAGTGGCATGTATAGTGCGCCGTGGTCTTCCCACAGCGCGGCGCCAAGGGGGCGCCGCGGTCCTCCAGCCCGGCCAACTACGTCCGGCCGGTTCGCTTCGTCTGAGCGGCCCGTGGATGCGGGTCGTGGTTCTTATCCACGCGATCGGCGCATGACCACCGCTTCTTCTGTCCGCTGCGGCCCATTCCTTCCTCCAGCGCGGTGTGACGGCACCGCGCCCTACCGGTTCTGCCACCGTCATCAACTCAAGAGAAACAACGGAGGGTCGTCAGGGCGTGTTTGTTCGGCCCACGCCCTCCACGTAAGGTGGTAACAAGAATCCAACGTCGAACCATATAAAAATGAGGAACTAGGATTTAATTTAAACAAGACAAACCCTACCTCGATTCAAGGTACGTTTCACGTCGACGAGCCACGGAAGACGGTGTCACGGAAGTCGGGCGTCGTGGAAGACGGACGTCGATTCCGTTGACATCAGGGTGCGTCTGAAGAGGAAGCGTCTTTGGAGAAGTCACTTGTGTTCTCTGTCAGAGATGGTTAATTCTCCCAAGCCTTCCCACCAAAATAAAAATGTCCAACCAAACTAAACATAAAAACACACCACCTATATAAAAGGATGGCTTATAGTTTTCAAAATTCAAACACTTAAATTAATTAATTATGGAGTTCAATTAATTAATTAAAAGGTGTTGGCAAAATTTATGGGAGAGTGAAGGAGTTGGAGAGTCACAATTAAAGAGGGAAGGTGTCAAAATAATTAAGGGGAGTTAATGGGGATTTTAATGGGAAGTTGAGGGGTTAGGCTCGTGTGGGCCCCACCCTTAGTTATATCCTCCCAAGGGAGATTATGTGGGGTGTGGTCCCCACATCCAACTTACTTTTTGAGGAAATAACCACCACCCTGAATAAAACAATGTAACACATAATTTTATTTAGTTCAATAAAATTCCCAAAAAAATTAACTTCTCCTCCTGACCAAACGCAACTACGGTAAAGGTCCCCTTAAGAGAATATCGGCGTTGCGAGTTCATCGGTGCCCTCGGATTTCAATTCTGAGCACCGGTTCAAAATATAGAAAAACCCACACATATGTTTACTGAATGTACCTAAAAAAAACTTCAAAAAATGATTTTGGGCACACCAGGCCTCAGAATCAGATGCCGTCAGAAACTACAGACCCGTAAAATTCCAAAGAATTTAAGAAAAACATTTCCTTGAAATTTCTGGGTCTCTACACCAAGGATGCCCGTGGTTAGACATGTATCATAAAATAGGGTTAGGAAATGTGTTAGGGTAATTTAATATTATTATAATATTATTTTTTTACCCTTATTTACCGAATTTATCCTTTAACCATGGTAAATAAAATATTTACTGAAGTTATTATTCATAATGTCTAAAAATAAAAGTTACCTATTTACAAAATTTGTACCTCCTAGTTCCAAATATAGAATCCATTTTTAAAAATTCAAAACGCAGAAGTTGCATAAATTAATTTAAAATTAATTCTCATTGTCAAAACCAAAAAAGTGGTTTTTAATAAGTAAAAACTATCAAAAGATTGACATGTGTTTATGTAGAATTTAAATGTGAAATTACATAAAATGACATAAAATATATTAAATTATAAAAATATAATCTAATGGTACTTTAAAACCACTCAAATTTATAATTTAACTCTATAAATTATTTTGATTAAAAAAGTTGTTTTCAATTAAAATTTAGTATTTTTCACTATTCATCAAAATATAAAAGTTATCAGAAAAATACTAAAAATTTATCCAAAATAAATTTTTATAAACCACTTATAAATAATAATTTAATTTAATAAAATTTAATATATAAAAGTTTCGAATATTGGATTTAAAAAGGGTTCTCAATTAAAAGGCGAAAAAACTGTATTTTTTGAAAAATACTTCTTTTATCTAAAAAATTGAATCTGTCCTTATATTAAGTTTAAGAAACACAATAGATGAAGTTTAAAATTATATGGGATATATAAAATTCAAAGTTTGGTTAATACTATTCATAACTTCTTTTTAAATGGTTAGTTTGATAGTTCGTGGTGTGCTTGAACTCGGTGTTGCGTACATCGCACGCTATTGAATTATTTAAAAAGAAAGTATAAGTTGAATCTTGGGGTGTTACACATATGATATGTTATGAATCCAAGGAGACTAGGTATTATCCTATACAAAATGTTAATATAATATCATGTTGGTTGTATGGTCTGTGTGGTGTGATGTGTATAATACACTACAAATTTTTCCCCCCTCAAAAATATGTTTATCTCATATGATAAGGATCTAGAACACCTTCAGCTTTTAGGTATACTAGTGAAGTGTTTGTGGATCCATTGGATAGTGCACTCATTTGGTGGTAGAGTTATTTTTTTCACTACCTCTCATGATCTTCCTTGACCAATCTCCATGAAATTATTATGGAAACTATTTATTTTCTTGATTTCTAGGTACTCTTTTTTACAGTGTTATTTACTCATTGATTTTATAAAGATGTGTATCTAGTGTTTTGGTTTATCTAGAACTATATATGATCATTAAATGGTTATAGAAAACTCATCATTAAAATTGTATTTCTATTATAGTTCCAATTTAAAAAAACATTCTTGTGATGCCCTGATATTTTAAAAGAACTTTATGTTCGATAGTGTATTTAACAAGCAATGGTGAGTATAAATGGACCATGAAATATTACTATTTAAATTTTACCAATATAACCTAGTCATTTAACTGGAAGGCATGAAAATGAGTAACAAAATTATGATATATATATGTGTGTGGTTTTTAATCAATACAAATTTTTTAATTCATAAGAATTAAGAATATAATATTTTGAAAAGTCACTTTATGCTTCAAAAATAAGTCTTATTCAAAAATGATTTTTATTATGTTTTTTGAGTGAATATTATTTTAATTTATGAAATATTTAGTAATTGAATTTGATAAAAAAAATATGTTTCTTTTTAAATCATCTTATCAATTTTATATTAGTGTGAATTCTTGAAGTTTTTCTAAAAAGATTTATTTTTCTCCAAATAGCGATAAATACAAGTTTTCGTAAAATTGTTTTTTCTTAGAAAAGCCCCATTATGAATTGAATTTGATATAAATGTAGTATAAAAAAATTTAAATAGATATAACCAATTTAACTAAATTTTAATCATAATTATACATAATTTTTGTATAAGTTCACTTTTGGGCATAAAAATGCATTTTTCTAAAAAACCATTCTCCGTTGAATTTTTTGTTTCAATCATAAATTAATTTATTCCACATATAAAATTTTAATATTTAAAAATATATTACATATATGGAATCAAAAGGGACATGTTTAGTAAATACCACTCTTTTATTTTATTCATTATTAATAGTAACTTTGTTTATATTTCTCGCCTCGAAGAGGTTAAATCAGGTAGGTTAGGTTGAAAATAATGTCATAAGTCCTCAAAATCTCCCTAACAACTATTTATATTTTATTTTATTATTATTTTCTACCATGAAAAATAAATTTTCAAAAAATTATGAAGTTGTTTCCAACTTCCTTTGACAATGACTCTAATATTATTTTAAATGGTGATCAAAAACAAAATGTTTATATCTTTGTTTTAATATAATAAAATTTTCTTCATAGGAATAAAAAGATGTCATGTTTAGTTATAAATAGTAATTTTAAAGATTAATTGTTTTTTTATAATTTTAATTTAAATTAAAATTATTTTATTAAATAATTACCTTTAATTCTTCTGTAATGACAGTAATTTGTTTGAAAAACTGTAGAGAAATCATGTAAATGAATTTGAAAAATGTAAAAGTAATTTTTTTTGAGTTATTGATAGCATCCCATGTGGTTTATAGATAATTATAACATATAAGGGATGCATTAAATTTTTATATTTTAATTTAATTGTTATGTTGATGAATCTAATGTGAAATTAAATGAATAGTTCCAAAAATAACATTATTGATATTATATAATAAACAATATTTATTAAAATATTTAAATTCATAAAAAACTTATATATTTCTACATTATAGGTATACGGTTGAATATATCAACCATTTTACATATATTGGTCACTTATCCTTTTATAATATCTTACATAACCCATAGAGTTAAAAATTTTGATATCATGGTAATCGTCAAAAGGGTGAATGGGGGTTAAAACAAAGTGATATGGGTTAAAAACCCACCTAAATATGTCCAAATTTTATTTTCTGATAGGATTTAGTCAAATAATCATCCAATACTCAAAATATTCCAATTTTTCATCACATTCCCATGTAAAATAATTTATATTAATTTAATACTTTGAATAATTCCAAGAGTTCTCCTCCCCTTAGTTATAAAAGGGAACTTCATCTCCCATATTCCTCAAAACATTTGAGAACGATAATTATAAAAGTACCTAATCCAATCCCATACAACAAACCCCAAAACATGCTATTGTGTTCTTATTTTTGGAACAATACTAATATTATAAGGCTTGTGGTGAAAGGTAAAGGAGGTTGTTTGAAGAAGGGGTATAACTTTTAACCAAAAGGTTTAGTTTTATTTCTTCGTATTAAACTTTAAAATATCTTTAAAAAATTATGAAATAATAAAATAACTATATTCCATATAATTAGACTTTATTATATTAATTTAATAACCTATATTCATATACACTTCCATTAATGGGAAAAGAGACCATTCTCTATGTATATGGAGTACTACGACCTCACAAACCGATGTAATTTTTTTCCATGAACACTTATTAGGAATAGTTATAATGATGGATTTCATATATATATATATATGTGTGTGTGTGTGTGATATTTATAAAATAATTATTATTTTTAAAATATAAATTTTTATTTATTTTTTTACCTTTTTATACACTGAAAGACGATAATGTTATTCATGTGTACGTGGGGATTATAAACTCTATGAAGTGATGTGGTCCGTTTTTATTTACAACATCTCAAGGATACTATATATAATTTTATTTAAATAAGTAGTAAAATATTTAAGATATAATCACCATTATTTATAGTTAATATAATACTTAACTTTTTTTAATCATGTTTGATGAAAAATGGAAATGTTAGTCATGCATATGTACGACCTAATGTCTTAATGATTGAAACATAGTTCAATTTTCATGGTTGGATATAATTAATGTATAAAAATTAAAATTATGACATTATTATTAGATTGGAGATGATTTAATAATTTCCACTTTTACTATTGTTAACTTATCAAAGTCATTTTGGAAAAATTGTTCGAATATCATCAAAACATCTAATTTGAAATTAATTTATTAAGTTATTGCATATATAATTATAAAAAATAAATAAATATAATAATAAACATGAAAAATTTTATTTATAATTTAAATAATTTACTTAAGTTTTTCATTCATGATGATAAATAATATACATGAGAAGTCATACTCAAGTTAATAGACACATTTCCTTAAAAACCTCATTTTAAATATTTTAAATATTTATTTTATAAAACAAATTCCCCCATGTCCATATTCTTAAATTTTTTAATGAATATGTTTTTATAGAAAAAAAGAATTATAAATAACATTTTATATCCTTTTTAATTTTCTTTCAAAGGTTATCAAAATGAATATTTTTACATATTTTATATGGAACATTTAAATTTCATTACCAAAAGAAAAAAAGGAATGTTTTGTTTTATCATATATAGAGAGAATGGATTTTTGAACCACCAAAACCATTATTTTATATATTAATTATTTTAAAATAGTCCTTGTTTTTATAAAAAAAACCACCTACCCTCTTTTTATGTATTTTTGTTTTGAAATTTTCATTTTAAATTAAATGGATATATCAATATCCAAAAAAAAATATATGGGTTTAGAAGGATTTTTTTTGATATTGATGATGTAAATTCAATATTTTATGTGTTTCATGCATGTAATGGTCCTTGGATGTTTTGTATTAATGAAGGATGATCCAGATATAACTTTGATGATGGGTGATCTTGATGTATCTCACTAATGTATTGGGTAATGATTATGTTCTCCAAATAATTATGTTTGAAGTTGATCGTATTAATTATTCCACTTTTAAGGGTTATTTTAAGGGTTTTATAAAGATTATGTCTCTAAGAACATACATAACATTTCTATGCATGCTAAAGAGTTTCCATGGAAATAATTTGATTTCAAAAGGTAGGTAAATAAACTTTTATTTTAAATGAATTTTTATGAAATTATATGGTAAAAATTTACAGTTTTATGAAAATGGTTTTCAAGGGATCTCATATCTTCTATAAAACCCTCATGTTTATGATTTTTCCTTTTTTATTTATTATAAAATATTTTATGAAAAAAAATGTGGATAAAATCAGATTTTATGTGTAAGTAAACGAATATTTGAGCTGAAACTTTATCATGTTAAGGGGGAACTATATTTTAATATATTATTATTTTAAAATGTACTAATGGTTTTCATTATTTAATTTTATTTTTATTTTAATGATATTCTTTTGCTCAACCTTCATTTTATATTTTTTCATAAAGATTAAGAATTAGAATGAAAAAAGACTAAGTCATGTTGAATTTCATAAAAAGAAAACGTGTTTCATTATAATCATGTTATATTTTGGAAAATTGATGAGTTGAAGTGTCAACTTTGTAATATAATGGTTTATTATGTAGGATTTGTGATAAAATTATCTATAAATTTAAACCAAAAGATCCTAAAATTTTATTAAAGTGAATTATTGACTAAAAACTCAAGAATATGGAATGTTTTAAAGATGGTTACTTATATATTTTATCAAAGGAAATGTTTACATCAGTTTTTAGATTTGGATTGAAAATATTTTGTTACAACCTTAAAGATAAATCTAATATAACGATAGCATCATCCGGATTTAATAAATTATATATTGTGTGATTTCCTAGCAATAAAATCTATGTCTAGATATTGGAAAGTAGATACAGTTGTGGCATATATTAACTAAGGAGTAATTATGCTAGAAGGGGTCGAATAGGCATTAACTAAATAAACACTAGTCTATGATGAGTGGTCCTAAGACTACACACCTGTAACGCCCCGACCCCAGCTACCCAGAGTCGGTGCATTACTTCGTAACATTGGCATGATCACAAAAGATCAAGTCTCGAAAGACCGATTAGTTTAGTAGCCTTGGAAACACTAGATACATTCATAAATGTTACATTACATCACAAAGTGAAAAACTATAACAACATAGTCTCCATAGTCCACACTTCTATCCTCTTCGGACTATCCCTGCAGGTCATTCATAAAATACTTCTTCACATCCTGGAAAATATTAAAACATTGAAAGGGGTGAGCTCAGATGCTCAGTAAGGATAACAATAATGCGGAATCTTTCATAAATAAACATTAACATTTAAGGCAATGTATAACTAAAACAAAAGCCTTTTAAACATGAACTTCAACATAATATGGCAAAAGTAAAATGAGATAATGCCATTTACTTACTCACATGGATATTCTACTGGTCGAATAATCACATGCAATATCAATAACCACTTTCATAATGAGGGAACGTATAATGCCAGACATTCTGAAACATTTTTTCAAGGCCTCGGCCAAGACGTCTAAAATGATTAAGGCCTCGGCCAAAACCATAAATCAAATTGGGAAAGGGCCTCGGCCAATTCCACGTCTAGTTGTCTCATGAGACCTACCGATGCATCGAGGAGCTATAGCGGGCTCCACCCGTCACTTATTAAGTCCAATACATTCCTCATATTAATAGGTTTAAACATATCATAAACCATAACATAATCGTATCACATAAAACATGCATAAAGGAAACATAACATTTCCACATTTCAATCACAAGATATCAATACAACACATTGATATAATAAAAATGCTTTCAAAACCATTTTCAATACCAAAATAAAATAAAGTTAAAACTTTGTATTTATTTTTCATTAAAAAAATGATGGCTTGTAGAGTAAGCCGAAACTCAAATAATGGTCACGGCGGCGGAGAAGTCATTGTCGCCGCATAAGTACGGAAAGAAAAACATTCCCTTTTTGTCGTTTAGTAAAATGCTTCATATAAAAAAGATTCCTTTTGAATAAACTTAAAAGTCAAAGGGGTTTATACACCGTATAAAAGAAAGTTGTGTATAAAACCAAATATGCCTCAATGAAAGGGGATTGAGACGAAGTCCTTAAAAGATCATTTTTAAAATAAAATAGATCTATTATGTGTATTCACTATAGGTACACATAAAGAAAGTAAAAATACAAAATAGGACATAATAATATCATGACATAATTTGAAAGTAGGAGATTAACCCAAAGAATAGAAATTGGGTTAAAAAGTTCCCTTACAATGACCATTTTTAAATAAAATATATCTATTATGTGTATTCACTATAGGTACACATAAATAAAGTAAAAATACAAAATAGGACATAATCATATCATGACATAATTTGAAAGTAGGAGATTAACCCAAAGAATAGAAATTGGGTTAAGAAGTTCTCTTACCTTGTGTCCGACTTGACTCAACCATTCTTTAACCTCCTGAATAATAAACTAGAGTTAATATCTACCTTATTAAGAACCATTTTCAATTTCATTATCCTTTTTATATCACTTATTACAATGTTATGAACATTATGTAATTATTTAAGTTAATAACGGTCGTTTTGTCGATCTTTGGTAACTTGAGTCAACAATAAACTTCTTATAATTACAAGTTGTTCATGTGGTAGAATATCCATTATATCCAGAATTATATTCATGATTTAGATGTCATATATATCTTATATATCCAGTATATACATTCATTTATAATATTACGTAACATTTAGAGGTAAGAAATGAAATGCACCGTTCATGGAGACGGTAAGCCGTACGTACGCATGAACGCTACTTTCATTTCAATTTCATATTTAATGGAACTAAATCATAATGATATAAATTTATAATATAATTACAGTATAATATAGTGTATAATACCATTTAATCCATCCTTTATACATCCCACATATGGCATTAACGATTCAAATCACTTTGAGGGGGCGGTAGTCCGCACTTCCTAAAATGAAGTTATCGCCTTTTACCCATAATGGAAATCATAAAGTATGACATAAATGAGAAATACAGAAGCATAAGTAAAACATAAACATATTATATATCATATATAAAAATAGTGACATCTTAATGGCCACCTTTGAAGGTGTTATATGAGTGTTGAACAATCATCGTTTCGTGAGGCAGAAATTCGCCATCCACAGAAACCGTATGTTCTTTAACCATTAGATGTAGGTGTGTGTAAGTGTAGCTCGAATACTTCTTATAACAACACCCTAGTATATTGAGGATACTGGTGTTGTTACAAAAGAAATGAATAAAAAGAGTTTAGGGGGTGGAGAAGAAAAATAAAACAAAACAGCATTAGAGAAGACATTACCTCAAAATCGGGTAACTCTTTTTGATTTGAGCCAAAGGCTTCCTTGGGAAGAGTTCTGCCCAAAGTAAGGCTTCTAGAAGTAATAGGGGGAAGTTGGGAGAGTATTTGGGTAGAGGTTGGCCGAGCCAAATGGCTTGAAAGTGTAAATGAGGTGGGAGAGGTGGGGGCCTTTTATAAGTGGAGAGGAGGGGCACTTTTGGAAAGATTGAAATGTTACATTATTGCACAATGCTTTTCGGATTCTAAAGGTCCCATACTTATATAATTCGAGGATAAGGTGATAAGGTTTCTAAATATCCTCATCCAATAGGCTTTGGACAAGTGTAAGCCTTGGATTTTTCATTATCTTCTCATTTTATTTAAATTGTTAAATAATGAGGTCATCGCTGCATCATAATGATGTCATAAATAATTTAATTTATTTAATGTCTAAAAATTATAAAAAAAAATACTATGATGTAGGAAATCTTTTTATCTTTCTAATGAATATTTATAGTCAAAATTTTGACTTGTGTAACCCCACTTAAAAACTATTTTAGTAAAATAACTCATGTTTTTGTCAATTTAATTTTAACATTAAATAAATATATATTAATGTCATTTTCCAACTAAAGTGGCTCCATGGGGTCCCCAAGTTGACCCATGGGTTGTCTTGGTCGGCCATGACTCACCCAATAGGTGTAGGACAAGTTTCATGGTGTTTTCACATTCTTATAATACCATTTTTTCCTTAAACTACACTAATTACCTCTAATCGCGATTAAAAACTTAATAAGTTACTATTCACCAAAAAATTATTTTAATCTCATTGAACCACATTTTACTTCTTAATGACAACCATTTATGTCGGATTTTTGAAAATCAAATCACAGAAGTGGTAATATTTCATTTAAACAAAAAATCAGTTATTTAACTACCACTTAGTGGTTTCACTATTCATCAAAAATTGAAGTTTTTCAGAACAAGGCCAAAATTTCACCCTAAGCTATAATTGATATTCCGAATCCAAAAATGAAGTCCATTTTGAAATATAAAATTTCTATAATTTTAAAAAGTGGTTATTACTATTCATAACGGCTACTTTGATTTGTCGCGGTGTTTTAGAACTCGAAGTTGCGTACAATGCAAGCTATTGCATTATTGAATGAGAAGCGTATCGTGGAAGCTCGGGGTGTTACATTCTCCCCTCCTTAAATAAATTGCATCCTCGCAATTTGAAATTTTTCTTTGAAAATAAAAGGTTGAAAAGAGAAAATACCTTTGAGGAAAACCCACATCGGAAATAAGGTTAATAAATATATAACATTAAAAGAAAGCAGGATAAGTACAAAGGTCACCCGATATAGCCCATTCTAGGATTATATGAAAATATGGATATGGAGGAGAAACAAACCATCAAGGTCTGATGGAGAGTTATAGAAAATTGGATTAGGAGAAAGTTTAACCACAAGAAAATCACAAACTTGTGATTGGTTAAACGGTCATTGAATCCCCAGTTGGAAAAGTTAACCGACAACATTTTTGTTTTAAGTTACCTTTTATAATGTTGAGAAATTTATTTAGGAGATTTACTAAGAACTTAAGGGAATATACATACTTGTTATGTATACTTTCATTCGTTAATAAATTTTTACCACAAACCCAACTTTTACTCCAAATGGTAACAGAAATCAAAAATATTCTATTTATCCTAATTGTATAAGGTTCAAAATGTTAACACATACCATTTAGATTAGTAAAATTATTTTTTAATAACCAGGGACTTCCTGTAGGCTAGTGGTAGGAAATAAAGGCTTGTCGCACTATGGTTGTGGGTTCGATTCCTGCAGCTTTGTCCGATGCGACGGGTTATTCCCCACCCTACAGGTTGTCCTTTTTCCTAAAACTATAGTATTATAATATTCCAAAAATAATCTTCAGAAATTCTTTAACCTTAAACAATACTATTCATGGTTCAACTTAATCCATTCCAACCTTAATAGTTATCCAAAATACCTCCGTCCAGACTTTCTCTAAAAGGTCTCTAAATTCCAAAATCAATTGTAACATCAGATTCCCCAAACAAAGAAAAGTTTCTCTTATTGTCACATACTAAAAATATGATTACCTTAATCATATTAAAACCTTACTGAAATCAACAAGTACTGCAGTACAATCCTTATATATATATCACATTATTCTAATAACCAGAATATAATCCATGAGTCCAAAAGCACCAATACATTAGTTATTATGCTTCAACTGTAGTAACAGCATAAGATTGTCCTTGATCCCTTGGCCTTTTCTGAGGTAAGTTTCCCTGACGCTTAGGGCATTCATTTGCATAATGACCCATTTCTCTACAATTGTAGCATTCAACTTTGACAGCCTCTTTCTTTCCCTTGCAATCACGATCCTGGTGACCCTTTTCTCCACATTTATAACAAACTCTCATTCCTTTTAGACAAGTACCAGGGTGATTCTTCCCACAATTATCACATAATGGAAAATCCTTCTTTCCCTTTTTCCCTTTATCTGTCTCTTGTTCCACCGTTCTCTTCTTCTCTTGCTTTACTTTGTTGTCATAAGACTTAGAGAATTCCTTTTCTGTCTTGATAGCACACGAGACAATATCTTCGTATGATGAGAAGGATTGTGATACTAAAGCTCGACGGAGAAATGGTTTTAACCCATCAAAGAAACGATCAATCTTGCTCCTTGGGTTACGTATATAATCGGAATCATGCCTCGCTAACCTTGTAAAGTTAGCCTCATACTTTGCGACATTCTCATCCTCCTTCTGCCTCAGACTCAGAAATTGCCATTCCATATCTTCTCGATGGTCACGAGGAAAATATTTTTCTAAGAAAATCTCTTTGAACTCCCTCCATTCCATATTTGATACGTCATCATCTTCCTTTGTGTTTTGAATCAGCGACCACCACTGATCGGCATCTCCAGTGAGGCGGTAAACTGCCATGACAACCTTCTCCCTTTCACTACTCCCCAAGGCATGGAATATTTTCTCTAAGGAATTTATCCATTGCTCAGCTACTGTAGGATTTTTACTCCCATTGAAGTTTGGTGGTTGTTGCCTCATGAAACGGTCTAGCATTGATCCTCCACGTTGCGGATCAGGGTGCTCCATACGAGTAAGGTTATTATTCATAACCTGCGTGAGTTGTCCCAGTACGGTGAGAAGCTGATCAGCACCAGTTGTATCTCGAGATCCATAATAATTATCTTGAGCAAGAGGTCAATCCCTACACGGAGTTCGTGCATTGATACGGTTTCCATTCCTTCCACTAGGCGCCATTTCTAAACAATGGCATAAACTAGATTAGTTTATGAATCAAAATACATAATTCCATACTTGTTAAACACTTTACATAAATTGAACTATTTATGGATATAATCCATAATCATAAAAAGAAATGTTTTCTTTGAGGAAGTATGTACTCATAACCCTTCATAGTGGTTTGTAAATAAAATGAGAATTATCCTAAGCATATCCCCCGGGAGTGTCGTAACCAAGAGTGCAGCAAGACCCGTTGTCGTGCACCAGTTCCCGTTCGAGTCTAGATCAAAGCGGTGTTTTCGGGTTTTACCCCTAGGTACATCTGTGCCAGAGCTGCCTCTACCTGCTCGTATCCAGACAGGGATGTATTGCTCGAAAAACTCATAACATCTCTATAATACCAAAATTCTAGGAAGTTCTTCTATACTAATCCTCAAAGTCTATCTTTGGGCTATGTGCTCTAATCAGAGTTTATCTAAATCTAGCTTCCAAGGTTAGTACTAAACTGCCTCTGATACCAACTGTAACGCCCCGACCCCAGCTACCCAGAGTCGGTGCATTACTTCGTAACATTGGCATGATCACAAAAGATCAAGTCTCGAAATACCGATTAGTTTAGTAGCCTTGGAAACACTAGATACATTCATAAATGTTACATTACATCACAAAGTGAAAAACTATAACAACATAGTCTCCATAGTCCACACTTCTATCCTCTTTGGACTATCCCTGCAGGTCATTCATAAAATACTTCTTCACATCCTGGAAAATATTAAAACATTGAAAGGGGTGAGCTCAGATGCTCAGTAAGGATAACAATAATGCGGAAGCTTTCATAAATAAACATTAACATTTAAGGCAATGTATAACTAAAACAAAAGCCTTTTAAACATGAACTTCAACATAATATGGAAAAAGTAAAATGAGATAATTCCATTTACTTACTCACATGGATATTCTACTGGTCGAATAATCACATGCAATATCAATAACCACTTTCATAATGAGGGAATGTATAATGCCAGACATTCTGAAACATTTTGTCAAGGCCTCGGCCAAGACGTCTAAAATGATTAAGGCCTCGGCCAAAACCATAAATCAAATTGGGAAAGGACCTCGGCCAATTCCACGTCTAGTTGTCTCATGAGACCTATCGATGCATCGAGGAGCTATAGCGGGCTCCACCCGTCACTTATTAAGTCCAATACATTCCTCATATGAATAGGTTTAAACATATCATAAACCATAACATAATCGTATCACATAAAACATGCATAAAGGAAACATAACATTTCCACATTTCAATCACAAGATATCAATACAACACATTGATATAATAAAAATGCTTTCAAAACCATTTTCAATACCAAAATAAAATAAAGTTAAAACTTTGTATTTATTTTTCATTAAAAAAATGATGGCTTGTAGAGGAAGCCGAAACTCAAATAATGGTCACGGCGGCGGAGAAGTCATTGTCGCCGCATAAGTACGGAAAGAAAAACATTCCCTTTTTGTCGTTTAGTAAAATGCTTCGTATAAAAAAGATTCCTTTTGAATAAACGTAAAAGTCAAAGGGGTTTATACACCGTATAAAAGAAAGTTGTGTATAAAACCAAATATGCCTCAATGAAAGGGGATTGAGACGAAGTCCTTAAAAGATCATTTTTAAAATAAAATAGATCTATTATGTGTATTCACTATAGGTACACATAAAGAAAGTAAAAATACAAAATAGGACATAATAATATCATGACATAATTTGAAAGTAGGAGATTAACCCAAAGAATAGAAATTGGGTTAAGAAGTTCCCTTACAATGACCATTTTTAAATAAAATATATCTATTATGTGTATTCACTATAGGTACACATAAATAAAGTAAAAATACAAAATAGTACATAATCATATCATGACATAATTTGAAAGTAGGAGATTAACCCAAAGAATAGAAATTGGGTTAAGAAGTTCCCTTGCCTTGTGTCCGACTTGACTCAACCATTCTTTAACCTCCTGAATAATAAACTAGAGTTAATATCTACCTTATTAAGAACCATTTTCAATTTCATTATCCTTTTTATATCACTTATTACAATGTTATGAACATTATGTAATTATTTAAGTTAATAACGGTCGTTTTGTCGATCTTTGGTAACTTGAGTCAACAATAAACTTCTTATAATTACAAGTTGTTCATGTGGTAGAATATCCATTATATCCAGAATTATATTCATGATTTAGATGTCATATATATCTTATATATCCAGTATATACATTCATTTATAATATTACGTAACATTTAGAGGTAAGAAATGAAATGCACCGTTCATGGAGACGGTAAGCCGTACGTACGCATGAACGCTACTTTCATTTAAATTTCATATTTAATGGAACTAAATCATAATGATATAAATTTATAATATAATTACAGTATAATATAGTGTATAATACCATTTAATCCATCCTTTATACATCCCACATATGGCATTAACGATTCAAATCACTTTGAGGGGGCGGTAGTCCGCACTTCCTAAAATGAAGTTATCGCCTTTTACCCATAATGGAAATCATAAATTATGCCATAAATGAGAAATACAGAAGCATAAGTAAAACATAAACATATTATATATCATATAGAAAAATAGTGACATCTTAATGGCCACCTTTGAAGGTGTTATATGAGTGTTGAACAATCATCGTTTCGTGAGGCAGAAATTCGCCATCCACAGAAACCGTATGTTCTTTAACCATTAGATGTAGGTGTGTGTAAGTGTAGCTCTAATACTTATTATAACAAAATCCTAGTATATTTAGGATACTTTTTTTGTTACAAAAGAAATGAATAAAAAGAGTTTAGGGGGTTGGAGAAGAAAAATAAAACAAAACAACATTAGAGAAGACATTACCTCAAAATCGGGTAAATCTTTTTGATTTGAGCCAAAGGCTTCCTTGGGAAGAGTTCTGCCCAAAGTAAGGCTTCTAGGAGTAAGAGGGGGAAGTTGGGAGAGTATTTGGTCAGAGGTTGGCCGAGCCAAATGGCTTGAAAGTGTAAATGAGGTGGGAGAGGTGGGGGCCTTTTATAAGTGGAGAGGAGGGTCACTTTTGGAAAGATTGAAATGTTACATTATTGCACAATGCTTTTCGGATTATAAAGGTCCCACACTTATATAATTCGAGGCTAAGGTGATAATGTTTCTAAATATCCTCATACAATAGGATTTGGACAAGTGTAAGCCTTGGATTTTGCATTATCTTCTCATTTTATTTAAATCGTTAAATAATGAGGTCATCGCTGCATCATAATGATGTCATAAATAATTTAATTTATTTAATGTCTAAAAATTATAAAAAAAATACTATGATGTAGGAAATCTTTTTATATTTCTAATGAATATTTATAGTCAAAATTTGGACTTGTGTAACCCCACTTAAAAATTGTTTTAGTAAAATAACTCATGTTTGTGTCAATTTAATTTTAACATTAAATAAATATATATTAATGTCATTTTCCAACTAAAGTGGCTCCATGGGGTCCCCAAGTTGACCCATGGGTTGTCTTGGTCGGCCATGACTCACCCAATAGGTGTAGTACAAGTGTCATGGTGTTTTCACATTCTTATAATACCATTTTTACCTTAAACTACACTAATTACCTCTAATCACGATTAAAAACTTAATAAGTTACTATTCACCAAAAAATTATTTTAATCTCATTGAACCACATTTTACTTCTTAATGACAACCATGTATGTCGGATTTTTGAAAATCAAATCACAGAAGTGGTAATATTTCATTTAAACGAAAAATCAGTTATTTAACTACCACTTAGTGGTTTCACTATTCATCAAAAATTGAAGTTTTTCAGAACAAGGCCAAAATTTCACCCTAAGCTATAATTGATATTCCGAATCCAAAAATGAAGTCCATTTTGAAATATAAAATTTCTATAATTTTAAAAGGTGGTTATTACTATTCATAACGGCTACTTTGATTTGTCGCGGTGTTTTAGAACTCGAAGTTGTGTACAATGCAAGCTATTGCATTATTGAATGAGAAGCGTATCGTGGAAGCTCGGGGTGTTACAACACCTAGAAAAAAACCCCAAGGGACAAGGCTTCGTTAATTAACATTCATATTATGAATGATTATAAATAATGGGGAGATAGAACCTATGAAATCCTATGATAATCCATAGTGATATGGGATTTCCCTAAATTTTCATGGGTTTATAAGTCTAATGTTGATCATATGATTAATATAATATATAACCCTTTTAAGGGTTTATGTGTTAGGAATACATTGGGAAAAATTATTGATTTTTGATAAAATGTTTGAGTTATATGTTACCCTAAAGTATAACATGTGAAAATTTTATTTGAGGAAGGATTATTTTTCATTTTTTAGACATTTGTTTGAATTTATTAATAATATTTTTGGTTTATATAATATTTTATTCTAATTAAATTGTGGGTTATTGAAATTTATGAACATATGTGTTATCGTATGGATAACTGTGAGATTGAAATGTGATTTTTTTATTATGTGATTACTATTATTTTTGATGAAGACCACTATATTTTTTTGGAACATTATATAATTAAGGTAAATAGAATATTATAAGATTAGATGAGATTTTATTGGTATAATGATTTAAAGACCCATAAAATTCAAGGAAATTTTTTTCTTAATTTTCTTGGGAATTTTACAAGAACGCAGTTTCTGACGGCACCTGATTCCGAGGCCCGGTGTGCCCGGAATCATTTTCCAAAGTTCAGCTTGGGTACGTTCAGTGAACGAACGAGTGGGTTTTCCTAACTTTTGAACCGGTGCTCGGAATCGAAATCTGAGGACACTGATGGAATTTCAGCACTGGTAATTGCTTAGAAACACCTTTTCCGGATTTTTGTTTGCTCGGGTGTGGTTTTTTTAATTTTGGGGTTAAGTAAAGGAATAAAATAAAAGTGGTGCAACCAATTTTATTTTATTTTTGTTTAACCTAAGCTAAGTGGATGATGTGGGACCCACAATATCCTACCCACTAGGTAGGATATTTGTGAGGTGGGACCCACACAAGCCCCACTGTTTCTTTTCTTCCTAAACCCCCTCCTTTAATAAGGTAACGCACCCGCACCCCTATTAAGTGGAAGTCAACCCTTGCGTTTTTCAGTTTATGAAACGCCTCTATTAATTTGGGCGGTTTAAACGTTGCAATTAATTCAATTAATTGATTGTTTCTTTGTTGAATTTCAAAACGCATGGATTGAGAAATAAAATAAGGAAAACTCTTATTTTATTAAGGGTTGTTGGGTTGTGAGAGGCTTGGGAGAATTTGCTCAAGTTCTTGAAGTTCTTCTTCCTCGACGAAGAACGCGAAGAACAGAAGAACGCTAGATCCATAGAGATCGACGACGCGACGCCAACAAATCTTTTCTCTGCGGCGCGATGATCCTCCTTCCGCGATGCCTCCTTCTGCGACGTGCAATCCTGCAATGAGCCTTCGTTCAACTATGCTCGAGGTAGGGGTTTATTTTAATTTTTGTTCATGATTACTTCCGTCACTTTCTTCATTTTAATTTGAGTCGCCTAATATCGCAATAAAGGAAGGAGGTCGGACCTCACGAACACGGCCGACCCTCCTCCCTCTTGTTTGTTTGATTTTGTTGCGGCACGTGTGAGGCGGCGCAGTGTCGTTGCACCGCCCGAAAGCTATGAGATTTGGGCGAAGAAGCACGGCGCCGTCACGCCGCGCCGTTGAAGTCAAACAAAGGCGCGGCGCCGTCGTGCCACGCCGAAGAACACCATAAGAACCTCGAATACACTGCGGCCAGAGTGGGGCCACGTCGGAGGGGCGCGGCGCCGTCGCGCCGCACCAGACGGACCAAGGCTGCGGCGGAGCAGGGACCGGTGGCCCGTTCTGGGCTGCCGGCGTCGAAGCAGGAGGACCGGCCCATGCCAGTCCCGTGGCGGCAGCGCGCCAGCCGGCCGGAGCGGGCCTGTCGGTCAAAGGAGGATCCAGGGGTTACAACCCCCGGCTGGCCGGACAAGAGTGGCCCCCCACATGGGGGTCGCGGTTATGAACAGACGGGGGGCAGCGTGCCCCCCCCCCCCCCCGCACCCCAACGCTCGGCCGTTTCGGCCGAGCCACCTGGCCAGCGCCAGCGCGCCGGGCCGAGCCACCAGGCCGGACCACCAGGCCGGGCCGCGCCAGCTAGGCCGGGCCACGCCCAAGCGGGCCGGACCCGGACTCGGGTCGGTTCGACCCGGTTCGGGCCGACCCAGGGGGTCTCGGGCTGGATCGGTCCGGGCCCGAAACCCCCACTTCCGGACCTCTTTCAGTCTTTTGACCATAACTTGGGATGAAGACCTCTGATCGACGCACCGTTTGCTGCAATGTGATCCTTGGATCGAGACGGTCGTTTTGGTATATTACACTCAAGGTTTCGGAGGACTTTGGGTTCGACCGGGTTGGTTCGTACATGAAACCAACCGGGGCCTCGGAGCGGAAAGGTTTATAACTTGAGCTCCGGACGTCCGATTGACATGCCGTCAACTTTTATGGATTCATCTTAGTGAGATGGACCTTTTGGCTTACTCCGCTTGAGGTTTGGACACAGTTGGAGTACGGTCGGGTTGGTTTTGACTTAAAAACCAACCAGGCCCTGGGACGAAAAGGCCAATAACTCTCAGACCGGGCGTCCGATTGACGCGCCGTCTGTGACGTTGAGTTCCTGTTGATGATACGGAACTCTTGGATAAATCAACTCTAGACTATGTGTCATTTGATGTATCATCCCCTCGGCTCGTGGAGCGGACCCTCCCAAATGAGCTTGCTGTGTGCGGGAACCCTAGAGCTGGCTGCGACTGCGACGACGATGACGACTGTACAGAAATCCTCTGTGGATTCGACGGCGACGACTAAAGCACTCAGAGATCCTAGGTGTATCATTGCTACTGATCCTGTGTGGTTCAGATCCTGTGTGGGTCAGTGCTCAGCGGTCCTATGTGGGCCAGCGCCTACAGATCATGTGTGGGTCCGATCCTGTGTGGGTCTGATCCTGTGTGGGTCATTGAGGGGGTTAGTACCTATCGATCCTTTGTGGGTCATTGCGGGGGTTAGTACCTATCGATCCTTTGTGGGTCATTTCGGGTGTTAGTACCTATCGATCTTGTGTGGGTCTGACGGCTTAGATGAATCAGTGGCTACATCTGATCATCTCTATCATCATACGAAGAAGTATACCTGTGTGAGCTGAATCTTGTTTTTCTTTACTATGTGGATTGAGTTGTGCTATCCTGTGTGGATGTGATCGAACTTGGGCTTGGATGTTGGAGCCGAACTGGAATTGATAACTTAGGTATATGTATGGGAATATACCTAAGTAGTGTCGGATGTTACTTCGTGATTGTATCTTTCCTTTGTGGATTATCCTTTGTGGATTCTGGGATACCTTCGGGGGTCTCGGGGTCCCTACTGAGTAGCTTATACTCACCCCTGCATGGGCTATGCCCGCACTACGTTGTGTTGGTTGCAGACGATGGACAGCGCTGATCGTGGATGAGGCTTGCGGAGCAGGTCGGCACCTGGAAGTGGACCACTGGGCGGGACGTACTCGGAGCGGACGGCTGGACCCGAGGAGCTGTGGAGGCTATCTGTACCCACCCTTCAGGTGGGACTTCCAGTGGACGGCTCGAGGCTGCGGCTTTACTTTTCAGTTGTTGTACTCCCTTTTTCAGTTGTACTTTACTTTCAGTTTGGGTTTTTATTTTGGCCCACTTACTTTTCCGCACTTACTGTTGTACCCAGCTTTACTTAGTGTTGCTTCTGCTTGCTTGCTTGCTCTGTGGTGTTTGATTACTTCACAAAGGCAATGACTTCCCTTTTTATCGGGAATTACACCTTGGTGCTAATCACCAGCCCCTGGCCTATGGAAGGCTGGCTTGGGGTAGTCACGGCACGGGCCTCGAGGACGGTTCGTGACAAATTGGTATCAGAGGAGTTCGTTTCTACCGCAGAACTCAGGACACTGGTCTTTTTCTATGTGAAGCAATAGTGTTAAGAGTATTGAGTGTGGTTATCAGTCCAGGGAGTCCATTTTTGGTGCGGCGGCCGACGTATCCGTACACCAGGACCCTGACTTCTAATTTCTGACTTAATACACGAAAATATTGATTGCATGTGTGTTTCAAGTTTTCTTTATGATTACTTTGTGTCAGCTCACCAGGTATACTGTTTGACCATGGAGCACCTATTTCTTTTCAGGATGCCCCCACGACGGCAGCCGTCTAGGGTTCCGAGCGTTGTACGTGACGACAGCCCACCGAGCGATGAGGCCTCAGTACGGGCCCTTTGACAGTAGAGGCACTGGCGGTACCTCGACCCGCCGAGCCACCGATGCTACCAGCCCCAGTCGTTGACGATGCACGTCGCCTTAGTGCACTGCACGAGTTTCAGCGTCAGCGACCGCCCAGTTTCCGTAGGGAGACGGACCCTCAGGCAACCGAGGATTGGCTGGAGGCGGTTGTACGAGTTTTTAGGTTAGTGAGGACACCAGCAGACCTCATGGTGATCCTCGCAGCGAGCCTCCTACACGCGGCAGCAGGCAGATGGTGGAGCTTGATGCTCCAGGTACACGACGAGGCATCACTCCTCTGGACGGAATTTGAGATCTTTTTCCACTCAGAGTTCGTCCCAGCCACCCTCCGTGCGGTGCGCATCCAGGAGCTTCTACAGCTAGAGTAGGGAAGCATGACGGTCTCCCAGTACTCGGTGAGATTTATAGATCTCTCACGTTATTCGACAGACATGCTACGGGACCCATTCTTCCGGGCCCGAACCTTCGAGTAGGAATTGATGCATGAGATCAGGGAATCACTGATCTTCCTCAGCATTCCGACACAGGCAGGGGTACTGTAGCGAGCCCTTCTGATCGAGAGCTTCCTTACTGAGCCTGCATCAGCAGCGAGACCTACTGCAGGGCGGCACGTAGCAGAGTATTCTGCAGCAGGCAGTCGACGGATGACACATGGGTCTAGGCAGACCAGACCCTCAGGAAGACGACCTCAGGACACTGGCTCAGTGGTGCGGGGCACACAACGCGGAGCCAGTCTTTCGAAAGGCAGACAGTGCTACGCATGCTGCGGGCAAGGCCACATGGCTCATGACTGCCCGACCCGCCGTACCGAGGAGCAACAGATGGTTGAGGGACCACCCAGGCAGAGGCAGAAGGTCGACCTTGGCATTCCTCAAGGAGCAGGTGGATAAGGCAGAGGAGATGGCCGAGCATCATGTGGTGGGAGACGCTTTGAGGCTCTACCACCACCACCACCAAGAGGCCCACCCCGACCACAGGGAGTTGGCGGGAAGAGACAGGCATAGCTCCAGGCAGTGGAGGCCTATGACCACAGCGTGCCAGAGATGATTTGAGGTACTATCTGTGTCTATTCCACCCTTTCTGCAGTTCATATAGACACAGGAGTGAGTCATTCTTTCATTTCCACTGCCCTTGTTCGGAGCTCGGAGATTCCGACAAAGCCGTTGGCTCGATCCTTACGGCTAGAGACTCCTATGGGAGCAGAATCGATGATTACGCACTGGTGCCGGCAGTGTGAGCTTACTCTAGGAGGCGAGATCTTCGGTTGGGATCTTCTTGTAGCGTCATCGAGGCCTTACGACATCATCTTGGGCATGGATTGGTTATCTACAGTCCATGTTCAGATTGATTGTATTAGGCGCAAGGTGCGGTGTGTACGCACCGACGGGAGCAGGTTCACCTTCACTGGTGAGAAGGGAGCCTTCACAGCACAGGATGGACTCTCACAGAGGAGAGGATAGCCCATCACTCATCAGTTGGCTAGCCTCATCCTAGGAGCAGTTGACTTTCGCAGTCCTGGTTTTCCTGCAGTGGTGGATCAGTATGCGGATGTTTTCCCCGATGACGTTCCAGGACTACCTCCTCTTAGAGAGGTAGAATTTTATATTGATTTGTACCCCAGGACAGCACCGATATCCACCCCAGCATATCAGATGGCCCTCGCTGAGCTTTGAGAGCTACGGGTACAGTTGGAGGACTTTCAGGGCAAGGGATTCATCTGACCTAGTGTTTCACCCTGGGCTTCCCCGATATTGTTTGCCAATAAGGTGGACGGGAGCTTGCGACTTTGTGTCGACTATCGTCGCCTAAACCAGGTGACAGTGAGGAACAAGTATCCACTACCAAGGATTTATGACCTCTTAGATCAGCTCAAGGGAGCGTGGTGGTTCTCAAAGATAGACCTTAGATCGGGCTATCATCAGCTCAGAGTTCGAGACGAGGACATGCAGAAGACAACCTTCAGATGTCGGTATGGCCACTATGAGTTCTTGGTTATGCCATTTAGTGTAACCAATGCTCCAGTAGTGTTCATGGGCCTCATGAACAGGATCTTTCAGCCATACCTCGATCGATTTTTCATGGTCTTCATCGACAACATTTTGATATACTCGACGACTGAGGAGGAGCACGCCTACCACTTGCGGGTTGTACTAGACACACTCCGAGAGCACCATCTTTATGGAAAGATCTCGAAGTATCAGTTCTGGATACGCGAGGTCCACTTATTAGGACACCTCATCTCTGAGGCGGGAGTTGCGGTGGATCCTACGAAGATCGTGGCAGTGCTAGCTTGGGAGCCACCCAGGAGTGTGACGGAGGTGCGGAGTTTCTTGGGACTAGCTGGATACTACCAGAGATTTGTACCTGACTTCTCTAGAGTTGTGGAACCACTCTCAGATTTGACGAAGAAGGGGAAACCCTTTGTGTGGTCAGAAAGATGTCAGCAGAGCTTCCAGGAGCTGAGACAGATATTGACCAGCGCACCTATCATGAGGCTACAGGAGGAGGGAGTTGGGTACGTAGTTTACTGCGATGCATCAAGGACTGGACTCGGATGTGTCCTCATGCAGGAGTGGGCCGTGATCACATATGGATCACGTCAGTTGAGGCATCATGAGAAGAACTATGCTACCCATGACCTGGAGTTAGCAGCAGTGGTCTTCGCACTGAAGATGTGGTGACATTATCTGATGGGAGAGCGCTTTACAGTCTATTCTGACCATCAGAGTCTCAGGTACATCTTCTCGCAGAAGGAACTGAACCTGAGACAGCGGTGATGGATCGAGTTCCTCCAGGACTATGACTTTGAGATAGTCTATACTCCTGGAAAGGGGAACGTGGTAGTCGATGCTCTCAGTAGGAGGATGGGCATTCATCTACTTGGGGAGGCGACAGAGCAGCTATCCGCTTTGCAGATATCCTTCGTGGATAGAGATGGAGAAGCCTTTCTTCAGTCACTCACAGTCACTCCTCCAATACTGCAGTGGGTCAGAGAGGAATAGCGTGGGGACGCCGACTGTGAGACGCGACGTGCGCAGATATCCTCAGGAAAGGAACCGGATGGTTTCTCTTTAGGGGGAGAGCACGACGTCCTTTTCAGAGGACGTACCTTAGTACCAGTTGCTTTACGGGAGGAGGTGCTGAGAGAGTTTCACACTTCCCCTTTGGCGGTACATCCTGGAGTGGAGAATATGTACGAGGAACTCAGACATCAGCACTGGTGGCTGGGCATGAAGAAAGTTGTGGCTGAGTTAGTTTCTCGATGCCTCACCTGCCAGCAGGTGAAGGCAGAGCACCAGGTACCAGCAGGCTTGGTACAGCCCTTGGAGGTTCCGGAGTGGAAGTGGGATGGGATATCTATGGACTTCGTGACTGGACTTCCATGCACTTTTAGAGGTCACGACTCCATTTGGGTGATTATCGACCGACTCACCAAGTCGGCCCACTTCTTACCCATCAGAGAGCAGGGCTCAGTGGAGAGCTTGGGACGTCTCTACGTTCAGGAGATTGTACGGCTTCATGGTGTTCCATCATCTATCATCTCCGGTCGAGATGCTCGCTTTACTTCCCGACTTTGGAAGGGTTTGCAGGAGGCATTCGGGACGCAGCTACGTATGAGCACTGCCTTTCACCCTCAGAGAGATGGTCATACGGAGAGGACCATTCAGACTCTCGAGGACATGCTCCGCACATGTTTCCTCAACTTTGGTTGTAGCTAGGAGGACCACCTACCCTTGGTGGAGTTCACGTACAACAACAGCTACCACTCCACCATCGTGATGGCACCATACGAGGCGTTGTACGGCCAACCTTGCAGATCTCCTCTGTGCTGGACAGACCCTGGGGAGTCAGCACTTGTGGGACCGGAGATGGTCCAGGCCACAACAGAGAAGGTCCAGGTCATCCAGGAGCGGATGAGGAAAGATCAGAGCCGGCAGAAGTCTTATTCTGACTGGAGGCAGAGGCCACTAGAGTTCGAGGATGGCAACCACGTCTTCTTGTGGGTCTCACCTCGACGTGGATTGCGGAGATTTGGCCGAGGCGAAAAGTTGTCTCTGCGCTTCATCAGACCATTCCAGGTCCTCAGTAGGATTGGTGAGGTGGCTTATCGCCTGGCTCTACCACCTTAGTTGCACCGGGTGCATGACGTCTTCCACGTATCTCAGCTGAGGAGATACGTGCATGACCTGACGCATATCATTGACCATGGGGAGTTGGACGTTGATGATGGGGCGAATTTTTCAGAGGTCCCAGTGGAGATTGAGGATTGACAGGAGCGGGTCCAACGTGGATGATCGATTCCTCTAGTGCGCATCATATGGAAGCACGGGAACCTCCAGGAGAGCACTTGGGAGCGGGAGGCTCAGATGCGTGATCAGTACCCACATTTGTTTCCCTAGTTTATGATGTATCTTTAAGGGGATGTAAATCCCTGAGGTGGGAGTGATGTAAAGACCCGTAAAATTCAATGAAATTTTTTTCTTAATTTTCTTGGGAATTTTACAAGAACGCAGTTTCTGACGGAACCTGATTCTGAGGCCCGGTGTGCCTGGAATCATTTTTCAAAGTTCATCTCGGGTACGTTCAGTGAAAGAAGGAGCGGGTTTTGCTAACTTTTGAACCGGTGCTCGGAATCGAAATCCAAGGACACTGATGGAATCGCAGCGCCGATAATTTCTTAGAAACACCTTTTCTGGAGTTGCGTTTGCTCGGGTGTGGTTTTTTTAATTTTGGGGTTAAGTAAAGGAATAAAATAAAAGTGGTGCAACCAATTTTATTTTATTTTTGTTTAACCTAAGCTAAGTGGATGATGTGGGACCCACAATATCCTACCCACTAGGTAGGATATTTGTGAGGTGGGACCCACATGATCCCCACCATTTCTTTTCTTCCTAAACCCCCTCCTTTAATAAGGTAACGCACCTGCACCCCTATTAAGTGGAAGTCAACCCTTGCGTTTTTTTGTTTATGAAACGCCTCTATTAATATGGGTGGTTTAAACGTTGCAATTAATTCATTTAATTGATTATTTCATTTTTGAATTTCAAAACACATGGCTTGAGAAATAAAATAAGGAAAACTCTTATTTTATTAAGGGTTGTTGGGTTGTGAGAGGCTTGGGAGAATTTTCTCAAGTTCTTGAAGTTCTTCTTCCTCGATGAAGAATGCGAAGAACGCCGGATCCTCGGAGATCGACGACACGACGCCGACGAATCTTTTCTCCGCGACGCGACGATCCTCCTTCCGCGACGCCTCCTTCCGCGATGTGAAATCCCGCGACGAGACTTCATTCAACTATGCTCGAGGTAGGGATTTATTTTAGTTGTTGTTCATGATTACTTTCGTCGCTTTCTTCAATTTAATTTGAGCCGCCTAATATCGCAATAACGGAAGGAGGTCGGACCGCACGAACACGACCGACCCTCCTCCCCCTTGTTTGTTTGATTTTGTTGCGGCACGTGTGAGGCGGCGCGGTGCCGTTGCACCACCCAGAAGCTATGAGATTTGGGCGAAGAAGCGCGGCGTCGTCGCTTCGTGCCGTTGAAGTCAAACAAAGGCGCGGTGTCGTCGCGCCGCGCCGGAGAACCTCAGAGGAACCTTGAAGACACCGTGGTCGGAGCGGGGCCGCGACGGAGGGGCGCGGTGCCGTCACGCCGCGCCAGACGGACCAAGGCCACGGCGGAGCAGGGATCGGCGGCCGGTTCCAGGCCGCCGGCGTCAGAGCAGGGGGACCGGCCCATGCCGGTCCCGTGGCGGCAGCGCGCCGGCCGGCCGGAGCGGGCCGGCCGGTCAAAGGAGGAGCCGGAGGTTACGACCCCCGGCTGGCCAGACAAGAGAGACCCCCCACATGGGGGCTGCGGTTATGAACAGGCGGGGGGCAGCGTGCCCCCCCGCACCCCAACGCTCAGCCGTTTCGGCCGAGCCACCGGGCCAGTGCCAGCGCGCTAGGCCGAGGCGCCAGGCCGGGCCGGGCCGGGCCGTGCCCAGGCCGGGCCAGGCCGCGCCATCCGGGCCGGGCTGCGCCCAAGAGGGACGGACCTGGACCCGGTTTGGGTCGACCCGGTTCGGGCCGACCCATGGGGTCTCGGGCCGGATCGGTCCGGGCCCGAAACCCCCACTTCCGGACATCTTTCGGTCTTTTGCCCATAACTTGGGCTGCGGACCTCCGATTGATGCACTGTCAGCTGCGATGCGATCCTTGGATAGAGACGGTCGTTTCGGTATATTACACTCAAGGTTTCAGAGGACTTTGGGTTCGGTCGGTTTGGTTCGTACACGAAACCAACCGGGCCCTCGGAGCAGAAACGCTTATAACTTGTGCTCCGGACATCCGATTGACGTGCCGTCGACTTTGATGGATTCCTCTTAGTGAGACGGACCTTTTGGATTACTCCGCTCGAGGTTTGGATGCAGTTGGAGTATGGTTGGGTTGGTTTTGACTTAAAAACCAACCGGGCCCCTGGGACGAAAAAGCCAATAACTCTCAGACCGAGCATCCAATTGACGCACCGTCTGTGACGTTGAGTTCCTGTTGACGATACGGAACTTTTGGATACATCAACTACGGACTATGTGTCAGTTGATGTATCAGCCCCTTGGCTCATGGAGCGGACTCTCCCGAACGAGCTTGATGTGTGCGGGAACCCTAGAGCTGGCTGCGACTACGATGATGATGACGACTGTACAGAAATCCTCCGTCGATTCGACGGCGACGACTACAGCACTCAGCGATCCTACGTTGATCAATGCTACCGATCCTGTGTGGGTCAGATCCTGTGTGGGTCAGCACTCAGCGGTCCTGTGTGGGCCAGTGCCTACAAATCTTGTGTGGTTCTGATCCTGTGTGGGTCCGATCTTGTGTGGGTCATTGCGGGGGTTAGTACCTATCGATCCTTTATGGGTCATTGCGGGGGTTAGTACCTATCGATCCTTTGTGGTTCATTGCGGGGGTTAGTACATATCGATCCTGTGTGGGTCTGATGGCTTAGATGAATCAGTGGCTACATCTAATCATCTCTATCGTCATACGAAGAAGTATACCTGTGTGAGCTGAATCTTGTTTTTCTTTCCTATGTGGATTGAGTTATGCTATCCTGTGTGTATGTGATCGAACTTGGGCTCGGATGTTGGAGCCGAACTGGAATTGATAACTTAGGTATATGTATGGGCATATACCTAAGTAGTGTCGGATGTTACTTCGTGATTGTATCTTTCCTTTGTGGATTATCCTTTGTGGATTCTGGGAGACCCTCGAGAGTCTCGGGGTCCTTACTAAGTAGCTTATACTCACCCCTGTACGGGCTACGCCCGCACTACGTTGTGTTGGTTGCAGACGACGGACAACGCTGATCGTGGTTGAGGCTTGCGGAGTAGGTCGGCATCTGTAAGTGGACCACTGGGTGGGACGTACTCGGAGCGGACTGCTGGACCCAAGGAGCTGTGGAGGCTATCCGTACCCACCCTTCAGGTGGGACTTCCAGTGGATGGCTCGAGGCTGTGGCTTTACTTTTCAGTTGTTGTACTCCCTTTTTTAGTTGTACTTTACTTTCAGTTTGGGTTTGTATTCTAGCCCACTTACTTTTCCGCACTTACTATTGTACCCAGCTTTACTTAGTGTTGCTTCTGCTTGCTTTCTTGCTCTGTGGTGTTTGTTTACTTCACAAAGGCAATGCCTTCCCTTTTTATCGGGAATTACGCCTTGGTGCTAGTCGCCAGCCCCTGGCCTATGGAAGGCGGGCTTGGGGTAGTCACGGCACGGGCCCCGAGTACGGGTCATGACAAATAAACATTGAATTATATTTTTTTATAATATATGATTTTAATGTGGATTTATAGTGATTTAAGTTATTTATGTAAATGATTATCATATTTTTATGATTATATGATTTGGGAATATATAATTTTTATTGTATACCATTAGAGTAAGCAATACTGATTGTAGATAAATTTTAAATTAATCTTGGACGAATATGTGATGAAATTATTATTATTTTTACATTTAAAATTTAGTTTGGAATATTTTGATGAATATTAAGTTTAGTTATTCATCAAATGATCTATGTTGAAAATTGTGTGTTATTGTTGACGCTTTAGTGTTTTACATTTAATTTCTTCATATGATAGTTTATTCATTTTGAGAATTATCATACCTTGTGATAACAATTTTAGTTTTGGATAATATCTAATGATAATAGGAATCGCTGGTATCAGTTTTTAGGATTATTTGACTTGTTATAAGTTGATTTTAATGCCTAAAGTAATAAAAAATCATCCAGAATACAAATTTTTTAAATAAAAAGGTCATAATGTGGTGTAAATTGATTAACAGAGGATTTTTTACTAGTCATGGAAGTATATTTTCTTATTTTATTTTATTATATGGTAAAATAAATCATAAAATAAAATAAAAAGAACTAAAAAATTCATATTATGTCACATCTGTGATTTTGTTTTGAGGTATTATTTTGTTTAATTTTGGTCCCTTGTTTATTATTTAGTTTTCTTGAGAGTTTTTTTATAAAAATTAGGGATTTCGGGATTTCCAATAGGTGGTGTATGGTTGGCGTATAGTTAGGGAAATTTTTGTGCCCTTCTCCAAGTAACTGTGCGGATGGTTTCATCTTGGATAGAGGCGATCGTATGGTTGTCGTGCGGTTTGGAAAACCATACAACTTATCTCTCTTGGATAGTGAAGAATTCATAATTACCACATGGTTTGGAAAACCATATGTTCTAACCATGTTACCAATCCAAGTCATTAAAAATTGGGAAATTACATTCTTTCCCGATTCAGATTTAACCCCCAAATCACCCCTAATCCACCCATTCAGGATTTGAATCCTTGGGATCTTCATTTTTTCCTCCTTGTACCTCTTTTAACTCCAATATTTGGGTGTTTTGGCGTGGTAATTTGAAGGAATAATAAAGTAAGTAGATTTTCTCTTAATTTATCCCTTCTTATAGGGTTTCTCTTCCTTGTTTCTTGAGTTATTCTTTTATGTTGGGTTATTTGACCTAATGAGGGCCCAATCTTGAGATGTTGGATTAAATCATGATGGTTGTTGTTTTATCTTGCCTTTATATGGTATTATTGATGTGTGGTTGTGGTTTGGCACTATTTTCCAAAAAAAATCAAGTTTGAGGTAGGTGGTTTCATGCTTTTACATTATTAGATGATTTTGTATTTCTTTTATGGTTTCTTAAATGTGTTCTATGGATTATTTTTGTAGTAAAAAATATGTTTTCAAAAGGAATTGAGATACATATGTGATGGAAGTTGGTTTTTAAAAAGAAATTTGTTATATTCATTGTGTTATTCATTGTGGTACTTCTTGAATATGTTTTATGCCTTGTTTGAAAGGTGTGAAATTTTTTTTAAACAGCACATGAGGTGTGGGTGCATTGAAATTAGTTTTTCCAAAATATATGGATTTTATTTCATGTTTACTTATTCTTTTTTGCACCTTAAATGTGGTTTTTGAATCATGTAAGTGATGTGAATCATGTTGCAAAATTTATTTGGTGTTTATATAAATTTGAAACGGGCATGGCCCATGTAAATGGTTATGTTTCATGTGTGATTTTTATACAGTGTTTCCAAATGGGCTTTATGAACTATCCAAATGGTGAAAATGTGTTTCCAATTGGTTTTGGTGTGTTTGGGAAATGAAAGTAGTTTTTTATGGAAAATGGTGGTTTCAATGTGGTCCTTGATTGTTAAATAAATGTGAATTATGAAAGTGATGATTTCCTTGTGTGATCATGATGCATAGCATGTGTTTGTGAAAGTGGTAATTTATGTTACATGTGAAATGGAATTTGAGCATAAAGGGAATCCCATGTATTTATGTGGGTGAACTATAACTAGTACTCTAGTTTATTTAGAAGTGGTCAACGCCAGGATTAATATAGAAGGATTAATGATTAAAATACTAATTAAACATGTGATATGATCAGATACCACTAGACCTTGGGATGGGATCCCCTCTAGTGTGTCATTCACGGGAATGTTGTTGGTTTAGGATTATGATATAGCGACCATTAGACATTGGTATTGGATCCCCTCTAATGGCTCGTGCATGGTAACATTGTTGGTATTGGTTGGAGAATTTTGATCATTGGGTTACTAGGTTTCTAGGGTCCCAATTGTACTAGTTACCTATATGGATTTCTCATGGTGATCTCTTGTGACATGATGATTACGTGATGTGGTTCCAACCAATGGCATATGATGAACCTTTTTCCCTTTATGGTTTTAAAGAAAGTTCCATTTTAGAAATGTTTTCCTTAAAAGTGTTTCCTTGAAAATGATTTCCATTAGATGTTACTTGAAAATGTTTCATATATTATTATGAAAATGTTCATGTTAATTTGTTTTCTAATGTTATATCATGGAATCTTTTTTTGGGTGAAATCTTATTAGGCTTTGTATCACACCCTAAATACACATTTGAGTGTATGTAGACTTTGTTATGTATGAACCAAGTAAAGGAAAGATGGCATGTGGTGGTGATGGTGGATATGGTTTCTAGTGTTCCACTTCTTTCAGGTGTTAGTGGTGGTGGGTTGAGGGTGATGGCCATCATGTTACAAGGATGTTTTGGGATGTTTTAGTTGTTATATTTATATTGTGGTACTTTTGGTTTTGGTTAAGTTTTAACTTTGAATCTGAAAATTATTGTATCTCGTTTGGTTATCTTTATCAATTATATGCCGATTATTCTTGTTGGTTTTTTATGGTTATATAAAAGGGTAAAATCATTCCAAATGTGTATTTTTTATTATGTGGCACTATTTTCTAGCCCATGTGGATTGGGAATTACCTTTGGGCCATTCCATGGATTGGTTCGGGTGCAGTGTTGGATGGAACTCCAGTTTGGTTTGTGACAAAATGGTACCAAAGCAGGTTTTTCTCTTTTCGAGACAAGTGATTTTGGAAGATTTTGGATAGAAGGGATATAGGATTGTTGGGGCTTGAGGATTATGGTTATGAGTGGGGTGTCTTTCCAACACAACTTGTGACAGATATCAAGTTTCCATGGGATGTTGGTAATTGGTTTGGCTTCTCCTCCAAGTGAGATATGCAAGTTGTAGACTAATATGAACATTGGGTGGAGGTGGAGTGCTTTGGTTTGGCTTTTTATTATGTTGTATATGGTTCTATTTTGATTTCTAGAGGTGTTTGATATTTTCTATTATTGTTTAAAATTATCATAATGTTTCATTGATGGTCTTTTCTTATGATTGTTGATTGTTTTAATAATATTCCTCCTTGGATAATTCTCATGAAACTGTGGGAATAGGTTAGAGAGAGTTATTCCTCCCCAATTGACCAAATACTTGTGGAAGTAGTGGTTTAAGCTATCTAAGATTTGGTTCAGGTAGCGGACTTGGGTCCTACTCAGGTTAGAGAATCTAAACCAAGTCCTAGAATGGAAAAATATCAGGAGTACCTCAGGAACAGGCCTCCTTGTTTCTGTGGTAGCACAGAATCCTAAGAAGCTGAGGAGTGTCTTGCGAAAATTGAGATGATGTTTGAGTTTCATTATACTCTTGAGGTATTCATGGTGAATTTTGCTTTGTTCATGTTAGAAGGTCCCAGTCAGAAGTGGTGGGACTCAGTGGTTTAAGCTGGGAAGTATGAGAAGATGAGTTGGAAGGATTTTAAGGTCATCTTCAAAGAGTAGTGTTGTCTTAATATTTTGGCCTTTTCCAAGTCACAGAGTTTTTGGAGCTTTACTGGGGATACTGGAATTTGATGGAGTATGTTAACCACTTTGTAGAGTTAGTTTGGCATGCACTCGAGATTATTTCAAATGAGCGGATGAGGGATCAGAAGTTCAAGATGGGGTTGTAACCAGAAATACATTCTCATGTCTCCTTGTTTAAGTTAAAGATGTATTTTGATATAGTTGATCATTCCATGATGGTGGAAATTGACTGCAAGGGAATGTTTGGTTTCTTTGGATTAGTGTCAGTAGTAAGTATTGGTAGTTAATCTGAGAAGGAGAGGAAGTGGGATGATTAGGGGAAGAATGGATGTGGTATTTCATACCATCCTTCCTAACTATCTTCATCTGTGGATTCAGGTTATGGGTCTGTTTTGTGTCATCAGTATGGAAATGTGGGGCACATGCGATGTTCATGTTCATCTCTTCCCATACTATACCACTGATGTGAAAATATGGGGAACTTGTAGTGATTTTTCAAGGTGTTGAACTCGTATCAGAGTGGTGCAAGATCTGTGGCTTCCAGAGGGATGCCAGCTCGGTCGGAACTGTCTAGAATAGTGGGATCTCGGTTTGGAGGTTGGGGTGGCAAGGTTGGGTCATCTTCTAGGTAGATTCAATTCAGTGAAGATCTATAGGGAAGTGGACGTTCTTATGATTAGGCCAAGATGAGGCAACTTAATGCAGTCGATCAACCTCTATTGGAATCAGATGCATGGAATGTGATCATTTGAGGTATCGTTCTTATTACATCATCTTTAGTTGTTGTAAGGTTTGATACTAGAGCCTCAGATTATTTTATTTCTTATTGTCTTATGGATGTGTTAAAGTTACCAACTGATATTATGTCATATACAATGGAATTGGTAACTCCTCTTAGTAAGAAGCGGGAGCATGGTTTCAGGTGTTCATCTTGTGCAATCACTGAGTCAGGGTTCGAGTTGAAGTGGGATTTATTATTTTTTGAGATATATCTCTTTTATGTGATCCTTGGTATGGATTCAATGGTCCGTTTTTAGGTTTACATTTATTATTATAGGTGGTGAGTAAGTTTTTTGGAACCTGATGGAAGTACCCAGGTTTTTTAGGGTGAATGGTATCCTCGATCGGGAAGTATTGGACCTCTACTTCTGGATTTGGAAAATCTTGTTTATGAGATCTCATCTCTCATGTTGGAGGATGGTGATAGTGGTATAGAAGATGGATTACCTCTCATGGTGTATGAGTTCCCTGAGGTGTTTCCAAAGGATTTTTCGGGTTTGCCTTCAGAGAAGGTTGTGGAATTTTATATTGATTTGGTATCGGTAACACAACTGATATCTCTTCCCTCATACCATATGTCCCCCGCTGAGTTGTCAGAATTAAAGTTATAACTGAATGATTTGGAATCCAAAGGATTCATTCACCCGATCATCTCACCTTGGGCCACCCTAGTTATGTTTTTTAAAAAGGATGTTGGATCTCTCTGTTTGTGTATTGATTATCAGAAGATAGATAAGTTAATGCTTAAGAACAAGTACCCTTTGCCTCATATTGATACCCTTTTCGATCAACTTAAGTGGTAAAGGTGGTTTTCAAAGATCGATCTGTGTTTCGGGTATCACCAAGTCATAGTGAGAGAGGTGGATATTTGGAAAATAGACTTTTGAAGCAGGTATTACCATTTTGAGTATTTGTTCATGTCTTTATGGTTAAAGAATTCTCTAGCAGTCTTTATGGATCATATGAATAGGGTGATCCTCCAGTATATCGATTCCTTTATTGTGGTATTCATGGATGACATCTTGGCCTACTTAGTAATTGAGGAGGAGCATAAGAAGTACTTAATAATTTTTTTGGGCACCCTTCAAGATCATCGTCTCTATGCGATGTTTTCTAAGTGAACTTTTTGGATTATGTAGGTGAAGTTTTTGGCTTATGTGATCTTAGAACAAGGGGTTTCAGTGTACCTTTATAAGATCAGCATGGTGATTTCATGGGAACAGTCAAATAATGTTTTCAAAATCATAGGATTTTTTGGACCGACAGGGTATTACAGGCGGTTTGTTTGGGATTTCTCTCAACTTGATTCATCCATGACATCGCTTACCTGAAAAGAAACAAATTTTGAATGGATCTCAAAGTGTCAAGAATCCATTGAGGATATTAAATGGAGGTTGACCATATCCATTTTTTTTATCATACCAAAATCTAGAAAGGGATATACGGTCTATTGTGATGCTTCAGGAATGGGTATTGGGTCTGTGTTGATATAGGATGACTACATGGTGGCGTATGGTTCTCACCAACTCTAACCACATGAAAATAATTATCCAACCCATGACCTAGAGTTAGAAACGGTGATTCATTCCTTAAAAACATGGATCCATTATCTTTTTGGGGAGAAATTTGTTCCTTATTCTAATCATAAGATTTTGGCTTACATATTCTCTTAGAAGGATTTGAATTTGAGGCAGCATCATTGGGATGAGTACCTTCAGGGGTTAAATTTTGATATAGTCTATACCCCAAGAAAAGTTAATGTGGTTGGATATGCTTTGAGAAGGAAAGTGTATATGTAATCATTGGAGGAGTCTAGTGATGAGTGAACATTGATGGGTCTGTTTTCCCAAATTTATATCGAGACAAATGAGCACAGTGGAGGCGTGTTCTTGGCCAGTGTTCAGCTGAAAACTTCCCTTATATAATTGATTCAGCAGGAGTAGTCTAGTGATGAGTTGTTCCAGTGTTTTATGTAGTTTCTAAATGGTGGGGAGGTACCATGTAGATGGTCATTGTCTCCTAAGGGTTTTTTGTGCTTTAGAGGTATCTTCATGGTGTGTTTGTCGTTGTAGAAGGCGGTGATGTAGGATATCCAATGTTCTTAATGGGTCATTCATCCTAGTTTCACAAAGATGTTTTATGATGTGATTCGGTAGTTTTGGTGGCCAGGTATGTGGTGGGATGTATCTGAATTTGTATCACAGTGTTATATATGTCATAAGGTTAAGCAGATCACCAAAGTTCCATCCAGTATGCTTCATCCACTACCCATTTCTACCTGGAAGTGGGATGATATCACCATGGATTTTATTATTGGATTACCTCATACCCCCCCAAGTAAGGAATTCCATTTGGGTAGTGATTGACCATATGATCAAATCAAACCATTTCATTATGATTAGGGATTCATCCAAAGTGGATGAGTTTTGTCGGTGGTATGTTCAGGAAGTTGTGAGGCTTCATGGTGTGTCATTTCCAATTGTTTCAGACAGGGACCCCCATTTTACCACGTGGTTTGGGAAGGCCTTCATATAGAAATGGGGTTGCATATCAAATTGATCACAACATTCCATCCTCAAAGGTATGGTTAGACGGAGCAGGCGAATCATATTTTGGAAGACATTCTATGAGCATGTATGTTATATTTTGTAGGTTTGTGGGATATCCATTTGGTATTGGTTGAGTTTTCATATAACAATAGCTACCAATAATCGATTAGAATGGTTCCTTTTGAGTCACTTTATAGTAGACCATGTTGGTCCCTTCTATATTGGGATAAGGTGGATGAGACCTCGTTATTGGGACTATACCTTGTGAAAGAAAATTCAGATAAAGTTAAGTTGATTAAGAAGCACTTTTTGACAGATCAAAGTCACCATAAATCTTATACTAACTAGTGGATCCAATATTTGGAGTTTTATATAGGTGAATAGGTGTTTCTAAAAGTTTCCCCTTTCTTGGGTCACCATCATTTGGGTAATAAAGGGAATCTAATGCTGAGATATGTCATACATTTTGATATTACCAATTGGATTGGTAAGGTGGCATACAAGTTAGCTTTGTCTTCCCAGTTAATGTAAATTCATGAAGTGTTCCATGCCTCTCATCTGAAAAATTGCAATCTGGATCTGTCCCATGTGTTGAATTGAGAGGAGTTGGAGTTGGAGCCAGATTTTTCTGTGTTTGAGCGGCCAGTACGGATTATGGATTCCCAAGAGAAAGTGATTTGTGGGAAGTATATTCCATTGGTATGAGTTCTTTGGAAACATGATAGTAATGTGCATGATACATGGCAGTGGAAGTCTTGGATTGATAATTATTATCCATTTATGTTCTCTGACTAGACTTTGGAGTGACTTTCTAGGGTTGGAAAGTTTTCATGGTGGGGAGAATTGTCACATCTGTGATTTTATTTTGAGTTATTCTTTTGTTTATTTTAGTCCCTTATTTATTCATTAGTTTTATTGGGAGTTTTTTATGAAAAGTGGAGATTTTGGGCTTTCCAGCAAGTGGTTCATAGTTGGTTCACGATTAGGGAAAGTTTTGCACCCTTCTCGAGGTAAGTGTGTGGCCGTTTCCATCTTCGACAAAGGCGGCTGTAGGATTATTGCGCGGTTTGGAAAAATGTGTTGGATAACCATGTGGCTTGTTCCCCATGGACGATGAGGAACACATGGTTACCATACGATTTAGAAAACCATTCAGGCTAACCATGAGACTTGTCTAGGTCATTAAAGAGTAAAAACTTTCCTTCTTTCCCTCTTTATATTTAACCCCCAAACCACCCCTAATCCACCCCATTTGATATTTTTAGCCCTATGACATCCCTATTACCCTCCTTGGACCTATTAAACTCCAATATTTGGGTGTTTTTTGTGTGGTAACTTCAATTTATTATCTATTAAGTTTTTGATCTCTTAATTTCTCCCTTATTATATGGTTTCTATTACCTCCTTGAGTTCTTATTTTACAGTGGGTTATTTGACCTAATAAGGGTTCGATCTTGAGATATTGGGTGAAATAATGATGGTTATTGTTTGATCTTGTATTTATAGGGTCTTGTTGAGGTGCAGTTGTGGTTTCTCACTGGTTTCTAGAAGTTTCCAAGTGTGAGGTGGGTGGTTCCATGATTTTATATTATTAGATGGTTTTGGATTGCATTCTTGGTTTCTTAAAAGTGTTCTATGGATAATTTTTGTGGTGTGAAATGTGTTTTAAAAAGTATTTGAGATGCATATGTGATGAAAGCTGGTTTTTAAAAATAAATTGGTTATATTTATTATGTTCTTAATTGTGGTACTGCTTGAATATGTTTTATTCCTTGTGTAAAAGGTGTGAAATTTGTTTTCAAAGTCACTTGATGTACGGGTGTGTTGAAACTGGTTTTTCCAAAAAAATGACTTTTGTTGCATGTTTGATTCTTTGTTTTTCACCTTAAATGTGGTCTATTAATTGTGTAAGTGATGTGAATAATGTTACAAAATGGATTTGGTGTGTGTATGAATTTGAAAGGGGCTTGGCCCATAGAAATGGTTGGGTTTCATGTGTTCTTTTTGTGTAGTGTTTCCAAATGGGATTTATGAAGTATAAAAGTGGTGAAAAATGTGTTTCTAAATGGTTTTAGTGTGTGTGGGAAATGAAAGTGGTTTTGTTTATGGAAAATGGTGGTTTCCATGTGGTCCTTGATTGTTGAATAAATTTGAATTGTGAAAGTGGTGATTTCCTTGTGTGTTCATGATTCTTGGCATGTGTGCGTGAAAGTGGTGATTTATGTGATGTGTGAAATGGAATTTTAGCACAAATGTAATCCCAGGTATCTGGGTGGGAAAACTATAACTAATTCAATAGTTGATTCAGAAGTGTTTTTGGCCCAGATTTATCTAGCAGGATTGAGGATTACAACAATAACTAAACATGTGATATGATTGGATACCACTAGACCATGGGATAGGATCCCCTCTAGTGGATCATGCATGGTAATGTTGTTGGTTTTGTCTTATGATATAGAGAACATTAGACCTTGGGATGGGATACCCTCAAATGAATCATGCATAGGAACACTGTTGGAAATGGTTGGAGGATTTTGATTACCGAGGCGTGAGGTTTTGAGGGTCCCACTTGTGCTAGTTACCTGTAGGGATTTCTCGTGGTGCTCTCTTGTGACATGATTCTTACATGATATGGTTCCAATTATTGTCATATGGTGGACCTCATGTGCTTTGTGGGTTTAAAGTAAGTTTTATTTGAGAAATATTTTCCTTAAAAGTGTTTCCTTGAAATTGATTTTCTTTATATGTTCCTTGAAAATGTTTTAAATATTCTTATGAAAATGTGCATGTTAATTTAGCCTAGAATCATTCATTTGGGAGCCATCCTACTGGGATTTTGATCACATTCTACATAAACCTTCGGGTGTATGTAGACTTTTTTATGTATGACCTAGTTAAAGGAAATATGTCCTGTGGTGGTGATGGTGGATCTGATTTCTAGTGTTCCACTTCTTGTAGTTGTTGGTGGTGGTGGCTTGAGGGTGATGGACCCCTTATTACATCGAGGTTTTTGGGAAATTTTGGTCATTACCTTTCCATTTTGGTACTTTTTTTAGTTAAAGTTGTAAAATTTGAATATGAAATTTTTGTACCTAGTTTGGTTATGTTTATCAGTTATGTGATGATTATTCTTATTGGGTGTTTATGTTTATATAAATGGGTAAAATCATTCTGAATGTGTATTGTTGATACCTAGGCACTAGTTGTCAGCTTTTGGGGATTGGGAATGCCCTTCTGACTGTGCCACAGACTGGGTTGGGTGTTGGTTTTGATGGCACTATGGTTTGGTATGTGACATATTACATTCATTTCCAATCAATTCCTAGTCATTTTTACATCTATTTAGTTTATTATTTTTTTCATTAACTTTCTCGTGATTATTCACATATATGTGATCAATGTTCTTTGTTTCATCCAATCATTAAATAGATATTACATTTTCCTCCATGAATGTATTTTCAGTTACCACTAATGTTTTACTATTTGGAAACTTAGTTATGTGTTATTCCAAGTGAATTTCATATTTCCATTTCCATATTTTTAAGAGGATGTTTTATTAATTCTTTTTACATTGTTGGTTTGCACTAATGGTATTTTCAAATATAAAACCCTTGATTACTGAGATCAATTTAAAATTTTAAATATGTAATTTATTAAATGGTTGGGGGATATAACACCATATCATTTTAAAATAATGCTATGTTTGATAGAATATACAACGTGCAACAAAAAACTTTAAAAACTCATGAAATTTTATTAATTAAATATGACTGATATAACTAATCCATTTAGTTTTTTGATATGAATTTAAATAACCAAATTAGAAAAAACATATATAAGGGTTATAATCAATAATAAATTATTAATGACATTAAATAAGAAATTTTTTAAGTAAAGTCATTTTATTCTTCAAAAACAAGTTTTCCCAAAATGATTTTAATTGCTTTTAGTTAGTGAATGTTTTAATTATTTTTTGAATCTATTAAGAATTTTTTATGATAAAAAATATATAATTTTTTAAATGATTATATCATACTTATCTTAGGTTTAATTTTTGGTATTTTTATAAAAAGATATATTTTTCTATGAATAATGTAAAATACCATTTTTTGTAATATTTTATTTTCCTTAAAAAGTACCATTATGATTTGAATTTTCTCCCAAATTAAAATATTTTTTATTTAATCATATATTATCTAATTAATTAAATTTTAATCATTATTATACCCTATTTTGGTATATATTCATTTTTGGTATTAAAAAAGCATTTTTTTAGAAAAAAATTCATTGTATTTTTTGTTTTTATCTTAAATTAATTTGTACCACTCATGGTAGCTTAATCATGGAAAATTGATTCCATATTTGAAATTATGAGTTCAATATTTGTTAAATATTTTTTTGTCAATATGAATAGTAACCATAGTAAATATTTTTCAAATTAGTATGAGAAAATCAGGTAATTAAAGTTAAAAATAATGTGATAAGGCCTAAAAATATCCCTAAAAGTTGAATTTAATTTTTAAGATAAGTTTTCTTCTACCAAGAATATCAATTTTTTTAAAAAAAATAGCAATTTCTTTTGAAATTCCATTGATAATGGCCAAAATATAATTTAAAATAATGAATAAAACCCAAATGTGAGTCTCTTTATTTTAATATCTATATTTTTTATGTTTTAAAAAAACCAGTTATGTTTGGTTATAAATAGTTATTTTTTAAATTATATACAATTTTTTTTATCATGGATATTAATTTGTAATTTTTAGAGAATAAATAATAACCATAAATGCTTACGCAATGCCAACAAAGTGCTTGTGTGGGTAGTAGAAAATTCATGTAAATGACTTTACATACTATTAATGTAATAATGATTAAGTGAGTTATAGAGTATAAAAAATTATAAATAATTATAACATGTAATGACTCAAACTATTATAAATAAAATTCCACTTATAATTTAATTAAACATATTATTATGTAATATGGTTATAGAAAACACATGTACTTCATTGGTTTTATTATATACTATCATATTTAAAAGATCAGAAAGAATCATTTCCATTAATAATATATATATTAAATAATGATCCTATGATTAATATAAATATAGGATTTTTATAAATCCAATTGACATAAACAAAGGAAGTGATGGCGACAACCAGTAGGATCATACCTTATGAAGCCTATTTATCAGAGCTTCTAAGGGAGACAGCATCACTAGGATTTTTCCTTGACCAAGTGCAAGCTAAGATCTAAAAACTTAAGTATGATCGAAATTTTTTACAGGAGAAGTTCAAGCTCATTGAGATCATGGCACAAACCATGTTCGTCGAACCGCCCCATAAAAGTCCCACCATAGTGCACCTTACTCTTAGAGTGTTTTCTAGTGTATTAAAGGGATATTCTTTAACACCCTAACAATATGAGTATCTAAATTATTTTTTATAGAATAATTAATATATTTTAATTCTATTATTTTCTCTTTATAGATGATTTTTTAAAACAATAAAACAAAAATAGTATTTTTGGGTAATATTCAAATTTAATTAAGGAATTTATTCTGATGAATTAATTTATTTTTGAAATAAATAATATTTTAATAAAATATTATTATTAAATAAATTTTATTAAATAAAAATGATCATATATTTTTTATGAATCCAAATGAAATTTTTCTAAGGTTTTAAAAACTGTTATGGTAAAAAAAACCAGCATTTCTCAATAAATGATGATTATTATATTAAAAGTGAAAATTCAAATATTTATAAAATTATTATTATAAAATGAATAATATTTTTGGAATAAGAACATCAAAATTATCCAATGATGAATTTTTCATAATTTTTTGAGATAGTCGAATTTTCGGGTAAAAATTAAATACCGTATAAATATACTTTGTGTATTATGACATCATAATGACCCAAAAGTTATGTAATAAATACTATAAAGGGTATACATGACCAATTATATGTTTTCAATTTAAAATAATTTTATTTTATGTTTATTTGATTAATTTTATAAAGCAATTATGAATCCTCCAAAACCTTTAATATATTTTAAGGTTTTAAAATCATTTCCTTAAGAGTATGACTCACCTCCACATAATCAAGGGAATTATTTTATTAAGTTATTCCATTGAAATTATAAAATAATTATAACCACTCCCATTTTTAAGAAACAATGGAAAGGGTTATGCTTTTTGTTATTTTTTTATATAGAGTCCAAAACCTGAGTTTGAGAAATATTAAAGAAATCCCCACTTATTTCCTATATAAACCCACCCAATATCCCATTTATATTCACAAAAAAAATATTGGAGAACTTATTTACTCTTCCCTACCCATTATAGATTCCTCACAAGGTTCCCCCAAACTCTCAAGAAGTCCATCCCAAGCATTTTGAGTCACATACTCAAGTAAGGGTTCTTTTCTTTCTCCTCTTTATTAAAGTTTCTTTACTATCTTCTACCTTCCATTTTCAATTCCGAATGTTGGTACATGTATTTCCATGTCCCTATTACTTCCCATTTTATTAATAAATTATGGTATATTCATTTCTCTCTCATCAACTCATTTTTTTAATTTTTAAGTGATGTTGTTATGTTGCTGAAATTTCACCGTGATTTTCCATGCCAAAATAATTGTGTAGTGAATACCATACTCGTTTCCTATCAAGGATGTTAAAATTTATAAACATATACTTATTTGACTTGGGAATTAAATGTATTTATTCCACACTCCTTGTTCATGGAATAAAATATGATGATTAATGAATCCATGTTGTATGATCTATGTGGAACACTTAAGCATGGGAATGAAATGAAAGTGATGGGTGCACCCGGAATTATATAGAGCTCAAATGCATAGGGTAATGTTTAGTCTCATGATACATAATGTTGGTATAGGGATTGAACCTGATTCCTTTATAAAACATTTTATATTATGATTTCTTGGAAGTTTTCCTTGACCTAGGTTTATGATGCAGTGTTTTATGTTGTTAACGCCTTTCTCATATTGCCTTTATGATTATCATTATATATCAAGCCTTATTGTTCATGTTTATTATTCTCAATCCTTTATGCATTTTATATTATATGTATTACTTTATTTATGTTATTACATGTTTATTCCCTTAATAGGATTTATATTTTACCTCTTTTTTATTATCTCCCTAGGTTATTCCATGTAGTTTTAAAAGCCATTGAATTTTGGAAGCACGTTAAGGAAGTTTTCAATAATGTTGTTTTATCCCATGTTCAATATGTTATTCTATGTACCTAATTCTTAAATACACTATAATTATCGATTATTTGGGTTGTATTATGTGTGATTTTATTTAATAAACTCCATATTAAAGTGTAATAAATATAAGGTTTGTTGTAGTTGGTATCAAAGGAAATTTTCAGTTATTTTTAAGATTAGGATTAGAAAACTATAACAAAAGACTTATGGATAATAATAAGTATAAGAAATCATCCATAAATTTTGGAAATTATAGATTAATTTTTTTATCAAGAAAATACATCTATGTATGGATACAATAAGTGGACGTGGTTCTAGAACAAATATACATATGGATAATAACTCTGACAAGGTGTGTCGAGACTGACTTGGCATGACCTGGTACACGAAAATGAGTGTTACTGTGTACCTAGTTTAACACTCCTGAGGGATATAATTTGGTAAATTTATAAGCTCATTACAAATCAATATTAAGGGAACAAAAATGCTCATAAGAATATATTTTAGGAAATATATCATTGATAGCATAGATTTACGCCTAAAAATTCATATGTTAAGGAAATATATGTAATTTATAGGTTATCTATTTAATGTCATTAGATTCCCTTTTATTTGTTTAATAGTTAAAAATACTCATCCTTAATTTTCCTTTTATTTTATCCAATGGTCAGAAATAGGAGGAATTAGGTAAACAATCAATTTGACGTGTAATGTGATGATTGCCCCCAAAGAGATACCTAATCTGATGGGAGATGGAATCATAAACTTTATGATGATGCTATCTCATATGACTCAGGTACAGAATACAATATTAGATTAGGAGGAGCATCCAAATCCCCCTAATAGAGAAAAATTTGCGATTGAAACCTTTATGTGATAAAGGTATCCGACTTTTAATGGATCATATGATCCCTTAACCACGGAACAATAGATCAACTCTATTGAAGATATATTCTCATTCCTTAAATTTTTTAAACAATATAATGTTCTACTTGTTGTTTATCACATGGAGAGAGAATCTAATCAATGGTGGGCATTGGTCAAGAATATGAATCCTTAGTAAGAGATCGAAGCGATTAGGTAGAAGGAATTCTGGAAACAAAAATTGATAAATATTTTCCTCACACTCTCCAGCATAAAATGGAAATGGATTTCCTTTCCCTTGAGAAAAAAATTTGAAGAATCTATTTGGGTGTATGAGGAAAAATTCACAATACTTGAAAAATATGTCTCTAGATTTATTGTTACCCCCGAATTCAAGCTTTATCGCATCTTTTGTGGGATAAAACCTAGTCTAAGAAAATCCATGGTGATCTTTAACTTTGATAGCTATAAATAAATTGTCTGATGTGACCTCAAAATTGAAATGGAGATTAGTGAATCTCAAGGGTATCATGGGGATAAGAAACAGAATCTATAGTTTAATTATGGAGTTCTGATGGAAAAATATAATGATGCCAAGAAATTTCAACATCCCACTTGTCAAAGGTACCAAAAGAAGCACCATAGAAATTTTCTAAGGGGGTGAGGAAATAATTTAGGTGTAGAAAAGAAGGGTACCTAGATAGTGATTCCTGATAGGAGAAACCTGCTAATATGATGGAGGAAATAAATTCTCTAGTTAACCCTCAGCTCATTGTTCATTTCTTCAACTATAAGGAACAATAGTACTTTTAAAACCAATGCACAAATCCAAGGGTTTTCGGATACAACCAAAAACCTAAAAGATAGAAAGGGAAATATTTTTCCATAAAAATCTCTAAGGTGGATCCTGACAATGAAGTGGTTATAGGTATGCTAGTTATACATTCAATAATTGTGAACATAATTTTTTATTATGCTTTTACGCATTCCTTAATATCACAAAATTTTAGTATAACTATTCAAAAACCACCACAAATCATGAAAGTAGAGTTATCAGTGAAAATAGAAAATAGGGTAATTATTTCATCCCAGGTTTATAACTACTCCCTTATCATAATTTATGGGATGAAATTCTCAGAAAACCTTTTCATGCTCCCTTTGGAGGAATTTGATGTAATTTTGGGAATGGATTGGCTTTCCATATATAGAGCCAACATAAATTTCTACAAGAAGGAAATCAATCTATATATTAAGAATTGACCCCTGATTCTGTACAAGTGCAAGGAGGAGTATGAATTTTATTTAGAACCAACATCTCAAGCATGGATATATTTCCCTATGAGAAAGTGTATCTAGCTCAAATGATTGAGTCTAAGGAAATAATCCTCCTCAAAGAGATTTCTATTGTGAGGGAATATGCTGATTTGTTTCCTGAGGAATTGTATGGTCTTATTCCTAGTTGAGAAGTTGAATTTTCAATTGAGCTTATACTTGGGGTATTACCGTTATCCAAAACTACATATAGAATGGTTTTTGTGGAACTTTAGGAGCTGAAGAAACAACTACAAAGAATCTGGATAAAGGGTTCATATAACCAAGAGCTTCACTATGGGGCGCACTGGTCCTCTTCATCAACAATAAGGATGGTTCAATGTGCCTTTTCATTGATTATAATGAGATTAAAAATATCATAATAAAGAAAAAGTATCCACTACCTCATATTGATGACTTGTTTAATCAACTATATGGAGCACAATACTTCTCCAAGATGGATCTTCAGTCAGGATATTACCAAGTTTGAGTGAAAAAGTAGGATATTCCCAAGAATAATTTTTGTACAAGGTATGGGCACTCTGAATTCATAGTGATGCCTTTAAGGCTCACTAATTCCCCAGCAATCTTCATGGACTTGATGAATATATTATTTAAATATTACCTCGACAAATTTGTGGTAGTATTTATAAATGATATTCTAATATACTCTAAAGTAATGGAGGAGTATGAGGAGCATTTAAGTACTATGCTAAAGACCTTATGAAAGGATAAGCTCTATTACAAGTATAAAAAATTGAGTTTTGGTTGAAGGAAGTATCATTCTTGGAGAATTTCATCACAAACAATGAGATATTTGTGGACCCTCCAAAAACTAAATCAATTTAAGGATGGTTGAGACCAATATCTATGAAAAATATCTATAATTTCCTTAGATTAACTGGGTATTATCATCGATTTGTGAGAAATTCCTCATGATTTTCAAACCCTCTAACCAAGATAACTAGTAAGGGAGTCAAGTTTGATTGGAATGATAAATGTGAAGAGAGATTCAAGGGGTTAAAAAGGAGGATTAACAATGCCTATGTGCTCACACTACCCACAAGTGGAGAGTTTTTCATAGTATTTAGTGATTATTTGAAGAAGGTCTTTGGTTATGAAAAATGAAAAAGTCATAGCCTGTGATTCAAGGCAATTTAAAGTTTATGAAAAGAACTACCCAACACATGATCTAGAGTTAGATATAATAATCTTTGATTTAAAAATATGGAAGAAATATGTATTTGGGGAGAAGTTTGAAATATATATGAATCAAAAAAGTCTCAAATATATATTCACATAGAAATAGGTGAATATGCTCCAATTAATATGGCTAGAGTTGATCAAGGAATATGACTATTCAATCCAATACCATCTTGAGAAAGTGAATAAAGTGGAAGACTCTCTAAGTAGAAAGGATCCGTCAATTCTATCATTGATGATAATTGAGAGGGACCTGATCTTCATAGATTTGTAAAGGAAGGACATGGGAATCATAAAGGAAAGAACATCATCAATTCTTTCACAAATGATTTATTAATTGTACCTTATGGAGAAAATAAAGGATGCACAAATAAATGATGTGGGAATTTAGAAGAATGTGGAAACTAAAAAAAAAGGTAAATCCTCAGAGTTCAATTCTAATAAATGTTTTTTGATATTTGGGTCTAGACTATGTGTTCCATAAAATCCCAAGTTAAATAAGTAATTTTTGGATAATGCACATAGCTCAACCTTATCCATCCACCCATGAAGCATAAAGATGTATCGAGATCTCCAAAAGCATTATTAGTGAGAAAATATGAATAAGGAGATCATGAAATATACATCAACATGTATTGTATATCATCAAGTGAAAGTATAAAGAAAAAAATGAAGGGGATGGTGCAACCATTACTCATACCTACATGGAAATGGGAAAACATCACTATGGACTTTGTCACCAATATTCCAAAGACATCAAGAGGGAATAATGTTATATGGGTTGTGGTGGATCATCTTATATAGACTACACAATTCATCATGATTTGAGAGGATTTATCTTTAGATAAACTTGCATAGATATACATCATAAAAGTGGTAATTCTATATAGAGTACAAATATCGATTGTGTCTGATCAAGATCCAAGATTCACACTACCAAAAAATGCCCGTATAGTGGTGGTTTAAATCACCACTAGATGGTATTGTGATGGTTTTAGAAAACCTCCACTAAAATTGGTGTCAGAAATCAACACACAGTGGTTCCTTTCATTTAACAGTGATTTCTGGAAAGTGTCATAGCACACATATTTCGCGATGGTTTTTTTAGTTTTAGCGGCGGTTTTCTCTTTAAAAAAAAATAAATGTAATCTAGCAGCAGTTTTAACCACCACTAAAGTCTGAACCTTTTACCCAAAAAACCGCCACTAATACAGATAAAACCATCACTAAGTCAAAAAAGTTCATATTTAGCGGTAGTTTTAACCACTGCCCTAAAAAATAAAATAATATAGTATCATTTTAAACCACCATGAAATAAAACTATATATAGTGGTGGTTTAAACCACCTCTATATCATGAATGACAAAAAACATTGTAGGTTATGCATCCCCATAACCTATAGCCATAACAAAAAAATAGTAACATTGAATGGAATCATGGTGTTACTAAAATAAGGAAGATATAACTAAGGGTAGGGGACTCCACAAATTTATGATAAAAATTCAAATGAATGGAATCATGGTGGTACTGAAAGAATAACAACATGAAGATTCAAAAAAGAACACATTTTTGAGGATCATAGTGCGATCACCCCTAACAATTCCCCCTTAAAACTTAGTGAACTATATTAATTTCAATATAAACAAGGAAGGTCATGGTGTAATGACTGCCACCATCCCACCAAAATATAATTCTAAGAACCATTTTATAGATCATGTTTATCTACCTAATTCATGATCCATCCCAAAAAACAACCACAACACAACCCCCAGGGTTCATGACATTTCACACAAGACCAAGAAAACACAAATTATGAATCATAATGTAATGACCATGGTCATGATACAATAGACTATGTATTCCCAAACACAAGGGAACCCAATAATCATATCTTAACCTCCATTCCATAATTGAACACCTCATTCCACAAATATTTTACCACTAGCTAAACATAACAACATCAAAACCCAATGACCTAATCCTCACACCACAACATCTCATTATATTTCATAGCCTTATCATCCATGGATAAACACACTCAGTCACGGAGTGATAAAATTATCAATTGAAATTTTAAATTGAACCGATACTTTCTCCATCACTCTCCCAAAAAACTTCCTCCTATTACCCCCAATATCCAAAATACACAAAATAGAGGCTTAATAAATCATTATCCATTGCATTAGATACCTATAAAATTATTTTATTCCTCGATAATAATAAAAAATACAGAATAATGAATTTCTAAAGATTAACCACTATAGGTAAATACCTCTCAAACATGATAAAAACACCTCCAACACTCTCAAGGAAAGGATAAAATTCAATATCACTTATTCCAATCAAAAAAACATCTAAAAATATTAAATCCATGGGGTATACCTCTGAAATATGGAGCACTTCATGTAGAGAAACCAAAATATTTCTAATAACCCATAAAAGAAACAGAGGCACACTAAACACTAAGAAATTTATATCAATGATTCCCTACTATTTTACAATGAAAATAATAAAAATCAACTCACTGATTTTAAGATAGCTAAAACTATCCAACCCAAAGCATAGATCCTTGCTTGAACTCTAATTTATTGCCTCACCCTCTACTTCCACAAACATTGTGACTCATAACTCAAGGAATTCATCCCAACCTCTTATTAGATCCTTTTAGGTTTCTTTGTATAGTCATAAACTTGTATAATGAAAATAAAATACTCCCTAAATAATTCAAGAAACTCAACCCATTTAATTTCATTTGTGTTTCCTTGATTAATTATCTACTACTTGAAGTTAAATACTCTTACAATTCAACATCAAAACATAAGGTTAGTAAATATCACATGAATTATAAAAACATTAAAAAGACCATCATATCATACATGAACACATTCATTATCAAAACATTTTCCTTACATCAACCAATCATCAAAATACTTCCGTTACACATCATCATTCAACATACCATACACTAGAACATATTTCAACAAGATATTCATTCCTCCTCACTAATGAAATCTACTAAACGATATCATGTCAAAATTATACTAAATATATCAATAATGATTTAATTATAATTCATTTCACGTGTCTTTACCTTATAATAATAAATCAATAACCACAATAACCAAACATGTTGTTTAATGGAAACATATTATTAACAAGATATGCCAATACATAACTATAAAGGAAATTGTCATAAATCAAACAAAGTACTATATCATAATTAAATTAAACATTTCATAAGGGCACTCATAAAATATTTATATTCAATTTATCATATTTTGAAATAATTAAAATATGTGTATCACATTTATTAACATAAAATCTTATTTTTTTAATTCATCACATAATTACCATAGAATTACTTCATGCTTTACTTGCATAATTCATACTTAAATTTAAAACCTATCATGCATAATAAATCCCATATAAAATTCAAGGAATGTTGTAAAAACTTTAAAACATCATGCTTAAAATGGAATAAACATAATTTAATATATTTTAGCATACTTTCATAATAAAAAAATTGATATAATTCTAGAAGTATATTTAATCAAATGAAATCATATTGACATCGTACTTTTATTTAACATTATTTTTAAACTATAGGTTCAAATTAAGACATGATATGACATAAGAAAATTTAGAATCCAAATCTTACTGCTAGGATATTTCCTTTAAAATATTTCATTTTATCATTAATAATTCATTAATATAATTATTGGTTGAAAATCATTTTTGGAAATATATTTTATGTACATGTAAATAATGATCTTATAACATGGTTTTCTATTAACACAACATTATGGAATCATATTAACAAACTATTCATAATAATCTAGTGAAATCAATACATTTAATTTCTAATATGCTATTTTTAGTTTATAGGTTTTCTAATTAACACACATTAAACCTAAATTATAAATCAAAATATGTAATTTTATATAAATAAAATAAATCATTATATTATGTCATGAATTATTGATAAAATAAGTTTAATCTAACATAAATAAATTAGTTATAATGTATCAGTAATTATCAAAAAAATATTATAATAAATAATACACTATAAATATATTTGTTACCATAATAAACACACTAAAAAACACAATTTAAAATTTTAACTTAAATATAATCCTATGATAATGATGAATGAACCTTTATTAAGATTTTACCATGAAATCAATTCATTTTTACCTAGACATGCTCTGTTGGATATCAAATTCTATGCATTGAATCATAGAGGGCCACCTAATACATGGTTCCTGGATAGTAAGGAACCATGAAAAACAAGTGGGAAATAGTAGAATATAATAGTCAGATCAACCTATATATAAAATTGAGAAAAGAAACTAAACATCATATATAATCATAAATAAATTTCAATCTCTATATCCAGTTGAAACACAACGTATAGACACATGGTTATACAACACATACATACGACACTCGTTGTCCCGATCCCATCTAAAGTATAAGAAAATGATAAAACAATAACCACATTGGACAAAATGATACATGAACAAAACATATCCACTAATCATTACCCAATGATGAACTTTTCTCATCACCCTCTCCATCTCCATATCAAATTCCTGATACTGACACCTGTAAGACAATTATATTGAAAATTAAACAATGTTGTATATTTATATTTAAAGTTAAAATAAATAAAAGTTTGTGAACTAAATTATTTTAAAGTTGTGTGATTTACCTTCTCACCACCATTCATCACTTTTAATCCCCATTTACCTTCCAAAGACCTCAGATGGTAATGGTCCCAAACCCATCTCGTGCACTCGACCAAGATTATTCTTCCCAAGGACTTTACCAAATGGGTCATCCTGGGAGACTAAGTAGGACTGTGTGGGATTTAAATTGCATAGTTCTTTAATTTTTACCTATAAATCAAATATCATTAATATTAGAAGAAATATATATTAACATAGTGACAACTAATAATAAGTTATTATAATGAAAAATGAATTCATACCACAAATTCTTTGGCAGACTCATTAACAAAACTCTCATCATATTTTTTATGAACATTCAACCACACTTCTGTTTGGGATGCTAAGTGGCCTAAACTCTATGACTGCATTAAACAAAGATAAATCAAAAATTTAATATATTAAACAGATAACATTGTCTAATAAATATTTAATCTAATAAAAATATTACCAGAGTCGATCGGCTTAAAAAAAACTCTTTGACCCCGTAGTGTGAGTATAATGCTTCCTCCTTGGCATTCCTATCATTTAATCAAATAAAATTATGTTTAGAACATATATTTCCGAAAATTAATGCAAACAAATGATAACATATGAATAGTACTAACAAACAAAATAAACATAATAATTATAATGAATGACTATACAAATGACATAAGTGGTTGATAAATGAATAGATAACTTCACATACAATCATTTTCTTCTTCAATAATGTTAGTTTCATGCTCCATCATTACTTAATCTACTTCATCCACTCTTGTAAGACTAATATTTTCAAAATCATGATGGAAAAATAAGTCTGATCCCAAATGTTGATGGGATTTGATGTCATAGGTCAAGTCTTCCACTTCATCACCCATATCATACAAGTCTCTTTGTTTTATGTGAGAAACTACACTCCACCCTTCATACACTACATCTTTCACATAATATACTATTTTCTCTTGGGATGAGAAGATATATGGATCATTTAGTTCACGTTCACCAATATCTATCAAGAGAGAGAAGTTTACAGAAGTAAATTGAAAAGAATCTATTTTAACACCCCTGATAATATTCACCTAATTTCATTTGAATAAAAAAACAAAAAAAATGTATTTGGTAGTTTAATTCGATAATATCAATCAACTTTCATAGTATTCTACTTTATCAAACAAAATATTCCACTATTATGTGTTTTCAAACCCTATTCCCGATCTACTGTATGAAATCTAAAGTCATTCACATTGAATGTGTCAAACTTTTTAGCTTGTTTTAGAGGACCTCAAGCAAGAAACATCAAGTATTTTGACAATTGTGCTTTAGTATCAATATTAATGATCTGAAAAAATAAATATACATTATTAGATTTACAAAATATATGTGTAAACCTAAAATCCATATTGATTGCAATATTTATGAACTTACATGTCATGCAAACCATTCTATAGGATCTTTATTAACAACTATTGTTATATATTTCTCATTTCGTGTTCATCCTCTCACTCATCTCTTTGTTTGTATCCTCAAATCTTTAATAAATGGATCTAAAATTTCATTATTTAGCTTCACATGTCTATGTACCTGTAATAATTCAATTTCTGTCAATGTAACATTTGAGCTCCTCCCAACTGATAGGCTATAGAAGGAAAGATTTATGATTTCCCATGTATTTCAGTTTGAGTTGATGTGTCATCAACACATCCAACTCGATTGAATCTTGTCTCAATGTCATTAATGTATCTAGAATAAAAGGTAAGACAATCCTCTTCCAAATATCCTTCAGGTTGAGATTTATTTTTCATGTAAGATTTCAAATGCCCAAGATATCTGTGAAATAAAATAAAAAACATAATTATGTATTTAATGAAGTGCCAAGAATGGTTTAATAAAATGAAAAACATATAAATAAATTACCTCTCATTTGGATACATCTATAGATAATGTATGATACCTCCTAATTTAGATTCCTCAACCAAATGCACAGTTAAATGCATCATAAGAGTAAAAAATAACTAAGGAAAGATCATATCCATTGCACAAAGTGTCAAAAAAATTCTCCTGAAGGTTGTTAAGGTGAAATGGATGTAGAGTTTTCTCAAATAATTTTCTGAAAAATGTGCATAATTTGAGTACAAAAGTAGTAACCTTTTCATGTAATAATGTACGCAATGCCAATGGAAGTAACTACTCTAACAAAATATGTGAATCATAGAATTTCAATCCATGTAACCTAGGATTATTTAAGTAAACACACCTTGAGATGTTACTTGAATACCCATCAGATACCTTCACATGTTTTAAAATTCAAAGGAATGTATCTTTATCCCTATTTTTCATTGCAAAAATTTCCAGGGCATATTTATCATTCTCATCTAGCCTGAGATCACACTTTATGTTTATTTCTTGTATGTTTTTCTAAGCATTGAGATTATCCTTTGACTTTCCATGCTCATTAAGAAATGTGAAGATCAAATTATCACAAAAATTCTTCTTAATATGCATCACATATAGATTATGCCACAACAAATTAAATTCCCAATATGGAAGTTTGAATAATATACAATTTTTCTTCCATTGTTTCATTCTAAATTCACTTGATGATGTACTTAAAACTCATTTCCAACTATCATTCAAATGAAGCACCTTCCTAAACTATGTTTCAACATTTCCTAGTTGCTCCAATATTTTAGAACATGTTAACAACTTTTTAGGTAGTCTATGATCAATGAAACCACTAAATTTTGACTTGTTCATGCGAAATATTTTACATGCATTGAGAAATATTCTATGACACAAGAAGCACTATTTTCTACTATGAGATATTTTTTTGAGCTCAAAATCAAAGTTACAAATAGGATAATCCAAACCCATGTAAGTTTTCTAACTAGATAAATCCTCAAGTCTAGGGAAGTCACTAATGGTCCACATTAGAGCAGCTTGAATTTTGAATATTATTCTAGAAGATGCATCATATTTCCCAAAACTTTTTCTCCATAACTCCTTTAATTATTCAATTAAAGGATGTAAGTATACATAAATATCATTTCCAGATATTTTATTTCTAGTAATAATCATTGAAATGATAAAATAAGTTTGTTTCATACACATCCACAGAGGAAGATTGTAAGGGATCAAAACAACCGTCCAAATGTTATAAGTGAAACTCAAAGTCCCAAATGGGTTAAATCCATCTATAGCCAATCCCAATCAAACATTAATAGGATCAGATGACAAATCTAGATGTAATGAATCAAATGTATCACATGATTGTGAATCTCTTGGATGTCGCATTAACCCATCATTGTCATTATATACAGAATGACACTTCATGTGTTTGGTGGATTTCTATGACATGAATAATATTTGAAATCAAGGCTATAAAGGAAAGTAATGCAAAACCTTTTCAAGTGTGTTCCTTTTCTTATTATTCATGGTAGTATGTTGATTCAGACTTTCAACATCACCCATAGACTTCCATCTAGAAGAATAACATTTTTTTTAATCATGTCATCTTGAATCCTCTCCCCCAAAAATCATACAATCATTAGGACATGCATGTATTTTTTCATAATTCAGACCAAGCTTGTTAACAAATTTTTTCATATCATAAAAAGACTCAGGGGTATTTTCTTCAGGAAATTCATCACACAACAATTCCAATATCATGGACATCTCCTTATTTGTAATTCCACATAGGCATTTGATATGGTAAAACTTCAGCAAAAAATAATGTTTTGAATATTTCAAACATCCACTATACAAATGTTAATTTACATCATCAAATAAACCATAAAACGCATATGTATGATCAGTGAATTTTTCTCTTACATTAGTTGTAACATCCCAAGTATGTAATGAATAATAGATATTTTTATATATGTCTATTAATGAATTAGATAGTGTTTTAGAGGCTTAAAATGAAAATAAATCCAATCTTAAGCATGGAATACACTAATATTTTTTAAAGGATTGTTTTACTGCCTTTTGATGGCAAACCATTTTTAAATATATCTTTTGAAAATTTTATAATCTATGTTTGTAAAAATAAACTTATTCTTTATGATTGGGACATCAAAATTTACTTTGTGTGAATTTTTGGTATTTTTCTGACAATGTTCATTTTTTAATGAATATTGTAAAATGTTGTATTTTAATTCAAAAACTCTTTTTAATCTAATTTATTTATATGATTATATTATCTTTTGAATTGGTTTTAAAGTGAAATTACAATATATTTTTACCATTTAATCCAATGTTGGTCATTGGAATCAATTTCACTTTGAAATTGGACTTAAACTAGTGTCAATCTTTTCATAGATATTGTTTCAAAAAAAACTGCTATTTGTCATGACAGCGGGAATTAATTATTAAATTAATTAATGTGACTTATATGTTTTGAATTTTGTAAAATAGACTTCATTTTTGAATTTGTAATATCAAATATAGCTTAGGGTGAATTTTTGGTAATTTTCTGAAAAACTTCAATTTTTGATGAATAGTGAAACCACTAAGTGGTACTTATAAAAACTGATTTTTCCGTTTAAATAAAATTTTGCCATCATTGTGTTTTGATTTTCAAAAATCCGACATACATGGTTGTCATTAAGAAGTAAAATTTGGTTCAATAAGATTAAAATAATTTTTGGTGAATAGTAACTTTTATGTTTTTAATCGCGATTAGTGGTAATTAGTGTAGTTTAAGGTAAAAATAATGTTTTAATAGTATGAGATGAGCTTGAAACATGTCCTACCCTCATTTTATGTGTCATGGCCGATCAATACAAGCCATGGGTCAACATAGGGACCCCATGGAGCCACTTTGGTTGGGAAATTACATAAATAACTTTTTATTTAATGTTAAAGTAAAAATGACACAAACATGAGTTATGTTACTAAAACAATTTTTATATGGGGTTATACAAGTCATATTTTTGACTAAAAATAATAATTAGAAATATAAAATGATTTCATACATCATAGTATTTTTTTTATAATTTTTAGACATTAAATAAATTAAATTATTTATGATATCATGATGATGCAGCGATGACCTCATTATTTAACGATTTAAATAAAATGGAAAGTTAATGTAAAATCTAAAACCTACACATGTCCAAAACCAATTGGATGAGTGGATTTCGAACCCTTATCACCTTATCATATAATTATATCAATGTGGGACCTTTTTAATCCGAAACTCCTTTTAAAATAAAGTAACTTATCTTTACTTTCCAAGAGTGCCCCTCCTCTCCTCTTATAAAAGGCCCCCACTTCTACCTCCTTACCCACACTCCTAAAGCCTTTGGCTCGGCCAACCCCTGCACATTTTGTCTCTACACTTCCCTCTCTTACTCCTTGAAGCCTCACTTTGGGCAGAAGTCTTCCCAAGGAAGCCTTTGAGCTCAAACCAAAGGGAGTTACCCGATTTTAAGGTAATGTCTTCTTTTGAGTCCTTTTGTTTTATTTTGATTCTCCAACCCCCTAAACTCTTTTTATTCTTTTCTTTTGTAACAAATCCAGTATCCTCAATATACTAGGATGTTTTTATAATATGGATTCGAGCTACACTTACACACACCTACATCTAATGGTTAACGAACATACTGTTCTGTGGATGGTGAATTTATGCCTCCCGAAACGATGATTGTTCAACATTCTTTTAACACCTTCAAAGGTGCCCATTAAGATGTCACTATATTTATATATGATATATAATATGTTTATGTTTTCCTTAAGCTTCTGTTTTTTTCTTTTTTGGTATACCTTTATGGTTTCCATTATGGGTAAACGTGATATCTTCATTTAAGGAAGTGCGGACTACCGCCCCCTCAAAGTGATTTGATTCGTTAAATACCATATGTGGGACATATAAAGGATGGAACTATGATATTATATATGATATTATACTGGAATTATAATATACCTTTATATCATTATGATTCCAATCTATAAAATACGAAATAGAAATGAAAGTAGCGTTCATGCGTACGTACGGCTTACCGCCTCCATGAACGGTGCATTTCATTTCTTACCTCTAAATGATTATGTAATATTATAAATGCATACATGTACTGGATATATATTACATATATGACATATACATCATGAATACCATTCTGGATATAATGGATACATGAACAACTTGTAATTATAAAGGGTTTATTTTTGACTCAAGTACCAATGATCGTTAAAATGACCATTATTAACTTAAATAATTACATAGTGTTCATGACATGGTAATAAGTGATATAAAAGGAATAATGAACTTGAAAAAGGTTCTTAAGCAAGTACAAATTAACTCAAGTTTATTATTCAGGACATTAAAGAATGATCGAGTCAAGTCGGACCTGAGGTATGGGACTTTGTCTCAATCTCCTTTCATTGAGGCATATTTTGTTTTATACACAACCTTCTTTTATACGGTGTATAAACCCCTTTGACTTTTACGTTTATCCAAAAGGAATATTTTTTATATGAAGCGTTTTACTAAACGACAAAAGGGAATGTTTTTGTCGTACGTATGCGGCGACAACGACTTCTCCGCCGCCGTGACCGTTATTTGAGTTTTGGCTTCCTCTACAAGCCATACCTTCTTTTTAAAAGAAAAATAAATACCATGTTTTAATTTTATTTTATTTTGGTATTGAAAATGGTTTTCATAATGTTTTTATATCAATGTGTTGTATTGATATCTTGTGATTGAAATGTGGAAATGTTATGTTTCCTTTATGCATGTTTTATGTGATACGATTATGTTGAGGTTTTTGGGAATTATTATGAAGATGGGTGGTTCCGTGATAAACTAAGGGCAGGTGAGCCCGATATAGCTCTCCAATGCATTGGGTAACACGAAGGAGTAAAACGTTAAGGTTTCTCTGAAGAGATTTAGGGAATATACTGTGATGGGTATTCCAAACGTAACCAAGAGGGTTACTCCCTACGTAAGGATGTTATGAATGCCTCAAGTTACCTTTATGTCTTATGATTTCTATGATTTATTCATGATTTTATGAGGTGTGTTAAAGTGCATGTGTTTTATGGGTAAAGTATGATTTCATTCTTATGTGTATATGTACCCATGTTTCCTTTCCATATTTTTATATCCCTTACTGTGCTTTTTATGCTCATCCCAAGTTTTTTTGAAATGTTTTTCACATGTCAAGGGAAAGGTACATGATATGATGATAGTGTCAAGGATGTGTCAAGAAATAATCCATGTTTTATTTTAAATTTGTTTCCATTGATGGGAATGAAGAATAATATCTTTATATAACCACTTTGTTTATATGTGGAATGTAATGCAAGTTTTATGATCTAATTCTCTAAAACTCTAAACCCGAAAAGATCCTCAATGTGTAATCTTGTAATAAATCAAGATTAAGTAAGTTTTAAGGCTGGGGCCTTATAGTTGGTATCAGAGGTCGGTTTAGATAACTTTAGGAGTTAGAATTCTATTAAATGATTATCCAAAAAAAATTTATGGTCAAATTGAAGTGATACAGTATTTGAAGATTACCATGTTGCTTCATCTAAGACATGTTTGTTCAGAATGGTTTTTCGAAGAGGAAACTTGGAAGTTGTGATAGGAAGGTATACAGATGGAAATGAACTTCTAAATCGGCATCCTGATATGGTCAGAATCATAATTTAACAGTTTTTTGCAGTGATGGCTCAGTTGACTCTCGTGAAAAATGTTGGTTGTTTTTATTAATGATATTTTGGTGTTTTCTAAAAGTAAACAAGACCATGAAAGTCATTTAAGGGTTATTTTGAAAACTTTAAAAGAAAAGAAATTGTATGGGAAATTAAGCAAGTGTGATTTTTGGTTGCAACAAATTTCTTTCCTTGGTCACATTGTTTATAAATATGGGATAACTGTTGATCCTGCAAAAAACAAAAGTTGTGGAAGACTGTCCAAGACCCACAAATGTAACTGAGATTCATAGCTTCCTTGGTTTGGCAGGCTATTACCGATGGTTTGTTAGAAAATTTTCACGGTTATCTAGTCCAATGACTAAGCTAACTCGAAAGGGTGTTAAGTTTATCTGGACAAAAGAATGTGATGATTGTTTTCAGGAATTGAAAAGAAGATTGGTGAATGCTCCAGTTTTGGCACTACCATCTAGGAATGGGGAGTTTGTTATCTACAGTGATGTTTCGTTGAAGGGACTTGGTTGTGTCCTTATGCAGAATGATCAGGTAATTGCTTATGCTTCACGTCAGTTGAAAACTCATGAGGTAAATTACCCTACACATGATTTGGAATTAGCTGCTGTTGTTTTCGCTCTAAAAATTTGGAGGCATCATTTGTATGGAGTAAAGTGTGAAATATATACCGATCACAAAAGTTTAAAGTATATATTTACTCAGAAAGAGTTAAACATAAGACAGAGGAGATGTCTGGAATTAATCAAGGATTGTGATTGTACAATTCATTACCATCCGGGAAAAGCAAATAATGTGGCTGATGCTTTGAGTCGAAAAAGTAATGCTTCATTAGCAATGTTGCATTTGGAACGTGATCCTTTGGTTAAGGATTTGATGAACTTTGGCATAGAAGTTGTTGGTGCAGGAAGTTCTTCTGTTTTGTTTCAGGTATCAGTGAGATCATCTCTATCAGATATAATCAAGCAAGCACAGAAGAAAGACAATGAGTTGCAGAAAAAGGTAGAGATGGTTTAGAAAGGTAAGTTGCCTGAATTCAACATTGATAATGATTGCGTTTTGAGATTTGGGAAGAGATTTTGTGTGCCTTGTGATTCACAATTGAAGAGAGAGTTGTTATGTGAAGCTCATAGTTCTCTGTTTTCAGTTCATTCTAACAGTACTAAGATGTACAGAGATCTGCGGGAGTATTACTGGTGGGATGGAATGAAAAGAGATATTTCTGATTTTACTGTGAAGTGTTTGACATGTCAACAGGTTAAAGAAGAGCGGAAGTTACCGAAAGGGATGCTTCAGCCTTTACCAGTGCCAGAGTGGAAATGGGAGAATATATCCATGGACTTTGTTGTGGGATTATCGAAGACATCTCGAGGTAATAATGCAATCTGGGTTATTGTTGATCGCTTGAATAAATCTGCTCATTTCCTTGCTATACGAGATACTTTTTCCCTAGATCAACTTTCCCGTTTATATCTTGAAGAGATAGTCAGGTTACATGGAGTTCCTCTCTCCATTGTATCTGATCGTGATCCCAGGTTCACTTCTAACTTTTGGAAAGGCCTTCAGAAGTCATTGGGTACTGAATTAAATTTTAGTACATCTTTTCATCCTCAATCAGATGGGAAGTCAGAACGAACAATTCAGACATTGGAGGATATGCTACGTTCTTACTCTATGGATTATCAGGGAAGTTGGGACCAATATCTTTCTTTGGTTGAATTTTCATATAATAATAGTTTTCATTCCAGTATACAGATGGCACCATTTTAGGCATTATATGGGAAGCGGTGTCGAACTCCAGCTTTCTGGGATGAAGTGGGTGAAAGGAAGTTAATGGGACCAGAATTGGTAGAAGAGATGGCAGAAAAAGTTCAGCTGATTCAGAAGCACATGACAACAGCTTAGAGCAGGCAGAAGAGTTATGTGGATAACCGGAGGAAGGATCTATCTTTCGAGATAGGTGATCATGTTTTTCTCAAGGTTTCTCCTTGGAAAAGTGTGATGAGATTTGGTAAGAAAGGAAAGCTGAGTCCAAGGTTCATTGGACCATATGAAATTCTGGAGAGAGTTGGATCAGTTGCATACCGAGTGGCTTTACCTCTGAGTATATCTCAGGTACACAATGTTTTTCACGTTTCGATGTTGAGAAAGTATATGCCAGATCCATCTCATGTTTTGAGTCCAGAGGTAGTTCAGATGGAAGAGAACCTATCTTATGAGGAACAACCGGTCCAGATTCTTGACCACAGGGAGCAAGTGTTACGAAATAAGGTTATTAATCAGGTAAAGGTTTTGTGGAAAAACCACATGATAGAGGAGGCAACATGGGAATCTGAAAATGCGATGAGGGATAAGTACCCCCATTTATTCGATAAGTAAATAAATTGCGGGGACACAATTTTCAAAATGGGGGAAGGATGTAACATCCCAAGTAAGTAATGAATAATAGATATTTTTATCTATGTCTATTAATGAATTAGATAGTGTTTTAGAGGCTTAAAATGAAAATAAATCCAATCTTAAGCATAGAATACACTAATATTTTTTAAAGGATTGTTTTACTGCCTTTTGATGGCAAACCATTTTTAAATATATCTTTTGACAATTTTATAATCTATGTTTGTCAAAATAAACTTATTCTTTATCATTGGGACATCAAAATTTACTTTGTGTGAATTTTTGGTATTTTTCTGACAATGTTCATTTTTTAATGAATATTGTAAAATGTTGTATTTTAATTCAAAAACTCTTTTTAATCTAATTTATTTATATGATTATATTATCTTTTGAATTGGTTTTAAAGTTAAATTACATTATATTTTTACCATTTAATCCAATGGTGGTCATTGGAATCAATTTCACTTTGAAATTGAACTTAAACTAGTGTCAATCTTTTCATAGATATTGTTTCAAAAAAACCTGCTATTTGTCATGACAGCGGGAATTAATTATTAAATTAATTAATGTGACTTATATGTTTTGAATTTTTAAAATAGACTTTATTTTTGAATTCAGAATATCAAATATAGCTTAGGGTGAATTTTTGGTAATTTTCTGAAAAACTTCAATTTTTGATGAGTAGTGAAACCACTAAGTGGTACTTATAAAAACTGATTTTTCCGTTTAAATGAAATTTTTCCATCATTGTGTTTTGATTTTCAAAAATCCAACATAAATGGTTGTCATTAATAAGTAAAATGTGGTTCAATAAGATTAAAATATTTTTTTGGTGAATAGTAACTTTTATGTTTTTAATCGCGATTAGTGGTAATTAGTGTAGTTTAAGGTAAAAATAATGTTTTAATAGTATGATATGAGCTTGAAACATGTCCTACCCTCATTGGATGTGTCATGGAAGACCAAGAAAATCCATGAGTCAACTTGGGGACCCCATGGAGCCACTTTGGTAGGGAAATGACATAAATAACTTTTTATTTAATGTTAAAGTAAAAATGACACAAACATGAGTTATGTTTCTAAAACAATTATTATATGGGGTTATACAAGTCATATTTTTGACTATAAATATTTATTAGAAAGATAAAAAGATTTAATACATCATAGTATTTTTTTTATAATTTTTAGACATTAAATAAATTAAATTATTTATGACATCATGATGATGCAGCGATGAACTCATTATTTAACGATTTAAATAAAATGGAAAGTTAATGTAAAATATAAAACCTACACATGGACAAAACCAATTGGATGAGTGTATTTCGAACCCTTATCACCTTATCATCTAATTATATCAATTTGATACCTTTTTAATTAGAAACTCATTTTAAAATAAAGTAACTTATCTTTACTTTCCAAGAGTGCCCCTCCTCTCCTCTTATAAAAGGCCCTCACCTCTACCTCCTTACCCACACTCCCAAAGCCTTTGGCTCGGCCAACCCCTGCCCATTTTGTCTCCCCACTTCCCTCTCTTACTCCTTGAAGCCTCACTTTGGGCAGAAGTCTTCCCAAGGAATCCTTTGAGCTCAAACCAAAGGGAGTTACCCGATTTTAAGGTAATGTCTTCTTTTGAGTCCTTTTGTTTTATTTTGCTTCTCCAACCCCCTAAACTCTTTTTATTATTTTCTTTTGTAAAAACTCCAGTATCCTAAATATACTAGGATGTTGTTATAATATGTATTCGAGCTACACTTACACACACCTACATCTAATGGTTAACGAACATACTGTTTCCGTGGATGGTGAATTTATGCCTCCCGAAACGATGATTGTTCAACATTCTTTTAACACCTTCAAAGGTGGCCATTAAGATGTCACTATATTTATATATGATATATAATATGTTTATGTTTTCCTTAAGCTTATGTTTTTTTCTTTTTGGGTATACCTTTATGGTTTTCATTATGGGTAAACGCGATATCTTCATTTAAGAAAGTGCGGACTACCGCCCCCTCAAAGTGATTTGATTTGTTAAATACCATATGTGGGACGTATAAAGGATGGAACTATGATATTATATATGATATTATACTGGAATTATAATATACCTTTATATAATTATGATTCCATTCTATAAAATACGAAATAGAAATGAAAGTAGCGTTCATGCGTACGTACGGCTTACCGTCTCCATGAACGGTGCATTTCATTTCTTACCTCTAAATGATTATGTAATATTATAAATGCATGAATGTACTGGATATATATGACATATATGATATCTACATCATGAATAAAATTCTGGATATAATGGATACATGAACAACTTGTAATTATAAAGGGTTTATTTTTGACTCAAGTACCAATGATCGTTAAAATGACCATTATTAATTTAAATAATTACATAGTGTTCATGACATGGTAATAAGTGATATAAAAGGAATAATGAACTTGAAAAAGGTTCTTAAGCAAGTAGAAATTAACTCAAGTTTATTATTCAGGATATTAAAGAACGATCGAGTCAAGTCGGACCCGAGGTATGGGACTTCGTCTCAATATTCTTTCATTGAGGCATATTTTGTTTTATACACAACCTTCTTTTATACGGTGTATAAACCCCTTTGACTTTTACGTTTATCCAAAAGGAATATTTTTTATACGAAGCGTTTTACTAAACGACAAAAGGGAATGTTTTTGTCGTACGTATGCGGCGACAATGACTTCTCTGCCGCTGTGACCGTTGTTTGAGTTTCGGCTTCCTCTACAAGCCATACCTTCTTTTTAAAAGAAAAAAAAATACCATGTTTTAATTTTCTTTTATTTTGGTATTGAAAATGGTTTTCATAATGTTTTTATATCAATGTGTTGTATTGATATCTTGTGATTGAAAGGTGGAAATGTTATATTTCCTTTATGCATGTTTTATGTGATACGATTATGTTGAGGTTCTTGGGCATTATTATGAAGATGGGTGGTTCCGTGATAAACTAAGGGCGGGTGAGCCCGATATAGCTCTCCAATGCATTGGGTAACGCGAAGGAGTGAAACATTAAGGTTTCTCTGAAGAGATTTAGGGAATATATTGTGATGGGTATTCCAAACGTAACCAAGAGGGTTACTCCCTACGTAAGGATGTTATGAATGCCTCAAGTTACCTTTATGTCCTATGATTTCTATGATTTATTCATGATTTGATGAGGTATGTTAAAGTGCATATGTTTTATGGGTAAAGTATGATTTCATTCTTATGTATATATGTACCCATGTTTCCTTTCCATATTTTTATATCCCTTACTGAGCTTTTTATGCTCATCCCATGTTTTTTTGAAATGTTTTTCACAGGTCAAGGGAAAGGTACATGATATGATGATAGTGTCAAGGAAGTGTCAAGAAATAATCCATGTTTTATTTTAAATTTGTTTCCATTGATGGGAATGAAGAATAATATCTTTATGTAACCACTTTGTTTATATGTGGAATTTAATTCAAGTTTTATGATCTAATTCTCTAAAACTCTAAACCCGAAAAGATCCTTAATGTGTAATCTTGTAATAACTCAAGATTAAGTAAGGTTTAAGGCTGGGGCCTTATATTAGTCTCCACATAATCAATAGGTGGATCCAATGATATGTAGAAATCTTGATCTGGTTGTCCTATAGTCTCAAAAACATAACTGGTCACGTTTCTATTTGTAGCACCCCCAACTGGTTGTTCTGATATGTTTTGATGTTGAAGTTGGTGTCTTTCAATGCTGAATGCATCATTTATAAGGTTTTGTGTTTCATTTTCCATTATAAATGAATTTGGGAGCTCATTTTGTGCATTGACATCAGTTCTCAACCTTTCTATAATGTTCAATTCTCCATCCTAAATCCAAAAAAATAATGATCAGGGAATTGATTCAATATCAAGTGTTCATAAACTTCATCACTCTTCTACCATATTCTAAATTTACATTTCGGACATGGACATCTTATTCTCCCATCAACAGATCAATTAGAAATTGAAAAATCTAAAAACTCTTCCAAAGACTTAGTATATTGGGGTGTTTTCCTCGGTAATGTGATCCAGATTGTATCCGTATATATCATAATGTTCCTACACATTATGAAAAAAAATTAAAACACATAACTATTACTAAATAGGAAAATAGATTCATATATACTAGTTGAAAAAATATGAATATGTTAAATAACTATACATTATCCTTTAAATGTTTGTATAACCATATTTTAAATAAGAATTATAGACACTTATGAAAAATAATAAAACTATTTAGACTACTAGAATATGTCAATGAATAAACTGGTGTAGAGTAGTGAACTTTGACCCTTATTTAATTGATATGGAATAAGGAAATATAGAGCAACTAGAAATGCCTCAACAAATCAGTATAATGAATCCATAAATTTCTAAATGTATTTCTTATTTTTTATCAACTTATTTCCTTATCTTATATTTATAGACAAAACACAAATGGATAACATTCTTTAGAAATACATTGAAGATTCTACACATGGTTGTTTCTTAATTCTTCATCATACATTTAAAACCCAAAAGTTGTAAATTAAAATAGAAACATATTTTTGTTTAAAGTATCATGTTCAATTTCAAAAATACTCAATGTATTTCATTCCTGGTATCGTTTTCTAGTGACAGGGGATTTTTACCATTCAAACAGGTGATAAACGCTACTACTTAAATATAATAGGGAAATTTTATACCTATATAGCCCACGTAAGGGTAAAATAATTTTTGCATAGGTTGCATAAGGGTACCTCATAGTTTTTATAATTTGCGTAAAGATAACCTTTAAAATATATAGCTTGCATGAAGATAAGATGCATTTTACACATGTTATACATAGGTAAATTATAATTCTATGTAAGGGTAAGAAATAATTATATGCATTTCATAAGGGTAACTAGTAAAGTTTTGTAATGGTAATCTTTTACTTAAACTGGCCATGTAAAGGTAACTATAAAATTTGTATAAAAGAAATTAGAAGTTACATAAGGGTAATAATCATTTTATAAAGCATGCGTAAAGAAAACACATAAATTCCATACACTATTTAAAGGTATCTAGTTTACTAAATAAGGGTAACATATATTTTTTCATGTCGCTTAAGGGTAGATTAACACTTCTGTAGAGGTAAGAAACACTTGTGTAAAGGTAAGAAACACTTGTTTAATGGTAATAATCACTTGCGTAAAGGTAAGAAACACTTGTGTAAATGTAAGTAGAGCTTATGTAAGGGTAAAACCAAGAATAAAAATCACGTGTAAGGTTAAAAAGGTACATATGTAATGATAATACACAAACTATAAATTCCATGTAAGGGTAAGAAAAACAGTTACGTAAGGAATATAAAAATAAAATATAAACAAAAAAGATTCCATAATGAAGAAATCAAGGGAAATGATATAATACAACACTAGATAAAACTTCCCTAAATAACTAAGTAACAATATAATACAATATAAACAAGAAAGAATCCATAATTAATAAATGATGGGAAATGATATAATATAGCACTAGATAAAACCCCCCTAAATCAGTAAGTAACCATATAATTGAATGTGTCCTAGGATCTACCCTGGAAATACTAATGTGATAAGTAGTTAATCATATATGGGAATAACTACCTAAATTTCCTATCTAACATCTTATGATACATATATAACTGAAAACCAATTTTCACACACAAGCCTCATAATAAAAACCCCCACCTAAGCATTGTTCCTATAATGACTGGTTTGAAACTAGCGGCATACAAACCAACTGGAGAAATAATTTAGGTCATCCAATTAGTACCTGGTTTCCCATGAACAATAGTGGAACTAAGGCATAGTGAAAATGAGACAAGTTTAACACATGAGGAATAACCACAACTATACTCAACCCTAACACCCAATGATGTAGTACCATATACATACATAACATACACTCAAGGAATAAGTATCACATTATCATGCATGGGGATCAATAAGCATCACATATTTATCAAAAACCCACATAAGTGGAAAATGAGAAAGGGGGAATCAAGGGTTTCCTTCCACATACACCATTTAAAACCAATGTTCTAAACATTACTTTGACACCAAAACATGTCTTGGAATGAAAGAAACATTTTATTTTTCATAAAATAATTAGCAAACATAATATAGAAAATTATGGAAAATACTAAAGCATTTAAAAATTTTCAATGTCACCCTTACACAAGCGTTCTCTTCATTGAAAAAACAAATCATGGCCAATGGCCTTCATTTCCCTCAAAAATCACATTAAAACAACTTGAAACGTTTTAATATGTCCACAAAAATCAACCATTTCTTTTAAAATGTTTCAAAGCTACACTTCAATAAGTTCCTTTATCTTTGAAAGTCAGAGGAAAAAGGGACAACCACATCCATCAAACCATTTAAAATAAGCCAACAATACATTTTAGAAGTTTTAAACCATGTACACATTTAAAATACCATTTTTAATACATTAAAATAACCTTTTTTAAAACATTTAGAGGTCAACACCTCAATTCCAAATCAAATTCTATTTTAAACCTAGTTTTCACACACTAAAAATCATAATCGGGTGAAAACCCATTTCAAAACATGATAACCTTTTCAAAATAAAATAATAGATTTCACAAGAAAATTAACATAATAAAACATTCCATTTAAAAAATGAAAACATGGTATTGATGTGAAAACCCATTTATACCAATATCAAAACACCAAGAAATAATTTCAAAAAATCATTGGTATATAAAAAATATTCATAATTTCATAAAAATGGAATTCAGAAAGTAAACACATGCTTATAATTCTAAAATAAAACAATTTCATAGTAAAATATACCTCCAAGAAGTAGAAAATAATTTGAAACACCGTGAAATCATCTCCTTTAAAAATGACCACATCCATGGTTGGTATTGGCAGTGAGGATTCAGGGGGTTGGGTAGGACTTTAGGGAGTCAGGGGGTCGGGGATGAAGCGTCGGGGGGGGGGGGGGGGGGGGGGGGGTCGGCAAGAGTCGGACCAGCAGTGATGGGCAGTGAGCATTGGGATCGACAGCGATGAGGGTTTATAGGGATTTGGGGGTTCGAGGGTGAAGAATCAAGGGGTAGGGGGATAAGTGTCGAGTTTTTCAAAAAAAAATGATTTAGCAATGGTTTTTAATAAATCACCTCTAAATTATCTAAAAAAATTATTTGTGGTTTCATAAACTGACTCTAATGTAAGATTTTGGTGGAGTGTTGCCTCTAAGTTTTGTAAGAGTCTCCAACATGATATTAATATTGAGTTGAACTTCAGCACAACTTATCATCCTCAAACTAGTGGCTAATCTGAGTAGACAATCCAAACACTTGAGGATATATTGATAGCATGCTCAATTGACTTCAAAGGAGGATGAGACCAACATCTTCCTCTAGTTGAGTTCTTTTATAACAATAGTTTTCACTCGAGCATCCAAATGGATCTCTATGAAGCCCTTTATGAGAAGAGGTGTAGAACACATGGATGTTGTGATGAAGTTGGGGAACAAAAACTGCTAAGTCCTGAAATTGTTGAAGAAATAGTGGAAAAGGTTAATAACATCCAACAGAACATCAAGGATACTCAGAGTCGATAGAAGAGCTATGATGACAATCATTGAAGAGACCTAGAGTGTGATTTTGGAGACATGTTATTCCTACACATATGTCTATGGAATAAATAAATGTGATTTTGAAATAAGGGAATTATTAGTCCAAGATACATTATCCCTTTTGATATATTTGATCACATCAAAGTAATGGTCCATCGACTAGCACTCCCACCAAACTTATCTCAAGTGCATGATGTATTTAATGCATCTCTTTTGAGGAAGTACATACCAAATCCCTCATATGTACTCAATCCAGAGGTGGTACCATTGGAGAATGATCTTTCCTATGAAGATTAGCTAGTGAAGATCTTAGATCAAAGAGAAAAGTTTTTATGAAATAAGAAAATGAACCTTGTCAAAGTGTTGTGGAGAAACCAAAAGTTTGAAGAAATAATGTCAAAACCAGAGGAGGTGATGAAACAAAGTTACCCTCATATATTTTAGTGTGGGAAATGAAAATTTAGAGGGTGAATTTTATAAATTGGGGAAGATTGTAACAACCCGAACTATAATAAATAAAATTCCCCTTATGTTTTAATTAAATGTCTTATTATGTAATATGTATATAGAAAACACAAGAACTTATTTAGTTTTATTATATAATATTATATTTAAAAGACTAATAATCATGATTACCATTGATAATATATGTATTGAACAATTATCCTATGATTAGTTGGGTTTTGATAAATATAATTGACACAAAAAAAGGAAGTGATAGCCTCAACCAGTAGGATTGTACCCTATGAAGCCCATTTATCAGAGCCTTTGAGGAAGATAGAATAATTGGGTTTTTCCCTTGACCAAGTCCAAGATGAGATTCAATAACTTAATCATGAACAAAACCGTTTACGGGATAAGTTCAAGCTCATTAAGATCACGACTCAAACCATGTTCGTTGAACCGCCCCATGAAAGTATCAACATCGTGCACCTTACACATAGGGTGTTTTCTGGTGTATTAAAAGAATATGTATCAAGACCCTAGAAATATGATTATTTATATTATTTTTTATAGAATAATTAATATATTTTAATCCTATTATTTTTACCTTATAAATTATTTTTCTTTTGATACAATAAAATATAAATAGTATTTTTGGGTTATATTCAAATTCAATTAAGGAATTTATTTTGATGTATTAATGGATTTTTTAAATAAATAATATTTTAACAAAATATTATTATTAAATAATTTTTATTAAATATAAATGATCTTATAATTTTTATGATGTCAAATGTGATTTATATAAGGGTTTGAAAACTGTTATTGTCAAAAAAACCAACATTTCTCAATAAATATCGATTATTATTTTAAAAGTGAAAATTTAAATATTTATAAAATTATTTAGATAAAATTAATCTTATTTTTTAAATTTGAATATTGAAATTATCCAACATATAATTTTTCATAATTTTCTAAGATAGACATATTTTTAGGTAAAAATTAAATATCGTATAAATATACTTTGTGTAGTATGACATCATAATGACCCAAAAGTGATGTAATAAATACTATAAATGGTATACATGACCAAATATATTTTTTACCTTTAAAATGATATGATTTTATGTTTATTTTATTAATTTATAAATCCATTATGAATCCTCCAATACAATTAATATATTTTAAGGTTTTAAAACCATTTCTTTAAGGGTATAACTCACCTCCACATAATAAAGGGAATTATTTTATCAATTTAGGGACTTTTACTTATAAAATAATGAGAATCACTCCCATTTTGTAGAAAACATGGGTAAAACCCGAGGAAACGTTTTTGGTTTTGGTTATTTTACTATATAGAGTCCAAAACCTAAGCTTGAAAAATATTAAAGAAATCCCAACTCAATTCCTATATAAACCCACAAAATATATCCTTTATCTTTACTAAAAATTCTTGGATAATGTCCTTAATCATCCCTCCCCTCTATAGATTCTTCTAAAGGTTCCCCTAAGCTCTTAAGAATCCCCTCCCAAGCATTTGGAGTCACATACTCAAGTAAGGGTTATTTTCTTTCTCCTCTTTATTAAAGTTTATTTATTATCTTATGTCTTCTATTTCTAATTCATAATGTTGGTACATGTATTTACATGTACCTATTACTTACCATTTTATTTAAAAATTATTAGAGACTCTTTTCACTCTCATCAACCAATTTTTTTATTTTTTTTAAGTGATGTCATTATGCTGCTGAAATTTCACCACGGTTTTCCCTGCCAAAACAATTGTATAGTGTATACCATACCCATTTCCTATCAAGTATGTTAACCTTTATACATATATACTTCTATGAATTGGTACTTTCATGTATTTATTCCATACTCCCTGATCATGGAATAAAATATGATGATGAATGAATCCATTTTGTATGATCTATGTGGCACACTTAAGTATGAGAATGAAATGAAAGTGACGAGTGCACCCAGAATTATATAGAACTCCAATGCATTGGGTAATATTTAGTCTCATGAGATGTCATGTTGGGATAGGGAGTGAACATGATTTATTTATGGGAAATTTTCCATTATTATGTCTTGACAGTTAGTCTTGACCTATGTTTATGATGTAATGTTTTAATTTGTTTCCATATTTATCATATTGCCTTTATGATTATCATGTTATATCATGCCTCATTTTTCATGTTTTTTATTCTCACTCCTTTATTCATGTTGTCTAACATGTATTAATTTCTTTACGTTATTCCATTTTTATTCCCTTAAAGGGTTTTATATCTCACCCCTTTTTTATTATGTCCTAAGGTTATCCCATGCAATTTTAAAATCTATGGAATTTTATAAGCATGTTAAGTAATTTTTTAATAATGTTATTTTATCTCATATTTAAGATGTTTCTCTATGTACCTAATTCCCAAATACACTAGACTTCTCAATATTTTGGGTTGTATTATGTGTACCTTTATGTAATAAACAATGTATTAAAGTATAATGCCCTGACCCCAGAAGCCCAAAGTCATTGCATTAATTTAATATATTGGCATGATATAAGGAATCAAAACCCGATGGACTGATCAGTTTAGTATTCTTGGAAAATATATTTCATACATGAACCATTCATTATAATTCAAAACATAATATGAAACATAGTCTATTCTTTGAGAACTCCATTATTCTTCTAGATTAACTATGCATATCAATCATAAAAAATAGCTTGGCATCTTGGGAAAATAATACATACAAAAGGGGTGAGATAAAATGCTCATTAAGGTTAAAAAATATAGCAAAAGCTATCATAAATAACCATAAAACTTTAAGGCAGGTATAAAACTGAAACACGATCCTTTTAAACATAAACTTGAACATAATATGGCAAGAATAAATCAAATAATGTCATTTAAACATTCACGTGGATATTCTACTAGTCGAATAATCACATGTAGTATCAATAACTATTCTCATAATGAGAGAATTCATAATGTCGAACATATGAAACATATTGTCGCAGCCTCGACCATGACATCTAAAAATTAATGGTTAAGGCCTCGGCCAAATCCATGTCTGAAAATAAATGGGCAAGGGCTCAACCAAGTCCATATCTAGTCTGTCTCATGAGACATACCGATGCATCGAGAGGCTATAGAGGTCTCTTCCCTTCACTTACTAAGTCCAATTCATTCCTCATATGAAAAGGGTGAAACATAGCATAAACATTCATATTAAAACTAGCATACAAAATGTTAATACTTTAACTATAAACCATGAATGGTAAAAAATAGTACATCCACTGTCAAACATATCATAAAACCATTAATACAATATGAAAGATTATATCATAATAAATCAACCCCAATAAAGCATAAAATCCAATAAATTATGTTGATATAGATGAAAATAATTTAATAAAATTATTAAAACTCTTTGAGAGAGATATCTTTTTTTTTACTTTGAAATCATTTAAAAGATGCACAATTATAAAAGAAAACATTTCTTTTGAAATAAAATTATAATCTTGTAAGGGATGCTTCAAAATTTTAAGGCGTCATAATGGTAGAAAATGTATTCTTGCGCCGTATAAGTTAAAAAAACATTTTTCCTTAATTTGTCGAAAATGTTATGAAGTACATCGTTTGGAAAATGACAAAAATATTCCATTCAAAACATTTTGTAAAAAATAAAACATGGGTAAAAATAACTTTAAAAAAATTCAATAATATTTTGAATTAAATTTTAAGAAAGATGGACATGGATGATAAGTATATCCCAATAGATACTTATATATAAGCAATCTCAGATAACAAAGAGATTGTGAAATTAACCCTTACCTTGTATTTTATATTAGTCGAGGGTGTGTTAACCTCCTGTATAATGGTTAAAATATGTTATTAAATTATAACAAAATCACACACATATATATATATATATATTATCATATATGATCCTATTATATCATTTTGTTAATATTATTTCAATATTACCATTATTTCGGGTGTTAACTACTTCATTTTACCATTCCTATTTTGTCATCTGAGTCATGTTTTTTATGCATAGGATGTATTTTATTCATGTCCATAATGAAATTAAGTTTATAATTATTATTTTTACTCATCATATAAATTTTATAATCATTCTTTAACTGTTAACATGGAGAAAAAATATCACCGCTTTGTGGAGACGGTAGGTCGTACGTACGCACGAGCGACGGTATCATTACCTTGATGGTTAAATGGTATGGAATTGGATGGTGTATTAATTATATAGAATAATTGTCATATTATATTAATTATTTATATCCATTTTACTCATCATTATAACTATCCAATTAAAGTAGTGTTGAATAATAAATTACACCACGGCGTGGAGACAGTAAGTTGTACGTACACACGCATGGTGATATTGTTATTCGTATGATGGATAAAATGAGGAATATTGATATACCATTATTATAGTAACATCTAAGTATATGTATTATACTTTATTTATTACTTTTATAAGAAAACAACATAAAATGAGGAAGTAGATGAATAAAATAACATTGAAAGAGGGGATAAAACAATCACCTTTTTTTCAAATATCTTCTTTTGATTTGCAGAAAAGGTCTCCTTATGATGGATTTATGCCCAATGTGTGGCCTCTAAGATAGAGGGAGGGAAATTGGGGGAGGAAATGGTCAGGTTTTGTTTGAGACAAATGGCTTTGGAGTTGTAAATTAAAGAGAAGTAGAAGGGCCTTTTTATAAGAGAGGTGAGGGGAACCTTTAGAATGTATTAAAATATTAAATTAATATAAATTAATTTTTAAATCAAAATGGCTCCAAAGAGAATTATTTTAAACATAAGATGAGGATAAGTCTAAATCCTCTCAACCAAAAAATTTAGACATGTTTTTATTTTATTTTAAACCATATCATTTTGATTTATCCTTATTTAATCTATTTAATTTTAATTGTGGTAATAATATTCTAAATATTTAATGGTTAAAAATATTTACTTATGTGGTGTCAATTATAGATAATTGGAAACTTTATGAAATTTTAAACATTATAATTTTCACTTTTTCATTTTTAAATAATTTTATGATTTTTAAATAATTTAATAAAATGTTATTTTTATAAAATATCAATAGTGTCCATTTTGATATTATTCATGTATTTTACTTTAAATAAAATCCACATAAAATATAAATTTAAACCAAAACATTAAATATACTCCCAACATGTCATATTAACCTATAAAATTCATTTATCAACATTAATTAATTCAAATTATATTTATTTTAATATTTTTAAAACCATTTATTTGATATTTCTATTAATAAAATAATCTCTACATCACTATTGTGTCATCATTAATGGTAATTATTTAATCTCTAAAAATTATAAATAAATTTATATGATGTAGGTAATTATTTTATATTTCTAGAGTCTACCTATAGTCGATATTATCTCCTGTTTATCCCTATATTAAAATTAATATACTTATATAAAATGAGAGTGTCACATTTTGTCACATTTATATATTTTATTAAAATTAATGTCATATTCATGTGAAAGTAGCTATTAAGTGATTCCCTTTCAAACCATAGATGATAAGAGGTCTAATTTAGTTATCTAATAGGATTTTCACAGGTGTTATGGTAATTTTATAGTATTATATTTACCTTAAATTACCTGATTTACCTTTAACCATAGAAATAAAAATAATTACTAAAGTTATTATTCATAATGCCCAAAAATAAAAGTAGACTATTACCATAATTTGGAATCACTGATTTCAAATGTGGAATCAATTTTTCAATATTTAAAACACAAAATCTATAGTAATTAATTTAAAATTAATCCTCATTGACAAAACGAGAAAATGGTTTCTTTTAAGTAAAAATTATCAAAACATTGACATGTATTTATGTCTAATTTTAATGTGTAAATAATTACATTTCACTAAATTATATTAAATTATAAAAACATAATCTAATTATACTTTAAAACCAATTAAAGGTATAATCTGACAATATAAATAAATTATATGAAAAGGTAGTTTTGAATTGAAATGTAGTATTTTTTACTATTCATTAAAATATGAAAGTTATTAGAAAAACACCAAAAATTTATACAAACTAAACTTTTATATCCTGATTCTAAAGAAGAAGTTTATTTTTTCAAATTAAACATATAAAAGTGTCAAATATTGGATTTAAAAATAGTTCTCCATTAAAAGCCGGTAAACTATATTTTTTGAAAAATAATTTTTTTATTCGAAAAATTGAATTAGTTCTTATATGATGTTTCTGAAACAAATGAGATGAAAATTAAAATTATATGGAATATATAAATTTTAAATTTTGGTTAATAATATTCACAAATACTTCTTAAACGACTATTCGTGGTGTTCTCGAACTCGGTGTTGCATGCAACACAAGCTATTTAATTATTAAAAAGAAGCATATCGTGGAATCTTGAGGTGTTACATTCTCTAATCCTTCAATAAATTGTGTCCTCTAAATTTAAAATCGATATTGAAAACTAGGGGTTTAACATTTTAAAATATCTTTGTGTAAATCCCACTTCAAAAAATGGATTAATGAGACCTCTATTTTAAAATAAAGAAAGGAAAGTATGAAGGTTACTGGAAATAACACAAAGCAAGCCCCAGAAGAGGATCAGAGAAACAAGACTAGCAGTCACCAGAAGCAGAGCTACCGGATTGGAAGAATGAGAGGGTATGGCAACCACCATCGGGACCAGGCACCGTGCAACTTTGTACGGGGCAATGCTAGCCGATCAGCAATGCAAGGTGAGGAGCTAGGTGATCAATGATGCAGAAGCTAGGGGAGGGGCAGTTCCTGTGGGTTAGGTCGACGAGTCATGTATTGAGCATAGTATTCCTCTGGGCCTTCAGGTCATGTGTTGCGAGTCATGTCGGGCCTTGTGCCTTGGGCCTATGGGTCATGTACGTGTTCCCCTTCATCCCTTAAAAGGGGGATTATCTATAATAAAATAAAATAAAAAAGGCCTCTGGGCCATTCGGGTAGAAAAAATTACTAGGATAGAATTTCTGGTTTCAAGATCCTTTCCCTATGAAGAAATATTATGAAATCATTTAATTGATTTCTTTCTATTTCATAAGTATAATTGAATCCTTTGGATGTGCTTTGATCTATTTTCACTTCATCCCTTACACCTAGAAATGAATGTTCAAAGTGAATTTTTTTACACCTCAATCACTATTGATAAATCATAAGGCCCATATGTATTTCCTTAATCCTCTAAATGTTTACTGAAACCAAGAAGATTGTCCTAATAAATCATACTTTAACCTCAGAAAAATAATGGCCAATTTTCAACTTACTCCATTCCAACCTTAAGAATTTTCCAAAATACTATTTTCCAAATTCACAGTCTAAAAAGGTCTCTAAATTTTCAAAATCAATCGTAACATAAAATTCTCCAAACAACGTAATGTATCTCTTATTGAAAAATACCTTTATAACCTCAAAATCTTTAATAATTCATGATTCCAAATCCTTAAAGAAGAAGTCCTGCAATATAATCCTTATATATCACATTATTTTTATAAACAAAATATAACAACATAATTCTTAAATCCAAAAACATAATTACATTAATTATTCCACTTTGACTATAGTAACAACATAAGATTGACCTTGATCCATTTTCTTATTCTGATCCATATTTCCTTGAAGCTTTAGACAATCATTTGCATAATGTTCCATCTCTTTACAATTATATCATTACACAATTGTAGTTTCTTTCTTTCCCTTACAATCACAAGCATGATGTTCTTTCTCACCACACTTGAAACAAAATCATTTTCCTTTTAAGCAGGCACCAGGGTGTTTCCTTCCAAAATTTTCACATGTGGTAAAATCCTTCTTTCCCTTCTTCCCATTATCTGTCTCTTGTTCCACCATTCTCTTCTTCTCTTGATTTCCCTTAAATTCATAAGACTTAAAAATTTCTTTCTCTATCTTGATAGTACATGAGACTATATCTTCATATGATAAGAAAGTTTTTGAGACAAATTCTTTTTAGATAAATGGATTTAACCCATCAAAGAAGCGATTAATATTATTCCTTGGGTTACCTATGTAGTCTATAGCATGTCTTGCTAACCTTGTGAAGTTATCTTCATACTTTGCAACATTATCATCCTCCTTCTACCTCAGACTCAGAAATTGTCTCTCCATATCAGCTCATTATTCAAGAGTAAAATATTTTTCTAAGAAAAGTTTTTTAAACTCCCTCCATTCCATATTTTCTACTTCTTCACCCTCCTTCATGTTTTGAATTAATGACCACCATTGATCTGTATCTCCTAAGAGATGATAAACTTCCATGACATCCTTTTCTCTTTCATTACTTCCCAAAGTAATAAATATTTTCTCTAAGGAACTTATACATTGCTTAGCTACAAATGGATTTATAGTCCCATTGAATTTTTGAGGTTTTTGTCTCATGATGCGGTCTAACATTGATCCTCTACATTGTGGATTAGGGTACTCTATATGGGTAAGGTTATTATTCATAACCTGAGTCAGTTGTCCTGGTATGGTTATAAGCCATTCAACACTAGTTGTATCTCCATCTCCACTATAATTATCTTTCATAGGAGGTAAATCCCTACATGGATTACATGAGTTGATATGGTTTCCATTACTTCCACTAGGATCCATTTATAAATAATGGCTTGCACTAGATTAGTTTACAAATCATAATGCATAATTACAAACTAGTAAAATACTTAACATAAATTGAAAAATTTATGCATATTAAATCCATAATCATAAGAATGGTTTTTTGGGGGACATATTTACTCATAAATCATTTGTAATGGTTTGTAAAGAAAATGTGGATTATCCTAAGAATATCCCTTAGTAGTGTCAAACTAGGTGCGTAGTAAGGCCCGTTGTCATGTACCAAGTTACCCTGAGTCAGGACTGGAACACCTTGTCGGAGTTGTTACTCCTAGGTACATCTATGCCAGAACCACTTCCACTTGTAGTATCCAGACATGGATGTATTTCTTGGAAAATACCCATAATTTCTATTTAACTAAAATTCTAGGATGTACTTTTATACTTATTTTGAAAGTCTATCTTAGGGTTATGATCCCTAATCTAAGCCTTCTAAATATAATTTCTAAGGTTGTTGCAAAACTTCCTCTAATACCAATTGTAACACCATGACCCCAAAATCCCGGAGCTGGAAAATTATTTTAATACATTGGTATGATACAAGGAATCAAGTCCTGAAGAACAGATTAGTTTAACAGTCTTGGTAAATAAATTTCATACATGAACCATTCATTATAATTTAAAACATAATATAAATCATAGTCCATTCTTTAAGAGTGCCATTATTCTTCTAACTTAACCTTGTATATCAATCCTAAAACACTTATTGGCATCCTAGGAAAATAAAACATACGAAATGGGTGAGATCAAATGCTCATTAAGGTTAAACAATATAGTGGAAACTGTCATAAATAATCATAAACTTTAAGGAAAGTATAAAACTGAAATACAAGCCTTTTAAACATAAACATGAACATAATATGGAAAGAATAAATCAAATAATGACATTTAAACATTCACATGGATATTCTACTAGTTTAATAATCACATGTAGTATCAATAACTAATCTTATAATGAGAGAATTCATAATGTTAGACATTTGAAATAGAACATTGAGGCCTCAGACAAGACATCTAAAAATAAATGGTTAAGGCCTTGGCCAAATCCATACCTGAAAATAAATTGGTAAGGCCTTAGCCAAGTCTATATCTAGATCATCTTATGAGACATATCAATGCATAGAGGGGCTATAGAAGGCCCCTCCCATCACTTACTAAGTCTAATGCATTCCTCATATGAAAAGGGTGAAAATAACATGAACATTCATATTAAAACTAGCATACAAAATGTTAATACTTTAACCATAAACCGTGAATTGTGAAAAAATAGCACATACACAGTCAAACATATCATAAAACCTTTCATACAATATGCAAGATTGTATCATAATAAATGAACTTCAATCAAGCATAAAATCCAATAAAGGATGTTGACATAAATGAAAATACTTTAATAAATTTATTAAAACTCTTTGAGAGAGAGATCGTTTTTTACATTGAAATCATTTAAAAGATACACAATTATAAAAGAAAACATTTCTTTTGAAAATAACCCCATAATCTTGTAAGGGAAGATTCAAAATTTTAAGGTGTCATAATGGAGGAAAATAGCTGCTTTCACCATATAAGTTAAAAAACACATTCTTACCTTAATTTATCGAAAAGGATATAAAGTAACCTGTTTGGAAAATGATAGAAAGATTCCTTTCAAAACGTTTTTTAAAAATTAAAACATGGGTAAAAATGAATTTAAACAATTGTCAATAATATTTTCAATTACATTTTAAGAATCATGGACATGGATGATAAGGATGTCCCAATAGATACTTACATATAAGTAATCTCGGATAACAAAGAGATTGTGAAATTAACCCTTGCTTGTACTTTTCATTAGATGAGGGTGTGTTAACCTCCTTTATAATGGTTAAATTATGTTATTAAATTATACAAAAACCATATACATATTTATGATATCATATATGATCCTATCATATCATTTGGTTAATAGTACTTAAATATTATCATTATTTCGGGTGTTAACACACTACTAAAATTATGGCCTTTATCAACGCAAGAAAATGGCATTAACAGTGCTAGAAAAGCACTGTTAATCAAGGCAAAGATAGGGGTTACCTTTTAACAGTGCTCATAAAAGTGCTGCTAAAGGCCCCTTTTATCGGTGCTAAAAAAAGAACTGATAAAAGCGTCCTTTATCAGATCTTTTTTTTAAGAACTGATAAAAATAAAAAAAAGAATAAGTTAAAAATAATTTATAATGTGGGGAGCTTTTAACAGTGCTTGACCCCTCCCCCCCCCCCCCCATCAGCGTTAAGCTGAGCCCCTCCCTCTCACCGAACGATGCACTTGCCCGCGCAACCCCCTCCCACTTGCTCGCACGCCCCTGCTTACACCAAAACTTGAACCTGAGACCTCCCCCCTTGCGCACCTATACCTTTACCACTAATCCTTTTATTTCTTTCTCCATTTAATGATATATCTATATATATATATAGTTATATTTATTTGTATATTAATATAGATTCATATTAATATAAATATATTTAGTTATATTAATACATATATATTTATTCATATATTAATATATTTATTTATTTATTTGTATATTAATATATATTTATATCTATTTATATATATATATTCAGTATTAATTTTTTATCCATATATTTATTTGTATATTAATATATATTTATAATATTAGTTTTAAATACATTTATAAAACATGTTTTTTTATGTGTGTTTATAAATAAATAAACACATACATATATACAACACACAAAGATACACACACACACACACACACATATATATATATTTATGAATAAATACATATATATGTGTATCTGAAAACCATAGAATGTTAAAACGACCATAACTTATAATAAATAAGTTTTTTTCAACTCCAAAACCATTCAAATCGAAGAAAATGAAATAATATTCGATATTATATGTGGTACAGGCCTAGAGGACACTCGAATCAGAAGTTATAGTAGTTTGAATGTTACAAAATTGGGGTATCCCAACTAAAAACTCAGTTTTGGAGGTCTTATAGGCCTTTTTTGGCCTCAAAAAATGTGAAAAAAGGTTCTCTTAAGTTATTAGCACGTAGAGATCATTGCAGTATTTGATTTGATATGTTGTAGAGATCAAACGGACACCCGAATCAAAATTTATGGTTGTTTGAAGTTTGAGTTATATTTTCAACTTATTTTAGATCTTTTATTAATTTTTATTTTTATTTTTTTGTCTTAAAATTGTTATTAAATGATTATTAGTCAATGATAATTAGAAAATTATTAATTAATAATATTTTTTAAAATATTTTAAATCCATTTTCACTAAATTTCTTATATATTAAATGTAATAGTCTATTTATACTCATCTAAAACATATTTAAAAAATATATATTATATTTATATAAATATAAATATACTTGTATAACAATATATTATTTTTCATGATTTTTTTTTTTTTGAAATAAAAACTTTATTAGCACTGGGAAAAAGCACTGATAAAGCCCCCCTTTATCAATACTACTAAAAAGTGTTGATAAAGGGGTCCCCTTTAATAGCACTAAAAAAAGCACTGATAAAGGGTCACTTTTAACATCACTTTATTCAGAACTATTAAAAGTTCCCTTTATTAGTGTTTTTTTAGCACTGATAAAGGTACCCCCTTTATCAGTGTTTTTTTTAGCACTGATAAAGGTTGGCACTGCGGAAACCCAGTTTTGTGGTAGTGACTACTTCATTTTCTCATTCCTGTTTTTTCGTGTAAGTCATGTTTTTTATACATAGGATGTATTTTATTCATGTACAGAATGAAATTAATTTCATGATTATTATTTTTACTCATCATATAAATTTTAAAATCGTTCTTTAACTATTAATGTGAAGAATGAATCTCACTGCGTCGTGGAGACAGTAGGTCGTATCTATGTACGAGCGACGGTATCATTCCCTTGATGGTTAAATGGTATGGAATTGGATGGTATATAAATTATACATAATCATTATCATGATATATTCATTATTTATATCCATTATAGTCATCATAATATCTATCCAATTAAAGTAGTGATGAATAACAAATTACACAATGGCATGGAGATGGTAAACCATACGTACACATGCATGGTGATATTGTTATTTGTATGATGGATAAAATGAGAAATATGGTTGTCCCATTCTTATAATAAAATATCAGTATATTTATGATACCAGAGTTATTACTTTGATATATAAACAATATAAAAATAAGAAGTAGAAGAAGAAAAGAACTTTGAAAGAGGTGATAAAACAATTATCTCTTTTTCGAGTATCTCCTTTTGATTTGCACAAAAGGTCTCATTAGGATGTATTTATGCCCAAAGTGTGGAATCTAGGATGAATTGAGGGAATTTGGGAGAGGAAATGGGTAGGGTTTTTCCGAGCCAAAGGTCTTTGGAGGTGTAAATTAAAGAGAATGAGAAGGGACTTTTTATAAGAGAGGTGAGGGGCACCTTTGGAAAGTATTAAAATATTAAATTAATATAAATTAATTTGTATATAAAAATGGATCCAAAGTAGATTATTTCAAAGACAATATGAGTATAATTTGAAATTATCTCAAACAATAAAATTTATACAAGTTTTGATTTTATTTTAAACCTTATCATTTTGATTTATCCTTATTTAATCTATTTAATTTTAATTGTGGTAATAATATTCTAAGTATTAAATGGTTATAAATATTTACTTATGTGGTATAAATTGTATATAATTGAATACTTTATGAAATTTTGAACCTTATAATTTTCACTTTGTAATTTTTAAATATTTTTATGAGTTTTAAATAATTTAATAAAATGTTATTTTTATAAAATATCAATAGTGTCCATTTTTGACACTATTCATGTTTTTGAATTTAAATTAAATACACACAAAAGATAACTTCGAAAAAAAACATTGAATATACTCCCAACATATCATAGTAACCTATAAAATTTGTATATTGCCTTAATTAATTCAAATTATATTTCTGTTAATATTTTTAAAATCATTTATTTGATATTTCTTTTAATAAAATAATGTATGCATCACTATTGTGTCATCATTAGTGGTAATTATTTAATCTCTAAAAATTATAAATAAATTTCTATGATGTATATAATTATTTTATATTTCTATATTCTACCTATAGTTGATATTATCTCATGGTTTTCTCTATATTAAAATGAATATACTTATATAAAATGAGAGTGTGACATTTTGTCACATTCATTGATTTTAATAATATTAATGTCATATTCATGGGAAAGTGGTCATTAAGTGATTCCATTTTGAACCATATATGATAAGGGTAGAATTTATTCATCCAATAGGATTTTCATAGGTATTAAGGTAAATTTATAATATTATTTTTACCTCTAATTACCAGATTTAGCTTTAACTATGGTGATAAAAATAATTACAAAAATTACTATTCATAATGCCCAAAAATAAAAGTAGCCTATTAAAATAATTTTGAATCACTAATTACAAATATGGAATCCATTTTTAAAGATTTAAAACACATAATTTACAGTAATTAATTTAAAATTAATTCCCATTAACAAAATGAGAAAATGAGTTTTTTTAAATAAAAATTATAAAAAGATTGACATGTGTTTATGTCTAGTTTTATTGTAAAACTAATTCCATTTACCTGAATTATATTAAATGATAAAAACTTAATCTAATTATACTTTAAAACCAATTAAAAGGACAATCTAACAATATAAATAAATTAGATGAAAAAACAGTTTTGAATTAAAATGCAGTATTTTTCACTATTCATTAAAATAAGAAAGTTATCATAAAAACACAAACAAATTGTCCAAACTAAACTGTTATATACCTCTACTAAAGAAGAAGTTTGGTTTTTCAAATTTATCATATAAAAGTGTCAAATATTTTATTTAAAAAGAGTTCTCTATTAAAAAGTGGTAAAACTATATTTTTTGAAAAATACTTTTTTTTATTCGAAAAATTGAATTTATTCTTATATAATGTCTAATAAATAAATGAGATGAATATTAAAATTATACAGAACATATTAAATTAAAATTTTGGTTAATACTATTCATAACCACTTCTTAAACGGTTAGTCATGGTGTGCTTGAACCCGGTGTTGCGTGCAACACAAACTATTTTATTATTAAAAATAAGCATATCGTGGAAACATGGGGTATTACATAAAGTGTAATAAAGCAAAGGGTTATTATATAACATATAAGGTATGCATGAAAATTTTATATTTTAATTCCATTGTAAAAATGAATACATTAATTCCAAAATATATAAAAAAATCTAAAATTACATTAATAATATTTTACAATAAATAATAATTTATTAAATGATTTACAAACCATAAAAATCATATAATCAGTCATGTGAATGGGATATTGTGGAATATATAATCCACGGTCCATATATTTGTCACTTTTTATTTTATTGTAAATTTCATGACCCCTACGATATAAAAAATATTTATTTGGCATTAAATATCAAAAGTGTTAATAGTGGTTCAAAAAACATAATAAGGTTGATAAAATTACCTATTCATGTCCAAATATTATTATATAATATTATTTTGACTAATATTAATCCTATATTTTAAATATATCAATTTTTGAAACTTTCTTAGGAAAATTTATTTATATTAATTTAATACTTTATGTAATTCCAAGAGTGCTCCTCCACTCAATTATAATAGGGAACCTCCTCTCCTCTATTCCTAGCACAATTTTATAAATATATTTCATCCAAACCCATCCAAAATCAATTTCCAACTTCCCTAACCAAGTTTTAGAGGTCTTAGTTTGGATAGAATACCAACCTTAGAAAAATTAAGGTGTAAAGAAAATTATGTTGTTCGAAAAATGGTATATCTTGTAACCAAATGTTTTAGTCTTATTTATTCTTCAACCTTTTTCAAATATTATTAAACAATTATAAAATAATAAAATTGGTATCATTCATAAAATGAGATATTATTATGTTAATTCAATAACCTATATTCATCTCCCCTTCCATCAAATGGGAAATGGAACCATCATTCGTGTGTACAATGGTCTACATCCACGTGAACTGATGTGATCCATTTTCCATAAATGTATATTATGGATGGTTATAATGATGAGTTAAATGTATTTATATATATTATATTAATGACATAATTATTATTCTATAAATAAATGTTATATTCTATTTTATTACCCTTTTATCCGCTGAAAAATGATAACGACATTCGTGTGTATGTGTGAATTAACACCTCCATGGAGTGATGTGATTTATTTCTCCATAACCACATAACATGGTTTATATATATAAGTGTATTTAAAGAAAAATTATGATACTTATGATATAATTATCATTCTGTAAAGGTGAAATAATACCTAACTTAATTTTTTCATATTCATTGAAAAATGGAAATGTTACTCATGCATACATACGGCGTACCATCACCATGATTGTAACATAGTTCATTTTTCATGGTCTATTTTAAAATTAGAATTATGTATGAAAGTGATAATTATATTATGATTATTATTTAAGAGATGATGGAATAATGATCTCTTCAACCATAGTCAACACACCAAAGTCGTTTTGGACATATGCAAAGAACATCATCAAAACATTAGACATAAACTTAATTAATTAAGTAATTGTATATAACATGGTTATAACTAAAATAAAATGAATAATAAAAATGATAAAGATTATTAAGAAATTAAATAATTAACATAAATTTATTATTCAGGATGATAAAAAACATATGTGATGAATCAGACTCGAGGTAAGGAACATTGCAACTTAAAAACCTTGTTTTAATTGTTTTAAAGATTTATTTTCCAAATATTTTATTTCCATGCCCATGTTAATAAAATTATGTTATGAATATATTTATATAAACATAAATTATAACTAACTCTTTTTGGATATTTTGACTATCATTCAATGGTTTTCAAAAGGAATCATTTTATATATTCAATATAGATCATTTTGAATTTCTTTACAAAAAGGAAAATGGAATGTTTTATTTTAACATATATGATGACAATTAAATTTTATACCATCACAACCGTTAATTTATGTATGGATTATTTTACATGATTACGTATTTTCATCAATGAGAAACCCCCCTTCTCGTTGTTGTGGGTATTTTAGTCATGAAAATTTGGGTTTTGATGGAATGATGTATATTAATAATCGAAAATGGTCTACTTATTGGTTCAAAAGGATATTTTTTGAGTTTGGTCATGGAAATACAAGATTTTATGTGGTTACTATATATTATAGTCCCTGGTCATTATTTATGAATGACAAGTGATCTCGATATTTCTCTAAGGATGGGTGACCCCTATATAGCTCTTTAATGCATTGGGTAATGATTACATTCTCTAGAGAATTATATTGGAAGTTGGTCATATTAGTTATTCCACTTGTAAGGGTTTTATGGAGATGATGTCTCAAGGAACCCATATAAATTTTTTATGATTACCAATGAGATTTTATAGAAAATATTTTATTTCCAAAGGTATTCTAATGATCCTTTTTAAATGAATGGTTTTTCCTTTTAAGGAAAATGTTATATTTTAAAGAAAAGGTTTTTCATGTGTTCAATTTTTTTATAAGAAACCCTCATGATTATGATTTTTCCTCTATGTTTTTTATAATGTGTGATAAGAGATAATTTTTGAAGTAAAGATAATTTCATGTGTAAGTAAATTATTATTTGAGCTCAAAGTTTATTATATTAAGGGGAAACACTATTTTATAATCTCATGTTATTAAAATGGACTAACGGGTATCCTTATTTCTTTTTATATGTCCATTACTGAGATTTTTATTATTATCCCATGTTTTAAATTGTTTTTCAACGTGATTAAGGATGACTAAGAACAAAGAAGATGTATCGTTGAAATTCATGAGGATTTTTAATGAAAAGAAAACATGTTTCATTATAAAATATTATATTGTGGAATAAATAGACAATGAATGGAGGTGTACACTTTGTAATATATGTGTTTTTTACATAAGAGTTATGTCCAAATTTTCTAAAATTCCAAACAAAAATGATCCTCGAAATTTAAGAAAGTGATTTAATGGATAAAACATAAAATTATGTAATGTTTTGTGTATGGGTCCTTATATATCATTTGACGAGCTTAATGTATATTAGTATATGATTGAAGAAAAATTTGAAATCTCAAAGAAAGAGCATAGAAAACTCAATAAATACTATGATGCGATTTTTATTGTAAAAGGGTGTTTGATGAACTAGAATTCATATTTAAGATCTTATTTTCCAAAAAAAATCATGTTTATTGACTGAATATAAAATTATGGAATTATTGGATAAAGATGATTATTTCAAAAAAAAATATTCTATTATGTTTACCATGGGGAATTATTTAAATCAAATTTACTGTATGAATATAATTAATAATGGTAGTCTCGGTATTGGTAGTAATGGTCAATTGCCTAAATTGTATGGGAAATATTTTGTTCATAGTTCTTAAGGAAAAAGAATGCATAGTGGTAGATGTTTTTATTGTGGTGTTAATGGACATTATTCTAATGACTTCTATTTTGTATATCCTCATTTATTTGGTGTCAAGAATGTTCATTATTCAAAATTATCATCTAGATTCAAATATGGAATTCATGCTCAACGTAAACCACTTTGGTTACCTAAATATTTATTTTCTCACACAACTTGACCCAAAAGCATATTGGTAACAAAAAACACTTGTATTTGATATTTTGTTCGTTTATGGCACTGAAATACATTTTTATATCATTAATTGGTTGCTAGAAATATATGGAGATTTCATATATTTCTTTTATTTTCTCTCTTATTGAAAATAATAATTAGTTTACAGTGGTCAACCGAATTTAAAGAGGTTCAAAAGGAAGGATCCATATAAGTTGAACCGTTAAAATCCACGAAGTGTTTCAATTTTTTTTTATTTTAAATAAACTAACTCTTTCATGTTGGAGAGAAGGGATTTTAAATATTTTATATTTTATTCGTTTACATTTGTTTATTATCATGATTGAACTATTAAATAGTTTTAGAAATTATTATTTTCTGTAGTTAATTAATTATGTGAATTATTTTGTTATCTTATGAATATCATGCATACTCATTCAAATTTTATTCTATCATCTGTTAATCTGTTTAATGTTTTTTCCTTGTAAGCATGTGTTTAATATTTCACTATATAATTACATTATTACGCTAAATTGATCTATTATTGTATGTGATAATCAGTTCTATTAATAGATTGGGTTGTTTTGGTCACGAAGGCTTATTTTTAATATATATGGCATGTGAGAAAGTATTCATATTAATATCCATTCAAAATAATTTATTTAAATTCATAGAATATCTCTAATATTTATACTCAATCAAAGGGGGTGTTTTTTAATATTTATCGGGTAATTAAATATTTTATTTTAATTAATTACTTATCCATCGATTATTCCTTGAAAATATTTTTACATCTTGTCATGGCTACTTCTATTTAATTTTTTTTACATAGGGGGATTTCACAATTTTAATTTTTTTGGGGGGACATTAAATTTCTACTTTTAATATTTAAATTTGATTAGAAAATGGAGTTTTTTTAATCATGATTGATTACTTTTTTTATTGACCTGTATCAGTTCTTCTCTTTATATCCTTACCATTTTTGATTCATACAAAAAGGGGAAGAGCGAGTTCGGGTTTTGTAATTATCAAAATGGTGAGGAATATTGTGGGGCTCATTTTCACTGTATTTACATTTTTGAAAATTTAAAATATAACATTTATTTATTCTATTTTTATTTTTATAAAAATGTATTATTGAGTTGTATGGTGAAGGGTATTTTTTATATTTATTTGGTTTCTGAATTTTTACTATATCTGAAGCTGAAGTGCTACAAATATCATCTAGATCTTGGAAAAGTTGTATGAATTTGATGCAAATTTTATACTATACAACTTATTTTATGTTTACAGTTACTCTTTATATTTTATTATAACTCAAGATACAATGCTCGTATTTGCACACGATATGTCGCATGTGATATCCAAGATCAATCTACATTTATTTCATCTATGAGAAATACTAAAATGATCTCTTATGAAATCTAAAAATTCACCCAACATTTTTAGGATTCTATAGATTACAGATTTTGATGCCTATAGTTTTCATTAATTTTGTGGGTTAAAAATATCCAAATCACATGAGACATGGTGACACCGATATCAAAGACGATATCAAAGACATTAATGTTGATTTCATTAGTTTACATGAAAGTCATAAAAGGTCTTTTAGGTTCTTGAAAAATTACCTGATGTTGTGTGACATTTCCACCAAACTATTATTTTTCCAGATTATTATTGCATCTAATTTTCAACAATATAAAGAGCTGTGGATGTCTCTCTAGCCAACGCGCGAGTTGGGCCGTCGGTAGGGCCTGCGACCTCCTCCGTTCCGGATCTGCCTTCATCCTCTTCCCTTGGCCCTCCGCCGACACCGGCGCCTCCGAGGTCCTTCAAATAACCCCCCTTCGTATTTGGTTCCTCGTTGTCCAGGGCCCCTCTTCCAGCTATTCCGACGATTTCGGTTTCATTGCCAAGGTTTCGATGGTCAGAGGTTTGCTGTCTCTTTCTTTATTGTCTAAAGATTTGGAGGCTGCTTCCAATTATCACCCTTGGACTCTTGTTGCTATGTTCGGTTCTAATCTGTCGTTGCTGGTGTTCTTCGAGAATTTTGTTGCTTCATGGGACCTTGAATCTCCTCCAGCTGTCTCGGCTCTCAACAGGCATTCCTTCATCCATATGTTTTCTCATGAGGACTTCATGAAATCTTGGGAACGGGAGGGTAGGATTTGTGGGAACTGGAGGATCCTTCTTATTTGATGGTCGATGGATTTCATACTGGTTGAGATTCTTCTTCTTCTTCTATGGTGCGCATCAGTCTTCCGGGGATGCCTCTTCCGTTAAATAATCCTTCGCTGCAAAAAGTTATGTGTGACTCCTCGGGGCATTTTCTATGGGTGGACGATTCCACTTTTCTCATGGAGAACACAATGGAAATACGCATCTATGTGGAGCTTGATCTTTCAAAGCCGTGACGGCTATGGTTGGAGCTTCATGCAGGGTCCTCTTTTTCTTGGCCTTAGAAGCTTTTGTACCACTCTAGTCTTGGATTCTGTGTAGAGTTTTCCCTTCATGGTCATCAAGTCTCAAACTACAGACGTCGGAAACTCGGTCACAACGTTTATATCCCTGTTGGGGTTTTCTGATTCCCATCTTCTTCTGCCCCAATTGACCTGGAATTGTTTAAGTGGAAGGCTCCAATGGTTGTGTCGGGTGGGCCAGCTGAGTCTGAGGGGTTGGATGCGAGGTTGTGGCTTCTCCCATGGCATCCATTGGGGAGGGGGAGTTGGGTCTGGGTTGCTCCTGTCTCCGGTTCTGACTCCCCCTTCAGGTGATCTTATGCTGGCTTGTGATCCTCTCGGAGGGGGTCACGGTAGTTCTTTGGATGAGCTGACTTATGGCTTATTGGTTGAGTGGGGATAGGCATCTCCTCCTAGGGGTTATTCTCTTATTCTTATGGTTTGTGTTTTTGCGGGTGCAGGTGCTGATAGAAGTTCTGAATATTATGTGGGGGATCAATCATACCTTTCTATGAAGGCTTTTGGTGAAGTGGGTTTTTTCTCCCAACCATTTTGAAGTTCTATCAGATAGAGGTGAGGATTTTTTGGAGTCTGGCTCTCTTGTTATGGTGGTTCACTATTTCCAAGGCTCCAGCCTCTCCTCCGAGTAGCATGGTCACAAGGTCCAAATCTAGAGCTTCTTTTGCCAAACTGGTTCCAGCTAAGGTCCTCGATATCTCGGGACACTAAAACTCTTCCAGCCCTGGTTAATGTTTTCTTTCTTGATATAGAATGCTCGGGGTGTTTTCTTTCTTGATATAGAATGCTCGGGGCATTGGCCCCAAGCCAAGTGTCACTTCATTGTAAATGGTTTTCTCACTAAACCAATTCTTGATAGTTACTATTCTGGAACTGAAACGGAAGGTCAATGCTATCCAAAAGCTTAGGCGGAAACTCGGTGGTGGTAATATTTTGCATGATGATTCTATTAACTCTCACATTGGATAGTTTTTAAGTGTTTCCTTGTGATCGAAAAAGTGGACTCCTCAGATCAATATATGACTATCAAGGTAAGGGTTGATAACACTTCCCTTTATATATCGTTTGATTATGCGAAATGTTAACCTACAGAGAGGGAAGAATTGTGGAAGAGGTTTTCATATTTTTACCCGAGTTCTTTGGCATGGTTTTTTGTCTATGATTTCAATTCCATATTGGATAATTCCAAAATGAGGGGAAATATTTTCTCGAGGAAAGAATTTCAAGATTTTGGAGGATTTGGTGCAACTAATAACCTGTTAGATATGGGGTTTTCTGGGATTAAATTTACTTGGTGTAACAATAGGAGAAGAAATTAGCGTATCTGGGGCCATTTGGATCGGTGATTTTTGAACATGCACGGTATGTCCATATTTCGAGATTCTTGGGTCTCTCATCTCCCTATAGTTCTCTCAAACCACACTCTAATTTTTGTGCAGTTACGGAATGACTTCATGATAGGAGTGTGTTGAGTGAGTCAGAGGCTAGGCCTCCAATATTGTATACCTATAGGAGGGGGGTTTGTTAGATGATATGGAGCGTGTTGAGTGTTTTGTTAGTCTGGGGGTATACTTGTAATTTGACAATTTTTTTTGTTAGTTGGGTATAACTACTGTTATGAGGTGTACGAGAGGGGTGGGGGTATCCTGTATTTGGTTCTGTTGGAGGCAATTGAGCCTAAGACTGAGGAAGACAATCCTCAGGGGGAATCTGTAAGTTCTTCTCTCTCTTGTATTTCCTTTGAGAAATAGAAATTCTAGATTATTCTTCTTGCACCTATCATTTTGGTGCTTTTATTGAGAGAGAGCTGAACTACATGGGAGTGACAAATTCTTAACGGAAGACGATTTTGATTCTGAGCAGTTTTTCCCTGACTGAGTTCGTCATCTGCAGGACCACACGAATGCATGATCATGTCACGCTCCTGGAGATGAATGTTTCTGAACTGTCGACAATTGTCACAGATCTAATAACTAATTTCCAGTGTCAAGAAGCGACGATGTAGGAATTTCGTTTGACTACTATGTACAAGGCACAAATAGAAAACGTGGAACAACAGATTCGTGAGGACCAAACGACCGAGGTAGTGGACGATGTGGGAAGCTTGCGCGCTGATGATGGAAGTGGCGTACGCACTAGCGAAGGTGGTGGCGAAAGATGATTTCCTGTAGAACATGAGGTGAGGGCAGAATTTTTACAACATGATGATGAATTGCGAGCTTTCATAAAGTAGGTGGAGATGTCGATTTTCGCTGGAGATGATCCTGTGTCGTGGATCTCCCGTGCGGAAATTTATTTTCAAATACACCGAACTCGAGAAGAATTAAAGGTTTTCTTTAGCACAATTAAGTACGGAAGGAGTTGTTCAATACTGAATGATTTCTCTTAAGTCTCTTCAAGGGAATTTAATATGGCGACGTTTCAAGGAGGAGCTTCTTGGATGATATGACAGTGCTGATGAGGAAGATCCAGTTTTATTCCTCAAGAGTCTTCGTCAAACTGAGACCATTGATGCTTATATAGATGAGTTCGAGCGCGTGTCAATGCAGATTCCAGATATTTTTGACAAGTGGTATACGAGTTTATTCATTAGCGGGTTGTAACCAAAAATTAGAAGCACAATTTTGATGCATGAACCACAGTCGAAGGCTCGATTGTTGACTTTGTCAAGGCGAGTCGAGCAATAAATGATCGTAAAGGGGTATATTAAGCAGACACAGGATTATCCGCGTTGAAGTATGGGAGGAACCTAGGAATAACAAAATCAATTACGCCTGTTGAAATTCGGGACCAGGACAATTGAGTTACAGGAGTTCCGGGTTGGAAGGGTTAGGAATCTTTCTAGAGAAGAATTTGAGGAGCGTCGAGCTAAGGGGCTATGCTATTCCTGTGGGCAAAAATTTGTTCCTGGATACAATTGTCTTGAAAAAGGCTACAAGGTTATGGTTTGAGAATGTGTTGAACTTAGCGAAGAGGAAGTGAAATTTGACGGAGCCCAAAACAGACATGAATTTTCTGGGGAATTAAGGGAACTGGAAATTTTCTGTGGGCATAAATTTTGTTCTTTATAAAATTTCAATATTTTGTGGTGGAGTTGTACAGATTTTTAGAGAGTTATCCTTATGTTAGTTTTTATCCCCATGTTGGTGATCCCCACATTGGTGAAATGAACCTCGCGTTTGTATTTGAAGAACCTCACATTGTTGAAATGAACCTCAATGGGTGAAATGAACCTCATGGCCCATGATTGTTAACCTAAACACCACGTTGGTATGATAATTTTTCCCTACATTGATTTTAAAGACGAGACTCTCCTTACTGCTTCCATGGTGGTGCTCAACCTGATGTATATTTCTGGAAATCCACAAAGCTAATTCGAACCGATATCAACTGCTGGTGTATTTAATGAAATTTACACCATGAACACCAAAATCAAACGAAGTGAAGCCTCACATTCTGTAAACAAGTTGCGCCATGCAAAAGCGCTTTAAGAATACGAATCACACCATTGTTGTAATATAACGAACCAACCTTGGATATCCTCAAAACATGCACCCGAACCGATCCGCTACATACCTGAAGAGCGTTTACTATCTCCATAGACTAGCGACTAACACCCAAGTATCAAGTACTACCCAAGAGAATGATTTAACTCGATTTAAAGCAGACAACATGGAATATATATACACAGTAGGAAGAAACATCGGAAGAGAAAAAAAAGAGAAATATATATTCCATAACTGAAAGAAGACAATAGAAGGGGTACAACTTAATATAGTTAGAACAAACTCAGAGAAAAAGTCCAATAGTTAAGGAAAACTAAAATCGAAACAACTACTCAATGTGATATTGTGGGAAATGTCCCACCATCTCACCACTAATTACAATACCCACCTGACATATACCCTCGCCACCTTATTGCAGTGTCTTGCCTTTTCCTGCATCAAAAGATATAATCGAGTCTACACACCACTGAAGGTGTGTATAGAATGAGCTAAACAAATTCAGTTGGATCCCACCCAGGTGTTCCATATAATGTCCCTATAAAAACAGGCCAATTATGCTCATTTTAAAGAAAAAGATCGCATGATAAACAAAAAATATTTATATATAAAAAACATGGTAAATATTTTTGTTTTTTCCATTACTCCAAAACAAGTCAGGAAAAACAGTTTCAAAGCATCTTTTCTATAAACATTTATCTAAATCAAAGAAGGTATATCAAATCCCAAACAATACAAAGCCAAAGAGAAATTGTAAACATGCCAAGTATCACTACAGATTATTCTAGAAGAATAGTTGTACCAAAATCATTGACTAGTGCTCACCTATGCCCCTAGAACAATGTTCCTAGGTAGCATAGGAACACCCCATGAGTGATCCCCCTATTGATGTCAATATTAAGTCCCTATAAAAACAGACATAGGGAGAAGAGGAACAACTTATGAGTGAAATCCTATATAGCAAAATGGATGATGACCATAAGCTACACCTTCTACATAAGTACAGAAGACTTCCCATGTGTTGCATTTTCTCAAATCATTTCAAAAGGGCTTTTCAAAATCAATTTCAAACAACCCTTTTCATTTATCAAACTTTTTGAAACCCATTTCAAAATTCTTTGAAAACACCCATTTTCCATTTCCAAAAACAAATGAAAACCCCCATCTTTTATTGTAAATCCATTAAAACAAAAAAGGGTGCTAATTCATTTATAAAACAATTTATAAAACATGAAAAATCACGGATCATTAAACATCTAGAGATGGAACCACCTACCTAAATCTCGAGTCGCATACACCCACAACGAGATCCATCAACATTAGATGAAATGAAAGGACAGTAAAAGAGGTCCTAGAATTAATTCCCATATCTTAGAATCACATGCCACAAATAAAATAGATGGTGTATAGGATAGATCGCAACATACCCCAAAGAACACCCACCCACTGCACCACAACCAAAAAGGGCCATCCCCTGAAGATTATTGCACAATGGATGTAAAAGGAACAAAAAAGCATCACCAACATGAAATCAACACAACATTATTTTAGATTTGTAACCATAGCTAACACGACCACTACAACTAATGACAATGATGAAGTAGAAAGACCATTTACCAGGGAGAAATGACGCAACCGCCACATAGATCGAACGCTGAACAGCGTGATCCGGATGGAGCAAAGATCACCCAAATTGACTCGAATAATACCTAGAGTTCGAGGCATGGAAGTTGAAACCATATTAGATGAGTTTCCATCACGCAGCGCATAAAAACCTACAACTTGTGAATGATTCACGTCGTGAATCCTCGATTCACAACATGAATCTTTCGAGTTGTATATGTGCCGAAAAAGTTATCATCTCGGCTTAAAAGAACTGATAGCCTATTTCACGATGTGAACATGTTTCATGGAATATAATTTTTTCAATCTCTGAACCTGTTTCATTGCTTCCACTTAGTGACATATTCACGACATGAACTAGACTCACAATGTGAATCGACCCTGCAGCTGGCACCAAGCAATGACCCTGTAGAATGTTCCCAAACCAACTCATACTCCCACTCAACCTGAAAACACACTCTTAAAAAAGATTGTACCTTAAAATAGGATGTTACAGTCTTCCCCACCATAAGACTTTAAATCCCTTGGATGTCATGTGGATGAAGGGTTCTCCTGAAAGAGGGGAGTCCATTACTCCCTCACCAACGAGTCATGCTCCCACGTTTCATGAAATTATGATTTCTGTGGCCATAACACTCTGACCAAATGGATAAACTTTCCAAAGAGGACATTCCACTGAGAATCAACGATCTCCACTAGTAGCACCAAAACAGAAACTTTTGGTTCAACTCGATCTCTTCACAACTCAAAACATGGGAAGGATCATGATAGTACATCCTCAGTTGAGATCTATGTAAAACATCATGTAAACTGAGCTGGTAATGCCAACCGATACACAACCAACCTAAGATACTCAGTGACCTCAAACAGTCCAACATATCGTGGGTCCAACTTTTCCAGTTTCCTAATCCAACTGTGACCCAATTGAGGAGAAAAATATAAGAAAACTTGGTCACCTGTGGAAAACTACAAAGGACAGAGTTGAAGATCTGCGTATGATTTATTCTAGCTCTATGATGTAACCAGATACCGACGTATATCATGTATCCTCACTGACATCTCTTGAACGAGACTCAGCTCCACAAGAGAGGCCTCACTCTCCTCTTTATAACAATGAGGTGATCTACCCGATTGACCATACACAGCCTCAAAGGGATCCATTTTGATCGACCACTGAATACAATTGTTATAAGAAAACACAACCAGTCCCATATGACTATCCCATGATCCATTGAAATCCAAGATGAAAGCATGGATCATATCCTCTAAAATCTGAATTGCTCACTCCTTCTGCCCATCCGTTTGTGGATAGTAAGCCGTGCTTAACTGTACCTGAGTCCCCATCACCTCTTAGAGACTCTTCCAAAACCTCTCAATCCAAAAAATGTAAAAGGGAACCCTGTGTTACCTCATATCCTCTTGCACATTCACCCTACCTAAATCTTCAACCATAGTAGGGTCCCTAAAGGGAATAAAATGAGCATTTTTCATCAACTGATTAATCACCGATTAGATAGAATTCTTTCATATGGGGGTATGTGGTAATCCAACAACATAGTCCATGGACACATCATCCCATTTTCAAACAGACATTAGAAGTGGCTAGAGAAGACGAGAAGTTGTAGATTCTCTGCCTTTATTTATTGGCAGGTGTAACATCGAGACACAAAATCCGCAATGTTGCGCTTCATACTCGGCCACCAGAAATACCATCTCATGTCATAATACATTTTCTTAGTGTCCGAATGATTGTACCATGAATAACTATTAAAGTCAAACAAAATTGAACTCCTCATAAATGTTTGGATGACAAAACCATTCCTGATGCGGAGAATAACATTAGAAGGGAGAGACCAAACAGAAACGGCCTGCCCACATTAATGGGTTTTTATGATTCCATTGATCTCATCAACATGCTGCTCACTATATAGAATAGACTCAAGGATATATGAAGATAAATTAACACTGGTCAAAACCATACCTGAATCATCATATCGAGTGTCCATATGCAATTGAGTGAAGAGCCCCATCAGGTTCCACTCTTCCTTCGATTCCAAGATAGCATGCGATAATAATTTCCTATTGAGAGCATCCACATGATGTCATTCCCCTCCCCTGGGGTCTAAGCGATGCTGAAATTGAATGTTTGAAGGTACTACACACACCGCCTTTGTCTAAGATTCACATACTTCAAGGAATACATATAGATTAAACACTTATTGTTAGAAAAGACTTTGAATCTGTCCCCAAAAAGATAATTCTTTCAATATATAAGGGCATGAATAACCACATAATGTTAGAAATCATGAGTGGGATAATTTTTCTCATGTGGCCGAAGATGATGAGAGCCATGAGCCACAACATGATCAACCTGCATAAGCACACTACCCATACTAGGAAAAAAAGCATCACAGTACACTATATACCCCTTATTGGGATCAAATAAGATTAAATTAAGTGTTTATGTCAGAAACTGTTTGAACTCATCGAAACAAGTCTAACACTTTTCATTCTATATAAATTTCACACATTTTTTGGTAAGAGTAGTCAAAGGTGATGCCAATTTCGATAAATCATTAACGAATCAGTGATAGTATCCAACAAGACCAAGGAAGATTCGAACTTAAAAAACTTTTCATGGTTCTTCCCATGATAAGACAACCTTCACCTTCTCAGGATCGACTGATGCGCCACGTTCAGAAATCACATTTCCTAAGAACATCACTTCTTGGATCTAGAAACTACACTTAAAAAGGTTTCCATACAGATTGTAACGACCCAAACTTTTATCAATAATTTTTTTCTCTTCTTATAATTATTTCATATAGTATTAATAACATAAGACCACTTAGAGAACACAATGTAAACTTTATAATTGAAGAATGAATGGTATAAGAGGAATTTCTAGATGTTAAGGAACTTATACCAATGGAATAGTAACTTGACATTTGAAAAAGTAATACGACATTTATGAATTGTAAACTGACAAATATAATAGTAACCTCACCCATGAAATTATAAATAAAATTCAAGCATATATAAATGGTAACATGATATAATTATATCATAGTATAATTAAATAAATGTTTTAGAAATTATTAATTAAGTGTTGATATTTTTATAAGTCATCAATATTTAATTACAATTTTTTAATTAATATAATGATTTTAAAATAAAATTTATTTTCATAAAATGTATTTATAAATTAATATTTTGTTGTCTTCTGATTATAAGATAATTTTATGGGGCCTTAATTAATTTTTTAAAGTGTTATAAAATCTGTTATAAATTTAAAATTGATATTTTCCAAGTAAATGATGATTTTAATTACAAATTAAAGTTCTCATATTTAGAAAATTATTCTCATAAAATGGAGTTCATTTTTGAATTCTATACATTGAAAAATGGTTTGAGTGAATTTATGAGATCTTTCTTAAATACTTCAATTTTTGATGAATAGTAAAATTCGATAATTTACGATAAAAGCTAAATACATGAATTATTGAGTCATAGATTACATATGACTATTGTAAACCCGAAATTTTGAACCGTCCTATATTATTTTAATATATTTAGTGACAATGCTTAAACTATTTGTAGTCTTAATCCAAAAAATAAACTAACGAATAAATTTATGGGTAAACACCCCCTCATCTCCTATAAATATCACCCCTCACCACCTCTTCTCCTCACACCTTCCAAGCTTTAAGAATTGTCCAAATTCTTCCTAAATCGCTTCCCAATACCCTTTTCCATGTCCATGAGGTTCTGGTCTCAATAAAAGACCAAACATAGGTTCCTTAAGGAGGTTATCAAAGAGGAGAATTCAAGAGGTAAAATCATCTTTCTTATTCTTTTAATTTCTTTTCTTTTCTTCTTCTCTCTCTACCTCCTCTATTCAAATGTTCACGATAACTATAGTATCTTTTATATACTTAAATACTATCATGTTAATGGAATATCCACCATCAAACTCATTTTTTTCTTCTAAAAACGAAATCATCGTCCGTGATGTGTCAATTTACTAATATCATGGATGATGCGTTTTCATTTTCCATTAATGCCTTCAAGGTTGTTCATAAAACCACTATAGTGGTTGGTACATACTATAAAATTTATATAATAAGCCTTTTTATGTTTTGAAACTAACTTATATACAGAATAATAAATAACAGAACAACAAAAATAGTTTGTGATGTTCGAAAAACAACTAAAAAAATCTAAATGATTATCACTAACCTTTTATCTAATGATTCATCCTCATTCCATTTAACCAAGTGGTATATATAACTATTTAAACCTTTGGATGTTCATTAATAGCATATAATTTCAATTCTAGAGAATTATACCCATTCTACATAAACATCCACACTCATATTCAAGTGAACCGATCATAAAAACCAACAAAATGAACACTCCTGAACGATGGAATTGAACTCTTTAACTCATCTGAAAGGCTATACATGAACTTAATAAAATTATAATAAATCAAATACATGTAGGAGAGGTTATGGAATTGTTAATTAATAAATTTAATTTGATTATCTAGGATATTAAAGTGAATAAAGTTAGGGGAATTCTCAAACCCAACTCTATTTCTTTGTGTTTTCCTGCTTTCACTCCATTTTCAGTATGAATGTTACTTTATTTTTCTATAAATATCATTTCTTTTTTTCCTTCCCTTTTCTTTTTTTGGGAAATACATGTTTCCATTTTGGTTTTATGACCAATACAATTTTTTTTCAAAAGAACTCTTCTTTCTAAAAAATAGATCTTTTACTTCTCTTGAGATTGTTTCTTCTTCAATCAAGATTAATACCAAGCATCTAATTCCATTTTTATCTTGGGAACTCCAAAGTTTATGAATGTATGATTTATGAAATGAAACTCATTCCTTTTCATGGGTTAATTTATGTTCAAGATTGATATACATTTTATGTGGCATGCATGATGATGTAAATATTATGATATGACATGAGCACCCAGAATTATATAGCGCATGTAAATGTTATGATGTGATGGGTGCATCCAGAATTATATAGCGCTCTAATGCATTGAGTAATGTGGTGTATCTCATGAGAAAAATTAAAACATGCGTGAACATGATGCTAGCTGTGTTCACAACTATGTGTGATATTTCACCACTAAGACATGATATTTCATTTTTATGCATTGCCACATTACATGCCTTTATCTAATGTTTCCTCTCATGAGTATGATTATTATCCTTTGCATATATTATGATGATGATTATGCTCACCTGTGTTTCACGTCTCTTATTCATCCTCTTACTAGGCTTTTAGCTCACCCCTTCTTTTGATGTATGTCCTCAGATGAATACTTGTACTAAGGAGAACACGAGGTCCAATAAGAATCTATAGAAGAAGGAATTAAATAAATATTTATATTTTATTATGTAAAAGTTATGTATGGTCCTAATTTCCACAAGACACTAAACCTTTGGATCCTGGTTGTGTAACATTTTTATGTTGTTTATATTTAAAACGATGTAATAATCATGTAAGAAAAAGTAAGGTCACTATAGTTGGTATTAGAGCATAGTTTAGTTAATTTGGGAATTAGGGTTAGAGAACCTTAGTGAAAACCCTTAGAATGAGACTAAGTATATGTGAGCACATAAGAATCTTTGCTAACATAGGGATCCCACAAGATACTCCTTTAGAGTTAATTGCACAAAGGGATAAATTATTCATGACTTGTTGACTTATGTTTTGTTCTAACCTTTTCTATTTTAGAAAATGGTGTGAACTAGGAGAAACCATGCCAACAACCCATGCATGAGAAACTGCAGCGATTGCCCGAACAATATACTCAATGCTTTGGGAGGTGGAGTTCAAATTTTTATGGCGATGCTTACCCAACTGTCTTAGACTATGAACAATAACCTGAACAATGTAGAACACCATCCTTCACCTAAGATGAAGCAACTGGATATTTATTCCTTTATGCGGCAACAATCATAAACATTTAGTGGATCTTCTGATCCACTAGTCATAGAATAGCAGGTTAACTCGATGGAGAATATCTTTTCTGTGCTTTGCTGTTCTGAGATGAAGATGGTGACTCTGGCCATTTATCATCTAGATGGAGAGGCCGACCAATGGTGGGTGTTGATTAAGAACACCAAGTCAAAGGATGAAATTGAAGAGATGGAGTGGGAAGACTTTAAGATAATGTTTCTTAAAAAGTATTTCCCTCGAACTCTTCATACAAATATGGAGAGAGAATTCATAAAGCTGAAACAAAAGGAAGGTGAATCTTTCACGACTTACAAAGAAGATTTAAAAAGTCTTACAAGGTACACTTTTGGTTTTGTTATCAATAATGATAGAAAAATTGATAGTTTATTTAGTGGGTTAAAACCACACCTTCAAAAGGCTCTAGAAATTCGAGACTTTGGGAGTTATGATGATGTTTTTTTATGTGCCCTCAAAGTGGAGAGAGTTTATAGAATGGTCCCATGACTATGGTGATAAGAAAATAAAGACGGTGTTTCAAACTGGAGGATCTCATAAAAAAAGTGGGAAGAAATCTCAACCACTCCCATGTCAAAAATGTATGAAGAAGTATCATGAGAAATACCTCAAAGGGATAGGGAAATGATATAAGTGTGGGAGAGAAGGACACCAAACTCATGAATGTCGAAGAGATATAAAGAAGCCAACCGATACAATAGAGGAAAGGAGAGCACCACCCATGGTCCAATGCTACAACTGTAGGGAGTAAGGGCACTATGCAAGCCAGTGCACTAAACCTTGAGTCCTTGAGGGTAATCAACGTCATCATCCACCAAAGCTAAAGGAGCAAGGGAAGGCTTATGCCATCACTACTACTGAAGTGGGGCAAGAAAATGAAGTCGTACAAAGTACACTTCATATTCACTCAATAATGACAAAAATTATTATTTGATTATGTTTCTACACTTACCTTTATGTCTTACAAGTTTTCTAGAACTATTGAATTAAATCCCCAAAACCTTGAAGTAGAGATATCCATAAAAACACCTAGTGGTGCGATCATTGCAACCCAAGTGTTGGACTCTTCTCCTATTAGCGTATGTGGGAATATTCTCCCAACAAAGCTCATGATACTTCCCTTGGTTGAATTCGACGCTATACTGGGGATGGATTGACTCTCCTTATATTAAGTACACATCAACTGTTGGGAAAAAGAAATATCTTTTCATATTCTGAACTATCCTATGCTCCTCTAAAAATGCAAGGAAGACCATGAATCTCCTTTGAAAAAACTCCTTCTATGGTGTGGGTGTTCATTACCTATGAAGAATCATACCTTTCTCAAATGGTTGATTCAAAAGAAGGTATCAAACTAGGGGAAATTCCCATTGTGAGGGAATATATGATGTATTTCTCGTAGAGTTACCCAGACTTCCCCTAGATTGTGAGGTAGAGTTCTTAATAGAACTCATACCCGGAGCTACTCCTATCTCAAAATGTCCCAACAGGATGGCCTCAATCGAACTTGAGGAGTTAAAGAAGCAGCTGCAAGAGCATTTGGACAAAGGGTTCATACACCCTAGTGCACCGCATTGGGGCACACCCGCGCTCTTTGTGAATAAAAAGGATGGACTAATGCAGCTGTGTATCAATTACCAGGAACTCAACAAGATCACCATAAAGAACAAGTATCCTCTTCCAAGGATTGATGACTTGTTCGATCAGTACTTCTCAAAAGTGGACCTTCGTTCTGGATATCATTAGCTAAATGTGAAAAAGGAAGATATTCAGAGGACTGCCTTCTGTACAAGGTATGGTCACTATGGGTTTCTATTAATTCCCTTCAGACTTACTAATTCCCCTGCGATCTTCATGAATTTTATGAATAAAGTTTTTATAAACTACCTTGATTTTTTGTAGTATTTATTGATGATATTATAATTTACTCTGAAATCAAGGAGGAACATGAAGAACATCTACAGATTGTATTGGAGGCATTAAGGAAAGAGGAATTGCACACCAAGTTTAGAAAGTGTGATTTTTAGATGCAACAAGTCACATTATTAGGACACGTGATCACAAGTGAGGGGATTTCTATGGACCGTTCAAAGATAAGGGTAATTGAGGAATGAACAAGACCCTCTAGTGTCATGAAAATATGCAATTTTCTTATCCTATCAGGTACTACCGACATTTTGTGAGAAATTTCTCATGATTGTCTATCCCTCTAACTAAGTTAAAAATGAAAGAGGTAAATTATGTCTAGATAGAAGAATGCGAGGAAAGCCTCAAGGAGCTACAGAAGAGGATGATCACTACACCTGTACTCACATTACCAACAAGTGGAGAAGTTTTTTTTGATGTACAACGATGCTTTAAACAAAGGCTCGGGTTTTGTACTCATGTAAAATGGTAAAGTGATAACCTATGCCTCATGATATTTGAAGATCTATGAGCAGAACTACCCGACACATGATCTGGAGCCAGCAACTATGTGTTCTGCCTTGAAAATATGGCGACACTACCTCTATGGTGAGAAGTGTGACATATATATCAATCACAAGATCCTAAAGTATACATTCACACAAAATGATCTCAACATGCATCAAAGGATATGGTTAGAGTTAATCAAGGACTATGATTGATCTATTCACTATCATCCTGGTAAGACAAACAAGGTAGACGATGCTCTTAGAAGAAAAGAACTTGCTACTCTATCCATGTTGCAGATTGAAAAAGACCCTATCTTTATGAATATGAAAAGGATGAATTTGAAAATCATGATGGTAGAGAATACATCCTACCTTTCCCAAATTATTTCCCAACCATCCATCTAAGAGAATATTAAGGTGGCATAAAGGGATGATATGGAGTTACAAAAGAATGTGAATGCAGTAAAGGAAGAGAATCTGTATGAGTTCCATATCGATGATGATGGTGTGATTCGGTTTGTAATAAGGATTTGTGTTCCTTCATCACCTAAGATAAATAGGGAGCTATTGGATAATGCACATAGCTCAAATTTCTTCATTCATACTAGAAGTACCAAGATGTACCGTGATATCTACGAACACTTTTGGTGAGATGACATGAAGAAGGAGATTGCAGAGTATATCTCAGGGTGCTTGATATGTCATCAAGGTAAATCAGAGTGATAGATGTCCAAATAGATGATAAAAACATTTCTTATACCCATGTGGAAATTATAGAATGTCACCATGGACTTTGTCACTGGTCTCCCAAATAAATCCAAAGGAAACAATGTGATATGGGTTGTGGTGGACCGACTCACCAAGAATGCCCACTTTATCACTATTCGGGAAGATCTCTCGCTTGAAAAACTTGCTCAGATATATATGAAAGAAGTGTTAAGACTACATGGGGTTCCACTTTCGATTGTCTCTGATCATGATCTAAGGTTCACATCTAAATTTTGGAGGAGTCTTCAACATGCTTTGAGTACTGAATTGAATTTCAGCACGAACTATCACCCCCAAACTGACGACCAATATAAACGGACTATTCAGAAACTCAAAGACATGCTAAGATCTTGCTTAACGGAATTAAAAGGTGGATGATATCCACATCTCCCATTGGTTGAGTTCTCATACAAAAACAACTTCCACTCAAGTATTCATATGGCTCCATGTGAAGCTCTGCATGGAAAGTGATGTAGAACTCCAACCCGTTGGGATGAAGTTGGAGAAAAAAAGATCCTTGGACATGATCTTTTGAAAGAGATGATAGAGAAGGTTCAATATATCTAGAAACATATCAAAGCTTTTCAGATTTGAAAAAAAAGCTATGCTGATAACCACTGAAGGGACGTAGAGCAAAATGTTGGAGATAAAGTCTTCCTTCGAATATCACCATAGAAGAGAGTCATACAGTTTGGAAAGAAAGGGAAGCTTATGAAAACGTTTTCATGACACATCAAATTGATTATGTTTTTAAGGATGATTTATAGTCTTGGTAAGACCCTAGGTCGTCTCTCTAAGAGCATTGATAGGTCTCGAGTGTGCATTTTTAATAAAAATTACTAAAAGAGGGGGGTTGTTTTGAAAATAGTTTAAAGAAAATAACATAATTTAAAGAGTTTAATAGTTGAAGAACCAAGTGGATTTTAAAAAATATTAGAAAATGGGTTTGTTGTGTGTTTACTACACACATATAAAGTTCATCGCTCTTAGATATTAATTAAGGTTTGAAGTATGTCTTTGGTTGAAATTAATCAGAACCCCGATTACTTTCCAAGTGTTTATATCAATGCATGTTGAACCAAACCTTGACATAACAGTCATATAGCCAAGGTCCAGATCTTATGAATGGTATAATAACTTCCAAATCAAATGAAATCTCAAATAATTGGGGAAGAAAAGGATTATTGTGTTTTCCAATCAGAACAACACAAGTCACACACATTGAAAACTTCACACCGATCAGTTAAAAGTAAAGAGAATTCCATTCGGTTTAATCAAACACGAATTCAAACATGAATCAAAGTGATATAATTATGAATGAAATGTTTTCAAACCCAAAATACATCACACCGGTCGTAGTACAAGTGTTGAAAATCCCATTACAATATGTGTAGCTCCCTCACAACGAATGCTCTCCGTTTAGCCCAACATCAAGAGGAGGAGGAAGCTCGGGTGGATCTCCTTCTTCATATTTTATTTTCCTATGAGGATAGAGGCCTATAGAACTTCTAGGATGAGGAGATGACTCATATTTCACTCCAAAATATCAGAACCTAGCCTTCTGGAAAAAATTGCAAATGAGGTTCTCATGGTTCCCTTTTATAGCCAAAATAGGAAGTGGTTTTGGGAAACCTGTTTTTGTTATACCACTTGTATCTCAGTTTTTTACTAGTAAACAACTATATATTGACTTTGAAAAAATAGGAGATTTTTTGGCCGACCTCTTGACTATATCCATGTCAAATTTAGAATCCATTGAAAATCTGTATTGGAATATATTGTCAAAATACGAAACTTCACTTTTGAATTAGTGCAGATTTGGTCCTCTAGATAGATCAGTTCAGATGGTCCTCAAGATGGATGAATTGGGCTTGGGTGTCTTGAGATGAGTTGTAAAAAATGGAGTTTTGGATCTTATAAAGAAATTGAAGCCCATTTGGAAGTATGGATTTTACGAAATGTGAAAAACAATGGACAAGTATCCTTGTGCTTTTATGCAATTTGACCCATTTTCCTTCCGAATCATCTCTGGGGCCTCCAAATCACATCCACCTACAATGAAAATACAAAAAAAATTGAATAGACCTTAATAACAGTGATAAAAATTAAATTATTGAATAATACATAAAATTCACTTTTTTTATAATATTTGGAATTTACAAACAAAATCAGTTTAATATAGTGGTGTAAGAGTGAAATAAAATAGTGGATCGTGACACGATCAGACCTCCACACCTAAAAATTTTCACTCCTGGGAAAAGTTACATTACCAAAAATTATGCATGGAGATATTCCCAACTTCATAAATATTTAACATTGAAAGAAAATTTAATCCATGATAGAAATGTGATCAAAGAAAAAATCAATCCAAAGATTTATTCTCAATGATCACGAAAAGAGATGTCTCATAAATTATATCAGAAAAAAATTCGAAGAGATGCTTGATACCAATCTGGGAAAGTAATTCAGAAGTTAACCATGTCACTAATTCTCCACGTGTGTTTGTGAAAACCATTCCATGCAATTCTTTCCACTTTCTATCAAGTAAATATATGTTTTTTTTTAAAAAAAACCAGCTTAAATGATTTTATCCAACGAACCTTCCCTACATCCTTTGCAATAAAATTTCAAGACCGAATCACTTAAGAATTATCAGAAGTCAAAACTTAAGTTATCGACCTAAATACCCCCATAAGTTGTACATTTTATCACTCCCATCATTTATTATTTATGTTGTTTATTTTCAAATGTTACACTTGGAACAAATATTACACTCATATCTCAACCCTTGTTTGATCTCCTCATGACACGAATTGTAATAGTTATAACAAGATCAAAGGTTGAGGAAGGGTGGTTTTTGACCTACCCAAGATATAACCCTCCTTTTTTTGTTTTTTTTGTTTGAGGGCGTACAACAATCGGATAACATGTACACACGCATAGGTCGATCCAATACAGTAATGAAAAAGACCGGATAAGGAATGAACGTATGGAAAAATCATTTTAGAAAAGATGATAAATATTAACCTAACTTATATTTACCTTCCATTGAGTAATAAAAAATCACACTTTATGGTTTGGTGAAAAAATATGTGTAGAAATTAAGTGGTATAATATTCCCATAAACAACTCACACAAATGGTACCATTCTTCTCAAAGGTTTCAAAGTAATACACCCATTAATATCATCAAAAAACAAACAATTTTAGAGAAAAAGTCACACCTCAATGTTAAATTAATGCTAAAACACACATTTCATCCTAAACATTTTTTTTAAAATGTTAAAACAACATGAAATTGAGCCGCTGCCCATTGACAGTGAAGGTTTATTTTGTTTCTTCATTTTGAAACTATAAAACACCAAATGGACAAACATTAATAACAGTGTATGGGCCAAAACAGTGAGAAAAAAGCTTACCTAGATGCAACGTTAGCCTTGCATTGTAAAGACAAAACTTTTCCCCAATGTGGAATTGACGATGAAGGATGAGACAGTTGTGGGCAGCCTTGGTTAACTCCATATAAATCTGGGAGTTCTCATATGAATCTCTACACATTTCCTCCAATTATTAAATCTACAGATTCCTTGGAACACTTGCACCAGAAATATTATAATTGCATTGTTTGATGGCCCAATATGCCAATGCTCTATCTCAATAGGGAGGTGACAAATCTTTCTGAAAAACAAGTTGATAGGGTGAAATTCCAATATGAGTTTTGAAAGCAGTACGATAGGCCCATAATAAATCGTCAATTTTAAGACTCCAATCTTTTATATTGGGATGAACTATTTTTCAAGAATTTGTTTTACCTCTATATTAGACACCTCATCTTAACTATTGGTTTGTGGGTGATATGTAGTAAACACTCAATGTTCGACCCCATACCGATGCAACAATGATTGCATTGTTCGGTTGCAGAAATGAGAACCCTAGTCACTGATGATGAACCTAGGTAATCCAAACCTACAAAAAATTTGGGTTCTAAAAAATTACACAACAGTCTTGGAATCATCAGTTCTTGTGGGACGTGCCTCTACCCATTTTGATACATAATCCACTGCCAAAAGAATTTATAGGTTGCCAAAGGAATTGGGAAATGACCCCATAAAGTTAATGCCCCAAACATAAAAAATTTAATGAAATAGAAAGCATTGTTGTGGCATTTCATTTCTTTTAGATACATTACCCATTCTTTGACAGCGAGGAAAAGATTTACAGAAATCATAGGCATACAAAAAAAGTGTTGGCCAAAAGAGACAAGAATCAAGGACATTGTGAGAAGTCTATTGGGGATCAAAGTATCCCACACAATAAAGAGTGTGAGAGAACCTAAAGACAGACTAAAATTCACTATCGGGAACCTAACACCTGAGGACCTGATCACTACATATGCGCCAAAGGTAGGGGTCATCCCAAATGTACCAATGAGACTCATGTTTTAGTTGGTCATCTTGGTTGTTTTTGAAATTAGTAGGAATGTAAGATGCTAATAAATAATTTACAATCTCAGCATACTATGGAATAAAATCTTGCACTCGGTACAATTGCTCATCTAGAAACATGTCATTTATGGTAATATAGGGGGATGATTCAATGTACGATGATGAGAGGATCCTAATGATATATTCAACCACCACATTCTCTACTCCTTTTTTCTCCCTAATTTCTTAGTTAAATTCCTAAAGTGGGAGCATCCAACGAATGAGACGTGGTTTTTCTTCTTGTTTATTAAGGAGATACCAAATGGCTATATGGTCTGAGAACACAATGAATTTAGACCCTAATAGGTATGACCTGAATTTATCCAAGATAAACAAAATGGAAATTAATTATTTTTTAGTGGTGGTGTAGTTTTATTGGGAAGGGTCCAATGTATGTGAGACATAAACAATGACATGTGGAGCTCGATCAATGCTTTGGGATAAGACTGCCCCAAATACATAGTTAGAGTCGTCACATATGATCTCAAATGTTAAATCCCACCGAGGTGGTTGGATTATCAGGGGTGATGTGATAATCCATATCAATTTATTAAAATCTTCCTCAAATTCTTTATCAAAAACAAATTATTTTTCTTTTTGGAACAATCAGGAGGGGGGTGAAATCTTACTAAATTCATGAATTAAATGATAGTAAATTCCAGCATGACTTCAGAAAGACTGCACATCCTATAAATTTTTGGGGAATGTTAGGGAAGAAATGAAATCCAATTTTGATTTATCTACTTGGATATTATCCCCTTAAATGAAATTCCCAAGTATGATACATTATCACACCATGAAATGTCATTTCTCATAATTTAATACGAGATTATTTTCAATACAGAAACATAGGGAAGAACCTAGACTAATCAAACATTCATAAATAGGATCCATAAATAGTGAAACCATCCATCAAAAATTCCATGAAATTCTATAGGTAATTCAAAAAAACACTAACCATGCATCACTGGAATGTACCTGAAGCATTGCAAAGACCAAATGACATCCTCCTATATGAAAATGTTCAAAAGGGTCAAGTGAAGGTTGTATTTTCATGATACTTAGGGGAAATATGGATCTAAAAGTATACAGAATACCCATCAAGGAAATAGTAATGAGACTTCCCTACTACACTCTCTAGAATTTGGTTAATGAATGATAATGGGAAATGGTCCTTCCCAGTGTGTTGGTTTAGTCAACAATAGTCTATACAGACACACCAACTATTCTGCACATGTCTTGGAACCAATTCATTGTTTTCATTTTTAATTACTGTAAGACCAATTTTTTAGGAACTACATAAACTAGACTGACCCATTGGATTTCAGAGATGGGGTAAATGATTCCAACAACCAATAATTTTGTTACCTCCTTTTTAACAATATCTATGAGGTTTGGGTTCAGTCAATGTTGTGCCTGACTCACTAGTTTAGCCTAATCATTTAACAATATATGATGTATGAAAATTTATGGGCTAATACCAAGAATATCATTAAGTGTCCACCCCAAATCTTGTTTATACTCCCTTAAAATTTCAAGTAGTTTCAATTCATGCTCTGTAGGGAGTGAACTAGAAATGATGATAGGTAGCTTGTTTCCATTCTCAATATAGGAATATTTTAAATCTTGAGGCAGTTGTTTCAGTTCCAATTCAGGTGGATTTTGGATTTATGGTAGAGAATGTGACATTGGGAGGTTCTTTATCTCATCTAACTGCTCAATGGTAACCTCTTCAAATGAGGAATAAGATTTTACAAGCTTATTAGTATCATCGATGGTCATTGGATCCTATATGCTCAAGAAATAATCAATTAACAAACATGCATGAAATTTTTATAGACTACTGCAACATTATATGCATGATTAATTTCCTAGTATTTCAATCAATGATGAAAACTCAAAAATGGGATCAATAGAATGAAAAGAAGTTTTTTCAGGGGAGGGAGTACATCAATTGAATTAACTAAAAGTGAGGAATGTTCTTCTAAGGGGTTGCTCATGGAACCAAGGATGTTGAAATGGACAATGTCACCACCAAACTCCATATATAATGTACCATTGTGGATATTAATTATGTTTTTGGAAGTTTTCAAGAAATTCCTCCCCAATATAATCGGGGTGTGTCCATTCATCCCATAATCTTCCATTTAAAGCACATAAAAATCAGTAGGAAAAATTAAAATTTTCATCCTCATAAGAACATCCTCTAACACACCATAGGGGTGTGTGGTACTTTGTTTTTCCAATTGAACAACCATTCTGGTGGGCTTCAATTCTCTGACCTATAATGAAGAGTAAATGGAGGGAGGAATCACATTTATAGAAGCACCCAAATAAATCATAACATTAGAAAAGGAATAATCCCCTATGGTGCACATAATCTATAATGTTCCAAGATCATTTCATTTTGTGGGAAGTGACGACTCTATAAATGATGAAATGTTTCTCTCCATGATCACCTTTTCATCACCTCGAATTCACCTTTGGTGTGCACACATCTCCTTCATAAAATTGGTGTATCATGGAATTTGCTTCATGACATCAATCAAGAGGATGCTAACATGCACTTTTTTGAAAGTTCCAAGATTTTTTTTATCAAGTTCTATTTCTTTTTTTTCTTGGTTGGGTGGTTATTTGGGGAAATGGAAGAGGAATGGTTGGACATGGTAACTCATCAACATACACACTCTTTCCTTTGGAAGGGCTTCTTCTAGGACATGGTTTTTCAACATTTGGAACGTTTTCAATGGTTGGGATGGTGTTTTCCTTAGAAAGGGATGACTCTAATGGAGGGGTCATTTGAATTTTAAGTTTTTTTCAACTCCTAAGGGCGATGACATGAACATTTCCCTTATCCCTAGGGTTGAATGGTGGTTGCGAAGGTAGTTTACCCAACCCATGAATTTGAATTCCCCCCACTGAGTTGGATAGTTGTCCTAATTGGGTTTTTAGGTCTTGTATGAATGCTTGAGTGGTTTTTTGGAATTGGAGATTGTTCGTAGCCATTTGTTTCATCATGTATTCTCGGTTAGGATTGGGTTTTGGAGGGGGTTGTTGGTAAGGTCTTTATGGCGGTTGGTGATTTCTAGGTGGGGGTGGAGGATGACTACTCTATAATGGTTGGTTCCATAGTTGATGAGGTTGGATTTAATATCCCATTGCCTATAGGCTTGGTTATATTTCCATCCAAGGTTAGATGGATAGTAAGGTTATTTTCTAATGGGTTGGTTATAGGTGAGTCTTGGAAATATGACCTCACAACTCTCAGAAGTTTCTCTCAATTGAGGGAATTGGTCAGAATAATGGGTGTTGGAAGAATAGATACCATAAAGGATGGGAGGAGGAGATTTGAATTTCCCTTGGGTACGATCATGTTGTCGAAGAAGGGTATTACCTCTTCAAACTTTGTGTCCAAATTTTTCTCAAATTCAGTACTTTTCACCTCATGGACACCTCAAATGGGTACATTGGTCCTTGAACCGAATTGTTGAGTGTTCTATGCCATGTTTTGAATTAGGGTTCTTTTAGAAATTGGGGACTTATCCACTAGAGCACCACCTGCAGTATCATCAATCATATTTCGATCAATAGGAATTAAACCATCATAAAAAATACTGAATTAAAAGTTGATCACTTATTTGGTGGCATGAAAAACTTGAAAAATTCCTTTTAAAACTTTCCTAGTATTATTGAAGAATTTCCCCTTGATATTGTCATATCCCACAAATTTTTTTCTTATTTTTTCAATTTGAGAGGCTAAGAAATATTTTTTAAAGAAAAATGAGTTTCATGTCCACCCAACCTCTAATTAGGGAATTGACATAATATAACTAATCTTTTTCAGTGTATTCTAATAAAAACGGGAATGACCTAAGATTTACTTGTTCTTCATACACATTAGTAGGTTTTAATATAGAACACACAATATGAAATTATTTTAAGTGTTTATGTGGATCTTCTCCCGTGAGTCTATTGAATCTTGGTAATAAGTGAATTAAATTGGATTTAAGTTCAAAATTGGGTTCCTCGCCTTGCATTTAAGTATAAGTTGGTTTAATATCAACATTAGATGAGGTTAGTTATTTTAGTGTTATATTATTTTCATCCATGTTATACAAGTTTATTTTAGTTTTAACATGGGTTACAGAAGAAGAAGAAGGATCGAGAAGAGTTTTAGTGTTTTGTGTGTCATCCTTGAAAGGGTTCTCCTATGTGTCTTGGTGTTACTGACGTAGGATCCTCTCTATTTCGGGTTCGAAAGGTGGTAAATAACTTGAAGTAGAACACTTAATGCACATAACCTATACAATAAATAAATTAGAACACAGAAAGATAAGTAATGGTATAAGATAAAACAAATAAATATTCACAAAATTTACAAAAATCTTATAAAAACACCCACTAAAAATCAAATCACTCCCCATAAATGGTGCCAAAATTTGAATGTGTTGTCTTGATACATCAAATTTATTATGTTTTTAAATATTATTTATAGTTAGGGAAGATCATAGGTCCTTTATAAAAGAGTGTTGATAGGTTTCGAGTGCGTATTTTTAACAAAAATTACTAAAAGAGGGGGGTTGTTTTGAAAAACATTTAAAGAAAATAACTTAATTTAAAGAGTTTAATAGTTTAATAACCAAGTGAATTTTGAAAAATATGAAAAAATGGGTTAGTTTTGAGTTTAATACACACATATAATGTTCATCACTCTTAGATATTGATTAAGGTTTGAAGTTTTTCATTGGTTTGAAATTAATCAGAATCCTGATCACTTTCTAAGTGTTTATATCAATACATGTTAAACCAAACCTTGACATAATAATCATATAGAAAAGGTCTAGATCTTATTCATGGTATAATAAACTCCAAATAAAATTTAAATCTTAAATAATTTAGGAATAAAATGATTCTTGTGTTGTCTGATTGGAAAAACACAAGCCACACTTTCAAAACTTTACACTGATTGGTTAAATGTAAAGAGCATTCCATTCGATTTAATAAAAAAGGAATTTAAACATGAATAAAAGTGATATACTTATGAATGAAATGTTTTTGAACCCAAAATAAATCAATCCAGTAGTATTACAAGTGATGGGACTCCCTTTACAAGATGTGTATCTCCCTCACAACAAATGCCCATTGTTTAGCCCAACATCGAGAGGAGGATAAAGATCAGGTGGATCTTCTTCTTCATCCTTGATCCCCCCTAAGAGGATAGGGGCCTACAAAAATTATAGTATAATGAAAGGACTCCTTTGGAACTACAAAATAGCAGCACATTGCCTCATGATCAAACTTTTAAATGAGGTTCCCATTGTTCCCTTTTATAGGGAAAATGGGAAGTGGTTTTGGGAGCCCTATTTTGGTTTAACCACTTGTATCTCGGTTTTGGACTAGTAAAAAACAATATCCTTACTTGGAAAAAATATGATAGTTGTTGGTCAAAAACTTTCATATCAACATGTCAACTTTTGAATCCATTGAAAATCTATATTGGGAGATATTTTCAAAATACCAAACCTAACTTTTGAATTCATGCAGATTTGGTCCCCTGTACAGATTAGTTTGGATGAGCCTTTATATGGGTGAATTGGGATTGGGTGTCATGAGATTAGTTGTATACAATGGCGTTTTGAATCTTCACAAAAAAGTTCATCCCATTTTGAGGCACATATTGTGCGCAATGTACAAAATAGCGGACATGTGTCCTTGGGATTCCATGCAGTTTGACGCATTTTCCTTCTAGATCATATCTGAGGCCTCCAAATCACCTCCACCTACAATAAAACTAAAAAAATTAAAAAAATACCTTAATAATAGTGATAAAAATTAAATTATTGAATAATATCTGAATTTAAATTTGTTATAATTTTTGAATTTACAAACAAAATCAGTTTAATATAGTGGTGTAAGGGTGAAATAAAACAGTGGATCGTGGTGCAATCAACTTAGCCCAAGGTACATTGGCCCCTTTGATATCCTTGATCGCATAGGAGTAGTGACCTATCGACTTGTACTTCCACCAAGCATGGATAAAATTCATGATGTATTCCACGTACCTCTCCTAAGAAAGTACATACTAGATCTCTTACATGTACTAAGCTCAGAGGTGGTACAACTGGAAGATGATCTCTCTTATGAGGAGAAGCTGGTAAAGATTATGGACCAGATAGAGAAGGTTCTACACAACAAGACAACCCACCTTGTCAAAGTTTTTTGGAGGAACTATAAGTATGAAGAAGCAACTTGGGAACTAGAGGAGGTGATGAAGGATAAATACCCACACCTATTTATATAAAATGAAATTTCGAGGGCCAAATTTTAAAAGGGGGGAAGAATGTAATGACCCAAACATTTATCAATGTAATTTTTCCCTTATTATAATTATTTCATATAGTATTAATTACATAATATCACTTAAAGACCACAATAAAAACTTTATAAATGAATAATGAATGGTATAAGAGGAATTTCTTGATGTTAAGGAACCTATACCAATGGAATAGTAACTTGACCTTTGGAATAGTAATATGATCCTTATGAATAGTAAACCAACAATAGAATAGTAACAACACCCATGAAAGTATAAATAATGTTAATAATCTATAAATAATAATATGATATTATTATATCATAGTATAAGTAAATAAATGTTTTTGAAATTATTAATTAAGTGTTGATATTATTGTAAGTCATAAATATTTAATTATTATTTTTTAATTAATATAATGATTTAAAAGAAAATGTATTTTCATAAAATGTATTTATTAATTTATATTTGGTGGTCTTATGATTATAAGATAATTGTATGAGATCTTCATTAATTTTTCAATGTGTTATGAAATCAATTATAATTTTAAAATTGGTATTTTCCAAGTAAATGATGGTTTTAATTATAAATTAAAGTTATCATATTTATAAAATTATTCTCATAAAATTGAGTTCATTTTTTAATCCTACACATCAAAAAAATTGTTTGGGTGAATTTTTGGTATTTTTCTGAAATATTTGAATTTTTAGTGAATATTAAAATACAAGAATTTATGATAAAAGCTAAATGCATGAATTATTGATTCATTGATTATGTATGGTATATTGAAGCTCAAAATATCAAACCCTAATTAATTATAGTAATATATTTAGTGATAATTCTCAAATTATTGATAATCTTAATCCAAAATAATAATCTAATGAATAAAATAATGGGAAAACACCTCCATCCTCCCCTATAAATACCACCCCTAGCCACCTCTTCTTATCACACCTTCTAAGATTTGAGACTTGTCTAAATTATACCTAAATCTCTTCCCAGAATCCTTCTCCATATCTGGGTGGTTCTGGTCTCAACAAAAGACAAACTCTAAGTTCCTTAAGGAGGTTCTCAAAGAGGAGAAATCAATAGGTACAATCCTCTTTCTTATTCTGTTAATTTCTTTTAATTTCCTTTTCTTTTATTATTCTCTCCTAAAATCCTCTATAAAAATGTTCATTATAACTCCAATATATTTTATATACTATAATTATATAATGTTAATGAAATATCCATCATCAAAATCCATTTTTTTCAAAAAATGAAATCATCGTCTGTGATGTGTCAATTTACCGACATCATGGATGATGCATTTTCATTTTCCATTAATGCCTTCAATTTTGTTTGTAAAACCTCTATAATGGTTGGTACATACTATAAAATTTATTTAATAACCTTTTTAATGTATTGGAACTAACTTATATACTCAATAAAAAAATGGAACAAAACTAGTTTGTGATGTTCGAAAAACCGCCAAAAAAATATAAATGATCATCACTAACATTTTATCTAATGATTCATCCTAATAACATTTAAAAAAATGATATATATGACCATTTAAACCTATATATGTTCATTAATAACATATAATTTCAATTATGGAGAATTATACCCATTCTACGTAAACTTCCACACTCATATTCAAGTGAACCAATTATAAAAACCAAGAAAATGAACACTCTCGAACGATGGAATAGAACTCTACAAATCATCTAAAAGGAAATAGACGAACTTAATAAAACTATAATAAATAAAATACATGTTGGGGAGTTTATTAAATTTTTAATTAATGAATTTAATTTAATTATCTAGGATATTAAAGTGAAAAATGTACTCATATATATGGTAAGAGGAATTATCAAACCAAAATCTATTTCTTTGGATTTTCCCTCCTTCACTCCATTTTCAATATGAATGTTCCTTTATTTTTCTATAAATATCATTTATTTTTTCCTTTTTTATTTTCTAGGAAATACATGTTTTTTATATGGTTTTATGAAAAAACTGAAAATATTTTTCCAAAATAATTCTTTCTAAAAAACACAACTTTTACTTCTCTTGAGATTGTTTTTTCTTCAATCCAAATTGATACTAAGCATATTATTCCCTTTTTATCTTAGAAACTACAAATTTTATGAATTTATACTTTATGAAATGAAACCCATTCATTTATAGGGGTTAATTTATGTCCAATATTGATATACATTCTATGTGGCATGCATGATAATGTAAATATTATGATGTGACAAGTGCACCTTGAATAACACAACACAGGTAAATGTTATGATGTTATGGGTGCAATCAAAACTATATAGTGCTCCAATGCATTTGTTAATGTGATGTATATCATGATAAAAATTGAAATATGCGTGAACATGATGCTAGCTTTGTACACAACTATGTATGATAGTTCACCACTAAGACATGATGTTTCATTTTTATGCATTGCCACATTCCTTGCCTTTATCTAATGCTTCATCTCCTAATAATGATTATGATAATTTTCTTATATTACAATGATGATCTTGGTCACCCATGTTTCATGTATCTTATTTATCCACTTACTGAGGTTTTAGTTCACCCATTATTTTGATGTATATCCTTAGGTGAATACTTATAAAATGGAGAACACATGGTCTAATAAGAAGCTAGAGAATACGGAATTAAATAAATGTTTATGTTTTATTATGTAAAAATTATATATGGTCTTAATTTTCACAAGGTACTAAACCTTTGGATCCTGGTTGTGTAATGTTTTTATGTTTTTTATATTTAAAATGATGTAATAATCATGTAAGAAAAAGTAGGGTTTCTATACTAATGGTGAATCCTAATGATTTCCAAAAATAAACTCAGATAGTTCCCATGCTCATGCTCATACCTCAAATAGACCAATATATCTTCTATGAAAACAACCACAAAAGTGTTAAGATACTAATGGAATATCTAATTCATTCGACCCATAAAAAATACAGGAGCACTATTTAGACCAAAAGACATCACAATATTTTCATAATTCCCATACTGTTGGTCAGAGTAGTTTACTCAAGAGGGGATGGGTGAATTGAGCAACTATAAAAATTTCTGTTAAAAGAATATTATTTTCAAAAGAAATGGTTTCCCCAAAAATATATACATCCCAGTTAATCAAGGTTATAATGTTATAAGAGTTTTACTTTTTTAAAAAATTCTTATAAGATTGATTAATTCTCAGTAATCTTAATATTACTTTTGAAGTTATCCTACTAAGACAAATCAGTTATATATTCCTTCCAATACTAACTATCAAAGTGAAAATAGTGTTTTTTGGAATATGCAATAAAGAAGTAAAACAGAGAATACTAAATTTAAACATCATAGTGGATATGAAACAAGTGGTTCAGTCTCAAGATGAGACCTAATCCACTCCACTTGGTGATCAATTGACACTAAGCAGTTTATATAAATAAACTTTGATCCACACCCTGGATCGAGGTTAACAACAGTACATAGACTGTCCAGGTCACACAGGGACCTCTTCCACAGTTTTCTTGGGTAAACAGAAGTATAAAGAGTTTGGTGTAAGGATTTAGAAATCCTCCAATTTAGCACAGGTGTAAGTGTGTGTATGGAATATACATAGTACACACACTGCTCAAAAAGTAAGTAAAAGAATCACTGAGAGAGAGTAGATATGAGTTTAGAATGCTCTAGTGATTTGAAGTGCTGCTTGATTAAACTGAAATGATTTTGAATCCTTCTCTGGTTTTTGTCTTGAAAAATAGTGTGTCGTGATTCATCTTGTGTTCTTCACGAGTTTTGATAATGTAAATATGTTCTTTGGATTTCAGTGTACTTCGTATGTTCTTCATCAGAGTCAGATTACATGCATGATACAATGCTTTCTTTGAAAATCTTGCAATATGTTCTTCGCGGTCGTGATCATAGGCTTGTTTTTCATTCAGTATCGCGCTATATTGCTCTTGGTCACACTTCACTCTTTATCCTTGAATGCATGAGTTTTAGTTAATAGGTTCCATGTGCTTCGTACCTCGTATCTCGTACTATGTCTACAAAGAAACATTAATTATGTCAGTGCATTAAAGGCATCAAATATGACCGTTAAAAATTAAATTGAAAGATGACAAAATAGCTTAAGAAACGGTGTCACAATATGTTATGAAAAAGGTGTCTCCTTCACATGGTGTCTGAGTGTCATGGTGTCTGAGTGTCACAGTGTCTGAGCATCACAGTGTCTTGTTCACAATGTCTTGTTCACGGTGTCTTGCTTCACGGTGTCTGGCTTACGGTGTCTAGCTTATGGTGTATAGCTTATGGTGTCTAGCTTATGGTGTCTGGCTTCACGGTGATTGGATTACGGTGTCTGGATTACGGTGTCTGGCTTATGCAAACAACTATATTCAGACTTAAACAGTGATATGCATGAAATGGATTGAGCTTAACCATTATAAAGCATGAGAGAACTTGAAACATAAATACACATGATTGGATATAATTTATAGGATCTAACTAGGTTGAATAAGATTTGTGATCATTAATGATATTTTTGATCATTAAAACATGATTAATACATAAGGAGTCCAACAATCTCCCCCTTTTTGATGATCACAAATCATGTACAGTTAAAGTGTAAATTGGATTCAACTATAGAGAAAATAACATATATAAACTTCTTTCCCTTTTGGTATTATCAAAAAGTTGAAAGAAGAGAGGGTAAATAGTGCACATTCCATTAAGAGTAAACAGAGTTTAGTACAAAATAAAGGATAAATACAAAAAACAATGGCATCCCCATCAGGAAGGATTAAGTACTGGTCTTCTTTAGGGACTGGCCTTCTATTTTCCATTATCAGTAGCAGAAGAGTAAGCCATTGGGGAAGTGGTTGATGTAAAAGAAGATAGAGACATGGTAGGTATAGAGGGTAAAGGGAGACCTTCAAAGACTGAGGGAGCCAAGGTAGGAGTAGTAGAATATCTAGGCAGTTGCTGATCAAGAATCACAGGTCTGATCTGACAGAGAGCTTGGCCAACAGACATGGTAGTTGAGGCTAAGGCAGAGGTGAAGGTAGGCAGCCCAGGTCTGAGAGGTGCAGCTGCTGGAGCAACAATTTCTGTACTCTGGACATGAAGATAGGGTCTCATGAGTTTGATAAAGTCTATAATAATCTCTCCACCATACTGCATGGCCATTTCAAAGTCATATTTTTTTCCATAAAGTTGTCCAACAATCGGGTAAACTCGGTTAGCTTCTGGACTTGGGTTTTGAAGGCTTGAGTCACAGGAGAAATTCACAGATTCTCTACAAGGTATTTGAAGTGGTTGGTCATATCAGTCTTGGAGAAAATTAGGTTGAAATAGAAATCCACTTTCTTAGAAATTTCCTGCTGGGCATCATTTGCAATCTTGGAGTGAATTTGTACAAGATCAAGAACTCTATCACTGTTCTTGAAAACTTTCGAGAAAGAAGCCACATTAAAGCCACTAAAAGAATTCTGAAGCTCTTATTTGAATATAGATCTGAGAAAAGTACTATCCAAGGAAGGTGTAGAGTATTGACCAGAGGTATTAGAATCTTTGACAACTGTAGTCAGAGATTTGAGATGATTTAGTACCTTTTGAAGAAAACCAGTGTACTCATCAGTGAGTTTATTAAGGTTCACCACAAGAACTCTCATTTCCTTTAACATCTGTTTGTGTCTTTCCACAATCCTTTCATAGAAGGATGCCATATAAGGGTGAATCTGAGACAAAAAATATCAAGAGATTTGAGAAACAGTGGGTGCTAGAGGAGCATTAGCAGGCTCTGATCTCTAATGTAGCTCTTTCTACATGTCTTCAACCATGATTCTCATGGTTTTGACTTCATTACTGAGCAACTTATTTTCAACTCGTACTTCTTGAATCTCATGGAGCATCTTAGGTTGGATTTTCCAAATAATCTTTTCCAATAATAGTGAGGCATCTCTCTCACTCAAATTTGTCACAGGAAGAGGTTGGGAGTTCATAAGTTTCTCAACTTCAGATAAGAGAGTATCTACAAAATACTTCAGATCATCCTTACTGACAAAGGGAAGCTGTTCATATAAAGGTTCAGGTGTAGGAATTGGTACAGGGACAAGTTTAGGTTCAGGTTCCTTCTCAGGTGCAAATTTTGTGAATGATTTCAACTGAAATAGGGAAGATAGATCAAGCCCGGTTGCAGTAACCTGCTGAGACTAATTAAAATCATAGAAATTAGGTAATTTGTACTGAGTTTCTATAGCACTTGACTCAGTTGGATGTGAGGCTTTATCAAGATCAAGATTCAAGGTTTTATCCCCCTCAATAGGTTCCTCCTTCTCAGGACTGAGAGGCTCAGGAGCTTAGTCTAAATCTAAAGTTTCATTTCTAAGTTCCTTATTCATTTCTTGTCTAGCTAGATGAAAGGCCATCTCCATCCTCTCTTCAGCAGAGGGTATTATTTCGGGAACAAATTGTTCCACAGGGAGTTCTTCTAGATTCGCTTCTTGCAAACCAGGGAGTTCTTCTAGATTTTCTTCTTGCACAACAGGGTGTTCTTCTACATTCTCTTCTTGCACAATAGGGAGTTATTCTATTATAGACTCTTCCATGGATTACTGCTCAGATTCTGTGACAACTGATTCTTTTTCAGCCTCAGGTTGGATTTCTAGATTAACATATTCACTAGGGTTAGGAACTTCTTCTTCAAGAACAGCATGAGGAACAATAGTCCTTTCTTCCTCAACAATAACTGCTTCCCTATGTGGTACTTCAACCTCTTCTTCCTCTTCTTCTTAATACTCAACAAGTTCATCTGGTTCCAAACCAGGATCAGAAATGTCTTTTGGCCTTGATGGATAATCCACAGGATTAAACTTCTCATAAACCTTATCATTGTCTTCCACCCATTCCTTTTCCCAAGGATTCCAGTTTATCTTAATTCTATTGATGGTGTCTTTAGAGAGACAGTATTCACAGTCCATAAAAACTTCTTCATTAGGTCCAACCACTTCTTTTGCAACAAGCATGGATAATATCAGTTGAGAGTAGAATAGAGAAGTGTACTTGGATATAACCTTGATCAACTCACACATATGGTGAATGATGTACTTGCACAGGTTGATCTTGTGTCCATTTTTCATAAGATGAATCAAAAACAAATCTTGATACTTTAACATAGAAAAATCATCTTTTCTTGGAATAACCAAATTTTGAACAAACTTAAACATAAGTATTGTTTCTTCATCTAGTTCAGCAGTGATGGCCCTTCTCTTGGTTCCATTTCCGGTTAGGGTTTTCAGAGCATCTTCAAGATCAAAGAAATCAGTTAAAGGAGGAGGTCCTCTCTGATAATCCTCACATATACCTTCATGAGGTGTCCTAAGGCAAGAAACCCATAACCTCAAAGAGAAAGAGAATCTTTGGCCATTAATCCAGCTCCTCACAACATAACTTTTACCAGAATCAAAAGAGAACTGTACGTACTGGTAGAACTGAGCTACTAACCTAGGATAGATGGGTCTATTCTCCCTTGAGAACCACTCTAACCAGCCTTGTTCTTTTAACACTTTCAAGACAAGAGATTTTCTATACAGAATCCATTTGGGGAAAATTTCTTTCTCAGGTACAACACTGTGATTTACCAAATTCAGATTTAGAGGTCCTTCGGGGTGTCAGCTTAGGTGAAATCTTCTTATTCTTCAGGCTACGCTTCTCAGGTGTGGATGATGACGGATGTTTCATTCTTGGAATCCACTGAAGGTTTGAGAGAGAGAGAGAGAGATAAGGGGTTGTAAGGTTGAAAGGGTTCGAAATGAGTGAATATGAGAAAGTCCGAGTGAAGAACCGAGTGAAAATTTTTGTTTTATCATTTAGGAATTCCAATCGTCACAAAAATAAAAACGTGGGAAAGTAAAAGAGGTGAAATAATAATTACCATGATACAAGTTTAAAGAAAATCATAAAGAATTTTCACATTGAGACAGTGAGTGGTCTTCATGGTGAGACAGTGAATGGTCTTCACGGTGAGATAGTGAGTGGTCGTCACGGTGACATAGTAAGTGAACTTTTCAGTGTGCGTTACGGTGAGATAGTAAATGTCAGACCGTAAGTACAAAGTGCTAATAGTGAGACCGTAAACATGAGATACGGTAACTGAGAAACCATAATCATGAAATAGTAAAGTAAAACATAGTAAAATGTTGAACAGTAAGACAAGTAAGATATCTATTTGAGATTTTTTCATGCCAAGATCATGTATGATGTAGTCTATTCTCTCAGAATTTAATGGTTTAGTAAATATATCAGCAAGTTGATATTCAGTACCAATGAATTCTAAGGTGATATCACCTTTTTGATAATGATCTCTCAAAAAGTGATGTCTTACATCAATATGTTTTGTCCTAGAATGTGAAATGGGATTTTTTGAGATGTTAATAGCACTTGTGTTGTCACAATTTATTGGTACATGTCTAAATTGATATCCATAATCTAGTAATGTGTGTTTCATCCACAAAATTTTTGCACAACAACTGCCAACAGCTATGTATTCATCTTCTGCAGTAGATAATGCAACAAAAGTTTGTTTCTTACTACACCATGATACTAGTGACTTGCCTAAAAGGTGACATGTTCCATATGTGCTCTTTCTATCTTACTTACAGCCACCGAAGTCAGCATCAGAATAACTAACTAGTTCAAATGATTTTCCTTTAGGATAGAACTGTCCTAGATTGGGTGTATGCTTGAGGTATTTGAAAATTCTCTTTACATCATTTAAATGAGATTATTTAGTATTTTCTTGAAAACGAGCACACATACACACACAAAACATAATGTCTGGATGGGTAGTAGTTAAGTTGAGTAAAATTCCAATCATTCCTCTATAAGTGGTTTGATCAATAGATTTTTCATCTTTATCAAGATCCAACTTATAGGTGGTACTCATGGGAGTGTCAATACTTTTAGTTCTATTTAATCCAAAATGTTTTAGAAGATATATAGTGTATTTACTTTGAGTTAAAACAATTCCATCATTATTTTGAAATATTTGAAATACAAGAAATAATTTTAGTTCTCCCATTAAACTAATTTCAAATTCATTTTGCATCATTTTAGAAAAATCAATACATAATGAATTTTTTGAAGATCCAAAAATAATATCATCTACATAGATTTGAACAATTAAAACATCATTAGAAATTCATTTTATAAAGAGGGTAGGATCATCTATTCCTTTTGTAAAACCTTTGGAAATGAGAAAAGTACTCAATCTGTCATACCAATCTCTTGGAGCTTGCTTTAAACCATGTAAAGCTTTTGATAGTTTGAAAATATGATTGGGAAAATGAGGACTTTTAAATCTAGGGGGTTGTTCAACAAATACATTCTTAGCTATATACCCATTTAAGAATGCACACATAACATCCATTTGATATAATTTGAAATTCAGATGTGTAGCATAGGTAAGTAGGATTCTGATGGCTTCAAGTCTGGCTACTGGAGAAAAGGTCTCCTCATAGTCAATTCATTCTTCTTGACTATAGCCTTGTGCAACTAATCTAGCCTTGTTCTTAACTATATTTCCAGCCTCATCTACCTTATTTCTAAACACCCATTTAGTTCCTATGATGAATGTGTCCTTGGGTCTTTCAATAAGTTTCCAAACTTTGTTTCTTTCAAACCGATTAAGTTCTTCTTGCATAGCCATTACCCAAAATTCATTGTTGATGGAATCATCATTGTTTTTAGGTTCAAGTTGTGACAAGAAGGATTGATGTTCAACCTAATTTCTAAGAGAATCTCTAGTTTGTGTTCCTTTCTCTAAGTCTCCTACAACAACATCTAAGGGATGTTTTTAAGGGTTCTAACCTATATATAAAAATAGGGACTAGAGATTTCAGGTTCATCAATAGATTCAGGTTCATTATGACTCGATTGTAGAGAATTTCCAGAATTTGAAGTTTTCACAGATTCTTTCACAGAGGAATTTGATGATTTTGAGTTGATGTTCAGATTTGATACACCATCCTCCGGATATTCTAGGATGGTTCTAGGCTCATGTGGATCTATTTCATCAAACTTGATATGAACAGATTCTTCCACACATTTTGTTCTCTTATTGAATACTCTATAAGATTTACTTAATATTGAGTAACCTAGGAAAATTCCTTCATCACTTTTGGATGCAAATTTTTCAATATTATCCTTAGTGTTGAGAATAAATACTTTTCAACCAAAAACACTAAAGTAATTAAACTTAGGCTTCATATTGTTCCAGAGTTCATACGAGGTCTTTTTGAGAATTGGTCTAATCAAGACTCTATTGATTATGTAGCATGCTGTATTAACAGCTTCATCCCAAAAGTAAATAGGTAAGTCATATTCACTAAGCATTGTTCTAGAAATTTCTTGTAGGGTTCTATTTATTATTTCTGCAACACCATTCTACTGTGGTGTTCTAGGGGTAGAGAAATTGTGACTATAACCATTTTATGAGAAAAAGGATACAAACTCTTGATTTTCAAACTCACAACCATGATAACTTCTTAAAGATTTAATTTTAAGGCCACTACGATTTTCTACAGACTTGGAATACTTAGTAAAATAAGAGCAGACTTTACTTTTTTGAGCCATGAAGAAGGTCCAGGTATATCTAGAAAAATAATCTACCAGAATATAAACATAGTGCTTCATATTTAAACTAGAAACTCTTGATGGTCCAAACAAATCCATGTGAACCAATTCTAGAGGTTGAGATGTAGAAACTTATTTCTTTGTTTTGAAAGATATTTTGTGTTGTTTTTCCTTTTGAAAAGGATTACATACTTTGTCATTTGGAAACTCAAGTTTGGGTAAGTCTTTAACTAGGACTTTTCTAGTTAGATTTCTAAGGGAGTGATCATTATAGTGTCTTAGTCTCCTATGCGAGAGCCAAGATTATTTATAAAATACACTTAAGTATGAAACATTTTGAAAATATAAGGAATCTAACTTAACAGAATAAACATTCTCATTCCTTGATGTAGAAAATACTAATTCATCTTTAGAATTAAAGACATTATAGGCATAATTTTCAAATTTAACATGATATCCATCATCACATAATTGTGAGATACTAAGCAGATTATATTTTAATCCATTAAAAAATAGTAATTTAGAAATTAAAATCGAATCAGAGTTACCAATCTGGACTAAGCCAATGATTTTACCTTTGGCATTATCACCAAATGTGACATGTCCTCTCTCTACTTTTATCAGGTTCTTAAAGCATGTGTAGTCTCCTGTCATGTGCCTTGAACATCCACTGTCCAATTACCATAGATTTTTTCAGGAGCTCTTTAAGAAGCTTTCCTATAACATGATTAAGAAAAGACAGATTTTGGTACCCATACTCATTTGGGTCCAGTAACATTAGTAATAAGTGCTTTAGGAACCCATATTTGTTTCATAGGTTTCCTATAAGAATTATGTAAAGTATTCAAAAAATAAAATTTATTTGGTCCAAAAAAACTTGAAACAGTAGAATATGTATCATGACTTGAGCTAGTTGAGCTGTGTCCAGAACTAGGAACAAAACTATATGTCCTAGACTTTGAAACAAAATTCGTTCTACCAAGGTTTCTTTTAAAAGGTTGATAACCAATGCCCCTATTATATTTGGGGGAAATTTGTTTTCCTAGAATTTGGGTAAGGGTATTTTTCCCATTAGTAAAATTTTCTAAGTCACTTTTTAATTTCTCATTAGACATTTTTAATTCATTGCTTTCTTTGAGCAGTTGAGAATTTTTCACCTTTTCAATAGTAAGTTCAGATTTAACATTTACAGTGAGAGAATGCTGTTTCTTTAGTGATTTATATTTATCTTTTAATTCATTTCATGTCTCTTCAATCATGTTACAGTATTCAAACATTTCATCATTATTCATATTTTCAGAGTCAATTTCCTCTTTAGAATAGTATGAATTATGTACAGAAGAGTTCATTGTTACCTCAGATGTGTTTGTCATAAGACACATATTGTCTTTGTTATCCTGTCCATCATGTGATGTCTCTGAGTCGCTTGAACTATCCTCATAGGCACTCCAGGTTGCTTTCATTTCCTTTTTGTACTTCTTGTCATTGTCATTATATTTCTTCTTATACTTTAACTTTGTACAGTCAACCTTTATATTTCCTTTGCGCTTACATTCATAGCATACAATTTCATCAGTTTTTTCACTTCTTTTCCAGTCCTTTTTCCAGTTTCCTTTTAGATCATACTTGCCCTTAAAGTTAGGATTTATGAAAAAGTTATTCTTTTTGTAAAATTTTTTGAATATTCTGGCCAGTTGATCCATCTCCTCATAACTGTCAGGTGATGATTGTTCAGTGGTGGAACTTTCTACAGAAGCTTCTAGTTTCCCCTTATCTTTGTGCTTCGAGAAGGAGGTCTTGAATGCTACAGATTTCCTCTTTGGTTCATCCTCCTATTCTTTGTTGACTTTCAGCTCTTCCTCATACATCATCAGTTTCCCAATGAGTTCTTTTACAGTTATCTTGCTGATGTTGCATGATTCTCTAATTGAGACAGAGGTTCCCCTCCATCTGTCAGGTAGACATCTAAGTATTCTCATGATCTGTTCTTTAGCAGTGACTTCTCTTCCTAGAGAAATCATTGTGTTGACAATCTCATTGAACCTGAGATACATGTCAGAAATAGGCTCATCAGGTTTCATTTTAAAATTATCATATTTTATAGTATAAGTATTAAGTCTCATTTCCTTTACACTAGATGTGCCTTCATGTGAGACATACAAGGTATCCCAAATTTCATGGGTAGCTTTACAAGAATAAATCCTATTAAATTATTCATATCCTAAGGAACAGTACAAAGAATTCATGGATTTGCAATTGTTATTGTAATAAAGTTTTTTAGGTTCATCCCATTTAATTCTATCAGCCACAGGAAGTTTGTATTAATTTATAATGGATGACCAAATTTCAAAGCTCATACTCTCTAGATGCATTTTCATTTTAATTTTCCATTGAGCATAATTGGTTCCATTAAAGAATGGTGGTCTGTTGGTTGCATCACATTCCAATCTATTATCCATACTAACGAATTACTTTAAAAGATCTAGAAATTTAGAATTAACAGAAATTTACAGTTCTTTAAAGTACAACTACAATCACAGTTGAGTAAGATTACATAGAGTCCAAATAAAGTAACATCTGATACCAAATGTTGGTCGGAGTAGTTTACTCAAGAGGGGAGGGGTAAATTGAGTAACTATAAAAATTTCTTTTAAAAGAATATTATTTTGAAAAGAAATGGTTTCCCCAAAAATAGATACATCCTAGTTAATCAAGGTTATACTGTTATAAGAGTTTGACTTTTTAAACAACTTTTTAGAAGATTGATTAATTCTCAGTAATATTAATATTACTTTGGAAGTTATCCTACTAAGACAAATCTGTTATAACTTATTTCCAAGACTAACTATCAAAGTGAAATTAGAGTTTTCTAGAATATTCAATAAAGTAGTAAAACAGAGAAGACTAAATTTAAACAGCACATCGGATATGAAACAAGTGGTTCAGTCTTAAGCCAAGACCTAATCCACTCCACTTGGTGATCACCTACCACCAAGCAGTTTATATAAATAAACTTTGATCCACACCCTGGATTGGAGTTAACAATAGTACAAAGACTGTCCAGGTCACATAGGGACCTATTCCACAGTTTTATTGGGTAAACAAAAATAATAACCAGGCCACACAGGGACCTCTTCCACATTTTTTGTGGGTAAACAGGAGTATAAAGAGTTTGGTGTAAGGATTTAGAAATCCTCCAGTTTAGCACAGGAGTCAGCGTGTCTATAGAATATAAAGAGTACACACACTACTAAAAAAGTAAGTAAAATTATCACTGAGAGATAGTATATATGAGTTTAGAATGCTCTAGTGATTTGAAGTGAATCTCTAGACTCCTTTGATTAAAATGAAATGATTATGAGTCCTTCTCTAGTTTTTTTCTTGAAAAACAGAGTGTCACAATTCAGCTTGTGTTCTTCACGAGTTTTGATAATGTGAATATGTTCTCTGGATTCCAGTGTACTTCGTATGTTCTTCAGCAGAGTCAGATTGCATGTATGAGACAATGATTTCTTTGAAAATCTTGCAATATGTTCTTCACGGCTGTGCTCATAGGCTTGTTTTTCATTTAGTATCACACTGTATTGCTCTTGGGCACACTTCACTCATTATCCTCGAATGCATGAGTTTTACCCGATAGGTTCCATGTGCTTCGTACCTCGTACCTCGTACTATGTCTACAAAGAAACATTAATTATTTCAGTGCATTAAAGGAATCAAATATGATCGTTAAAAATTAAATTGAAAGACGACAAAATAGTTTAAGAAACGGTGTCACAGTATGTTATGAAAACGATGTCTCCTTCACACAGTGTCTGAGTGTCACAATGTCTGAGTGTCACGGTGTCTGAGTGTCACGGTTTCTGAGCATCACGATGTCTTGTTCACGGTGTCTTGCTTCACGGTGTCTTGATTCACGGTGTCTGGCTTCACAGTGTTTGGCTTATGGTGTCTGGCTTACGGTGTCTTGCTTACAGTGTCTGGCTTACGGTGTCTAGCTTCACGGTGTCTGGCTTACGGTGTCTGGATTACGATGTATGGCTTATGAAAACAAATGTATTCAGACTTAAACAACGATATTCATGAAATGGATTGAGCTTAACCATTATAAAGCTTGAGAGAACATGAAACATAAATACACATGATTGGATATAATTTATTGGAGTTAACTAGGTTGAATAAGATTTGTGATCATTAATTAGATTTGTGATCATTAAAACATGATTAATACATGAGGAGTCCAACACATACCTACTCCTGAAATTTGTATTTGGTATATTAGACTCCCAAACCTTGAGCTGATGATAACACGAATGGATATCGATCTTCAAAAACTACATTTCCCCTTTAACTAGTCAAATAAATCATCAAATCAAGGAAATGTATACTTATTCTTAATTATTAACCTATTCGAAATTTGATAGTACACACAGTCAAAGTGAACCATCACTATTCATAACATAGAGCACTGAAGCTCCCCACAATGAAACACTAGGGAAAAGACCTCTATCTATTAAATCATCCAACTGAATCTTGGTCACTTTCATCTCCCCTGGTTCCATGAGATATGAGGGTATAAATATTGGTTGCATAACCAGCATTAGATAAATCATAAACTCTACCTTCCTCTTGGAGGAAGAATAAATAAATCATATAGGAAAACATCAGGAAAGTCCCTAACAACCATGGAAAGATCAATGAAATAATAAACCACATCAGCATAAAATTCAATAGTAGATGAAAACTACTAATCTCTAGGTGGGATGGTCCTCCACGACTAAACCTCAGATCCCATTCTCCTTGAAGTTTTTGATAGCTCCCATTGGTATCAAAAAATGAGACACCCTGATGATAACAGTCAACTTCAGTATGATGAGCGACAAGCCAATCCATTCCAATGATGATGTCAAACAGACCCATATCAAGAATGAGAAAATCCTAGACTAACACCGTGTCAACTATATATAGAGAAAAATATGGACATTGAAACCCCTTCTATTCTCTTCCTAAGAGGTGTTGATAACTCCATGAAAAATGGAATGAGTTCCATTGTTTGTTTTGACACATCAACCAAATGGGAAGATATAAATGAGTGAGAGACACTACTATCAAATAAAGTAGTCATTATAGAGGGTGAAATAATAATGGTACCTATCACTATTGTTGAATTCACATCAAAATCTTCCAGAAACTCATCCTCTATGTAAAGGTGCTTCACTCCTAAGGCTTGTGGATAGATCCCTATATAATTTGAAGCTTATAACTATGTCATAGTGGCCTTTGGAATCAATGATCCGTGACCATAATGAGGTGTAGAAAGAACTGAACAAAATCTCTATAAATGACCCTGGTAGCCACAAACATTATAAGTATTTATAGGTGTGGGTGATGAACATCTGGTATGAAATACCTTTCCACACTTATATAAAGGCATAGGTACACTAATGACTATAATTTATAGTGTATAAGAGTCCCACTAAGGATAACCACCTCCACCACTCCTATGACTCCCATGCCAAATTTTATTCTTTCATTGTGTACCAATAGAGTTTCCACTAGGTAGAAGAAAAGTGGAATAAAATAAAATAATTTTTGTCATGTTCATATATTCCATCATATCCCATTATACCATTATCATATAGGTTGAAAGAATTAGTATAAATACCTATGATGTGATATCCAATCGCAGACCCTACAAGTACTTATAAGTATTCAACTGATCATTATTTACCACTTATGGAGAAAAAATAACCAGCTCCATGAATTGATTGGTGTATTTCAACACCAAGAACTATCACTATTGAAAAGAGAGGAACTATAGATACTTTTTCATTATTAGAGACTATGGATAAATTTTTTGGATGAAGTGGGTCTTGAAATTCATCCGATTCAGACCCATGTTCCTATCTGCCAGCACCATGGAATGCCAGCATAGATTACTGGGACTCTCATGTCTAAACAATGAACACTTCACTTTAATATTCTTAGGTGTATCTTGGAATTTTATGATATAATAAATAATATACAAATAGTCCTTCACCTCTTGAGGTTCATTTATACCCTTAAATCATGGTAGATTCTCATGTATGAACTCTCCAGATCAGCCCCTTTATCCTCCAACTGCTTGTTGTACCTCATGAACTGCATTCCGTACTTTCATTACATTTAGATCTATGATACAAACCACCAAACTGATAGAATCTATAAGATTCTAATTCAAAGGTGGATTCTCATGAGGAGTAAATGATTTAACCTCCTATGGAACCTGTGGGAGACATCGCGAAGGAATATTAGTTTACAATGGGAATAAATGAAATGATTAGAAAATAGGATAATCTCAGTTCAAAGTAGAATTCCATATGAAAAAACTGAGATTAAGATCCAAAACTCAATATAGGTGACACATCCAAGCATCTATTAGTAATATGATCCTTTTCATGGAAAGATCTGGTTAGACACTCATCATTACAATGGTGGGATTCTGAAAAATTAATGCAACGTGACCGAGATTTGAAGGGGATTGCCTACAAAAGCACCCCTTGACCACTTCTTTGAAGGAGGTTAGGAGAGATGCCAATGAACAACTACTATGTGCATATTAATGATCCAGAGCCCTGCTTTGCCACTATTCTTCACCTCCATTCTTCTTTGAGTACCCATTCTGCTTGTTCTCATCATGACTAGTATGAGCAAGTAGTTTATTTTGTGTTGGGTGATGTGATTGTATGGGTATGTGTTGTTATGGATTATTTCTATATATTATTCTTGTTTAGGATTGTTATAACTCATTCTATCAATTCCAATTCATTCTCTTTTTTCAATTGTATGACCATTGCTTGATATTTGAGGGTGTTTATTTTATTGCATCAATTAATTGCCTTAGTTTTTGTATAACCATTATGAAAAATAGATCAGTTATGTTTAAACAAGGTTTTGGGTTTCCTGGTTTTGCAATTTCATTTAGTAGATGACCATTCCAATGGTGCAATCACAGAATTTGTGCAGGGTACCCAGACCAAGGATCCCTACTAACCCAATTCCAACACCAAACCTGAATAAATTCATTATCAATTAAATCCCTAGAACACGAACCTAGAAATCCATGAACCTGGCATGTTTCTCTCCTATTTTCAAAACCCAATCCTTGCTGTTATTTTTATATTTTCTCAAATTGATCAATAAATGGAAATTTCAGTTTGTTTAATTAATTTATAACATACAGATTGTCTCTATGGGTTCGATAATCAGTCTTACCAAGTATTAATTTTTTAGTTAGTTTTCTTGAGTTTATGAAATTATTAAATTTGTATATCCCTGTAGGAATTTAATGACACCCTGCGGGATATCAGTGCCATATGAGAATACCTTAAAAAATGCAACCTAAACTGATCGACTACATAATCAAAGGGCCTACCTGACCCCCCATGGACTAGTAACTTGCACCTGAGCATGAAAAAAATCCTGATGGAAGGAATTATCCCAACCAGAAGTAGATGAAATGGAATATATATACATTGTAGGAGAAACAATCAAAGAGAAACTAGCGGAAATATATATATCATAACTGAAATAAGATAGCAGAAATGATATGACTCAAATAAGTCACAAAAAGACCAATGAAAAAGTCCAATAAAAAAGGTAAAATATTAAAAAAACAACCACCTCATGTGCTAATGTGTGAAACATTCAACCATCTCACCACTAGATACTTTAACCTACTAATATAAACCCTCACCAACTCACTTCGCCGCCTTTCCATTTCCAACATCAAAACACATAACTTGGTCTACACATCACCGAAGGGATATGGAGGGTGCGATCTAAACAGGCTCAATGGGACCCCACTTAGGTGTTCCATATCATGGATATATAAAAACAATCCAAATATGATCATTTTAAAGAAAAAAATGGCATGATAAATGGTAAATAAGTTTATATGAAAAAAGGAAAATACTTACATTTTTTTCACATTCCCAAAACAAGAAAGGAAAAACTATTTCAAAGCATCATTTCTATAAAATATTATCAAAATCAGAGTAGGTATATCAAAGGAAAAAAATAAAATACCAAATAAAAATGATAAAATGGCTAACGATCACAAAATTTGAAGATAAAAGACTTATCATACCACAATAAATTTCTAGTTTTCTCTCAATCCCCTAGAATAAGAAGCCTAGGGAGAAGAGGAACAACCCATTAGGGAACCCCAAAATGATGTCAATATCATGTACCTAGAATAAAAGGCCTAGTGAGCATTGGATCACCCTATGAGTGAACCCCCTGATAGAATTATAAATGATGGACCTAAGATACACATTCAACCTAAGTACCCAAGGATTACCATGTGGTGTATTTTAATAAATTATTTCAAAAGGTATTTTCACAATAAATTTTAAACTACCCATTTCTTTTATCAAGTCTTCTACGAAAACCCATTTCACTATGTTTTGAAAACAACCTTATTCTATTAAAAAAACCAAGGGAATAACCTTTTTTAATTTCAAACAAACATACATAGATAATACAATCACAAAAATTTGTTTATTAAATAATTTTTAAAACTTGATCAATCATAGTTTATTTATAAAATTCTAGAGACGAACCACCTGTCTCAAACTCAGGTCGTACACGACCATAACAGGAACAACCAACACTATAAATAAAACATGGATAACAATGGAGGAACTAGAATTAATACCCATGTATTAGAATCAAATTCCACAAACAAAAAATATGACACATGGGATAGATCATAAGATACCCCAAAGAACATGCACCCGCTGCACCACAACCAATAAAGGACCAGACCCTAGAAGATGATTGCACAATAGATCTAGAAGGAAAAAGATAACATCTTCAACACATGATCAACACCAAATTATTTCATACATACAACCATAAATATCACAACTTCCATGACTATGGAAGTGAAGTAGTAGAACTACTGCTTACTAGGGAGAAATAGTGCAACTACCATGGAGATTGAATGACGAATAGAGAAATCCATAAGGAGTTGAGATCACCAAAATCACCTAGAAAAATACCTTGGTTTTGATCAAGGGAAGCATAAACCGTATTAGATGAGTTTTGATCATGAAGCACATAAAATACCACAATTCTTAAATGATTAACATCATGAATGAAAGATTCAAGATGTGAATCCTTCAAGTTGCATATATGTTGAAAATGGTGTCACATCAGCTTATAAAAAAGCTGAATAACTATTTTACATTGTGGATATGTTTTAAAGCCTATAAATTTATCACACTTTGAACAATTTTCATGGCATCTAAGAATCACCATATTCATGAAATGAACAAGACTCACAATGTGAATCAACCCTACATCTTGCACCAATCAATAATCTTACAGAAAGTTCCCAAAAAAAACTCTAATTTCCAATGAACATGAAAACATTCTCATAAAAAAGAAAAAGAGTATACCTTAAACTAGGGAGTTACATGTACATTTTTTCCAACTAAAAACACAATATGGTTTTTCAACCCACATGAATTCATAATATTTTTTTGATAAAAAGGTGCTTATTTTGTACACCCTTAAACTAAATCTGAATGATTGCTACTCATACCTCTCTCCCATTTCTATTCTTTATTATCACCCAACTTCTTGGTTATTGATGAATTTATTTTAGGGAATTATTGATATTTTAATATGGGTATTACCTCAAATATATCTGAAAAATGGAGGTATATGCAATCACCATGTATATGTGATCATGGACTAGAAATGTACAATATGATCTCAATCATACCAGCATTGTATAAAACATAGGCTAATTAATGTATCTCTAAATACATCACATGATGTATGTGGAATAATAATGAACATAAACTCATGAATGCCACACTTATAGAGACAGGTCTTGCCTGTAATTTTGAAAAATCACTTCTTATAGTACACGATTATTAGACTATCATAATTTTTTTGAATATAAATTTAATTGATATTTTAGTAGATATCAAAAATTATGAGATTCATATATTAAGGTGTTAAAATATTATATTATTTCTAATTAAGGGAACTATGAATTATTGAAAATTATGATGTTATGAAAGACTATTATTCTTCATGTTTTGGATATTTCAGAAGAAAATAAGGTACTATGTTTTTTATATTTTCAACTGTTGAGTTTTTATCTTGATTATTCGTAGTGATTTTTTAGTTTAATAATTACTCATAAAATGTAATAATGGTGATCATTTAGTTTTCAATGATTTTGGTGCCAAATTTAATTAGATAAATGTATGGATTATTTTAACATCATTTTATAGAGAATCTAGTTGACACCAGTTTATTCAAATTTAGATATTTGAATTTTCATATAGATGTTGTTTTATGATTTCAGGGATTATTTAAGATATATAAACGGATGATTTGAATGGAAATTTTATTCTATTTCATAGGAGTATTATTCAACAATGTTTCTTAAATATTGGAAGAGATTAAATTTATTTGACTTACTTAATTTTTAAGATTATTTTCAAAACAAAATAATGAAATATTTTTGTGGCATTCATAGAAATATTCTTGGAAGATCTTGACTTCATTTATTTTTAATTTTAGAAGGAAGAGGAGCTATACAAAATGCTTGATATGTTTATTTTATATATAATCATTTCCTCGCGTGGTTTAAATGTTGTGCATGAAAAATATTTCTCTGATGAAAAAAGAGATTCAAGGATTCAAAATGGAATTCAAGATTTAAAGAAGAGAGAGAAGGATTCACTGCATTTATTTATTCTATCATGGTGTAAATAAGAATAAATTAATGCCTTAGTTTAATTTATTACTTCAATTTAAATAAAAAGGAATTTGAATGACATTAAAGATCTATTAGATACTTTAGTATGCTAGATTGAAGATCAAATCATCTGTCAATTGTGGTAGAAACCGTTACATATCCATTATTCAATAGTCTTCATCTCATCAAAGTTCTTTTGGAAAGTTTTCCTCTCTTACTAAGTTGTTATTTTTTAGGTTCATTATAAAATATCCTAATGGTCCAGTGAATTTCTTATTGTAATTATTCAACAACATGCACTCAGTTATCAATGTATCTGGATAAAAGGACCTTCGTAGTGAAAATCACCAAGATCAGGGAAAGAATGTTGGTGGGGTGGACTAGGGGATCTATGTACCCTAAACCACTATAAATTGTCATGTCCTTTTGTTTCAATTATTTATTCTCCACTACATTACTTGATATTATTATAGAAGGACATGATGGATTTATTTAAAGAGGTATGAATTAAATTTTCACATTTTTCTAAAAGGACATAATTAACCCCCTTTTTGTCTTCATCATCATCATCTCCAACCAATAATCATGGGAAATATATTCTATCAATTAATTACTCTTAATTGACTTTCTAAAAACTAAAATAAAACTCAATCAATCATGTAGAGGCATAATTAAAATGAAATATGTAATAAAAATTAATTCTCCCATTCACATAATCAATCCATTTCCATGATTCCATTATAATAAAACACCCTAAAATTTCACTACCAAACATGATAATGTAGAATGACACCATAAAATTGACACTACCAATGTAAATAACTGAAAAACATGAAAACACATATGATAAATAAACCTTTTTGATCACATGACATCAAAAAATTTACTAAAATGACGATACATTAATCATATCTCGATATTAGACACACATATAAATAAAAATATATAATATATTATACCTCAAATATTCAAAAAACACATAGGTGATACAATAAGGATCCCAAACATGATGTAGGTTTAAATGGATGTAATATTATAAGAGCAAGTATTGAAATTGGTGTAGTTTACAATGGGTTGAGGAAGGCCCTATTTATAAGTTGTATTTTCAAGTCATTTTTACTAATATGAATTACTTATTGGTTATGGAATGTAATTTTTTGTAGAAAAGGGTCTATAAATGAAAAAAAATCAAAGTTGGTTTAAAAATTTATCATCTAAGAATGTATCATGATAAAATTTGATGCATTTTATTAACATATTAATCCTTACTACCATATATACCATATTTATCATACATACTGATCTATTTTCACTAATTATCATGGTAAATTATTTTACATAAAAAGATACTTACACCATTAACCTATTTCGACATCATAGTTAAAAATATTAAATCCATTATTAAACTCAAATTAAAAAAATGTGAAATTTAACTCCTATATAGTAACAATATTGTATAAATAATTTTATTATTATTTCTTACCATTTTTTAATTACTCTATTAAAGATTAATAATTATTTACACTTATAAAAAATATATGATTACTATTCTAAATATAAATAGATTGTTAATAATTAAAATTATCCTAATTTTTTTAACATTTATCATATTAATAATTATATATTGATAAAAAATATTTATGTAAATAAAACATCTATGCATTTAAGTAATCCCTAAGGGTGAGATAAGAAATTTTCAATTTTTTTGTGGTGATTATGCAAACATAGATCTCACAGTGACCTCGAATGGACCTAACCACTCCTGATGAATATTCCATTCAAACCTCACATGTTCAAATTTGAATTCTTCTTGATCAAGGGGAAAACATAATGATGAAAAATCTATCCTTGTAATTGATAAATGAGCCATATATAAAAGGATTCCACTATATGACATCAAATAACCACTATTTTTATATAAATTGTAAAAAGTGATAAATCTTATTTAAAACCACTATATCCAAAAGTAAATTATAATTATCTAATATCATCGTTACAACATTTGGGTATCAAATTCCCACTAAATATAAAATAAAATAGCTTACACCATTTATCACTTTCACTCGATGACAATACATGTATACTCCATTGCTGTGTTTATATATCCAATATATATATATATATATATCAATGAATATATATTCCTATAAATTATATTTATCTATACAACCTTCAACACTAGAATCAATTACATATCTTAAACAACTAATTTCTTCCCTAATATCTTTCTTATTTTCTAAATATTTATTCCCTTTTCAATTCAACTCAGTGGTATGAAATTTAAAGAATACAACAAGGAGGAATATTTTAAGCACATGTTATTTGAATTTACATGTATTAATTAAAATCAATGTATTAATAATTATATTCTAAAAATGTTATTATAAATATAAGGTTTATTTTTTAATATCCTACAATAATGAAATAATTTATTTTTCACATAGAATCATATTAGATATTTAATAATATATTCAATTATAAAATGTATATAAGTTATAAAATATATTTTTTGATCATATTCAAAGATTTTACATTCTCCCATCATAAAAAAATGTTCCATAATAAATATATTACTCATATTTTTAAAAATGATAGAATATTTTTTTCTTTATAATATCAGGTAGAGATGTATAAGATCCTGACCTTTTTGAAGATGCCTCATGCATGTTTTAAGGCACTCTTTTACCCAAATTTTGGTTATAACATGGTTGAATTTTTATTTAGGAATGTTTGGAGTGAAATTAGAGAAATTTGGATGCCCATGAGGCTGTGTATGGTTGGCACATGGTTAGGGAAAACTATTCGATTTTCCCCAAGAAATTGTGCATCCCATTTTGGAGGCATAGGAGGTGGCGCAAGGTTTTCCCAAACCATGTGACCTCCCTATACAAACTATTCACCCTCCAATAGAGGGTATTTTCATGGTTGGTGCATAGTTTGTCAAATTGTGTGCCACTTAGGTGAAACTGTTTACCCCCTAAGTAGAGGGGAATGATTAAGGAACACAGTTTGGAAAACCGTGTGCCTCTTCCCAAAAAAACCATGTATGAAGGTTTTTAATCCCCTAAAAATATTTAAAATTCTCTAACCCACCAATTTTTAACCCTAATCACTCCTAATCAACCTAACACAATTTCCAATGTTTTTGGAGGTCCTGAAGAGGATTACATGGCTCCAAAAACCTATTTACTTTCCAATCAAAGATCCGTTTGAAGGATAAACTCCTCATTGGTAACTTATTTATTTTCCATTTGGTTTTCTCTCTCTCCTGTATCTATTTCCTAATGAAGGTGAAATATTTTTACCATGTTGGTGATTTTTTAGATCTTGGTTTTGATGGTTGTGTTTGGTTGGATCTTGTTCCTAGATTTTGGATCTAAATCTCATCTTTCATTGTGAGACTGATCATTCCACATCAAATTGGGGATTTTAGTTTGGTGAACTTATATCAACGACCTTAAGGTATGTAGTATAATTATCAAATTCCATATTATTGATTATAATTAAATGTAAGTAATTGTGAAATTTCAATTTCCACATTGTTAAATTTCTTTCTAAATAAAATCGATTAATTCATGTCCATGTGATTGTGAAAACCTTCACGGGTCCCACTGGACCCATTGTTTATTTTTATACCAAACTTGGTGGAAACCCATGGGGTGCACTGATATAATTGAAATGATCAAATATGAAATATGAATGGTTTATTAATGATATTGTGATTATGTTTTATAATTGAAATTATAGAAATTAGTTGAATAGTGGTTTATGGAAATTGTTGATAAATGGGTTCAGAATGGAAAACCAAGAGATGTGATATTTGTGAATAAGTTGTGGGATAGAGACCACTGCTCTAAATACCCATGGGGTGCTAGAATGTCACTCTAGTAACCCAATATATATATATATTTCATGTGATCACTAAGTTGTGGGATAAAGACTACTATTCTAAATACCCATGGGGTGATAGACTGCTTCTCTAGTCCCCCATTGCATTATTGTGAAATTAGTTATTAAATGATGAATTAAAACCCATGATAAAATAAAATGTGATATCATTTTGTGGATGGTTTAGAATCCGAAATGAGTCGAAGAAGGTATTGATGGTTCAAGTGTCACCGTGAACCTGAGGATTATGTTGTTAATTAATTAATAATTTAAATATAGAAAATTATTACTTTATCATTTGTATTTTATTCTTTATACAACCGAATAAACTATTATATAATGAATATTGTCTGAGACACCATTGGTGGTGGAAAACTAATTTATACTCAAAACCTACTCACTCTTTCTAATCAGCACCCAAATAGAATTCATGTCTCTAGGATACTATTAGGACAAGAGCCTTATGTTAGATGTCTGAGATGTGATGCAGGATGAAGCATGGATGAGGGAACCTGACATGATGTCATGAATCTCTTGGGGAGTTTTTAGTGTTTCTTTATTTTGGGTTTTCATTTGATACTTGAAACTTATATGGAATGAAATATCTACTATTTTCGTCTATATTAATTTATACATGTATTTGGATTATGATGCTGGAATTATTTATTATGGTATTATCTTGGTTATTGTTTATTATCATTTAAATACTGCTTATTTATTTATATTGTTGTGCTACTTTGATAAAGAGGGTATAGTTTCCCCATATTACATAACAGACCCTCGCTTCTAGTAGGCAGGATCTGGCATACGTGGAGGCATACATTAAGTCATATAAACCACTATCTTGGGGCACGAACACATGAAACCTGGGTCAGGACATTACAATGTGGAATAAGAGGAGTTTTATTTTATTTTATTTTGTATTACTATTTGGGAAAGGTATAAAGGAGACTACGATGCTTTGGGCCTTGGTCATGAACTCATGCATGGAAGTATCTAACCCATGTACGAGGGGAAAACCAAGTACCCAAGGTGGGATTATTGTTATTGATGTTTTTTGTTATAGTTGGATGTTATTTCACCATGGGTGATGAAATTTTTGTGTGATGTTATTGTTTTCTAATAATTTTTCTTCACGATATAGTATGGAATGAAAGTTTAGTATACATCCATCATTCTAGGGACACAAGATTTATTATGACATGCATCATTTAGGAATTCTCAGAAAATAAGGTTTTAAGTGAGTTGTTTAAATGAAAATACTTTTCTTTATTTGAGTAATTTAATAATATATGATGCCTAATGATGAATTTAAATGGTTAAAATGATGAAAAATGTTCTAGTTTTAAAATGGATAAAATGAGTGCCTAATTATAAACTATGAAATATGAAGGTTTTTTTACCCTGTGTTATCCATGAACCAGTTGAGGGATAGTTGAGGGTAGTGATAGTGTCTCTATTTTAACCATTTAGTGGGGTATGAGGGATAAATTTTTATGGATTTATGTGAACCCCTATTATGTAAATGTGGTAATGATGTGTTATGTGTCCTAATACTTATGTTTGAAATTGTAGAGATATTCCTCCATGATGATTCTCATTGATAGGACGATAGGAGGAAATGGATGGAAATGTGCCTCCAGCAGTGGATCTAAAGGCTCTGGTAGTTTCGAGTGAAGGAGATAGAGAGAACGTATATGAGAACTTTTCTCAATTTATACATTTTATGGATAGATACCTAGGGTGGGCCATGCAGAATATGCCTAAACTTACACAGGAGTTCAGGTTGCAACACCCTCCAACATTCACCAGAGAGGGTAGAGCTGAGGCATGTGAGTTATGGATTGATTCTATCTTGATGATCCTAGAAAATTTAGAGTATCTCATTGAAAAGAGATTCAATTTGGATGGTTATATGTTACGTGGTCAATAAATTCATTGGTGGGATATTCAGACATGAGATGGGCAGTTGCATAAATGGTATAAAAGAACTTTCCGGAAAAGTCCCGAGAACACTTTAACCCTAAGATTCTCAAGAAGGAGAGGAAAATAGAGTTTATGTGGTTGACCTAGTGGAGTATGTCTATGATGGACTATGCTGGTCGCTTCACTTATTTTCAGTGCTTTGTCTCATCATTGGAAAAATATGAGGCTACTGCAAAAATGTGATTTTAGTATGGAATTAAATGTGAGATTAGGTCCTATGTGATCATATTTTGACTGAAGAAGATTTTTGAGGTGGTGAATCAAAGTATTATTTCTAAGGGGAACCAGAAGGATTCTTCCAATGAGATGTAGGTGGTTTCTATAAGATGACCAGGAGGTGCATATTTAGAGAATAGGAAGTGCCACTATGTGAACATAAACCAGGGAAACAAAAAACATGGTGTCCAGGGAGAAGGATCGGTTACTCAAATTAGTAACTGAATATACCACCACCAATGTGGTAGGTCGGGTCAGATTCATAGATAGTGTTCATGACCACTAGTGGAGTGTCGATCCTACAGTGTAATGGGTCACTTTCAAAGGTATTATAGAAACCCTTGATCGACAAGCAGTGATAAGGGAACCAGGACGAATCAGAGTGCTGTAAGGGGGTTTTTTACCCCATATCAGTCTGGAAGTTGGAGTTCATCTGGATATGGTGGTTGAGGACGTGGATGAGGTACTTAAGGTAAATATCACCCATATCAGTAGAGTGGTGAAACTCAGGGGACTCAGACTGAAGCATAAAAAAGAGGGGCATCAAATTTTCCTACAGTTCAACCTACACTTTTTGGATAGTGAGGCTGGTCCATCGACAGTCAGAGTTTCCATTCTTGTAGGTTATATGATTTCTAGTGCCTTATTTGATACACAAGACTCTAATTATTTTATATCTTCACAACTTGTGAATGATCTGAGTCTGATGGTGGAGTTTGTGAGTGGAATTATGATGTTTGACACACCATTGGGAGAATAGTTAAGGGAATCTACTTATGTAAAGGGTTTTATCTCAAGGTTGGGGAGTATCATTTATGTTGGGATCTATACATACTAGAAATTCCAAGTTTTGATATAATTTTGGGCATGGAATGGTTAGTATTTTACTAAGACCACATCAATTTTTACCATTGAATATTGTACTTTATGTCTCATGAGGGTAACCATTATGTTCATCTTGGAGAGTGGGATATCCACATAGGCCATGCAGGGCCAATAAATCAATAACTGAGGGAGATCACCACCTAGGTTTCCAGTATTTTTCTAGATGATGGGGTGTGAATTATGATGAATTTCAACCATATTGGATCAGTTCCATAATGTGTTTCATGAGTAATTCTTAGGGTTTCCACCCAAGAGGGATATTGAGTTTACAATTGAGATCATGTCATGGGATGATCTAATTTTTATTCCACCTTAAAAAATAGAACCAATAGTGCTTCAAGAGCTTAAGACTCAGTTGGAAGAGTTAATGGATAAGGTATTTATCCACCCAAGTACGTCACCTTGGGGTTCTCTAGTTTTTTTGTTAGGAAATCTAACATGAAGTTGCTTTTATGTGTTTATTAAAGAATATTATACCAGATGATAGTGAATAATTGATATCCTCTTACTCATATTGATGATCTATTTGACCATTTGAGAAGTTCTTGTGTTTTCTTTAAGATCGACTTGAAATGGTTATATCATTAGTTGAGAGTTAGAACTTATGATACACCACATACAACATTCAGAAGAAGGTATGACCTATATGAGTTCTTCATGATGCCTTTTGTGTTGATGAATTCTCCCACTATGTTTATAGTCTTGATGAACAGAATATTTCACTCTTATATGGATAAGTTTTTGGTTGTTTTTGTGGATGAAATATTGTTGTGTACTACAATGATCACAATGATCATGACTAAAAACTTGAAATCATCCTGAGTATACTGAGAGAGAATTGGTTGTATGCCAATCTATCTATGAGTCAATTATAGATTGATTAGGTACATTTATTGAGTCAAATAATATCATAGGAAGGTGTGTTAGTGGACCCATATAAAGTACATGAAGTGGTTTCTTGGGAGTATCCCAAGAATGTTTTTGATATAAAAATATTTCTAGGGTTAGCAGGTTATTATCAGAGATTCATCCAAGACTTTTCCCATTTTGTAGCACCACTATAGATCTTAACCAAGAAGGAAACCAAGTTTGAATATTCTAGATATTGTGATAATTCTTTCCAGGAGTTGAAGAAGCATTTGACTACCACACCCATATTGATCCTACATGGGTCGGGTGAGGAGTATACCGTGATTTATGATTCATATGGGATTATAATTGGAAAAGTTTTAATGAATGGATATCAATTTGTGGTGTACAGGTCATGACAATTGAGGCAACATGAGTAGAATTACCCTACACAAGATCTCGATTTATTAATAGTGATTTATTCCTTGAAGCATTAGAGGAATTATCTGTTGGTAGAAAATATTACTATGTATACCGACCGAAAAAGAATATGGTATATATTTTTGAAGAGAGATTTGAATCTCCAGTAGTGTAGTTGTGTTGGGTATATGCGGTCTTTTGTCTTTTATCTAGCATATATGCTTGGGAAGGGAAATAGTGTTGCTAATGATTTGAGTATAAAGACACAGACGTAGGTAGTTCATGAGTTTAGTTATGAGTGGAAGATGATGAACCCACTAGATATGATGCATATTGATGCTCAGGAGTACCATGAGTAGATGAATCTCGTATCAATATCAGTGTAGTTCAAACTTCTAATCTATATCAGAGAGAGGAATTATGAGGATCTGAAGTGTTTGGCTATGAGGGAAAGCCTTGAAGGTGGAGAGTCACCTTTAAATTTTACAATAGATGAGTAAAAGATCATCTATGTATAAAACCATATTTTTGTGCCTACATGTATATGAGAAGAGATGATTCATGAGTTTCATGCCTCGAAATGGGTAGTGCATCTTGGTTTGACCAAAATGTACCATGACCTATGTCGACAGTATTGATTTTTGGTCATGGAAAATGTGATTGCATGGTTCGGTACATGATGCTACACATTTCAATAGGTAAATTCCTATCATCAATGACTTGGTGGATTACTACAGTCTTAATTAAACATTTCAGAATGGAAGTGGGATGATGTTACCAAGGAATTCATGGTAGGTATTTTGAGGAAGCCTCAGAATAATGATGCTATATGGTTGATTGTGGAATGATTGAAAAAATTAACTAATTTATTTCTTATTTAAGATAATTTAACATTATATTATTTGGGGGACTTTTACATTCAAGAGATTCTATCTGCATGGGGTTCTAAAGAGAATAGTTTCATAACTTGAATCACATTCACTTCAAGATTTTGGAAAGGGTTTCATAATGTTCTTAGTATATATGTGTTTCTATATAAAACATTCCACCTAGAGAAAAATGTGAATTCAAAATGTACTATAAAGTATATTGGAGGATATGATACATGCATGTTTTCTTGATTTTGGTGGGTCTTGGGAGAAGCACTTGGAAATCATTGAGTTCACTTATAAAAATAATTAATAGGAAACTTTTAAGATTGAACCATATAAGGAACTTTATGGTAGGCCATGAAGATCTCCTCTATGCTAGATAGAGGCAGATGAGTTGGAGATATTGGGATTGAGACTCATGAATGGGACATTAGAGCAGGTCCAGTTGATTAAAAAACATATGGCTATGGATCAGAGTAGAAAGAAGTCGTATTTTGATCAACTTAGAGTAACCCTTGAGTTTACAGCAGCTGATCATGTATTCCTTAGGGTGTCTCCAATACTGGGTCATCATAGGATACATAGGTAGGGCAAGTTGGCACCCAGTTTTGTCAGACCTTCTAATATTTTGGAGAGAACCGATCCAATAGAGTAAAAATTGGATCTTCCACATAAGTATAGATCTATGCATGATGTTTTTCATGTATCAACTATTTGGTAGTATCACCCCAACTATTCTCATGTGATCTATATGGATGATGTTAAGCTTGAAGCCTATGCATCCTTTTTTGGATTATTTGATTCGTGTTTTGGATCACAGTGAGAAAGTATTGTGGGGAAGGACCATGCCAATAGTCTGAGTGTTGTGGTAGCATGGAAGTGTCCAGGAGGAAACATGGGATAGAGAAGTAGATTTCTGGGCTTAGTGGCCCAAATTTTTTACCTTGTAATCCTAGAGATTCTTAGGAGTATAGTTTGAGGATAATTTGTTATAAGGTGGGGAGATTGTAAGATCCCGACCATTCTAGTGATGCCCGACACATGTTTTCAGGTTCTCTTTTACCCTAATTTTGGTTATACCTTGGTTGGGTTTTTATTTGAGGATGTTTTGGGTGAAAATAGAGAAATTTTGGAATCCCATGGGGTTGTTCATGGTTGGCGCATGGTTATGGAAAACAATTTGGTTTTCCCTAGGTAACCATACACCCCATTTTGGAGCCACAAGAGGTAGTGCACAGTTGGCGCATAGTTTGGCCAAACCGTATGGACTCCCTCCCCAAACTATACACCCTTAAAAAGAGGGGATTTTAACAGTTTGTGCACGATTTTTAAAACCGTGTACCACTTATGAGAAACCGTGAACCTCTTAAGAAGAGACATATGGTTATGTTGCATGGTTTGGGAAATTTTGTGCCTCCACCTAGAAAACCACGTGCGTGGGTTTTTAATCCCCTAAAAATTTCTAACCCCCCTTATTTTTAACACTAATCCTCCCTATTCAGACTATCATGATTTAAATTTTTTTTTGAGGTCTAGGAGAGGATTCCAAGGCTCCACAAACCTATTTATTAGTGAATAGAAGAATTTTTTAAACGATTAGATCCTCATTGTTAAGTGATTTCTTTCCCGTTTTTTTCTCTCTCTCCCGTCTATCTTTCTTGATGAGGGGGTATGAATTTTACTGCATTGGAATTGGTTTATATCTAGGTTTTTATGGTTGTGTTTGGTTAGATATTGGTCCTAGATTTTGGATCTAAATATCATCCTACATTGTGATATTTATTGTTCAGCCTCAAATTGGGGATTTTGGTTTAGAGAACGTCTATCAACGACCTTGAGGTAGGTGGTGTAATTATCAAATATCACAGTCATGATTATAATTGTGTGTATGTAATTTTTAAATTTCAATTTCCATGTTCGGAAATTACATTCTAAATTGAACTGATTAATTTATTTCCATGTGATTGTGAAAACCTTCATGGGTCCCGCTGGACCCGTGGTTGAATTTGAAACCAGACTTGGTGGAAACCCATGGGGTGTTTTGATATAATTGAAATTATGAAATATGAATTATTAATGACTGATTAATGATATTTTTAATATGTTTTATAATTTAAATTATGAAAATTGGTGGAATAATGGTTTATATAAATGGTTGATAAATGGGTTGAGAATGTGGAACCATGATAATTGATATTTGTGATTGAGTTATGGGACATGGACTACTGCTTCAAATATCCACTGGATTCTAGACTTCCACTCTAGGCCCCAAATATATATATGTATTGAATGTGATCACTGAGTTGTTAGACATGGACTGCTGCTCTGAATACCCATAGGGTTCCAGACCATTTATCTAGGCCCCTATTTCATTATTGTGAAATTGGTTATTAAATGATGAATGAAAATGCATGATAGAATAAAATTTGATATCATTTTTTGGATGGTTTAGAATTTAGAACAATAAAAAGAAAGCATTGATGGTTCGGGTTTCACCATGAATCCAAGGATTATGTGGAAAATTAAAGAATAATTTAAATGTGGAAACTGATTAATTTAACATTTGTATTTTATTTTTTATATAATTTCATAAACTAATATAGATTCGATACCATTTTAGATTATATTATTGGTGGCCTACTAATTTGTACTCACAAAAAAATTGGGCTACCTGATTGGTACCCGAATATACTTCATGTTTTCTAGATAGGATAAGGGAAAGAGCCTTATGTTAGATGGATGAGTTGGGAGGTGGGATGTAACATGGATGAGGGAACCGGACATGATGTCCCGACCCACTTGGGGAGTTTTTAGTGTGTCTTTATTTTGAGTTTTCATTTGATACTTGACACTTATATGGAATAAAATATCTATTGTTTTGGTTTATGGTCATTTATCCATGTATTGTGACTATCATTTGATGGTGGTCTTATTGATTATGTTATTATCTGGACTGTTTTTTATTATCATTTGAATATTATTTATTTATTTCTATTATTGTGATGCTTTGATAAAGAGGGAATAGTCTCACCACACTGTATAATAGACCCTCACTTCTATTCGGCAACCTTTATCATATGAGGATGCTCACCTAAGGTCATTAAACCAATAAGCTAAGGGCACCGACATGTGGTACATGGGTCAGGATGTTACAATACATTTCATAATGAAACTTATTATTTTACAACATAACATTAACGATGTGGGTTTCATTATTTCATTATACATTATATATATTATCGAAGAATCTAAAAGTTTTCCCTTATAAGATATTTAGTTCTCCAATTATAAAAACATTTGGCACAATAAATGGGATGGATCAGGTACATTATTTATCAAAAGTGATACTTGGAACGAAAAATTCACCAGATAGTGCTTTAGTGAATGAACTATTTTACATGAAAAAATTTACAAACTATTAAAAAATTTGATAATGGATATGTATCTTGAGATTAAAATTCCCTTCTTGGAAAATATCATTACCTTTATTCATGGTTATTTTTAATGAAATAATTATTCTTCAACATTTAACTTATGATCTCATCGATGATCATCATTGTAGATTTTCATTCCACATTATAAAAACTTATTATATCCTTGAATTGATTATATATTTCTTATAATTTATTAATAATGTTCTAGAACAATAATTTATTTTACAATCTTCATCACGGTATGTTACAGTTTTGTATCGCCTCAAATAAAAATCAACATAGGGTTCAATTTGAATGATTTGTGGAAACTTTGGTTCACATAATAACTTAACTAATAGAATAAATTTATCATAAACATCCTTGAAATCAATAAAAAAAGATACAAGTATATTTTACAATTTATTACTAGACCATTTAGATTAACCACAATTTTAATAAAGATAAACTATTCTTCTGTTCAGTTATGCATTCAATGGTAGTTATGTAGTTATCCATAAAATTGTGTTCAACCATTGACAATGGCTATAAATAATTTAATTTGGTTCTCAATATGGACATAAAAAATCATTAATATATATCATTTAATGTTTATTGGGTTAGAAGTCCTATTTAATAATAATTGAGTAAGTTGAATTTATAACATTTTTTTGAAGTAAAGATAATATTAATGACGAATATCAGCAGTTGTATATAAGCAGATCCAAGAAGGGAAATTTTCCAGCTATAGCTGGTTGACATTGAAGGGGCCTGAGGCTGCCAGCTAATGGGCCACATTGTTTCCTTCCCTTTTGGTAAAGGAGAAGGTGCAGCAAGAGAAGCCTTGACGTAGTGAGCGGATTCTCCTGACGATGAAGCCAAAGGCCTGGAGTCCGACGTCATTGTGGATAAGAGAATTGATAACAGAAAGGAAATAAGACTCGATGATGATATCAGCCCATCCATGTTCCACATCGAGCATCATCCCTGCAAGTATGGCATATGTCTCAGCAACTGCAGGTTCCCAGAAGGCATGATGTGGTTCATATTTTGCTGCAATGATCTACCCCAGATGATTTCGAGCCAGGAGGCTGAGAGAAACAGGCCCATCCTTGGGGAGTGAAGCGTCCACATTAAGCTTAAGACTCCCTTCCGTTGGGGGGGGGGGGTCCAATGAGGGGAACATGAGGGGGTAATTCCTGGCATAAAGTGTCCTTTGCGGTCCTTCCAGCCCTCAATCCATGAAGTAGCTCATTTAATCCAGAACTCGGGAGGCTGATGAACTTGGTGGAAAACCAAGTCGTTACGCCGAACCCAAATGATCCAGGTCAGGGTGCAGTGAGATCTTGCATTAGATGATGAAAGAGAGGAACACCAATGCATCAAAATATTGGGGAGGTCAGAGGCAATGTCCAGTGAAGCATCTGAAGTTGGGCCCCATTTATTCCAAATTTCCTTGGCTCCCGGGCAGTGAATGATGGCGTGCCAATGAGTTTCAGGAATATTTGGGAAGAAAGGGCAGGATTCAACACTGGCCATATGTCGGTAAACAAGGAGGCTCATGGTAGGGAGGGTGCCCATGCACACCTGCCACCAAAATTGGAATATTTTTTGGGGGACATTGAGCTTCCAAAAACGCTTTCCATGGTCCCTCATCACAGTCGCGAGAGTGAATGCTGAGAGAGAGTTTGCACCTGGATCTCACCGTGTACTCACCTGAAGAATCATTGGTCCAAAAAAGATGGTCGGGACCTATATTAGGGACCTAGGGGATGCTTAGAATAATTCTTTGGCCTCTTTCATTAAACCATTCTTGGATCTTTTCCACACACCATCCCGGGCCCTGGTCTGAAAAGGGGTAGTTGAAAGTGGCATCTTCAAAACTTGGTTGGGTGGGGGATGTGGCCCGAAAACCATCCTTATCGATAATACAGGGATCGGTCCAGATGTTGACAGATTAGCCATTTCCAATCCTCCATCCCAACCCTTTTTCCAAGAGATTTCGGGCCCCCCAAAAACTTCTCCAGAGGAATCTAGGGCGTGGGCCAAGAAAGGAACCACAGAAGTCCGTGTGAGGAAAGTACTTGACATGGAGTACCCACACACATAAAGATGATGGACGGTTAATAAGGAGCCATCCTTGCTTGGCTAGCAGTGTGTCATTGAACAGAAGAATATTCCGGAATCTCATCCCTCCCTCTGACTTGGGTTTGTAGAGTTTCTCCCAGGACAACCAGTGGGGTCAATTTCTTCCATCATTTTCCCCCCACCAGAAGTTGGCAGTATGTGAATGGATCAGGTTGAAGATGGCCATCGGGAGCTTAAACATCGACATAAAGTATCCGGGGATAGACTGAATGACAGCTTTAATGAGGGTTCCTTTGCCAGATTTGGAGATGCTTTTTGGGGTCCAGCCTTGAATTTTTTCCTCAATCTTGTCCACCAGAGCTGCAAAGATTTCTTTTTTGGACCGGACAATCACCGTAAAGAGTTCTAGATACTTCTGGTGCTTATCGACCAAATGGATGCCTTCATATGCACAAATCTCAGCTCTCTTGGCAGGAGGCACCCCTGCGCTGAAGGAGATTTCTGATTTTCCGTGATTGACAGACTGTCCAGACGCCCGCTCATATTACTGGATCGCTTGGATGATCACCCGAAATTCATTAATAGTGGCTCTGGAGAAAAGGAGGTAGCCGTCGATGAAGAAGAGATGCGACACTTGTGGGCTCTCATGACAGACCTTTGCACCATGAATAGACTTAAAGGATGTAGCCCTGGAAATAAAGTCAGAGAAAACATCAGCCACCGAAATGAAGAGAAAAGGGGGGAGATTATCTTCCTAACGCAGGCATCGGGTTGGGGAGAATCCTCTGGTGAGATCCCTATTGACCTTGATTCGGAAGGAGACGGTCGAGATGCAGTGCATGATAATTTCTGTCCATTTAGTGCAGAAACCCATTCTCAACATCATAGCTCTAAGGAACTGCCATTCCACGTTATCATAGTCTTTGGTCATATCCAGTTTCTAGGCCATGGTTCCTCTTTTAGCAGTGGAGAGCGTTTTCATAGAGTGGAACAATTCATGGGCCACAATTGCATTATCAGTAATTAGCCGCTTGGCCACGAAGGCGCTCTGGTTTTCAGAGATAATATCAGGAAGCCAAGGACGCAGCCGATTGACAAGGATTTTTGAGAAGATCTTATAAGAGACATTGCAGAGGTTGATAGGTCTGAAATCAGGGATCTCCTGAGGTTTCTTGATTTTGGGGATGAGGACGAGGACCATTTAGTTGAGGACGGAAAGGCTTGTATTCCCCACCTAGATGTTTTTTATCATTTTTCAGATGTCGGGACCGATAATGTGCCAGTATTGTTTAAAAAATAAGCTGTGAAAACCATCCGGTCCCGGGGCCTTAGTGGGGGTGGATATGCTTCAAATACAGGTGTATCTCATCATTAATCACATCTTTTGTAAGATGCCGATTAATCTCCTCGGTGATCATAGGTCTGATGCATTCTTCCACTTCAACAGACATGAAAGGAGTTCCTGTGGAGTAGAGGTTCTGGAAATAGACTACCAAAGCTTCGTGAATGCCGCAGGTGTCAAAAAATTTGCTTCCATCAGGTCGTGAAAGGCTCCTGATAGAGTTTTTCCAACACCTCGCTGATACTTTCAGGTGGAAATACCTTGTATTAGCATCACCCTCTTTAATATGGGTGTCACGCGCCCGCATCGTCCAAAGGATTTCCTTAACAGGAAGGGCCCCGTCCATCTCTCTTTGAGTTACACCAATCCTGGAGATGTTTCCATTGGATGGGGGTTTCCTGCGTAAGTTGTGCAACTTATTTTCAATGACATCACAATGCCTATCAGGTTGGTGGTATTTCTTGTTGCTCCAAGATCTCAGACCAGAAGAAACCTGTTGGAGATTGAGGCTAACATCTTCATGGGAACTCTTCTAACTTGATCGGACCACCTCTTTGCATTCCTGGTCTTTTGCCCAGAAGCTCTCAAATCTGAAGGGTCTGCTGAGTTGTCGATTTCGCTCACCTTGCAAAAAGTTAATGAGAATTGGGTAGTGATCCGAACAGTTAAGGGCCATGTGTCCAACATGAAACATGTTGAATAGATTGATCCAACCAGTAGAACCCATAAATCTATCAAGATGCTCAGCGATGCGAGTACCTTCAGTATTGCCATAGAACCTAGTAAAAGGATTACCTATGAACCCCAGATCAACCTGGTTCGCCTTAGTGACTGTGTATTTGAAGTTAGACATCGAGGCTGAGTGTCGAATACTTCCGCCTCTCTTTTCCTTATGGAACATGATCTCATTGAAATCACCTCCGAAAAGAATAGGGCTAGGTAAATCATGTTGCATATTGCATAGAAGGTCCCATGACTCCCCCTTATCAGAATGGGATGGCCATCCATATAATCCCATAAAGGTCCAGGGTGGGTGCAAGTTAGTTTGAATAGTCACAGCCACATGGTGCATGGATAAAGACAAAATGTTAACGTCAATATTTTCCTTCCAAAGGAGACAGAGGACCCTAGAATGGCCTTGTCTGGGCACCAGAAAGTAGCCTTGGAAGACACACTTTAGAGCAATACCATTGGAGTCCTTGTTTTCCAGTATAGTTTTAGATAGGAAAACCATATCGGGGAGACTTTGAGCGCAATTGCGCTGAATCATGTGAACCATTCATGGGTTTCCAAGCCCACAACAGTTCCAGCATAACACAATCATTGCTCTATGTGAGGCTGGGTCTCACCCACCGCCACCTTTGGTTCCTCCAGACTCGTTTCACCACTTTTCATTTTCCATCTTTTGGTGGGATTCCTCCCTGATTGGAATGTTTTAGTTTGCCGTTTCCTGACCCCGGGGTTAGGGTCTTCCGCGTGACCATCACTTCCTCCACGTTGCACCCTTTCCACGTGCGACGGGTGATTGGGCCTAACATTGGAGTTCCCATCATTCCATGGGCCTCCATTGGTGTTTTATCAATTACGGATTATTGTGGATCCAGATCCAGATCTGGTGGCTCGAAGTACATCGAAATTAGCGTCGAGCATTGCCTTGGTGGTTCTTTTTGCATCGTCGCTGACCTTGTGGATGGTTGATTATTTTCCTTCAGTTGGTTAGGATGGACTCCAGATTCTCTCTGAGTGGTATAGTCAGCGTTAGATAAATCCAGAGGTCCTAGCATAATGGCTTGTCCTTGTGTAGGTTCCACCTGACTGGTATGTGCCAACGTGAGACGGTCACAGTCCTTTTGCTTTTCCATCTCAGGGATGAAAGAACATTTATTCATTTTTTCACGGAGCCAAGGGCCATATTGGAGGGTGATGTCACCTGATCCACTCTTAGGTTTTGTGGTACATGTTCTTTCCTGGTGGCCAAGATGACAAAAATTTGAATTTATAATATGTTTGACTATAAAAAATGGATTTATTTCTTTTTGGGTGTTTGAGAGACATGAGATGAAATCCATGGATATTTTACCATTTACCTATGGGTATGGGTAATTACTTCATCACCCCTATATATATATAACATTCAACATTATCATTCTAGCTGTTAATCTATATGATGTATACTCCACAGTTTCACTATATCATGAGCATGCACAAGATAATTAGAAAATTATAGGCCCTTTACTCAAATAATTTTTAGTCTTATGTGAGTTTTATGGTGAAACAAATGTAGTGTTTTTCATGGAGTGAATGTTTATAGGTAATCCATTCACTTGAAAATTAATTTCCAAAAATTTAATTTTTTAATGAAATTAGGAAATTAACACATTAAAAAAGAAATTAAAGAATATATTCCCAGGATTATGAATCTATTTAATATCATATGTTTCAATTTTATCATTATAAAATTTATATTTATTAAGAAATTCTACTTTATTATTAAGTATTGATACTAAGGGGTTTTATTCATTTTTTACAAAATATTCATGGCTAAGAAAACTCAATTACACTATATTTATTAGAAAGTAGTATTTATAATTATTGAATAAAAAAATATTTAGATAAATTGCATTTTTATCCTTTAATTAAACTTTGGTTCATAGTATTAATCAAATTTAAAAGAATAATAAACACATTTGAAAATTATTTTTATAAAATAACATATTTCTAAATTTATTACCAATATTTTATAAAATAATGCTCATAATAAAATTAAGATCTCTGTTAACCATAAAGATATTATATAATGGGATGATACTAGAATTCAAATATAATGTCTTATTCATTCATTGATACATCTAAGATAATTGATATATAAGAAGAAAGAAAATGAATACTCACCATTATATACTTTTTATCCTTTATCATTGTTTCATACATTCTCCTTGATGTTACTTTGATTCTAAAACCAAATTATCCTCTTTAAAAAATGGATCCCTCATAATTTATTATCATTTTCCCCATAAGGATTGAGTATTTATTCTATAATTTATTTTCTATGATAAAATTAAAATATAGAAGAACATAGTTTCATGTTCTATAACTTAGCTCAAAAAATGTCTTCTAAATAATTATTGATCTTTTAATATATGGTTCAAATTGAAATACATTGTGTATAAGAGACCCACCCCATTAAATTTTCTATGATATCCTTGAAACACTGTGTATTTGTAAGTACATGTTTTAAAACTTCACCCTTATCAATAACTATCCCAAATTTCATTACTTTTCAATATTTTACTCTTTAAAAGGCTCCTTGATGAAAAAAAATTAAACTAAAAACAAACATGTTTTCTTTATAAAATACTGATCCCGCATTATGTGTATTTTATTATTTTTCAAGGAATGTATCAGAATATGGAGCACCAATTATTATTTATGTTGATATGGAATAAATAATAATTTAAAAAAATGAATAACTTGGATGTTTTTTGAAGATTTAAAACATGTTGAAAATAGATTAGAGTTTACATGAAGGTTCCATTTTATATTAAGTTAGTAAAGCATAAAAAAACACATCATGGATGTTACTTTATGATTTTTCATTTTATTTAAAATATTATAAAGGATGATTTCATTCCACTGATGTTTTGGAGATCCATTCATATTCAAGGAAAAATATGTTTGAAATATGTTTCAATATTTGATGAATTTGAGTTCCAAGGAGAATTTACAATGGTAAATATTATATCTCTATAATGATGGTATATATAAGTTCAATACATATGCTTTCAAGATTGAAAATTATTAGGATACATGCTAAAAATTTATTGACTCAGCTCGAAGTTGAGTCATGAGATTTTGAAATGAAGGATGTTATATTTATCAGACTCTAATATTGAGTAGAGGTTTGTATCATTTAGAGTTAAATATGAGCCCATGGAACTATATATGAGTGCATGGGATATTATTATGAAGTGATGATTTTGAAAATAATGGAACACTTCATATGGATGGATTAACAATATGAAGTGGCTAAAAATATATAATAAAAAATATGTAATGCCAAAGAGGTATGCCCATCAGAGACAACTATCCAAGTAAAAAATGAGGCAAGTAAGGATAGAATTTATGAAGCCTAATGTGGGTCAAAACTATCCTAGGAAGAGAGTAATCAATGATGGTATACACTCGATAGAGTATAGAACCACTATATGGGGTGGAATGATACAACCTCCATGTTGAATAGTTCTAATGAATTTTAATAGTAGGTTGCTAGAGGTTTGGATGTTAAAGTAGTGCACATCTAGAAAAGATCCCGATGAGTGATTTTCTAAAAGGTTATAAATACCATATTTAAAAAAAAGAATGTTTTAGTGCTGATAAATATAGTATGGAAACCATTATCTTCCTAGTTTGATTGATTACATTCGATGAGAGTGAGTCTCATTCCATGTTATAACATTGATTCTTGATAGATATAAAGTTACAAATCCCATGATGCATGTGGGAGTTTACAAATATTATCTAAATATCATACATGTTTGAAGAGTTAGAGAATATTTAAAATAGGTTGATAATGTAACATCCCGACCTAGGGTCCACTTAACCCATGCCTCAAGCCGGTGGGTCACATGGCCTCAAGAACTTCTCCCTGTATGCCATAGGATTACGACTAGCAGTGAGGGTGTAAAGGTGATACAATGGGGAGACTATACCCTCATATCAGAGAGGCACAATGAATATAATAAAGAAACAAATAATAGAATACTCATGTATAAGTAGACATAATGATGACTGGACCATTAACCCACCATAGGGAAAGCACATACAACCAATATGATATTAAACAACATAAGGATAAATAACTGATCAACTAAATAATAATATCAAAATCAACAATGTTGTGTCACATACATGATGATGTCAAGTCATGATAATATAAAAAAGGTAACAAGGGGCATGCATATGCAATACTCTATACAAAAATAAAAAATAACAAAAAACTTCTCCACTATTATATTGATTATATGCTCGGTCCTTTGTTCCCTTGCTATAACTATAAGTAAAGCATATCATGAATCTATAGTAGGGATCTTGCCTTTATCCATACCTATAGACATGTAATCTACTCAGGTAGTAAAGGTGGCCTGGGTAGGGTGTGAGATAAAATCTCAGTAGGACACCACCAATAATGTCTATAAGTATTCCATGCATCATTCATAGCTAAATAGAGTGAATGCAAAATGAATAATAAACAATGATGAATAAATAATCCCCAGCCTGCTCAGGTTCTTATAGGACACCTGGCGGATCTACCTACTTTGGCTAAGGTTGAAATGATAGTATTATCAGTAGCCATATATTTATAGTAATAATATATGTATATAGTATAGTTAATTACTGTATCCACTTATATAAACTGGGTATGTGAGGATGTAAGTAACCATATACCTAGATTCTAGGTGCTTGCTAGATCGGGGCATAACTCATTCATCCATAACCAGTCTAAAAGAGCCTATTGGATCAAAAAAGGGTACAATCCCTACATATCATGATGAACGTGTGACATCATGCTTTTCACTCAAGATATTGGGTGGATTTTCATGTCAAAAACCGAATAAAGGGACACATAGCATCATTCACACCATCCAAATAATATCAATGGTGTGATACGTCATTCTCAACACTCGATGTAAGGGAGAGTGAAACATCATGCCCAAAAATTACCTTATCTATAATTCCATGAACAATAATAATGTAATAATAATAATTATAATAATATATATTAGGAATCATCTATCATGAATTATATTCATCAATCCCAAACATAACCATGGAAATTATTATTCAAATTAGCCATACAAATAAGCATTAATCATTTGGTGTGGCCTTTACACCAATTAAAATTTAATCAATTAATCCATTTAGTTTATTGAAAAAATAAAAACCATCATGAATAAATAACTTCAATTAATAAAATATATTTAATTATTCAAAACTTGGAAAACCAATTTCATGGTTCAATGAAGCACATAGAATGTACCATTATGAATTAGAAAACTACCTACAAGGGAAATTCCATTTATGAGTCAAGACAAGTACTTAATAGGTTATTTGGTCATTTAGTCAATTAAATATGTAGGGGAAATTCAAGATGACGCACCCAAGGGGTGTCTATGATTGAGGTAAATATCCTCTAACTACTAAATAATGATCTTCAAGAGTATAAAAATATAAAAAACATTTATTTGGAAACAAAGAACTCATTTATAGAAAACTAATGGAAAGGTCGGAGTTCGGTAGAGTGATATAGCTATGGAAAAAAAATCAATTCTTAAAGAAAAAATAGAGCACCTAACTTAAGGATATAGACAAAACCTCATCCATTATCAGCTTCATATTTGAAGTAGTTTGGAAGAAAACTGAATAATGGTCCAACACCCGGAAAATAGGGAAAATGATCTTGCACCCAAATAGCACAATAGGTATGAAGATAAACTTAGAATGGAGGGAAGTATATTCAATAGAATACCTCTATCTATCCAATGATTTTTATATATCTTTATTTGGAGTCCGAATCTATGAGTTATTGAAGAACCTAAAATACACTTGAAGATGAATTACATGAAGAAGAAAGGAGAGCCATCTGCTAGAATGGGAATAAATGAAAGAATAGATAAGGTTTTAAGTTTCATTAAGGAAATTTTGGGCATTTAAAAATAAAAAATAAGGCCTCATGGTTTGGAAAAATTGTGCGCAAACCATTCTCCCCTCACTATCCAAGGAGGAACCCCGCACGGTTAAAGTGAACTGTTTCTCTAACCATACACAAACCATGCAAGAAGCCTCTGTCCAAGATGTCTGGAAACTTTCATGGTCATGTACATGGGGTTGTATGGTTGCAAAAAAACCCTATAGACTCTGATTCTCAATAGGTTCCCTGCATGGTTTCCCCATAAAGTTAGTACTAATCATGTGGTAACCATGCATCCTACCTTTTTTCCCAATTCTCGGAGCTCCAAGCTCCGAACAAGCCTCAAATGATCTTGGAACCTTCCTTAGATCGTAGTGCATGTTTTACAAGATTAAAAAGAGTAATTTGAAAAGAAAAAAATGACATGTACCTTCATTAAAAGATGGGTTGTTACAACCTCCCTGGACACCCCCCTAGACAGACCCTGGACACCCCTCGGATAGACCCTGGACACCCCCCATACCCTAGACACCCCCCAGATAGACCCAGGACAGACCCCCCAGACCCTGGATACCCCCCCCCCCCCCCCGAACAGACCCTAGACACCCCCTAGACCCTAGACACCCCCCAGACCCTGGACACCCCCAGACCCTGGATAGATTCCCCTGGACATCCCAGACCTCCACTCCCCTAGACAACCATCCCCCCACCCTCAGGGACAGACCCTAGACCCCCCAGAACTTGGAAACCCCCCAGACCCCCACTCCCCTGAACATACCCCCTCCCACCCTCCTAGACAGATCCTAGACCCCCCCCCCACAACTTGGACACCCCCAGACCCTGGACAGATCCCTCTGGACACCCCCCTGAACCTGGACACCCCACCCCTTGCACCCCCTGCTAGTTACCCCCCTGCTAGTCCCCACTACCAGTCCCCTCCCCCTGCTAGTTTCCCCCTCCCCCTGCCAGTCCTGCCCCCCCCCCCAAAAAAAAACTTGGACACCCCCCAGACCCCCTGGACAGATCCCCCCAGATAGACCTTGAACAGCCCCCCAGGATAAACCCCCCAGACCCTGGACACCCCCTGGATAGAACCTGGACACCCCCCAGAACTTGGACACCCCCCAGACCCTGGACAGCTCCCCCTGGATAGATTCCCCTCCCCCTGGACCGATTCCCCCCAGACCCTGGACAGATTCCCACCCCTTGCACCCCCTGTCAGTTACCCCCTCCCCCTATCAGTCCCCCCTACCAGTCCCCTCCACCTGCTATTTCCCCCCTCCCCCTTCCAGTTCCCCCTCCCCCTGCCAGTACTGCCCCCCCCCCCCCACAAAAAGAACCTGGACCCCCCAGACCCCCAGATAGACACTGGACAGACCCCCCAGGACAGACCCCCCCAGACCCTGGACACCATCCCTAGACAGAACCTGAACACCCCCCAGAACCTGGACACCCCCCAGAACCTGGACAAATTCTCCTAGGTAGTGTGATAGATCAGATCACTAGCATTTTCCTTGAGTACCAGGGGTTAAAAACCTTTTTTCCACTGGTATTGGGAAAATTCAGTGAAGACTATCGTAACAACATCTATGGTGTACCACTGGTATGGGAGGTAGAATACAATATCGAAATTGTTTCAGGAGCAGTACCAATAACCATTACTCTTTATAGGATTACACCTATGGATCTTCTGGATCTCAAGAAGATATTCAAGGACCTAGAGGCTAAAGGATTCATATGCCCCAGTACATACCATGGGGTTTCACTAGTTCTTTTTTTACAAGAATACAGATGGCACCCTCAGACTTTTCATGGATTACTACCAATTGAACCAGCTCACACTAAATAATTGGTTTCCACTACATAGAATAGACGGTATATTTGACCAAATATGAAGATCTATAGTGTTTTCAAAGATATATTTAAGGTCAGGCTATCATCATGTTTGTTTCAAGACTTCATAGATACCTCACACATTTTTCAAGATCATGTTTGGTCTGCACAAGTACCTTTTCTTGTCATTTGGACTGACAAATGCACCTACAGTATTTATATATCTTATGAACTTATTTTTACACCCATATATATATTCATTCATGGTAGTATTTATTGATGAAATCTTACTGTATTCAGACTTGATACATGACCATTAAACCCATCTTGATATCATGCTGAATACACCTATAGAGCATCATCTCTATGCCAAGATCAGAGAATGAAACTTTTGGATCAAAAAAGTACACATCCTGGGTAATATTATCTCTAATTTAGGATTCCTATTAGGCCTAGGGAAATTAATGGTTGTAGTTTCATGGGAATATTCCAACAATGTATTTGAAATCATGTGTTTCTTTGGGAAATTCGGTTATTAATGACACCTCATCCTATATTTCTCACATCTTACAGCTCCACATACTTTCTTAAAAAAGAAAGTCATGAAATTCATATGGTTATAATCTTGTGAAGTATCATATCCAGAGTTGATGCATCAATTCAATTCATCACTGATACTGATTCTTTAATAGCTATGTATGAGTTATACTTCATACTATGGCACATCAGGTATTGGTCTTGGAATTTTTCTAATTTAGGATAATTGAGTTGTCACTTATAGGTTTAAGAAATTAAGGCCACATGAGCATAATTTTCAAACACACGATCTCATGCTAGCTGTTGTAGTTCATTATCTATGCTGTTGGAGACACTATCTACTTTGAGGTAGTTTTTTTTATATATTGACAAAAAACCCTCAAGTATATCATTACAAAGTGTGATATGAATCTCAGGAAGTTTAGGTGGGTGGAATACCAATAGTCATTTGATTTTGAGCTTGCATTGACGCTAGGTAAAGGAAATGCTATAACTGATTTTCTATGAAGAAAGGATTAGAATCAGGTGGTTAATGAGGATACTAGTGAATGAAAAATCATGGGTTATTCTTAGAGATTCTTGTTGTGGTTTAGAAGGAACATTGTAAGACTATCCTCTCAACCTTAGTAGTGACCTCTACTCTTTTGGAATGGGTAATAATGAGGAAACTATCTGATCATGAGGGGATTTTCCTAAGGTAAAGTTTCTCCAATGACGATACACCATTATGTTGGACCATTTATATGTTTGATACTTTAATATTCCATGGGAATTATTTTTTCCAAAATGACATTAGGTAGGAGATGATTTTGGAATTCCATGCTTAGGAATGGGAAGTTCACCCAAGTGTCACCAAAATGTATCGAGATCAATGATGAAATCATTAGAGGATTGGTATGAAATGAAATATAAATTGTTTCATCACTCAATGTTACACCATTCAGCTGGTGAAGTTAGAGAATCTATTCTTAGTAAGTCTTTTGCATATATTTCCCATTCTTGAGTGGAAATGGGATGATGTTTCTATGGATTTCATGATTAGTTTTCCCAGATCAACTCATGGAAATTATGCGGCATGGGGTTTCATTGATCATTTGATGAAGTTCACACACTTCTTACCTATACAAGAGAACTTATCAGTAGATGAGCCATAAAGAATGTACGTTAGGGAGGTTATATCTCTTCATGGAGATCCACCTTATATTATTTACAACAGAGACACTCATTTTTTACATCACAGTTATGGAAGTGGTTACGAAGGACTTGGGTATATATGTAATTCTGAGAACATAGTTTCACCCAATTTATAATGAAAAGAGGGAGCTTGTGTTTTTTGGTTCTAGACGGCATGATCTGTGCATGTGTCCTTGACTATGGGGGGGGGGGTGGGGGGGGGGGGGGGGGGGGGGGTTGAGAGAAACATATTCCCCTCATCGAGTTCGCTTATAATAATATATTTTTGTCTACCATAGAGATGGATACTTATGAATCCTTATATATAAGGCCTTTTCTCTCAACTATGTGTTGGCTAGAGGCATGGGAGGTGGCTATTAATTGATCATGTATTGTGTAGGAGACTATAGAGTAGGTCCAGTTATTCAGAAGGAGCATGATGAGAGAATTATCTAGACATTAGTCATATGCCGACCAACACTGATGAACTCTCAAGTTAGAGGTTGGAGATCATGTTTTTTTTAGAGACTCACCCAGGTTGGTCTATTGACATATTCAGAGGTAGGATAAGCTCTTAATGAGGTTTTTTTGGACCCTTTGATGTTCTGAAATAGATTATACTAGTGGACTACAAGTTAGCACTCCATCAAAAGTACCAGTTAAAGCATGATGTACTTCAAGTGTCTTGGATGCACTAATACTCTCTAGACACAACACGTGTATTTTGTCCTGATGAGGATTAATAGGATGTAGATACTTCATTAGAGGAGTATCTCATTCATATTGTTGATCAGAGCGTGAAGACAGTCCAAGTTAAATCAGTTCCCCTGGTACAGGTGCTATAACAGCATAGTCGAGTACCTGAAGAGACTTAGGAAAGGGAATATGATATATGAGTTTAGCAGCTAGAAATATTCACTAACAATTCCTTTTGACCTTCATAAGATCAAATCGAGGATGAGTTTCATTGATGGGAGGTTGTAATTACCCGCCTTTTAATGAAGGATTAGCTTGTTTGTTTTTTAATATAAATTCCTTTAACGACCAAAATACTTATGCCTAATCAATTAATGAATGTCACAAGTGTGTCATGGGCTCGTTCAGATACTGGAGCCCTGAAATGAGAAGACAAAACTAGGATGCATGGTTAGGAGACACAGTGCTTCCCAACCCACATGATTTACCTAAACCATGCGATTGCGGATAGTGTAGGTTGGGTGCCGCATGGTTTGTCTGCAACAATGTGACTCTAGGTGCACAACTATTCTTTTTTGTAGAGGTTTTTTATAGTGGATTTTCATGGTTTTCACACTTTTAGATAAACAATGTGGATAATCATGCAGGGTTCCCCTTTAAAAAATTGAAGGGTGTATATTTTGCGCACAATTTGACTAAAAATAAAACCAAACCATGGAACCTTGATTTTTTAGGAGAAATTATGTTTCTAACATCATTTAAATTATAACCCTATTTATTAGTCTCCTTTATTTTCTCCAATATATTCTTTTGGTTTTCTTTTATTGTGAGCTCCCATACCTCTAAATCTTGAAATTGAGGTATCCCTATGATCTGAAGACTGATTCAAGACCTGAAGGAATATTTGTATGGATTAACGTGAGTTCTAGAGTCCTCTCTCATCATATTTAATCTCATATGTTGATATTTCATTCTATTCAGGTGCCTACACTTTTCCTTATATTTATGGATTTGGATAGTTCCATTGATATCTTCCAACCTACTTTAAATATGAGGGAACCATGAGATGAGGATCCATCAACGAACCTAAGGTAGGTAATATCATCTGTTTACCCATTAGTATTGATGTATAGTAGATATGCTGTTGTGTTTCCAGCTAGATTTTTCTCCCCCCTCCCTTCCCCCCTGCTGGACCCCCTGGATAGCAGCCCCAACCCCCTGGGATGTAGGAGGTCGAGGGTTGGTGAGGGTTGGGGCTGTTTTGTAGGCGGCAGAGGGATGGCATTAGTGTTTTACAGGAGGCTCGGGGGGTGGTGGCTGGTGTGGTGGCTAGTGCGGGCTGAATTGCAGGTGGCTGGGGGCTGATGCGGGATCGAATGCAGGTGGAAGGGGGATGGAATTCTGGTGGAAGGGGGCTGGTTGTAGGTGCTAGGGTGATGGTGCGGGCTGATTCGAAGGTGGAAGGGGGGGCTATTGCGGACTGGAATGCTGGTGGCAGCACGCTGAAATGATGGTGGAAGGGGGATGGTGTGGGCTGGATGTGGCTGGAGCAGGGCCAAATCACGACATTACTGCGGCGTGACCGTGGCGTGTTGGCCTGGTCCAGCGACATCCGCGGGGTAGCATCTTCTGGCCAGAAGCAAAGGGAGTGGGAGGAGGCGGGGCAACATTCCGGTCGTCACCCCACCGGCAGAAATTGTGATTAGTCAGTCTCAAAATTGATCACAAGACTCATGGAATACTATCATTGTGAACCACCGCAGGGTGTCGTCCTGGAGCAGGGCCAAATCACGGCATTACCATGGCGTGACTGCGGTGTGACCGCGGCGTGACTGCGGCACGTTGGCCCGGTCCAGCGACATCAGTGGGGCAGCATCTTCCAGCCAGGAGTGAAGGGAGCGAGATGAGGTGGGGAAACATTCCGGTCATCACACCGCTGGCAGAAATTGTGATTAGTCAGTCTCAACATTGATCACAAGACTCATGGAATACTATCACTGCGAACCACCACGAGGTATCATCCTGGAGCAGAGCCAAATCACGACATCAAAGAGGCGTGACCATGGTGTGACCACGGCGTGTTGGCCCGGTCCAGCGACATCCTCTGGGCAGTATCTTCCGGCCAGAAGCGAAGGGAGTAGGAGGAGGCAGGGCAACATTCTGACAGTCGCCCTGTTGATAGAAATTGTGATTAGTCTGTCTCAACATTGATCATAAGACTCATGGAATACTATCACTGCGAACTACTGTAGGGTGTCATCTTAGAGTAGGGCCAAATCACGACGTGACTGCGGTGTGAACGCGACGTGTTGGCCCGATCCAGAAACATCCATGGGGCAGAATCTTCCGGACAGGAGCGAAGGGAGCAGGAGGAGTCGAGGAAATATTCTGGTCATCGCTCTACCGAAAGAAATTGTGATTAGTCAGTCTCAACATTTATCACAAGACTCATGGAATACTATCACTACAAATCGCCACAAAGTGTCGTCCTGAAGTAGGCCAAATCACGACATTACTACAGTGTGAACGCAGCGTGACTGCGGCGTGACCGCGGCGTGACCGCGGCGTGACCGCGGCGTGACCGCGGCGTGACCGCGGCGTGACCGCGGCGTGGCCGCGATGTGTTGGCCCAGTCCAGCGACATCCTCGGGGCAGCATCATCCAGCCAGGAGCGAAGGGAGAGGGAGGAGGTGGGGCAACATTCCGACCGTCACCCCACCGGCAGAAATTGTGATTAGTCAGTCTCAACATTGATCATAAGAATCATGGAATACTATTACTACGAACTGTCATGGGGTGTCGTCCTAGAGCAGGGCCAAATCACAGCGTGATCGTGGCATGAATGCGGCATAACCGCGGCATGACCACGGCGTGACCGCGACATGTTGGCCCGATCTAGCGGTAACCGCAAGGCAGCATCTTCCAGCCAGGAGAAAAGGGAATGGGAGGAGGTGGGGCAACATTCCGGTTGTCGCTTCGCTGAAAAAAATTGTGATTAATCAGTCTCAAAATTGATCACAAGACTCATGGAATACTATCACTACGAACCGCCGCATAATGTCTTCCAGGAGCAGGGCCAAATCACGAAATTACCACGGCGTGACCGCGACGTGTTGGCCCGGTCCAGCGACATCCGCGGGGCATCATCTTCCAGCTAGGAGCGAAGGGAGAGGGAGGAGGCGGGGCAACATTCTGACCGTCGCCCCACCAGAAAATGATAAAACTGATCAACTATTTAATATTCTATAACAAGGGATCGCCAGATAAGGTTGTAGAAAGCGACACAATGACGCAACATCTAAAGGGCCACAGAACAACGGAAAAGAATCATACACCCTACACAAACCAGTTACAAATTCATTTACTTTTCCTAAACATGTAAATTTTATTTATAATATTCAAAGAGTGAAAAGGAAAGTGTCATGGTCAAGGCATATGCCTACTCGGGCAATTTCATTTGAGTTAAATGAGTATGATAAGCCAATTTATATTATTCAAAGAAAACAAAAACTAACTAGCCACAAAACAAACACCAACAAGAGTCATATGAAAGACTCAAACCAAATATAAACATGATACAAATAACTATCACTACTCTTTGGTTTAGAAGACAATTCACCTCCGTTGGAGGGGTTTTATTATAAAATCATGGCATTGTTTTATTTCAACACAAATCAACCATATAGAGAAATTATGAGGGGTTAATTTTATCATTTATTTCAACACAAATCAACCATATACTTAACAATTCAATTTTCCATGTTTAGGAATGTTGGTGCACCCCATGGGTGGCCCTGAACTGGTAAAATAATCCTCAATGCATCACACAAAAATTATGAGGGGTTAATTTTATCATTTATCCAACCAATTTTCCAAACCCTAAAAAATAAATAAAATTCCCAACAAGAGATAAATAATAAAACAACCTCACATTCAAAAATCAATAATAAAACAATTGTATATAACTTATAAACAACATACCTCTATTCTAAAGAATACTGCTTGCTCAACCATTCCCCTTAACTCGGAATAAAACACCATTCAAAACCGCAACATACGACCTGAAATGAAAAAACATTGTTAGGTCATTGGAAGAACATGAGAAACTACACATTCTATAACATGAAAAAGTGAAGAAATATGAGGATTATACTCACCCAGAGATTTGATTCGAAATCAACGGTGCTTCAAATGGAATAGAATCAAAGGAGATCAACCCATATAGAGATATAAGAATTTTGGATCATCTCTATGGTTTCAAGGTGAATAAATGATGAGAAAATTGAGTGAGGTTTGATAAATACTAAGGGGAAAATTGGAAAATTTCACTTTTTAAGGGGCACACAGTTTGGCTACATGGTTTTCCAAAACATACCCAAACCGTGCACCGATATCTATCGAAGAGGGGTCCAAGTCACACTGTGAACTGGGGATCTCACACAGTTTATAAAAATATGTGGCATCAGTATGAAATTAATCTTTCCAAGGTTATGTGGTTTACTCTAACTATGTTCCAACCATGTAACATACAAATAATGACCACTTTTCTCCTTTCATTCATGTTTTGAACCCCATTAACACCCTCGTGCCTCCATATACATCTAATGGACATTCCATTTACCAAAATCATTATATATAAATCAAAATTTAAATAAGTACATACCTCTGCGAATACCAGGATCATTAAAAATCCCCACCATATAATGGATCATCACCGATCTATAATCACAAGCATCGTTGAACTTCTGAGGTAAAGAGATTGGGCCACTAGGCCCACATATCTATCTCCCTCTCCCTAGAATCTTCTTGAAAATTACTTTGCTTCCAAAAAACTCAAATGAAAGGCATGGTTTTTCCTCGCAATAATTTATCATGATGATCTACAAATGAACTGGATTCTCCTGATGCATCAACATGATACTACAATAAACCATAAAAACTACATAGGGATTCCATAGAAACACTTCCTAAATCAAAACACCATGAGACTTCTCACAATACATCATACTATCATGAAAGAGCCAATCAGCACCCCATCGGCTTGAAAACACTTCACAACTCAAGGAAAAATGTAGTTGGTGACATTTTATCATGTTTTTAAAACTCTAATGTTGACCCAAACTCGACACCACCCTTTGAAAAGAGTTGGTATTTCTGAATTCCTTTTCTAACTTAAATAGATCCACAACTCAAGACATATCCCCGTGCCTCATGGACCCAATAAGCACAAATAAAAAAACTAACCATTATCAAGGGTATCCCTCAAGGATCAAATGATACCAACATCTCAACCAGGATTAAGGGTAATAAGTCACTAGATACACTCTCTATGCTAGATAAATCACACTTCCAAATGCCACCACTCATAGGTGCCTTTCCTCACCCTATTCGGGTAAACTGTGTCTAAATAACCCTAGAAAATAGTCACTCTAGGTTTTAAACTGAGCTTAATAGCACACATAAATCGAATCCATGATCCATAACCCCTCACTGTAGGATCCAAAAAACACACCTCAAGGTATGAACACACATGGTTCAGAATATTTCTCTTTTAGACACCATTTAATCCTTACAAATTATCCCAACCAAAAACAATTTTGACTCATTTATAACGTTTAATTAAGCATACTATTCATTATCTATTCATTTACATTCATTCATTTTACCCTTTTCAATTATTTTATTAGAAACCATATAATTAAAATTTACCTGGAAACTAAAATACACCTTACCCTTCAAGTCCCATAATCCCATTATGTGTGGGATTATTAGGATGCATGCCACCAAGATCCCTATGTGCCTATAATGATTCATCAATGACCAATATAATGAAATTCCAGTAATAAGAAAAATAATATAATAATATCATATCATATAAAAAATTGCATCACCCAATGGTGAAATATCATTAAACTATAACAGCACAGATAAAGAATACCAATTCCCACCCTAGGCACATGAGTTTTCCCTCGTACATGGGTTAGCTACTCCTATGAACGAGCTCATTCCCAAGTCCTAGAACATCCTAAAATCACATATTCCAACCCAAATAGTAATACAATAAAAAATAACTTCTCCATTACAAGTTTTTAATGTCCTCTACTAGGAAGCCCCTAAACTGGTGACCTAAGCTGATTTGCCACATGATATCAAGCACCTCTTCCTGTATACCATAGGTTTCTTACATGTAGCATGGGTATGAGGGATCATGTGGGGATTCTAAAACCTCCTTATCGGTGTAAGACACAATAGATACCATGTGAATTAAGTGAAACAATAAACAATAACTGGAAACATGAATTACAAACTGTTTCCCCAAGAGGGTATGGACTATAACCAAACAATAATACATCATGTCAAGAAAACATTTTCAATTGAGAAAGAAACCCAATAATTAATTGAAACCTTTGAATCCCCAAAATGAGTCTAGAGTCCAATTATTGATCCCCATTCATGCTCTTCCCAAAGAAAACTAAACTCCGCAGAAGTGGGCCTTTGCCCTTGTTCAGACATACAATGATGAAATAATCTCAGGTAACCAATGATGGTCTGGTCAAGGTGTGGGTAATACTCAGTAGGACATCACTAATTATGTCTATAAATTATATAGTCTAAACAGATAGTGTATGTAGGTTCAATGTAAATAATATATAAAACAAAAGAAAACTCAGGTATTATCAGTTAATTATATACACATTAACCATTTCCTTTGTTATTTCCATTTTTATCACATATACCATCTTAATAACTTATTTCATTTTCATCCGAGGTTCAAATAGGTTAGGCATTTATATCTTTTAAATAATGGCCTATTATGGTAAAATACTATGCATAAGTGAATAAGTCATGTTCCCTATCTCTCTAGGGATAAACATATCATAAAAAAATAATTACACTTACCATGTATCCTCAGTCCATGTAGTCATATCCAACAAACTATTAAGGGAATATATCCTCGTTCCGACTCCCTAACTCATGTATTAAAGGGGTGGGGTTTAGAACCTCTATCCAACCCGACCTGTGTGTATTGAAACTGAAGTCAATTCCACCCATACAACCATACCATGATCACATCCTTATGTATTTATTAACCACATATAACATATCGCATCCATACATATTCCATACACACAAACATCACAATTCATATTTATTTTCATATGACACAATATCAATACATAACCCATTAACACATTTTCCATTTATATCGCTTTGCCCATTTGACCCATTTCCATTTTTATACCTTAACCCATTTAGAATATTAATCAACACCAATAACTTAACCCATATAACCGTTTACTCAATTTGGGTGCATTACCCCATTTATCACGTTCCTATATTCTTATGAATTAACCTATTTATGCATGTCTATCACAAATTCATAATCCATTGCCCAGATTCACATTAATCCATTGAATTTTTTTTCACATCATTCCAAATAATACCATTTTTTATTTTCAATAACTTGAAAAAACAACCATTGGTGACTCTTATATTTTATCTAAAATTTCAACATATTTATCATGGTATTTACTTCAACACAAATCAACCCTATTCTTAATATTTCAATTTTCCATGTTGGGAAATGTCGAAGCACCCCATGTGTGGAACTAAACAGGTGAAATCATCCTCCACACATCACATGGGGATCATGAGGTGTTCATTTTATTATTTATCCAACCATTTTACCGAACCCTAACAAAGGAATCAAATTAAAAACAATATAGAACCATGAAAAAATCTGCACATGAACAAATTAACAATACAACTTTTGGATATAACTTGTATATGACGTACTTCGATTCCGAAGAAAACAACATGCACAAAATTGGAGAATCACTCGGATTCGAACACCCTTCAAAACCCCAACCAAATATACACTAGAAAAAAATAATTTAAGGGATTTAGAAGAAGATAACAAAGTAGACAAACCCAAATCTGAAAAATTGAAGAAAGAGGAGTATTAGAGAAAAACAGAGCATCGATTTGAAACCAAGGGTGCTCCGAATAGTGTAGAATCAAAGGAGATCCACCCTTGGAATGATTTGTGCATTTTTTTTCATAACCCTAGATGAAAGGGGAAGAAATTAGGAGAATCTTTGCCGAGGCATGATAAATATCGATGGGGGAAATGGGAAAATCAAACTTTTTAAGGGTTTTATGGTTTTACACAATTGTTTTCCAAACCCTTCACCAACAATGTGGTTGCCTCTATCCAAGAGGGGTACAAGTCACAAAATAACCTGAGGATCTTATAATGTTTAAAAAATAATGTTCCAGATTTGTTAAATTATATTATCTAAGGTGGAATGGTTTCTCATCACAATATAACAATTTACATTAACATACTGCCAACCATGCAACATAAACAGAATGTATATCAACCCAAGGTTAACATAAAAATATATTAAATAATATTATGTGAATATAAATTACATTACAATAATACATACCTAAGGACTATAATAGTTTTGTGTCTTTGTAATCATAAAAAATATTCAATCATAATGAAATATCATAAAAATATCCCATAATGATGTCAACCATTAGTACTTATAACTAAAACATATCTTCGTAACCTAGGAAACCAAAATATTAGAACGATTTTCACTTATATTACCATTAAGTTAAATAATGAAAATGTGTGAGATACTAGTAAGATAATTAGATGTTTCGTATCAAAAATAGTTATGGTGATTTTTATGGTAAACTGCATTGTGTTCTTACAAGGTCAATGGATTCACCAAACCTGTAAATATTAAGTATGGCTAGAATTATGTATATATAATATTATATATTTTTTAAGAATCCATAGCCTTGAATGCGGCCTATTTTCCATTCCCAATGAACATGAAAAGGGAACATGAGTTAGTAGGGACACATTACCATTATTATACACCCCTGAAAATGATAAATCATTTCCAGTACTAGGATCACAATATTAATTCACCTCCCTATGGCCAGTTGGTACACTATCAAAAAGGTTGTAACTCTGACTCTAGTGTTGGATTCATGCACTAGTAATATCAAACAATTATGAAACATCACTAAGAAGGCTACATTTTGAACCAATCGGTTGACATCTAGGGAAAAATTCCATCCCCACTAACTCAATTTTCCTTATTCGAGTGTTGTAAAGTATAAATTCATCCCTAGTTTGAATGTGTAGGAAAAATCCCGGGCCAACCCACATAATTTTTGTGATAATTTGGTGTGGAAACAAACTGAATCCATTCAGAAAAAATATATCTTTCCTGGGGAGGGCTTGACCTCATGAAGATTATGTGCTATCTTGATAAATTCCCTCAAAGTGGATGAGTTCATTTAGGATCATCCCAAATGAATGGATAAACATATGAAGGAATATCATAGCTATTGTTTTAAAAAATGCAAGGGAACAAGAGAAATAAAATAAATTTCAAAACCTGTTATCAATGACCAGAACCAATTGATCAAGATGAGTTGGCTCAGTCTGGGCACTCCTGTTCAAAATTTCCCCTAAACTCTGAAGCTCGACATCGAAATCCCTTTACAATTTCCTGCAAATTTCACATATTCATGATAAACCAAGCATGTGGTCAAGGAAAAAACTAAAAGTACAATCACCTTACAAGATATAATCCATGACCATTCGGTTCTTGGAGGAACGATGAGGGAGGAGGAACAACAAGGGAGAAGGAGTATTCGCTGGGGGAGAGGGTCAAGGGTGGGAGGAGAAAGTCGAGCGCGAGGGTGGGGAGGCCACCGTGAAACACTGATGGCCGGGAAGTGCAGCAGCGATGTCAGGGAGGAGTGCGCGGAGAGCAGGTCCAGGTCGAGGGTTCGAGGAGTCATGGACATTGGGGAGGAGGTGATCGCAGATCAGGGGAGGAGAGGAGGAGAGAAGCCACTGAGAGCATCGCGAATTGGGGAGGAGGAGATCGCGGATCGGGGGAGGAGAGGAGGAGAGCATTGCAGAGAGCATCTCTGAGAGTGTCATGGACTGGGGAGGAGGAGCTCGCAGACCGGAGTCACGGACTGGGGAGGAGGATCCTGATAGATAGTAAAAAAAACATTGCTATGGATTTTTTTAATCTGTGGCTATAAATTATGATATATCCATAGTTTTAATAGAACTGTGGGTATAAACTAAGCTATAGACACATGCTTATAAAACCGTGGATATAGGTTCGTGGATATAGCCTTGTTTTCTAGTAGTGAGAGGTCAGAGACCTCTATTGGAATACGACTACAGACTGCACTGAGCTATCATCATACACTTTCAGATCAACTGGACATACTCTATAGTCTCTGGTACAAGACTTGGTCTAAGAAAATCTACCGCCCACCTCTATCTAGCATAGAGGTGAACAAAAAAGGCCCACCATGTAATGAATCATAAGGATATATCTCTATGGTAGACTGGAAGATTTTATTCTAAGATAACTCAATGAGTGGTATGTTTTTCTCCCAAGAACCCCTAAAATCAAGGATTCATGCACAAAGTATGTACTCTAATACTTTAATTGTATGCTCTATCTTTTCATCAGTCTGAGGGTGATAGACTATGCTTAGAATAATCCATGTACCCAATACCTTTTGAAACCCCTACCATAACCATGACTTAAAGCGATAATCTCTATCATAAAAGATCTAACGAGGAGCTCTATAAAGATGTAAGACCTCCCTAGTGTACAACCTCCCTAGGTCGTCAACTGAGAAGGTCTCTCACATAGGTAATAAATACATGAACTTTATAAAATGATCAACAAAAACACAAAATATATCATTTCCATGAAGTGATCTTGGTAAACCAGTCAAAAAATCCATAAAAACATCATCCCATTTCCAATTAGGAATGCACAATGTCTATAAAATACCTTCCAACCACTGATGTTCTGCCTTCACCTGCTGACAGGTGGAACACCTAGTGATAAAGACATAAATCTCCCATTTCATACGAGGTCACAAATTCTGGCATTGTAAATCTCAATACATCTTGGTGACTTCAGGATGAACTGTCCAATATGAGGCATGATATTCTCAAATAAACTCCTCTTTGATGTCTACTAGAACCCATACACACCCATGAAAGCATAATGTATCATCCCTATCCATGGTCAAACTAGAGGATGAATCATCATATATGATACTTTACCTTAGAAAAAATCCTTTTGTATCATATATTTTTCTCAACCTCACTCGTTTTAGAAGGGTAGAGTTCACTACTAAGGCTAAGAGGATCGTCTTCCCATGATCCTTCTAAACCTCAACATGCATTCTTGAAAACAAGTCCATAAGTTTCCACTTTCCATTGGTCTCTTTAACTACTTGTGTATGAGTCTTTTGGATCATAGAATTAGTTACAACATTTAATTTCTAAAACATATAAGAAATATCAAAATCAATGGATTTTAGGAACTCAATACATATGCATTGCCTGAGATTTAGATCCCGTTGATTAAAGATGTAATTGAGTATTTTTTGATCAATGTATAACAAATAATTCTCTCCAAGTAACTAGTTTCTCTAATAGCATAAGACATGAACTATATAAGCTAGCTCGAGATCATGTGTTAGGTAATTCTTCTCATAAGTCCTCAACTGAAAAGACCCATACATGATGACTCACTTGTCCTGCAACAAAATAGCTCCCTGCCCAATACCTAATGCATCACAGAAAACAATATAGCTCATTATTGGCTCTAGTAGAATCAGTATCAACACTAAATTCAATATTCCATTCAACTCATGAAAGGATTCTACAAAATCTTCTGACCATTTGAATTTCACACCCTTCTTTATCAATCCCATAAGCAGCGATACAAAGCGTGAGAAATCCAGGATGAATAATTTCTAATATACGGCTATCCCCAAGAAACATCATATGTCAAATATGTTATTGAAATATTTTCATGACCCCCTCCCTACAAAGTGTACCCCTCCTAGGATGAAAATGTGAGAAGAGAGATAATTACCCTTGAGACCCTCCTCCAGTAGGCCCCGGGTTGGCGACTATCATTGAGTGTATAATAAACACACATATGAGAGGCGTTACCCTCTATGAGAACACATGAAAAAGAGAGAGATAAGACAAACACCAAACGAATCCTGATCAAAATACAAAGTAAGATAAATATCAAGTACACATATGAAATGTCATTCAGGAACTACTATAAATGAAATGGAAAATTGAAAGTACCAAAAGAAAGTAAAAAGACAACGACCAAAAAGCCCAAATAGCTCTTGTAAAACCCCAAGCTATTTGTAACTAGCCTAATCTATAGACTTCTCAAAGTGACTTTAAAAATAGTTTATATAATGTAGGGTGAGTATAAAAGTATACTCATTAGGATCCTCCTCAGATCCCCTCATGCAAAAGTAAAGAAATCATGCTAAAGCACAGTGAACAAAAAGTGGAACTAACTCGTCACATAAATAGGTACACTATGTTCCCATCCTCACCATGGATACTCTCACCAAGTATTTCATACAAGATTATATAATATAATAAAGAATATAAAGTTTACCCCACTATCACTTCCCCACTGGTTTTCCACTTTTCCCCAACATCGCTCATCTTGAGCATCTCTCTCCAAAAAGGATTGCCCACAAACACCTCAGTGAAGATCTACAACATTCACCTCGTGCATCTTACCACCACAACCACACAACCAAAAATTAACCCAGTATTTTTTGGGAGCCACCATAGCTCGCATAACGTGTTTCATACATCAGGTATTATACCTCAAGCCATTACATCCCATACACTGAGTAAGGATCCCCAAGCCATCAAAGCCTATAAAAATTACTCCTATAATAGTCCATAAGAAAATATATCCATAATATATGCGTGTGAATAACCACAATCCATTATATCACTCTACACACATATATGGGGAAAACTAACTATCATTCATACCAGCACAAGTAATTACAATGAGAATAGAATAGGGCTAAAGGGGGTAGTCATCCATCCATCCTCCCATCGAGATGTGGGGGAAAACACGCCTTAGGGATCAGAATCCCTGTGGTGTTAGTCGCCCTAACTGACATGGTGTATTATCATATAGAAACACAAAAAGTAAAAGTTATAATATATCTCAGAACCACACTATAGGAACAACCTAGTCTTAGACTCAACTGCAGATAATGTCTCTCAGACTCCTGCCTACCACTACTATGACTAGATATCCTATAATCACACAACCTTTTAAAGAGATACTATAAATTACATTATCCCTTTTTATTAGTTTCACTTTACATGAATTAATTATTTAGAAACTAATTAACCATTATCAATTCCACATTACATTCTATTATCATCTTAACAAAGTTCCAAGCCCTCCATAAAAAACCAAACCGAGTCCACAACTTCTCTAAATCATAACCTTAGCATTGCACCCCAGCAAGCTCCAAACCCATGGTATAAAAATTTATTCAATCATTTATGAACAATATTATCACTTTTACATATTCCCAAGTATGTTAAGAAAACATTATATGCTACCAAGAATAAGGTGCTCAACATAGTGAGTAGGTGAGCTACCCATCGAGTATTTTCCACCTACAGCAGGAGCATAGACCCATCCATCCTTGAGAAGCTAAACACAGAAATCAAGTGACATAACACACACGTCTTCCCTCTTTTGGAAGGAGAGAAATAAAAACCATCTACCTCAGGTAGTGGGGAAAGTAAAGCAAATAACAAACAAAAGATTCAGCAGCGACCACTTTCACATCAATAGGTAAGTCCTACTTCAACCCATTACATCATCTTTGGTGTCCTCCCTGACACACATACACATAAAATGATGCATCTCGCCACTATAGGAGTCAATTGCTACCATAAAAACTAGGCCTCCCTACCCCCACATACCACAACAACCCTCCAAGCCCAACCATCCTATGTTCACATCACATTCGGGCCTCCCTACCCCCAAAACCACAAGTATCGTATCTAGATCACACCACAAGATATAAGATTAAACATAATAATGGGATCTCAGCCCCAAAGCAAGGAATTAATCCTTCACACACAACGAGATCTCACAGATCCAAAACATAGACACTCAACCTTTATAACCAAGCAAGAAACTCAGGCCCAACAAAGAATTAACTTTATCACACAATTGGTTCTAATTCCATCTTGAATTAATCGATTAATTATTCATAGTTTCCAACTAAGGAAACCTAAGCAACAAGCTATCACATGCTATCACCAAATTAATTAAACAGTTAATTTATCATACCATTAATTCCTTTATTAACATGAATCAACATTATTAAAGTTCATTAACCAATTCTATTGAACATGCTCACTTTCATTAATTTGATTAAATTACAACAACAACAACCAGATTCATTAAACACACCTCTTTATATTTTATCCAATCAATTAAAAAATTAATTCTGGATTTATGTTCTTTACCAATTTCCATCATGAAAAATATTCTAACCAATCAAGGCATAGATATCACACTATCTAGAAAATCAAGAGGCAAACTGTTATCATGGTATAAAGCAACAACATATGATCAATACCAATTCTTTAATCCAGTTCATATAATTATTAGGTCAATTCAATTGAGATATAAGGGATAAAACATGATAACTATATGATTTCATGTAAATAAATAGATAAATAGTGAATCCACTACCTCAAAAGGTCATTGACATTCTTCACATGAGAATGGATCAAAGCAATGGATCACGATCACCTATACCACAAAAACTTCTATCAAGGAAGGATCTCTACATATTGAAGAAGGGAGTGAGGGATCATTCCTTGATGAAGTAATCAAAAAAACATTAAAGAGAGGGTCATTGGGTCACCTGAGGTTGAGGGAGATCCACTGCAGTCGTAGGTTTTGACAAGAATTGAGTGGCTGTAAAACACTTAAAACATACAACATTGGGGAATTACATGATGTGTAATCCCCTTTCATGTTGTGTAATGCCTCGAGGTTGAGTTCTGACAAAAAATGTATCACTTTGGAATTTTATTTATTTTTCGAACCCCAAAACATTTCATGCCATGAATCCATCTTTCATACTGTGAAAAAACCCATGAAATAGAATGTCACATTGTGTAATATAGTTACACGACGTGTAATCCCATCTTTCCATATTTTACTTAACTGAACTTCTTTAAACTATTTACAAGCCACCTCCGAGAACTTTGATCTTTGAAAAAATGAAAAGTGTTGATCCAAATGGATCTGGGACCTTACATTAGATACCTCTAAAAAAATTCTATTCCCCGAGAATCCAAAACCAACCTAGAGAGGAAACAGAAAGAATGGGGTCATCTAAATAGCCATCCCGTGAGATACCTCTCAAGGATATCGCCACCACAGGAGCTTAGCCGCTTCACTAGAGGAACATGTGAAAAACCACTCAACAACCACAACCATATCCTAAACACTCTCTTGGGGGAGATACCTCTCAAAAGAGAGTAAGGCACAACAAGAAACAAGAGAAATCCATCCCATAAACATAAAGTTCTACAACCACCAAACGAACAACATTACAAGAAAAGAGTTAAACATTAAACAACTTGGTGGTATTGAGTACATATATGTGACTCATGTTCCCAAGTACTCTCCTCCACACCACCATGTCACCATAAGACACAAAGTAAGGGGATATAATGCCCACACAACACCTTATTCTAGTGGTCCTGGATCTCTATAGGCCACTCCTCGAAGGTCACATCATCATCAACATCGATATCATCCCAATCGATGATGTGGGAGTCATCATTAAGATAACAACGGAGTTGCGACACAGGAAAAACATCATGTATCCAGATCATCTGTGTGGGAAGCACTATCAAGTATGCTACAGATCCAATGTGAGCCAACACCTCAAAAGGCCCAACAAACTGGGGAGAAAGATTACTCCCATGACCAAACCTTTGCTACCCATGATGGGGAGTCACCTTCAGAAACAAGTGATCCCAACACCAAACTCCAGAGGTCTCATCCTATGATCGACAAAAGATTTCTGGAGATCCTGTGCTGCATTCATGCTCTTGAAAATCACCTAAACCATCTTTGTTGTGTTATGTAACAGTTCTAGCCTAAGAATTACTGACTCTCCAACCATAGTCTAGCATAATGGAGAATAGAAAGGTCAGACATACAAGGTTTTAAAATGTGACATATTGATGGTGGAGTGAAAACTATTTTTGTAATAAAACTCTACCAAGGGTAAGTGCCTCATCAACAAACCTTAGAAATCTAGGAAATAAGAGTGAAACATGTCTTCAGTATTCTAGATGGTCCACTTTTTCTGAACGTCCATCTGTGGATGAAAGAAATTATAAGGCATATATGAGAACCAAAAGAATACGGGAGACCTCTCCAAACCCTAGAGGTAAAATGAGGATCTAAATAAAAAATAATCATCCTCAGGACTCTGTGGAGTCTCACCACATCCTCCAGATATTTCCTCGAAAAAACCTACACTAAGACCGCCTCCTTGATTGCTATGAAGTGGGATGATTTCATCAAATGATCCACTACCACCCATATGGCATCATGGACTCCATGAGCTCAAGGTAAATAGGTAATAAAGTCCATCAAGATATCCTTACACTTCCACTGAGGAACATCTAACATTTGGAGCAAACCACTGGGAACACAGTGCTCAACCTTCACCTTCTGGAAGACCAAACATAGAGATACAAACTATGAAACTGTATGATTCAACCTAGGACAACAAAACTAACTCTGCAAATCTTAGTACATCTTTTTCACTCCAGGATGTATCGCTAAGGGTGAACTATGGAAATCTCTAAGAACTATCTCATACACCACCAAAGGAACAAAGAGCCTTCCCTAAAAAAACACTCAGTGTTGTTCATCGTTAGAACAACTATTAGGGGCCTCACCACAAACAACTAAGTCTCTCTAGACCTCCATCTCAAGATCCCCCCAACTGGGACTCTTTTACCTGCTATACCATAGATAACTACACCATCATCTGAAAAAGACAAAATCTACCCCCAACTTCTCCCATATCCAGATGTAATGTTGAAAGTTCTTCTATCACTCTCTAGGAATAACCAGATTCACACACTACATCACTATGTCACTTCCTACTCAGCACATCAGCTAAAAAATTCCCATTTTTCAGTGTATACAAAATTTCAAAGTTGCAATACTATAAGAAATCCATCCACCGACACTATTTCAAGTTCAAGTCATTCTAGGAGAAAATGTACCTCAGACTCTTCTGATCGGTGATGACCACAGAATGATCTCCAATGAGGTAATGTCTCTACAACTTTAGGGAAAACACTACAACCTCCAACTTGATATTTTGGGTGGAATAATTACATTCCTAGGGACGCAAATACCGAGGACCAAAAAAAAAACAAATGATATCTATTGCATCAGAACATAGTCTAACCCCATATTTGAAGAATCACAAAAAAGCTCAAAATGAACTTCTTCTTCTAGCAGACAAAGAACTGGAGCACTGAACAACTTCTCCTTCAGATACTCGAAAGCTTACTGACACTGATCTATCTACAAGAATGCCTGATCATTTTTGGTCAACATTGTTAGAGGGGTCTCAACCCAATAGAAATCAACTAAAAACCTCATGAAATATCCTGTAAGACCAAGTAAACTTCGTACCTATGCCACTATATTGGGGTCTTCCCAAGAAACAAATGATTAACACTTTTATGGATCCATATATAATCTCTTCCAGGACACAAAATTTCCTAAGAAACTAACTTATAGATCCAAAAAATCACACTTCAACAGCTTCCCAAACAATTGCTGTTGACGAAGAACTCGTAAAAGGGCATGAAAATTCTCTGCATGCTCCTCCTCAGATGCGGAGTGCACAAGGATTTCATTGATGAGAGCCACCACGAACATATCTAGGAACTCACATGACACAGTTTTCATCAACCCCATGAACACATCTAGAGAATTTTTTACACTGAATGACATCACAATGAACTTTTAATTCCCATGATGATAAAAGAAATTAGTCTTTGGGATATCCTCACCCTTCACACGTATCTGATGATATCCTGACCAAAATTTGATCTTCAAGAACCAACTTTCACCCTTTAGTTGATCAAATAAATCATCAATACATAGAAGAGGATAAAATGTCTTTAATGTCACTCAGTTCAAGCAATGATAATTGACACACAACTGCAAACAACCATCATCCTTATTTACAAACAAGACTAGTGCACCCCATGGTGACACACTCAGCTAAATGAAGTGGCACTAAAACGAACCATCAAGATATACATGTAGCTTTAAAAGCTCATAAGGATTCATACTCTATGGATACATTGAGATAGAGGACGTGCCTAGCTGTAGCTTGATCCCGAAATTGATCTCTCATTGAGGGGGTAATGGTACAACCTCTTCTGAAAAGAAATCAGGGTAATCTTCCAAAAACCTGGGAAATTATAACTATTGAACCTCTGACAAACTCAACATAGCTCATCCATCAAGGATGATAAGGAAAAAACATGCCTTTGACCCATCCGTGGGTCTCTCTCACTAAAAACATTGCTGGATCTCCATCAGCATCGAAGAACAACACTTGCCTCATAAAGCAATCCAAAATAGCCTAAAAAGATTAAAACCAATACATTCCATGTATGACATCATATGGTTATATCTGTAAACATAGGATATCTCCCCAAGATCGATGCTACCCCAACTCTATCTCACAATCTCTACATAATTCAAACTAGTCAGCTTAACCTCCAACTAGTGTAGTTAACGCCAAGGGCACTGGAAGCCTCTCTAACTCAAGTTTTAAAGTATGGAAAAGGGTAGGTGATATGAAGGAGTGCGTCACTACTAAATCAAACAAGGCATGAAACCAAGTAGAAAACAAGAAAAGGGTACCTCGAATGACATCTGGTTCACCTAGTGATGGAAAGGATAATGCATTAAGATGACCAAGAACTACTCCATGAACTCCATGACCCTGATGGTGACCACCTCCATGGTCGTGCTCTTCTCTCTACGGATAAGGAGCATCCTAGGGCTGTCATCAGCCTACCCCATATACTCTCTACTGATCCAAAACTGGTGCATCTTGATGCTATTGCCTAGGATGGAACTTCCTCATTGGAGGAACCTGAAGCAGAACACCTAATTTATGATGAATTATCAGAAATTTAAGTCACTATATATTATTATTACCTCATCCTCCATAATAAATACAAGTTCTGGATCCCTTAGTATAGGCTTGGGAGCAGCCGACCCCGAAGAAATGAGATAATGAGGGCTCAGACCTACCCCTGACTGATCATAAACACTTCTTCCCTGAAAAATTATAACCCCAGACTATAGCTCTACTTCATGAGGAATCCTGAAAACTCCCCTCTCATAACAATTCGATTCTGGATAATATCCTCTTGATGACCTATGCTCTCGCCAACACCTCAAGATATGTCTTCAACATAAATGGGGTGACCTGGTGCTGGATCTATGGATGTAAATCCTCCTAGAAATGCATCACCCTAGCCTCCTCATATGGAAATAGGTATGAAGTATATTATAAAAGGTTCCTAAAATGGATTCCAAAACCTCACACACTGGAACTCCCCTATTGAAGGGTAAGTAGCTTCTAGAGACTGTCCACCTTCACGGTTGAAGAAAGAAACTCAGATCTGAACTACTTTCGAAACTTCTCCCATGATACTGTCGACTCATTGTGATCCCTAAGGAACAAGAACCACCACTACCTCTCTTCCCCCACACAAAATCATCACAAACAATGACACCCAGTGCTCCTTTTGAGAAAAAATTGAGCTGAAAGATAACTTAACAAAATTTAACCAGTCATCCATGAATGAATCTAAAATGGATCCATCGTACTTCTGTAGACTCTGGTGTTGAAAATATTAGAGTTTCCTCCTATAAGTGTCATTGTTGTCAACCTCTACTCTATGGAAATCCACTGGCGCAGCCTACTGAACATCTTCTGTGCGAACTTGACAAGGACATCGACCTGGATCCATACCTGCAAAATAATAACCAATTAGAGCTCATAAACCTAGAATATGGAAGACTTTAAAATTATTATTTTTTCTTTTATTCATTTTAGGTTAACCCATCCCAAGGTCTACCCATTCAAATACAGACACAAAGAATAATGATGCATGATCCTTTACTAGGTATCTACCCTACAACCTGTATCAACTCATTTAGTAGCCACTATAAACTTAAAGGTTCATGAATCATATCATAGGGGGACCTAAATACCTATGTATCAGCTAGTCTCCAGTGTTCACAAGATCTTTCTAAACTTGGCTGACCCCATTTCCCTACCAACCCATGCAACCTCACCTGTTTTTAACTCCAAAACTCCATCCTATCGCTCAACTAGAGCTATGATACCACTATATCGTGACCCCTACCTAAAAAGCGTGCCCATCCTAGGCCAATAATGTGATAATAGAGATATTAACCCCCAAGTCCCGCCTCTAGTAGGCCCTAGGTTGGTGACTAGTACTGAGAGTATAGTAAAGACACAGATGAGAGGCATTACTCTCTAAGAGAACACATGTGAAAGAAAGACATAAGATAGACCCAAACTAACTACTTATCAGAAGAAAAAGTAAAATAAATCTCAAGTACACATATATAATGTCATGGAAGAACTACTTAAACTAAAAGGAAAAATTTCAAGTACCAAAAGAAAGTAAAATGATAGTGACCACGAAGCCCAAGCAGCTCCTACAAAACACCAAGCTAGTAGTAAACAACCTAATCTCCAAACTATTCTAAGTGACCTGAAAATTACTTTATACAATGTAGGGTGAGTATAATAGTATACTCAATAGGATCCTCCCTGGAGCCTCTCATGAAAAAGTAAATAAATCATGATAAAGAATAATGAATAACAAGTGGAACTAACTCATCACCTAAACAGGTATACTATATTCCCAACCTCATGATTGATACTATAACCAAGTATTACATAAACTAGTATATAATACAATAAGTAATATCAAGGGTACCTTTATACTACTTCCCCATTAGTTTTATGCTTTTCCCTAATGTCGCACGTCTTGAGAATATCTCTCAAAAAAGGCTTGCCCGCATATACCTAGGCGAATCCCCACAATATGAACCTCATGCATCTCACCACCACAACCACACAAAAAAAAGTTACCAGGTAGTTTTCAGGAGACATCACAGCTCACATAATGTGTATCATATGTCAGGTATTATACCTCAATCCATTATATCCCATACATCAAGTAAGTATCCTCAAGACACCACAACCTATACATGTTACACCAATAGTAGTCTATAGAAAACTATATCCAAAATATATATGTGTGAATAAACATACTCTTTTACATCCCTATACACTCATATATGGGTAAAACTAAACACCATGCATACCTGCACAAGTAACTACCAAGTGAATAGAGTAGGGCCAAAGGGGGTAGTCATCCATCCATCCTCCCATCAGAATGTTTAGGAAAACACACCAGGGCTCTGAATCCATGGGGTGTCAGTCACCCTAACCGATAGGGTGGGGTATAATATAGAAACAAAAAAGAAAAAGATAAAATATATCTCACAACCACAATATGGGAACAACCTAGTATTAGACTCAACCGCAGCTAATGTCTCTCAGACTCCTGGCTACCACTTCTAAGACTAGATATACTATAAGTACACAACCATTTAAAGAGATTATTTAAATTACTTTATCCCTTTTTATCAGTTTCAATTTACGTTGATTATTTCTTTAGAAATTAATTAACCATTATCAATTCCATATTACATTCCATTATCATCTCAATAAAGCTCCAAGCCCTCCAGTAAAAAACAAACCGAGTCCATGTATTCTCAGAATCATAACCTGATCATTTCACCCCAGAAAGATCCTAACCCATGGTTTAAACATTTATTCAATAATTTATTAACATCATTATCACTTTTACATATTCCTAGGTATTCTAAGAAAAAATTATAAGCTACCAAACACAAGGGGATAAACAAGGTGAGTAGGTGAGCTAACCATCAAGTCTTTTCCACCAATAGTAGGAGCATAGACCCATCCATCCTTGAGAAGCTAAACACAGAAATCACATGGCATACCCTGTCTTCACCTATTTTGGATGGAGAGTAAGAACAAATAGATACCTCAGCAATGGGGAAAGTAAAGAAGATAACAAACAACAGATTGAACAATGAACACTTTCACATCAACGGGTAAGCCCTGCTTCAGCTTGTTCCATTATCTCTGGTGTCCTCCTCGACACCCATATTCATAAACAGATGAATCTCACCACTCTGGGTGTTAACTTCTTCCACAAACACTAGGCCTCACTACCCCCACATACCACAATATCCCTCCAGGATCAACCATCCTTGGATCACGTCACATTCGGGCCTCCCTACCCTCACAACCACAAGGCTCATATCCAGAGCACAACACAAATAGTAGGAACAAACATATATATGGTCTCTCGGCCCTAAAGAAAGAAATTAACCCTTCACACACAACGAGCTCTCATGGCTCCAAAGAACAAGCACTCAACCTTTATAAGAAATTGAGAAACTCATGCCCTACAAGAAATTAATTTTATTACACAACTAGTTATTATTCCATCTTGAATTAACTGAATAATTATTCATAGGTTCCAACTATGGGAAACTTAAGCAACAAGTTATAACAAGATATCACCAAATTAATTAAACAATTAATTTATCATGCCTTTAATTCCATTATCAACAAGCATAAACATGCTTCAAGTTCATTAACCAATTCCATTAAACATGATCACTTTCATTAATTTAATTATCATCAAATTACAGCCACAATTGGATTCATTAAACATGCATCTTTCTATTTTACCCAATTAATTAAACAATTAATTAAAGCTTTACATTCTTTACCAATTTATATCAAGAACAATATGATAACCAAGAAAGTAATAGATATCACAGTATCTAGAAAATCAAGAGGCAAACCATTATCATGGTATAAAGAAACAACACAAGATTGATACCAATTATTTAATTCGATTCATATAATTATTAGATAAATTAAATTTCAATCCAAGAGATAAACCATGATAAATCTATGATTTCATGTAAATAAATAGAGAAGCATTGAATCCCATACCTCAAAAGGTCATTTATTTTCTTCACACAAGAACATATCAAAGAAACATATCACGATCACCTATCCTGTGACAACTTATATTGAAGATGGATCGCTAGAGATCTAATAAGGGAGTGAGGGATTGTTACTTGAAGAAGGAATCCATAAAATACTGAAGAGAGGGTCGTCGGGTCTCCTGGTGGTGAGGGAGAGCTGCTGCAACCATAGGTTTTAACAAAAACCAATCAGCTGTAAAACACTTAAAACATAAAACATTGGAGAATTACACAATGTGTAATCCCCTTTCATGTAGTGTAATGCCTTGAGGTCGAGTTCTATTGATGAATGCGTCGCCTCATCATTTTATTTATTTTTCGAACCCTAAAACATTTCACTCCATGAATCCATATTTCACGCTGTAAAAAAACCCATGAAATAGGATGTCATGGTGTGTAATATAGTTTCACGACATCTAATCCCCTCTTTCCAGCTTTTACTTAACTGAAATTCTCCAAACTTCTTCAAATCCACCTTCAAGCACTTCTATCTTCGAAAACATGCAAAGGGTTGATCCATGAAAATCCATGACCTTTAGATGTTCCCAAGAAACTACGACTCTTACTTTCTCTAGGTCTATTGAAAATCCTAAATATGAGATGATATGAACCAGTAAGTAGAGTTTATCAATCCAAAAGTGTAATTTTCTAATACTTTCATAAATATGGTTCTCCCTTAGTGTACTAAGCATGATCTCAACATGATCAGAATGGTCATGTCTAGATCACGAATACACTAATATGTCTTCCACAAAGGCTACCACAAATGACTCCAGACATGGGTGGAAAATATGATTCATAAGATCCATAAAAACTATAGGTGGATTCTTGAGACTAAATGGAATTATTAGGTACTCATATAGACCATACCTGCTCCTGAAAGCTGCATGAGGTATGTCTGATGTCTTGACCCACACCTGATGATAGTCCAACCTAAAATCTATCTTTGAAAACACCCTCTATTCTTAAATCTTATTGAATAAGTAGTCTATTCGAGGCAGTGGATACCAATTATTGATCATAAGATAGTTTAACTGATGGTAATATATGAAAATCCTGAGGGTACCATCCACCTTCTTGGAAAAAAGGACTGGTGATACTCAAGGAGAAGTATTGGGGTGGATATTTTTTTTCTACCAGATCCTCCAACTATTTATTGAGCTCTATAATATCCATAGGTTCCATCCTGTATGGAGAATTGGACATTAGTGCTGCTCCTGGAACTAGTTGAATTGTGAATTCTACCTCTATCACTAGCGGTAGCCTAAAAAATTCATCCAAGAAGAGGTCCTTGAAACTCTCCACTACATGAAGGAAAAAGTGGGTCGTAACCCCCGATCATATAAGAAAATATTGGAAATTTGCACTGTTACACTACCCAACATATGCTACTTGGGTCCCGCTCAAGTTGAAAGAATATCCCATTCTTCCTTACATATATATAACTTCTGTTCTCTAATGATGTAAACATCACCCTCCAATGATAACATTCAGTATGATCTTGATAGGGAACTAACCAATCCATACCGATGATTACATTGAACCCTACCATATCGTGTATGAAGAGATTCTATATTAAAATTCATTTACCTATATCCAAAGGACAATCCTTGTAATGATATATGCTCTCAAAATGAATACCTAACAAGGTATCGAGCATCATCATGACACATAAGTGTTCTATCATGAGGCCAAGACTCTCCATGATAGTCTCAGATATAAAAGAGTGATATTTTCTGGTGTTAAATAAATCAAAAACTAAAGTATAGGATATTATAATAGTACCTCAATCCATAGAAGGTCTGTCACCCTTCTCCTATGGAATAAGATGAACTTCATGTAACTAGCCCGTACCGTGACCCTGAGTCACTTCCTAAATGACCTGAGAAAGCCCGATATTCTAACACTGAGAGTCACGAGTCTGACTACCTCTTCCTCGACCACTACCTGAGCCTGAATGGTTGGTGGTATTCTAGTTTCCTACCTATTGAGATACTATGGGCCCCGCTACTGAACATGGAGTAGGTATAGATCCCCAATCTCTATTTACTAATGAAAAATTACTACAGAAGCACTGGATATTCCCCATCCTACCACAACCTCTTTAATCTAATGTATCTTGTAAACATTGAGGTTTTTTATGTCCCAACTTCCTACACTGGTGAAATATCAAAAAAATATCAGTTTGAGGAACCTGACTATTACTACCTCTATAAGTATCCTCAAAATGATGTTTCCAACCACTAGAAGAAACACTGGCAGATTTAGGTGTCGAACTGACATGATTTTTACCATATTCTTCCCTCAAATTTCTATCTTTAATGAGGGAATAATTGACTATCTCATAAATAGTGGTCAACCTAAAAATATTGACCTATGAGCAGATGGTTTATACCAGAAAATACTTGAATCACATGGTGTTCATAAGATCATCACTAAACAAAGTCGGTGAAAACTGCTATAGCTCAGTAAAATGATTATAATATTCCATAACTGACATGCCTCCATACTACATGTTTAGAAACTCTCTAGCCTGGTCATCCCTTAGAGTAAGTGGAAATAAATTTTCATTTAAGACCGTATGGAAATCTTCCCAAACCATATCTCTGTGCTGATATGCCTAGGTAATAATGTACCACAATCTCTTGGAAGAACCACGTAACATATAGGTAGTGAGTTTGAACCTCCTCTTTGGAGGTGTCTTCAGATGATCAAATATATAAAGAATATATTTTATCCATGACTCAACAACATGAGGTCTTCTATTCCCCAAAAAGTTGTGAGGATGCTGCTGCTGGAACTCCTGATTCAACTCTTCCATACTCGGGGTAGGTCGATCACCACCTTATATAGACTGAAAAATATATATAAATCCCTCTCTAAACTAGGTGTTAGTTACCATATTAGAAATATGAAGATGTTCCATTGGAAACACTACATGAGGGATCACTAGAGTCTTATGGCCTGCCACCTAAGGTGCATGGTCATCACCAACTTCAGAGTGTACAAATGAAGGAAATCATGGAGGCATGATGATAATTTTCTGAACACACTCCTCTATAGAAATCTTAACAATTGAAAGAATTAAATATATATATCTAGGACAAGTTTATAGCCTTCCTATAAACATATCACACCCCTATGCCTGCTCATAAATCTAGGTATAGGTAATGGAGAGAGACCATGAAAGGCCATAAGAGCTATAAGAGACGCCCCAATACCCACTAATAAGGTTGGGTTTGGGTATAGGTCTCATGTCAAATGTATAAGACACCCATTTCATTCTAAAATTCATATTATTTTTTTAACTTTGTACTCATTTACGTTTTTAAAGAACTTTAAATTATTGAATTAGATGGTTCATTATTTCCAATTCATAAGGACCCATACTCCTCAAGAACCAAAATATGGTTTCTACTTAACCCATACCATAATACGTTTTAGCCCATGCGACCAAGGTTTCATGGCTAAACATGCCAAAACTGACTGCTTAAGGTGTATGCTTTAACCTATGTAGGAAAACAATGTTTGGTTAAGGAATTCAATTTAAGTGTTAGTCGTGTTTTCAAATCCTGTAGGCGATGTTAGCACATTTTCATATAATAATCAAGGCACCCAAAATATGTAACAAGAAAATTGACCTTGAAAGTAGATGTGGCATGAAATAATGCATGACATATTAGTCCTACTGTTCCTATAATGATTCGTGTAATGAAACAATCTCATATAATTGGTCCAAATTAAAATAAATCTCATTTTAATAATTCCAATAACAATAAAATCATAAGTTGTGTGCATCACCCAATAGTGAAGTCATATCAACTATAACAGGAATAATCAATAACAATAATGACCCATCTCAGGTAATTTAGGTTTCCCTTGTACGTGGTTTAACTATGCCCGTGCATAGGCTCATTTCCAAATACCATCAACTCCTAGTATCTTTTATAATACCCAGATAGTAAGATAAATGAAAAAAATATCCTTTTGATACAACTTTGTAACATCCCAACACGGGGTCCACTTAATCCATGCCCTGAGCTGGTGGGTCACATGGCCTCAAGCACGACTCCCCATATGCCGGAGGCTACCGACTAGTAGTGAGGGTATAAAGGTTATAAAGTGAGGAGAATATACCTTTATATTAGAGTTAAACAATGGATATAATAAATAAGCACACAATATAGGAAACATGTATAATAAAAAATAATGATGATTAGACCAATAAACCACCATATTAGAACATAAAAAATATGATATTAAACTATGGAAGTGTAAATAAATGAGAAACTAAATAATAATATCAAAATACATAAGGAATTGTGACATAAATGATGATGTCATGGAATTATAATATAAAAAAGGGGAATATGGGGAAGGCATATGCAACATGATATAAAAAAATACAAGAGAATAAAATACTGCACCATGAGAATCTCAAGCATATTCTCGACCCTCTTCTCATATGAATCAACTATAGTTAAACTACATCAATAATATATAGAAGGTAACTTTGCATTATCAATACCTATAATCATGTAGTCTACCAGGGTACCAAAGGTATCCCAAGTAGCGTGTGAGAAAAACTACTAGTAGTCCACCACCAACAGTGTCTATAAGTAATCCAAGAAGTGTACATATCTTAACAGTGTGTAGGTAAAAAGAACAATGAACAATTTTGAATAAATAATCACCATAATAATTTGGTTCCTATAGGACACCTAGTGGATCTACCTAATTCAAATCAGGCCAGAATGATAGTCTAAGTAGCAAATACATATATATAGTAATACTATACATATAGTATATTTATATATTGAATCCAACTATATGCACCAGGTACGTGAGGACGTAAGTATCCATATACTTGGAAACTAGGTGATGGCTGGACCAGGGCGTAACTGAGTCATCCATAACTAGTCTAAATGAGCTTATTGGATTAATAAAGGTTTCAATACCTATATATCATGATGAATGAGAGACATCATTCTTATCACTGGAGATGGTGGGTGAGTCTTCATTTCAACACCCAAAGCAAGGGATGTGGTGCGTCATACCCATAATACAAATAATTTTAATGGTGTGCGAAGTTATGATCAATACCCAATGTAAAGGGAGAGTGAAATGTCATGACCAAAAATTCCCTTATCCATCACCACACAATCAATAACAATGGTGTAATCATAAATATAACAATAGCTATGATTCATCACCTCTCATGCATTATATTCATCAATCCAAAACATAACCATGGAAATTATAATTCATATATGCCATAATAATAAGCATTAATCATTTAGTGTGGCCTTGACACCCATTAAAATTTAATCAACTAACCCATTTAGTTTTTTTAAGAAAGAAAAACCATCTTGAAGAAATACATTCAATTAATACAATCCATTTAATTAATCAAAACACAAAAAAAAAAATTCAAGGTTTATGGAAGCACTTAGAAGGTTACACTATAAAATAGGGAACTACTTGTAAAGAAAATTCTATTTATGAGTCAATATTCGTACTTAAGAGGTGGTTTGGTCATTTAGTCAATTAAATATGGAGGGGGAATTCAATATGGAACACACAAGGGGTGGCTACGATTGAGTTCAACATAATATAACTACTAAACAATAATCCTCAAGATTATAACAACATGTGAAACATTTATTTGGAAACAAATAACTCATTTATAGACAATGCATGGGAAAGGCCGGTGTGTGACATAAGAGAAAAACAATAGAAAAAAAAATATTTTAAAGGAAAAAAATTAGACCACTTACCTTATGGCTATAAATGACACCTCATCCAATATCAACTTTAGATTTGAATTAGTTTGGAAGAAAATGGAAGAACAGGTCAACACCGTAAAAATTGGGCAAATGAGCTTACACCCAAATAGCACAACAAATAAAAAGATAAATATAGAAGGAAAGGAAGAGGATTAAAGAGTATACATCTAGATATCAAACACTTATAAAAGATGTTTATTTGGAGTCCATATCTATGAGTTATTGAAGAACCTAGAATAGGCTAGAATATGTCTTACGAGAAGAAGAAAGGAGATCCATATACAGTAATGGGAAATAGGAAAGAATAAATAAGGATTTAAGTTTCATTAATGGAATTTTTTACATTTCAATCTAAAAAAAGAGGCACACAGTTTGGCCACATGGTTTAGCCAAACTATATTCAAACCATGCTCCCATCAATGTCCAATTAAGAACCCCATATGGTTAAGGCGAATGATTTCCTTAAACATGCACATGCCATGAAAAAATACCCTATCCATTTTTTTATGAAAACTCTCATGGTTTTGCACCATGGGTCACACAATTATATAAAACCCATGTGGCCACCGCTACTCAATAGGTTCCCCACATGGTTCCCCTGCACAATTAGTACTAACTATACAGTAATCATGCATCCTACATTTTTTTTCTAATTTATGAAGATAAATGATCCAAACAAGACCCAAACACTACTAGAACCTTCCTTAGGCTGTAGTGAATGTTTACTGATATTAAACAAAGGAATTCAAAAGAAAAGAAAACAAGTTGTACCTTTATGAAAAGATGGGTCATTACAAAGAAGAAGCTTTCTAATCTTTTTATGTCTATAAGACCCTCATTAAATGATGGTATGGATTTAGTGTTCATTCTAAATGGATAAGGTGTAAAAAACATTTTACTTTCATGTTATTTATATCAAATTTAATGTTTTATGAAATTTCAGAATACTAGAATTCTAAAATATTGGATAAATGGATATATGAATTTGATGAGGCTATTTAATTTGATAATTTAGAGAAATAAAAATCATAATGATGTTTATTATGATTTCAAAAATTGATGAAGGAGTAAGCCTTGATAGAAGTTGAATATTTCAGGGATACATTAAAACATGTATGTTGGGGTGTGTTCTGTTGAATGAATGATAATATTTATTGGGTAGTTTTAAAGGAAAAAGGTCGAAACATTTTAGCACATATATATTCAGTTTTCATATAATTTTTTAATAAAGTGGTTTATATGAGATATTTATAGGGATCTATGTCATTATGAATTTAAAATAACCCAAGAAGAAATATAATTATTTATGAAATTTTTATAATTTTGGGGTTTCAAAATGAGGTATTGACATGATTTAGTGAATACATGAATGAATAATAAATAGAAATAGGAAAAAGAAATTGAGGAAGTAAGTATACTTAATATATATATATATATGTGTAAATATTCAATGAATCTAAAATAATAAAATGTACAAAAATATTTATTAATATACCTTATTTGAATATCTATGAACTATCAAATATAGTGGGGAATACATGAAAATTATTATATTTTATAGAATCCCTATGTCTTAATGAAATGTAGGGAAGTGATCTGGTGCATTATTTTCATTTATTAATAAGAATAGGACAAAATAATATAGTGGATGTGGAGTATAGTTTTTATAGATAGAAGTGTCTTAAATATGATCCAGAGAAGAATGAAGAGCATCGTTTCAATTTTCTAATTTTAAGAATAAAAATGACGAGTGTACTTGTATACATATCAAATAAGAAGGATAATTTTTCCATGAATTTTTGTGTTCAAGTAATACAATATGAAGAATACCATGGAGTACATCAACAATTTGAAGTGTCTATATTAGTGAAAGATATTTTTGTTGTAGCCCTACAAGATATTTTACAACTACTGAGAGGTAGTATAAATACCCAACAAAATGATATTAAATTTCATGATATAATATACAATTTCAAGTGAAATGTAACATTAGTATAAGATAATCATTTATAATTTGAATCTCACTAGTTGACAGTAGTGTTTTGTGTGATCATGGGTTTTTTTGGATCGCAACAAGGAGCATCCATCTCATTCTTAGAGTTGAAAATTGTAAAAATATATTTGTCTTTAGTGTGTGTGTATTTAGGTGTGTTTTATTCAAAGAATAAGGTGAAAAGATAAAATAATAGATCCATTGATTTAAATAGGTATAATATTAAATATAATTTGATAAAAATAAGTTAATTAATTTTTTTTAGCAAAACTAATTCACCTTCCCTTAGTTTTTAACATATATACAATTTGTCCTCTTGATTTGTATCATAGAACGATTCAACACTAATTGGATTAATTGTTTTTTATTTTCTTTTAACATTTGAGTGTTTTACTAAATTTATAATTAAGTTAATATTTGATTATTTTTCAAAGAAAATTATATTTAACCCCGGATAAAAAAACCAAATTATATTCCTATTTCCAAAAAATATAGAAGTCTAATCCAAGACATTAAAAATTGAAAAAATTAAGAGTCTAAGTATATGAATAAATTTATAAATTCTAAAGAGGAATTTACACTAGAAGAAGTTAATCCAAGTTGTAACGGTTTTCATAGATCTTTGAAAACTAATTCCTAGGAGGAAGATGGTTCAAGATATAAGGATGAATAAAAACATAGTGATATCTATTTTGAATTATTTATTATCTCATGATATATATAGATGAATAAATCAAGGGATTATATGATGTAAAATAATAGATAAATATAGAACAAAATTCAATAAAACATGCCTTGTCTAAATGGATATGAAAATAAAACACACTCATAAAAATAGTTGAGGCCAAAGTGAAATATATTCTACTCCACAACGAGAGATAATATCTAATTGGTGAATAAATTTTAATGGTTTATTATTACAAATTAGTATTTGGAAATAAATTTTCGAAGGTAATATATGCATTTAAGAAGTTTCAAAATTTCTCCTTAAATTTAAAGGGTTCATATCTATAGTAAAAAAAGCATAAAAATTCATTTAAAAATTAACAAGAGATACTTGATGGAAAATATATAAGAAGAATAATGAATGGGAAGAAAGAATTAGGATAATTGAGTTCAGAAAATATAACCTCTATATGAGTTGTTTCAAATATGATTTCAAACTATGAATTATAGAATTTATTTTTTTTGATATTTTTAAAACTTTTAAGAGAAGTGGTGAAATGAATTATTTTAAAAGTGTCTTATATCTAAACAAACTAAAACTAGTGTGGATTAGGGTTTTCTATTAAATATTCATCAAATTACCTCATCCTTTGGAAAAAGGTTACCCATTGATGATATAAATCTTATTATTCTAAATCTTTAATAATTACACATATCAGTTTCAATTAAAAAACTATTCAATTATGGAAAGAGATAAATGCAGTGAAAATAATAACAAATTCTATATTAAATATATAAAATCCCAAGGAGTAAGATTCCCCATGATATTCCAAAATAGTTATTATCCTATCCAAAAATTATATCTGGTTGAATATGGATATAATAATATTTAAATTAAAAGGACAAGGTTTTTAGGTCCTTATTAGTTTCATTGGAAGTTTAGACACTAGGGTATGTATTTTTGTGATAATATAACGTCATGTTCATAAAAAATACTACTAGAATGTCTAGTAAAATTTTGTGAATATTTTAATATAAGTGTACATTGTTATGATGAGTAATATTAAATTTTAACATTGAAAAAACCAGATTATTATATAAAGATAGGACACAAGAGTTACATAGGAGGGTAAGAAAGGAATACAATTCTTCCTTGAGAAGTAAGTGAAATAATAATATTGTGTTAATTACTCAAAATATGTTATTTAGGAAATATAAAGTGAAGAAAATTAATCCAACTTGGAGAGTATGATTTTTGATAAGAGAGGACACATCATAGAATATATAAAGATGAACATAAATATAATGGTTAAATTACGGATACAAGAATTAATTAGACGGTTAATCTAAGAGAGAAACAAAAATATTGGTCAAGTGGATAATATTTCTGATAGAGAGCTTGAACGGTTTACTAAGAAGGGTTACACAATAGTGGAATACAAGTTGGGTGTATAGTGAATTTAATATTAGAACACAATAAATAATTGTTTGACTACAATATGATGATAGATGTATGTGGTTAAAAATAATGGGAAATAACCAATGAATTTTAATACTAATAAAATGATGCAAAGAATGATCCCACATAAATTAAGAAATATAACAATACTCATAAAGAGTTTATAAAATCATGAACATACTAATGGAAAATTATTATGAATATACATCAAGAATAAAGTAATGAAGGATTTTTTACTTTCAATGCGTAATAAGGTCATTCGAACAATGTTTAAAATTGAAAAAGAAAATATTTAAATACCACTCAATAAGAATTTTATCATGAACTCTATTTTTCAAGAATTTATAATGAAGAAACATGGTTGATAAAATATTTTCAACATTTTTTCACATTGATAAACTAGTAGTTCCCCCTTATTACCTATTTTTCTTAATTGTGTACTACACGTATAAGGAATAGAAGGTGAAGGAAGATATCAATGGGATAAATAGAGAATATGTGAATTCTATAAAACATTTACTACATAAATAAAGTGATGAAAGATATTAAATATGGAGAACTACATGAAATGATCCATTATAGAGAATTAATTACTTGGTATATTCTTAAATTTATCTTTTAAAGATATCCATCAAAATTATGACAATACAGAGTGTCTCCTAGAGGGGGATACTAGTGGAGATTAATTTGATAAGCTAACAGAAATATTATATATCATGTAAATATGAATATTTCAGAAAGTTTATGGAAACAATGTAATTTACAATGTATAAATTCATATTCTATAATCTGTTCTTACAAAAATTAGATACTAACATTAAGTTGGATAAATTTAATATAATCAATGATATAAAATAATTTAGATGATCAGTCTGGGATGTTTTATAAATTTTAAAACATTTTATTTGTACCAGAATGTTATGAATATTTATTTTTAAGAGAGTAATAGAATTTCATTTTGTAAATATCATGTGTATCTCTATCAAAATTAGAATCAATCAATTGCATCAACATGAAAATAATAAGATAAAATATGAGGAATGATATGAGTAATCTAATTTTCTATTTGTACCATATTCCTTTATTAATAGAATATTTTTTGTCTAAATAAAACCCTCTAGTTTTCTATACTGATTATTTATCAGATTGGGATAGATTATAATTATTAAGGGAACATTAAGTATGTATAAATTCAGACGACTATAAATGTGATGTATTTATATTCAATAAGTTTTATTGAAAAAAATCAATGAATATTTTTTGAGAATTAGTGAGAGAATGAAATATTAATAAGTGATAAATTATGTTTTATATATTGACATAAAATTTTAATGACTATTTAAAACAAATAAAAGGGGTAGATTCTTAAGCCACTTTGTGAGTGTAGTATTTTTTATTAAGAAATTTCAATGAGGATTAAGTTTAAGTGATTTTTTATATTAATGTTGAAGAAATAAAAATATGAATTAAGTGGAATAACATGAAAGTGAGTTGAATATATAATGAATATAGATAAAGTAATGGAGTTACCAAGAATGATTATATTTTTACTAAAATAATTAAGCATAAAATAATATATCATGGATGTTTATTTTTGAAATATATGTTCATTTATTTTATAGAAAAGGATGATTTATCTCCTTTGTAGTTTTTTATTTCAATCCATATTAGAGGAAAAATATGTTTGATGTGTGTCTGAATATTTGATGAATTTGAGTTTTATTAAAAATTTATAATGGTAAATATTCTATATTTATGTTTATGTAATTTTAGAAGTACCATATTTATTCTTTCATTCTTGAAAAGTACAATAATCTTTTGAAGAAATAAATGGATTAATCCAGAGATTGAGTTTATAGATTTTGGAATGAAGGATACTATATTTTTTAGACTCTAATATTTAGCAATGGGGCATATCATATGGAAATATTTTTGAGATTAAGAAACAATGTATTAGTTCCTATTATATACCTATGAAGTGGTAAATTTTCAATATTTTGAGTATTCATAAGAAATAATTATCCTTATGATGATGCTGAAATTACATCACTAAAAAATAATCAATTCATTAAGATGAGACAACCTATAAGCTATTACATTAGATTCATCCAGATAAGCTTAAAAGCAGCCAGTGAAAGTGGAATATAACAAGGATAATTTGGGATGGATCTATCTTTATAATAGAACACATTTAATGGTAATTTGGTGAGTGGAGGAAAAAAATACCGTGTCTAGTGAAAGGATAGACCCACAAGGTAGGGAGGCCCAAATGTATTTAAATAAAAATATGGTGGAGGAATTTATTTGGTAAACCAGTGAACGCTTGAAAAAAATATGGATATGGGAGTGGAATAATATGTGATATTGTTAATCATTTTAAAAATGATCATTATTATGTTTGAAAATACACCATGTACATTTCTATTTTCCTATAATTAAATATTACATGCCATGATAATTATTCTCGTTTTTGTTTTTACTTTAATAGTATAGTGTGTTCAAGTTATAAATATAACGATTCATGTGTGAGTTTTTAATGATTATCTAAATCCCATAAGTGCATGAAAAGTTATCAAATTTCAACAAAAGGTTACAAAAAAGTTCATAATCCTTTTGGTACATTTTTATGATAGTGAATAGATGGTTGTAACAATTCATAGTTCATTTTAAATGTATTAAGTGTGAAAACTATCAAAATTTATTATTCCTGATAAGACATTAATGTCATAAGATATTTTATAAATCATGAATCTGAATATTTGAGGTAATGGATATTTTAATTTTATTATTCTATGCAATATTATATTTTAAGGACATAAATATCATGATGATGTTTATCATGATTTTAGTAGTAGATGAAGAAGGAAGAAATTGTGACAAAAAATGATATATTAAATGTTTAATGTGTACATGTATGATAGATTTTATTTTTTAGAATGATCAATAAGATATAAATTAAAGTTTTTTAAGGAATAAATTGGTGCAACATTAATGAACGAGTGTATAAAGTTTTTATATTTTTTTAAAAGGAGTTTGTGTGGGAGATTTAGAGGGGTCTAAGTGGGTTGGAATTAAAAATAATCAATGGATGAATAATATAATGTTTTTATTTACTAATAATTTTATATATTCTTTATTAACTACTCACACTATTAGTTGTACATTTGAATGAATAAGAAAGAGAAAGAAGAAGAATTTTTTTTAATAATTATTCATTAAAAGAAATATATATATTTTTTATAGTTCAAATAAAATAAATATATGAAGAAGATTTTATACTATTCATAATACTAATTTATTTGAAGTATAGAAGATTTTGGAGAATATATGTTAACAATTATGTTTTATAGAATCCTAATGTGTCAAATATAATTAGGGAATAGATCGAGTGACTATTATGTTGTATAGAAAATAAAGATGATAATGACAGAAGAATAGAAGCTATGTAATATAGTTTTCAAATAAATAAATGTATACTTTTTTGTATGATACAAAAAAGGATAATCATTTAATTTTGCTGCACTAATATAGATGAAGGAGGTGTAAGCACTACTGTGTATTAAAAATAATAAAGAGGAGTAATTATTGCAGGCTTTGATGTTGGTAAGAGAAGAATACGAGCATGCAACACATAGAAAACATGCATAGTCTATACCTATAGAAGAAATTAATGTTATTTCCTTACACATTTTATAAAAATAGTCAAGTGGAAGTATAAAGTTCAAGAGATATAAGGTTAAAAATTAAGAAATACTACACACTGTTTGGATATGTGTAATATGAGGGTTGGATAATATAAAATTTCAATCACCCAAACATAGATTAATGAGTGATCAAAAAAATTCCAATTTAATGGATCAATATGAATATATTATTTTGAATATATAGTAATGAAAAAATGGGAGTTCATTGGTTCAAAAATAATGTTAAAAAAGTTTTCCATTCATTTTAGTACATTTCATAAATGTTTAATAGTTTCTATAAAAAAATAAAAGCATGTTATCAAAAGAATATATTGTATCGAAATTCCATGAACAAGGAAATGATGATTTTTTTTTGGAAATGTATTAAATTTCCACATAGGATTTGAATTTAATTTTTATATAACACTGATATATATGTTAATAATAGTATAAAATATATATATAAATCATAAGAATACTTCTAAATGATTTGAATATTATCAATAATTATATAAATGCGTATTTCATGGAGAAAGTAATATTAAGAAGGAAATCAAATGTTAGATCCAACTAGGATTGGATTTTCAGTCCTGATTACTATATAAGTAATCTATTTCAAATAACAATATGGATTTTTTTAACAATAAGTTATTTTTAGATTTCTGAAACATAATGATAAAATTAAATGGAACGAATTTATTTAAAATGAATAAGAATAATGGGACTTCTTTGATTTTGAGTTCATTTTTTATCATGGGATAGTCTATCTTCCCATAATAGGGGATTATGTGGTTGTGAATATTCTACCATAAAATCATCAATATGAATCCCTAACATTTTATATTTTTAAAATAAATCCATATTGAAATCATTGACACTTTTAAACAATTGATCAGTGTGACAATAATATAATTTAATGTTATGGGTCTTAGGAAGAATATTATCACTCGTCAACTGCATTAATTCATCAGTTAGGGCATGTCTATATAGAGGTTCTGAAAACTATAGAATTCATAGGGTCTTGAAATAGTCATTTGATTACATAAATAATCATATTTTAAATTAGGGTTACTTTTGTAGATACTTCATATGATTATGATCCTATATAATAGGCATATCATAACTACAATACACCTCTACCTCTAATCTCTCATCTTGCATTAGGAAGAACTTTTTATTAGTCTCCCATATTTTGTATTAAATCTCCATCCATCACCTTTATTTGTATAATGTAATAAAATATATATAGTCCATCCTTATTACCTAAAACCTTTCTTATGATGCTGAAAACCCTAAAAAAAAGATATACCCAAAAATTATTTCATCCATGACAGGAATATGCTATAAAATAATGTAATTATTATTGACTAGGGAACTTTTACCAATTACTAAATAAATTCAAGATAATTTTATCCACAAGATTTTATTTTATCTAAATTATAGAATAGAATCACATTCATGATTCAATGGAGGTATTTATGGAATTATGAGGTGTAGACTATAATCCTTCACCTTTCACGACTCATATCCTACATGGTTAATTTTTCATTATAATAAAAATTGATAAATGGGAATTGATAGAATTGAAATCATCTATTGATTAGTTATATTGAGTATATATGTAATGTATGTAATGGTGATGACTTTATCAGTACTAAACATTCATAATGTGATGGTTTAATTATGAATTACTTGAAATTATTCCTCCTATGTAATTAAAAATATATAATGGATTAATTAAAATAAATAAAAAATGACCATGAATGAATCATACAATATCTACATATAATTTATTGAAGGTGTCAATATAATATAGTGAGTAGTGGTATAACAATCTTTCTAAATCAAGAAACATAAATTATTTCTATTTTAATGTATTGGAGAAATGAAATTTGTTGCTACCTCAAAATTTACTACCATTTATGATGATCTAAGTTTATATTAACTTGACCACTAGTTTGGATTTATAGTTCACATATGATTCAATCCAATATATCATTTAAAATTCATATAAAAATAGAAAAAAATCGAAGAGATAAAAATAAAATGAAAAAATTAATCTTGAAAAGAAAAATAATAAAAATAGAAATAAAAAGATAAAAATTAAAATAAAGTAAAATTATTATAATTCATATTAAAAAATTAATATAATTAAGAAACATAGAAAGAAAAATAAAAATAAAAATATATTAAACTATTGATTGAAATAAAAAAATTAAATAAATGAAAATGTGAATTGGAAGCATAAAATAGTTTTTAAACAATTAAAATAAAATAAAAGATGACGAGGGAAAATTGAATTAAATTAAGAATAAAATAAGAGAAAAGAAAAGAGTAAGAATAAATTAACTAAATGATAATATATAAATTTAATTTAACTTCCTTCTTTCCTTGTTATTTGATTCGAGTGTAACATAGGTAATGAGTGATATTATTTAAACAAGGGAAGGATAATGAGTGTTAGAATTATGTGTTCGGTACTTTATTTTATAGAAATATTTTCATCATAGTATTATTATAATATACCATAACCTAATACTAAAATCACTTTTTTCTTCACTATTATGTTTCAAAATCACGGAATCGAGATACTGGATCCAAACAAAACTACTTGGAACCTTGAAAATGTGTCTTAGAACTATTATAAAATGGGTTATTTATTTTCTAAAATATTTATAATGCATAATGAAAATATGGATTAACTGTATATAACATTTTTAAAAAATGTTTTTTGGTTAAATGGAATGTTCTATCATTCATCATTGTAGGTACCATCCACCTTAATTTTTTTAACAAACTTGAATTTTAGGATATTAAAAATGTGATGAAATAAATATTCATTAGTCTCACTTAATCCATAAGAATTAATTGGTATTTTATAAATATGATTAAAAAAAATTTGAAAACACTTTTGTACTGGGTTAGCTCCCTGGAAGAACTTATTTTAAGTTAACATATTAAATTAGTTAACTGATTTCAATCATGATTCATTGGTGAATTAGGCTACAATATCTTCTTCCATATCCACTTCACCTTCACCCTTAGTTTTTTTACATCCCATTTTCATGATTTCATTTAGGTAATGGGTTTATCTCACCATTTTAATTACTAGGTGCTAGAAAGTATGTTAGATTTCCATTTTTTATTAATGAAGTCCTCATCAGATGATGATAGTGTAGTATTATGTTAATCTTCAATGCGTTACTAAAAATTAAATGATTATATTGAAGTGAAATGAAGATTATTATAGGTATTATAAAACTATAATCACCAAAATTACATTCTATTTAAGGTTGAAATACTTTAAAGTAGGGACAATGGTAGATAAAGGAATGTGAAATCAATTACTATTGATAGATGAAGCAGGATTCCATTGAAAAAATTATAACTATAAGCATACAATATATATATATATATATGCAATGACTAATTATGCTAAACTTAATTGAATTATTAAATAGTGTTGAATGATTATGAACTATAAAACTCATTTTTATTTGAATAATTATGTTTCAAAAATGGTGTGGAATTGAATATATGAAGCGTAAACCATTTTATCTATTGAAAAAAGGTCAAATGAATTTTCAGATGCATGATGTGAATCATAATGAAAATAAAGATAGAGGATGAATTTATTGGATGATATCTTTATCTATATTATTAGATCTATTTGAGGTAGAAAATAATCTATTGGAGACTGATAATAGTTCAATGATTCTATTATATTTGATTAAAACAATTCATGGGAAGGGAATAAGAGTATATGAGTTTAGTTTAATAAAAAAGAATAGTTTAGATAGTACTATATTGTTGTGAAAATAATATTTGATGTTAATTATATATAAAAACTGTTTTCTAAGACCTCATGAAAAATATGAGATATGGAATTTTAGGATTATTGTTATAATGATTTTTAATGTTGGATTTCTTGAAGTATGATTATGAGTGACGAACTAAGAAACCAAGGAATTCCCTGATGAAAGGAAACCCCATATGCACAAGATAAGACCCAAAGTCAATATCATACAATTTTTTTCTATAATGACCCACAAATTTCATACATAGATATCACATCATATTAGATAAATATTCTTTATATAACATAATGATCCACACCACAATCAATTAGGTCTAGTATCTTTGGAAATGTGGATACATAAACAACTGTTTAATAGGTGAACTACATCACCCCTACTATGTTTTTCATAAATAGGACCCATGTTATAAATATCACAAATAATACCTTTCTTTATAACTTGGGGAATGAAAACAAGAAAAGGGTGAGATCCGATGCCTAACAAGGAAAAACAAGTTATATATCAACATAAGATGAGAATAAGGGTATGATAACAAGTTAATAACATTTGAAAACTATAATATGCCTATAATATTTCATAAAAATGAATCATGTAATAAATCATGGAAGTTTATAATACATGAATCATAATATAATCGAAATAAATTATCCATGAGTTCATAATATTGGAAAAAACATAGATTTTTGGTATAAGAATAATAAAAGGAAAAAAATTCCTTATTATTTCCAAATCTATCATAGTGAAATGAGTTCACTTCCCAATCCATCATAGAATCCATGTTTCACTCCTAAGATAATATTTTCTTTTTGAAAAAACTTACTTAAAATATGAAAATCTTCCAAAAATAAAATAAAATTATTTCAAAATGTCTTGTAAATGTTTAAAGGAAGAATTAAATCATATAATGGTCATGATGGAAGAAAACACAATTCATTCTGTAGACATTAAAAAAATGAATCCTTTAACTTTATCAATAAAATGGAAAATGATCCTTGTTTAGAAAATGGAAAGGGGATTCCTTCAAAAGCAATTATTAAAAATTAAAACATGTGTAAAAATGTATCTAAAAAGTCATTTTATAATTTTTAAATATCCGTTAAAATATTTTTAGTAAACATGGAAATTTAATAAAAAGGATTTTCGACCTAAGAGATAAATGAAGTTAGTATACCTTAAAAACATTTTTTAGACTAATGTGTACATAAAGAGAGAAAAATGAAAGGAAAAAAAATTCAATTTACAGAAATAACCAAAGTATAAGAAAATTAAAGTTTTTCCTAAGAGATAGATAATAAGATATCATAACTTGAATAAAAATCATAAACAATCCCAATAAACAAAGATATTATAACTTAAGTTGTTACCACATTGGTATCTTTTGAATGATAATAACAATGAAAGAAATAAAATTGTACGGATATTTATATATCATAATTATAATGAGAAGAATCATAAAATACATTTATGGGATGTATATATACCACACAAATGAAACAATTTTTTTATAAGAAATGTGTCCCATAGAAATAAAAGTGAGACCAAAATCCATTACCTTAAGTCTCAATATCCTTCATACACATTTGAACCTTATATATAATAAATATTGGTTTATTTTAAATATATTATATAATAATATATATATAATTCCATTTATTATTTAAATATGAACTTTTATAACCTTTTTATTAACCAATCTTTGTTAAAATCACGTGTTGGGTAATAACTGCATTGTTTTCATGCATGTTTTTAATTTGGTATTTTTGGACCATTTAATTTGATAATGGTTCCACAATATTGGGAATTTAAAAATTATGTAAATATCATTTATATTCATTACATATGTATTTATATTAATCCATAAATGTTATAGATAAAAATTGGATTACACCATTTATGGAAACGGTAGGGAATATATACACATAAATATTGTTTCCATTTTCTTAATGAAAGGAACATATGGAAGTTAAATAATATATCACATTTAAAAATTTATTTTCTATTTCATATATATCACATATTTTCATTAAATTTACCCTTATTAACTTCCATGTAAATCGTAAGTGAAAAACAAATCACATTGTTTCGTGAGGTGGTTGTCCACCGTACACATGAACAACATTATCAAATTCCCAAGGAATGAAAAGTAAGAATGTGTTTATAATATTATAATATAAAATTCTAATTATGTTATTAATACCATATATATAATTTAAATCCATAATTATATCCACCTTTGAGAGGCAGTGATAGAAAATTAATTACATCGGTTTATGAGGAAATATTCCACCTTACACATGATTAGCAGTTTGGCTACCCATTTGATGGAAGAGGAGATATATGCAGGTTATTAAATTAACATAATAATATATAATTATATAAGAGATACAAATGTTATTATATCATAATATTTTAATATATTTTGAAGGATTTAAAGGAATAAATAAAATGAAAATTCATAGTTAAGAACTATACATCTTCTTCAGAGAACCCCTTTCAGTTTACACCTAAAGAAATATTAAGAGGGTTTAAGAATATAAAAAAGGAATATAGGAAGTTTTTAGGGATGTATGGAATGGAATTTAGTATCTATTTTTCAAACCAATGGGTTTTGGAAATTTGAAGAGGATAGGAGAGTGGTGATTCCTTTTATAAGTGGGGGAGATGACCCAAATAGAATTTTTCAAAAAGAAAAAGGCGAAATCATGTTTTAAACCTATCAAAAGCTCAAAAATGTATCATTATTGATAATTATATGATCTATTTTTGAAATATGGCCATAAAAGTTGATTTGGAATAGTGTTTTTGAATTTTTACCCCTTATTATTTTAATTTAACTCCCTAGGAAACCCATTTTAACCCTAACTGCGATAATTAATTTTCATTGAATTTAATATTCATTTTGAGAAAAAATTAGCCATCCTTATTATATAATATTAATTATTATGATTCTAAAATTTGAATATCTTTTTAAAAATTACAGGAATATAATTGTGACAATTTAATTTAAAATTAAACCCACAAACGCAATGAAAAAGTGATTTTTCAAAGGAAAACATTTTCTAACTATATAAAGTTTTCATATCAAATGTATAAATGAATTTGAATATATTGAACTGAATATATTTAATTATAACATATTCAATGTATTATTACTTTTAAAATATTTTTAAATAAAATAGAACATTATAAATTCTTTAAACAAAAGGAAATTGATAATAAAAATCAGTATTTTCACTATTCACAAATTTTTTTTAACATTTCAGAAAATTATAAAAAAATCACCCTAAGTTAATTTTGACCTATATATTCCAAATAAAAAGTTTATTTTTTCAATTTTTTCTAAAATTTTAAATTTTTTATTAGTTTTTTCACAAAAAAATTTAAATCCTTCTTGAGAAAAAAATGATTTATAAAACATATACAATCTTTGCTAAAAATTAAATTCTTTTTTTATCAATTTTTTTATTTCTATAAATCCATTATAATTTCTATTAAAAATGTTTCTATTACTATTTCCACAAACAATTTTAATTTTTTAGTTATAATGATCATGTTTAAACAATATTTTTAATAGTATGTCATGGTTTGTTAAAACATGCTGCTCTTTGTAACAAAAGATATCAATGAAATTCAATTTATTTGGAAAAAATTATTTTATTAAAACTTTGAGTGTTACATTCTACCCCCATAAAATGAATTTATCCCAAAAAATTATACACATCAATACAAACAAATGAGGATACTCTATCTCATCATATCCTCAGGTTCCCATGTAGCTTCTTCAAAATTAGTAGTCTTGCCAAAGTTTTTTCCTGGTGAGGGGTCTTGTTTCTTAGAACCTTATCTCTATAATCTATAATCTCCACCAGTTGATCCTCATTTAAAATTTCATTCTCAAGTGTTATGAAATATAAATTCAATACATGTCATGGATCAGGTATGTAATTCCTTAGGATAGATATATGGAATATATCATAGACTTGGGATATGATCAATGTAATCTCCAAGCAATAAGAAACCATCCATACTCAATAAAGAATCTAAAAAGGGGAAATATAACTAGGTATAATCTTTATATTCATAATGATTCTCATAATATTATTCCATAGATAAATTCATTGAAAAAATTCTCACCAACTTTAAATTCTAGATCACATAAATGATTTTCAGCATAAATTTTCTATTGAATGTATGCTTCCATGATGTGCTGTTGAATGGATATGAGTTTATCCACCATTGACTATCTTAACTCATGTACCAAAATCATTATTTCTATAACATAATCCCCTCATTTTATATTTCTACACTTCTTTCTATATAGGGATTCATGAAGAGACATCTAAATTATTAAGTGAAAGCTATTAATGTACAAAAACCTGAATAGAGGAAGTCATTGATCCAAACCACCATTGAAATATAGAGAAAAATACCTTAAAATATCCTCTATATCTTGATTTTTCCCCTCAAACTATCCATTTATCTAATTATGATACATACTGTTAAACTTAGATCTATATCTAGAGCCTACTGAATACTTCTCTAGAACATCGAGGTAACCTCAGATCCTAAAAATACACAATAGAAAGTGGTAATCTATGAAACCTATCCATTTCTATAACATATATCTAGGATAGTTGATCCAGATAGAAATATTTTCTTATAGATATAGAGTGTAATGAATTTTTAAGGTGATCAAATATAACCCATATAACAATATGCACTTTAGATGTTTTGGAGAGTTTGATGACAATATATATGGTGATGTTTTCCCATTTTTATTCTTGTATGGGTAAATGTTGTAGTATCCCATTATACTTTTTCCCTTGGACATAACTTGATAAATACCAAACAATGAGAAACATGTTTTAAAATACCTCTCTTCACACCTTCCAACTAGAAATACTCTTCCTAATCTCTATACAACTTTTTATTTACTAGGTGAATATAGATTAAAGGACTAAGAGCTTACTCTAACAGATAACTCTTTAAATTAGGTATATATGGAAGAAATACATGATTCCTAAACATTATTATTCCATCATAATAAATATTAAACTCATGAAAATTCCTAACCTTATTCTATAGTTCTACATCATCCCCTTTTCCTCTTTAATATTCACATGGATAGATAGTTTAGCACTCATTTGGAAAAGAATAGATTTCTACCTTCCTTTAAGATTTCTCTATCAGTTCAATAGAGATATATAAATATATAATCTTTTGTAATCCTCATCATGGATAAGATATCATAATCCTTTTGACTCGAAGCATCATCCACCTTGTTTTCTTTCCCAGGTTTCTAATAAATTAAGTAGTCATAATATTTAAAGAGCTCTATTGATATTGTTTGGAGCATGTTCAACTCATTCTATATAAATATATACATTAATTCATTATGATCAGTATGTATATCATACATTTCCATATAAATATAAATATAATGCATCTGTATCATTAAAAAATAAATTTCTGCAATTAACTCCATATCATGAGTTGGGTAATTTTTCCTAAGAACCTTAAAATTTCATGAGGTATAATCTATAAACATGTCATTAATCATGAGAACACATCCCAATCCCTTCTTGGATGCATCACTATAGATTAAAACACCTTATTCATTGTAGTGTAATATATTAACAAGTGTTCTGAATAATATTCTCTTTAATTCCTTGATATTTTACTTAGATTTATGCATCCATAGGAACTTGGATCTTTGTCATGATAACTTTATTAGTGGATTAGATATTCTTGATAAATTATCTAAAAAAAATACATAATGTCTATCCAAACCATGAAAACATCATATCTTAGTTACTATGGTTGGTATATGATAAAATTCAATTGCCTCTTTATTTTATGGATCCACCGATATAACCTAGAATGAGATTATATCACCCCAAAATCATAGATTTTGTAGCCAAAATTCACAATTTATTAATTTTTCATATAGTTTCTCTTTTATTAGGGTCTTTAGTAAAATTCCTAGGTGAACTTAATTCCCTTCCATGATATTTGAATATATAATAATTTCATCTATAAATACCATCACAAACTAATCAACATAATCTCTAATGAAACTATTCATTAAATATATGAAAATAGCAAGGGAATTATAAGGCCAAATGGAATCACTATATACTCATAGTATCCATAATTTAAACGGAATGATATATTGGGTATATCCTCCCCCTTGAACCTCAATTGATGATATCCATAACAAATTTTAATCTTGGAAAAGTATTTGGCTATGTGCAGTTGATAATATAAGTTATCAGCATGGGGTATATGATACATTTTCTTAATTTATATCTTTTTAAGAACTGGATAATCAATACAGAGTCGTATATATCTAGATTTCTTTTAAAAAAATAATAGGTAATATCGAAGGAGAACACTTGTCCAAATGAATATATTGTGAAGATTATCTTAGGGTTTCTTATTCAATTCCTATAACTCAATTAGACCATTCTATAGGGAGTCTTTCAAATAGGTGTGTCGCCAAGTATGAGTTCTATTGAGAACTCAACTTCACATTTCAGATGAAGACTATGAAACTCTTTAAGAAATACCTAAAAAAATTATTTCGCAATATAAATATCATCAATGTTGAGTTTTTCCCCATCCATCTAAGATAAACTCCCATTTTAAAATGGAATCAAAACCCATAAAATTGATGTTATCTCCATCACATATTCATATCCATCATCACACTAAAAAATAACTATACATTGGTTTTAAATATCAAATTTGACTTTTCTTCCTCAGAAATTCATGTGGTATTTATGAAAAGAAATTTAATCCATGCCTAAGATAACATAAAATTATACTTGACATAGAATAATGAGGATTTTAGGAAGCACATTTCCATAAAAATTAACTGGAGAAGAATCATAAACTTGAGATGTTATCATCACAACCTTAGGTTTTTTCTTTTTTAATTCAACATATAATCAGTATGAATAATAATTAACATTACTAGATACTTTTAATGATATAAGTGAATTTTTATAAATAATATCAAATAAGACACTTCAATATTTGAGAATACCATTCACTACCCAAACTTCACTGTTTTGTGTTCAATCTTGTAGTAAAATAAAAATGGTCATTATATCCATCATGTATCATTGATTTGTGTGACCAATCATATAGAGTATGTGTAAATTAGGAAAAATTTATTTCAATCCATGAAACCATAGGTTTAATCTAGATCATTCACGATCATCATCAAATAAAACACTTAATAATTTTTTATAAAGGAAATATAAATTAACACAAACAAATACTCCTTAAGTTTCAAACTAGGTGTATAATATGGACCATTGTTTCGCACCTTGTGATAATTGAGTCCATATTAATTCACCCTTTTTAGAGTTATTATACCTAAGTACAACTATTCCATACCTACATCCACTTATAGTATCATGATAGCTATGTTTGTTTAAGAAAACCACACTCCTTTATTTACAATAACTTATGAAATTCTTCTATACATAGGATCATCATAAGTGATCTCACTAATTTTTTCTCAACCTAGTTTCCAAAGGATAACTAAAATTTTCTCTAATACCAATTATAATTAACAACACATTTTATACATAGATATCAAATATTATTAGATTAGTATTAATTACATAACATAATTGTTGACGCCGAAAAAAAGACCGTAACTCTCAGAGGAAGTTTCGAAATGACGAAGCGAAGTCATATTCGGAATCAGAGGCCCGATCCGGAGGCCTGGGATGTGGTGCGTGAAATAAAGGAGGATCCACAAGAAAAATTGTTCTGCGCGCGTAGAATCACTGGGTTTCGTGAAATTGAGCCGGTGAGGCGCGCAATCTTTGCGCGCCCCGGTTCTGCGCGGTGAGTTTTTTGCGCGCTGGCTGCGCTTGGCGCGAAGAATTTCGTGCGCCGCCTGGATTCCGCGCCGGAGGTCGCCTATAAATAGAAGGTGACCCTGAACGGTTTGGGGGTTGAGGAATCCGAAGTGACTCCCGTGCGCGCAATTCGGCTCCCCCCGCGCACAAGATGACTTCCAGGTAAAACCCTCATTTCACGCAACCTTGCCCCGGATTTCACCTTTGCGCACAACTCCACTGGCTTCTGTGAATTTTCCCCCTCCCCAGGGTTCCATCCTTGTGCGCAATCCGTGTCTCGTGCGTGCAATACCCTGCCATGCGTGCAAAACCCTGCGTGTAATTCCCTCTCCACACGCAATTCCATTGCTCTAATTGCGCACCATCCCGAAGTTTTGCACCCAAGCCTTCCCTTTTGCGCGCAAAGCCCATGACCCCTTACCTTGACGCCCCTTGGCTGCCCCCTGTACCGGCACCTGATGTCTCCCCTACCGGGCATGCGTGCCATGCGTTGTTTTCCCGTACGGCCTTCCAGGATCGTGCAAAGTAACCTCAAGGTCCCTTGGGCCATGTTTCCCATTGCGTTGCTTTGCCTTATGCTTCTCCGCATAGGCACGCTAACGGCTATTGCTTCTTCGCATAGCCACGCTAACGTGGACCCCCCGGTGGTTTGTCCTGCGGCCCCCCTTCACCATGGCCTTGCCAATTCCTTCCCTCCCACAAGGGGTAGAGGACGTTGGGCATGTAAGCCCTAGGGGTGTGGAGAAAACCCACCTCGTCCAAGCTGCAGGACGTTAAACTGCTAAGCACCTCGTCCTTAACACAAGACGTTAAACTGTGGTCCGACCCCGTGCTTCACATGTAGGGTCCCCCCAGCTCGGACATTTTTTACGCCCACTCGTCAACACAGTAATGGACTCTTCCTCACATGGAATGAGATCCTCCTTGTCGGAGCAGCGTTTGTCCACGGGGAAAGGGCTGCCTCAGAGCGTAAGCCCCTAGCCTCTCAACGGATGATTGCACCCATGCATCTCCGTACTTCCCCCCTGCCAAGGCCAGTGGAGTCCTTTTCCCACTGCGCTTTGTCACACCACGGGCCTCCACCCTGGATTAATCCCCAACACCAAGGGCTGCTAACCACGCGTAAACCCCTATTTCCTCTTTGGGCCACTCAACGCGTAAGCCCCATTCCGCTTCTCACGGACGCACCCTTCGTGACATGCTCGTCTGGTCCCTGCTGCCTCTTGTTTCCCACACCGAGCATGACTCACATGGGATTAGAGCGCGCATCGACCATGACATCCTCCTATGGGCCGCCCCAGAGCGTAAGCCCCATCCCAGCGAACTACGTGGACTTTGATCCGTGCTAACGCACGGTACGTAGGAAGCCTCCACGAGGTTCAATTCCACCACCCGGTCATCCCGACCTCTCCATGTCGGATCCCCGACCATCTTGGGCCACCTCAGAGCGTAATCCCCAAACCCCCCATCCCGCATGACGTTAAACTGTATTCCATCCCGCATGACGTTAAACTGTATTCCGTCCCGCATGACGTTAAACTGTATTCCGTCCCACATGACGTTAAACTGTATTCCATCCCGCACAACATTAAACTGTTTTCCGTCCCGCATGATGTTAAACTGTATTGCATCCCGAACGACGTTAAACTGTATCCCCTCTCTCTTGGGCCGTCTTAGAACGTAAGCCCCATGTATCACTCCACCATCCATCCTGATCTTTACCCGGGCCGCCACATCCCGGTGAGGTCATGCCACCCCATCCCACTCCATGACACCCGGGAAGCCGCCCACGTGATGGCCCCAACATCGGTGTTCCCCCCTAGGGATCCTTCAACCCGATCCGTCTCCGTAAGACGTTAAACTCGTGACATACCCCGTGTTAAACATGGGAAGCTGAGGAAAACCTTAGATGGTACATATTCCCCACGTTCGATGTGGGATGCCTTGGGCTTCCGCGCCCTCGAGAATCCCTGTGATGAGGGAACAAAGACAGACATGCCAACGACGCTCCAACATGACCATTCTCCTCACCAAAGGTTGCCGCCCCGACAAGACCCCTTGGAGAGTCTTGACGGAAGCAGTGTAATTAACTGGTGTCCATGTAGATATGGCACTGGGAATGAGCTTCACGAACCCGTCTTAAATCTATGAGGGAGACCCAAACTAGGTAATGAGATCCGAGGAGGAATCCACGAAAGGAAGAACCGACATCCCATCATCCCGGTTTCGATCAAGGAGTAGACGTCCCTGAACAAGGAATAGATGCCGCCCGCCTTTGGAAAGCGGGAATGCGGGGCAACAAGCAGCGCGTCCTCCCCACAGATGGATGCGCGCGCCCCGACGAAAGCATCGGAAACAAAAAATGGTGAACCCGACGTGAAGCTATTCTCCTCAACACGGGGAATGGTAGCCATTGGGGTGTCAGAAAGAACAGCATGTCACCAGGTCCAGGTAACCCTCACCGGGACATGAACCTGCCAGGGGTCGAGGCCGTCAGGATGTTGACTACTCCGTTCTCTGACGCCGTCAGCATGGATCCCTCTCGCCGACCATGGAAGACGTAATGACGCTGGGCCTTGGTTGTTGATCTCATTTCCTATTGATACTAATGGGTTCATCTCCCTGTTTCCAGGAATCAGATCACTGCATTCGAAGCTCGATCGCCACCTGCCCACCGGCGCAGGGGCAGGGGCAGTACCGACGCGGCTACCCCGCGCGGTCCCACCTATTCCACGGTTGCTACGACTTCGAACGCCGTAACAGTCGGGCACGTGCGCCCCCTCTCCCTGTCAAAAATCATCCAGCGGAGGGTGATCAATAACCTGGTTCGTAGGTATGACGAGGAAGGGGTCATCCCCACCAGGGGCATGACCCGCTTGGATCTAGAGGCAGCTGCGCCTCACCACCATCGCCGCCCTTGAGGGTCCCGCAGGGAGCCTCCGCTCCCCACGCCGACGTTCAACCGCTTTGGGAACCTATCCCTGGAGCACTTTGAAACATCCCTCCCCTACTCCAATGAGGTGGGGGATGTCCGGGTCCACTCGATCGACGATCCATCCCAAGGGTTAACAGCAAGAACCCCCGCCAGGCTGCGTCGACGCCGCTGCCCGACTCCCCGAGCTGAGGAGAAGGCAATCTTCATTCCCGCACTGCCGGTTCCGGCCCATCTGACTCAACGCCAGCGTCGAGCGCAAGCTGGAGAGAATTCCCGTCCTGGGGCACCAGCATCAGCAACCACCGTGGCCCGAGCCACTGCTGACTCCTGTTACCAGATCCCCACGCATGTTGGGTAGGGGCAGCCACGTGCCCGATTGGGATCGAAACCCCGACCGCCCTGCAGGAAAGTTGGGTCGAATCTCCCAGTCATGGACATTGGCAGTGGCCACTACGGACCAATCCGCGGTAGTGCCGCTCACCATGAAGGCTCATCCCATGCCCCCAATCTGGAAAGCCGAAATCTTCTTCGCGACGGCTATGCTCCGGGTATGACTCCTTCCAGTGCCCACTGCATGGGGTATGAGGTCACTCCCCCTACTGCCGGTCGCGAGAATGGAGTCGTTGTGTATCCAGTTGCTCACTCACATGGAGGTCCTCCCCATGTCCCTTTTGACATCTGTCCCATTGCTCCTCGCACCCCGGCGTTCAGTCCCATCTGCCCCAGCTCTATTGTGGCCGGGGGACCCCATGACGGAAATCGTCCTTACCCTAAGGAGCTACCCAGGGGCAGGAAGGCCGGGCATCATCGCCATAGGAAGAATGTCAGGGGAGTCCAGACGGAAATCAGACCAGTCCGTTTCTCCGATTCTGAGGCAGAGTACGACTCGACGACGGAACCTTCACCCCAACTGGGGACGCGGCGTGTCAGTCTCGTACTCCCCGAATGCGAGATCCGTATGATTCCCTCCTACCTTCGAAGGTATATCCAGGAGGATGAGGACTTGGCGTACCGCTAGGGATCAAGCCCGTAGTTGCCACTGGCCTCCTCGGAAGCACCTCCCACCCCTGTTGGGGAGGGTGAGGAACCTTTCTGGGTACCAATGGAAGAATCACAAGGCGATAAACCCTCGGCAAGCACCGACACTGTGACATGAGTCCCATTCGTCGGCCCATCCTATCACGACGTGGCAGTCAGGGCACTGTTACCCCTGGAGGATGACCCGGGGATCGGCGGCCAATCGGCCTGTTCGCCGTATTCCCCACCGGCCATCCCACTGCCCCAATGGCCTACCTCAGTGCCATTTCTAATTCCCCAACTTCCCTTGGTGTACGAGAAGGGGCGGCAAGTTCCGGACCCCGAACCGGAGCTGTGGAGCTTCTGTACCGTTCTTGCAGCGGGCCACTTCCCTGAGAAGTTTTGGCCGATCGCAGAATCGGGTTTTGATGTGCCAGAGTCACTCACCCCAGGAGAGTTTGAATGCTTCCGCCAGATTCTTCAGGTGACTCACTCCCGCCTCCGCCATCAGCTAGAGCCTTATCCCGGGAGCCAAGCACATCTCAAGGAGATTGGTGAGCAGTGCCGCCGGGTCGACCTAGCAGCACTCCCCGCGGTTCGGCACCCCGAGTCGTTGGACCACCACGAGGCCCTTCAGCAACAATGCGTCCAGAGTTTTCAAGTACTCTGCAGAGTTATTGAGGAGGCCACCCCTCGCGCGCACATTCGTGGGTGGGGGCAGTACGCTGCTCTCCTCTTCTGTGCGATCCGCCGACAGCCCGGTCCACTAGGCGGCCCTGAGGGAGCGTCGCCAAGGGCAGTGGCAGTCAACATGGCTGACCTTTCAGATGAGGGAAACACTGTGGAGCCCCTCGATGACGACTCAACCCATGAGGATAGGCTGCTAATGGAACCATATGAGAGGATTACTCGCCAACAAGGGAGCCTCCTAGGTCTTCCTGTATCCACGGAGGCACTGGCGCCGGGACGAAACATCGGCAAGGGTAAAGAGCCCACCGGGTCTGTCAAACTCGCCGACCCGTCTACCTTAGTGCAGAAGGTAGAGGAAGATCCCGAGAAGGCCACACTGCGCCAACAGCTAGCCGAGCAAAAGGGGCTAGTCGATGAGATCCTGGCCGAACGCATTGAAGAGCGGAGGCCTGGCTACAACAACCCTAGACCAGGACAACGGGGGCAGGAGCATCTACCCCTTGTTGAGATCCCCTCGGGTAGCCATGACCGTGTCGTGTTCGCCGACAGGGGATACACTGGAGCCCATGGCAAGAGGGCGCTATATGTTTCTCCGAACCCTCCCGAGCGGTGAGACAACCTGGGGGACCCTGCTCGGTTTCTTCCCGCCGCTCCGAGAGTCGCTCCGCCAGCTGCCCCGTGAGCCGCTGAGCGCGACTATCGTATCGAAGAGCTTGGAAATGCGCTTGTGGTTAGAGATCCCCGTCAGGACAGGAATCCACATCCGGATGATCTGATGGAGGTACCCATCGCTCGCTTGGAGGCCCTGGAAACTCGGCAGGTGGCAATCTCACCGGATGGCAATCCGTACCCCGCATGGGTGGATAACATGCCGGCCCCGCCGGGATTTGGGAACCCTACTTTTTCCCCCTTTAACAGGACCAGAGACCCGCCACAACACTTGTCCCACTTCAACTCGAGGTGCAGGCCTATGTTAGGGACTCCGGTGCAGCAGGAGGCTGCCAAGCTCCGATGCTTCGTTCAGACATTGGAAGGACCAGCATTCTTCTGGTACAACCATCTCCCTGTTGGATCTGTGACTAGCTGGGAGGACCTTCGCCGGAAATTCCTCTACCAGTTCAGTTCCACAACCTGGAAGACGAACATTGCAGACCTCTTCAGGTGCAAGCAAAGACCCGAAGAGCGAGTCGTGGACTTCATCGCTCGGTGGAAGGGGCTCACGTACTCCCTTGACATGCCGCTGACTTAGGAGAAATTACTGACAATGTGTATGGGGAACGTCAAGGCGGAGTTGGTTCCTTCCCTGATCACGCAGAATTACCCTGGAGGGTTCCGGGACTTCTCAGATAAGGCTCAGCACCTTGAAGAAGCCCTGAAATAGGCCAGTCAGGCGCTCCCACTGCCTCCTGTAATCTCTGCAAGGAGAGATGCCAGAGCTGAGCCCGCTGCAGTGGTGCAGATAGAGGCCCCAGACAGCTAGAGTTTCTACCAGTGAGGCCAGATCAGCAGGCTCATAGGGGTCCACCCCCACAGCCTTCGTCCCAGTAGCGACCGCCTCAAAATCGGCAGGCGCCTCCGCGTAACGCACCGCCACCACCTAGGCGAGGTAATCCGGCTCCGCCTCCTTGGACTGCTCCTCCGGCCCCTAGCCATGGTCAGCCACCAAGATTCCCCTTTCCAGACATAAGGAATCAGGCTTACTTGTTTGGCGAGGCCCAGGTCCCCGGTTATTTCCGTAGCGCCTTGGAGTAGAGGATCGCGTGACTGCCTGAGTGCCAGAAGCCAGAAGAGGCGTGTCTCACGGATCACCCTAACTACTGCCCTTATCACCGGATCATGGGACACACCATCCAACAATGCTATGTGTTCAAGGACTGGCTCCAAGACCAGATTGACAACAATATAGTCAGGTTGGCCCCAGCCCTAGCACAGGTGGCATGTGTCTTCGTGGGATCAGATGGCAGTAGTGACAACGGGGATGGGTGGGAACAAGTTTCCGACCGTGGGTCCCAGAAGTATAATGACTGGATGGCCCGTAGGATGGTCGCCCATGCCCATGGCATCATCCGTGCACGCCTGGATCAGCCAGAGCCCTCGGAGTCTACGAGCGCCGCTTTGGCATCATCGTCCCAGCCTACTTCTTCCCAGAAGAGCAGGCGGTGGCGCAAGAAGAAAGAACGCGCCCTGCTATTGTCGTCATCTTCTCACATGCTTGGCGATTTCATGCCCCCGGAAATGGGGATCCCTCTGAGACCCCGTCTGGTAGTGGATGACTCCTCGAGTGAGAGCCCGGGGTACGCTTCGGTTAACACCGTAGAGTTGGTAAATCCCTTTTTGGCTCCTGACGATGAGGAGCGCCAGGTGGACCTCCCCGGAAGCCCGGGGTACGCTTCGGTTAACACCTTAGAGTTGATAAATCCCTTTTTGGCTCCCAACGATGAGGAGCGCCAGGTGGACCTCCCTGAAAGCCCGTGGTACGCTTCGGTTAACACCGTAGAGTTGGTAAATCCATTTTTGGCTCCTGACGATGAGGAGTGCCAGGTGGACCTCCCCAGAAGCCCGGGGTACCCTTCAGTTAACATCGTAGAGTTGGTAAATCCCTTTTTGGCTCCTGACGATGAGGAGCGCCAGGTGGACCTCCCTGGAAGCCCGGGGTACGCTTCAGTTAACACCGTAGAGTTAGTAAATCCCTTTTTGGCTCTCGACGACGAGGAGCGCCAGGTGGACCCCCCGGAAGCCCGGGGTACGCTTCGGTTAACACCGTAGAGTTGGTAAATCCCTTTTTGGCTCTCGACGATGAGGAGCACCAGGTGGACCTCCCCGGAAGCCCGGGGTACGCTTCGGTTAACACCGTAGAGTTGGTAAATCCCTTTTTGGCTCCCGACGATGAGGAGCGCCAGGTGGACCTCCCCAGAAGCCCAGGGTACGCTTTAGTTAACACCATAGAGTTGGTAAATCCCTTTTTGGCTCCTGACGATGAGGAGCGCCAGGTGGACCTCCCCGGAAGCCCGGGGTACGCTTCGGTTAACACTGTAGAGTTGGTAAATCCCTTTTTGGATCTCGACGATGAGGAGCGCCAGGTGGTCCTCCCCGAGATCCCGAGGTACGCTTCGGTTAACACCGTAGAGTTGGTAAATCCCTTTTTGGCTCCCAACGATGAAGAGCGCCAGGTGGACCTCCCCAATGTCCCCAGCCGTCGCCAACGTCACCGAAGCCGCAGCTACGTGAATTGCCGGGGCACTGCAGTCATAACCTCCAGTCAGGCCGTACACGCTACCGAGACCAGGCAACATGCCCATTATAGAGAGCAGCACTCGCGGCTCCCTCACCCGGTGACCACAGGTTCACTTCCACCACCGTTTGTGTTGCTGGATCGGGCGGAACCGCCTTGCCCGCATCGCAACCAGCCCAGCCCTGCCACTGGCTGACAACGGCCTCCCGGTCCTAGCATGACGGCCACCTCCCAAGCTTCAGATGGTGAACAGCGGGATGTGGCTAGTACCAGTCAGTCACCGGTCCCGCCAGTAGGGCCCGTCATGCCCCCAATCGTAGAGTGACCTCCTGTAAGCAGAACCTCGTGTTTGGCGTGAAAGTATGATGTCCTAAAGCATCTGGCTGACATTCCATCAAGGATTTCCATCCTTGAGGCCCTTCGCCTGTCATCCGAAATGCGTGAGGCGCTCACCGAGCCTCTACGGAGCCCCCTCCAGTTTGAAGCAGAGGTCGCGGACGCAGAATCCTTCCACACCGAGGTAATTGAGGACGCCGAATGTCAATTGGTTGTCTCATTCTCTGGTGAAGATGAAGACTCTCCCATACAGGGGCACATCCGCCCACTATATATCACCATCCAGTTCAATGGCGTGGAAGTCCGTCGCTGTCTTGTCGACATGGGTTCTGGGATTAACTTGATCCCAACCCGGACACTGCGAAAACTGGGGTTGTCCGAGGATGATTTAACTCCCTCCGACCTCAGAATCCAGGGGTATGGCAGGACCGAAAAAACTCCACTCGGCAAGATTCATCTGAAGACCCAGTTCGGCGGCTTAATTTCCAATACTGAATTCATGGTTGTCTCTCAAGACATTGCCTACAACGCATTGATGGGTAGGCCATGGCTCCATCTTCACGTAGCAGTTCCCTCATCATACCATCAGTGCCTCAAATACTCCCTTAAGGGTCGAGTGGGTGTGCTCCAAGGAGATGCGTCTCCGTTTGCCTCTTGTGAAGCTCGTTACCTGGACGCTGACTATTACAAGAGCAAGGATAAGAAAATCCTGGCAGGTGAGGTTGAGCCCGCCGCTGTCGCGAGTGATCCCTGGGTAGGTTTGGATGACGCATATGTCTTCCCAATCCATCGGTTGGAGGTCACGACTCCCGATATGGGAGAGTAATTTGTTGTCTCGGGTACCAGAGGAATGAATATTTCCGGGTCTAAGCGACGATGAGAAATCACCTTGTACTCTTACACCAACCAGGCTCAGGTGATCCCCGAGCCTCCTACCCCTGTACGGTATCGGGACGTTGGGCTCATGGCAACGACAGTACGTCATACGTGTTTGTTTCGCCAAGCCGGGATCGACCGAATCAAGCCAACGTGTCACTACTGCTTTGATGTCGTAAAGCATGGCCCCTTGGGCCACAGGCCGGATGGGATTGGGTCAACCGCCTTCGTCGTCATGGTCTCCACGGTGCATGAGTCTCCCGTCGTGACGACCTCTGCCACCCAAGCCGGTGCCGGCTCCCCATCAGGGTCGAGCAGCCCCGAAATGGCTCCCCCCGTGGACGATCCTTCCACAAGAGGAGAAGAAGACATGGAAGATTCTCCTCCTTCCTTTGAGGAGGGCGTCTCCACCATGGTCGACGAGCTAGTACGGGTGAACCTCAGTAGTGAGGCAGACCCGAGACCCACCTTAGTCAGCGCCGTTATGCCTCTCGAGAAACGACAATAGTACATAGACTTCCTCAGACAGCACTGTGATGTGTTTTCCTGGAGTTATAATGAGATGCCGGGTATAGATCCCCTGGTACCCGTCCACCGCCTTGGCCTCCTAGCAAACCATCGCGGGTTCAAGCAGCCTCCCAGAAGAATGAACCCCCTTCATGGTGCCATGGTTGAGGCTGAATTTGATAAGCTCATTAAGTCCAACTTCATCAAGGAAGTCTAGTACCCCAGGTGGCTAGCCAACATTGTGCCCGTCAGGAAGAAGAACGGGAAGATCAGGGTCTACATCGACTTCCGTGATCTTAATCGCCACTGTCCGAAGGATGACTTTCCCCTTCCCGTGACAGAGCTGTTGATCGACGTAACGGCCAGGTTCCAAGCCCTCTCCTTCATGGATGGGTACTCCGGGTACAACCAGATCCGGATGGCCCCCGAGGATGAAGAGTTCACTGCCTTTAGGGCCCCCCAGGGCACTTTCTGCTATCAGGTTATGCTCTTCGGCCTGAAGGACGCGGGTGCCACCTATCAACGGGATATGCACCGCATATTCAAGCTGATCCTTGGGACGCTGGTGGAGTGCTACGTATATGACCTGGTGGTTAAATCTCGTTAGTGCCAGGACCATATCAAAGACCTTGAGAAAGTGTTCAGTTTGCTCCGTTCTCACCACTTGAAGATGAACCCGTTAAAGTGTGCCTTTGGGGTCACCTTCAGAAAGTTTCTTGGCTTCATCGTCAGGTATCGAGGTATCGAGATCGACCCCGAGAAGATCAAGGCCATCAGTCAAATGCCTCCCCCAAATAATATTCGGGATATTTGAGGCCTCCAAGGCCACTTAGCCTATATACGCCAATTCATTGCGAATCTGGCCGGAAAGTGTAAGCCCTTTTCTCGGATCATGAAGAAAGGCGCCGCCTATGGGTGGGATGAAGAGTGTCAGACCTATTTTGAGGAAATCAAGCAGTATCTGCTTCAACCTCCGGTCCTGATGCCACCCATTCCCGGAAGGCCGCTGGTCCTTTACGTGACCGCCCTGGAGTGGTCCCTCAGCGCCCTTCTCACCCAGAAGAACAACAAGGGAACAGAGAATAGCCTCTACTACCTCAGCCGCATGCTCCTCGACGCGGAAATTAGATATTCTCCCATAGAGAAGAGCTGCCTGGCACTCGTATTCGCCGTACAGAAATTGCGGCACTACTTGCAGTACCATGAGGTACATCTGGTCTCTCGGGTAGACCCGTTGAAATACATCCTGAGCTGGCCTATGTTGACCGGCCGATTGGCACACTGGGCGGTGATCCTCCAGCAGTTCGACATTAGGTTCGTACCTCATAAGGCCGTCAAAGGACAGGCATTGGCAGAATTCTTAGCTGCCCACCCAACCTCTGTGGACTAGCCACTGGATTTGGGCTTTCTTGATGAGGTAATCATCTCAGTCGATCACGCCACCCCATGCTGGCAGATGCACTTTGATGGTGCCTCCTGAAGCCCTACTGATAGAAGTCTCAACGATCCTAGGCTTAACAGAGTGAGCCTGGGTATCGTCTTCATCACCACAGAGCAAGCCGTTCTGCCATATTCTTTCTTGTTGTCAGAAGGCTGCACCAACAATGAGGCAGAATATCATGCCCTCATCACTGGCCTCGAGTTGGCTCTGGAGGTTAACGTACCCCACCTGTATGTAAAAGGGGACTCTGAGCTAGTCATCAAGCAGGTTAACGGTGACTACGCTATCAAGAAGCCAGAACTCATGCCGTTGCTGGAGTGCACCCTCCATCTAATGGATAAGTTCCCCTCCCAAACAGATGTCGTTCACGTTCCCCAGTCGCAGAACGGTCGAGAAGATGCTTTGGCCAGCCTGGCCGCATCACTCGTGGAGCCCGAACAGGATGACCTAATCATCCATGTGGCACACCGAAGAGTCATTGCTCCTGTTATCCCGAAGGACGATCGTGGCCCATGAGTGAACCATCTCACCGCTGGTGCCCCCGCGTCAGGACCCCCCAGGGCTTCAGGTGTGGTGATCGAGACAGTTCCTGACTGGAGGATACCCTTGGTTGAATATCTCCGGCATGACAATCTTCCGATGGACCGAGCAGAGCGGGAACGAATCCGGTGCCGCGTGCTGTAGTTCACCCTCCAGAGCGGTCCCAGTAGTGAGCAGCTCCTTTACAGGCGTGGGTTTGATGGTGTTATCCTCCGTTGTCTTCAAGGAGTGGAGATACCACAGGTCATGCAGGAAGTGCACGCTGGTTCCTGTGGCGCCCACCAGGCCGGGTCGAAGTTGTCCTACCAGATTCGGAGACTGGGATACTTCTGGCCCTCCATGATCCACGACTGCATCGAGTACGCCAAGAGGTGTCATGCATGCCAAGTTCATGCTAACTTTGTGCATCGGCCACCAGAGCCTCTCCATACTACCAAGTATTCTTGCCCCTTTGCAGTCATGGGGTTGGATTCCATAGGGCCTTACCCGCCGGCGATGTCCCGCCAGTGCCCATTCATCTTAACCGCCAAGGATTTCTTCTCAAAGTGGGCAGAGGTAGCCCCGCTCAGGGAAGTCAAGGCTGGTTCTATCACCAACTTCGTGAGCTCCAATATCATTCACCGGTTTGGAATACCTCACGCTATCCTCACGGATAATGGAACCAACTTCTGAGCAGCCGAGCTGAAGAGATTGTACGCCAAGTACAACATTCTCTCTAACCACACCTCCCGCTATCATGCGCAGGTGAATGGACATATTGAGGCGTTTAACAAAACCCTCTCTAACATTCTGTAAAAAATGGTTGGTCAGAACACGAAAAGTTGGCCGGACAAGCTCCCCAACGCCCTCTGGGCTTATAGAAGACGACTCGCAATTCTACCCAGGTGACTTTGTATTCCCTGGTATACAGAGTTGAGGCCGTCCTTCCCATTGAGGTCCAGCTGCCCTCATTGCGCACGACAGTCTACGATCAGCAAGCGCCAGACAGAGTTGCCGAGATCCGTCTAACCGAACTGGAAGCGCTGGATGGAAGTAGGCTTCGCGCTTTACATAACTTGGAATGTCATCAGAGTAGGATGGCTCAAGCTTTCGATAAGAAGGTTCGCCTCTGCTCCTTCCTACAAGGTGACTTGGTGCTGGATCTTAGAGCACCAATGATTCCCGGTAGGAAACCACCCAAGTTGGAGCCCAAGTTGGAGGGGCCTTTTATTGTCCACAAGGTCTATCCCAATGGTGCGTATTCCCTGGTGACTATGGATGGTGAGCGTATCACTCCTCCCACCAACTCCAGGTTCCTCAAGAAGTACTTTTCCAAACTGTATGGTCCTGCATGAACTTAAAATATATGGTCCTACATGACCGTAAACTGTATGGTCCTGCATGACCTTAAACTGTATGGTCCTGCATGACCTTAAACTGTATGGTCCAGCACGACCTTAAACTACACTTTTCCCTACATCTGGGATTCATGGTCCGAGATCTAAGACCTAAAACTAAGATCCTCATGGTCCGAGCTCTAATACCTAAAACTAAGATCCTTATTTCGTCCAACATGACGTTAAACTGTATTGCCATAACTACGTCTAGCTTGATTCCCATCCTAATGGGATACGTAGGAACGCCCAGACCTTTCGTCTTTGGGTCCAGCTTGAGGTCTGCTGTCGCGCCTATTTTGCCTTTGGGACCTTGACCACAGGATCGCGTGGCGTGGTGTGAGATCATGTCCCCATTCACGTCGGGTTTGCAATAGCTGCACCACGCGCACCCTGTCCTCAGGGTTTAACCCTCCTCTATCCAATGGCATTTAAAGACTCACACTTTCAAGAACTACGTGTGGCTTGATTACCATCCTTATGGGATACGTAGGACCGCCTGAACACCTAGATGTCAGGTCCATCCCCATCTCTTAGGAGATCCCACGATCTCCCGGTCCCTAGGGTGTTTGGCAATACGCCCCCTCTTTCGCCCAGGGATCCGCCATCTTTTGGCCACTCTCGGACTGAGCCCTCTGACCCTTTCCAGTGGTCTGCGGATGTGCTCAAGGCACTCTGGTCTAGAACTTGGAGTGCCAGATTCGACTTAGGCAAGTTCCATCCACTTTCCAAGCTTCGTGTTCCCATTCATTCGGGCCCCCGTCATCCTTCACACCCGGAGGGACCCCCAAGAACGGCCTGGATACAACGCCCAAGGGCTCTCCTACCATCATGGTCCAACGCCCCCGAGGGTTTCAGACAAAAAATTGATATGAATCCCGTGTTTCCAACATGGTCAGCGGTTTATGCTCATTTGTTTGTCCCCATGGCTGACACGACAGGATGTTGTGTTGCGAACATGGTCAACAGTACTCCTCAATCGTCACGCCGGTTCCCCGGGCCCTGAATATTGGTGGCATGGTTCATGTCATGTTCCACCCCACCGTGTCAAGGTAGAATCTTGAAACTCCTTGTACTAAACCTCAGTACACCCCTACACATCAGACAGACCGATCTGCGTAACGGTGTCTCTCGGGGCTCACGCGATCTGAGCGCTAGAGTATGTGCTTGGGTCTCTTCTTTATAGGTTGCGTATAGCTTGACCCTCATCCCCATGGGAAATGAGGAGTCGCCTAGACATTGCGTTTCAGGCCCAGCATAGCTGGGAGCTAGCATCTCTTGTCCCCCTCCTGATTGTTGAACCCTCGTAGGCCTCTCTGGCCCAAGGCTCCTCTCTCGGATGGTCCAAACCATACGACCTTAAACTGTGTACTGGTCCAAACCATACGACCTTAAACTGTGTTGTTGGTCCAAACCATACGACCTTAAACTGTGTGCTGGTCCAAACCATATGACCTTAAACTGTGTGCTGGTCCAAACCATACGACCTTAAACTGTGTTGTTGGTCCAAACCATACGACCTTAAACTGTGTGCTGGTCCAAACCATACGACCTTAAACTGTGTTGCTGGTCCAAACCATATGACCTTAAACTGTGTGCTGGTCCAAACCATATGACCTTAAACTGTGTTGTTGGTCCAAACCATACGACCTTAAACTATGTGCTGGTCCAAACCATAAGACCTTAAACTGTGTTTTTGTTTCAAACCATATGACCTTAAACTGTGTTGTTGGTCCAAACCATACGACCTTAAACTGTGTGCTGGTCCAAACCATACGACCTTAAACTGTGTTGTTGGTCCAAACCATACGACCTTAAACTGTGTTGTTGGTCCAAACCATACGACCTTAAACTGTGTTGTTGGTCCAAACCATACGTCCTTAAACTGTGTTGTTGGTCCAAACCATATGACCTTAAACTGTGTTGTTGGTCCAAACCATACGACCTTAAACTGTGTGCTGGTCTAAACCATACGACCTTAAACTGTGTTGTTGGTCCAAACCATACGACCTTAAACTGTGTTGCTGGTCCTATCACACGACCCTAAACTGTGACATTATCGTCTTGGCCGCAGGACGGAAAACAGAACTGCATTGTGATGACCTCGTTGTAGAGGACGTCACATTGGGCATTGGTCTTATGCCATGCCATTTTTCAATGCCTATCACAGCTTGATTCTTTTGGCAACACCACTGCCTACTACTCTAGGCCTGTCGCTTCACAACAAAAAAACACACACTCACCTTAAAGGACAAACAAGATTTATCAAATTCCGCTTCTTTTAGTGCAAGGGCCACGCCCACACTGCCCTTTTCCCCTGGCACTGGTATCTTACCATGTCACCGTTTCAGAACTACGTATGGCTTGATTCTCATCCTTATGAGATACGTAGGAACGCCTGGGGCACTCCCCCGCGGGTCCATCCTACCTGCGTGTTCGGTCCCTCGACTCGAGCATTTCCCCGGAGAGCACATGGTAAGTAGGGCTTAGGTCCTCGTTCACGTCGGGTTTTGTAACTACCTTTCCATGTGTCCGTTTCTCCCTTTTCCCACATCATGGTCCGAGTTCTAAGACCTAAAACTAAGATCCTCCATGGTCTGAGCTCTAAGACCTAAAACTAAGATCCCCATGGTCCGAGCTCTAAGACCTAAAACTAAGATCCTCATGGTCCGAGCTCTAAGACCTAAAAATAAGATCCTCATGGTCTAAGTTCTAAGACCGAAAACTAAGATCCGTATTCCGTCCCGCATGACGTTAAACTGTATTCCTTCCCGCATGACGTTAAACTGTATTCCGTCCCGCATGACGTTAAACTATATTTCGTCCCGCATGACGTTAAAATGTATTTCGTCCAACATGACGTTAAACTGTGTTTCAAGAACTACGTGTGGCTTGATTCTCATCCTAATGAGATACGTAGGACCGCCCGAACATTTCGTCTTGGGTCCATCCCCAGGGATTACTAAACCCCGTCCTTCCTTATTGTTGGCCCCTCGGCCCGACTTCATGGGGAGTGGTGTAATCAGGACATCTACCCCGAGAAGGTTCGGGATGCCCCATGATAATAATGGGAAGTGGCAGTTCTCTTGCCAAAGAGGTCCTGCCTGGAAATTGGGACGACTCGTGATCAGGTCGGTGTGTCCGCCTAATGCGCCTTCGCCATGGTGGCACAATTTCAGGAGTGTTGGAATCTGTTCGAACAAACCACCACTCCACCTTCCACGCTTTGCGTCCCCCTTATTCGGATCTTCATTTCCTTTCATGTTTGACGGGACCCACTAACAGTATGGATGCTTGACCTATGGTCCGCCTACTGTCCTGGGCCAACGTTCCGGAGAACTGTTCATGTTTTACGGGACCCCGTAATAGTATGGATGCTCGACCTATGGTCCGCCTACTATCCTGGGCCAATGTTCCGGAGAGCTGGTCATGTTTGACGGGACCCCCTAACAGTATGGATGACAGACCTATGGTCTGCCTATTGTCCTGGGCCAACGTTCCGGGAAACTGACCGACGATATTTGAGTTAGGCCCCGTGTTGTGAACATGGTCAGTGGTCAGCCCTCATTTATTACCCCCATTCCAGGCCAACATGATATGGATGCTGTGTTTCCACCACGGTTGACAGTTATCATCCATGGTTGCGCCCCATTGGGTTTCGAATTTGGGCAGCGTGATTTACCCTTCCTCTCCATCTTTTTGTGTTCGGATGGATTTCAATGCCCCCGGCATTTCCCTGCTCGTTTGTTAAAGCACATTGAGGAGTCGACACATCAATCGGCCCGAGGTCTCCTCATAAGTCCAGGCCCAAGTTTGGATGCCTGAAGCTTGGTCAATGCCCCACAGTTGAGCGAAATGATGGTACGAGCATCTTCTGCTTCTTGCGTTGGCCACGACCCACAGGATCCTAGGGATGAGTTGTTATTCGTTTCGAAACTATGGTTGAGCGCATTAAACCAAGGGTACGAATGAGTGGATTTGGCCATATATTGGATTGAGATGATGAACAGTACAAGCAGAAAGTTCATGAGAAGGCCAAAACAAGCCCTTAGGGATCAGCGTGCTGAAGCAATCTTTCCAGCGCTGCTACCCTCTGGCTGGTAGCCTCCAGGACCGCTTCTCGCTCCTTGAAGACTCTCTCCTCGTCGGCCACCATAGAGCGCAGCTCGCCAGCCCTAGCTTGTGCCTGCGACCGCTCGGTTTGAAGTACGATCATCTAGTGACTCGCCTCGACCAATTGTTCCTGCGCGTCAGCCAGCTGGGCCGTCAGTTTCTCCACGAGCTCAGAGCATGTTGCGATAATGGCCTCCTTATCTGCCTTCTGCCCTTCGAGGTGCCGGAATTCCTGCTCCTCCCTCAGCAGTGCTTGAGCACTCATCGATCCTTCCCTGCACTGGGAAATGTTGGTGCGCCAGCTACTCTCGCGTATCTTCTCGGCCATGTAGTCATGGACCGTCAGATGAAGGCGCTGAGCGTTAGCCCCTCCGGTGCACAGGAAGCGCAGCCAGGTCTGAAGTGATCCCATTCGCCTCAGCCAATCCGGATGGGGATGCCTAAGGAAGCGCTGGATACACTTCCACCCTTTGCGCCGTGTCATCCGTCTCTCCTCGGCGGCCTCTGAGTCTGAGTCATCTATCTCCTCAGGGTCAGCGGGTAGGTATATGGGGAAGGCTGCCAGAAGATCGACAACAGGATCCGCCACAGGGACGCCTTTGTGAGGAATAGAATCCTCGCCGTCCGGGCAACCTTCTTCTCTTGCCCCAGTGGCAATGATTCCCCCACCAGCTTCCGACCTTGTTTCAGGAACATCGCCGCTGATGTCCGCCGCCCCCTGTTCATCAATTATCGGGGCCAACTCAGTGTAGAGCATGTTTCGAGCAAGGTGGTATGTCCACCACTGGTCCACTCACGGATGGCCCGAGCTCCGCAGCCTGACGTGCCTCTAGTGTTGAGATCACTACACAAGGCATACGTTGGTCAGACGGGGTCTTTTGACACCAAGCGCCAATAGTGAAGCATGAGACTTACAGGAATCCAGAGTGTTGGTCCCCAGTGTTTCGGCCGCTGCAGGAGCCGCCGTAATGGGAGACCCCTCTGCACTGGTTAATTCAATGATGGGTGTCGGATCCCCATCATTTCCCACTGGTTCCTCTCCTCCCTCCTCTGGTGGGGACGCCCGTCCAATGCTCAAATGCTCCTAAGTAGGATGGGGAAGTGAATTAGAAGTTGGAAAGTAGAATGGATGAATGAGGGAAACGAATGAAGACAGAGACAAACCTCAAGAATCTCGGTTATGTCGAGATCAGAGTAGGAAATCTCGCCGCTCTCTCGGAGACTCCCTTGGTAGGTCTCCCCTTGCGACCCCTCACCTTCAGGCTCCTTTTCTTCATCTTCTCCCTCGCCTTCGTCCTCTCCGGTTTCCTCCTCCCCCTCCGGCTCCTCGTCACTGCCACCTTCTCCCGGCGACATCGCTTCTGGATCATGCTCCTAGCCGAGCATCACTTTCACTAGGAAAGGTGGCTCCGCACGCCGCCCCCTTTGGCATGCGTATGCATCCATGGCCGTCAGATAAGAATTCCGCTGATGGAAGTTTACTCGGTTGGTAATTCGAACGAGCCCGACCTCTGGCAGTTGGATCCCATTTTGCATTATCTTCTGCCAGATGGCTTCGATGCTTAGCGATTGCCGCAGGGTCATCCAGGCCGACCACAGTGCCGGGAGAATTGCGTCTTGGGAAGGTTCGAGCAGATATCTTATCTTCTTCCTGGGAAGTTCCCTGACCGCCTCATGTGACCCCCCTGCGGGTAACGAGGACGTGGCAGCACCATGTGATGTTCCCGCTGCCGAAGTCCCGGCCTGCGCAGGCCTCGCTGCCTGACGCGTCCCTGGTTCCCCCCTTCCGACGGCGCCGTGCCTTCTTTCCCATCACCCGGTTTCCACGCAAGTAACCTCGAGTTGTCAGACGCGCTTGCGTAATAGTCCCTCAGGGTTCCCAATGGTCCAGTGTTCGGCGTACTTGGTTGCTAGGCCGGCATCGACCCCGGTGGGAGGAAGAGTAATGACATCGCCAGAGCCGAAGGTGGTAAACATCAACCACATCTGGCGTAGGACGCATGGATTCTTCTCCCGCCAGACAGCCGTGAATACCTTCTTCGGCATTCGTTGGAGGCACCCGAACTGCCTGGCGAATCAGGATGGCACGTAAGGCTCGCAGATCACCTTCCTGTCGATCCGAGCCACGAGCACCCCGCCCCAAATGCTCTGAAAGTATTCCTGCTGTTCCAGAGAGCCTCGCCCGTTGTCCACCATCATCTCGACCGGGGTGGGAAACAGGCTGAAGTTGAAGTTGTGATGGTTGCCGATGCGGATCCTCACGCCCTCCTCATTGAGCGTTAGTGGCGCCACCCCTGCGATGTTTAGCAAGGACGGTCGTAAGCCATTGCCTGGAGGACGAACGAAGTTTGGGAAAGTATACCCGCCAAGATGAGCCGCCACCCAGCCATGGAAGATCTTGAAGGGACCATATACTCCCCGAGTCACCCAAGACCGCGACGTGTCCACTTCGAAGCCTGGCAGTGGAACCTCCTCCAGGATGCCAAAATTCCAGAGCGGGAGGTTGTCCGACAAGGGATATGTATTCTGGGCTGGAGTCAGCAGATTGAAAAAGGTCAGATTGTTGGAGACAATCACCTTGGCTCCATAAACCTCCTCGTTCACCGCCATTTCTGTCCTACGGGCAGCAACTTCCCCCTCATCAACTCGGTTTGCAGCCAACTCGAATCTTTCGAGAGTTGGGTGAAATCAGGATGCAATGCGCGAAATCGGAGAGATCGGCGCGAAATCTGAAGGAGTGGCGCAAAATCCTGGTGATGAGCACACAATCGGCACGCGAAGCGCAGAAAATCCCGAACAGGCATGAAATCACAGCCAAATTTCGGATGGAATTCCGCGCTGCCAGTGCGGTATTACGCGCAGCCGCAGAAGAGATTTCGCGCACGAGAGCGATAAGCTTATCGCGCAGAAAAGGCGGAATTACGGATTTGGGACCCAGCGCCCCATTTTATAGGTGAGGCCCGGGTTCGCGCCGCGCGGAAAGAGGATTCCGCACATGTCCGTAGAATTTGCGCGCCCCATCGGAATTTTGCGTGCACCTGGACCAGGAGGCTCAACACTTCGGCATTTTGGCGTTTCCCTTGGAATTTGATCGTTGCGACCTCTCGCCGATCCAATTCCAAGGGGGAGGCATTTGTTGACGCCGAAAAAAAGACCATAACTCTCGGAGGAAGTTTCGAAATGATTAAGCGAAGTCATATTCGGAATCAGAGGCCCGATCCGGAGGCCTGAGATGTGGTGCGCAAAATAAAGGAGGATCCGCGTGAAAAATTGTTCTGCGCACGTAGAATCACCGGGTTTCGTGGAATTGAGCCGGTGAGGCACGCAATCTTTGCCCGCCCCGGTTCTGCGCGGTGAGTTTTTTGCGCGCCGGCTGTGCTTGGCGTGAAAAATTTTGTGCGCTGCCTGGATTTCGCACCGGAGGTCGCCTATAAATAGAAGGTGACCCCGAACGGTTTGGGGGTTAAGGAATCCGAAGCGACTCCTGTGCGCGCAATTCGGCTCCCCCCACACGCAAGATGACTTCCAGGTAAAACCCTCATTTCGCGCATCCTTGCCCCAGAGTTCACCTTTGCGCGCAACTCCACCGGCTTCTGTGAATTTGCCCCCTCCCCAGGGTTCCAGCCTTGTGTGCAATCCGTGTCTCATGCGCGCAATACCCTACCGTGCGCGCAAAACCCTACGCGTAATTCCCTCTCCGTGCGCAATTCCATTGCTTCAATTGCGCGCCATCCTGGAGTTTTGCGTGCAAGCCTTCACTTTTGCGCGCAAAGCCCATGACCCCTTACCTTGACACCCCTTGGTTGCCCCCTGCACCGGCACCTGATGTCTCCCCTGCCGGGCATGCACGCCATGCGTTGTTTTCCCGTACAGCCTTCCAGGCTTGTGTGAAGTAACCTCAAGGTCCCTTGGGCCGTGTTTCCCGTTGCGTTGCTTTTACTTATGCTTCACTGCATAGGCACGCTAACGGCTATTTCTTCTTCGCATAGCCACGCTAACGTGGACCCCCCAGTGGTTTGCCCTGTGGCCCCCCTTCACCATGGCCTTGCCAATGCCTTCCCTCCCACAAGGGGTAGAGGGAGTTGGGCATGTAAGCCCTAGGGGTGTGGAGAAAACCCACCTCGTCCAAGCTGCAGGACGTTAAACTGCTAAGCACCTCGTCCTTAACACAAGACGTTAAACTGTGGTCCGACCCCATGCTTCGCACGCAGGGTCCCCCCGGCTCGGACATTTTTTATGCCCACTCGTCTCCACGGGAATGGACTCTTCCTCCCATGGAATGAGATCCTCCTTGTCGGAGAGGCGTTTTTCCATGGGGGAAGGGTTGCCTCAGAGCGTAAGCCCCTAGCCTCTCAACAGATGATTGCACCCATGCATCTCCGTACTTCCCCCCTGCCAAGGCCAGTGGAGTCCTTTTCCCACGGCGCTTTGTTTCACCACAGGCCTCCACCCTGGAGTAAGCCCCGGCACCAAGGGCCGCTAACCACGCGTAAGCCCCTATTTCCTCTTTGGGCCGCTCAACGCGTAAGCCCCATTCCGCTTCTCACAAACGCACCCTTAGCGACGTGCTCATCTGGTCCCTGCTACCTCTTTTTTCCCACACCGATCATGACTCACGTGGGCTTAGAGCACGCATCGACCATGACATCCTCCTATGGGCCGCCCCAGAGCATAAGCCCCATCCCAATGAACTACGTGGACTTTGATCCGTACTAACGCACAGTACGTAGGAAGCCTCCACGAGGTTCAAGCCCACCACCCGGTCGTCCCAACCTCTCCATGTCGGCTCCCCGACCATCTTGGGCCGCCTTAGAGCGTAATCCCCAAACCACCCGTCCCGCATGATGTTAAAATATATTCCGTCCCGCATGACGTTAAACTGTATTCCGTCCCGCACGACGTTAAACTGTATTCCGTCCCGCATGACGTTAAACTGTATCGTGTCCTGCACGACGTTAAACTGTATCCCCTCCCTCTCGGGCCATCTCAGAACGTAAGCCCCATGTCTCACTCCACCATCCATCCTGATCTTTACCTGGGCCTCCACATCCCGGTTAGGTCATGCCACCCCATCCCACTCCATGACACCTGGGAAGCCACCCACGTGCTGGCCCCAACATCGGTGTTCCCCCTAGGGATCCTTCAACCCGATCCATCTCCGTAAGACGTTAAACTCGCGACATACCCCGTGTTAAACATGGGAAGCTGAGGAAAAACTCAGATGGTACATATTCCCCGCGTTCGATGTGGGATGCCTCGGGCTTCCGCGCCCCCGAGAAGCCCTGTGATGAGGGACCAAAGACAGACATGCCGACGACGCCCCAACGTGACCATTCTCCTCACCGAAGGTTGCCGCCCCGACAAGACCCCTTGGAGTGTCTTGACGGAAGAAGTGTAATTAACTGGCGTCCATGTAGATATGGCACCGGGAATGAGCTTCACAAACCCGTCTTAAATCTATGAGGGAGACCCAAACTAGGTAATGAGATCCGAGGAGGAATCCACGGAAGGAAGAACCGACATCCCATCATCCCGGTTTCGATCAAGGAGCAGACGTCCCTGAACAAGGAACAGATGCCGCCCACCTTTAGAAAGTGGGAATGCGGGGCAACAAGCAGCGCGTCCTCCCCACAGACGGATGCGCGCGCTCCGGCGAAAGCGTCAGAAACAATAATGATCCATGAAAGAATCTTTTTGGTCTAGTGCCTTTGGAATCATAGAAACATAAAAAAATGGTTCATAAGTGAACTATATAATCTACCACTATGTTATTCATAACTATCACCCTTTATATAAATTTCATATATAATAACATTCTTCATAACCTTTGGAAAGGAAAGATAAAAAATTGTGAGCTCATAGGCTCAGTATGGGTATAAATGAGATATATCAACATAACATGAGTATAAGGGTATTATAACAAGATAATAAAATTTCAAAACTGCACCCTATATATCATAGATCATAAACATTATTCAAGGAAAAAATATTTCCAATTCGTAAGACATGAATCATAATAGAATCAAAGTACATGATCTATGGGATCATAACAACGACATATGAAATAGTTTTTTGGAATACACATAAGCCTATAAAATAATTTCCTTTATAAATAAGCATTATTTAAAAAAATATAATTGTGGAATGGGTCACTCCATAATCCATCATAGTAGTCATGGTTCAATGGTAATACTACCATAGTGGACAAAGTCCCTTACTGTACTGGGTTAAATCCCCATTTTAGTTCTATTTATCTCATGAGATTTCAATGTTTTAAAAATACATTACAGGGAGATATAGGTCCCACACATAACATTATTAAAATAATACAAACTCATTCTATAAGAACATAATTAATTCACTACATTATTTCCCATTAAAATAAATGAGTTTCATGATCATTTCATCATACTATAACCCATGTAAAAGAAACATGTATCATAATCTATTTATTAATTTATCATTATATAACCTTGGAAAAGGAAAAAATTTCATAAAAATCATTCCATTGTAATCATTTACCATATATATAAATAATAAGGATGGTATTATTGGATAACATCCCTATTAAAGATCAAGTAACATCAATGGATTTCATTTTAGATGTAAAATGACTTTTAAAGATCACATGGGAAATTTCTTGAGGAAAATAACCTATCCACATTTAAAAAACATATTTAAAATATAAAAATTTCCCAAAAAATAATGAATAAATTTTATTTTAAAATAAAATTAGAAATATAAAAAGTTAAATTTAAATAATTGATAGGTCATGATGGTAGAAAATAACATTCATTCCGTACATGTTAAAACCAGGATTCCATTATCATTTTTTGGTAAAAAGTTAAATGATACTTTTTTGGAAAATGAAAAGAACATTCATTTAAAACCAATTTTTAAAAAGTAAAAAATGGGTAAAAATTACCTTAAATAATGATTGGATTATTATAAAATAATAATTTAAACAATTTTAGAAAACATGGACATGAAAGAAAAATGATTTTTGAATGAAGATAGAAATAGATCCTGTTTTCTTTATAGAAATTATTTTGGAATCATGAGTACATAAAAAAGAGTAAAATGAAAGGAAAATATTTAATTTTATAAAATAATGACATTATAATAAAATTCACGTGTTTCTTTATTGGTAGATCAAAGGATATCATCACTGTAAGTGTAATCACAGACAATCTCAATTAACAAAATGAGATTATAACATAAAGGTATTACCACTTCGGTATATTTTGAATTGTATTCCCCATGTAATAAAAATAATTATATGGATATTTATATCCCATAATTTTAATTATAATAATAATAATAAAATACATTCATGGGTATTATATACACTACACAAAAGAAACATGTGGTGTCTAAGGAATTTATCTGACATAAACAAAAGTGACATAAAAATACTTTACCTTAAGTATCAAATTCTTTATTACATGTTAAAACCTTCTATATATTAAATATAGTTTTATTATAAATATATTACATAACCCTATATATATATAATAAGAAATATTATTTACAGATAAAGTTTTATTACCCATTTATAAACAATTATTTGTTAAAATCACATTTCAGATAATAACTGCTTCATTTATTATATATGTTCTGATTTTGTATTTTCAATCCTTTCACTTATATCAATTTCAAATAATACTAATAATTTAAACCAAGATATATATATATATATATATTCATTATATTTTTATCTATATTAATCCATAAAAGTTAGAGATAGAAAGTTTATTACAACGTTCATGAAGATGATAAGTCATACATATGCATGAATGCTATTTAAATTTTCTTGATGGAAGAAATGAAAGGATGGTAAAAAAAATATATAATTTATTTATATATTTCAATTTAATATATATATATATAACACCTTTCATTAAATTTATCCCTATTACCTTCCATGTAAAGCGTGTGGGTGAAACGAATCACATCGCTTTGCAATGTGATAGTCCTCTATACACATGAGCGATGATATCATATTTTATAGGAATAAAATATAAGAAGGTATATATAATATTATAATTAAAAAATTATAATCATTTTTTCATATAATATATTTAATTTTATTCAATCATTATATCCACCAGTGATATGTAATGATGGAAAATGATTTTCCTTGGTTTGTGTGGAGGGAGTCCTCTATGCACATGATTGACAGGTTCATATCCCATTTGATAAAAGAGATGATATAATTTTTTTATAAAAATAAAATAATAAAATCTTACTAAATATGTGATACTTATGTAATTATATCATCATAGTTTAAGTTTATTTTAAGAAGTTAGGGGAATAAATAAAATGAAAATGCATGGTTATAGATTATAACTCTTCTTTTAAGAACCTCTTTAGGTTTATACCTAAAACATTATTAGAAGGGTTTTATAATAAATAAATGGAATATAGAAATAGGATATGGATTAATTTAATTAATATGGGACATTATTTTAATAATCAAAGGGTTTTGGTAATGTGAATAGGAGAGGCGAGGGTGTGCCCTTTTTTACGTGGGGGAGAGGACACATGTGGCAATTTTTAAAAAAAAGTTCACCCACATTTTAATCATGTCAAAAGGAACTAAAATGGATCATTCAAAAAACATATATGATATAAATTTAAATATGTTTATAAAATTTCAGTTTGAAAATATTTTATTTCATTTTACCCTTTATCTTTTTAGTTTAACCCTCAGAACACCTATTTTAACCTGGAGCACAATAATTAATTTTTACTCTCTTTACTATCAATTTTAATTAAAAATTAATATTAACTTATAATAAAATATTAATTATGTTGATTCAAAACATGAAATCCATTTTTTTAAAATTTCATTATTATAATTGGATTATTTTAATTTAAAATTAAACTCATAGATGTGATGAAAAAGAAGTTTTCCTAAGAGAAAATATTTTGTATGTGTAGAATGTTTTAATATAAAATTTCAGCATAAATTTGATTAAAATCACCAAAATTGATTTTATAATAACAACATTGATCTACTTTTTCATTTTATTTTTTAAAAAATATATAAACTATTAAAATCTTTAAACAAAAAGTTTGTTTTTAATAAAAAAAATATTCTTCACTATTCACTAAAACATTAATCATGATATAAAATTCAAAAAAAAAATAACCCTGAGATAAATTTGACATGTTGATTAAAAAATGAATTTAATTTTTTCAAATAAATTTTATCAAAGTGTAAAAATTTAATTTTATTAATTTTTCAGAAAAAAATAAAATAAAAATCATTCTTTGAGAAAGAAATTATTTGTGAAGCATTTGAAAAATTTACTAAAAATTGTGTAATTTTAGTATAAATTTTATTTAATTATATAAATCAAGTATATCTTATTTTAAAAATATGGTTATTCTTATTTATATCTCCATGTTTAATGGATTTGATATAAGGTTCATGTTTGAATAATGATTTTACCAGAATACCGTGGTTTGCTAAATCTCGAGGTTTTTTTGTAACACAAACTATCGAAGAAATTACATTTATTAGAAAAAAATATTTCACAAAAACCGAAGATGTTATAGTTTTTTATGTGGAACTTATGATAAATAGAGAAAAATATACCTTATCATGGGAAATCATGGGTACACCTGAATGGAAAGACACATTTCAAAGAGAAGCGTAAAAAATCAATGAAACATTAAAATTGAGATGAAGAGAATACACGATGAAAAAATGTTATTGAAGTGTTTTATATTATTTGAAATTATTCTGTATATGAATATTAGTTTATGGATTATCAAAATGGATGGAGGGAATTTATTTCCCCCAAGTTAATTGGATGAAAAAAAATAGTTGTCTCTATATACAAGAATGATCTTCATAAACAGTGTGTATAAAATGAAGACATTTTTTTGGAAGAAATTGTAAATTATTACCATGTTTCTATACACACTAAAAATAGTGAATCTAAAAAAATACATTAATGAGTATGTAAATACAATAACGTGGAACAAAGATAACATTATATTAACACCACTGATATTGAATCATGCCGACTATTCGATGAGGAAAATAACATAATTTTTGATATGTGTGAATGCATCATAATATAGAGTTTATGAGTATTATGAGAATATGAGATTTATATAAGAAAAATGGATAGAAGATAGGAATCCAAAATTAGAATCACCGAAAGAATAATTATGATTTTAGTCTAATTGAAAATTTTCATTAGATCCATAGAAATGCAGAATTACTATAGATATCAAGGCTATAAATTATATACAGATAAGATCTTGTGTGTTTCAAATTAGTGTTAAACAAATATATTGATAATAATATAGTTTATAATATATGTAAGATTCTAATGAGAGTTTTAGTAAGTATTATACCCTAGAATAATGTGATATGAGATAGAGGTTATCTATAAGTGTCATCAGATGTTTAAATAATGATAGTTTAATGCATGGGAAGAAATAAGTGATAAAATTATTTAAAAAAAAAATAATTAATACAAAATTGATATTCCATGCATGACAATGTTTTTCCATTTAAAATATAATAATTTTTACAGAACACATCAGTAGTTTATATAATTTTGGAATTATTAGTTTGAGTGATGTCTAGGCCTAAGCTATGTCCATTTCAATGTATATAATAAAATGTTATGATATATTTTTTGAAGAGTTTGGAAGATAATAAACTTGATTTTGTTATATAATTAAAAATTATTATGAATTAAAAATAATTATAGTAATGATTATTGGTATATTGAAATATAAAAAATAATGAAAGTATGTTATTAATTCTAGACACATGTTGATAATTGTTTTAAAATGTGATAATCATAGATTTTATGGATATTTGAGTATACTTTGGAATGATAAATTTTTTATTTAAAGAATTAAATTTTGATATTTTATTTTTTTATATTTCAAATAACTAAACTTTTAAGGAAGGTCAACCATAAAAAATGTATGATTACATTTAGGGAAAGATATTATTGGTATGAAGAAGAATTTATGAGAGCTAGTGAAAAGAAGGTAAGATTTTAGAGGGAATATTCAAAAAAATCATTAAATAAATATTATTTTGTGTTGAATAATGCTTTGAATATCTGATCAACATGTTTTGGTGGAATCTAAGAATAATATAACATGATGTTATGAGAAATCTAAGTTAGGTCACCAAATTCAAGTGAAAAAATGAAAAAAATATGTGAAATATGAATTCAATTTATCGAATACAGAACAAGGTAGATGTGTAGGTACTATATTGTAAGTAGAAGATGTAGTCAATAGAATGTTCATGTGGTATAGTCTTAAATACTAGAGGGAGTGAGTATTGAAAAATATATAGTCAAGATAATTGATGTGTGCAATTATCACCATGGGTTTAGGATAATAACTTCCCAAAAGAAGAATAATTGATAATAAAATTATTTGTGGAAAATTCATGACTCAATTTGAGTCAAAATAGTAGGGAGTAAGTTCTTAAATTGAAGATAAACCCTATAAAAATATTTATATGTTTTTTATTTACATTCAGTATCTATATTTTATATTAGATAATTAGGTGATGGATAATTATAATGATCCATATATCCTAACTAATGATAGATTTTTGATCAACTTAAAGGAAGAAAAAATATGAATAGATCTTAATCACTAAAATTTGGTCACCCATGATTTACCAACCCTCTCAGAGGAATTTCATGATCCCCTATGACTCTCATTGGTTTTAGATCCTTAGTTACTATGATTTTATCTTCAAGTTTTGATTCCCATTTTTTCTTCACTAATATACATAGAGTGTAGATTTAATAAATTTAAAGATAGAGTTTATATGGATGATATGAAAGTCATGCATGAATCGACGAAAATAGAAGTTATTCCTGGTTGTGTATACTTGGATGTATCATCCCAAACATCGATGAATCAAAAGTGGAAGCTTAGTTGTAGTGAAAATTAATCTCTCAATATCAGAAAATGGATATTTCTAAACTACTTGATGTTTGTGTGAGAGGTAGGATTATTGAAAAATGTAATAGTACTAATTTTATGGAAGAAGAATATAGCTCAATTTTTGAAGAGTATGAATATTTTCATACCATTAATGATTTTTTTCTATAAAATAATGTATTATATGGAGAATTTCATTTTTAAAGTTATTATATATATATATATATATTTCCATATATCAATGGAATTTAGGAGTAAAATCATAGGTTAAATCATAACTTAATGAGACAAAAACTATTTTGGAATATTAGTTTCAAATATACAAAACTATTAGAGAACTCATGGAAGAAATGGAATACATGGTTCATAATTTTTTAAAAACATATTAGTCATATAAGTTTTAAAAGGAAGTGTTTTTGAGAAAGATTTTACTTTAATAGTTCTTTAAAATTTTATCCATGCATTAAAAGATATTGTTGAAGTAAAAAAGTCTCAGTTGGAAGTCAAATTTAGGAGAACAAAATACATGAAAAAATCCATAATAAATGAAAGGATTATTCTTGATGAAACAATTTAGATGTGAAAATATAAATTTGAAATTATTTTATGATAAAAAACACTTTCTATTTAAAGTCAATTCATATGGAAATTAAATAAACAAACACATAAGACACTCAAACTCAATGTTAACACGATTTTGATAATAAATCCATTGACTATGTTTGTAAAAAATGTTTTTCTTTACATGATACTAATTCTAGTTGATGATGAAGCCTAAATAAAGTAGATGTTACATCTTCATATAATTTTATAAAAAAGGTTAAATCATGTAATGATGAATTTTTATATTCTAATTCCTATATATTAAATACTGCCGGTTTTAGTTTTGTACAATAATCGGTGATTAATGATTTGGGGAATCCCACCAATTGTATGGTTGTGTAAGGATGTATTAAAGGAATAAGTTCCCAACATTGTTTCCATATAAAAGAATTATGAAAGAATTTTCCACAAGCCATAATTATGATAAACTGACAAATAATAGTTTTTATAACTATTTTTGGTGTTGTAGAATGTTTAAGGACCAAGCCATCAATTAGTGGTATAAAATTTCAACTGTAAGAAAATGGAGAAGGCTTATATTATAGGGGAGTGAATATAATTTTTGATAAACTCAAATAAGTTAAAAAAATATTCATATAATAATGAATATCTATTAACATCCCATTGATTATAATATCTTCAATGTTTATATTATATTTGTAGGAGTTTCCATAATATTGGTGAGTTCTGGTTTACATATACCATCATTAATTAAATTACATATAATAGAAGAATTCTACAATATAATAATGAAAATAAAAGGAACTATCAATTCTTGTGAAGGAATATGACACACCCAATAATAACATAATTCATGATAGAAAGTATAATACTCCTAGGAATAAAGTGAAGAAAGATTTCACACCCATAAAAAGGTTTTTTCACAATGGAAGGAAAGACCATTTCTTGGAAATATTCATGAAATAAATTAATATTCATGTTATTGGAAACAATATGATGTATAAAATTAAATATATCTAAGAAATATACAATATGATTTGAATGGTGTAAGAAATATCCTTTGAATAACTTTAGGTTTAACAGGTTTTATAAATGATTTGGAACTTAATGGGAGAAAAGAAGCTATGTTGATGGTGTAACATGTCTAAAATCACTCATTAAAAAATTCTTGACAATAATACTAGTATCAAAGAATTTGGAAAGAAAAATAGAGAAATATTTAGAAGGAACAACAACTATAAATGCTTCTCTAAATAATCACAGTGCATGAAAAAGGTTGAAAATATTGAAAAGTTTTTCAAAAATATATGGATATAAAAATGAGAAAAATTTTTAAAGTTGAAATAATATGAAATTAATTATTCCTTCACCTTATAAGAGGATGTTAAGAATAATTCTTTACAAAAATCTAAAAAATGATTATAAAGGAAGGACACCATGCCACACATGTATCTTGATGTTTATATTGTAATTGGTGAAATCATGAAGAAAAATTAAATGGATCATATGGGTTGAAAAAGAATTCATGGCCCTATTTATCTAATCGATGAGGGAATAATGTCTACATTATTTCAATATATGTCATGATTAGATTTATAGATAAATATAATTTGAGGTGAAGCATTTCAAAGGGATCCTTGAAGTGAAAACAATGGTATTGGTTCTGAATATTTTTTATAGCTAAATTCCAAACAACCGATGTTTATAAAAAAATGATTCATATGTCCTAGTAAATTGAAAAATTATATTCCAAGAGAGAAGAAGATATGGATGGTGATAAATTTTTAGATACTTAAAATCTTGATAAAATAATTTTTTTTTATCTTGAGGTATATTTTCTCAAAATTTAATTTTTTATATGAAAATTTTATATTACATGTAAAGGGGAAAAATTGATTGAATGATGACATAATGTGTTTTTTAAAGGGACAAAAACCTGTTATTTATTGCTTGAACTTCTTTGATCTATTTGTTGAGATAAATATAGGAATGTATGGTGAATGAAAATATGATTAATTTACCACTAAATAGAGATAAAATTTGAAATCACCTTATAAATTTAATGGATTTATTTAATGAACAAGTTATCCACTATTCATTTCTACACTAATCATGGATTACATAGATATAATGTTTTTTGGTTATTCTATTATCACCATAATAAAGGTTATGTTATACATATCTTATGAAATTAATAAATTAATTTTAATTAAACTAATGAAAATGGGAGAAGATGAATTTTTTTAAAAAATATTCCTCCCTCAGCCCAAGATTCCAATAAGGTCAATTTGAATTTAGAGCATTAAGGGGGAGGGATAATTAACCCCTCACATAAAATAATTTGTATTTATTTACAATAAGGGGGATAGAAAACTCATCACATTTTGGGAGAATTTTGTATTGAAAAAAATACAAAGGGGGTAATTAATGTACCCATAAGATAATTATGATGGAATACAGTATTTGCGATTAATGGATTTTTGAATATTCAATGAGTAACATGAATTAAAATGAAGTTCTTATAAGTGTTCCAAAAGTATAATAATTGGATCTACATACTCTTGAAGGTGAAAATCATTAGAAGTATGAACAATGGTAGATGAAGGAATTTAGAAGTAAATAATGTGGTCATATAAAGGGGTATGTCATGAAAAATATTATAATTACACATAGACATAGATATTTGATGATTTATTGCATTAAAAACCATTGTATTCATCACTGGTGTTGAAGTATAATGAACTATTAACTAATTTTTGAGTTAAATAATTATTTTTATTGGATAATGAGGAATGGAAGATAAAAAGTAGACAAAATTATATTAACTAAAATAATGGTTCCAATAATTATTATATAAATGATCTGAATCATAAAGACAATAAAGATAGAGTATGAATATATTGAATGATAACTATATATATATGATTAAAGATGAGTGAGAAATAAAATAATAAATCTTTATTTATGTAAAATTAAATGATTCTATTAGAATTAGTTAACATACTGTATGTGATGAGAATTAGAATATGTGAGTTCAGTTTACTAATAAATATTGAGTTTACTAAGAACTAGGGTTTACCACAAAGAATATTTTCAGTTCATCAGATGTAGACAACAATTGACATGGATTCTTATGGAATATGAGGTATAATAAATGTCTAGAATATGTTCATAAAGTTGTTTGAAGTAAATTGTTTTGAAGTATGATTATGGATGAAGTCCTAAGAAGCCTATGAACTCACTGATAAAATTTAACAACATATATACTGTAAGAACCATGATTTTGAACCTATAAGACTTTGTGTATTTATTGATGTTATTCGAAAGCAGGACGTTCAGACGGTGTACGATTCCGAGCCCCGGTGTGGCCGGAATTAAATTTCACATGCGTTCACACTATACATGCTAAATAAATAGAATAAATTATAAATAGCCGCTAAGACGAGAAAACCAAGGGCACCTTTGAGTCCAGAGCATTCCGTTTACCCTAGGAGAGGTGAAATTTTCGCGAGCGTGGGAAAAATTTGAAAAATGCCCTCTTGGGGAATTTTCATAATTTAGTGGCCTCGGGAATGGACTTTACAACTTTTAAATTGAGGCTTGGATTAAGAATCTAAGACCTCCATTGCGCTCGAGATGTGGTTTTTACCCTAGGGGCTGCTTAACCCTGACCCCGCCGAAAGTTCGGGTATGAGGTCTACGGGCAGGGTGTTTAAGTGTTTTCTATTTAAACACACCACCCCCAACCTCTTATCCCCCTTATCTCTTCTCCTTGGAGGTTCCCTCTTGACGAGATCCTCCCCTCTCCTCCACCTCTCTGGCGAGGTGTGGCAACTCCTACGGACCGTTGGTGAAGCGTCGGGCTACACCCATCGAGGTAGGCTTGCGTTTTTGTCATTTTAATTCCCACAACACCCTTTGAATGAAATTATTTGAATTGAAATGATGTCCGATCATCGATCAAAGACCATACTTGTGTAGAGATTGATTTTAGATTCCCAACGGTTCTTTAGGATCAAATTTTCAAGTCCCGGGGCGTCCGGGGTGGCCCCGATAAGTTTTCCGGCCGTTTCGACCTTTTTCCGGCGGTCGACGCGGTGGTCCGACGGCTTTCAGGCGGAAGTGGCGCAGTTCCGAGATGGAGGCGTGGAGGAGGACCCAGGTGGTGTAGAGGGGCTCCATGCGGTGGCTCTAGGTGGTGGCTCTAGGCAGCTCCGGGTGGCGGCTCTAGGCGGCCGTCGAGGTCGACGATGCCAGGGCACGACGAAGCAGGGTCGCGGCGCGCGACCCTGTGCGGGGACAGAGACCCGCACTCGGCGGGTCTCCACGTGAAACCACGACCGGCCCTCATGGATGGTCGGTGCTGGGTGGACCTGGGGTCCACTTCCAGGCCATGTGGTTGAGCCGCGAGCCAATGCTGCGAGCCGGCCCAGACCGGGCGGACCGGGCGGACCAAGCCGGTCCAGCCCAAGGGGTTCGTCCCCTCTATCTTCAGACACCCGAAATTTTCTCTACGGGTGTCCGTTTTTCATGAAGTTTATGATAGTGGAATCCTCGGATTGAGATGAATATTTTGAGATAGTCTTGGGGATTTTTAATTCTCGAGACGGGGTGGGGGGTGGGGGGGGGGGCTTAATGGCACGACACGCCCATTAAGTGGATTGGAGTTTTTCCAGGGGTTCTTGTTTTGGATGGCGCGGACACATCCGATGTCAGATTTGAGCGCCGTCAGTGGAATTGAGACCCTAGAGTTGAGGAGGAGATTTACAGTATGTTTTCAGACGTTGAAGTCGGAGTTGAGACGTGGGCCCTACGAGCCGTCTTTTAAGCAACATCCAGCGTTTTGCGACGTTTTCGCCAGGCGCCCGTTCGGGGCGGATGAATAGTCGATTTGACGTGTTTTTCTGAGGCCATAGAAATGGATCAGTCCGCCTGAACTATTTCAAGACCGAGAGTGGGCCCCAAGAGACACCGTGCGGGCCTAAAAGCAGTGGTGATCAACTTTTCCGTCGGGAGGTTCTTTCCCGCAAGTAAGTAGTCTATCTCACGTGTTTTTCCATGAGGATTACAATGGGGTAATCTGTTTGCGTGATCAGAGCCTATTATGTGATCTTATTAAATGTGTAAATATGAAAGGGCATTGGTTAGATACTCCATTGAAGCACTCCGACCCAATGCACGATTGCGATGTTAGTGACACCCAGTGATAGCATGGACAATGCAGAGCTATCAGAATAGTCCCGAGTTTACCCACCAGCTGGGCTGGGCAGTGGGTTATCCAACGACGTATTAGGGTTTACCCTCCAGTAGGACTGGGCAGTGGGTTACTGATCGAACTATCAGGGTTTACCCTCCAGCTGGGTTGGGCAGTGGGTTACCTGTTCACTTACTAGGGTTTACCCTCCAGCTGGGCTGGGCAGTGGGTTACCTATTCACTTACTAGGGTTTACCCTCCAGTGGGGCTGGGTAGTGGGTTACCCAACGACTTTTAGGGTTTACCCTCCAGTTGAGCTGGGAAGTGGGTTACCCATTGACCTATTAGGGGTTTACCCTCCAGTTCATCTAGGAAGTGGGTTACTCGTTTACCTATCAGGGTTTACCATCCAGCGGGGTTGGGCAGTGGGTTACGTGATGACCTCTAGGGGTTTACCCTCTAGCTGGGCTGGGCAGTGGGTTACCCGGTGACTTCTTTTAGACTCATACCTTTCTACGTGGCTAGTCAGTGACATTTTTTCTCTGTGACTAACGGAGCGAGATCCTTGGTTATATGGATCAGCGATGTGACAGCTTTGACATGACCTTAGGAGATACGAGGATGAGGGGCAATTTTTCCACCGAGATTCTTCTTTGTGATGTGACCTAAAAGCCATGCAGGCGAGTCAGTGCCACCAAAAGTGGATAGTGTCGAGGTGTGGTGATTAATCCCCTTTGACTTGTACCTCATAGGTTGACGTGTGAGACGTTTGGGTTCATTGTTGGATATCTCTAGAACTGTTGGCGACTCTTCCTGGGATGATCTTGGAGATGGAGTCCCCCTTACACACTCATTCGGGTTCCTTCTCTAGCATATATAAATATACACCTGACTTCGGTTCCCACTCCTTGGGTCCAGTTACTCTCCTTCTATGAGGGGTGAAGACTTGCGAGGTATGCCACGTGCTTTCCGTGTTTAGCTCCTCTTGGTTGGACGAGTCCACTCTCCTACTATAGGTAGCGAATACTCAGTGACAATTTAGTCTTCTCACCATTCCTAGGTCCTTGCGTTTGGATGAGTTTATTTCCTCCCTCTTGTTGGGTTGAACTGCACTCTCTTTACTATACTCTTTTACTGTTCTCGTTCTGTCTAATGATCACCTATTTAGTGCCTCCTTTGTTTCTCCCTTGAGTTTTTGGGGCATCCTACTGAGTAACTTTATACTCACCCCTAATTGGGATTTTCCCACACCTGGTGTGCCCTTGTAGATGGTGGAAAGGTCGATCGTGACTACAGAGGAGTATAGAGGTCATAGGAGCTCAGACAGCGTGCCGTGGTCATGCCAGAGTTCTCAGGTGGGGATCTATCGAGTTGTTACCTTTTTGTTACCTATTCCTGGGTTGCGGAACCTTTGTGGTTGGGTGAATGTTTTTTCATTTTTACTGTTCAGTTTACTTGTCAGTACTTTTATCACTTTACTTGTTCTATTTAGTGGTTGATGCATGATTGTGGTTGGGTTATAATTGTTTTTTCTGTGGTTTTCTTTTCACTCTGCACTTCTGCATCAAGTGGGTTGTGTGTGTGTGTGTACATGTACTTAGGCTAAGGCCTCCCCAAGATTGTTAGGCTTTTGGTGCAGGTCTCCAGCCTCTGGCCTATGGAGGCGGGCTTGAGGTAATTGCGGCTTGGGACAGGTAGGTTAGGGTCGTGGAAAAGTGGTATCAGAGGTGGTTCGTTCCATGGGATGTTGTTCGGACATCCCTAAAAAGGAATTGGTTTGGATTTAGGGAAACGATGTCAATGTGTCTCGAGAGAAGCTCTCAGGCCAGGGAGTCCAGTGATGGTATGGGCAGCTGACGTATCCATTCATCAGGACCCTAATAACCCGCTTGTAGACTCGAAATGCTGAGAAACTTGTTGCAGGGAACTTTGGAACATGTATCTTGTAGGACCGAGTCTTTGACTGTCTTTGTTTGAGTTAACTCCCATTTGTTATTACTATTATATATATATATGCTCATCTGATCTCGGTGACCCTTTATAATCTTCAAGATACCCCCACGACACCAGCCAGGCAGGTTACCCTCTCCAGTTAGTGATGATGACCTGACAAGCGACGAGGCGTCAGTTCAGGGACCCTCACGTGATCCCCTTCCACCGAGTGCTTTAGCAGTAGCCCCTCCACCTGAGGAGAAGCAGTTAGTACCGATAGCTCAGGCCGAGGTTGCATGCAGACTGAGTGTGCTATGAGACTTCCAGCGTCAGAGGCCACCAAGGTTCCATGGGGACCCGGATCCCCAGGTGGCAGAGGACTGGCTTGAGTCAGTTGCACGACTCTTCAGGCTGGTACAGACCCCATCAGACCATATGGTGGCCTTATCCACCAGTATTTTCCTCGAGACAACCGGACGATGGTGGGGTTTGGTGACGCAGACCCATGACGAGTCGCCCCTCACATGGGATGGATTCCAACAGCTTTTCTGGGAGGAGTACCCCCCTCATGTTTACGCTCTGTTTGGATCCAGGAGCTTTTGGAGATGAAGCAGGGGGGATTTCCATATATCAGTACTCACCCTGGTTCACTGATCTTACACGCTACTCGCAGTACATGATTCATGAGAGCTACTTCCGGGCATGGAAGTTTGAGCAGGGTCTTCACAGGGAGATCCATGCTAGCGTGGTACCCTTGTGCATCCCCACTTACGCTGGGGTGCTGGAGCTGACGATTGTGACCGAGAGCTTCCAGGCCAAGGGGTGCTAGATGTAAGGACCTAGTAGTGGCTGATTTAGAGTGGAGTCTTCATCAGGCAGACGATAGAGAACTGGGCCTCAACCGAGGAGGCCCTTTCATGAGCAGACCCATGGCCAGGGTCATACACCTCAGTGGAACTGTAGGGAACCAGGGGAGATAGAAGAGAGACGATGTTACACTTGTGATGGTTGGGGCCATCTAGCATGGTATTTCCCAACCAGGTGTACAGATCAGCCGTGGCAGGCAGCAGGTGCACCACATAGGCAGAGGCAGTGCTGTGACCAGGGGTCACCTAGGCGGGGACCAGGAGGTCCTCAAGGAGGTGGCACATGTAGAGCGGCAAGACCAGGAGGTGGAGGAAGACATTCTGAGATCCATCCACCACCACCACCAGGCAGCCCACACCAGGCTCATGGAGCTGGCAGTAGGGGCCGCGGGCAGCTTTAGGACATGGGTGTTCAAGACCCCCCCACAACGCATGAGATGGACCGAGGTACGCTTTGTGTTTACTTCACACTTTATTTAGTACTAGTAGACACAGGTTCCAATCACTCCTTTGTATCACTACTTTTGGTACGAGAGTTGGAGCTTCCCGTAGAGGTGCTGACACCTGCACTTAGCCTCGAGGTTCCTACGGGAAGTGCCTCATTAGTGACCTTTATCTACAGACACTACAAACTATCGTTCCGAGGAGGGAGTTTCATATGGGGCCTACTCATCATCATGATGGAACCTTATGACTTCATCCTGAGCATGGATTGGATTTCTATGGTTCATTCCCAGATCGACTGTCATCACAGATGAGTCAGAGGTGTGTTTTCTGATGGGATGAGGTTCGCCATCCTTGGTGAACGAGACCTCGTGGCAGATTAGATGGGTACTCTGAGCAGGTGACCCCGACCATTTTCGCAGTAGCTGGCGAGCATGGCTCTTGGAGCATCATACGCTATAGGCACCTGGATCCCTACCTTGGTAGAGGACTACATGGATGTTTTTCCCGAGGATGTTCCGGGACTAACTTCGAGACGAGATATGGAGTTCTGTATTGACTTGCAGCCGGGGACTGCTCCGATATCTTGTACAGCATTTCAGATGGCACCCAAAGAGATTTGGGAGCTACGACTTCAGTTGGATGACCTTCTTGATAAGGGATTCATCCGGCCTAGTGTGTCCCCCTGGGTAGCTCCGGTCTTGTTTGTGAAGAAGGCAGATGGGAGCCTACGACTTTGCGTAGATTATCGTTGCCTGAATCAGGCCACAATAAAGAATAAGTACCCTTTTTCGAGGATCGATGACCACTTTTACCAGTTTCGAGGTGCATAGTGGTTCTCTAAGATCGATCTTTGATCTGACTACCAACAGTTGCAGGTTCGTGAGGCTAATATCCCGAAGCTGGCCTTCCGTTGTCAATATGGGCACTAAGAGTTTCTGGTGACGCCCTTTGGTGTGACGAATGCCCCTGCCGTCTTCATGGATTTTATGAACCATATTTTACAGCTGTACTTGGACTAGTTTGTGGTTGTCTTTATTGATGACATACTCATTTACTCGGTGACAGAGGAGGAGCATGCAGAGAATTTGAGGATGGTCCTAGACTTACTCCAAGATCACCAGCTGTATGGGAAGCTCTCGAAGTGCCAGTTCTAGATTCACGAGGTTCACTTTTTAGGGAACATCATTACGAAACATGGTTTGGATGTGGATCCCATAAAGATAGAGGTAGTTCTTTCTTGGGAGCCACCCAATAATTCATATGAGGTGCGGAGTTTCCTTGGTTTTGCAGGGTACTACAGGAGGGTCATGGAGGACTTCTCCAGGATTGCTGCCCCTTTGACCACATTGACATGGAAGGGCCGATTGTTTACCTAGACTAATCAGTGACAGAAGGACTTAGAGGAGTTGAGGTAGAGGATGACTAGTGCTCCGGTGTTGAGGCTACCAGAGGAGGGTGTTGAGTGCGTTGTATATTGCGACGCTTCAGGAGATGGGCTTGGGTGTGTGCTGATGCAACAATGCACAGTGATTGCGTATGGGTCGAGGCAGCTGAGTCCCCACAAGAAGAATTATTCAACTCACGATTTGGAGCTGGAAGTAGTGGTCTTTTCCTTGAGGTTATAAAGACACTACCTTGTAGGTGATATTTTTTTGGTCTACTCAGACCACCAGATCCTCAAGTATACCTTCACTCAGAGGGATTCGAATATGAGGCAGAGGTGCTAGCTGGAGTTTCTGCAGGACTATGATTTCAAGATAGTCTACACTCTAGGGAAGGGAAACATAGTAGCATATTCTCTTAGTAGGAAGTCCCAGGCTCAGTTAGTGCGGGAATCTTTAGAGCAGTTGGCTTCCCTATGACTGACCTTGGTGAAACACGAGGGCACAACTTTTCTACATTTGATGGTGTTGACCCCTTCACTCCTTGAGCATGTGAGAGAGTCATAGATGGGGGATGTCGACAGTGAGGTACTGTGTGATCAGATATCCACGGGCGATGTAATCAATGGGTATTTTGAAGGAGGGAATCACAAGATCCTATTCCAGGGACGAGCTGTGGTACTGGAGGAGATGCGGGAGGAGGTGATGCAAGAATTACACACTTCTCCCATGGACGTATATCCTGGTCAGGGGAAGATGTACAGAGACCTTGAATGACATTTTTGGTGGTCTGGCTTGAAGCAGAGCATAGTCGAGTTCATTTCTCGGTGTCTTACCTATCAACAGGTGAAGGCAGAGCACCAGGTTCCTGCAGGATTTTTGCAGCCCCTTGATATCTCGGAGTAGAAGTGGGATGGAATATATAAGGACTTATTCATAGGGCTTCTGTGCACAACGAAGGGCCACAACTCCATATGGGTGATAGTGGACCGAATCATGAAGTCGACTCACTTTCTTTCCATCAAGGAGCAGAGCTCGGTGGAGAGTCTGGGGCAGTTATATGTTTGGGAGATCGTCCGCCTTCATGGAGTACCCTCGATGATCGTCTCTGACTGTGACATGCGGTTTACGTCGTGATTATGGCGAGTCCTGCAGGAGGCATTCGGGACTCAGTTGCGGATGAGTACAAATTTTCTCCCCCAGACTGATGGGCATACCGAGTGCACTATCCAGGTGTTGGATGATATACTTAGGGTGTGCGTGTTAGACTTTGGCCAGAGTTGGGAGGATCACCTGACCTTGGTAGAGTTTGTGTATAACAATAGTTACCACTCTACTATTGGCATGACACCTTTTGAGGCCATCTACGGGAGACCCTATAGGTCACCATTGTGCTGAACGAAGGTTGGGGAGACCTCCCTTGTGGGCCCATAGTTGGTGTAGAAGACGATGGCGAAGGTGCAAGTCATTCGTGAGCGGATGAGGACGACTCAGAGCAGATATAAGTCCTATGCAGACCAACATCGCAGTCCTTTGGAGTTTGAGCAGGGAGACCATGTATTTTTTAGAGTTTCCCCGTGGCGTGGAATATGGAGGTTCGGCCGGGGAGGCATGTTTTCCCCGTGGTTCATCGGGCCCTTTGAGATCATGCACAAGGTTGGTGAGGTCGCCTACCGTCTTTCTCTACCTCCATAGCTGGAGAGAGTCCACGACATCTTCCACGTGTCGCAACTGAGGAAATAAGTGCATGACCCCACGCATGTTATCGACTGGGGAGATCTAGACATTGAGGATGGAGACACCTTTTCGGAGCACCCGGTGGTGATTGAGGACCGACAGGAGAAGACTCTGCATGGACATGCCATTCCTCTAGTTCGTGTGTTGTGGCAGCATAGGAGGGTGCAAGGGAGAACTTGGGAGTGGGAGAGCCAGATGCGAGTTCAGTATCCCGACTTGTTTTTGTAGTTTTGTTTTTCGGGGATGAAAAACGTGAAGGAGGGAATGATGTAAGAACCTAGATTTTGAACCTATAAGACTTTGCATATTTATTGATGATATTTCAAAGCAGGACGTTCAGACGGCGTACGATTCCAAGCCCCGGTGTGGCCGAAATTAAATTTGGCATGAGTTCACACTTGAAATGCTAAATAAACAGAATAAATACTAAACGGTAGCTTAGACGGGAAATGCGAGGGCACCGTTGAATCCGAAGCACGCCGTTTACCCTAGGAGAGGTGAAATTTTCGCGAGCGTGGGCCAACTGTGAAAAACACCCCAGGGGCATTTTCGTAATTTAACAGCCATAGGGGTGGACTTTAAAACTTTTAAATAGAGGCTCGGATAAAAAATCCGAGACCACCTTTGAGCTCATAATTTGGTTTTTATCCTAAGGGCGGCTTAACCCCGACCCCGCCGAAAGTTCGGGTACGAGGTCTACAGGCGGGGGGTTTAAGTGTTTTCTATTTAAACACACCACCCCCACCCTCTTCTCCCCCGTATCTCTTCTCCTTGGAGGTTCCCTCTCGATGAGCTCCTCCCCTATCCTCCACCTCTCCGGCGAGGCGTGGCAACTCCGACAGACCGTTGGTGAAGCGTCGGGCTACGCCCATCGAGGTAGGCTTGCATTTTTGTTGTTTTAATTCCCACAACACCGTTTGAATGAAATTATTCACGTCAAAATGCTATCAGATAATCGATCTAAGCCCATAATTGTGTAAATCCCGATTTGAGATTCCAAACTGTCCTTTCGGATCTAATTTTCGAGTCCCGGGGCGTCCGGGATAGCCTGAGAAGTTTTCAGGCCATTTCTGCCTTTTTCCGGCGGTCGGTGTGGCGGTCTGGCGTCTTTTAGGCGGTAGTGGTGTGGTTCCGGGATGAAGGTGCGGTTCCAGGATGGAGGCGCAGTGGTGGAACTAGGCAGCACGGTGGGGCTCTAGGCGGAGGCTCCAAGCGGTGGCTCTAGGCGGCTCCGGGTGACGGCTCCAGGCGGCGGGAGAGGTCGACGGCGCCGGGGCGCGACGTAGCGGGATTGTCGCGCGAGACCCCGTGTGGGGACAGAGAGCCACACTCGGTGGGTCTCCACGTGAAACCACGACCGGCCCTCATGGCCAGTCGGCGCTGGGTAGACCCGTGGTCCACGACTGGGCCGCGTGGCTGAGCCGCGGGCCGACCGGACCAGGCCGGTCCTGCCCAAGGGGTTCGTCCCCTCTGACTTCGGACACCCGTAATTTTCGCTACGGGTGTCCATTTTGCGTGACGTTTGTGGATGTGAAATCCTTGGATCGAGACAATTCTTTTGAGATGGTCTTGTGGATTTTTAATTCTTGAGACGGGGGGGGGGGGGGGGGGCTCGGTGGCGCGACCCACCCATTAAGTAGATTGACGTTTTTCTGGGGGTTCTTGTTTTGGATAGCGCGGACACATCCGATGTTCAATTTGAGTGCCGTCAGTGGCGTTGCGACCCTGGAATCGAGGCAGATATTTCCATTATGGTTTTGAACATTGAAGTCAGAGTTGATACGTGTGCCCTATGGGCCGTCTTTTAAGTGACATGCAGCGTTTTGCGACGTTTTCGTCAGGCACCCATTCGGGGCAGATGAATAGTCTATTTGACGTGTTTTTCCGAGGCCATTGCAATGGAGAAATCCGAAAGAACTATTTCGGGACTGAGAGTGGGCCCCATGAGACACCGTGCGGGCCTAAAAGGAGTGGTGAACAACTTTTCTGTCGGGATGCCATTTCCAGCGAGTAAGTGGTCTATCTCGCATGTTTTCCGCGATTATTACAACGGGGTAATATGTTCATGCGAGCAAAGCCTCTTATGTGATCTTATTAAATATGGAAATATGAAAGGGCATTGGTTGGAGGCTCCTTTGATGCACTCCGACCCAATGTACGGTCGCGATGTTAGCGACACCTAGTGATAGCACGGGCAGTGCAGAGTAATCAGACCAGTCCTGGGTTTACCCTCCAACTGGGCTGGGTAGTGGTTTACTCAATGACGTATTGGGGTTTACCCTCCATCAGGGATGTGCAGTGGGTTAACCATTGAACTATCAGGGTTTACCCTCTAGCCGGGCTGGGAAGTGGGTTACCCGTTCACTTACTAGGGTTTACCCTCTAGCGGGGCTAGGCAGTGGGTTACCTGACGACTTTTAGGGTTTACCGTCCAGCAAAGCTGGGCAGTGGGTTACCCGTTGAACTATTAGGGGTTTACCCTCCAACACAGCTGGGCAGTGTGTTACCCGTTGACCTATTAGGGTTTACCCTCTAGCGGGGCTGGGAAGTGGGTTACCCGATGACCTCTAGGGGTTTACCCTCCAGCTGGGCTGGGCAGTGGGTTACCCGACAACTTCTTTTAGACTCAGACCTTTCTACGGGTCTAGTCAGTGACCTTTTTTCTCCGTGACTACTGGAGCGGGATCCTTGGTTATACAGATCAGTGATGTGACAACTTTGACGTGACCTTAGGACATACGAGGATGAGGGGCACTTTTCTCACTGAGACGCATCCTTGCGACGTGACCTCAAAGCCGTGCGGGCGAGTCAGTGCCACCCAAAGAAGATAGTATCGAGGTGTGGTGATTGTGCCCCTTTGACTTGTACCTCCTAGTTTGATGTGTGAGACATTTGGGTTTAGTGTTGGATATCCCTATAACTGTTGGAGACTCTTCTTGGGCTGAGCTTGGAGATGGAGGTCCCCTTACACACTCGTTCAGGTTCCTTATCGAGCATATATACATATACACCTGACTTTGGTTCCCACTCCTTGTGTTCAATTAATCTCATTCTAGGAGGGGAGAAGACGCGCAGGGGATGACACATGATTTCTGTGTTTATCTCCTCTTAGTTGGATGAGTCCACTCTCCTACTATAGGTAGCGAAGACTCGGCAAGAAGTTCTTCTTCTCACCGTCCCTAGATCCTTGCTTTTGGATGAGTTTACTTCCTCCCTCTTATTGGTTTGAGCTACACTCTCTTTACTGTACTCTTTTACTGATCTGGTTCTGTCTACTGCCCCCTTCTTTAGTGACTCCTTTGTTGCTCCCTCGAGCTTTTAGGTCATCCTACTGAGTATCTTTATACTCACCCCTGCTTGGGTTTTGCCCACACCTGGTGTGCCCTTGCAGACGACAGACAGATCGATCGTGACTACGAAGGAGCGTAGAGGTCACAGGAGCTCAGACAGCATGCCTTGGTCATTCCAGAGTTTTCTAGTGGGGATATATCCAGTTGTTTCCTTTTTTTTTACCTGTTTCCGGGTTGTGGCACCTTTGTGGTTGGGCGCGTGTTTTTCCCTTTTTATTGTTCAGTTTACTTGTCAGTACTTTCAGCACTTTACTTGTTCTATTTAGTGGTTGATGCATGACTGTGGTTGGGTTATAGCTATTTGTCCTGTGGTTTTCTTTTCACTCTTCACTTCTGCATCAAGTGGGTTGTGTTTGCGTGTGTACAAGTACTTCGGCGAAGGCCTCCCCAATATTGTTACGCCTTCGGTGCTGGTCGCTAGCCTCTGGCCTATGGAGGCGGTCTTGAGGTAGTTGCGGCTCAGGATCGGTAGGGTCAGGTCGTGACATATACAGACTGACACTAAAAAGAAATATTACAAGATGGGTTTATATGAGGCACTTTAGAGAACAATTCCAATATATACACTATATTTAGGAATCATGGTTATACATGAATATAATGTTAGGGTTTATTTGGAAACATGAGAAGTCATTTAATGTTTGAAATTGAGATGAATATAAGAATAGATGAACAAACTATTCTAGAAATGCATCACTTGATATGTAAATCATGTGGTGATAAATATGAGTTAAGGGGTTATAAAATGGATTTTTTTCATTAGAACTTAGTTTATCGAAAGAAAATATTTGTTGTGTGTTAATATGGAAAATTTTCACACACATAATGTATAAAAAATTGATATTTATTTTCTAGAGGTATAATAGAATATGGCCATGTTAGTTTGATCATTGAAAATATATCATACATGATGATATGTTCACGAGTTAGAAAATATAATTGGGTGGTGAAAAGCTAACAGGAACTCAACACCATGCTAACAAATCATGGAGGTTTTATGATAATGACAACTACCAAATGGTTTGATGTGTGAACATGAAACATGAGATGGGAGTCATGGGTATTATTAAAATATGATCTTTTTATAAGATAAAAAAATGTAATGAATTGACCAAGAATTACTACAAACTTGACCTTTGACATAGTTTTCCACAAGTCCTAGAGGGCGTTCCCAATCCTAATAGTCTAGAAACCATTTCTTCAGTATCAAAGAATGAACATTTGAAATTATTTCACCCACATTAAACATTTTTAATATGAAATGGAAATTAATGAAATAAAAGTACAACTAAAGATAAACATAATATAACATCCAAATAGAATATAAAACTGCTACATAAATATAGTAATAGCATAGAAATATAGGCATAAGCCTAGGGAAAAAATAAATTAGGCAATATGATTGATACAAAACCCCAAAACTAAAATTAAAGACTGAACCATCTCCAATGAGCATCCTTGTGACCCACAACCACTATCCAACCATACATCTCTCCCAGAAGATCAAATAAGTGAAACTAACTAGAACAATCATAGAAATGTAAAATATAGGCATGAAATGACAACCTAGAAGGTATATATAACCCATTTAATCTATGTTATCACTTTCACATTACAACCTAAATGTTCTAGTTTTACATACAATTGATAAACACAATTTTTTTAATAAGTTTTTATAAAAGGAAAAAGTATTCTTCAAAAAGTATTAAAAATATTTTTTCATGAATTTAATTTAATAAAATAAATCACTTTGAAAATGGTTTTACATGGCTAATAAATCTTAAAAAACACACCTTATGAAATCCCCACTTTTGAACCATATAATAAAAAACAATTTTGAGATATAAATTTATAATACTAAAAAGTGGTTCCAAAATATCACATGTTTTTCTAAAGATTCATCCAAAACAAATATTTTCACAAAACTAGGCCCATCAGACTATTTTTTTTCATACTTCACACACAATCATAGATTTAAAAACAATATAAATAGTATTTTACACTAAATTCCTTCGAAAACACATTGGGAAACAACATTTTACATGTTAAAGATCACACCCTTTTAACCAATTTACAAAAGTGTTTCAAATTACATTAAGATCAAACTCTCACTTTTATTCTATTACAACCACTGAAATTACCTTTTCTAAACATATGAAAAGTAACACATATAAAGAAAGAATATACCACAAATATAGGAAATACTATGTCAATTTACTTAACAAGGATAAATAAATGACAAGAACATAAATTCCAAAAAAATAATACAAGAACTTGGAGATAAAATCAATATAAAAATATAAATAATCTAAAATGATTAGAAAAAGGGTTACAATCACATGGATCTAACCAATCATCATTAACGAATGGTATCTAGAATGACTTGGAATAAACCTATGTTCTTATAGAACTCAGTGTACCTATGTAATTTTGAATCTTACTTGGTCCTCCCTTGACTCTCTCAGACCCACATATGATCTCTTAGTCCCGACATGGGTTTACTCAGTCCCCAGTCCCCCCGATCTCACTCAGTCTCTGAAAAAAACCCTCATTAAGGCCACTTTTTGTCCCAAGAAATGTTCCATAACAAACATCAACCAAGGATTTAGCATCAACCTAAGACACCCACCCCATATGATTTCTACTACCATGAAAAGTACATATAGGTGAGAACAATCAATAATATATATAGATAAAATATAAAAAAATCAAAACCACACATGCCTCACATCCTACGCCCTCGTAGATAAATATCCCTAATTACAAAATATCACAAAAATTACATACAGATGCATCAATAAGAAAAAAACTATTATGGGATTTAAATCCACCACAATTAAATAAAAATCATTAGTGGGTATAAGAGGGTAACAAACCTTTTATGAAAACTCATTTTTCATAAAATTCCAAATGATCCTTCATTATTATCAAAATTCTATGAATTCCAAGCTAACTCAACACTTCCAAAATACATCTCAATATACTCAAGAGAAAAATTTTAATCAACACACCTTTAAAACTCAATGGGAACTCACACTTTCCTTTAAATTACTATTGAAAACATTCAAAGTGACTACTAATATTGAAAACATAATCCACATGGGATAACTCACACTTTAAAAGCTAAAAACCCATTTTATTATTTTTAAAGCATTAAACACCTCAAACCATCGATATAAAAATAATAAAGGTTTATTTTTTTTTAAAATATAGTGAAAAATGGTTAACAAAACCACTTTAAAATAAAACAACCCATTCCAAAAAATTTAAACACTTTTAAAACAACCAGACACTTGGTTTGGATGTTAATTAATATACAAAATATTTAAAACATAAAACTACTTCTCAGCACCACTTATACAACAAAAATAAGTATTAATAATCCATTTAGGCATTTTCATAAACACATGGCATGAGATTTCATCATACACCAATGTTTAAAATCACTGTAAATAATCTTGTCCCCCATGGTTCATATATATCATCATAATTTAAATGAAAACCCATTATAAAACCATTTTTAATTTAGAGTAATTTAATATAATGTGAATATATATAAACACCTACCCTGTTTTAATGACGATCAAGTTAGATATTGTCTCTAATGATGTAGATCACTCCCAAAACACAAGACTTTCCCTCTATAATACCTAAATGGAAAATCCCCATGATATGGGCTGAATCCAACTCAAATATCATCAAACATAGATATTAGGGTTCATTGTAGAAGTGATATCAATAAAAAATTGGAAATAGATGACAATGAGGGGTCTAGATTGAAAAAAAGGAAGAATGCCTTTGAAATCATGGTTAGAGGACACAAAAATTATTAAGAGGAAGTAGATGGAAGTACCCTTAGGTAATATGTCTATTCAAGTGAAAGGGATGAGAAATAGAGGGATGAGGTAATACAATTAAAGAGGGAGAAAAGTTAAATTGACACTTTTAATGAACATGGTTATGTCTTGCTATTTTTCTGTATAGTTTCTCAGACCATGCATCAACCATTCACATTCAACTACCTATCCATAATACACTCTTACATTTTTCATATAGACACTGAGAAATTGGATAAACTGTTGAAAACCATTCAAAATGGAATTTTCAAATTGTAAAGGCAACTCTCAGGCTTGTCCCACTGTTTCTCAAAACTAGGTTTAAAACATGTGACTACTCACTAGAACCTAAAGGAACAAGCCTAGTTTCCCCATGATCTACATGATTAATGAGTAACCCACACACTACCTAGGAAACCAAAACCATGCTCATTAAAATTGAATAGAATGTAAGGGATTATTGTAGACATAAAATTGTAGAAACAATGTTTCCTCCTAAACATTTGTAAAAACCATGCATATAACCAAAAAATCCAATTTTTTATTTTTTCAAGATGAAAATCCATGAAAATTTATAATGACACTCAAAATCATAATTTTTTTTAAAAATAAACACCTTATTGAAATTGTTGGTGTCCCAATACTCCTCATAATGAAAATTTCATTATGTATAAAGTCTTAGGTCCATGTAGAGGTCATGGAAAATATATTCTAAATCAAAATATTATAGAATAAGATAAAACCATAAAAAACTAGGAGATTATTCAAAAAACATTGAACTTCCATAAGAAAACCTGACAAAGAACTGACCAAAAAATAGATTAAAGAGGGCCTTTAATGAAATAAGAGACCTATCATAGGTTTCCCTACAATTTATAATCCATATAAAATAGTGGAACAACTGATAACTATTTCTCTAAATAAGAGGTAATCACTAAGAAATGAATATATATATAAATATTTAACGGAATTACATAGATTAACATTCCATATCTATCAAAAAAAAAAACAAGTTAAAATCCAAAAAATTAGTACCACTATAAAAAGAAACCTAATGTATCACAAAATATAATATCTAACCTATTTTATCTCAATAATGAGTGAAAAAATTTGATACATGACTTGTTAATAAATGACGAGGCTCTAACATATGATTCACATATGATATATGAGGGTTTTTTGATTCAAATATATAGAATATCATCCCATGGTTATTTTGATAGAAATAAAACTACACACCCACGTATCAATTTGTGAAATCTAGGTATTTTCATGTCCAACCAAACAATAAAAACAATCCCACTATCAAGACTATACCTATGAAGCAATAGAAACCATCAAACCATTAGTAGTGTACTATTTACAAAAGAACCTTAGATTATAATGGGAAACCAAAGATCCATACAAGAAACCAATGGGACCAAACCTCCACAAACCAAAACAACTCTAAATCACTAATCATAAATCAAAAAATGAGTTTTCACCCAAAATAGATTCAACCAAGCATCCAAATGACACAAAAAACAATTTCCAATCATCTATAAATGTAAAAATTATCTAATTATGATGAAATTAATACTTAAAACTAGAAATCAACCAATATTATCTAGGAAACATCAACCATTTCTAGTCTAAAAACCTACCCAATTATCATAGTATATACTATAGAGAAAAAACATTCCAATCTATTTGAATCATGGAATTTTTTTACACCATAATGAAGAAAAATAAATATAAAAACACTCTACTTCCCCACTAGGCCATTCAGGGAGGCTTATATGAAACAGAAAAATCTATGAAATCAACTCAGTCCTGTCTTCAAAATCACACCATGTAGTCCCAAAAACACATGAGGGAAAAATCAATTCACACACCTCACTAAAACGAGTAAGGAATTTATAAAAATCCTCTCATTAAAAATAATATATCCATAAAAAAGGTTCCAAAAAACCCATTTTAAAAGACATAAAATCATTAAAATGGGTAATAAATTTAACAAAAATCCAAATAGAAACCATTTTACTATTTTAAACCCCTATCCCTAATTCAAATGGGTTAATATATAAAATTTCCATAACTTATTTCAAAACAAAATTAACCAATTTATAAATCCAAAACACCTAAATGAGTTCCATAATAAAACACACTCACATTTTGAAACAACCTTTAAAAAAAAATCATTTTTAAAAGATGCCAAGGTTATAAATCTAAATGAGAAACATAACCAAATTTACAAAATAATTTGTTTCATTAAAATATGAAACTCATATTTTAAAACATTATGTCTACTTGACTAATATAATAAATAACATATAAAACATTTCCCAAAAATCAAAAATAAAATCATCCATTTCAAAAGCTTTCATGAAAAATCTAATTTTACCAAAAATCTATACAGTCATTTTTAATGCTGTTTTCCCATCCAATATCCAATTTTCACACACATAAATCTAATTTCACATCATTTATAATATTTTTTAAATAATTCAATAACACAAACATAATAAAAAATTTGATCCAATAATGCCAACATATCTCAAGAACCATTGTGACATTTTTACCACCAATCTAACATGACAAGAAATACATGGGATAAGGGATAAAAATAGATAAATTAATTGAGATGTGGAACCATGGAACAATTTTTCAATCCATTTTATGGCCACATAAAAATTGTGCATTGGTCCATGTAATGTTTCATAAATTAAACCTTTTGATTCCACATGGTTTGTCAGAAACTAAAATGCAACCTCACGATTCAATACCCCTTTCAATATCCATCCCAATACCATACATGATCCGACAAGGAAAATAAATCCATGAAAATAGGGGTAAAATAACTACCTTCATATGAATTAACATAGAATCCATGAACACCATAAAAAACTATAATCATGGAAAAAATTTCAATAACCCATGGAAACATGAAGATTATGGAAGGAAATAACTCACAACACTATTCTTGCACCTACCTCCCATGTCTAGAAAGACATATCTCTAATATACCAACAACCCTATTAATAAGTGGGAATTCTAAAACCCTGGTCCTATGAAAACAAATCTCTGATACAACAATGTAATGAATTGATCAATAGTGTATTATAATATCAAACCTAACCTAGCTTACCACAAGGCTCAAAGGGAATTATTGACCCCCACAGATTAGAAATTTGTGCATGGGAATCCTATAAAAAACATTGGTAATGAATTCAACCACATAAAATAATATGAATATGCATGGGGAATAAAATATAACATATACAACTAGAGATAAACATAATTGAACATAAAAATAAGACATAATAGTGATACATAAATAAAGTAGTTGCATAAATAAATGAAAAAAAATCTAGAAAAAAATATTAAACTGGTTAAATGATTTATAAAAACTGGAAAACTAAATAGAAAGGCCAAACTAGCTCCAATGAGCATCCACATGACCCATAATCACCATCCGACTATACATCTCTTTAATAAAGAGTAATGAAATGAAATATTTTATAATGAACATGAACCTATAAAATATAGGTGTGAGTTAACATCCTAATAGGTTTCCATATCCCATCAAATCAATGTATTCACTTTCACTTTACATCCTAAATATTATAGTTTTAAATACAATAGAAAATAAAAAAATAATCATATGGTTTTACAAAAAAATAGCACATAAAAATGTGTTAAAGATTATTTTCCATGATTTTCATTAAATAAATAAAATAAATTTTTAAATGTTTTTCCTAGATAAAAAATCTTATAAAAACCATAATTTTAATGATTCACTTTAGAATAGTTAAATAAACACACATTTTATAGATACAAATTTAAAACACATAAATGGGGATCCAAATTTTTAGATAGTTTTCAAAAGATTAATTTTAATTAAATCATTTCACAAAGCTAGTAACCATGAACTAAATCAATGTTTTAAAAACAGACTGACCCTAAGAGTTTTATAAACATTCCACATACATTTTTCGTTAAAATAATTCCAAAACTCTTGGGAAAAAATTATATTTTTTAATCTGAAGACCCTTTCAAACAAATTTATAAAATGGGTTTAAAGCAATTTATGATCACTCTAGATATTTCTATCATTTAAAAACTTTTGAAATCCATTTTTAGATATTATATAAAGAAAACCATATAAAAAAGGGAGAGAACATACATTCATGTAGTACTATTTTATGACAAATAAAAAAGATAATTAAATAACAAGAATAAAGATGATAAAAAATTATCCAAGAATCATGGTATTTAATTTATACAGAATATAAATCCTCTTAAACGACCCTAAAAGGATCTAAGATTCAGGGATATAACTAATGTGATCTTAAAAATGGGAACTATCATGACATAGAATAACCCTAGGTCCTTAAATCACTCATCTTGCCTATAGAATTTATAATATCACTCAATATTCAGTAGGCTCTCCCAGTCCCCACTTCATCTTCCCCACACATGGTCACTCTTAATCACCACTACCCATGAGATAACTTAGAATTTTGGGTAAATATCCTCTATATATTCTCTTTTCATCACTGTAATTGTTTTATAACAAACATAAACTAAGGTCAGGGAATTAATAACCCAAATCACTTACCCCATCAACAAAGTTATACCATGAAAAGTCCAAAGAGGTGAGAAAAATAAATAAATTATATATATAAAATATAAAATATTTTAAATCATGTATGCCTCCCATTCCATAACCTAAAAAAGAAACGAAACCATTTACATTAAAAAAAGTGGCATATAAAATACATCATTAAGAAACATTACCTCATTGTATCACATGACACAACATGGATACATAGATCACAAGGGGAATATGGGGTCACACAATTTTTATGGAAACTTATTTTTCATAAAATTCAAAACATCCATCTAATTTATAAAAGTTTCTTGGAATTCCTAGAGAACTTATCGCATTAGAAAAAAATCCTAATATACTCTTGAGATATTTTTTTAAAACTCAATGGGAACACACACTTCTCATTATATCTCCTTTAAAAATAGTCAAATCCACTATAAAGTTTTAAAACATAATACACATGGAATAACTCACCATTTTGAAAATAAATGTCTTATTTGATTATTTAAAAATATTTATACACCTAAAACCTTCAAATATAAAAATCAATGATTATTATAAAAAAGGTATCAAATAGAGAACACAAGGGTTTAAACACACCTTTAAAATAAAAAACCAATGTAAAAACAATTACACACATTCAAAACATCAAATAAATTAGTTGAATCATAATTAATATAAGAATAATTTCTAAAAATAGAATTCAATGCTTGGCACCATTTTTAAAGAAAAAATCATTATAAAAAATAAATTTATTCAAATTCACAAGCACTTGGAAAATAATCCCATCCAATGAAAATGTTTTATAAATACATTAAATTAATATAACCCTTAATTTTTCATAATATAAGCATAACTTAAATGAAAACCCATTTTAAAACTATAACCCCTTTAATAGAATGTAATATATCAATGAAAATGAAAAAATAACCTCAAATAAATGAATATCATGTTGGAATATTCTGCCTACAATGTGGAACACTCTCACAATCCATGAAGTTCCCTTTACAATAATTATAAAAGAAATTACCCATGAATCAGACTAACCACCAACCAAAAATAAACCCATATAGTAATTAGGGTTCATATATGAAGAGAAATAAAGGTGAGAAAAATAGATAAATGGGTGGTAGGGGGTTAGAGATACATACAATATATAAATTTAGTTGTAATCAAAATTGGAGGCCCAAAAATTGGGGAAGAGGAAGGGAAAAAAGTTCCCCAAATGAACCTACTCCATTTGAGTGAGAGGGGGGGGGGAAATAGAGGCTTTGGGTTTTAAAAGCAAAGAGGGAAAAAGTGGAATGTTTACTTTCAATGAATTTTGGAAATCCACATGGTTTTCAAAACTAGGTGAAAACTATGTGTAGGCCATTGAAATATAAGAACTGACTGACATAGTTTACATAAATACAATAATCTGTTGGGGAAACCATGTGCCAACCATTAATAATGGATCTATCAAATTATAGAGAAAATTCACATGCTTTTAACAAGGTTTCCCAAACCATGCACAAGTCATGCGTCATATATCTAGGCCCCAAATGAACTAAAATTGTTTCATTTATGTTCTTCATAGTCTAGAATAAATCCATGAACTTCCCCAACAACCCTAACCATAAACCATCAAAATTAAAATCAGCTAAGGGTTTCTTAGAGGCACATAAATTTATATTCATATTTTTTTCCAAAACCATGCATGAAAAATACTAACATAAAGAAAAAAGTATGATATTTCCATGTTTTATGCTAAAAAAAGTGTAATATTTAAAGGAAACTCAAACTTATAAAACAATATAAAATTCAACACTATAGTGGCATAGTGGGTTTCACTTACGTTTATGGTGGTATTCTAGAAGATAAATCATCAAAATAAGAATTATTTGTTTATAATAAATAATAATTTCTCTTGGATCATATTATATGATGAATTATAAGAGGTATCAAAATAAAAAATAATATTTATATGAGAGGTTGTGTGTTTTTAATGAGTGTTAACTCATGTTGTTGTTTATATCTAAATTGAGAATTCATGGTAGAAGTAATAGATTGTTTGAATAAGGATTAATTCCTATTAGAAGGTGATATTAATCATATGTTATCCATAAGTGTCATTGGAAGTTAAAATAATTATAGATTAATGAATGTGAAGAAATTGTCGGTATGTATAAATAACGAATTAAGAAATAAAAAAAATTTAGATTCAGTTCTTGTAGATATTTTTTTGTTAAAAATAAAAAAATCATAAGGTTATGCTTTATGAGTTTAAAATAATATAGAATTATAAGTTATAAGTGGTGTAGAAAGGAAATATATGTCCTATTCAATATGTATAATAAATGATTATGATATTGGTTCGATATATTATAATCTATTACACTAGAAAATATTGAAAAAATTCTCATTTATGTGAATTCAAAATAAATATGATGAAATATATCAATAATTTCAAATATGAACATTCATTAAAGGATATATATGATTATATATTAGTTTTAATGAAAAGTTAAAATTCTTTTAAATGATAGATTTTATTGAGATTTCATTTTAGTTCATGTATTTATATAATTTAAAAATGGCATTTAAAATGGATCCTTGATTCTTATATTTTTCAAATCACTGAACTTATAGGGATTATTGAGTCAATAAAAAGGTCATAGATTATTTTGAGATATACTTTGTTAATATGAAGAAGGCTTTGTGAGATCCACTCATAAGAAGTGAAGTGTTAATAATATGTATCTAACTAGAGAACTCAAGACACATTTACGTAGGTTTAATAATGATGAGATGACTAGAACATCGGGTTTAGAAAAATGTTGATAAGATAAAATGTTGATTTTTTGAGGAATATGAGTTAAGTCACTAGATTATGGTGACTAAAATATATTTTAAATGGATCCAGATTTAATTAAATGGATGAAGAATAGGTCTATCATGGATGTAATCTAGCATAAGAAGTAGTTACAGATGAAGAACATTTCATGTTAGAGAATCATGATGACTTGTGGGAGACACTATAAAAAATATTTACATATGAGACATTATTTTCGGGATTCTCCCTATGGGTTATGACTAATAACTTCCAACACCACTTAAAATTGATAACAATATTTTTAGGTAAAATATTTGACTCAATAGGGGATGACATAATAATGAGTATGTTCCCACATTTAGGTCAAACATTGTAAAAATATCATTGTGCCTTTATTTTTTTGGTATCTTCATTGTATATCAATGAAATTAGTGAAGTGTATTTATAAATATCCACATATAATATAGAATTAATGAGGATTTATCATTATAAATGAATAAATAAATTTAGGTCGAACATTAATGAAAATATTTGGTCACAAAAAATTCACAATCCACCCTATTAGGTTTCCTGCATAATCCCCTGGGCATCTTAATAGAGATAGGGTATAATATTTATGTTTATGACTATTACATGGATTATTAATGATTAATTTTATTAAATTTCTTTATAAATGATATCAAATATGATATTTCTCTACATCGTTTGATTTAAAAAATAGTGTTTACCTTGGGATTTAATTTATGTGGGTATCTATTTTTTGAGAAAAATTATAATTTTTTTAAATAGGTAGAATAGTAAAAATTCCTTGAAACTATTTATTCTATAAATTTTAGACCAGAGTTTTCTAAATGACAACATGAACATTCACAGAGACCACACATGACAATCATAAAATGTTGTTAAATGATGTTTTTTCATCATTTATTAACCCAAAAAATTTTAGTCAACCTATTAATTCTCCCAAACCACCTTTTGTGATTCTATAATAGATTTGATGTATCATTAATAAACTCTAATTTTATCATCATTAATTCATTATAAATGATCTTCAGAATGAAATTGAATTTTTAGTTAAGCCCCATATCCTATTAATTTTTTTGATTCCTCTTATCCCCACTATGATTTAGAGATAATTCAATATGATTATTTTTTATTGAATATAGAGTGATTGTTTTCATTCATTATTCATGGGGATGGATGGGTTCCTCACATAAATTTTATATCAGGATAGTGATGTGGATGATATTTTTGGAATGATTAGATTATGCAGGTGTATCTGATCGCTTCTATAATTGATTGGATATTTTCTTGTTTTTTATTTATATATTAAATCATATAGAGTGTTAAAATTACATAAATTATATTTTTTGTATATTTAAAAAGATAATTATAAGCTTTAGGTATTTCAAAATTTGATAAAAGAATATGAATCCATTAGAAATCTCAATTTTGTTCTAAATTTTATTTTAAAAAACGTTTTTAAAAATTTAATATTGTGTGAGTTTTGGATGTATAAATTAGGGATAATACCTCAATTATTATAGTTAGAAATTAATTTGTATATTTATGTATTAAAAAATAGGTATAATATATTAATATTAGAATACACAGTGTTTCTTTTAATTAAGATAAATGGATTTTTCAAAGATAAGATTTCTCACTAAGGAAAAATAATTATGGTCATAATTTTTGAATTATTAATTTTCAAAATATTTTATTCTAAATTTATGGAATATTTTTCCAATAAATATTTTTATTTAAAAATTTCTTGGTAAAATCAATTATTTGGGTATAAAATATTTTTTGTTTTATCATAATTAATAGTTATTTAATATTTATATTTCACATGCATGGAATTTTATTTTTGTTATTGGGGAAATTATTTTAAATTTATACTCACCCCTATATGTGAATTTATATGGATGGGTAGAAATTTTTTTTCATGATAAATGTATGGGGAAGACATCATTCATCATATATGGTGAGTTTTTATTCCATGTTATAGTTATGCAGGAGGGTATAATGTCTTATGTTTGAAGAATTATATTTTTATCTACCATGTGTCTTGTATATTTCTTTAAATGTTTATATTTTTATAAGAAAAAGGTTTTTATTGTTAATTTTTATTTTAAATTTTTTCATAAGAATATTTTTTTTCATTTTTATAACATTAATAGTTTACTTGATCGAGGAAGAATAATTTATTAAGTGATTATTGTACCAATCATTGTATTTTAGTATCCTCTAAGGATTAAGGGAATTTTCTATAACTAATCTATAGCCAAGGCTTGAGTGTCATGTTTTGGGCTCCTATATATAGGTGTTAATAAATTGTGTGAGTTATTAATTTTTAAAAAAATTATTTTTATGACTTGTATAAATCTAGAATTCTATGGTTTGGTCATGAAATATACCTACAAAAAAGAAAATCTTAAAATTATTATTATTAACAACAAGTTACTAGGAAGATCAAATAAATGTGAGGTTAGAGAAAATATCATAGATTTTTTTTATGTTGTGTTAACCCGTGATGGGTATAAACTAACAATAATTTATTTATCATGTTGTTATTTTAAAATATTACTTCTCAGGAAAGGAATTGTAAATAGAAATGGGCATTCTTACATTAATTTGTATTAGAAAATACTATTTTTTTGATTATTCAAATATAATTCTTATATAATGAATGAATATTTGGAACATGATAGCGTTATTAACAAAATTTGATATAAATAAAACCATAATTTGTAAAATGGATCCACCTAGGTGTTTTGAAAATTATAGATTTTAGATTCAATGATTGATAGATATATTATACAGTGTTCATTACATTGTTCATGTATTATAAAACATGACACCTAAAAGAGTTTCAGTTAGATTGAAAAGGCGGGAGGGTATGGTGGAGTATATTCTTGATGATATATCATTTTAGGATTTAATTTCATTGGTTATCAAGGGTATTATAAAGGTTGTTAATCCAGATATGTTGAGGGAGGTATACGTGGCCATAAAGTTTAAAATGAAAACCCATCCATCAATCAGAAAGGATGTAGAGATAAATATTGTAGATGAATTTTAATATTTTATCAACAGTATCATAATAATTCTATGAAAATTAGGGACCTCTAATGTTTAGTGTTTATATTATTTTGTAGATTGTAAAACTCATAAGTGGTTGGATGAAGTTTTTTGAATCAAGGATGAATAATTATTTCAATGAGAAATTATTTTAGGAGAGTATAAATGACCAAAAAATCCTATAGGATTTGATGATTACTATATCCTAAGATTCAAATATTTTTAGAAAGTAAATTTTTCCTATAAATAATATGTATCAAATGTTTTTGTTCATGAACAAATATATTATAGATAATTAATTAATTAATGGATAATTATATAAAATTTGATATGTGAATATAATGAGATATTTAGTTCATAATAATTCCATTGAAGTGACCATCCTTGAAAGAGGTGAATTGTATTTAGTTGGACATTATGATAGATAATAAAGGCATACTAAGAGTGAGAATGTTTAATCCAAAATCCAAAATATTAAAGGTTTTATTCAGTGATTAGAAGAATAAATAAAAAATATCTATGCAGAATTTTTTTAAGTACTATTCTTTGTCTTCCCATGGGAAGGGATCCTAAGAGTGAGTCTAATGAGGAGAAGTGGATCCCCTAAATTCAATGTTTTTGAGTCCTTCTCTTGAATATTTATTATAAAAGGATCTTGGACATGTAAATAGTCTTTTAATCAGTTCTCACAAAACATATATCCTGGGAATATCATAGTAGGTGTTGGGATTAATGATCCTATTAAATACACTTATTTAGTATGTGTTATGGGATCATTTTATAGTGTGAAGGCCTCAATAATAGGAAATGTTTACACCTAAGAAGAGTTAAAGAAATATCATCTATGTTTAATGGATCTAGAGGATTTGATACAGAAATTGGTCTATATAAGGTTAAAGGTACAATAATTATAATTTATAGTATTATTTTAACATTATTTGGTATTATAGAATCATATATATTTATATCTTCACAAATTATCTACTATTTGGATATTCATGTGGAGTTAATAAAATATTTAATGAAGAAAGATACTTCACATTATGAAAAAATATGGGCTAGGATTTAGGTTCCTATCCTACCTGATTATTATTTGTGATATGGAAATATTATATTGATTTTTGGTTCATGAGTTGAAAATAAATGATGTTATTTTTAACATAGAATGTGTCATTTAGTTTAAATTTCATATAAAATCTAATAGTAAATGAGTTTTATTTATTGAAATGGATTAGAATACCGATACCATCTAGAAGGAGTCAAATATTTTAGAAGAGAGAATGTGTTTAGAAGAGAGAACTATTGAAACTTTATATATTCAGTTGGATTAATGATTACCTATGTAAATAGAAGGGAAGTATCTACCTATACTTTTGATGGTTGTGGGTCAGTATTCATTTATTTCCTAGATGATTTCAATTTATTACCACATACTAGATATGCATTATTTTATTTGACATTGTTCTTGGGAAATATCCTATTTAATTTTTATAACATCTTATGATACTAGTAGATTTAAAAGAGATGATGGGGCATTTTTATGAAATTTGAAATAATGGATTTACTCAACCATGTGTTTCCCATTCGGAAAAAAATAGTTTTTTCTAAGAATTACGATGGTACATTAAGGCTATGAATTTGGAAAAAATTGTAAACTAAGTAAAATTGAAAAATATTACATATATAGAATTGATGATGTTTTAACTAGACGATATATGCACATTAATATTAGATATTTAATTAAATTTAAGTTATCATAAATTTTTTTAAAGGAAGATGATATTTATAACATGACTTGTTATTTAAAAATATTTCCAATAGGTGTGAGGATTCTTTTGCGGAGTTATTTGTAGATTAAATCAATATTTATTCAAGGTTTGAGGGATATCATGGGGTAAAAATAATTTTTTTTATTGAGACTCTATATAATTATAGGATGAATTCTAATTTATTTAAATTCTATTTATATATTTAAAGGTATATGTTAATTGGTTAGGTTATTTATCATATTGGGATCACTAATGATCATGAGAAGGTTAATGAAGTGTTGTTCTAGTGAAGATTCACATGTATAATATTATGAGTTTCATGGGGATTATTAGATATTATTTGGTTTTTAATTTGAGAATTTCATGGGTAGATTATCTAATGGTATAATTGAATTAGAATAGTAATATGTTTGATTTGGGTGAGAATTTTCAAGAGGAACTCAAGGAGTTAGGAAGGTGATTAACATCAAAACCAGTTATGATTATCCCTGACTCAGTATTTTTTAGTGATTTATATTAGAATCTAAAATATGATAGAACACTAGGGGGGGTGAATCAGAGTATTTTATATTAAATCAACTATTAATTTAATAAGGATATTATTATCTCACCTTTATTAACACTTCGATTTCTCTCTACATTTCCCCATAATGGGTGATGAAAGTTATAACAAACATAATGGATTTTACTTGGTTCACCTACAGAAGGATATATCCAAGGATCATTCATGATAATTTAAATAGTCACTAAATTCAATAAAATATCACTAATTAAAGTACAATTTCAATTAGCATCCCTAACCCTCCTAGTTCACAACCATGAAAATCAGAGAACACATTGTTATCCCTCTACAAGGAACTCATTACTCCTACTCATTGAATAATAATTATTTATATGAATATGATATGATCATACACATGTATTAGTGTTTAAATTTAGTATAGAAATGATTATTTCCATAGGGGATTGGACTCCTAGGATAATTATTTTTTTCAATTAAAACCTTCTAGATGAGATGTGGATCTATCCTATGAATAAATATATATAAAAAGCCACCCATTTATAATATTATGTGTCTCTATTTATTTTATCTTTGTTTTATAGTGGAATTATTTATCTTCTTATTCCATTCTAATGGATTATATTGAACCATATATCATTAGTATTTTTACAAGTGTCCAATTCATTCATTAGGTCCATCATGCACCAAAAAACTAAGACATTTAGTGGTAATTTTAACCCATAAATACCCTGAATTAAAAACACTCTATAGATTAAAAACTTCATGGCCACAATGTTTTCAAATATTACATGGTGTAGTATCACTCATTTCTTATATACTATAATGCCGTCCCTTTTCAATGTAGCTCTGTAATTTCTTCCTTTGAACTTCCTACGGTTTGTTCATCAGAGCTTTGATTAGGAGTCTGTTAGTTGAACATATCCACTTATTCAGGAGAAAAAAAACCACCTAAACATCCCTCTTTAATAAATTTCATGGTAAAGTTTTTTGTTTCCTAAAAAAAAAATGATATATAGACACATGTATAGTTGGATCCCTTGAATATTCACTTTGGTATAATTTAGACAATCCATGTCACAAGGCATGGTTCATATTTGGATTTATTTCTCTCTAAAGGGACTATGTTATAGCCCAATGTGTAGCGATGTAGGCACCCAAAAAACTACATAGGAATAAATAACCTATAATTTTTTAGAATCATGTTCTATATTGGATATAGAGTATCTTGAAAACATTTAGTTCTACATGAGATATTAATTCAAAAAACATTTTCCATATAATCTTCTTGAATCTATTTAATTTCCAAATGTGATTTATTAGGCCTTCTACTATCCTTCTATATGGTGGCAACATGATTAGTGGACCACTTCCTTCTTGTTATAGCCCAAGTATCATAAACCATCTCTCCAGGCTCTCATAGACCCATGTGCATGAAGAACCCAAATTTATTAAAGTAATATTTGTGTTGTAATGGTTGTCAATATACTTGTTCGATGAAAATTCAATGTTACTGTGATTGAATTTTGTTTGATGAAAAGTCAATGTTATTGTGATCAAAGATTGGAATTCCTACCATTGATTTTTTATTGAGAGGTATTCATAAATGGTTAAATACTTTTTAATTGGAAGAGTTGTTTCTAATAAAGGAATATTTAATATGATGATTATTTGAAGTGATTTTAATGGAAATGAAATGTGTCAAAGAAGGATAGTTTATTTACAATAGTTTAAGAAGAGGTCATCCAAAATGATTTTTTTGAGTTAATGAAGAGGAAATGCATGAGGACTATTTTATATTTTTATAAGAGTCCATTCATGAGAGGAATTTTATATTTTTGATTCAATTTTGACTATGGATTACTTTTTTTAATGAAATTTAGTTAAAAAATTATTCTACACCAACTAGTCAACCTAGGAGGATTGCAGCCGCTATAGAGGTGGGAAGTTGACTCCCTATCCAGACGGTGTGTGGTGGCATGGGTGTGCACAACGTGTCTACACAGAAGGCACATGGGGAGCGACAGAGCCACCACTGTATGGGGTGGAATGATAGAAGATGGGGGTGGAGGCATAGGGTAGTGCATATGCTATATGTGTTTATTTGGTAACCATTTCTATTAGGTTTGTGGAGAGAATTATATTATAAGGCGGTGAAGAACTCGAATACATTTCAATGTGGGATTCTTATTTTCACTATAGATCCAATTTTAAAAACACAGATTGAAGATGAGTTGTTTGATTAGAGCATCTCATCCGTTGAATCACCTAAACGTATTATCTCCTACCTTGAACCCGACTGAGAGCTGCTGTTCATCATAGTTTTTCATGCCACATAATCAAAATATATAGTGGTGAAAATCAGTATCATTTTATCATCTTGATAATTCAAATATGATTGAAAACATCATACAACATTGTTTTCATGATTTAAAGAAGATTAATCTGAAGAAAAAAAGTGAATCAAGATTGGTTTTGGTGATAGTGATTATCATATTCATGTAGGAACCTTTAACTGAGGTGATGTACTTGATGCATGTTGGTGCTACATGTATATAAAGGGTGAGATAGGAACAAAGTGGTGTGTGTCAATTGTTTTGATAAGTTCTCTTGTTTTTGAAGAAAAAAGATCCATTGTGAACATCTGGATCATGAGAGGAAAAATGTTCCACTCTATTTTATTTTGTGTGAAGGATATGGGAATACATGAGGAACTCAACATGGGAATAGAACACTCATAGTGGTTTTTGAAGAAACTTGTTCTCACAGATCCACTCAGGATAACATGATGAACGCCCCCTTAGCTTATGTGATGATCATCAAGAATATATGTATCCTTATTATTGTGTGAAGACAATATATTACATATTTTCATGAAGAACACTAAAGAATACATACATTCTTGTATGAAGGATTTATCAGTATAATTATTTTATGAAGAAATGTAAGACACCGCATACACTAGACATACATAGTGTTACGCTTTCACTTTCTATATTTAGGTTTTCATGCACAAGGTCAGTGTAAAGTATATCTATGGTTCAATATATATGTTGATAAAAGTGGTGACATGAACCTGTCATCCAGTTCATTCCCCAAATAAATTTATTAAAAAACAATAGTTACATTACAAGTGCGAGGTGTAAAGAGCCTACACCAACATGGGATTAGAGGGGGGGGGGGGGGGGTACAGATAAAGATTCTAAGATAAGTAAATAAAAATTATGTGTTACATACAATAATACCCCACCAAAAGTGACAAAATAATTAGAATTAGTAATAGTTGAGAAAACATACCCAGCCTCAGAGGAAGAAGAATAACTCTGGAAGCATTCTAGAAGTTGAAGACTCCCCAAATATTTTCCTTAAATTGCTAGAAGGAATCCTTGAGTTTGATAAAATTAAAACAAAGGAGTGCATTCCAGTGAATTTTTCAACCTAGGATGTCTGTATAGGATTTTTTCGACTAAGAAAATACTTCAATTCATCAATACTAATACATATAGAAATAATAATCCATCTTAGATGAAGTGAAATATAGCTAGAGTCAAAGCATTATTTAGATGTAACCACACTCAAAAGGATAAGCATCGAATGGAAAAAATAAGACTCAAATTAAACAATAACTAGAATCATCACAAAAATGATTCATTTCCATGGAATAGATTTGAATTTGATATTTGGATCTTTCTTAAACTCCTACAACACTTTTATAAACATCATTTTTCTGATTTTGAGGTATGTATCAGTAGGCATATCACCATTTTTGTATTGGTGAAAGGTGGTAGTATCATTATCTTCCATCCAAGAGTCAAGATATTTTAAAAAATACAATTTCTATTTAACTTGGTAAGTGCCCCTAAAATTAGGGTAATTTTCATTTTCATCCTCACTGGTAGAGAATTCTAAATCAATTAAATTAGAGGAAGTAGATAAATGTTCCATAGGCACATGCTGTGGGGGAATAATATTTATTTCATCCTTAACAAAATCGAGGGATCACATTATAATAGTTCTCAAAATGTTAGAATGATCACTACATTTTTGGGGTTTCTGGGAACTCGTAATGATGAAACCATTAGAATCAATCATTTATTTTTTCCCTTTTTAGCCCTCGATTTCAAAAAATCTTCCTTAAGATGGAGATAATTGTTAAGATCAAATTTAATAGATTCTTCATAGTCATATTGATCATTATATTTTTCTCCATGATATATTTTATTGATCTCTATATCCGGGGTTTAGGTTTAAGATACAATTACTTATCTTCATAAGTAAAATGGGTATTTTGAACTTCCTCTATGATACCAGAGAGACTAGTAGAGGGGAGATAGTTATTAGGATAGACCAAAGAATTCTTATTGGAAATACTATCAATAGGGACCCCTTTATGATAAATATAGATTCCTTTTTTGTTTCCTTTTCAACCCATATTGATTTAAAATGAGAGAGGGGGCGTGAAGAAATATTTTAATTCTCACATTTTTCTATAGAGTTCCCAATTCTAGTATATCTCTTTTAATAGGCTGGGAATTTTTTGAAAACAACCTCCTAAATAAATCCATTGTCCACATTTTTAATCCAAAAAGCGTGATGGTAGAGCTTGTGAAATATCAATTTTTGTACATATTTGAGCGACTTAAGGTCAAGACAGATTCAAGTTACCAGAGTCATGCTTAAGGGGGTGTCCAAAAAGACTATAAATGGAAAAGAGGGCATTCTTCTGAAAGTAATGAAACAGATGTCAAGGTAATCCCAACTAGATGGGGACAATAGGTGGCTGATATTCAATATAGAAGTCTGAGGACTATTTCAATAACTTCATGAAACATACACTGAAAGACCATGAACCACTCATATGAAAAATGAAAAATAACATTCAATGAATTCATCAAACTAGTGTGAAAGTTAAAAAACCCAATGTTTTCTAGGATCTTGTAGAGGAAGACTACCGAGGGTCTTCATTCGCTAAATTTTCCAACCAATACAAAATAAAGATCCAAGGAGAGAAATTGTACCTCTCATTTTGAGAAAGAAATTTCTGAAAGACCTCTATGCCTGTATTTATTCAGATCAATGAATTCTAAGGTCTTTAAATCAGCCAGATCCACTCATCCCGCAATGATATCTTTGAAGGATTGGGGTTCAACACTAGGGATTTGTGACACCCCAAAATTTTATGAGAAAGATTATTTTTAATTTTATTGATGTCTTGTCTTGTACGCTACACCAAGATTATCTTTCTCTATATTCAACACTTTATTAACTTGCAATATACGAAAACACTATTCTTGGCTTATGTTGCATGCAAGAGCGACCTTCCTCAATAGCGTGTGTTGTACGCAATACCGAGTTTCACTAAACAATGATATATTATGAACTAGCCATTATGAATAGTATTAATCAAATTTTTAATTTTATAACAATATCATTCATCTTATATATATTCTATAACATGGTATGAGAACAAAATAATTTTTTCGGGTAAAATAAGTATTTTTCAAAAAATACAGTTTTGCCGCCTTTTGATGGTTCACCACATTAAATCTAGTTTTGACACATTTATGAGTTAAATTTGACAATATAAAGTTATTAATTTCAATAATTATATAAAAATTTACATTGGATAATTTTTTAATATATTTCTGTTAATTTTCAAATTTTGATGAATAGTAAAAATACGCTAAATTTTAATTAAAATCAACTTTTTTCATCAAGATAATTTAAATGGAAAAATTATAACATTGAATGATTTTAAAGTATAAATAGAATATATTTTTACAATTTAATATAATTTAATTCCTTAGAATTAATTTTACCCTGAATTCATAGGTAAAAACATTTCAATCTTTTGCAATGTTTTAACTTTTAAAACCAGTTTTCTCAGTAGCGGGATTGATTTTAAATTAAATAATGCCACCTATATGTATTGAATTTGGAAAAATGGATTCCATATTTGGAATCAGTAGGTCCAAATTATGTTAATAGGCTACTTTTTATTTTTAGGCATTATGAATAGTAACTACGGTAAATTTTATTTACCATAGTTAAAGGTTAATCGGGTAATTAAGGGTAAATATAATATTATAAAATTACCCTAACACTTGTATTAATATAATTGGATGATTATATTTTTCCCTAAATAATACATGGGTCGAAATGTAATCTATTGGAACCCACTTGGATGTGATTAAGACCTTTAATTTATTTTATTTAAAGAAAGTGAAATATGTCTCACTCAAACTTTAATAATTAAAGTATTTTTAATATAAGGTTATACAAAATATAAATTCAATTATAAATAATAATTTGAAATAATTTTTTTTTATTTGTCATGGTAATTTATTTTTAATTTTTAAGTAATATCTAATTACCTAAATAGCTTATACATTAATGAGGTAGAAATTATTTATTTAGTGAAAAATCAATAATATAGTTTTTATTCAAATAAAAATACCCATAAAAGGCCCAAGAACCTGACCAAAACTTATTGGTCGTGTATATATAAATCATATTCATACAATGGTTGACTTTTCGACCATTTGGAGCCTTATAAAAGAGATTATGACACTTATATTATTTTATTTTAAATAATGTCAAAGTTGTCACCTTTATAATTTAATAAATATAACAATTTAAATGTTGTGATTTTAAGAAGATATATTTTATTAAAAGTATTATTATGGAAGATACTATATTTATCTACATCATAGTATTTTATTTTTAATTTTTATGCAAAACATAAGTATATTAAATAATTATACAAAAATGCAGTAGTAATTATTTTATTAAGAGAAATATTAAATAAATGGTTTTAAAAATATTTAAATAAGTGTTATATAAACAAATGAATGTTCTCCATGATTTTTTAGATGAATATGACAAGTTATTAATCTATTAAATATTTTGGTTTGAATATATCTTATGTTTGGATTTAATTTAAATTCAAATAATTGAATAGTGTCAAAATTGACACTATTGATATTTTATAAAAATAACATATTATTAAATTGTTTAAAAATCACAAAAATATTTAAAAATTATAAATTGAAAATTATATGGTCTAAAAGGTAATAATGTATCTAATTATGAAAAATTCACATAACATAATTAAGTATTTATAATAATTTAAAATTTAGAATATTATTACTCAAAATAAAATTAAATAGATTAAATTTTGATAAATCAAAATGATAAGGTTTAAAATAAACTTAAAACATGTCTAAATTTTATTGGTTGATGAGATTACAACCCTATATCATCTCATCTTCAAATTTAGTAATTTTTGGAGGTTTTTAAGTGGGGATTAAGTTTATTATTAATTAATATATTTGAGGATTCCAAAAGTACCCATATCTTCTCTTATAAAAGGGCACCTCATACCTCTCCTCCTCACACCATTTTGAGCCTTCAAGCTTGACCAAAACCTGCCCATTACTCTTCTCAACTTCCCTAGTAACATTTTGGAGATTCTGGTCTTCTCAAAAGACCAACTCTAGCCCCTTAAGAGGAGGTTTAGAAGAGGCGCGTTGAAGAAGAGGAGTCTCAGACACATATGTAAGAAATTGGACATAAGGTAAGGGCTAATTATTCCAATCTAATTCTTATCCAAGATTGTTTATTCATAATTATTTACTGGGGTTATGTTTATCATCAATGTCCATGTTTTCTCAAAATGTTTTTGATAAAATGTTTACAATTCTTCCATGTATGTTTAAAGTCATTTATACCCTTGTTTGACTTTTACCACAAGGTATGGAAGGAATCTTTCTTTTGTTTACCATACGTGGTAATTTTTGACTTTTTCGGAAAAAGTATGAAGATAATGTTTTTTTAACTTATACGGAATGAATGGATTTTTACGGTTTCATAACGCTTTATTTCCATGAAACTTCCTCTATATGATTTCATGATTATTTTCAACAAAATACTTTTCTTTTAAAATCGCACGGCATTTTGAGAAAAGAAAGATATTTTCCTCAAGAAATCATTTCAAGTGTTTTATCCAAACTATTTTCCATCTAAGATGACATTCTTTAATATGAATATGATTCATATATAATGTCCCTATTATTTACATGGTTTTATTTTGTTTATGATGAAATTATATCCATTGTTTTATATAGATTATATTATGATGGTATGGAGTATATGAAACCCATTTTATTCATTGGGTTATGATGAATGATTTATGTTTATTTTGTGGCACACGAATGAATGTTTTCATTATGAGATGGGTGGGATCTATATCTCTCTCCAATGCATTGAGTAAAGATTTATATCTCATGAGATATACATGGATGAAACTACAAGTAAATCCGGTTCAATAATACATGGATGGAATATTTGGTAAACCTGGTTTAGTAATGGACTTTGTCCTCTACAATGGTCTCGACAGTAATTCCTTGGCTACTATGGAAAAAATATTATGTGCTTAATGGTTTTCCAAAATTACATGTTTCATTCACTTGATACTTTATCATGATTAATGTTCTTTTCTGATATATGCCTTATGTACTACCAAGATTTATGTCATTACTCAAGATTTTGATGTTTTGATTTTATGTTCATGTTTTTACATTCAAATGTGTATGGATAGTTTTATGTTCTCCATGTTTACCCTTACTGAGAATTTGATCTCACCCTTTTTATGTTTTCTTTTCCCCCAGATATAAAGAAAGGTTTTAGGTAAGAAAAAAAGGGGAAAATATTTATGGGAGATGTTGAAGATCTTTCACCATGATTAGAATATTATGTTCCAAGTTTCCAAAGACACTAAACTATTACGGTCCTTGGGTGCCTGTTTTTGTTATGTATTAAGTATTCCTCAAAAGTAATGTAATGTCCATGTACGTCAAGCTTTGGGTCTCTATAGTTGGTATTCGAGGAAAGGTTTAGTTAACCTTTGGAAACAAGGATGTGAAAACTTTGGTGAGATCCCTAGAGATATTTCTAAGGTATGTCTTGGTATGTCCCTAAGGTTAACTATAGGTTACAGTCCTAGAATTATGATAAAGATCAGGAATAACCTAGGATTAAACTAAGATGTTAGAGATTGAAAGTACTCCCCTTTATTATGTTGCTTTCCTAGCATGATTTTTTCCTCTCACACTAATCTTTTTTTGGGTTTTAGAAAATGGATGGAAACAGGAAGATTCAGGTTAATTGAGAATATGATGGACAATGGAATGATATTATTCATGAGAAACCAAATGAAATGGGATTTGAAAGTCCAAACATCGTTATTATTCATAATCAGCAATCTCATAATATGATCAATAATCTCAACTTTGGTAAGTTTCTTGACTCATCTAATAAGAGAAAGATGGAGTTTCATGATGATCATAGAGGAAAAAAAGTTCAATTTCCCTCATGTAAATCATGTGGGAAGAGGCATTAGGGAGAATGTTTCAAAGGAACTGGAAGTTTCTTTTGTTGTGGAAAAGAAGGACACCTAACCAGTAATTGCAAAGGAAAAGGTTCAGTTAACACCATGGACAAGGATAATGGTATTGCTAAGACATAAACAACAGTTAAATGTTTTAAATGTGGAATGTATAGGAATTATGAAAACCAATTCCCTATGGAAAAATCTCATGAAGAGAATCAGCATGGTCATATGGGTAGTATTTATGTTGATGATGATGAAGAGACTACAAATGAAATATGATATGAAAGAAGTGTCGAGGAATAAAATGATGAAACTTGGTCGATGGTTTAATAAGGTAGTAGAATGATTGCATGTTTATCAAGAATAATGTATGGCACTATAGAATAAAGAAAAATATAAGGATTGTTACACTATTGTTTTTCCTTGAGTATTTGAAAGTATATGTTGAATGGTACCGGTAACCATGAAAAGTGATTTAAATATATTTGGAAAGCAGATGATATGCACATAATAAAGGGATAAGGAGAAAATAATATGTTTTATAGTATTAATGAGCTCATGACTGATATAAGGACAAAGTGACATCATGGTTTGAGTATATAGAAATTTTGGGATTTTGGTATGTGGAAAGAGTTAACTTTTGACAATATTCATGGTTTCACTAAGATTCTATAGTAATTCATGTTTCAAGAGAAAACATGATTATGGTATTCAAAAGTTTGGAATGTTACCAACAAGATATATCTTATGATATATGGGGGATAAATGATGGTATTTACATGCTTGGTAGATGAACTCTCTAGTAATCTTTTTCATTATACTATGAGATTGGGCAGAAGTATTTTGGATAAGCCAAAAGATTGGAATGGATTAAGTTAGACATCATATAGTATTGTTTAAGGATAAAACTTTTTATATAATGTTATAATAGTATAGTTTTAGAAAAATGACAACATGCAGGATGAGAAACAACCCGTCACGTCAGACAAGGATGTGGGAATCGAACCCACAACCGAAGTGAGATATGCCTTTATCACATAACACTGGCCTACAATAAGTACCTGGTTAGTAGAAATTAGTTTTATTTTATTAAGCGGTATGATAGTTGAAGTATAAGTCCATTTTTGGAATCATATACGGTTAATCTCCCCATAGATGGACTTATGTATATTTAATAACTTTTTCTAACTTTTTGAGACATATGGAATAACCTATCATTATATCACATGATCTACTAACATTTCAATAAGGATAAATTAAACTTCATTTATTTAAATAAGATATGAAGTGGAAATTGTTCATGGAATGACCAACAATGATATTACACTGAAATCAAGTAAGTATTTATCCTTATGAAAAAAATCATCAACTTTAGGGAAATGATTTTGAAAACCAAAAACAGTGTCCTAGTACCCTCATATCCAATGAATCATATGGTACCTTCGATCATCACAAATTTATGGCTTTTTGATAGTTGTCTTTTTTTTATATCCATGTTCTCTACCAATCTCCATCAGAACATGATGGTTAGATTTCTCTTCCATATCCATATTTTCACCTATGTTATCCTATGTAGAAACCTAGTGATGATTTAATTTGGGTAACCATTATGTTTCATACTTTAGTTTTTAAAATTAAGTTTTATTATTCCTTTTTACGATGTGGGTTTCTATGAAATAAACTCTTAATTTGTAAATGATTTATAACCTCAATGAATTTTGAGGGAGAAATTCATTTTAAGGGGGATAGAATGTGACACCCCAAAATTTTATGAGAAATATTATTTTGAATTTTATTTATGTCTTGTGTTGTACGCTACACCAAGATTATCTTGCGCTATACGCAAAACTTTATTAGCTTGTAGTATATGCAAACACTATTCTTAGATTATGTTGCATGCAAGAGCGACCTTCCACAATAGCGTGTGTTGTACGCAATCCCGAGTTTCACTAAAAAACGATATATTATGAACTAGACATTATGAATAGTATTAACCTCATTTTAAATTTTATAACAATATCATTCATCTTACACATATTCTAGAACATGGTATGAGAACAAAATAAAATTTTCAGGTAAAATAAGTATTTTTCAAAAAATACAGTTCTGGCTCCTTTTGATGGTGCACTCACTTTAAATCTAGTTTTGACACGTTTGTGAGTTAAATTTGGAAAAATAAAGTTATTCATTGCAATAATTATATAAAAATTTACATTGGATAATTTTTTAATATTTTTATGTTAACTTTCATATTTTGATGAATAGTAAAAATACGCTAAATTTAAATTGAAAACAATTTTTTTCCTCAAGATAATTTATATGGTAAAATTATAATATTTAATGATTTTAAAGTATAAATAGAATATATTTTTACCATTTAATATAATTTAAGTCATTAGAATTAATTTTACACTGAATTCATAGGTAAAAACATTTCAATTTTTTGCAATGTTTTAACTTTAAAAACCAGTTTTCTCAGTAGCGGGATTAATTTTAAATTAAATACTACCACTTTTATGTATTGAATTTGAAAAAATGGATTCTATACTTGGAATTAGTATTTACAAATTATGTTAATAGGCTTCCTTTTATTTTTAGGCATTATGAATAGTGACTACGGTAAATTTTATTTACCATAGTTAAAGGTAAATTGGGTAATTAAGGGTAAATATAATATTATAAAATTACCCTAACACTTGTCTTAATATAATTGGATGATTATATTTTTCCCTAAATAATTCTTTGGTCGAAATGGAATCTATTGGAACCCACTTGGATGTGATTAAGACCTTTAATTTATTTTATTTAAAGAATGTGAAATAGGTCTCACTCAAACTTTAATAATTAAAGTGTTTTTAATATAAGGTTATACATAATATAAATTCGATTATAAATACTAATTTGAAATAATTTTTTTTTCTTTGTCATGGTAATTTTTTTGTAATTTTTAAGAAATATTTAATTACCTAAATAGCTTATACATTAATGATCCAGAAATTATTTATTTAGTGAAAAATCAATAATATAGTTTTTATTCAAATAATAATACCCATAAAAAGCTCAAACACCTGACCAAAACTTATTGGTCATGTATATATAAACCATAATCATCCAATGGTCACATTTTGGACTATTTAGAGCCTTATAAAAGTGATTATGATACTTATATTATATTATTTTAAATAATGTCAAAGTTGTCACCTTCATAATTTAATAAATATAACAATTTAAATGTTGTGATTTTAAGATTATAAATTCTATTAAAAGTATTATTATGGAATATATTAGATTTATCTGCGTCATTGTATTTTATTTTTAATTTTTATGCAAAAATAAGTATATTAAATAATTATACAAAAATGTTGTAGTAATTATTTTATTAAGAGAAATATCAAATAAATGGTTTTAAAAACATTAAAATAAATGTTATATAAACAAATTAATGTTCTCCATGAATTTTTTAGATGAATATGACAAGTCAGAGATCTATTAAATAATTTTTTTCGAATATATCTTCTGTGTGGATTTAATTTAAATTCAAATAATTTAATAGTTTCAAAATTGACACTATTGATATTTTATAAAAATAACATATTATTAAATAGTTTAAAAATCATAAAAATATTTAAAAATTATAAATTTAAAATTATGTGGTCGAAAATGTAATAATGTATCTAATTATGGAAAATTCACATAATATAAGTAAGTATTTATAACAATTTAAAAATTAGAATATTATTATTGCAAATAGAATTAAATAGATTAAATATGGATAAATTAAAATGATAAGGTTTAAAATAAACTTAAAACATGTCTAAAATTTATTGTTTGATGATATTAAAACCATATATCATCTCAGCTTTGAATTTAGTGATTTTTGGAGGTTTATATGTGGGGTTTGATTTTATTATTAATTAATATTTTTGAGGATTCCCAAAGTGCCCTATCTTCACTTATAAAAGGGAACCTAATCCCTCTCCTCCTCACCCCATTTTGAGCCTTCAATCTCGGCCAACCCCTTCCCATTACTCTTCTCAACTTACCTAGTAACATTTTAGAGATTCTGGTCTTCTCAAAAGACCAACTCTAGCCCCTTGAGAGCGGGTTTAGAGGAGGCGCGTTGAAGAAGAGGAGTCTCAGAAACATATGGAATAAATTAGACATAAGTTAAGGGCAAATTATTCCAATATCATTATTATATGAGATTGTTTATTCATACGTATTTACGGGGGTTATGTTTATCATCCATGTCCATGTTTTCTCAAAATGTTTTCATAAAATGTTTACTATTCTTCCATGTATGTTTAAAGTCATTTATACCATTTTTTGAGTTTTACCACAAGGTATGGAAGAAATCTTTTTTTGTTTACAATACGTGGTACTTTTTGACTTTTATGGAAAAATTATGAGGAGAATGTTTTTTTAACTTATACGGAATGCATGTATTTTTACAGTTTCATAATGCCTTATTTCCATGAAGCTTCCTCTACATGATTTCATGATTATTTTCAATAAAATTCTTTTCTTTTAAAATCGCATGACATTTTGGGAAAAGAAAATGATTTTTAAGAAGAAAGAATATTTTCCTCAAGAATTCATTTCCGGTATTTTATCCAAACTATTTTCCATCTAAGATTACATTCTTTAATATGGATATTCTTCATGTATAATGTCCCTATTATTTACATGGTTTTATTTTATTTATGATGAAATTATATCCATTGTTTTATATGGATCATGTTATGATGGGATGATGTATATGAAACCCATTTTATTCATTGTGTTATGATGAATGATTTATGTTTATTTTGTGGCACACGAAAGAATGATTTCATTATGATATGGGTGGGAACTATATCTCCCTCCAATTCATTGGGTAAAGATTTATATCTCATGAGATAGACATGGATGGAACGGAAAGTAAATCCGGTTCAGTAATACAGGGCTGGAACGGCTGGTAAACTCAGTTCAATATTGGAATTTTTCCTCTATGATGGTTTTGTAAGCAATGCCCTGACTACTATGGAAATCATATCATGTGCTTAATGGTTTTCCATAATTAAATGTTTTATTCCCTTGATACTTTATCATGATTAATGTTCTTTTCTGATCTATGCCTTATATACTTCCATTATTTATGTCATTAATCAAGATTTTGATGTTTAGATTTTATGTTCATTTTTTTACATTCAAATGTGAATGGATTGTTTTATGTTCTCCATGTTTACCCTTACTGAGCATTTGAGCTCACCATTTTTATGTTTTCTTTTCCCCAGGATATAAAGAAAGGTTTTAGGTAAGAAAACAAAAGGGGAAGATCTTTATGTGAGATGTTGAAGATATTTCACCCTGATTAGAAGATTATGTTCCGAGTTTCCAAAGACACTAAACTATTACGGTCCTTGGGTGTCTATTTTTGTTATGTATTAAGTATTCTACAAAAATAATGTAATTTCCATGTACGTTAAGCTTTGGGTATCTATAGGATTCCTCTCGTTTTTATTTCAAAGAGATTATAAAGGAGTGGGATTCATTAGGGTTTCTACTCTGATCACATGAGGGTGAAAACACTTGTGTGGATGACATCCCCTTCAATACATATGTGAATGCGCATGAATTAATAAATAATAGTAGAAAATATGGCATATTAAAGTGTTAAAGAAATCTTGTTGAGTTTCATGCATCAAAAGAAACATCCATTCAGGTTTTGTTATAAGAAGAAAAAAAACAACAGAATACTCATACATTATAAACACATAGTATAGTGAGTGCATGAATGTGAGTCATTACATGAATTAAGTTTTCATAGTGGTTAAGAAAGTATCTAGTGTGTGTGAGTCATATAATAGTGAAGAGATAGTATTGAGGGTAGTGAGCATCCTGTGTATTGAAATAAGTAGGACAACGTACATTCATCTAGTTGAGTGCATAAATTGTTAAGAATTTTAAAAATTTCTAAGCTACATGGAGGAACAATGAATATAAAGTATGTGATATTTGTGCATGAAGACATACTGTGTATATTATCTTAGATTATATACAAATTAATCTGGAATTGTAGAAGTATATGAGTTTGTGAAATGTGATTGCATTAATCAATGCATACATGCATATGAAATAATATGTTCATAAAATAAAGAATACTACACATTGGATTATATATGCATGAAACACATGTAATATATATTTCATGATGAATTTGAAGTGTGTTTTTTAGATTAAATATGGTGAATTATATTAAAAAGAAATGTGTATTATATTGAATAATCTTCAACTATTCATTATAGTATTACAGAGAGATAAAGTGAAAGTGATATCATCCATAATTCAGTATAGTATACTGAGATGAATTGTATAAAATGTTTTCAATTATAATCAGTGGTAGTCATAGAGTTTCAGTCGAAGTGAGAAATTGAATAATTAGTTTGTTTCAGTGGCTCAAAGATGAAGATATCTTTTGTGTTGTAGTGGTATCTTGAAGTTCTTATGATCTTTCTCACTATTTCGGTGTTGTATTTGTGAAACACTAGTGCGATTCTAGTATAAATAACACTGGTGCGATATCAGTAAAACTCAGGAAAAGGTTCATACAAACCCAAAATGTTCTCAGGTGGATACTTGACCAACCCACTAGTAATTATTAATTGATTTATAGTGGATAATATGTATCTTGAATCATCTTGAACACATCAAGGATGTATTCACCCACATCAGGGGAGAAAATTGTAAAAATAATGTGTGTTGTGCTTCATTTACATTCAGTCTTGCATATGGTATAAATGATTTTGTAAATAGGGAAGATCCATTCACTCTAACAAGTGTATAGTTTTGAATTAAAATAGGTAAGAGAAAAGAATATAAAATTAGTAAAAACAAGTGTACACTAATTCACCCCCTCTCAGTGTACATGCCTGATTCACTAGGAACTTTAATTAGTATCAGATTATATTTTACACCTCTAATTAGATCTATCATATTGTACTGGTTATTTATATCAAACCTATATGAGGTGAATATATGAATTTGAAGAATAAATAAAGTTGTCTTAGATGGAATGTATAGTTCTTATCTCAATCTGTGTTAATAAAGAGGCTTAAAAAAACATTAAATACCAAAATAACTCTTTAAATATAAAATATATTGAGTTAGAGGTCAAGTTCAAAAATATTTAAAACATTCAAGATGAATCTTTACAAAATTATGAGATCAGAAAGTCTTGCAAGTGTAATTATAAAAATATTCTTACTCATGAAAATAATTATTCATGTGGAAAGAAGAGATTGAGATTATTTAAAGATAAATCTATTTAAATCTCATTTAAATATTTAACCCTTATTCTAGAATATTTCGTTTTTAGTAATATTTTTTCATCTGTAAGTATCAGTTCTAAAAGGAATTCTGGTCAGACATGGATGAAGAAGACTGATGATAAAATCACCAAATCATCAAAGTTGGATATAAAGAATATTGTGACTTCTTGGTCCCCATAAATATCTCAGATGAATAATAATATTATAAAAAAGCAACAAGATGTTAAAACTAATCAAGTTATAGAACATAATAAGAAATTAATATTTTTTTGACTATTGTTGGTGCTATTGGAAATTTGGGAATCAGGCCATTGATTGTTGGCATAATTATTGAATACATGATAATTATAGCATGCTATCATTTAAGGGGAGCATATTAGATGTGAAGATAAATTCTATATAATTTAATCATAATTCATAGATGAAGAATATTATGTCTTTTAAGAATAGATCGGAGTGTCTTGTATACTTTTGTGATTATTGCAAAAAAAGTGGTCAAAATTATGATGAGTGCTGGTATGTATAAATTATGAACTATTCATATGTTGATATGAATAAAATACCACAATAAATTTTGAGGAAAAAAATAGAAAATGATTCCTTGGGGTATAAGAAGGAGAAGAAAGTTAAGAAAACTTTGAATCAAGATACACCCAAGAAGTAGGATGAAATGAATGTCACACCTGATAAAATGTGCTTCTATTGTGGAAGAAGAGGTTATATCATGGACCTTTGCAAACAGGTCAAAGACACCAATTCTAGTGGAAGCAAGATGAAGAAGAAAAAGAAATCAATCTTAGAAAAAAAATAACAAGATTGATTTAGTAAATGGAATCAAATTGAAAAATTTTAATTTCATGAATGGTTGTTTAAAAAGGATAACCCTATGATTGATGGAGATTTGTGTTTAAGATGAAAAATCTCAACGAATATTTCCAATAAATACATGAAATAGTTTCTTGAAGAAATATAATTAGCAAAGAAAAAAAGAGAATCACCCATGGTTTCTTATATTAAAAATGATACTGTGAAGAATGAGTCTACATACGAGAAGAAGTATGAGCATGTAAAAAAAGAATGTTTAGTCATATATCCAGAGCATCTGGAAATAACTAAAAATTTGGATCAGGAATAGAAGAATGAAAGTGCACTACTTGCTAATGTGAATAAGCATATTCCAACTAATATGAAATCTAAATAAGTCAAGAAGTCCATGATGTCCTTAAATGATAAAATTTGGAAATTCAAATAATGATGATACATGACGAGTTTTTATTAATCTGGAGAAGAATGAAAAGGATTTTCTAGGTTGAGAAATAAATATCATCCCTACTTCTTTAACTGAAAAGCATTAAAGAACTACCTTATTCCCATGTATATTTTGTTTTTGTTTATTTTATGTAGATAATTAAAGGTGAGGCATATATTTTGTGGGATTCATAAAGATATGAGTATTTTTAATGTTATTATACATCATCCATAAATTTATTCATCATGGAGTTCTATATTTCAATTTTTGATAGAATTGTTCATATAATTTATTCCTAAATAAAGTCAATCTTAATGAATAAGATGGATGAATCCTATCCACATTAGGGGAGAAAATATGAACAATAACCAGAGTTAAATATCTCAACTAGTATCAAATGAATATTTTATGTTCTGGTGATGGATTTAATTGATGATTTCTAATTCTAGAAATTTAGGATTTTCATTAAAAAGGTATGTTCTTCTATCTATTTATGAATGAAAATTCCAAATCAAAAGGGGAGAAACTAGTCATTTGATGAAAAAAGTAAAATGGATTGAAAAATGGGAAGTGAATTCATACATTTGAATGTTTTTAATTTATTTTTGAGATGAATGAATGAGATTAGTTTAAAATATTTTAAAAAAATTATAAAATAAGATTTCAGTGTTTTCATCATATTCTAAAAAATTTATTTACAACTTTGTTTCTAAAATTATCACTCATATTTTCTACATTGGTTTAGCTCACATAGAATTAGAGATGATTAATTAATGAATCATTACTTTTAGAAAGGTGATTCCTTCCTTTTATCAAGTCGATCAATTTAAATTTCTCTTCAGTGAAATCTCTTATGAAACGAGGAGATTGAATGAGAGAAGAAGAAAATTACAGTTGTTACATAATGAGATGATTTGAATTCTTCTTATATTTATATATTGGGTTTAATTGTCAAGTATAAGGGAGAATAAAAAATTTAATTTGAAAGAAAAATGGGTATTGAAAATAAAAATAAAAATGGGGAGATTGAATAACCTAAATTGATTAGAGTAATATTTGTGTTGTAATTGTTTTCAATATACATGTTTAATGAAAAATCAATGTCACTGTGAATGAAGTTTGTTTGATGAAACATAAATGTTACTATGATTTAAGTTTGGAGTTTATACCATTGAATTATTCTTGAGAGGTATTCATAAATGGGAAAATATTTTTTAGTTGGAAGATTTGATTATAATGATGCAACATTTAATATGAAGATTTTTTGAAGTGATTTTAATAGAAATGACATGTTTCAAAGGAGGACACATTTTTTACAATAGTTTAAGATGTTTCCATGAAAAATTAATTAAATTTATGTTTAATAATAGATCATGAATTTGGAGGATTTTATATTTATAGAAGAGGCCATTCATGAGGGGAATTTGATATTTTAGACTCATGTTTGAATATGGAGTATTGTTTTTTAATGAAGTGTAGTTAAAAAATTAGTGTACACTAACCAGATAGCCTATGGGGATTGTGGAAACTTTTTAGGCGGGAATTCAACTTTCTATCTAGCCATTGTGTGGAATAATGGGTTTGTACAACACACCAATATAAAAGGAACATGGGGAGTAGTGGATCCACCACCATGCGGGGAGACACAACAGCATACGAGGGCATATGCACAGGGTAGTGCCTATTCTATATGTGTTTATTCGGTAACCATTTCTTCTAGGTTTAAGGGAAAAATTGTATCATAAGGGATGAAGAAATTAAATCCATTTTGTCATGGGATACCTATTTGTACTGTAGATCCACTTAAAAATCACAAAATAAATATGATATATATTATTAGAGCATCTCGGCCTTTCAATCCAACAGACGTGTTATCTCCTACCTCGATCTTTTCCGAGAGATACTGTTCATCAAATTTTTTCATTCCATATCATCTGAAGATCCAATAGTAAAAATCAACATCTGTTTATTTTCTTAAGAATTCAAATAAGATCGAAAAAATCATGAAACATTGTTTGCATGATTTAATAAAGATCAAACTGAATAAAAATATAAGTGAATCAAGAATGGTTTCGGTGATGGTGATTATCATCTTCACGTAAGTGCCTTGAATTGAGGTGATACACTTGAAGCAAGTCGATGCTAAATGTATATAAAAGGGGAGACAAGAATGAAGTAGTGTGTGTCGATCATTTTTAGAATTTCTCTCATTTTGTAAGAAAATAGATCCATTACAAATGTGTGGTTCACAAAAGGAAAAATGTTTCACATTATTTCTATTTGTTTGAACAAGAATGAAATATAAGAGTCACTCTACATGTGCACAATAGACTCGTATTGGTTCATAAAGAAACATTTTTTTATAAAGCCACTTGAGATAACCCAATGAACATATCCTTAGCGTGCGCAATGATCATCAAGAATCTACGCATCTTAATTCTTGTGTGAAGATAGTGTATTAAACAGTTGTGTGAAGAACACTAAATAATACACACATTATGTTTATGAAGGATTGATCAGTATAACTATTTTTTGAATAAATGTAAGATGGAACATACACTATACAAACATAGTATTAATACTTCACTTTCCAAATTAATGTTTTCATGCACAAGGTCAGTGTGAAGTACATGTATGGTTCGATCCATATGTGAATGCACATGAATGAAGAAATAATAGTAGACAATATGGTGTATTGAAGTGTGCAAGGAATCTTTTTGAGTTTCACACATCAATAGGCAACACCCATTTGGGTTTTCTGTGCAAGAAGAAAATAAATAAAATAACACTCATGAATTATAAAAGTTTAATGTAGTGAGTGCATGAATGTTATATCGTAAATACATGAGGTTTTAATAGTGGTTAATCAAGTGTTTAGTGTGTGTGTGTGCATCATATAACAGTGAAGAAAAAATACAAAGGGAAGTGAGCATCTTGTGTATTGAAGGTAGTAGGACAATGAACATTAATTTGGTTGAGTGCATACATTGTTAATAATTTCAACCAGTGCTAAGATACATTAAGGAATAGTGAATAGTCAGCATGCGATATGTGTGTATGAAAATAGAGCAGCGTATATTTTCTCAGGTTATAAGAAAATTACACTATCATTGTTGAAGTATATGAGTTTGTTCAATGTTCTTTCCTTACTCAATTATTTCATGAACTTGAAATAATAAGTGCATAAAATAAAGAAGACTATGAATTGAATTATATATGCATGAATCACATGTAATATTCATTGAATGATAAATGTGAAATGTGTTTTTTATATTAAATCCAAATCATTATACTATAAGGAAACTTGAAGTGCATTAAGGAATCTTCAGTTGTTTATTCTGGTATTGTAGTGAGCTAAAGTGGAAGTGATATCTTCTATAATTCATTAGTGTATACTGATAAAAATTATATATAGTGTTTTTTATTACAATCAGATGTAGTTTTCGAGTTTCAGATTAAGTGATAAAGTGCACAATCAGTTGATTTCAGTGGATCGAAGAGGAAGATCAATTCAGTGTTACAGTGGAAGCTTGAAGTTCTTGTGATCTTTCTCATTGTGTTAGTGTTGTCTTTCTAAAACACAAGTTGGATGCTAGTATAAATAATACCGGTGTGATTAAAATATAAATAAAAATGGTGGGATATTAGTATAATTTGGTAAAAGTTTCATACATACCCACAATGGTCTCAGGGTGATACCTGACCAACCCACTTGTAATTGTAGATTGATTTCTAGTGGATAATTTGTGTGTTAGATAATCTCGAAAAAAAGGATGCATTCACCCACATTGGTGGTGAATATTGTAAAAATAATATGTGTTGTGTTTCACTTAATTTAATTATTTCATATGGTATAATAGTTTTTATAAATAGGAAATATCCATTCAATCTAAAAAGTGAAAAGGCTAAAATTGAAAAGGGGTAAGAGAAAAGAAAATAAAATTGGTAAAAAATTATGTACACTGATTGAACCCCCCTCTCAGTGTACTTATATGATCCACTATAAAATTCAGTGCATGCTCACCTGCCTCACTGGTGTCATCGTGGCTGGATGACCTAGCTAGTTTAATTCCATAGTCGAGCATGATCCCACAAATGTGGGGTCGATCCAAATTTTCTTGCTTGACAAGGTTGGCCTTATTTTTGGGGCATAAAAAATAAGTATGTGGCATAGTCATGGTGACCATGGAATGTACTATTTATTTAAAATATTCCTTCTTCACATTTATTAAAAATACAACACAAAAAAACCACCAAAAGAGACTTTCCCAATAATCCCTTATTTAGGTTTGTTGACAATTATATAGACACTCCAACCACATTCAAAGATAAACCTCTTTCAAAAATTGTATCAGAGATCCAATAATCATAAAATAAAGTCCCATGTGAGAAATAATTGGTGAGAGAAATAATAAATGAAATTTAATTTTTTCATTATAAGATTTTAATCATTTAAACCACATCAAAACTTCCCATGAATTAAAATTGAAATACTCCCCCCTGATGTGCTACAATTTCTACCCTATGTCAAACACCAATGGGCTTTCTACCCCTTTGTAAATAAATCCAAAAATATCACTAATTTAAAAGTAAATTATGAAGGGATTTGAAATCCAACATATTTAGGTGAGAAAACAAACCATTCTAATGAATGAAACAATAGGGAGTGGGGGTTCTTCCTCAAGCCAATTAAGTAGATTCATATAGTTAGAATACATGAGCCAACTAATTATTCTCAAATAACACTTTGGATAGTGTGTTTTTAATGATATATACAACATTATCTTTTTTTGAGACATAATTAAACATCTTAGTGATTTCATCCCCCTTATGAAGTAAGAAATGATATTTGATCTCAATGTTCTTTGTTTTTCAATGTTGGATTGGATTTTTTTGTAGATTGATCACACTTGAGTTATCATAAATAATAGAAGTGATAAAATAAATTTAATACCCACATAATCTTGTTTTTGTTTCATCTATAGAAATTAAATTCATGGCTAAGTTAAAACAATGTACTCAGCCTCTGTAGTGATCAAAGAAATTCAATATTTATTCATACATTTCCATGAAATACCCAAAATACCATTATAATAAGAACCATTGAACATTGATTTTATGTAAAATACCTAACTATCATAGTCTTTATTAGTGTGTCCCACCAAATTCTTCTATGTATCATTGTGATAAAACAACCTATAGTCTGTCATTTGATAAATATATTAACAAATTAATTTCACAACTTTCTTGTGGATATCTAGCGATCACATTGCAAATGAGTGTACTAACATGTAGAAGATAATATATATAATAATAGGGATTTTAAATATAGTAAACACTAATTAATTTTCGAATAAAATTCCATATCGACCATGATTACCATTTTATATATTCATAATCTCTTTCTTTTCACAACTGGATTTTCGGTGGTCCTTGATTCCATCATCTGAAATCTTCTTAAAAAATCATTAGCACATTTATTTTTGTGAGATAAATATCAAAGACAATATTTTATTGACTTTTATGACAATTAAAATTGTTATTTCACTAATTAGATAAATCTTGAATTTATACCTCCTGAGTTCTTAAAACGTCTTCCATTGGTTTCCATGATCTCCTAATAATTATGTCATCAACATAGATTATTGCCATAAAATACTGTTCATTATATATCTTGATATAAATATTATAATCAAATCATCCTTTATAAAAACCAATATTTTTTAGAATTTTTTCTAACCTATAATAACATGGACTTGGTTCTTGTTCAATACCATAAAATTTATTTTTTAGAAGGAATACTTTCCCTTCATCTTCTTCAATGAGAATACCATATCGTGGCTTGAGGTAAACATTTTCTTAATGGAAACCATTCAAGAAGGTAGATTTTATGTCTTTATAATATACCATGAATCGATTTTAGAACTCTAGGAATAAAAATTAATGGATTGTTTCATTTCATAGAGGAAGCACATATATATCATCAATTCCAATTCAATCAATTTGGATTACCCCTTCCACACAAGTCTTACGTTATCTCAGATTAACATTCATTCTTCATTATGTTTATTTTGGAACACCCACTTGATTTTGATGAAATTATTATCACTTGGACTTGGAATAATATCCAATGTTTTATTTATCATTATTTTCTTAATCTATTCATTTATTGTCTTAATAAAACTATCATTACATGTAACTTATTTTAAATTCCTTGGATCCACCAAGGATAGAAAAGATACATGTTATTAAGAATTAATTATTATGGGTTGAATTAGGGATTTATGTTCCCCAACAATAATTATTTTGTTAATATCATCCCTAATCATTTCTCTTATTAATAATGTAGTAATTTCAATACTTTATTCCTAGTCCGAGTCTTTATGAAAATTCATTTAATTATTTATAACTTTACATGAACCTTGTATATATTCTTAACTTTTTTATTAAGAAATAGGTTGGTTTTCATGTTAAATATTTATATGGGAAGTTTTAATTTTCCCAATCCTAATCACAATAACATTATTTTTCTCAATCATCTTTTCATGTCTCTTTTTTAACACTTAAATTCATTATTATCTAAGAAATATGACTTCATAACCTTGATCTTAAAATTCCATTGTCATATACTTGTTTAAAATAAGGAAATTAATCTCAAATTTTTAGAATAACTTTTTTTAGGTTTATTTTCATTCCAAATCTAATATGGATTTATCCATTCATTTAAAAAATGTAATTTTCTTTTGCATATATACACAACGATAAGAAAAAATTCATTCTTATATTTTTCCCAAAGTGAATTTTAATTAAAAATTGCTCAATAAATGTTGCTAATTATTATAATTTTTTACACAACCCCTTCTGATGGGGTATCCTAATAGCTAAAACACGATTTTGAATTCAACACATCTTTATATATTCTTTAATCTGGTGATTTGAATTTTTTTCTCTATTTTCGATTCATAATTTCTAAATATTAACACTAAGCATCCTTTTAGTCCTTATCAAATATAGATTGATACATTTTATCACATTGGTATAGTGTGATAAAGTCATTATCTATGTATTATTCTAGAAATAATCATCAAATAACACATAATAACCATATCCATCCATTTCATTGGGTGATAATTTCCCACAAACATCCACATGAACAAGCTTAAGAAATCTAGATGCCTTAGTCTTATTTTCCATGATAGTAATACAGATAATATTTTTAACAACATAGGTACTAATAGAATTGTTTTTTATTCTAGAATTAAATAGCTAAATTCATTATAAATTTATAGTGAAATAAGTTGTATTTATAGAAATTAATGAGTCTATACTAATGGAATAGTATCCTAACCATTGAAATAATAATGTGACTATTAGGAATAATAATATAACCATTAGAATAATAAACATACCAATGAAAGTATATATAAAATATAGGTTTCTCATAAGTGAGAATATGATATATTTATATCATTGAATAAGTAAATAAATGTTTTAAAAATCAAAAATTAAGTGTCGGTATTTTTGTGAAATATAAATGTTCATTTACAATTTTATAATTAATATAATGATTTAAAATAAAATTTTATTTTAATAAAATCGATTCATAAATTAATATTTTGTTTTATTACAATTATAAGATAATTTTATGAGACCTTAACTATTTTTTCAAAGTTTCAAAAAATCTGTTATAATATTAAAATCTATATTTTTTGAATAAATGATTATTTTAATTAAAAACTAAATTTACCATATTTATAAAACCATTTTAAAAAAATGGAGTCTATTTTTGAAATAAACACATAAAAAAATTGGTTGGGTCCATTTTTTGGGATTTTTTTTTGAAATAGTTGAATTTTTGGGGAATAGTGAAATATGACAATTTACGGTATTTAACATTATAAGTTAAATACATGAATTATTGATTCATGGGTTATGTATTAATGAGGTAAGAACTAATTATTTATAACTCAAATTCACTAGTAACTATACTTTGTCACAAGAATCAACACTATTGATAGTATTGATCCTAAATAATAAACAAATGAATAAAAAAATCAAACACACCCCTCTCCTTTTCTTATTAATACTACCCATCACCACATTTTCTCCTCAAACCTGATTTTCATAAAATAATTTTAAAATTATGCACAATTACCTTCCCAATCCCCTTACCTACGTTCAATACCTACTGTTCACACCAAAATCCCAAAACCAAGTGCCTTAAGAAGGTTCTCAACGAGAAAATATTCAGGAGGTAAAATCCCACTTCTTTCCCTTTTAAATTCTTTATTTCTTTATTTATTTCTACCTTATAGTAACCTCACCTATACCAAATGTAATAATAACTACAGTATCATACATATACTATAATTTTATTGTGTTAATGTAATATCCATCCTAAAAACTCTTCTCTTCTCCTCTAATTCTAAAAATGAAAACATTGTCCACGACATGTCGATTCACCGCCTTCATGGATGATGATTTTTTATTTTCCATTAAATCCATCAAGGATGGCCATAAAAATATTATTATAGTTAAAATTTATTTTAATATGTAGATTATAACTTGTTTAATATTATATAACTATTTTATTGACATAATAATTAAATAAAGTGAAACTAGTTTGTGATGGTCAGAAAAACTGACAAAAAAACTAAACATTCATCATTAATGTTTTACCAAATGAATCATCTTTATATCATAAAAAATGATATATGGGTTCATTTAAAATTATATAAACATATTAATAAGATTTATTTACAAAAATTTATTTTTTATTCTATTTGAAAAGAACTCCCGTAATTATACTAACGAGAACCAACCATAAATTCATGAAACAAATACTCATGGAATGAAAATTCTAATATTTATAACTCATCAAAATAGACATAAATAAACATAATAAAATGATAATAAAAATATATATATATTAAAGTTTATGAATTAGGAAATTAATGAATCTAATTTGATTATACAGGACATTAATTACAAGTTTAGAATGCTTTTTTTACATAATGTTATGGACATTATTTAAAAAAAATACTATTTTAAATTCACAAATATTTTTATTAAATAACATTTTTTTACTTATAAAAAATAAGTGTATTTTACCAAATTCATGATTCCTTATTTATTTTATGTTTCCTATAAATGTTTAAAAGTTTATTTTTAAATAATTTTTTTTATTTATTAGTGCGCAACTTCTTAAAAATGAAAAGCGATTTGAAAATGGAAAATTTATTTTCCTCAAGAATGTTTCTCTTATGAAAGATATATGTGTTATGATAATTTAATGGTTATTCTGAATTATTATGATGATGTATGGTTTAATTATAAACCAATATTAGGTGTTCCCGTTATATAACTCCAATGTATTGGGTAAAGGGACATAGTTAACTAGTTAAGGTTCTCCTAAGAGATTATGGGAAAATACTGTGATGGTTATTCCATGTGTAACCATGATGGTTAATCATTGTGTATCTAGTATAGATACATTATAAGTAATAGTGATATGAAAATGATGAAAAAAGTTACCTTTTATCATTTATGTATTCTTTCTATTGTATTACAGGATACTTATACTTCCATAAGGTATGATAAAGATATTATTTTTAAGTGTAAAAGTTATAACATTGTAAAAATGTTTTCATTCATGGTATAATGATTTATTTATTCTTTTTACACCCCTTTCTAATATTCCTTTTCTCATCACAATTTTTAAATTTTTTTTCATAGGGTTTATAGATGGTTAAATAAAGGAATAATTCATGTTTAAAGTCAATATGTTTTTTATGGAAATAAATCATGTTTTATTTTTTTAAAAGTTTCATATTGTGATAAAAATTAATATTGGGTATAAATTTGTAATTTTTAATATATGAGTTCCTATGTATGAAGTTATGAACTAATTCTATAAAAATATAAACCTAAAAGTTCTTTGGTAATGTTCAAAAGTGAATTACTATAAGGCCCCAACCTTAAACCTTACTTAATCTTCAGTTATTACAAGATTACACATTGAGGATCCTTTCAGGTTTAGAGTTTTAGATAATTAGATCATAAAACTTGCATTACATTCCACATATAAAAAAAGTGGTTACATAAAAGACAATATTCATTCTTCCCATCAACGGAAACATATTTAAAATAAAACACAGATTCTTTCTTGACACTCCCTTGACACTATCATCATATAATGTACCTTTCCCTTGACCTGTGAAAAACATTTCAAAAACTTGGGATGAGCATAAAAAGCTCAGTATGAGTTATAAAAATATGGAAAGGAAACATGGGTACATATATACATAAGAATGAAATCATACTTTACCCATAAAACATAAGCACTTTAACATACCTCATCAAATAATGAATAAATCATAGAAATCATAAGACATAAAGGTAACTTGAGGCATTCATAACATTCTTACGTAGGGAGTAACCCTCTTGGTTACGTTTGGAATACCCATTACAGTATATTACCTAAATCTCTTCGGAGAAACCTTAACGTTTCACTCCTTCGCGTTACCCAATGCATTGGAGAGCTATATCAGGCTCTCCCGCCCTTAGTTTATCATGGAACCACCCGTCTTCATAATAATGCCCAAGAACCTCAACATAATCGTATCACATAAAACATGCATAAAGGAAACATAACATTTCCAGCTTTCAATCACAAGATATCAATACAACACATTGATATAAAAATATTATGAAAACAATTTTCAATACCAAAATAAAAGAAAAGTAAAACATGGTATTTATTTTTCTTTTAAAAAAAGTATGGCTTGTAGAGGAAGCCAAAACTCAAATAATGGTCACGGCGGCGGAGAAGTCGTTGTCGCCGCATACGTACGACAAAAAAATTCCCTTTTGTCGTTTAGTAAATGCTTCGTATAAAAAATATTCCTTTTTAATAAACATAAAATTCAAAGGGGTTTATACACTGTATAAAAGAAGGTTGTGTATAAAACAAAACAAGCCTCAATGAAAGGAGATTGAGATGAAGTCCCATACCTCGGGTCCGAATTGACTCAATCGTTCTTTAATGTCCTGAATAATAAACTTGAGTTAATTTATATTTATTTAAGAACCTTTTTCAAGTTCATTATTTCTTTTATATCACTTATTTCCATGTCATGAACACTATGTAATTATTTAAGTTAATAACGGTCATTTTAACGATCATTGGTACTTGAGTCAAAAATAAACCATTTATAATTACATGTTGTTCATGTATCCATTATATCCAAAATTATAATCATTATGTATATATAATATATATCCAGTATATACATGCATTTATAATATTAAATAATCATTTAGAGGTAAGAAATGAAATGCACCGTTCATGGAGACGGTAAGCCATACGTACGCATGAATGCTACTTTCATTTCTATTTCATATTTTATAGAATGGAATCATAATGATATAAAGGTATATTATAATTCCAGTATAATATCATATATAATATCATAGTTCTATCCTTTATACACCCCACATATGGTATTTAACGAATCAAATCACTTTGAGGGGGCGGTAGTCCGCACTTCCTTAAATGAAGATATCGCGTTTACCCATAATGGAAACCATAAATGTATGACCAAAAAGAAAAAAAACAGAAGCTTAAGGAAAACATAAACATATTATATATCATATATAAATATACTGACATCTTAATGGCCACCTTTGAAGGTGTTAAAAGAATGTTGAACAATCATCGTTTCGGGAGGCATAAATTCACCATCCATGGAAATAGTATGTTCGTTAACCATTAGATGTAGGTGTGTGTAAGTGTAGATCTAATACATATTATAAAAACATCCTAGTATATTGAGGATACTGGAGTTGTTACAAAAGAAAATAATAAAAAGAGTTTAGGGGGTTGGAGAAGCAAAATAAAACAAAAGGACTCAAAAGAAGACCTTACCTTAAAATCGGGTAACTCCCTTTGGTTTGAGCTCAAAGGCGTCCTTGGGAAGACTTCTGCCAAAAGTGAGGCTTCAAGGAGTAATAGAGGGAAGTGGAGAGAAAAAATGGGCAGGGGTTGGCCGAGACAAAGGCTTTGGGAGTGTGGGTAAGGAGGTAGAGGTGGGGGCCTTTTATAAGAGGAGAGGAGGAGCACTCTTGGAAAGTAAAGATAAGTTACTTTATTTTAAAACGAGTTTCAGATTCAAAAGGTACCACATTGATAAAATTCAAGGATAAGGTAATAAGGGTTCTAAATCCACTCATCCAATTGGTTTTGGCCATGTGTATGTTTTAGATTTTACATTAACTTTCCATTTTATTGAAATCGTTAAATAATGAGGTCATCGCTGCATCATCATGATGTCATAAATAATTTAATTTATTTAATGCCTAAAAATTATAAAACAATTACTAAGATGTAGGAAATCCTTTTATCTTTCTAATGAATATTTATAGTCAAAAATCTGACTTGTATAACCCCATATAAAAATTGTTTTGGTAACATAACTCATGTTTGTGTCATTTTTACTTTAACATTAAATAAAAAGTTATTTATGTCATTTCCCAACCAAAGTGGCTCCATGGGGTCCCCAAGTTGACCCATGTCTTTTCTTGGTCGGCCATGACACATCCAATGAGGGTAGGACATGTTTCAAGCTCATCTCATACTATTAAAACATTATTTTTACCTTAGACTACACTAATTACCACTAATCGCGATTAAGAACTTAATAAGTTACTATTCACAAAAAAATTATTTTAATCCCATTGAACCAAATTTTACTTCTTAATGACAACCATGTATGTCAGATTTTCGAAATTCAAAACACAATGATGGCAAAATTTCATTTAAACGGAAAAATCAGTTTTTATAAGTACCACTTAGTGGTTTCACTATTCATCAAAAATTGAAGTTTTTCAGAAAATTACCAAAAAATTACCCTAAGCTATATTTGATATTAAGAATTAAAAAATGAAGTCTATTTTACAAAATTCAAAACATATAAGTCACATTAATTAATTTAATAATTAATTTCCGTTGTCATGACAAATAGCGTGTTTTTATGAAACAATAAGTATCAAAAGATTGACACCAGTTTAAGTCCAATTTCAAACTGAAATTGATTCCAATGACCACCATTGGATTAAATGGAAAAAATATATTCTAATTCCACTCCAAAACAAATTTAAAATATAATATAATCATATAAATAAATTAGATTAAAAATCAGTTTTGATGTAAAATGCAGTATTTTTCACTATTCATTAAAAAAATGAACATTGTCTGAAAAATACAAAAAATTTATCCAATGTAAAATTAAATGTCCCAATAATAATGAATATGTTTATTTTGAAAAATATAGATTATAAAATTGTCAAAATATTGATTTAAAAAGGATTTTCCATCAAAAGGCACTAAAACAATCTTTTAAGAATATTAGTGTATTCCAGGCTTAAGATTGGATTTATTTTCATTTTAGGCCTCTAAAACACTATATAATTCATTAATAGACATAGATAAAAATATCTATTATTCATTACTTACTTGGGATGTTACAATTATAGTTGAAATAACTAGATTTTGTAATGTTTAAGGCTGGGTACTTACAGCTGGTATTGAAGAAAGGTTTATATAAATTTAGGGGTTAGGATAATGTAAATAAAATAACCATAAACATTTTTTCACTTATTGGTTATGTTGAAATTATATTTAATTTAAATATTGACACATTTCTTCATCTAAGATATGTCTGTTCAGAATGGCTTTCCATAGAAAAAATAGAGAAGATGAAATAGGAAGGCACCAAGATGACCATATCCTTCCAAATCAACAACCTTGAATGGAGGGAAAAGGAACTAAGAAGTTTTTGATAGTAATGGATTAGTATATTAACGATATAAATGGCTACATAATCCATTCATGAGATCATATAGATCAACCTAAGAGGAATATGTCAGGGGTGCAACATTTTATGAGGAAACACCCTCCTATATTTTGTGGATATTCTGACCCAGTGGTAAATAAGAGGTGGATTAAATCCCTAAAAAATAATTTCAATGTCATGGGGTGTTCATAACATCACCAGGTTACTCTTGATATTTACCATTATGAATTTGAAGAAAACCAGTGGTGTTTAATGGTCTATAATATCATGGATAATGAGGATATTGATGCTTTAGAATGGGATTAATTCAAAAATATTTTCCTTGAGAAATATTTTCCTAAGGTGACTCAACTTAGGATGGAAAAAATTCTTTTATTTAATACTGGTGGAGGATTTAGTGGATGTACATGAATAAGAATTCACTCGATTGGAAAGCTATGCTCTAAAATTTTTCTAGGATCTTAATAGTAAAATCAATCGTTTTAATTTAGGATTGAAGCCAAAATATCAAAGGGAATTGGATTCTCATGAATTGAAAAGTTATGTAAAACTCATTCTATGTGCGTAGAAGGTGGAAAAGGAGTTTTTTTTATGATTATGTGCTCTTTTAAAACTTGAATAAAAAGTGGTCGAGGTGGCATGAAAATGGAAATAATGCGTTAAAGAAGTTTAAAGGTAAGAAAGTTAAGTTTTCACTTAGTGAAAATTGTGGTTAATAACACACTAGGGAATGCCTTTTGAAGTCTGGTAAGTGTTTCTAATGTGGTAAGTTTGGGTATATGGATCGTAATTGCAATAAAAAGATCATGTTAGTGGTAATAACAATTATGATTTATAGAAAGTAATTTTTTTTTAAATGTAATGAGATGGGTCAATATGAAAATGAGTATCCAAATATGAACCCAAATGATGGGAAGTAACCATAATATAAGACAATATTTGTGGTATAATCATTTTAAACTACTTCAGTAGATGTTGGGATATCCAATGAAAGGCTATCAGGTACATTGTTTGTATACTCAGATTTTGATAATGTCTTTTTTGATTTAGGGTCTAAACATTATTTCATTTTTGATAAATTTTTAGGTAAATCAGAAATTACACCTCAAGAAATAAAGCCAAAAATTATTTTCAAAACACATGGGGAAATATTAAGGTAATAATAAATTATAATAATATTCTTATCAATTTATATGAAAAAAATTTACCTAAAAACCTTGTTTTCTTTCCTTTAGTATTTTTTTTTGTTATTATGGATATGGATGAGATTTTTTTACCATTCTAAGATTGATTTTGGAGCTAAAGAAATTATTTTTTAGAAAGAATATCAGTTTTCAAAATATAATAAAACCATACCATTGAAAATGTATCAAGAATGTGAGAAATTTTTAAAAGATGTAAATGAATTTTATCTTTCACATAATTTTGAAAATAATGGAACTATTAAGATTAATGATTTTCTAGTGGTAAATTAGTATCTGGATGTTTTCCCTGATGAGTTTTCTAGAATTATACCTACTCAAGAGGTTGAATTTACTATTAATTTAGTCATAGATGCTAAAACTATTTAAAAAAAACCTTATCTAATGGTGCAAGTATAATGTCTATAATTAAAAATGTAGTTTCAAGAGTATATTGATGAAGGTTTCATTCATCTGAGTACTTCACCTTGGGGTGGCCCTATTATTTTTTGTTAAAAATAAATATGGTTCCATGAGGCTTTGTATTGATCTTAGAGAATTTAATAACATCATTGTTAAGAATAAGTATCATTTTTCTCATATTTATCTCTTGTCTGATCAGATCTAGGGAGCTCAATATTTTTCCAAGATTGATTTTAGATCCTAGTACCATTAGCTGAAGGTGGAGGAGGATTACATTCTAAAAACAAAATTGTATACAAGATATATGAATTATGAGTTTTTTATTATTCCCTTTGGTATGAAAATTTCTCTATATTATTTATGGATATTATGAATAGAATATTCCATGAATATTTGGAAAAGTTTGTTTTTGTTTTTATTTATGATATTTTGGTTTATTCAAAAAGTTATGAGGACCATAAAAAGAATCTAAGGATATTCCTGCAAACCCTTAAAGAAAAGAATTTATATGGGAAATTTATAAAATGTGTTTTTTGGTTACAATTGATTTCTTTTATCGGGCACATTGTAAATAAGGATGGTATAAAATATGATCCCACAAAAAAAGTGATTTATTAATAGACAATACCTACAATTGTTATTTAGATTTGTAGATTTCTTGGATTAGCTGGCTATTACCAATGGGTTGTTAAAAACTTTTCATAGTTATGTAGCCCTCTAACTAAGTTAACATGAAAATTTTAGATTTATTTGGATAGAACAATGTATTGTTTTTTTTCATGAACTAGAAATAATATTGGTGAATTCTCTTGTTTTGGATCTTCCTTCTAGAAATGAAGAGTTTTTAATCTATATTGATGCTTTTTTAAAGGTACTTGGTTGCATTCTGATGCAAAATGAATAGGTAATTGCTTATGCTTCATGGAAAATGAAACCTAATGAGTCAAATTATACCAAACATTATTTTTAATTAGAAGGTGTGGTTTTTTGCTTTAAAAATTTTGAGATATCATTTATATGGTGCCAAAGGTTAAATTTAAACAGATCACAAAAGTTTTAAGTATATATTTACTCAAAAGGAATTAAACATTAGGAAAAAAATATGGATATAACTGATTAGGGATTATTATTTCACAATTCATTATCATCCTAGAAAAGAGAATAAAGTGGATGATGCTTTGAGTCAGAAAAATAGTCCTATAAAAACCATGTTACATTTGGCACAAGATTCCTTGGTTAATTATTTGATGAATTTTGGCATGCAAGTTGTTGGTCTAGGAAATTCCCTTATTTTGTTTCAGGTGTGAGTACAATTTTCACTGTTAGATAGAATTAAGGAAGCATATAAGGAAGACCGTGAGTTATAGAAAAAGGTTGAGTTGCTTAGAAAGGATAAGTTTTTATAATTTATCATTAGTAAGGATTGTGTATTGATATTTGGGAAGATATTATGTGTTAATTTTGATTCAAAGTTGAAGAAAGAGTTTTTAAGTGAAGCTCTTAGTTCTCCATTTTTAGTTCATCAACAAAGCACTAATATGTATAGAGACAATTGGGAGTATTATTTATGGGATAGAATTAAAAGAGATATTGTTGACTTTACCATGAGATACTTGACTTGTTAACATGTAAACGAAGAATGAAAATTTAAAAAGGGTATGCTTTAGCCTTTTCCAATTCCAGAGTGGAAATGGGAAAATATATTCATGGATTTCATAGTGGAATTACAAAAAAAATATTGAGGTAATAATGAAATTTGGGTTATTGTTGATAAAATGACTAAAAATTTACATTTTATTATTATTGGAGATAATATGTCTTTAGATTTTCTTTCTTGACTATACCTAAAATAGATAGTCAGGTTACATGGAGTTTCTATTTCCAAGGAATTTGAACATGATCCTAGGTTGACTTCTAAATTTAATAAAGGACTTCAAAATTCATTGGAAACTAAATTAAATTTTAAAACTGCTTTTCTTACTCAATCTGATGGGTAGTCAGAGTGAACAATTCAGCCAATAGGGGATTTTCTTCAATATTGTTCAATGGATTACAAAGGAAGTTGAGATCAACATTTTTATTTTGTTCAGTTTTCTTATTATAACAGTTTTCATTCCAGTATATAGATGGCACATTTTGTAGCATTATATGAAAAGTGGTGTTGAAATATAGAATTTTTGGATGAAGTGGGTGAAATATAGTTGATGGGAGAAAAATATCTATAGGAAATGATAGTTAAAGCTTAGATGATTCAACAATACTTGAGGATATCTTAGAGGATGTAGAAAAGTTATGAGGATAACTAGAGGAAGGATCTTTCTTTCGAGTTAGGTGATCATGTATTTCTAAAAGTTTCACCAAGAAAAAGTGTGATTAATTTTGGTAAGAATTAGAAACTAAGTCCAAAATTCATTAGAACCTACGAAATTTGGGATAAATTTTGATCATATGCCTACTGAGTGGTTTTACCTCTAAGATTTTACTAGGTACACAATTTTTTTCATGTTTCGATGTTAAGAAAGTGTATACCAAATTCATCTCATGTTTTGAGCCCTGATGTTATTCAGATATAAGATAAGCTTTCATGTGAGGAAAAGCCTATTCAGATTCTGGATCTTAGTGAGAAATTATTGCAAAATAATAAAATTCACCGGGTTAATGTTTTATGGAGAAAACACATGGTTGAAGAAGCAACATGAGAATATGAAAATGCTATGATAGAAAGGTATCCACACTTATTTCATAAGTGAAAAAAATTATGAGGAAACAATTTCCAAAATGGGGGATAATGTAACAACCCTAGTACTTATAGAATATTTTTTTTCATTCAAGAATTAAATAGTTAAAAGTCATTATAAATATATAATGAAATAAGTGGTATTCATATAAATTAAGAAATTTATACTAATGTAATTATAACCCGATAGTTGGAATAGTAATGCAACTGTTAGGAATAGTAATCCGAGCATTAGAATAATAACCTCACCTATGAAAGTATACATAAAATTTAGGTATCTAATAAGTGAAAATATTATATATTTATATCATGCAATAAGTAAATAAATGTTTTAAAAATGATAAATTAGGTATTGGTATTTTTTGTGAAATGGGAATGTTTATTTATAATTTTATAATTAAAATACTAATTTAAAAAAAAATTATTTTCAAAAAATAGATTCATAAATTAATATATTGTTGTATTATAATTATAAGATAATTTTTATGAGACTTTAACTAATTTTTCAAAGTTTTATAAAACTAGTTATAATATTAAAATCATAATTTTTCGAATAAATGATGATTTTAATTGAAAATTAAATTTCTCATATTTAGAAAATTATTTTCAAAAAATGGAGTCCTTTTTTTAAATTTACACATCAAAAAAGGGTTATGGTGATTTTTTTTGATTTTTCTGAAATAGTTTATTTTTTGGTGAATAGTGGAGTATGTTAATTTATAGTATTTAACTTTATAAGTTAAATAAATGAATTATTGATTCATGGATGTTGTATGAATGGGGTAAGAACTCATTATTTTGAACTCACATGCCCTAGGTAGTATAATTATCCATAATAATTAACACTATTGATAGTCTTGAGCCAAAATATAAACAAATGAATAAAATAAATAAAAAACACCCCTCTCCTATCTCTATAAATACCACCCCTAACCACCTATTCTCCTCACAACTTTTAATACTTGAATATTTTATAAATTATTATAAATTAAATTTCCAATCCTCTTCCCCATGTACAAGACCTACTAGTATCACAAAAATACCATAACCAAGTTTCTTGAGGAGGTTCCCATGAAGACGATATTTAGGAGGCAAAATCATCCTTCATCCTCTTTTAAATTATTTATTTTGTTCATTAATTATACCTTATCCTCAACCCTATCTAGAATGTATTGATAAATCTAGTATCATATATATACTATAATTTTATTTTGTTAATGGAATATCTATCATCAAACATCTTCTCATTTTCTCTTATTCTATAAAAAGAAAACATCATCTCCGACGTGTCGATTCACTGTCTTCATAGATGATGATTTTTTATTTAACATTTCCACATTCAAGGATGGTCATAAAACCCTTAGTATTGTCAAAACTAATTTTAATATATATATTATAACTTTTTAATGTTTTTAACTAATTTTTATATATAATAATTAATTAAAACGAATCTAGTTTGTGATGGTCAAAAAAACTACCAAAAACAGAACAAACATTTATCATTAATGTTTTATCTAATGAATTATCTAAATACCTGAAAAAAATATTTATGGAATCATTTTAAAATTTAAAAAACAAATTAATACCATTTATTTTTACTTCTTGTGCTTTTCTTGAATTTGATAAGAACTCCCATGATTATACTCAAGAGAACCAACCATAAAGTCATGAAATGAACGCTCCTAGAATGGTGATTCTGATATTTATAACTCATCAAAATGGCCATAAATGAACTTAATAATATTTTAATAAATAAAATATATATGGAAAAGGTTCTGAATTAAGTAATTAATTAAGATAATTTTATTATCCATGAAATTGTGTACAAGTGTAAAATGCTTTCAGACATAAGGTAAGATGCTTAAAAAAATATTTTTTCTAGTTTCAACTCTTTATAAAGGAAAAGTTTCTTACATATATGAAATAATAATATTTTTATGATTTAATAAATCCTTATTTATTTTATGTTTCTTTTATAATTTGATTTTCATATAAAATATTTTCATTTATAAGTGCACAACTTCTTAAAAATGAAAAGTGATTTCAAAATGGAAAATTTATTTTCCACAAGAATGATTCTTTTATGAAAGATTTATATGATATGTCCATGTTATGGTTCTTGGAAATTTTTATGATAATGGGTGGTTCCATGATAAACCAAGGTCAGGTGAGCCCGTTATAGCTCTCCGATGTATTGGGTAAAGGGATGGAGTTAACTGGTTAGGTTTATCCATAGATATTATGAGATTATACTATGATGGTTATTCAATGTTTAACCATGATTGTTACTCCCAGTATAGTTGGTAAATATAAATTATATGTAAGAGTGATATGAAAATGATACCAAAAGTTACCTTTTATAATTTATGCATGATTTATATCGTTTTATAAGGAACTTATGATTTCATAATGTAAGATAAAGAGCTTATGTTATATGTGAAAAAGTTATAAAATTGTGAATATGTTTTAATTCATGGACTAAAAGTTTCTTTCTTTATTTTTATGTACATTACTGAAAATTTTGTTCTCATAACAAGTTTTAAAATGTTTTTCACAAGATTTATGTAAGGTAAAGGTAAGTAAGAATTCAATTTTAAAGTTGTAAAGTTTTTTTATGGAAAAAAATCAAGTTTTATTTTTTTTAAAGTTTCATATTGTGAAAAAATGGATATTGGGTAGGAATGAGTAATTTGTAATATATGAGTTTCTATGTATGTGGGTATGACCTAATTCTATAAAACTCTAAAACTAAAAGTTCTTTTGGAATGTATAAAAGTTAATTCAAGTTGACATAACTATATTATGTAATTTTTAAGGGTGGGTCCTTAAAATTATCCCCTTTTTTCATAAATAATAAACGTGATTATGATAATATATGAGATGAGGAATATAAAAATCTCCCTTTCTATTTCCAAACCTCTCTAGATAATTTTGGATTAAATGGAAAAGCTGACTATTCTAATGTATTTTGTCTTATCCTTTGTACAATATACCAAATATTTCTTCTCTGAAAAGATATAGAATCCTATTTCTCTTACTACCTAATAGAGTAAGTGAACCAACATAAGAATTGATGTAACATTACTTTTTACTGAACTCCACCACATTTCTATGGTCATATAATTGGTTTATACTAAGAATATTGCAACTTAGTCCATCTACCAAGATAATGTCATTTTATTTGTGATATTTTCCTTTAGTTTTATATTTTCTTGAACCAATGCTCTTATGTCATTAATTATTACCAAAATGAATGATACCATATTTATTATGATTGAAATTAACAATGAGGTATTTATTTATAGTCATATAATATGTACATATGTTTTCCATGATACAAGAACTTGACTTTTCCATTACCCTTAAGGAAATATCTATAAAATTAGCCTTTTCTATGACAACTCTAATCACCTATATTGGTGAATAATGTGCATAATCATGATTTGAATGTAAGAACTATTATTATTATTATTGAAAATTGAAAATATTTACCATGTTCTTACACATTTTTATTATTTTTTTAGATTTTCCTTTCATTTAATTAATGTTATTTTAGATTAAATTAATTTCATTCTTGACTCCCAATTGATTTCATTATTCCTGAAACATTCATGAAAAATATTATCCATTAAAATAAAAAAGAACTATTTGAAATTGTATTTCTTAATTGGATTGGTGTTTCTACTGGAAAGAAAATATATAAATAGGAAAAAATATTTTATTTTCCTCCCAACATTCCATAGAAAAAACATTTAACACATAAAGTATTAGAATATATCATGCCACGTGGTTAGTTGAATTTACAATTCTGTGTTGATAAATATTATTTTAAGGAGTTGGTGCTTGAGGTTTTGAAATAATAAAATATTTGTCTCTATATTTGAACTGATGAAGTTTTGAAAAAGGTATGAATTCCTCCTCAAGAGTTTCACTAGATTAACTAGATGATGATTCCCATGTATTTAATTCCTCATTCTGGGTGTCAATAATGTTTCCCGATATTTGAACATCTTACAATAGTTCATAACCTCTTCTTCGATATCATCAATTATATTCACTATGTTATTGAAAGTACTATCCAAAACATAAATGATTCAGGTTTTCATCAATTCTATATTTCATTTCAACTTCCTTATATGAATATTATGAACATATGAATATTTTTTTCCAATTCAGAGTTTAGATATAACTTTTATACTTCATATTGTTTATTATAATGAATAGAATTTTTCACCACTACATTGGCTTTATTATTAATTTATCTCCATAGATCAAGTTATTCAATGTATTCCTCATGTTCTTCCCCCAGGTCAATCCTTACAACTGCCCCATCATTCTAATTGTCACTATCACCATTTTGTGGATTTTTTGTAATATCCTTCAAAATAAAATCATTTTTTAGTTTTCAACTTATTATACCAATATTTATCTATAGCTGTCATATTATTTAGAAATAAGTTTATTACTTTTTAAGGATCTCTATTGATAATTCTTGGAACCTTCTTTTGTTGTAATATTGAGTTTTTTTGTCTTCACCATTATCATCTTGTTAGTTTTTGGGACATTTAGCTTCATGATTTCCTAATTTTATAAACATGAATCACGTAAGGGGAAGCTTACTTATAAACCTTCCTCTCCCACTTTTAAGATTATATAAAAATAATATAACCTCATAAACTTGTTCAATATTTTTATTTTCCATTATTGAGAGCTTATTCATTGAATTTGAGGAAAACTCCCAAGTAATCTCCTTTATTATTTACTCATAGTCTTTATATATAATTATATAAGACACTATAGTAATTTGAAATATACATTGATAATTATATTTAATATTCTTATCTTCTAAAATAATAAATTTTACTTTAAATGAGTGGGGTGTATTCCCATGATCCTCATCATTGAGGTCCCCACCAAGGCCTCATTTATATTCAACATGAATATTTTAATGATTAAAAAAGGAATAGATTATTTAATCTAAATTCATTATTGAATTTTTATATATGTTACATAGAACATTAAATATTTTCCCTCTAGCCTTATCATATCCTTCATTAATATTTAGATACATTTCCTACAATATAAGGGATGTTTTATATAACATTACCTTTGTAAATAATGTATTGTAACGATCAATTACCAAGGAATTTATTAGATTGGTATAAACATCCAATTATAAATGTTCCCTTTCCATATATACTTTATATTCAATATTTATGTTGATTAAATATATTAATGCTTTGTAGAAATCTATGAAAATGAAAATGAAATCATTCTCCATCCAGGTTTTTAAAAAATAGAAAATTACTACCTTCAACGATAGGAATGAATTTTTTATTGAAAACTATTATCATTATTCTAAAAGACAAGAAGAAAAAATGTACATATGATACCACATGTTATAATACAAAATATGATACCACCCTAATAGGGTTAGGGATAATATATTTAAAGTTAAATCAATTATTTCATAGATGAGGATCTTGTTCTCTAACCTTGAGGAACACTTTGATTTACCTCTATAATTCCCTTAAATGAGTGATGCATTTAGTAAAAAATAAAGTGGATTTAAATGATTATATTGAATTGAGATACATCCAAGGTGAATGAACTATATTATTCATGTGCACCAAATTCTATATAGTCTCACTTCTACAGTACAATTCAATGTAGCCTCACCGACCCTCTTAGTTTACTACCATAAAAAATCAGAGAACTTACTGCACTACCTAAACAAGCAACTAAAAACTCATACTTATTTAATATTCCTTATTCACATGAAGATGATAGGAACATAAAACTTCATTGATTTTTCTATTATACATAAAAATTTATATTTCTAATAAGGATGAGAATCCTCAAATGACTCATTTATTAACCACAATCATTCAAGATGAGATCTGGAACATTCCACTAGAAATCATCTCCAACAATTGTCTATTTATTACTATATGAGACACTCTATATTTCTTATTTGTTTTATAGAAATGTCATTTATATTTTTTATTTCAATGAAATAGATAGTATTAATCATTATATATTTAGGATTTTTACAAGTTTGAATTTTTCTATTGGGGCCATATAAACCATACAAAAAAAAACATAGTGGGTGTTTCAAACCATAATTATCCCAAATTAAAAATAATTATAAGGATGCGTGAGGATCCTACATTAAACATAACATATTATAGTGTCTTTATACAGAAAATAACAACATTACATTCCCAAAGATCATTTAGGTTTAGAGTTTTAAAGAATTATTTCATAACATATTTATCATGTAAAACCCAAATTATAAAGTGGGGACCTTCGATTAGTACCAATTTTTATAATGATATAAAACATTTAAAATGGTGCATAATTTAGTTTCAATAAAAATATTCAAAAATTTCCAAATGAATTATTTATTTCCTTTACCCATACTTAATACTTATGATTTTTTTAAAATATATTGGATGAGATAAAAAAATTTAGTAAGGGAAATAAAATGAAGAAGTTAATTAGTATAGTAAAAAACATGAGAACACATGAAATATTTACCTTAACCTAAATTTTCTTTGGGAAATTAAACAAATAATTTCCATATGAAAAACACACACACTTTATGCTCAATGAAAATAATTAAAACCCATGGAAATAAAATAAAAACACTTTTAGTAAACTTAAACCATAAAATTCATAACCCCCTTTAAAACTATATTAGAAATAACCAGATCCTATTCAAATTTATAAGAGAAACCCTATACTAACTCCCACTTTATTTTCCTATTAATAAAGAGAACATTTCTTAATATATTAGAGTTCTATATGGGTGTACACACCATGTAAGCTATAACATGCCCACTCAGTGCTATTTGGGTAGACCCAAAATTTATGTAACAACTGAAAATTCTAAAATATGATCATTTTATTGTATATATTATTTTAAATTTTACACCAAGATTAAAAAACCAATGGAATATACTTATATATATTTAATATCATTGATATCTTGCAGAACACACAACCCTGAGTCGAAATGAACTATAATATAGAGTAAAATTATAAAATATCTATTTTATTTGTGGGTATGAATATCAATAACTAAATTATTGAAATTATAGTTATCTATTGCTTAGAAATAAATGAAACATTTAAATGAAAATGAAATATTTTCTGAAAAAATGTATTTTTTATAATGGATAGTTTAGCAGCACTTTGTGCACAAAATTTAAAATTAGATTTTACACTTTTATAAAATATATTTCTAAAATTAAACTTAATTTTTGAAATAATAATATAAAAATTATCAAATGGTTAATTTTTTTGATTTTTCTAAAACATTTCATTTGTTGATGAATAGTAAAAAAATAGGATTTTCATTGGAAATTTATTTTTTGTTTACATTATTTATAATGTTCAATTATATTTTTAAATGGTTTTAAAGTAAATTTAGTTCAATTATATATCTATTAATCCAATTTTTTTTTCACTGGGATAATTTTCATATTGAACTTTGATAAAAAGAATTATAAATTTTTGAGCATTTTCTATTTAAAAAAACGCTTTCTCATCTCATATGTGGGATTAATTTTAAATTAAAAATTTCAGCTTATATGAACGGAATTTGTAAAAATAGATTAATTATTTTGAATCATAAAATATTGTATTATATAATAATTTCAACTTAGTTTTTCCTCATAATTATTAGTAAATACAATAAAAATTAATTATCATGGTTAAGGTTAAAAGTGGTGTTTTTCAATGTTAAATGAATTTATGTTAAAATTAATTTTCATAACACATAATATATTCATTTAATAAAGTATATTTGATAGTTATAATAAATAAGTAAAAATTATCTAATAAGAATAATTTTATTTTAGGTAGAAATATTTAATTACTAATGTTAAAAAACTAATCAGCATGGTGGAAACTATAGTTGTAAAAAAGGGAGTAAACTTAAAGGATAAAGAATGAAATGTTTAAAACATGTGTTTTTATAACAAATTGAGTTTTTGTGAATTTTTTAGAATAAATTAATTTTTCAATTCTCTTATTACATGAATCACCATGTTAATATTTTACTACATGGAACACTGGGTTAGCTTACGTTACACACTACATTATGTTTTAACAAAACTGTGATATATTATTAATATAGATTTCAAATGTGGCCGTTATAACATATCTGTTATACTATGTGATATTTATAATAATAAATGATTTTAAGTATTAATTAAAGTGGGTTTATCTAAATAAAACATGTTGATAAAAATGCTCTTAATTTTTATAAAATTCTTTATACGTTTTGAAAATACTATTTTATCAAAAATGACTTTTGTTAATTTTTTTGGAAAATAATAAAATTAATTTTTGAAAGTTTTGGAAAATTAATTTTATATAATAAACATAATTTTTGAAATAATAATTTTATAATTAGCTTAGGGTACACTTTTTGGATTTTTCTAAAGAGTTTAATTTTTTGATGAACGGTGAAAAATAATGAATTTTAATTGAAAATTGACTTTTTGGTTAATTTATTTATAAAGATAAATTATAAATTACATTGGTTTTAAATTGAATCAGTTAAATTATATATTAATTAATCCAATTTATTTCATTAGTGTAACACCCCAAGATTTCATAGTATGTTATCTATTCAAAGAAATTCAATAACTTGTGCTACACGCAACACCGAGTTCGAGCGCACCACGACTTACCAAACTAGCTGTTCAAAAAGCAGTTATGAATAGTATTAACTGAAATTTGAATTTTATATACTCAATATAATTTTCTAATCCATATTATGTGTTTATTATACATAATATAAGAACAAATTTATTTTTTAGATAAAAGATGTATTTTTCAAAAATTGCAATTTTACCACCTTTTAATGGAGAACCTTTTTTAAAACCAATATTTGACACTTTTATATATTCAATTTATTGAAATTAATTTATTCTTTAGAATTTTGAAATAAAAATTTAGTTTAGATAAATTTTTGGTACTCTTCTGATAACTTTCATATTTTGATGAATAGAGAAAAAAACTAAATTTTAATTGAAAACAAAATTTTTAATCGAAATAATTTATTGTGTTAAATAATAGATTTTTGTAGTTTTAAAGTATCATTATATTATATTTTTGTCATTTAATACAATTTAGGTAATTGTATGTAATTACACATTTAAACTGGACATAAAAAAGTGTCAATCTTTTGATAGTTATTATTTCTTAAAAACACGCTTTTTTGTTTTCACAATGGGGATTAATTTAAATTAATTCCTACCACTTATAGGTTATGAATTTGGAAAAATGGATTCCATATTTATAATTATTAGTTTCAAATTATGAAAATAGGTAACTTTTATTTTTAGACATTATGAATATTTACTTCAGAAAATATTTTACTTACAATGGTTAGAGTGTAAATCTGGTAAATAAGGGTAAACAAATATTATTATAATAATATTAAATTACACAAACATGTGTCCTATTACTATTGGTTGATAAATGTATGACCATAGTAATCCTTTATTAGATTTTTGGGACCACATGGAGCCACTTGAGAGTGATAATGACACTTTATATTAATTAATTTAAATTAATGACACAAATGACATAAACATATAGCTTTTAGTAATTTTTTTTACAATGGGTTATATACATTATATTTTAGACTACAAATATTAATTTTAATGCTAAAACTATTTAATACAATAAGGTATTTTTTTTATAATTTATAGACATAAAATAAATAAAATTATTTATGACACAATAATGATGCAGTTTTTACCTCATTAATGAATGATTTAAATAAATGAGATTATAAAAATTAAAACAATATCCAAAACCTGTACAATTATTATTGGATGATTTTATTTATAACATTAGTCATCTAATATTATACTTTAATGAGTTTTGGATTTTTATAAACATAATATAATTATATAATAAAATAATATTTTCAAACTTTCCTAAAGAGCCCCTCCTCCCCCTTATAAAAAGCCCTCACCTCTAACCCATCTATCACACCTCTAAAGCCCCTTGGCTCATCCAAGAATTTCCCAATTAATCTCACTATATCCCTCTATTACTCTTAGAAGCCTTACCCTTGGCATAAGGCTCTTCAAGCAAGCCTTTTGGTATAACCAAAGGGAGTAACCCGATTTAAAGGAAACATCTCCTCTTAAGTTCTTTTCTTTTCTTTTACTTCTACATCCCCCTAAACTCTTTTTATTCCTTTCTTTTATAAAAAAACCAATATAATAAATATACTAATTTGTTTTTATGATAATTATATGAAATAAACTTACACACACGTCCATCTAATGGGTATAGAACATAATGTTTCTATGGATAACGAACAACTGCCTCATGAAACGATGATTGTTCAATCTTGTACTACCCCCTCTTATGATGGCCATTATGACGACACTATAATTATATATGATTTTTATGATATTTATTTTATCTATAATCTTATTTAATTATCTTTTATAGAATACCTTTATTCTTTTCATGTTGTATATATACGATAATTTCATTTGAGGAAGTGCGGACTACCGCCCCCTCAAAGTGATATGAATCATTCATACCATACATGGAACATATAATTGATGCTGTTAATAAACTTACCTAATGTATATAAAATATTAAATTATACTGTAATAATAATATACCTATGTATAATTTGGTCTTCTTTCCTTTTTAAAATAAAAAATGAAATGGAAGTAGCGTTGGTCCGTACGTACAGATTACCGTCCCCACGAACGCGATGAGATTCATTCCCCATCATAACCATTCAAGAATAATTTTAATTTGATTATTAAAAATAATATTTAAGAACATTATATCATTCTGGATATAAATCAAATACATCCTATCCATAACAAACATGACTTACGTAAAAAAACATATAAAGTAAAATGAATTAGGTAACACCCGAAACAATGATACTACTAAAATATTATTAAAAAAGAAATATTAGAATATTATATATGATATCATATTTATGTATGTGGTTCTTGTATAATTTAATAACAATTATTTAACTATTATACATGAGGTTAACATACCCTCGACCAAGGAAAAGTAGACGGTAAGGGTTAATTTCACAATCTCTTTATTATATGAGGTTGTTTTTATATATGTGTCTATTGGGACCTCTTTATCATCCACATACATGTTTCTTAAAAATGTATTTCAAATTTTTTTTACTATTTACTAGACTATGGGATAATGTCATTTGTACCCTTATTTGAATTTTTATAAAATGGTTTGAAAGGAATCTTTCCGTCGTTTTCCAAATAAGGTACTTTATGACCTTTTTGTCAAATTATGGTAAGAATGTTTTTTTAACTTATATGGAGAGTGCAGTTATTTTCTGCCATTATAACAAATTTGAAGCTTCCCTTACAAGGTTATAATAATATTTTCAAAATAAATTTTTTCTTTTATAATTAAATTACTTTTAAATGATTTCAAAATAAGAAGATATATTTCTCTCAAATAATTTTTATTTCATCTATGTCAATATCTTTTAATGGATTTATTCTTGTTTAAAGTTGATTTATTATGATAAAAATCTTCCATATTGTATTGATGTTTTTGTGATATGTTTTAATGTGGATGTATTATTTTTATACCATTCATGGTTTATGGTTAATGTATTAAAATTTCGTATGCTAGTTTTAATAGGAATATTTATATTATGTTTCAACCTTTTCATATGAGGAATGAATTAGGCTTAGTAAGTGATGAGTGGATCCCGCTATAGCTCTTTGATGCATCATTAGGTCTCATGAGAAAAACTAGTTTCTTTACACAAGTCCTTGACAAAATATTATTTGTATTCTTGGCACGAGGCCTTGACTATGTGGTTATGATGTTCGGAATTATGCGTTCCATCATTTTGAAATTATCTATAAATATTACATGTAATTATTCGACTAGTAGAATATCCATGTGAATAAGTAAATGGAATTATTTGATTTATATTTTCCATATTATACTAAAGTTTAAGTTTAAATGGACTTTTTTCGTTTTATACATTGCCTTAAATTTTTATGCTTATTTATGAAGTTTCTGCTATATTGTTATCCTTGTTGAGCATCTGAGCTCACCCCTTTCTCTGTTTTATTTTCTCTAGGATATAAAGAAGTATTTTATGGTTGACCTGTAGGGATAGGCTAATGGATATACGTGTGTTCAATGGAGACAATGTTGTTGTTTTTTTTCATTTTATAATGTAATGTAACGTTCATGTATGTAATCTATTTTACAAGACTGCTAAACTAATCAGTCTTTCGGGACTTGATTCCTTATAATCATGAAAATGTATTAAAATAGTGTACTGACGCTGGGTAACTGGGCTCAAGGTATTATAGTTGGTATCAGAGTAAGTTTTTCAATAACCTTGGAAACTAGATTTAGAAAAACTCCGATAAGAGAACATTACCCTAAGACATACTTTGAGGATTAGTATAGAAGAACGTCCTAGAATTTTGGTAATGTATATATTTTGTGAATTTTCCAAGCGATACATCCCTGTCTGGATACAAGCAGGTAGAGGTGACTCTGGCACAAATGTACCTAGGAGTGAAAACTATAACAAGGAGTTTCGTTCTTGACCCGAGGTATCCTGGTACACAATAACGGGCCTTGCTGCACTATTGGTTACAACACTCCCAAGGGATATGCTTAGGATAATTCACATTTTCTTTATAATCCATTATGAAGGATTTAAAAGTAAACATTTCCTCAAAGAATTTTTTTTTATGATTATATATTATATGTAAAATCTTTTCAATTAATGTTAGGTATTTTTCATGTTTGTAATTATGAATTGAGATTCATAAACTAAGATAGTGTATACCATTGTTAAAAAAGGCACCCAGTAGATAGAATAAGAACTCCAGGAATACGCATGATCCAAAGAGTAAGAAGGATCATATCTTTCATGGTATTAAGAAAAATTTAGAAATCAAATAGTCTCCCATGTATTATCATCATATGAAGAAATAATATCATGTGTTAATAAGATAAGTAAAGAAGTATCTAAGTCCTATGTCTTTGAAGAGAAGCTAGAAAATAAAAGAATGGTAGATAGAATGATGGATAAAGGGAATAAGGTAAAGAAGAATTTTCCCATATGTGGCAACTGTGGAGTGAATCACTTTGGTAAATGCTTGACGGGAATGAGAGTTTGTTATAAGTGTAGAGAAAAATTACACCAAGTGTGTGATTCTAATGGTAAGAAAAAGGTTTCAAATGTACAATGCTTCATCTACAAGTAGTTGAGACACTACATGAATCAATGTCCCAATCATAAGAGTGTACCACAAATGATGCTGTTGAATAATAATCAAGTTATGATATTACCACAGATGAAGAGTAACGACTATTATTATTATCTTGATATTAAAGAATTATGTCATTTTAGTGTTGTATCAATTATTAACTGGTTATAATAATTATGGAGTATATAAGGATTGTACTGGGTACTATTTCATTAAGGACTTGAGATTCTATGGTACCAAGAAAAGTGACTCAATAACAAGTTAAACATTTTGGAAAATACATGGTTGAAGGAAAGAAAAATTTTAATATGGTCCTGATACTATGGTATTGATTTTGGAATAATAGATGATTGATTTGGATAAATTTTATTGGATATTATTGACTACCTTGGAACTAATTAATGGTATTTTTTATTCCATCATTGTTTGTGATTACAACATTTTTGGATTTAAGGAGTATATCCAGTATTCTATGATTTATATAAGGAATAATAAAGTACATGCATATTCAAATATGGTTTTCAAGAAATTCATTTTATTACCACATTTTAAGAGAATACACAATAATGGTATTCTCATGTATATTATGTGACCTTCCTTATAAATTTTGGACTGTGAGTTCGGACAGAAGTATTGTGGATAATTATAAAGGTTATAATAGATTAAGTTTAACATTGGATATTATTATTAAAGTTATAGCATTTCTTAAGATTATTTTTGGATTATCATAAAAAGGACAACCTGGAGGTCGGCTGATAACCTATCGTATCCAGCAAGGGCGTGAGACTTGAACCCGCAACCGAAGGGCAACAAAGGTACATCACCTACCACTGGACTTTGTGTTTTCCTAGTTTGTATAATGTAGTTTTTTTAAATAGTCTTACATATTAATTATAAATTCATTATTTTTGGAACCCTATATGATTAGGATAAATAGAATATTTTTGAATTCTATTATCTTTTGGAGTGAAAGATGAGTTTGTGGTAGGAATTAGTTGTCGGATGAAACTCTACTTGTCAAGTATATTTTTTACCTCTTATTCTATGAAAAACTTAATTCATAAACTTTAGAGAAGGGATCCTAAAACCAAAAATATGTTATCTTAATACCTTATGTTCTGTTGAACCAATGATATTTTAAATCATCATAGATTGATGGCTTTGAGACCCTCAATTTTACACTTGTTTGTGATTCATAACCTCAATCACTAACTATAAATATTTACATTTTTCCTCAAATAATGTGTCTCTAATTTACACTAATGTTCTTCTAATTGAGATCATAATTTGGTGGTGAATTTTTCATTTCTCTTTCCCTTTTATTAAGACTAAATTTCATTAACCCAATTTCCGATGTGGGTTTTCCACAAAGGTATTTTTATATTTTTAACCTTTTATTTTCAAAGAAAAATTTCAAATTGCGAGGACAAAATTTATTGAAGGAGGGGAGAATTTATCACCACAAGATTTTAAAGTATGTTATCTCTTCAAAAAAATTAATAACTTACGCTACACACAACACTGAGTTTGAGCGCACCACAACTTACCAAACTAGTTGTTCAAAAAGTGATTTTGAATAGAATTAATTTAATTTTTAATTTTATATACTACATATAATTTTATAATCCATATTATGTGTTTCTTAGACATAATATAAGAACAAATTCATTTTTTTCGGATAAAAGAAATATTTTTCAAAAAATGCCATTTTACCGCCTTTTAATGGAGAATCTTTTTTAAAACCAATATTTAAAACTTATATATATTCAATTTAATTAAATTAAATTATTCTTTAGAATTGTTGCATAAAAATTTTGTTTATATAATGTTTTAGTACTTTTCAGATAACTTTCATATTTTGATGAATAGTGAAAAATAATAAATTTTAATTGAAAACAATTTTTTTAATCGAAATAATTTATTGTGTTAAATTATAAATTTGAGTGGTTTTAAAGTATAATTATATTATATTTTTATCATTTAATGTATTTTAGTTCATTGTATTTAATTTCACATTTAAATAGGACATAAAAAAGTGTCAATCTTTTGATAGTTCTTATTTTCCAAAAACACGCTTTTTGTTTTGAAAACATGAATTAATTTTAAATTAATTTCTGACAATTATGTTTTTTGAATTTTTAAAAATGGATTTAATATTTGGAATCAGGAGGTATAAATTATATAAATAGTTAAATTTTATTTTTAGACATTATGAATATTTACTTTAGTAAATATTTTATTTACCATGGTTAAAGGGAAAATCAGGTAAATAAGGGTAAACAAATATTATTATAAAAATATTAAATTACCCTAAAATGAGTCCTATTACTATGTTTTTATACATTTACAACCATATAAATCCTTGGGTTGATTTTGGGACCACATGGAGCCACTTGAAAGTGATAATGACACATTATATTAATTAATTTTAAGTAAAGACAAAAATGACATAAACATATATCGTTTAGTAAAATAATTTTTACAAGGGGTCATATAAGTTATCTTTTTTGACTATAAATATTAATTTTAAAGAAAAAAAATTCCTACATCATGGTATTTGTTTTATAATTTTTAGACATCAAATAAATAAAATTATTTATGAAACAATAATGATGCACTTATTACCTCATTAATGAATGATTTAAATAAATGAGATTATTAAAATTAAAACAATATCCAAAACCTATCCAATTGCCATTGGATGATTTTATTTAGAACATGAGTCATATTATATTCAACATTAATGAGTTTTGGATCTTTATAAACCGAATATAAATATATAATAAAATAATATCTTCAAACCTTCCTAAAGAGCCCCTCCTCCCCGTTATAAAAATCTCTCAACTCTATCCCATTTCTCACACCTGTCAAGACCCTTGGATAATACAAACTCTACCAAATTAGTCTCCCTAAATCCCTCTATTCCTCTTAGAATCCTTATATTAGGAATAAGACACTTCAAGGAAGACTTTTGGTTCAAACCAAAGGGAGTTACCCGATTTAAAGGTAACATACCCTCTTAAGTTCTTTTCTTTTATTTTACATCTCCAACCCCCTAAACTATATTTATTCCATTATTTTATTACAACACCAGTGTACTAAATATACTAGGTTGTTTTTATGAGAATTAGTTGAACTAAACTTACACACACCTCCATCTAATGGGTATAGAATAAAATGTTTCTATGGACTGCGAACTACTGCCTCACGAAACGATGATTGTTCAATAATCTACTACCACATCTTATGGTGGAAACTATGATGAAAATATAATTATATATGATATTTATGATATATATTTTATATATAATCTTCTTAAATTCTCTTTTATATCATAACTTTATTCTTTTCATGTTGTATATATACGATAATTTCATTTGAGGAAGTGCGGACTACCGCCCCCTCAAAGTGATATGACTCGTTCATACCATACGTGGAACGTTTAAAGGATGGTGTTAATGAACTTATGTAATGTATATAAAATATTATATTATACTGGAAGAATAATATAATTATGTATCATTTGGTCTTCTTTCCTTTTAAAATAAAAAAATGAAATGGATGTAGTGTTCGTGCGTACGTACGGATTACCGTTTCCATGAATGCGATGAGATTCACTCTCCATCATAACCATTAAAGAATAATTTTAATTTGTTTATTAAAAATAATATTTAATAACATTATATTATTCTGTATATGAATCAAATACATCCTATCCATAACAAACATGACTTACTTAACAAAACATATAAAGGAAAATGATCAGTTAACACCCAAAACAATGATACTACTAAAATATTATTAACAAATCAATATTAGAATATCATATATGAAATCATATTTATGTATGTTTTTCTTTTATAATTTAATAAAAATTATTTAACTATTATACAGGAGGTTAACATACCCTCGAACAAGGAAAAATACATGGTAAGGGTTAATTTCACAATCTCTTTATTATCCGAGGTTGTTTTTACGTAAGTGTCTACTAGGACCTCTTTATCATTCACATTTGTGTTTCTTAAAAATTTATTTAAAATTTATTTTACTATTTACTAGACTATGGGTTAAATTAATTTATACCCTTGTTTTAATTTTTATAAAATGGGTTGAAAGGAATATTTTCATCATTTTCTAAACAAGGTACTTTATGACCTTTTCAACAAATTAAGGTAAGAATGTTTTTTTAACTTATATTGTGGGTGTGGTTATTATCCAATGTTATAACACCTTTGAAGCTTCCATTAAAAGCTTATAATAATATTTTCAAAATAAATGTTTTCTTTTATAATTACATGACTTTTAAATGATTTCAAAATAGAAAGAGATATTTCTTTCAAATAGTTTTAATTTCATCTATGTCAGCATCCTTGAATGGATTTTATACTTGTTTGAAGTTGATTTATTAGGATACAAATCTTCCATATTATATTGAAGGTTTTGTGATATGTTTGACTGTGGATGTGTTATTTTTATACCATTCATGGTTTATGGTTAATGTATTAACATTTCGTATGCTAGTTTTAATACGAATGTTTATGTTATGTTTCAACCTTTTCATATGAGGAATTAATTGGATTTAGTAAGTGATGGGTGGAGCCTTCTATATCTCCTTGATGCATCGGTAGGTATCATGAGACAAACTATTTTCTTGGCATAAGGTCTTGACAAAATCTTATTTGTAGTATTGGCACAAGGCCTTGACTATGTGGTTATGATGTCCGACATTATGGATTCCATCATTATAAAATTAGATATTGATATTACATGTGATTATTCTACTAGTAGAATATCCATGTTAATAAGTAAATGTCATTATTTGATTTATCTTTTCCATATTATGCTAATTTTTATGTTTAAAAGGGTTTTTTTTAGTTTTATACATGGCCTTAAATGTTTATGCTTATTTATTATGTTTCCCTTATATTGTTATCCTTACTGAGCATCTGAGCTCACCCATTTATATGTTTTATTTTTCCCAGGATATGAAGAATTATTTTATGTTTGACCTACAATGATAGGATAAGGGATATAAGTGTGGTCAATGGAGACAATGTTGTTGTTGTTTTTTATTTTATAATGTAATGTAACATTCATGTATGTAATCTATTTTACAAGACTACTAAACTGATCGGTCCTTCGAGATTTGATTCTTTGTAACCATGCTAATTTATTTAAATAATTCATCGAATCTGGGTAATTGGGGTTGGAGTGTTACAATTAGAATCAATTTCATATTGATTTAAGATCTAAAAACATTGTAACATCTGAATATTTTTTCTTTAAAAACCTGCTTTCTCATCATGTCACTGATATTAATTTTAAAATAAGTTTTGATACATGTGAAAAAATATAGAAAAATTGATTCCATATTTGGATTCATAATAATTATAATATCTAATATGTTCAACTTAATCTTTTATAAAAATTAATAATGAAAATAGTAAAAATTAATTATCATGGTTAAGGTAAAGATAAGTTTACTAGGGGGAATAAGGGTTAAAAAAATCACAAAACATGTCCAAATTACATTCCATGAAAATATTTTGACCTTATACTTTCTATTATTTATAATGATTCATTATTTTATCCTTCTGAAATGAAAAAATTGTGGGTGGGATTTTTTATTTAGAAAACATATAAGGTGCCACTCACCTAATATATAAAAGGCCACCCATTCTCCTCTTCTATTTACACCTTCAAACCATTTTGGATCAGAAAATACCTCCAAAAATAAATTCAAAAAATTATTCATATCATCCTAGAAGTCTTATTTTGTATATAAATCAAACCAAAAAAAGTTTTTGGTGAAAACATAGGGATGATACCCATAGAAAAAGTAATATTCATCAATAAGCATTTTTTGTTTTATTTATTCCACCACATCCTTAAATTATTATTATAAAATGATGATATAATAACCTTAGTATCATAAATATACTATTATATTGTTATTTTATGGTAATGACCTAAAAATATCCACACTTCCATTAAATTGGTTATGAAATCATCATTTGTGCGTAAAATGGACCACTGCCTTGTTAACCGATGTCATTCGTTTTTTGATTACCCTATATCATGGATGTAAATAATGATGGATTTATTTTTTATATATTATACTTATGATATTATTATTATTTTTGAATTATTATATCACACATACCTTCATGCTTTCCATTTTTTGGGAATATGATAACTTCGCTTGTGTTTACGGCAGACTACCGTTTAACCAAACAATGTGATTCGTTCACACTTTAAATGAAAGGTATTATGGATGGTTTTAATGAAAATATGCGTTATATTTGACATTAAAAGTGTTATAATATTATAATATATATCATTTAATATTCTTTCTTTAAATATGAAAACAAAATTGAAATAGAGTTCACGCGTACATACAACCTACTATCTCCATGAACAACATATTTCATTTCCTATCACTAAAATTTGTGGATTGATAAAAATACATATATAATTATTATATATGATATTTATACTAGTTTTTAAATTATATATATGATTAAAACATAATCTATGTAAGAGGAAAAATATTAAAAGTCAAAACATACACAAAAAACAAATCAGTTATCGCCCAAAACGTGAGTTTAAAATGAAATTACTAACAAACATGTAATAAAAGGTAAAAATGAAATATTATATGGTTAGATATATATAAATATATTTTTTATAATATATTTATAATAAAAATATATTTATTATAGAGTATTGTTTAATGAGTATGATGTTTATCAAGACTTATGGTAAGATATTTCCATCTCACTTTTATTTTTGGTAAAACAGAAGCCATATTCACCACATGTTTCTTTTATATTGTCTATATACTACACATGAATTTATTTTTTTGACTATTATACTTAAAAATAAAATTATTTCTATATCCATTTTATTATATCTCTTTCATTGGGTTTATGTTTTAGTAGTTAACAAATTTCTATGGGATTTGTAGTCACTGTTTTATTTCTCGGACCCACATGGAAATTAACCATGAGTTTATTTTTTTATGGTGTATATACTTCCAAATTTACATTATATATCATTTTCCCATTATTTTCATGGTATTTAATATTTCATTTCATTTTATTATTTATTTGTTTATTACAATTTAAAATATTAGTAATGTAGAATGATATTTTTATCACAATTTTTCTTTCCTTGAGACATATGTTATGTTATGAACCTATATTATTTTATGTGGTGTGTATAAAAACCCTTTTCAATTAATATCATGAATTTATTTATCCTGAAAATATTATTTGTTACATTTTATTTTTTTCCTTCACGGGGATTATGTTTCAAAGTTACTAAAGTGGTAAAGATTCTATGTTATTATATCATCATACATCAGAATTATTTATGATTATGTTTCTGATTATTAAATATTAAGTTACATATCTCAAAAAACTCATGAATTTTCTTCTACTATGGTTATTAATTATATTTAAAATTAATGAAATATTTTTTTTTCACTATTTGGTAGTTAAAATAATTGTGAATTATTTTTTTAAGAAAATCATTTTTTATTTCTCTCTTTGATCATAAATTTATTTTCTTCCAAAACAATGTTATCTAAAAATGTTTTTAAAAATGTTTTTTATACTCCTATTACTTTTAACATTTTTTTAAATTATTGATTCTTTTAAAAATGTTCTGAATATAATCCTCATGTCATTTTCTAAATAATGCTCATTTGTATATTATAAAAAACATGAAAGGAATATTTAGTTTAACATGTACATCATGAAAAAAATTTCCCACATTCATGATCATTCTTTGATATTAAGATTAATTTGTAAGTTTTCAATGTTATTTCTAAAATAAAATAATTTCAAAATTTTTTATATTTGAAAAAGTTTTTTTTTCAAATTTGACAGGATATTTTTCATATGAAATGTTTTAAATAGTCAATAAAAATAATTTTCCATATATGATGACATTTATTGATGGCCTATGAATTACTGGGGATACGATCCAATGATACGATTATTATTATTCCTCTGAATTGACTATGTTTATGATGTAATTGTAACACCCCGGGTAAATAAAGAATATAACATTTTCATATTCATCCATATTTGTGAATAAAATATTAATATGACTTTAAAGGGGACGCTATGCTCGATGGCGTACCCAACACGCAACAACGAGTTTCTTGGGAATCTTACGTTGCACTCTAATAATAAAATAATATTATTTTAAATGGTAGTTAACATGTAGCCGTTGTAATGGAGGGAATGGATAGAAATAACTAAAATATTATTATATATGTTTTTAAATGTTTTTACATTTATCCAATAAAGGATAGAGGCTTAAAATACGGGAAGAATTCAATTTTAGGAGTATATGCCCTAGTTTTCACTAAAGGTTCACTTATCACCTTTTGATGTTGAACCATCATTAAATATAGTTTTGTTCACTCTTAAACATTCTTTTGGACCAAATAAAACTCTTATTAAGAATCAGAACATCAAAATTTACTTGGTGTAATTTTTTGGTATCTTTCCGATAAAGTTTATTTTTTTTAATTAATAGTGTAAAATGTTGTATTTTAATTCAAAACCTCTTTTTAATATAATTTATTTATATGATTAGATTATCTTTTGAATTGGTTTAAAAGTAAAATTAGAATATATTTTTACCATTAAATCCAATAGTGGTCGTTGGAATTAATTTCACTTTAAAATCAGACTTAAACCAGTGTCAATCTTTTGATACTTATTGTTTCATAAAAACACGCTATTTGCTCTAACAACGGGAATTAATTATTAAATTAATTAATCTGACTTATATGTTTTTAATTTTGTAAAATAGACTTCATTTTTGAATTCGGAATATCAAATATAGCTTATGGTGAATTTTTGGGATTTTTCTGAAAACTTCAATTTTTGATGAATAGTGAAACCACTAAGTGGTACTTATAAAAGATGATTTTTTGTTTAAATAAAATTTTACC